>CM070692.1:14069531-15322212 GCA_036346265.1 Melocanna baccifera | reverse complement strand
CACAGGGATGAATTGTATAAGCAGCATTTCAATTAAAAATGAATTTGGATAATGGTGACGGAAATAAAACTAATGGCACCAATATTGTAAAAAGAAACTAATTGGTAAATATAAATTAAATTCATGGTGAATATATGGACACACTTTCAAAGGTCACCATGTTTTGATACTTCGGAAGGGTCACCAAATTTCTATCGACTTTTCATATTGTGACCCTCTAGATGACGCTTCTCAAAGAGATACGAAAAATTCTGGTGACACCTAAAGGTCTCCAAACAACAAAAAAAAAGAACCTCTAACAGAATGTTTTGTTGTAGTGGAGATGCACTCCCGCCTCCTCTCGTTGTTCTAGCTGTAGATCTACTACAGTCAATTGTTAACGAGGCAAATACAAGGGGTGTATTACAGCTGCCAATAGTCAGGGAAAAGCCACATTATGGTAATTATGATAGGACATGAAAATCCACTGCTGCACATACTCAAAATCGGCCCTTTCCATCACGGATCAGTCATCGATAGTTCTTATATAGTCGACAACAAACGTGTGAACGTACATATCAGCCCAGGTAGGACAATTAAGGGTAACTTTCTTATTCCCTATTATTCTACACAGGTCATACTCTTTTTTTCTACTAATTACAGGTAGACGTTTATACACACATCATAACGCGCACATATGCAAATGCGTCCTCTTAATCATATTATTAGAATTACAAAGACCGTCCAAATGCATCCGTGACCTCACAAAGTTTCTACTGAAATATACTCACATGTGGTATCAACATTTAAATCATGACGACACGTACACTTAGAACTTCACCATCCCACCCCACCAAAAGGTAGTTCCTCAATCGATACTCTCTTAATCATGCAAGCTCGCCCAAAACAGCTCCTTTGTCTAAAAGGCATCTTGCATACATATGTTGAATCAACAGGTCTTTCGGAGGAGAAAATAAAGGTTCTTCAAGTTGGTATGTTGCCCGTCTCCAAACAGAGTTATTACGTTATCTAGAACTTATTTGGGACTTCGTAAAACAAAGCAGACACCGCGAGATTTTGCTGCTTTGCTGGAATAGGAAGTAGGCTGTCGGTATGCTCAAGGAATTAGTAAATCAAGTGAAAAAAACAGCGCAGCACATTCTATTTTAACCGATATAAATAAAATCGATATAGTATATACTATAAGTAATTTATAAACCTCACCATAAAAAAACACTATGTTTAAAAGCTAGTTACCGTAGAAAAAATAAAAAAAACAGCTTTTAACAGTTAAAAAGAAGAGATCTAATAGCCTAAAAGAAGAGGTCCAATAGCAACTGCATTGGATCTCAGTTGATCATCCAAACAGACCCTGAGTGATTTTGGCTCAATTCTTATGGGTTTATACTTAAACTTTGGTTTTCATTTCTATAACAACTCACCGATAAACAACGTATTTTTTTAAGACGGGATCTACAAATAAATTTAGTACAAACTAGACCAAATTTAATTATATCGACCAAAATCGTATACAACTATTTCTCTCTGTACTACTTCTCAGGAACATATCAAAATTTAAAAATCACAACCACAAACCTCAGCACAAAAGAATCCGTCCATTATCAGTACCCCCTCTCGGAAATACCAACCATATCGAGCCATTTGAACCTGGAGACAACATAATTACCTCGACAAATAAAGAACGTCAAATTAGTTATTTGAAACATCATCATAACAATTACAAAATTAAAATGAAAAGGTAATCTAGGGCAATTTCTTATATACCACTGAATCATTTCAACACGTCGTTGTATGCCATGGGATCTCTCATTGGCACGTGGGTCGCATCCGGCATGTCAACACTACAATGAGGTACAATTTCTATAAGAAATTTTCCCATTTGCAACAGAGGATGTGCGGCCTCAACAAACTCCCTGGTATGTGTCAAGACTAACGAGTCAAGAAACGGCCAAAGAGAACAGAGCTATGCACAAAAATAATAAGAATTGTTTTGTTTTCCTTACAGACAATAATAGAAAATGTTTCACGTTACAAATTTGCTCGCGCCAACAAATAAAATGATAGTCACAGGACAGCATAATTATATGAAGCCCGTGAAAGTTGAGTGTCTTGAGACGTGGATTCCATACTAATCCTACAGCCTTCATCGGCAACAAGATTCATTAGTCCGTTAGTGCCGAATCTGGTTCCCACCACGACGGGCATAAATAGGAGCTAAGTAGCTAACTGCAAACCAAGCAATCCCTAGAGCGAATAAATGGTCAACATCATTATCAGTGATCCATCAAACTGAACACATGGTTGAGAGTCAAGATATCTAAAGATCATAAATAAAATAAAACAAAAGTTAAGATAAAAAAAAAAGTAAATCTGTTTCACATGGAGAATGGTAGCACACAAGATTTTGTTGTCAAACAGTATATATGAGCTTAGGAGACTGACCTTACAAATTATAAACGTTTTCAGGCTTGGATGATGTAGAGATCTTGCCTTGATATGTAGTAGCATCCCATGGAATTCCCTGGCTCCATGATAAACTGCTCTCGGAACTGACCTACCCGCTTGCTTGGAATGTCAATGGAGAGTTCCTCCAAGGTGGGCATCCCTTCAGCTTGCAACCCTTCACCAAATATTAGAAATTGGTTGCCCACAATGAATGAGCCAGATACACGAATAGCTATTCCTGTTTCCCCGTGGGCACGACAATGTAGCTTCTCAACAACATGAACAATTTTCTCTCGAGGCCGATCACCTTTTAATTTCTTTCTTATATTTGATAAAGTATCAAATATGTCACTTTGGCCAACAAACACATTCCCTGAGAAACTGGTAAAACAGGATAGGTTACACACCCAGGTATCATCTGAACTATAAAAGTAGAAGAGAAGTAACACTGACTACAGAGTAAAGTTGGAAAACACTGGCAGTAACCAGCCGGTTACCACCTGCTTCCAGTCCAGATTAACAGGAAAGCATGGATCACGTAAATTGCAATTGAGAATTCACCTAGTTCTGTCAAATTTTCAGTAACTCACGCCATCATTTCAGCAAGTTTTCACATTATCCATTGACAAAAACAATTTTTCTATATTATCAGTAAAATTGGAAGAAAAATTGTAGCTAGCCAAGTTTCTTCAGTTCACAGAAACAGCATCAAAAGCAATCATACTCAAGTCAGTTTACATACAAGGTGCTTCTGGTACATGGGGCAAAGCCCCAGCTAGCTGGAGTCCCTACCAATGGTGCCCACTAGATTACATACCAAACTGGTTTTAAGAACACTGTAACAGGTTATTGGAGCCACAATCCACATACAGGTCAACACCCTAACAGCAACAAGATGCTATATGGAATTGTAGAACTATGTTTTATAATCATGATTACAAATGTAACATTGCCAAAGGTACCTGAAAGCTGATTCTTCCATGTAGAATGTCTTCATATGATGCCAAATCCCATCGGAGCCATTAAACAAGAGGTAGTAATGTACAGCAAGCATCTGGGATTGAGGGGAAAATCTGCTTAGTAGATATAGTGGCCATCTACCCATCTTCAAATATAGGGTTGTCAGTTTTTTCACCACATATTTATTGGACAGCACTTCTAGCCAAGGACAGAAATGTACGTCATTTACCAAACATACAAAAGGATAAGTTTATTGAGGTGATGGAATTTTTATGGTGGCAATTGGTTATTTGCCAATAGAAAACTTGGATATTTCAGACAAATATCAAACATTGGCCACACTGCAATTTGACATTGACAAGCACACGCCAGTTCCAAATTAACCATTGCCATTTGATTTACCCATTCTCAATTTGAACTCAACACTGTGATTTGCATTATTCATCGCTTCAGGCAGTTAGCTCTGTCCTGATCAAGACATGGTTTTTTGGGGGAATCGCTTCAGGCAGTTAGCTCTTTCCTGATCAAGACATGGTTTTTTGGGGGAACTTGTGTACCAAGGCATGATTTTTGGGGGGAAATTTCAAATAAATTCAAAAGTCTTCAATATTTATTCACAAATAGGGTTTACAGGAGATGAAGGAAGTGTATTCAGTACAGCCTGATGGGGGGAGAGGGGGGATTCAAATATATAATCGATTGTGTCATCATTCGACCAATGACTTCACACGGTACTCAATTATGCTTTCACTCTTTCCCACAAGACAGAACTGGTCATCCTGGTTACTCGTTAGTCGTTCCCACAAATAACATTGGTCTGACCAGCCTGATTGAGTGTATGTATAACTGAGCCAGGTTGACCAGGTGCAGTCCAAAAGAACCAAGCATTTGGGTGGCTCAACTAGGCTATCCTGATCCAAGAAATGCTCAGGCCTACCCAGTATTATTGTTTAGGGATTTTCGAGTTTGGAAGCACATACATCAGTTCTTTTAGAATAAAGCTGAAATAACTTTTACTAGTACAAAATAAAGCATGTTATAAAATAGCTGTGACCACAACAATGGTTTTCTAAGCAGAGTTAGAAACTTCGGCAGTTCATTGAGGTGGTAGGGTCATCTTTTGGTATGTTACGATTAACAATGGATACATCAAATTATACAAGGTCGAGCTTCTTTAGATCTTGATTTGGTGGGCATGGTTAACATCATCTGCATATTATGATTCGTGATATCAAACTATAGTACAAAAGAATAAGATGAAATATGTTCGAAGGAACTCACCTCTGCAATTTGCTTTAACCTTTCTTTCGGATCAACTACACTTTTGACGTATGCTGCCAGGTTCACACCAGTTTTCTCGTACTTCTTAATAAATGGGTGTGACAAAAGCTGCAGAATGTTGAACATACTAATCAACTATAAGAAACAACAATGGAATAAACTATAAAGCATAGCTGCATAGTCCACTTGATTTTGTTAATATGCTAAATGTATCAACACGCAGATAATTAACATTTTGTGATTAGATCAAGCCATCATTGATCACTACTTATATTCTGCTTGTAACCTAATAACACTCAAAAGGAACACAAGAAATTATCACAAATGACATATCTTGAATTCCTAATCTCCAGGACTCCAATTACTTGAAAATCATCATATACAACATCTCTTTACCTGCTCACATGTAGCCCTTGCATCAGCATCTTTCTGCAAGCAATCATTCAGGAAGGAACAGAACTCTGATGAAAAAGCATCTTCTGGTGGCGTTGGTGATGGATCATCCAGTATCTGAAATACAATATTTTAAAATTTGCAGAGGAAAACACATGCAAATAAAATATTTGAAATGATAAAGGAAATGATCACAATATCCAGACCAATAGTATTAACAGTACATACTTACTGCATTGTCACTAAAATTCAAACAGGAATATAGCTTCCACATTAAACCAAGTAAAAGGAAAGAAAGAAGGATCACTAAAAACTAACATAACCAAAAATGGACTTGCAGGAATGCAACATTATTAGCCATATCACTGTATCTAATCACAAAACCCACCAGCCAAATAGATCAAATGGTAGTAACATTTTACATTGGTCCATAGGGATGATATTACATCCTGACATAGATAAAGAATGACAATAGACAAGAAATTAAACAGACTGAGTAGCCAATCAATAACCACCTTACCTGCAGCATTAGATTGGCTGGGCCTTCATTTACGTTATATGGAAATTTACCAGTAGCACACTCTAATACTGCTAGTCCAAGACTCCAAATATCAGCAGCATAAGAGTAGTTCTCATTACGAATTCTCTCAGGTGACATATATGTCACGGTGCCTACAAAGGTAGCACACTGGAACATATTTATTTAGCAGAAAATATATTGTTAATTCAATCCAAATGATTTGATGTCATTGTTGTGCTATACTAAAAATAATTATCTGACATTCAAGCAACATCAAAGGAACATTGTGATGACTGTCACCAAGAAGTAGCATACCATAGCCATCGTATTGTCCAAACCAGCACTTACACCAAAGTCTGTAATCTTTGCCTCACCCTTGAGATTTACCAGCATATTTGCTGGCTTTATATCTCTATGCACTAGATGTCTTACTTCATGCAAGTAGCGCAGACCCTATACAGTTGTACAAAGAACAATTAACAACTTCAAAAATACATCAGGTCACAGCCTGATTTTAACTAACACTAACATAGAAAGGAAAAGTAGATGTGAAAGATCCATACAAGTAATATTTTCTGAAGCATATGTGCAAGAACTGGTTCTGGTATAGATTTCTTGACCTTTATAACATCTGCTAAGGATCCACCATCCATGTATTCAAGGGCAATGCTTATTTGTCCAGAATCAGGCATGTAAAATGCACCCTGGAATTCTACTAAACCAGGATAGCAACATGCTTCACATAATGTTCTCATCTCATTCAGAATTTGTTGCCTCTTCTCCTGTAAAGGTATCAAGGAACATGAAAAATGTGAAAATAAAACCTGGTGACTCAGTTTACCAATTGAAACAAAATGAATGAATTATATGAATCAAATACATACATCAACATAAAGTACCAAAATTACTTCATGCAATACCAAACATGTTCCACAGCATGAGCATATGAATTGAAGGATAGATGAAAAGAGAATGCATTTGTATTCTTTGGTATATGATATCTGCTTTCATGCTGCAAATAGAACTGAGTCTACTACTGATATGAGCTAATTTGGGCGGCAGCTTGCGGTGGATGGTGAGGGGCAGCAGTAGAAGATGCTGGGAATCGGGGTGTGATCGCAAGGGATAACATGAGCAGTTTCCTGCCCGGGATTTCCACCGGCCATGTTTGCTACTTGGAACTCTGGAGAGAATTACTTCTTATTGCTTGATTCCTCAGATTACAGATTATACCCTTATATTTTGGGCTGGACAAGCCGACTCCAAACCTAATGTCCTAATCCGATTCTTATTCCTTAGCTAACCGGTTTGGTTAAGCCAACCTGGACTCCTGACCAAAAACCAACTCTTCCCTAATACCTGGTACCTTTCCGAAACCAACTCTGCTGCTAAAATGCTAAAACTCTGCCGCTGTAGCCCGTCAGCCGTTTTCAGCAGCTCCTGCACCATCCTTGGCTGCCACAGCCTCTGTCACTCCATCTCCTGAGGCCCGACCCTGCCGAGACCTTCTAGTATAATACTTACCCCTAATATGAGTCTATAACAACTACTCTACTGTCACTGCAACTAAATCAGAACCCTTCTGTGCTCCCTTCAATGCAAGGTAAATACAAGTTTTGGTTCAATGTGAGTCACCTCCAACTTGTTTCACTCCAGTTTCCCTCAAATTTTATGTGTAGCAATGAAATTTAGTCACACTGAGGTCGGATAAAAGGAAAAGAAATTTCTCCTATGGAAAGGAAAGGATTCATGCAAAAAAAAAAGGTATGATGACTATATGGTTTGTGTTGCTCCATTTGATACTAGTTTGTTTCAAAACACGAATGAATGATATTGGTTACAAAGGATTGGATTTCACTTCACTTGTTATCTTGACTTTTAGAGTAGGGCCACAAGAATTAAACATGCTATTATGGTCTTATTAAAGCATGTATCTATGTTGCACCACTAGATCCATTCAACTATAGGTATGAACTTTCAAAAATTCCAGTTCTCACAATCTTCTATATATCGATTCAATCCAGTAAAGTACTATGAACAATGATTAAGGGATAGAAACAAAAAAAACAGCCTTGATGCTTTTCAAGGAAACTAAAAATAAAGTGCACAACAATGTGGTTGCAATCTGCCTTCTAGACCATAAAGGAATAAAGAGATGAACCTTCTCAAATATGTTTATCTTCTTCAAGGCCAAAATTCGATGAACTGGCATGAAAATAGCTCTCTGCACAACACTGCTTGCACCATTACCAATGGGACCAAATATATGCATATCATGAGAGGCACATCGGTATGCCTTCTCACCAGACTCCGACTCATCTGGCCCAGTACCCCGTCTATGAAAACCATGCTCATTGATGTTATACTCACCAAATGATCTACTCAGTAAATTTACCGTTCCACCATCAGAAACCTTCACAAAAGAATACCAAAATAAGCATTGTTATACATCTAAACATGCTAAGGTCGTAAGTATAACAAGACAACAAATTAGCAGAAAGCATCGTATACATAAGTTAGAATAAAACTGCTTGTTAGACGTTACCCCAACTATACACAATGCATCTTTGATACTCTCTCCTGTTTCCATGTTCTGTTTTGATTCATTGTTTCAATATAACAAAACTATAGGGACACCAAACTATAGCAAAAACGTCTTTGCTATAATTTGGTGTCCATATAACAACTAAAGGGACACCAAACTATAGCAAAGACACACTGTGCCAACCAAAACTATAGAAAGAGGGTATCTTTTTGTTGTTAATAATTGAGGAGAACAATAGTCCAGAAACAGTTTTTTTTCTCATTTCTCATTTGCTAATTCCTGTATACTTTTACAACTCCAAGGAAGTCGATGCAACACACATAGCTCACGTGGAAGTTGCCTTGGCATATAGCAACTAAAGGGACACCAAACTATAGAAAAGAAACATTGTGCAACACCATCATCATTCTTCCATAGATCCAATGCAACCAAATGCAACAGGTACACTTAAAGATACATAACCTCAAACACCTAGGGTGCAACTGAAAGAAGCAAAAACAAGAACAATACAAAAAGGCAAATATTCTAACAACATATTTTGTGCAATCAATTTCAATATTTCCAAAATTATGCCAAGAGCTGTTGTCTTGTTTCAAACACTACTGTATTCAAATAGAGTTCATGAACTAAGATATCTAGAAATAGAGTTACACAAAATTTCACTGAGTTCTGCCTTGAATATGTTATTATAAACTTGATAAAAGAAGAAAGGAAAATATGTATATTATTCTAGTTTCAACATATTTAGTGACTAAGTTGATGGCGAAATAAAATTCCCACCACAGCTTAAACTGTCTATGTCCTATAGCTGAAAAGGGTCACACTCATACATAGATATCCATTAACTAATAACATGTACGAATCTCTTGGTAGTATTGCTTGTGTCATTGCCATAATCATGCATAGAGATCACACGGAAATCATAAAAAATATAGCTGCTAAGGGGCAGGCACGCACGCCCGTAATGAGTAATAACATCTACCAATTTCTCTTGCTGGTGTTGCTGATGTCTGTTATAAATATTGTGTGTATATTCATGAGACCCAAAGAGTAATATATATAGATAGTACAAAAGGGATATACAGATAAATATGTCATATACAGATAAGAAAATCGAGGCATATAAGGAAACAAATAACACAATTCTATTCTATCCTTAACACCCCCCTCCAAACTCATGGTGTATCACACACATTGAGTTTGGAGAGAAAATACAAATGTTGCACCCTTATCAATGGTTTCGTAAAGAAGCCAGCAAGCTGAAACTCTGAAAGCACAAACTGTAGAGTAAGTACTCCCTCCTACACCTGTGAGCGAGTATATGAAGCATCCACACCAATGTGCTTAGTGAGCTCATGCTTCACTAGATCATGAGCAATGCTAATAACGCCTATACTATCAGTCATAAGGGTCGTAGGTCCCCTCACAGGTACTCCAAAATCTGCAAGTAGCCACCTCAACCAAGTAATCTATGTTGTCACTGCTGCCAAAACTCTCAACTCAGCCTCTGCACTAGAACGGGAAAGTGTAGTCCGCTTCTTTGTCTTCTAGGCAATTAAGGAGCCGAGAAAAATACAGTAAACAGAAAGAAAACGACGATCAGAAGGATCATTAGCCCAGGTCGAATCAGAATACACCTGAAACTATAGTGAGGTGGAGCTAGGGAAAAACAAACGACAAGAGATGGTTCCACGCAAGTAACAAAGAACACGAAGAAGGTGGTTGTAGTGAAGATGAGTAGGACGAGTCATAAATTGACTTAAGATATGAACAGTATGAGCAATGTCAGGACGAGTGCTCACAAGATATACCAAACTCCCAACAAGATGGCGATATCGAGTAGCATCCTCGAGAAGATAACCATCAGTAGCACGAAACTGAAGGAAGAGCTCCATACGAGTCTCAACAGTGCGAGTATCAGTCAAACCAGACCGATCAAGTAGATCCTGAATATACTTCTGCTGGGAGAGGTAGCAGCCCTCAGGTGTGGAAGAAACCTCAATCCAAAGGAAGTACGTAAGTAAACCAAGATCAGCCATCAAAAACTGCTCAGTAAGATGCTTCTTTACATATGTGATAAAGGACGAATCATTACCAGTGATGAGCATATCCACATAGAGAAGTAGCAGTGTCCTACCCCGACATGAGACATGGACAAAAAGAACAGGATTGTGGTCACTGACAATGAAACCGACACGGTAATCACTAAGGTAAAATGCGCAAACCAAGCATGAGCCTATTTGAGGCCATAAAGAGCACGACAAAGATAACAGACGTGGCCATCTGGAACAAAATACCCAGGTGGTGGCTGCATACAAACCTCCTCATGCAAAACACCATTAAGAAAGGCATTCTTGATATCCAGCTGAGAGATAGACCACCGACAAACAGAAGTAACCGCAACAAGAGTGCGAACAGTGGTCATATGAGCAAGAGGGTTAAACGTCTCATCGTAATCACGACCGTACTCCTGTTGGAAACCGCGAGCCATATGACGAGCCTTGTAGCGCTCGATAGTACCATCAGACCTGATCTTAATCTTGTACACCCATTTGCACATGATAGGACGAGCATGCACAGATGTCGGTACAATATCCCAGGTCTCCGTATGTCGAAGAGCATCAAGCTCTTCTGCCATAGCAAGCTGCCACTCAAAATGAGAAACAACATCTCGATAAGAGCTAGGCTCAGTGACAGAGAGAGCATGAGCTGTCGAAGAAAGGCCAAGACAATCAGGAGGCCGAAAGGATGTCTGGTCATGAAGAGCATAACGAGGAGCATCATCAGAGGAAGTAAGCGTCGGTGTCGGTGAGATACCAGAAGATGAATATGATGAAGGACGAGGACTCCTGGAGTAGTGTATCCCAGAGAAACGAGACGGTGTGGCAGGAACAAAAGGCGGTGCTGCAGGAGGCAACATAGAAGGTGGGAGCGCAGAAGGAACCACTGGAGACAGACTAGAAGTAGGCTATGAAAGGGGAGAAATGGGTGAAGAGTCAAGGAGAGGCAACCAGGAGATCGTCTCAACGGTGGAAACAGGACGAGGAGCCGAATATCGATAGAAGAAAAGGCGAATTTCGTCAAAGACGTCTCTGAGATCCTGATCCGTCGAGCAGAAGGATCATAGCAGCGATAACACTTATGCTCAGAACTGTAACCAAGAAACACATACACAACTGACTGGGCTGACAATTTAGTGCGCTCTCGAGGCTGCAGCAGGACAAAACATGTGTAACCAAAAACACGAAGGTGAGTACTGGGAGGCTCGAAAGTAGAGACGCTCTATAGGACTAACATCCCTAAGACCGTGTAAGGCTGCATATTGATGAGATATGCAGTCGTAGAAACAGCCTTAGCCCAGAACTGTGGTGGAACATGAGAGGCAAGGAGTGCGAGCAGTCTCAAATAGATGACAATGCTTGCATTCAGCAACCTTGTTCTAAGCATGGGCACCAAAACAAGAAGACTGGTAAAGAGTGCCCTCCTCAAAAAGAAATTGTCTGAAAGCGTCAGAACAGTACTCACTAGCAGAATCACAGCAAAAAATACGGATAGAGGACTCAAACTGAGTACGAACCATCGTGATAAGGTACGATAGATCATAAGAAACTGACCACTATTAGACATAAGGAAATGCCAAGTAAAACGAGAGTAATTATCAATGAAAATTACATAGAATTTATGCCCGCCTTTGGAAATAATAGGCGTAGATCCTCATATATCTGAATGAACTAAATCAAAAAACAAGAAGACAAGGACTCACT
The DNA here is from genome assembly GCA_036346265.1 of Melocanna baccifera. Lineage (NCBI taxonomy): Eukaryota > Viridiplantae > Streptophyta > Magnoliopsida > Poales > Poaceae > Melocanna > Melocanna baccifera. Next base: position 15,310,304 of record CM070692.1, on the reverse strand, counting down.
AGAATGATAAAGAAATTGTAACTGCTTGCCCAGCTTACAACCCTAACAAAATATGGACGTGTCAACAGTAACACGTCTAAGAACACTCTGATGAACTAATAAAGAAAGATGGAACCCACATAGATGACTTAAACAGGGATGCCACTGCGTAAAAACTCCAGAGGTGGTGGCAGCAGTGGCGGTAGAGATAGACGTGATAGGAGTAACTAAAGTGGACAAAAGGTGGAGGCAGTCAAGAATGTAGAAACCCTGGTGATCCCTACGGCACCGGCCAGTCCCAAGTATCCTCCCTGTCTATCGATCCTGGACGAAATAGGTGTGAGCGTCAAAACCAACCCTACAACCGAGATCAGTGAGCTGTCCCACCGAAAGAAACTGCATGGTAAGCTAAAGAACATGGGAAACAGCTAGAACAGAAAAATCAGTGGACCAAAGAGTGCTCTGACAGCTGACAGACAAAGGACTACTGTCAGCTGTCTGAACAGAGATAGGAAAAACAGGTCCTACTTAAATAAGAGATGTGGAGTCTAGTGCCATAACGAAGGAGGCACCAGAATCTAAAACCCTAGATGTACCTGGAGGAGACGTCTGAGCTAGATTTGTAGAACCCGTTGAGCTATGAGAGAGCCAAAGAAGAGTCTGACAGAGCTGCTGAACAGAGTCCCCTCACTGAGAACCTGATGAGCTAGTTTGTCCTCCTGTGAAGGGCCTCCCTGCACCTTGGATCGTCCACCCCACGCTCCTTGTTCCACTTTTTCTGCACCACACAACTCTAGTAGTCGTGCCCAAAGTTCTTACAGTAGTTGCACTGAACTCCAATTGGTGCGAAAGCAGGAGCAAAAACAAGAACCTGGGGAGGGACCGTAGTCGAAGGAGCAGCAAGCACAGTAGGAACAGACTGTGCTGCTAACCTAAGGTGAAGCTCCTCAGCCTGAAGCGTCGAAAAGGCCCCCGTGACAGTCGATCGCAGTGAGTTGCTCAGCAATTAAGCCCTAACGGGCTCAAACTTTGGGCGAAGTCGACAGATGAAATCATAAAGGCGAAGGCGATCATCGTCTACCTTCTGCACTTTGTGACACTCCTAACAAAGTGGAGAGGTCAGCTCATCCAGCTAGTGCCAGAGACTAGCTAGGGCTCGGAAGAAGTCGTTGACAGAAGAATCTCCTTGGCGAAGCGTCTCCAACTCGTGCTGAAGCAAAAAAAACTGAGCATCACTGCTCTGCTGGTATCGCTCACGTAAGTACTCCTAGATCTATCAAATAGACCGCAGACCAACAATGTCTGACTAGATGAAGTCGTCGACGCTAACCACTAGGATGGCGCGAACACGGGCCTCATCAGCACACCAGCGCTCGAAAATGTCGATGGCACACTGAAAAGGCTCATCAACAGCGTCAATAGTAGCAGCAGCAGCCTCTGCCTTCGTCTTGGCAGCCTCATCATCTGCAAGAGGTGCAAGGAGAGGCTACCTAGGAGGAGGCTGGACCGATAGTGGCAGAGAAGGTCGTGCACCGATGACATGACCCCAGAGGCGGAGACCATCGAGCGTGATCTCCACAAGTAAAGACCACAACTTGTAGTTCATCCCATGGAACTTTGTTCCCGAGAATTGGATCGCAGCTGATGGAACAGAAGCCATCGGTAGGTGGTGATGGACAGCGCGACGACCAAGGCAACAAAGTCTAACAGGTGGCGCTGGACGGCAGGCGGTTAGATCAACGTTTCGAGTGGCGCTCTAGGCTGACTGTGGGTGGCGGCTGATCGGATGGCGGACTCCGGTCGGTGGGCACTAGACGGCGGCGTCAGTCGGTGGGCGCTCGACAAGCACTGGAAGCGGCGATGAGGTGTCGGATTGCGGCAGTGGGAGCGAGAACGAGCTCTTGGCGGCTGCGGAGATGGAGTAGATGCGGCATGTGCGGCGGTCGACCAGACGGCGGACTCCAGTCTACAAGCACCGAACGGCGGTGTTGGTCAGCGACGCCGGTCGATGGGCGCTTGGCGATGTAGCGGCGACGGAGCGTTGGATTACGGCGGCGAGAGCGGGCTCCTGGTGGCCGAGATGGATCGGATGCGGCGGTGGGCGGCAAGCGACCAGACGGCAGACTCCAGTGGCGATTCCAGGCGGCGGCGTCTTCGACGGACGTGGTGCCTGCGATGCGGCGGCCGATGCAAATCCGGGTGGATAACCCGAGGCGACGACTCCCGATCTGGAGCAACGTCGGCCTGGGCAAGACAGTGACGACTTGGGTGATGCGGTGGCTTGGGTGGCGGCGATGGCAGCGGAAGGAGCAAGGTTAGAACCTTTGCTCTGATACTATGTTATGAATATTATGTATATATTCATGAAGCCTAAAGGGCAATATATATAGGGAGTACAAGGGGATATACAGAGAAATATGCCATATATACTATATAGATAAAGAAATTGAGGCATATAAGGAAGCAAATAACACAATCCTATTCTATCGTTAACAGTGTCATTGCCATCGTACATCCAAATTAGCTGCTAAGATCACATGGAAGTCATAAAAATCAAATGCAAACTTGGAAATTTGTTTTGTACCTAACCTAACATCCAAAACAGTCCAATTATTTTATTCTTGCATGCATCTCAGTAAAACAAATACAGTGCCTTAGTCTATGATGCCATGCCTTAACTTCATAAGCACTTGTTCTGCACCTCACCTTGCCTTAGCACCTTTGCAAGTGCCTTTTATGCTTTTGAGAACACTGCCTACTCAACTATTTCAATGGCATTCTTATTTGTCAAATTCAACATCTCAATAGATGTATAAACTACTTGCAGTCATCAAAAGTGAAAGGTCTTCAAAGTTAGCTACCAAGATTGCAAGATTTCAAGCTTCATACCATGATCAACCCTCACGCTTAGCTCTCCATTACACTTAACAATTTACCATGACCAAGTCGATATGAAAAATTGAGCAAAGAGGAGAGACCATACTGTGTGCAGAACTGAGTGCTAGAATCTCAAGCAACAATAGCTTTGTGTGTGTGTGTGTGCTTTCTCACTAGTTCAGTTACGCAATTGTGCTCACAAACTTTGACACAATGTAAGACAAAAGTAAATGCAAAATTAACAGCAAATGAAGCTACTAGTATATTTAACTGGTCAGACTACAAGGCTACTCTAGGTATGTGAAGAGTTCATAGAACAGTCTGTAGAACTCCAAAAAGAGTTGACTTTCGATAGTGAGACAGAAATGTCTGGCTGAAACACTTCACTAAACAAAAGGCTCAAACAAAGCTAAAGGACTAAGGGGGCATTCGTATTGGCTTTTTCTGATGGGTTTTGGCTGTGGCTTATGGTTTTTGGTTGAAAATGCATAACAATGGCTGAAAGAAGCAACTTTTAGAAAGAAAGAATGAGCAGTGGAAAAAATGAGAGAGATGTGTACACGTGACCGGAGCTGAGAGGAGTAGGGTGCATGATTATCTCCGAAGTAAGATGGTAGTGAGGGGTGGAGAAGCCGCTTCGAAAAGCCAGATATTCATATTGGCTTTTGGCTTTTCTAAGCAGAAGCTAATACAAACAGGGCCTAAGACTACTCAGCAGCATAGTTTGACATGTGACAGTCAATTAGAAAACTTCTGAAGGATAATTGATCCTCGTCAATTATGTAATTATGTCTACTACCCGATTTCATTACCACACAGCAAACACCGTTTGTCTCATCACTTCATGTCGGATAGAGTCCAAATTGTGAGGGTCATTTGGTCACTTTGCATAGATCGTGCCCAAAAAGCAAGATTGCTACCATGGAAGCTAAAGAACTGAACATAGATAGCTGTACTCATTGAATTGATGCACCATCCCCAATTTCAACTACAGATGAGGTACACATACGAAGAATGTCAGGGCGTGCTTACCACATAGGAATCGTATGTATCCTCTGGGAGGGGCACCCTGGAACTGGCAACGCCATTGTCTGGGTCGCCGAACAGCAAGGGTTGCAGCTTCTTCTTCAACTCCTCCAGCCCCGCCATCGGGTCGCGCTCGCGGTGAGGCGCAGATGCCCCGCGGGGTCACAGGCAAGAGCGGACTTAAAGTGAGGCGTGCCCAAAATTTCGGGGAAACAAGCTGCTATTGGAACAACAATCAAATAAAAAAACGCAACTATTGGATGGATCCCAGTACCTAGGTGGTGTTTGGTTCAAGAATGGCTACGTAAATGTGAAGGGAATGGGACTGCAAGGTAACTGACGATGGAATGGATGTTTTACCTGCTTTGTTTGGTTCCACAAGGGAATGGGGATTACGCCGCTGCGCTCTGGATGCACGAGCACCACCCCAAGACGCTCGCCTGCAACGTCGCCGCGCTCACCGAGTTCGGCTACCTCAAGGACATCCCCGAGCTACTCTTCCGCTTCGTCGACGGCGCCGCCGACGCGTGCAAGGCGACCCAAGGGCAAGCAGCTCGGATCCAAAGCGGACGTCGCCTTGAAGCGGAATAACAAAGCGTCTCGTGCAGCCGCAGTCACCGCTAAGGCGACCCCTGCTCCGCGGTCACCACAAGATTCGGAGGAAGGCCAAGTCGGCCCGGCTGCCCGAGCGGGAGGAAGGGGATCAGGTGCCGCTGCTCGCACGGAAAGAAGGGGATCGGGTGTCGCTGCCGCTGCTCGCACGGGGAAGAGGATCGAGCGCTGCTTATTGCACGGGAAGAAGGAGATCGGGCGACGGCGCCGCTGCTCGCACGGGGAAGGGGAACGGGAGATGTCCAGCGGAAGCGTTATCCTGTTGCGCTCAATTAGGCTTTCCACAGCCCCATTTCCAAATTGCACGGGACTTGCCCAGCTATCAACAAACGACTTTCGGAATCGGTTAGCTAAGCGTTCGGAATGATAGTGACTTATTATTTTTTTATTGTAATTAGTTTATTTTATACTATAGTAAAATTATTTTTGTATAATTAAATTTAATAAAATAAAAAATACATTAGTTTATTACGAACAATGAAAAAGAATATAGAGAAAAAAAATAAAATAGAAAAAAGGTATGTTCTTTTTGGCTGCGGCTGATGACTTTTTAGCTGTTTGCGACAGAGATTACGGAAAGAGATACTCGCTTGCGATTTTTTATAGTACAGATATTAGGTTTTTAACATGTACTACAATTAACTTGTAGACCCTATCTTAAAAAAAAATACTTCGTTTAAAAGTTAGGTACTGTAGCAGAAGCCAAAAGCTGAAAAGAACAAGACCAAAAAAAATTAAATAGTCAACAAAAAGCCAGATGCTACCGCCGAACACTGGCAGTAGCGTCTGCTGAGTAGGGCCTAAGAAGCCGGACTTGTCCAATGCATTCACATAACTCAACATATTGTAAATAGTAATCAATAAGTTTATTATAGCAAATCTAATAAAATTATATCAGATAAAAAGCTATTACCTAAGATAATAAGAGTCGATAAACCCTGATTTTACCAAATGAGATTACGCCTTTGCTTTTGTTCCTTCACCATGCCGCCTGGCCGCCGCGCCCCTAGCCCGCTCACCGCTCGTCATGCACTACTATGTCCAACCCACTCCATCACCGCTAGCCCACTTCACCTGCTAGTGTTTTAGCCCCTGCCATGTGCCCGTGTCCTAGCCACCACGCACAGCTCCCGCTCACGTGCCTTAGCTGCCACACGCCCATGGTTATTGTAACATCCCAAAATTTTGCTTTCTTTAAAATTAATTCTAAAATAATTATTTAAAAATATTTGGATTATTTATGTAATACTGGAGGAAAGATATCAAAATCCCGATTCTAATCTGAATTCCCAAATTCAAATTCCAATTCCATTCCCACCGAGAATTCCAAAATTTGAATTCAAATTTTGAAAATTCAAATTCAAACCTCTAGAAATCCAAATCTCCAGAAAAATACCATTTTATTTTTCTGGGTCCAATCTAATTTTTTTCCTTGGCCTATTCTTCTATTTTCTTTCTTTCTCTCTCCTCTCAGTTACTGTTCATGCTACAGTGCCCAAGCACTGTTCATCTTCAACCTCCATCACGTACGCTCGGTTTTGAACTGAAACGCTAAAAAAAATTATCTTCCTTCTTTCCTCCATAACTTTCCACTCGAGCATCCGAATTCAATTCCGTCTGAAGCACTACCATCCTAACAACACTACGCATTCATCACCGGAGTCAGTGCTTCCGTTACCACATTCAATTAGTGTTTTCGTTGCCATTTTGTTCATCAGTTCCTAAACACCGAACAGGCACCCAAAACTTCTCATGTTCCCAACGATTCGAGTCATTTGAGAGCCTATAAATTGGCACACCAACACCTCCTCGACCCCTCTTCATTCTCTGATAATCTCAGAACCTACGAAGCCCCGACGACGACGAATTTTGCGTTTTCCCGAACGTCGACCATTACAGTCGATTTGGGCATTCGTCATTCTGGTGAAGATTTTCAACTTTTGCTTGTGCCATCTCCTGTCTTAGCATCCAAGCAACTCATCCATCATATTTAATTTATTTTTCATGTAGCCAATTGTTGTGAATTGAGCTTTTCGTGGAATCGGCCGTTTTCGACTTCTATTGTCGATTCGTCGTCCTCGGTGAGCGCTTTCTCGATTCCTTGTGCCGAGAGCATCACCTCCATCTCCTCATCACAACGCATAGCTCAGCTTGCTCAATGGTTGGCCGAGGTGCTCCACCACCGTGCGCCACCTACGTGCTGGACGTTGTCACAGTCGCGAGCCATCCTCGGCCACTCTCGAGCCAATCCAACTTTGCCATCGTGTTTGCCATGTCCCTGGCCACCTCATGCTTCCTCTACTTTCTCCAGAACACCGGCGGTTTGTTGGAGCTCCGTGCAGCCCGTCGCCGCCGTGCGCCTCGACCACTACCACCGTCGCCTCGCTCCGTCTCCGGCGATGCCACCACCACCATTTGGTAGAGGATCTCGCCGGGGTTCCGTTTTGGTGGTTCGCATGCTGCCCATCCTTTCCCTCGCCAGTGAGCCACCATGGGCAAAGAACGCCCAGGCACTGTGCGTGCTGCTACTCTGTTGTGCTTTACAAAGAAGAACTCTTTGAGTTGCTTCTAAGTCACGTGTGTTAACATGGTGTGGTGGTGGGAGCCTTGGCTTTCATTCCTTTGGTCTTGTGTTCAAGTCCTAAGAATTGCAAATTTTTTCACACAAAAATTCTTCTTTTGGTCCACTTTGTACAACATCCGATCCAAATAATAAGTTTCGGATTTTCGTCATTTTATGTGTTAACCAAACTTCTAGATGTTCGTTCTCCCTCATACGAACTCCGAATCCGTCGATTCTTTTTCCTAAATTCATCTAAATTCAATATCTTCCTTCCAGTATATATTTTATATTTTTATTATTTTATTTATATTTATTCTTTTTCTTGTATTTATCGTTTCGCATGTAGGACCCGACGTCGCCGAAGATTTTTCTAATCCACAACAAGAATTTCCAGACAGCGTGCAAGAAGGCAAGTCTCCTTGACCATTTTGTTCCTAAGTTTTGCAAATGATTTCATGCTTAATTTAAAATTTAATTGCATGGCTATGTTATATAAAATGTTAATTTTAATTTTAGAAAATTTAGATAAATACCCAAAACTTGTTATACCGTCCTTTGGAATTGTTTGCCATGTACCTTTGTCAACATAGGATACCCTTTGGCTCATAAATGAGTTAGTACTACTTTTTGATGAATTTAGACTGATATAAAATGCTTAGTCTAGTTGTTCATTCTAAAAATACATATATGGGAAAAATCTATTGATGAATGATTTGGACTTAACGATTTGTTAAATTAGTGGCAATAGAGGTTGCCACTGCTATTTCAAAATAAAATAAAATTTAAAATGAAATTAGACCAGGGTGGATGGAAAGTTTGGTTTGGTGCAGATTTAGCACGAGAACTTGAATTGTGTATATTCCACCCTAGTCACTTAAGGACCGACTCTTGTGTTTGTCCAAACTGAGCATTTCCGTACAACCACAAGTTTAAATGGGTACGACCTAACTGACTAACCTACGATAGTTTAGTTTAGATGCCACCATTGAAAAATGGGTGCTAGGGATTTACTGGTTTACTCACAGTGAGGTACAGGGATTTGCTGTACTCACACGGCGTAAAAGGGGGCTTCTGACTGTGGTGGATTTAACCCTTCAGCGGTGAAACCTCAGCGGGTGATGTCTAACTAGACTAGAGTAGAGGAAAAGCTTTGTGATATTTTATCTGGGTCTCATGTCAAAGGAAACATGTTGACTATTAAGATAATTTACCTCTTGTGGGTAAAGCTGTACAAACTCTGCAGAGTATAAAACTATTCGAATAGTCGTGCCCACGGTCAAGGGCGGGCAAGGAATGCATTCACATGGTAGACCTTTGGTTTTTGGTTTCAAAACAAAAATTTTGGGAACTCGGGAGTGGTTGGAACTCTCGTGAGTATAGCCTGGTGGATGGAACCAGTGCAGGTGGATGTAACCGTAGTCTTGAACCTTGGCGGATAGAGCTTTTGTACTAGTGTTAGTGGTTGGAACCTTCACTAGGAAATTGTATCTAGTTTCAATATTACAATTATTTTGTTAAACTGGTGCTTTTGAAATTACATAATGGTATTTGAAATAAAATGCTGCTTTACGCAAAAGAACCATAAGAACCTTCCTTGGTTAAGCCCTGCATCTACTTCATCTTTCCCAAGATTTGCGGAGTACTTTATGTACTCACATGCTACACTTTAAAACAACTCTCAGAGGATATCGAAGCTCAAGATGCGGACTACGACTTCTTCGTGGATGGATTCGATGAAGGCTATCCGGATTTCTAGGCTACGTTTCCCCAGTCAATTGCCTGTGGCAGATTAATGGGCCATTTGCTCGAGTTGTTGTTTTTTGCTTCCGCTGTTATCTTTCTTTTGTAAGAGGTTCTGTAAACCTCGGTTGTAAGGCAATGGCCAAGAAGTGTGAACTTCAGTTATTATTATAATAAAGCGTTGTTGGTAATATATCATTTTCTGATTAACTGTGTGTACTAGCGTTGATCTGGGACTAGTACTGTAATACACAGGGGGTTCAGAAGTTTCTACTCTAGGATCCCACAGTTATGCCCTAGTCGCCTTGCACCACTCGATCGTCACCTCGCCGCTTCTCTAGGGTTATGACGAGAAGGTGTGGGGAATGGCCGAATGGGATCAGTTGTTGTCTCCTCTTAGTACCTTGTCCATTCTTATACTAGGCGGTGAAGAATCTAGACCCTCTATTATGCATTAAATGGCAACTTTTGGTGATTAATGATCACTAAATTTGTGAAACTAATATTTTTCATGAATTAGTGAAAATAGGTTTGAGTTCCATGATGATGAAGACTTTAGATAGCATCATGGATTAATTGTCATCAAGTCAAAGTTCGGAATGAAGGATGCCATCATGTGTTCATGAGCATCAAGACAAGATCTCGAAGTGGAGGATGATATTATGTGTTAATGCATTAAGAAAAGTACCCAACTTAGAGATGAGATGATTGTTATCAAGTGAAAACTCCAAGTGGATGTGCAAAACAAATGTATAACTAGTATAGACTAAGAATATATTCTTAGTCTTTTACCAATTTTAATGCTTGATTAGGAGACTAAATTGCTAATATCAGTTGCCGTACTTGATGCGGATACATATGTTGATGTTGATGTGACTATACTACAAACGCATATGACCATAACTCCCAAGAATAAACAAAAGGTGAATTCATTTCTTCGGTTTTAATTTATCTTAAATGAGAATATGATGCTATCTAATGATAAGGACATTCCAGCTACTTCCACATCTAATGTGCATGAGAATGTTCACGAAGCCGAACCAATGATACAAGGACCAATGACTCGAGTGCGAGCGCGTCAACTTAACTATCAAGTGAATGCGTTCCTAACTTTGTATACAAATGTTTCAAAGAATGAAATACTATTTAATCCTTGTGATGATTTAATTGTCCTTAAAAACCATGGAAAAGGATCACGCGAGCCCAAATATACAAGTGAAACTGTCAAGCGCAAACCAAGTCCTGCTCACGAATTCGACTCAGATTCGGCTCTTCTAATAGTGTCTATTTCAAACAGCCATAACTTTTGATCTAGAAAGAATCTCAGGGTCCATGAGTACTTGATAGAAAGCTTTTGAAGTCTACTTTCATATGGATTTGGCCCCATATCCAAATTCCTTATGTGCGCACCACAATTACCAAAATAATCCGACGTTGACTCAGCCTAATAGGATCAACTTTAAATGCTCATAGATTTCGCATCAAGAGTCCATTTGGAATGTGTGAGAAAAAACCTTATCTCGTCCTCTTTCCAACGGATCTAGCCCCATCCCAAAATTCCTTTTGTGCGCGACGGAATCATCAAAACAATCTTTGGTTCCAGGAATAAAGATAGAATTTGATATGATTTGATTACTTTCCATATGTTGAATATTTTCGATAAGCAAGGGCCTGTGTGCCCCTATAAATAGAGGCTCCATTGGCCATGTAACACAGACCACCTTTAAGAAAAATGAATCTATGAGAGTTCTTGTTCGAGTTCCTTTTTATTGCCGAAATTCAAAGGAGAATTAGGCGTGTTCTTCAATCAAGATCGTTCAGCCTTTCTGTTAGAAATTGGGTGTACGATATATCTTTGCTTGGTGGTCGGCGAAATCGACGCGAGTGTGTTTTGGCGGATTAAAGATTGTTCATCCCTTTCACTGGTATTGGAGGATCATTGCGATTCATCAAGACTCCCGTGAGTATCCATCTTACATTGAGAAGATCGGGCGACCCCGTATCAGTACTATTAAAAGATGTCTTATCTAGTAGCTTAAGTATCATCATATGTTGATAGCTCAATCATGCTTGCTCTAGGTCTCCGTGGTATAATGCTATTATTTGCACATGTATTTTGCAAATAGTCGAAGCTCATGCATCTAATCCTTATAGTTTGTAACGATAGTTTACGAATGTATTTTGCAAATAGTTGAAACTCTGCTCTACTCTTTGTGGCAGGATACTAAATTTGTAAATATATTTTGCAAATAGTGGGAGGTCAAGCATCCTTCCTTAACATGGTCTATGATTTGTTGTTGCTCTTACCCTTGAATTTAGACCATGGTGTTGACTATTTGGAATTCTTGTGCTTTTCTATATTGATACAATGTATTTGAAATCATTCAAATAGGTGGGTTATGTAATGCTCAAAGTAAGCTTTTTATATAGTTAAGATCACCCAATTTTGACATTAGAGTCAAAAGTTATGTCTATTTTTCTAAGTGCTTAGCTATGCTGAAAAGTAGGGCCGGTATGACTGCCCTTGTAATACTGATCTGATCGCCCCTAGCTGGTTTGATACAAAATTAGTTGGGATCTGACTAGGAACATGTCTAGCAGCTAGTTTTATAGTTGCTGGAATATGAGGCCGGTCTGACTGGCCATTTGTTGGCGGTTTGACTGGTTCCTTACTAAAAATGCACATTTCATCTCCAACAGTTAGTTTTTGTGGTGGGGCTATATATACCTCTTGTGGCCAGTTGAGGGCATCATTCATACTTCTATTTTTACTCTCTTGAGCTAGTGTAAGCCTCTCTACTCAATTGTGTGTGTGTTACACCTTATGAGCAACGAGAGAAGAGTTCTAGATGCATGTGTTGCATCTAGAGGTGGATTGAGTGTCCACTTGTGCATGTGTTACACTTGGTGAGAGTCAAGTAATATACTTGGCTTGTTACTTATGAGTAGGCCCAACGTATTGTGCATGCTTGGCTTGGCGTATTGTTAAGCAAGACGTTGTAGTTTAGTGATCTTCTCAAGAATCTTATGAGAAGGCTCATTTACCCAGAAGGGGAAAGAATTACCACTACTGGATTCAAGGTATTGGCTTAATTTGTAGAGCCAAACTAATCCGTTTGGGTTTAACTCAATGTAGGCTACAGGAGACAGGTATGTCACCAAACACTATGGCAAAAAGTTATCGTGTTATCTTGTATTGGTTTGCTCTCTTGAGCCTTTGCATTGTGCGATTTACATTCCTAGAATTGTAAACCTTGATATAGTCTCAGGTTATTGATGCACATAGCTAGGACTAGTTGATTTAGACTTTGATATAGTCTTAGGTTGTTGGTACATATAGCTGGGACTAGTTGATTTAGACTTTAATTGTGCAAAACCATTTTGATTTACGTTTCCTCATAGAAAACTTGATTTTAGCCAAAGATAATTTTAAAACCACATATTCCTGATTATTCACCCCTTCTAATCGACGTCCTCAATGTTACAGCTAGCCCACATAAACAGAAGAAATAGACCTGTATCGCCCACATGACCAAAAGGAAATGGCACATGGCACCCCCTGTTCTTTGTTCATCTGCCTTGGTTCGTCGCGGTCTAGGGAGTGTTCCAACCAATGGGGAGCTCAGGTGGCTACCTCGCCACATTTAAGGTTCCACCCCTACAGTATGCAGGATGTTTCTCAACTCCTAGCTTCAAAACTAGCTAAGCTAGCACATGGAAATGGGACCGACAAATGACCACGCCCATGTACGACATAGGATAGTATTATATCGAAGGTGTGTGCACGTGTCGGCTGTGGCATGTCCCAAATCTCTATGTTTCTATCTATTTTTGTTTCATTTCTAGATGTTATTTTCATTGTATCTTGTAAGAGACATTCATCGCCCGGTATCAATCGCAAACCAATGGTGTCATGGTGGTCCAATAGCTATCTATGCTGATAATTGAATTTTGGGAGAACTAAATCATAAGGATACAAAAATAAATTAAGTCCAAACAGACCCTAAAGTTTAAATTTAGCCACATATGTTTTAAATGACTTATTTTGGGTTATTTCTAAGTTATTTAGTGATTATTGGATTTCATCCCATGACCTTTGTTGTTTAGTGATTATTGGATTTCATCCCATGACCTTTGTTATTTGTATTATTTAGATATGGCAATCTCTCTATGCTAGAAAGAAGTTGGTTGTGTCAATCCGGTTTGGTCCATGCTATGCACCATAATTAGGATTGGTTTGGATCATAGGAAATTTCCTCAATTTCTATGAGAATTAAACTATATTTTATGTGAGATTTATGTGTTCCAAGAGGGACAGGAGAAAGGTGTTTTTTTGCTTCGGTTACACCACTGGACCAGGTTGGGAGATGCAAAAAAGTTGGATTGGGCATTAAACATGCATTTGACATTAGCCCTCTGTAATGCACAAGTTTAATTCCCAAATAGTAGAAGGTAGCTGGTACCTACATTATCTTACCAATTGCATTTAAAATCGAAGTTAGAGTTGCCCATTTCGACTAGGGGAGATGACTATTTAGTGGCATCATGATCCGCCTTAACACATGCTATCGAGCCCAACCCCTAACCAACAACCCTTCGCTAGTGCCCACATTTGCAACTTTTAATTGGAATTTGCAAACTTTTGATTGAAAAAATTAAAACTCTCAGGTGGAAAAAGAGAGAAAACTTTCACTAGAATTTGGAGCTTTTAACCAGGAGGGTTATTGTCGTTTTGACATGATAACCTAGATCAGTTCATATAGATAGATTGGTTTAGGCATTGGTTTATGAGATCAATTGGTTTCGGCATTACTAGATGGGTTCGTATGAGATATGAATTGGTAGCATGGTAAGATTTGCTGCGCTTGTTCATGGTTGCATCTCACGTTACCCTAACTGGTTGGATCACTACATTCAGGGTAAACTGTGGTGCACTATGTACCACAGGCATATAACCTGAGTTTCTGCAACTAAAACCAAGTTTTAAGAAATTCACAGGATTCTAAAAACATAGTAGTAGGAAAGATGCATGATTGAAATGTCATGGCATGTTGAATCATGCAAGAAACAAAACCACACGAATTGCACAAAAATGTGTTTGAATACATCACATGAAAATGTAGGAATTTTAAGATTAAATGTTAATTGATTAGAGAGAGAATGGGGAGACAAAAGGAGAAGGTGCATTATAACTCCCAAAGGAATTGGTAACACGAGGTTAGACCTCATGCTAGAATTCCTCCAAAATTTGTAGAAAATTTTCCTATCCTATAAAATTCCTTTGAAGCAATCCCACAGACCAAACACCTCACATAGGAATTTTCCTTTGGAGCAAATCCTCCATTTTTCCTTTGAAACTAGTAAACGTGGATGTGCAATGCACGTTTCTCCCAATAATCCTGCTTCAAAATAATATTACTGATAATTAAATCATGTTGCTAAGAAATAAAATTGAAAAATAGCAATAATGTTTAAATTATCATTTCTCACATAAGATAGATATTGTGTTTGAAATTTTTGAAAGATGTATTGAATAAACAAAATCAGCTAATAACGGACATTCTAAAGTTGAACAATATGTATTGAGTAAACAATCAGTTAATAGGCAGACATTCTAAAGTTGAACATTACTACAAAGATGATGTAAATGTGCATGTGCAATGCACATTTCTCACAATATATATTATATGAAATATATAATCACATTTAAAATTTAAAAATTGTATCTATTGTAATATAATCTAACCCTAAATCCATCTTAAACACTTAATATGAAATTCATGTCCCAACAAAAAATAAATGATACTAAAACTGACTAGTTTCTTATCTGATACATATTAAGCTCAAACCTTATAATTTGCCCCAATCATTTATCACAATTGTTAACTCTGTAAGAGATAACCACGGCTCATTGGAAGATACAAATCCAAAGTACATCAAAATAAAATATAACATAGTTCTTCCGTTAAAAATTAAAAGTATTTTTAATTCATTCAATTGAATTTACCAAAAAAAACATACTTCAACTAAATAGATATAAGCAATCAAAGCATTATTCAAGAGATAAAATAACCCAAAACCGTAGAATTTACCAATGAATATATCATCACTACTATAGAAATCATCATCATAGACGGTTCAAAAACGTCATCACAGACGATTTTTTGAACCGTCTGAATTTATGGGTCAGTGATAATCGAAGATTATCACAGACGGTTTGTAAGCCATCTGTGATAAATACAATACAAACGGTTTGTAACTAGAACCGTCTGTGAAAAACACTATCACAGACGGTTCTAGTTTAGAACC
Organism: Melocanna baccifera; assembly: GCA_036346265.1. NCBI lineage: Eukaryota > Viridiplantae > Streptophyta > Magnoliopsida > Poales > Poaceae > Melocanna > Melocanna baccifera. The sequence continues at coordinate 15,295,198 of CM070692.1, read as the reverse complement.
ATCTGTGATACTCACACATCATAGACGGTTCTAATTTAGAAATGTTTGTAATATATGAGTATCACAGACGGTTTTTGTTTAGAACTGTCTGGATAGTGAATCACAGACGGTTTATATTACAAAACCGTTTATGATAATTCATTCTATACCTAAATTTTTTTTTCTATTTTTCAGTTAGCATCAGGAAATGTTAGCTATGCCTTTTGAAAACAAACAAAAATAAGTAAAAAACGATATCAAACATAGCAGAGAACATATTATTTCCATTATAATCCACAATTACAACATCACAAGATTACAATCCACATTACAATATCATAAGAAAACATAGCAGAGAACATTCTATTTACTTTCCATTTACATTACAAACCGACCAGCCTTAACCCCATAAAATAGCTCAAGTAGACCTTCTTGGCGGCTGCCTCACTGTAAGCTCCTGGCCAGCCCTAAATGCCACAAAGTAGCAACAGAATCATCGTAGTTACATAATCAAATACTAGAAGAAACAATGGAGGGAGGTGCTGGCTGGCTGACCTGGTATGCAACCTTCAAATCGTCTGCACTCGCTTCCATCAGGTCGATCGAGGAGGAGGAGCCTGGATAGATTTTGAGGAGGAGGAGGAGGAGAAATTTTGAGCGCATAAAGGGTAGGGAATGGGTTCAGGTGAGTATTTATAGGGGAGGGAGAGGTGGGGCGATCTGTGGGATGTGGGTTGATCGGTTTCTATTGGCTGGAATTGGGTTGGGGAGGATTGACGGGCTCAATGGTCAAAGACCAATTTATCACAGACGGTTCTTAATAAGAACCATCTATAATATTCGAAATATCACAGATAGTTCTTAATAAAAACTATCTATGATAACTGATTTCCTTTAATACTGGCAGTTTTTATGAATCGTCTGTAATGAGACGGCTAATATAAACTTTTTTGTAGTAGTACATGCATCGCCGAATGTACTAAAGAAAAAACACCAGTTCACTCAATTGAAATTTACTCACTTGTGCTTAATGGGTTACAAACAAGTAATCATGGCCAGGAGCTAAGCCCATAAATTGTCTTCTTGATGATCTCTAAGAAAACAACAACTCAAAAGAAATGGCCAATAAAAACCCTTTGTGTAGCTATATTAATGTCATATTCAACCAGGACAACATAAAACACAAATGGTAATTCTAGAAATATTTTATTTGGATGAATTTCTAAAAAGCAATAAACTTTGGAAAGCTAAACAAATCCATTGACCCTGATCCATCTTGTTGTGCCATCATTGAAGCACCGGTCATCATGTCCTTTCTCTCTAATATTGCCACAACACAAACAATTTTGTGGGTCAATCAAACATCTGCACAAAAAATATTATTAGTTCATTTAAAAGTTCAAAATGTATTTAGAAAAATTACTAGAAATATAAATATGAACTATAAAGCATACGACACTGAACATATAGCACAGATGAACTACAAAATATTAACTATGGAATAACAAGCAGATAAACGTGATTAACAGTCCTGCACTAAATCCTCTTCCACTTATCCAGTTTAACCAGCTGCTACTTCTAAAGTACATTCATCATAATCCGGCATAACTCATTTAGTTATGCTTTTCTGATTTCCGAGTAACCTGTTGAATCATGTGATGCACAAGGTGGAAATGATAGCAAGGTTTGCAAGGCATGAACATGTAACATGCCTTCATGACTATCCATATACAAAGATGTTATCACCAGAAAAAGAGTATAGTGCCATAAAAATTCATATATGAGCTATCTGATTTCAATACTTTGCTGATCGTTGCATGCATGAGAGTATGAGATATGCATACGGACCATTCTTCGGCACAAGAAGGAATGCATATATGTAAATTGTACTACCGTGCTATTAGGCCCACTACTCACCCTAGCAGAAGTCTGAATGAAAATTAAGGAACATCCATCGGTAACGTATCTCAATTATCTTTACTTCAAATTATTGGAAGCTAAACTCAAGAAACCTTCCAATTATTGGAAGCTAAACCTTACAACTAACTGGCCATGTCATAGAAAATTTGCAAATGTGGGTTACTCTAGTAGTCCCCCTTGCTCGCTATTAAGTGATTGTTGGTGTGGGGATCCCTGATGTTCTTAAAGCACTCGGCACCTGCCCATTTTCTGTAGTGTCAAACCTCACACCATCCATCAGAACACCTTCTTGCAAAGATACCTAACAAAATGTTCAAAACAGACAATTACCAAGATAGTATGTAGTAATAAACATATTGTTCACAAAATGAAAGTCAAACAACCAAATTCCTTAAAAGAAAGGAAAACCAAAACAGAATTGAAGAATCAGATTAGGAGGGCATAATTCCACACACCTGAACAATTTGAGCAGACACCCATAGACTAGAGCCCACCATGCCACCAGAATTGTTCGTCAAAATGTACAAATGTCCTACCAATTCTTGCTACACCTCCTAGGAGACAAAATAGATAATTACCTTAGTTAGACCATATGAGTTGTCACTGGTCAATATATGTTGAACAACTAGCATATTATTGAGTTGAATTTTGGTTGTGCAAAAGAACCTCATTTTCAGTGTTGGATGGTCTGACCGATTTAAAGTGCCAGTCAAATCGCTGTGCATGGGCAGTTTGACCGCCCTACAAGTCCGGTCAAACTGGCCACAGTGTCTTTGAGCTAAAATTGCTCATGCTGGTTTGACCGGCATAGGATGAGTGGTCAAACCAGCATAGGTGACTTTTGTGGAAATTTGGGGTGTTTAGACCAAACTATTTTGGGGGATTGTTTAGTGACGTGTTTACACTAGGTTTCACTAGAAATGGATATGTGAGGGAAAAATAGATAGAGAAATACCGAAAAGTCCAGAGAGGGTTTTTTTTTGAAGGATTTAGGCATTTGCATGGGGTAGTCCGACTGGCATGGTGGCGGTGGTTAGACCGACAAGATTTCGGTTTTCTAGAGTTTGGGCTATATGGAAGATTTGATCTTGGGTCGATCTTGGTTCAGTGGTCATGGCTGGTTTGCATTCCATGATGCATTGATTTGGCTGATGGGAGTCAAATGCATGGAACTTGCGCTCGATATGGTTGCTTGATCTGTGATATACAGGCGGCTTTGGGGACAAAGCGGTCGGCGGCAATGGACCTGGACAAGGCGGGAGAGATGAGGTCTAGAACGGTTATGCAAGTCAAGATGAGGCTATGTGGCTCAAGCGGGAGTACGGAAAAGGCAAGGATCGTGGTGAGATGAGTTGGTGCATGTAGTGTGTCAAGTAACAAGGTCGATGCACGTAGAAAAGGTTCGAAAGAGACCAAATGTGTAAAGACTTGATGGCTAGTCATTGGACACTATGGGCTACGTGTTAAAGAATACGCAGATGCTTTGAGGTGAAGGTGATGACGGAGTCAGTGAAAGGTGCCCGAAAGCTTCGTCGGGGGTATTTTGGTAGTTGGCAAAATACTGGAGTTAGTGACTTGGCTAAAACAGTGGTGAGGAGAGGTGCAAAGGAGAAGCGATTTAGGTCAGGAGAGCTAGAATTGTAAGCGGATCAATCACTAAGGTGTTAGCTGGTTGAGTCTTATAAACACTTTTAAAAATATGCATGAGTATGTAAAACCCGTATTAGTTAGGGTTGATGGGTTTCTTTGGTTTTCTTAATGGGTTGGACCCATGAGGGTTGCGTGTGTGCTAGTTATTTAGTGGAAAGGAGAGGAGGTGGCTAGATCAAGGATTCTAGGTTTAGGGTTTCATCTTCCACCTTGTCACCTTCCATAGTTGCAAGATAGAAAGTTTGAAAGAGAGAAGAGTGGTGCTATGGTTGCACATTATAAGCATCCATAAGTTTGTAAACATCTTTCTCTACTAAGAATCAATAAAAGCTTTGTATTAATCATGTTCTTATTCGTGTTCTTGCTGTTTTTCCTTGTTCTTGAGCTTGATTGGTGATTATGTATTCGTAGTTGTTCTAGTTCGATCTCTTGTTTGATTTACCATGCTAGGACATATGAGAATAGGTTTGGAAGTCCTCATGCCTTATATTCTCATGAGCAAGAAGTAATTTGGGATTTAAGGTTTTTGGTGTTCTTATTACCTAGATTCTATTCTCCTCGATTTAGTGGACTTTAGCCTAAAAACCTAGTGATTCTTGATTAGTTTAGGTTTCTGATGGCTTGAACAAGCCTCATGTAAAATTTGAAAGTATTTGAGTGAGATTTGGGAAAATTCTTGATATTTAAGCTTTTGTCCCAAGAGGTTTTTAGACAAGGAACGAGGGACCAATCAGATCGGCCCTGATCCAACAGTCTGACCAACCAGCGGCCAGATCAGCCACATCCCGGTAGTCAGACTAGTTGCATGCGGTCAAACTGGTCCATGACCTGCAGTATTACCAGTCTTGACTGAGGAGTGTTGATTTTGCTGGCTTGGTGAAGCATCTAGGCCCCTAAATTGATTTTGTCATGCAAAGGTGACCAAAGATTGATATGGATCAAGACATGGCTCAAGGCAAAAGTATAATAGATGTCGTATTATAAAGAGAGGTCATAGTAGTAGCTTGAAGCTTATCTCGTACCACTTTGATCAATTATTGCTCATGCATGCATTTGGAATTTTCTTTGGAACCCTCTTTGAATTTCCTTTGAAAAATAGGTATGACCACAGGGATATTGATGGTAGTACTTCTACATCAGTACTACCAGCCATTACATGTCGATAGCTAATTTCTAGAAAGGTGCATTTTGACCTATCCTTGAATCAGAACTACCATATGTGTTGCGCAGTAGTACCGTCGGACGGTATGACCGCACGTGAGAGCGATACTACCGAATTGCATTATGACCAAAATTTAGTAGGTCGTAGCCAATTTCTAGATAGGTAAGTTTTGGAGCATTTTCTCTCCTTTAAAAATTGGTACTACCACATGATCGGTACTACCAACTGTAGTGAATATGGTACTATCGATATTTGAAGTAACAGCTAGTTTTTTTTTGCATTTAATGAACCTCAAATAGATGTTGAATAGTGACTGTGGTAGTACCGGCTACCACATGACGATAGTATCATATTTCCTAATTTTTGGGTATTTCAACCCCAATGGTCATCCCAGTGGGTGGAAACTATAAATACCTCTCCACCAGCAGCAAGGAACTCTGTTTGGACCTCATTGAATACCCTTGGGCCCTTGTTACACTCTCTTCTACTCATTTGCTTCATTTTCATATATTGAGGTGGATAAGAGCATTCAAGTATATTGCATCATTAGTTGATCTTTGTGACACTTGAAAAACCTTCAAGCAAGCATCGTGACTTGTTGTTCTTGGTGATTGTCAACTCCTAGATGGCTTGAAGGAGGTTATGTGATGATCTCTTCAAAGAAGATTATGAAAAGACCCGACACAGTTGCAAGTGGTGTGATGCTCGCTATCTAGAGTAGAGGAAGAGCAACCTTAGTGGACTTAAAGTGGTTAGGTTTAATTCGTAGAGCCAGTCTAATCCGTTTGGGCTTACCTCAATGTAGATTAGGGAAGATCGGCAAGTCTATGAGACTACAAAAAAATATCGTTTGTATCTATTGTGGTTTATTTCTTTGTATCTAGTATTAATATAGTTTTGCATGCCTTAGTGAAACATAGAGAATTTAGGCTTTGATTGTGCAAAACAATTCTAATTAAGTTCATACTTGCTAAATTTGTGATTTAGCCAAAAGAATTTAAAAACCTCCTATTCACCCCTCCTCTAGTCGGTTATTCTTGATCTTACACTCGGGTTTCTAGCTTTATCTTGCTAAGTCCAAGTAGTGTAATCTGAACTTGGTAACATTATAGTCATTTGAGTAAAGATTTGAATACCTGAAGGGGAAAAGTTTCGGGAATCATTCACCCCCTCTTATTGTTGGCATCGGTCCGACACCATAGAAGTGACAATTGGCACATGAAGCTAAAAAAATGGATAACTAATGACGGAAAGATGAATCCTCTACAAAATATTTGGTATGCACGAAAACTCATTGATTTAAATATGAACGGTGATTACCATGTGCACTAATTAGTATTTCCCCTTCTCAACATATTGGCTAGCTTAGTGTGTCCTCATAACCCCTGAAAAAAATCCCTTCTCAACATATTGGCTAGCTTAGTGTGTCCTGAAAACCCCTGAAAAATATCACACAATAATTGTCTTATAAAATTATGATTGACTATGTTATATCTAGTTCAACAAAAAATATCTCAAAGATGAAATAGAGATGATCTGCTAAATGTAGCTTTAGTAGGAAAAAAAGTGGAAGGATAAATAATTTACAGAGGTCCTGTTAGATGAAATATCAAACACATGAAAATTAGTAGCTATCCCAGATGATTCCCCGATCATAATGTATTTCATTCTAAAGGAAATGCAACATTGATGCAAAACAACAAACCTTGTACTGTGAATCAAAAATTGGACCATCACAACAGCAACAAAAAGGGTCAATTTTGTTATACTAATTTACTTAACCTAAAATCACCAGACAGGAGATTATCCATAGAATTCATTCAGCTTAATAAAACCTGACATAAGAGAGAAGAGATAAATAAAAATCAAATTATTAAGAGCTCCTAACTCAAAAACACCGAACAGAAGTTTCTTCACACGAACAAGACCTCGACTGAGTTCTCAAGGTACTTATTGGGATAAGAGTAGGCTACATTGGTGTAAATTAAAATTTTCTACCGTGTAAACCAGAAAGCCATGTGAATAAGAGATCATAGATTGTTACCACTAGACGCGTAGTGCAGTGAAAAATAAAGAGTTGAAGCAGCTGATTCAACAAAGAACGTGTAGGTATAGTAGAACCAGTCAATCATCCTCCGGCCAACCGTCTCCTCCTCGCAATCGTCCCGATCAGTGCCGCAGTAGTAGCAGTGCATCTATCGAGGTCCAGACGTCTAGGGAGGGAAGACCGTGCGTCGGTGTGCTAGCACCAGCACACACGGTAGGGGTGTAAGTTCAAACTCCATTAAGTTAGTTTTGGTGATAATGATAAATACAATTGTGAGACTAATTTGTTTATTAATTGTAATATTGTTTAGTCTCATTTGAATGTAATGAATGACAAATGTTATTGTGAGACTAACGTGTTTGACTGATTATGATATTACTTAGTCTTATTTGAATGAAAAGGTGAAATCAAAGATGTATACATTCGACACTTACATTAATTTATATATTAGTGCACTCCTTGGATCCAAAATATATATTAAACTCCATCAAAAGTTTAAGATGAATATGTGCATATTTTTTCCACTATAAATTCTTGTATGCACACATTTAAAGAGAGTTCAATCTATGTTTTGGGATTTCATTACTATTGATCCATGTTTGTCTTTCCATATATTAAGGATCTTTACTTTGAAACATATCCCTTAAGTATATATAGCTTACATAGTTTATATATACTCAAAATTAAGTTGTCATCTAGTTCATACATTATGTGTTAATGGTTGGATGATTAATAACAACCGGATGAGTAAGTTTTACTAGCAATTAATCTCAAAGATAAACATACATTTAAATGAGTTAATTGTTTAAGAAAGTTTATCCTAGAGTATACAAGTGTTGTGTATATGTTATATACTCGTAAATCAATTTATATCTCATAATTTATTGAGATTGTCATAAATTACCAAAAAGAGATAATTGTGGAATCTAGTCCCCCATTATGTGTTAATGGTGAAGTTTTGGTAATTGATGGTAATTGATTTGTGGACTAACATTTTTCATGAGTTGGATGAATAGATTAGGTTCCACAAATAAGGATGACTTGCGATGACTTCATATGTTGAAGATCATAAAGTAAAGATGATAGAAGATAGCTTCATATGTAGAAGGCTATCAAGGAGAAAAGATGATAATAAGTTGATCATCGGGTGAATATGTTGATGAAGATCAAGAAGAGGATACATCATGTGTTGATGCATATCCAAGAAGAGATGATCATGCGTTAATTATCAAGTCAAGTGAAGACCCATTATATGTTGATGGAGTTCAAGTGACAAAGATCCAGACTTGAAGTAATGATGTGTGTCATCAAGCTTCAAGAAGATATTCAAGGCAAAGGTATGACTAACAAGGACTAAAAATGTGTTTGTAGTGTTTTACCGGTCTTAGTGTTTAGTTGGAAGACCGGATTGTTAGTATAGCTTGTCGTACTATTAAGAGGGGTCATGTCTAGTAGCTTGAGTCTTATCATGTGTTGATAGCTAAACCTCACTTGCTCTAGCTCTCTATGGCATGATGATTAGATTTGTAAATGTGTTTTGCAAATAAGTTGAAGCTCATGTGTTGAATCCTTGTAATATGGGACTATACATTACGAATGTGTTTTGTAAGTGTTTGAAATCTATGTTTCCTATTCCTTGTGGTATGAGACTTATATTTGTAAATATGTTTTACAAATGATTGAAGCTCATACATAATCATTGAAGCATATGACATAGATTTGCAAATGTGTTTAGTCCATGTACCCATTCCTTATATCATGATTTCGAAAGTGTGCAAATGTATTTTGCAACTCGTTGGAAATCATGTTTAATCCTTGTGTGCATGATACTATAATTTACAAATGTGTTTTTGCAAGATTTCTTAAAGTATATGCACTTGTTAGGATTATCATAACTACCGGCGTGTATGGCGCGGTACTACCAAAGATCGAAAGTATCGACATATGTTTGACGATACAACCGAAGATCGAAAGTACTGGTACATGTTGCGCGGTACTACCAATTGTTAGGAGTTCTAACTCCAAACACCACGGTACAAAGGAATTGTGTTAATTGTGGTTTGCTTTCTTGTATTCGATTTACATTCAAGCAATTTACATTCATAGAATTAAATTGATTGTTTTTTATCCTAAGATTGCAACCTTTGACATAGACATAGGTTGTTGGTGCTCTAAGATGAACCTAGTTGTTTTAGACAATATTCATTCTAAACCAATTTGAGTTAAGCTTCCGCTTTATATACTTGATTTAGCCAAATAGATATTGATTTTAATTGGAAGAGATTTTTTAGACCGTGTATTCACCCTCCTCTGGTCGGCCTCCTTGATCCTATAATTGGTATCAAAGCTTGGTCTCTTATTCATTAGGATGGCGACTAGGGATATAGTGCATCTAGATGAACCACCTCTATTTGATAGCACAAATTATGATTCTTGAAAAATCGACATAATTTGCTATTTTGAGGTTATGAGCCCGAAAATATGGCGGATTGTAGATGTGGGTTTTTCTCCTCCACTGGATCTTCTTGCTCCGACAATTGAGAAAGAGAAATACCCATATCTCGATGCTTAAGCAATTAATGCTTTATTTAGTGCTTTCAATATAGAGGTGTTTAGCACAATATTCAATTTTGAAAGCGTTCATGATATGTGTACAAAAATTCAAGATAAATATAAAATGTCCACCTCAATCGATGAAGATTGCATATAAGAGTGGATGTCAGGAGAAGAATGCTCAACCTTTAACTCCGACGATGAAGAATCCACTATTCTCTCCACATCAACTCGATACTTCGTGGCAAAAGGTAACAAGAAGGTAAATAATGATAATGACATTGATGCACCTTCTTACGATGAGTTGATGGATATGCTAGAAGTGTTTAATGAATTTCTTGGGAAAGAGAAAGCTAAATATAAGATTTTAAAGAATGAGCATATCTTTCTTCAAAATGATTATAATAAGCTAAAGCGAGAACATGAAATTCTTTTTCTTAAAGAATTTCTAAGCCTAAACTGGATATAGGCATTGCGTGCAATTTACTAGATGATATTCCATGTGTAGCTCCTATTCCTTATATTTCATCTATAGTTAGCATATCCACCTCATGTGAGAATTTAATTGACATGCCTTGTTATTCTCAACTAGATACTTCTACATACTCTATGCATTGCAGTACTAATCTTGTAGAGGAAAATAATGAGCTTAAGGTCCAAGTCACAAGATTGAAAAATGACTTGGAGAAAAACTACAAAGGGAAGGCCTCTCTTGATAAAATATTTGGAAATCAAAAAAAGTTAAATGACAAGAGAGATATTAGCTTCATCTCCAAAAAGGAGAATAGCAAGACAAGGCATAATGCAAGACATATGAAGAATGTCAAGTGCTTTGGATGCAACAAGAAGGGCCACTTCGCCTCGGTGTGCCCTAACAAGATAGATGACAAGTTAAAGTCATCAAAAATGAGAAATATTGGCCATAAGTTAACAAGATACGAAAGGAATTAAAGGACTTAACTTGCTTTGGTGACCACAAGATAGGACGTCTTGCCTCTTTGTGTCCTATCAAGATGAATGTCAAGTCAACGTCATCAAAAGGGAGGCAAACCAACAAAAAGCAAGACAAGAAGATAAGAAGGGGTACTAATTGCCAAACTTGCTATAATTGCCGGGAGAAGGGACATTTTAGTAAGGATTGTCTCAAAGGTATCATTGCTAAGCTATCTCTTTATAATGAATACTATTTACTTAGGAAGGATAAATATGGCAATGTATTTGCTAAAAATTTTAGTTCATAAAATTTTAATGTTAGGGCCATTTGGGTGTCCAAATCTATTGTGACTAACATTCATGAACCTAACCAAGCTTTGAGTATCAAAAGTGCTTAAAGACTTAATAGGTACTTAGAGAAGCATTGGAGGCTTCGCTTATTCATGAAGAGGTGAATTCCACCATATGCAAAATGGAAGCCAAGTTTGAGGATGATTATGTCACATCATGAACCAATGCCATCTCGGTAACAAGTATCTACATTTGAAATAGTTAGCTCCCAGCCTTATGTTGGTTGCGTTGCATGAAAATTATTTAAAAGGGGTGTTTGTGCTTTTGTTCCAAAAATTCATTATTGTATTCATGAGCAAGATATTAGTGCCACATTAAGGGGAGTGCTAAATCGTATTCATATATATCACATCTCTAAGTGTGCCCAAATTAATTAAGTGCTAGTATTGTTTCCCAAAATTGAGCCATTTAGCCAAAAATAATTTTTTTTGAAATTATTAGTATATCTTTGAAAAAGTAGTTGGAAAATGTATATAAATGCATTTCAAAGGTTTTCCAAAGGTTTTGGCTTTAGAAAAAACTTATTTAAGTAAAATTTAGTTTCTAACCCAAAACTAGCTATCTAGTATCTTGTTTTGACTGTAAACTCAAAAATTGGCTAAAATCAATTCTAAAAGGGATTTGGAAATTAGTTCAATATCAAAAATCTAGAGCTAGCTATTTCAAACATTATTGGTATTCAAAATATTTTCAAAAATCTAACCAATCAAACGTTATTTGGATTTGAAATTCATCCAAAATTTTGAATTGACCTAAGTGGTCACAATCTAGCACTTAAGTGAGTTTTATCGTTTGAGCTAAAACTATTGACATATATTGGCTCATAAGGGTATTCACAACTCATACATGAAATTGGATACTTAAAGATACCCTCTATTGTTCATTTTGGCAATCTTGAAGAGTTTATTGAGAATGAGCTTGTTTTTGAAAAATGAAAAGCTTAACTTCCTAATAACTATGTTCAAAAGAATTTTAATCTTGGCATATAGTTGGAAATGCTCCACAAGTAGTTTATGTTTCTTTGTGAAAAACTTTGGAGAAACATACAACATTATAAAATTTATTCTCCTATGAAATCCAACACTTGGGATGTTTTCAGAAAAATCGGAACTACCGGCTGTCATTCTGCGGTACTTCCGCTTACCGGAACTACCGGAAGTCATTTTGCGGTACTTGCGCTTTGCAGTACTACCGATATTTCTGACAAATGGCTGATTTAATCCAGAATTTGTTGTTTCCAATTTCCTCAACCATTCTCTTTGCTCCTCTAAGTCAAGTTGATCCTTTTATCCTAGCTAGCTACCCTCAAGTAATTTCTTGACTTCATATGCCATTTTAATCATATTGTGATATTTCTTCATACAAATGGCATTATCTCTAAGAGTGGCAGACTTCTTCATGATCTTGACTTCGGCATGAGTTTCACTCTTATTCTTTCAAGTAATATCATCTTTTTAAAGTGGTATCTATTCTTACAAGTGGTATTTCTTTCTAAATGGTATCCTCTTATTTGATATCACCCTCTTCTATCAAGTGACATTTCAAGTAGTATCATTCTCTTCTTTACAAGTGGTATCCCCTCAACAATATCAAGTGGAAATCATTGGAGATCACTCAAGGTCATTTCAAGTAGGATACTAGTTGATCATATGAGCGACATTATGCTTCTACAAGTGGAATCAATCATACTTGATATCGTTTAAGCTCAAAAGTGGTATCAAGTCTATACAATTGGAATCAATTACTTGGTATCATTTACAGTTACAATTGGTATCTTCATGCAAGTGGTATCGAGTTTCTACAATTGGATTTAATTATATTTGGTATCATTTATGTTCACAAGTACTTTACAAGTGGTATCTTACGTCATCACAAGTGGTATAAAAGTCAAAATGGTATGTGGTTTTCATAGAAAAGACAAGATAACCACAAAAGGATAGAAGCATCTATTATAGACAAAATATTTACAAGTGGTATCCTTGATTTTTAGTGCTAGATGATATAAGGAAAGAAAGTATGAATGGAAATAGGAGATATGTAAAAAGAGAAGAAAAGAAAAATAGAGGAGAATCCTTTGAGCTTCAATGGAAAAAGAAATGCCAAATGGACCCTTTGTGTAAGGGGGAGTATAAGGAGGAGTTTTCCGTTGTGAAAAACATATATAGTATTTTGGTATTACTTAAATAAAAAGGGTAAAGTATTATTATTAAGAAAACTATATTACCTAATTTGCCCAAAATGTTTCATAGATCTTGAGAGTGAGTGTGTTTCATTCTCATTTGATTCAATTGGTATTCATGGAGTGAAAAATCTAATGATATCCAAGTTTAGCCTTTTCAAAGAGCTTCTATGGCCAAAAGTCAAAAAAACTTATTTAAAATACCCAAATTTAAAAAAAACTAATTAAAAGTACTCAAATATGTATTTCAAATATTTTCTAATGCTTTTGAAGTAAAATTTTCTATTTTAGAAAACAAAAGGAAAGTTTGACCTTAAAATGACCTATTCTTGTATATAGTGAGTTTAGCAAGAATTCTTTGTAAATCTTAGCTTAAAATAGTAGTTCTAACTTATATAAAGCTGAGAAAATGAAAATATCCATGAAAATCAAATTGAATTAGATCCTAAGCTCTTGTTACAAAATCATTCTACCCTCATACTTTCAAAGTGCATTTTTGGCATTCTTTTGAAAGAAAATTTCTTTTTCAAGAATTCTTTTTAGGAAATGCTTTAATTAGTCCAAAGTTTATTTCCAAAAAATCTAAAAGTATTTCGAATTGATTTGAGAAAGTTGTGTACTTTTCTCACCTTGCTCAAATGCTAAAAATTTAGAATTTTACATGGTTTTGAGTAGATTTGTGATTTTTATATCTTTTAGTATGCTCATAATCTAAGGTAGCTACAAGTATGACTTTTAATCCTCAGTTGTTGATCTATGCTAATTTTTTTCAGATTTATTGGATTTTTGTATGTCAGTTTTCAGGTAACTTTTGAAGCTCAATTGGAATGCAAAAACCTAAAAATCCACAACTTTTGTTGGAATGTCCAAGCCTTCAAGGAGCTATCAAGAGCAAGATTTTTTGAATATATTTCAAATATCTTTTCAAGTAAGTAGTCAAACTCCCAAATTGGCCATATGTATCTGTCATCATACTTTTTGTGACCACATTAAGTTGAATTTCTTGGTATCAAGATTTAGATTTACAAGTTGGCTAAAATGCCAAAAAGGGGGGGAGAATATGAAATCTAGTAAAATTGGATTAATTGTGAAAACGGGGAGAATATGCTATATATTAAGTTTATCAAGCTTCATATGTTGGAAACCTTCTTTTTGGCAAAATTTGCTTTTTTTTCTTACTTTTGGTGATAAATGCCAAAAGGGGAAGAAATATTGCATAATAGCATTGATTAATAGTATTGATATAAAAAGGGGGAGAAGTTGTAAAGGGAAAAGGGGGAGAAATATTCTTCAAACTTGAAAACTTGAACAATGCCAAAAGGGGGATTTCACCAATAGTCTTGAAAACTTGAAGCTATCATATATTCATGTTCATCCAAATGCTATTATTGCTAATGGATTTGTCATTCATCACCAAAAAGGAGAGGATTGTAAGTTCAAACTCCAATAAATTGGTTTTGGTGATAATGACAAATGCAATTGTGAGACTAATTTATTTATTAATTATAGTGTTGTCTAGTCTCATTTGGATGTAATGAATGACAAATGCTATTGTGAGACTAACGTATTTGATTAATTATGATATGACTTAGTCTTGTTTGGATGAAAAGATAAAATCAAAGAGGTATGCATTCGACACTTACATCCATTTATATATTAATGCATTCCTTAGATCCGAAATATGGATTAAACTTCACCAAAAGCCTAAGATAAATATGTACATATATTTTCTACTATACATTCTTGTATACACATATTTAAAGAGAGTTCAATCTATGTTTTAGGATTTCATTAGTATTGATCAATGTTTCTCTTTTCACATATTAAAAATCTTTACTTTGAAATATATCCCTTGAGTATATATAGGTTGTGTAGTTCATATATACTCATAATCGGGTTGTCATATAATTCCTTCATTATGTGTTAATGGTTGTATGATTAATAAAAACCGGATAAGTAAGCTTTGCTAGCAATTAATCTCAAAGATAAACACACATTCAAATGAGTTAATCCTATAGTATACAAGTGTTATGTACATGTTGTATACTCGTAATCAATTTATATCTCATTATTTGTTGAGATTGTCATGAATTACCAAAAAGGGAAGATTGTGGAATCTAGTCCTCCATTGTGTATTAATGGTGAAATTTTGGTAATTGATGGTAACTTATTTGTAAACTAACATTTTCCATGAGTTGGATGAATAGATTAGATTCCACAAATAAGGATGACTTTATGTGTTGAAGATCATCAAGTCAAGATGATGGGAGATAGTTTCATGTGTTGAAGGCCATCAAGGAGAAAAGATGATCATGAGTTAATTGTCGGGTGAAATGAAGAATCATCATGTGTTGATGGAGATCAAGAAGAGAATGCATCATGTGTTGATGCGTGTCAAAGAGAAGATGATCATGTGTTGATCATCAAGTCAACTGAAGACCCCATCATGTGTTGATGGAGTTCAAGTGACAAAGACCCGGACTTGAAGTAATGATGTGTGTCATCAAGCTTCAAGAAGATATTTAAGGCAAAGGTATGGCTAGCTAGAGCTAAGAATGTGTTCCTAGTCTTTTACTGCTCTTAGTATTTGGTTGGAAGACCGGATTGCTAGTATAGGTTGTCATACTATTAAGAGGGGTCATGTCTAGTAGCTTGCATTTCATCATGTGTTGATAGGTCAACCTCACTTGCTCTAGCTCTCTATGTCATGATACTTATATTTGCAAATGTGTTTTGCAAATAAGTTGAAACTTATGTGTTGAATCCTTGTAACATGGGACTATATATTGTGAATGTGTTTTGTCCATGTTTCCTATTCCTTGTGGTATGAGATTTATATTTGTAAATATGTTTTGCAAATGGTTGAAACTCATATATAATCGTTGTAGCATGTGACTTAATTTGTAAATGTTTTAATCCATGTACCAATTCCTTGTATCATGATTTTAAAAATATGCAAATGTATTTTGCAACTTGTTGGGAATCATGTTTAATCCTTGTGTGCATGAGACTATAATTTGTAAATATGTTTTGCAAGATTTCTTGAAGTATATGCACTTGTCAGGATTATCGGAACTACCGGCGTGTTTGGCATTATACTATCGAAGATCGAAAGTATCAGCATGTGTTGTGTGGTAGTACCGAAGAATGCAAATACCAGCATGTGTTGCGCGATACTACCGATTGTCTGGAGTTCCAGCTCTGTGTGAGCAATACAGGCGAGCAGAAGTACCAGCTCTATGTGAGCGGTACTACCGGAAGTTAGTAGTACCGGCATGTGTTGCACGGTACTTTCGAACTTCGGAAGTTTCAATCCTGTGGTACGTTTTTTTCCAGAGAGAAACTTGTGTGGTGATTTTTTTTCTCCCCACGAAAGCGGTAGTTTCGCATATGTGGAGCGGTACTACCAATGATCAAAAGTACCAGAAAATGAACAGCGGTACTATCGATTTTGCTGATAACAGCTAGTTTTTTGGCCGTTGCAAGGTGAGCGATAGTTTTGATTTTATAACAGTGGAACTATCGATTTTCCTGATTTTTCAGGGGTTTGGCTCCAACGGCTAGTTTTTATGGTGTGAGTATATATACCTCCTTGTGGCCGGTTGGAGTGTGTATTGCTAGACTCCATTTCATTGTCTTGAGCTAGTGTAAGGTCCTCCTCTCAATTGTACATGTGTTGCACTTTATGAGCCAAGAGGAAGTATCTAGATTGCATGTGTTGTATCTAGAGGTGGATTGAGTATCCACTTAAGTTTGTGCATCCGTTGCACTTGGTGAGAGTCAAGTAAGGGGCTTGACTTGTTACTCTTGTAGTTTGTCGACTTCTAGATGGCATTGGAGGCGTCGTGCGCAGTAATCTTCTCAAAGAAGGTTGTGAGAAGACTCTGTAAAGTTGTGAAGATTGGAGCTCACCTACCCGGAGTGGGAAAGAGCTACCACTAGTGGATTTGAGGTGGAAGGCTTAATTCGTGGAGCCGATCTAATTCGTTTGGGCTTACCTCAATGTGGACTAGGAGAGACCGGTAAGTCTCCAAACACCAGGGTCAAAAGGAATTGTGTCAACTGTGGTTCATTTTCTTGTATTCAATTTACATTCATAGAATTAAATTGATTGCTTTTTATCCTAGGATTGCAACCTTTGACATAGACATTGGTTGTTGGTGCTCTTAGGTGAACCTAGTTGTTTTAGGTAATATTTGTGCTAAACCAATTTTAGTTAAGCTTCTACATTATATACTTAATTTTAGCCAAATAGATATTGATTTTAATTGGAAGAGATTTTTAAGACCGCCTATTCACCCATCTCTAGTCGGCCTCCTTGATCCTACAAGGAGTTATGAGAGGTGACAGTTAGAGTTTTGATGGGTGTATTTCGGGATATATCCATCAACCCCCGCACCTCTCCTTATATAGCCTCCAATCGGATCCTTATCCGATACGGGTAAAGATCAATTCCCACTTGGAAACTATCATCTGAACTCTTATCGTTGTAACACATTAAGTGTGTGACTTTGTAAGTTTATGTACATTTGGCCATGGGCCGAAAACTCCTTTCTGTTTCATAAGTCGGTAGCGGTTCGTAGTAGGACATAATGATCTCTATGTATACATAAAGATCATATCATACGAACCTATATAGTGCTTATGTACCGATCTCTTTGCCTCATGATACTAGATTAAACTCAAGGCGAGAAACGTGTTATCCTATGATAGCTCGATCTTTTACTCGATTCTGTAGTGGATTACTCAGTTGTGATTGACTCTTCAACCACATTTGGCCTGTCCATGCACTTTCTTAATCCAACCACATCGAGAGACCTAGAGATATCTCTCTTGTTATATAGGAGGGGCAAATTTCATCTTGATCACTCATATTCCTTCGTATGTTTCATAGTAAATCCGAAAGTTACCTTTATGACTACCCAGTCATGGAGTAGTATTTGATAACTCCTAAATAAACTATTACACATATAGGAAACAATGACGATCTTAGGTCTAAGGATCTTACATACACTATGTATGAGATCAACTGATAACACTTCAAAATATAACAATTCCCACAGTATCTCATAGTGGATCAACCCAACGTCATGTTCTCTACCGTATGTTTATATTATTGATTTGATATTCCATATCTATGATCCATTAAACATGATCATCAATCAATACATATATTGATCTGTAAATCATAATTGTCCTACATAATGATATAGATCAGGGATAATTTATAATATCATCAAAACATAGATAAAGAGTTCCACGAACAAGTCACATACTTATTGATTAATATAAAAGACATTTATTCAAGGGACAAAAATAACAATTTATTCAAAAGATCATACACATGGAAGTGATACAATCATCTCTATGATTGCTTGTAGGACATATTACTAACAATACCATAGAATAGCAAAAAGGTTAAACTATTGAGAGATGAAGGAAATACAGATCAACAAAGGGTATTGAGTCCTAGGTCTCACATGACAGTTTACTCGTAGGATAAACCTACGGAAGAAATGTACATCTAAACAAAATACCATTTGGTTGCACCCACACCCAATGTAAGGCTCTGTTTTTTTCAGCTGCGGTTGATGCTTATGGCTGTAGCTAATGGCTTTTAGCCCTAGTGTGAATGAGCCAAATGCC
Organism: Melocanna baccifera; assembly: GCA_036346265.1. NCBI lineage: Eukaryota > Viridiplantae > Streptophyta > Magnoliopsida > Poales > Poaceae > Melocanna > Melocanna baccifera. Next base: position 15,276,778 of record CM070692.1, on the reverse strand, counting down.
GATAAAGTGCATTGAAAAGGTTATCCCAATAAGCCGCTTCAAAACGATGGTGGAGAAGGAGTCCCGTTTGTTTGTTCAGTGAAAACCCTAAGCCATAAGTTATAAGTCAAAAAAGAACAAGGCCTAAAGGCTAGATTCATGCCATGAAGCCACGCCAGCTATCTAGTTCAAAAGTTAAAAGAACTATAAATTCAAATTATAGGGGAGGGGAGTGGGACAATTCACCCTAACAGTGGGCACACATATCATGTATAAATTAGAATAGGTTGGAGGAAATTGCTCATTGTCTTTCTTAGGGGATACTAGCAGAGATGGCCGTCTGTGATTGGTGCTGCAAAATAGGAATATTTTGAGTGAATGTACCAAAAGGGAATTGTGCTATGCTCCCATCAGGTAAGTTGAATATACATAGATTAATTGAAGTGCTAAATAGGAAAATTTTGAGTGAATGTACAAAATGGAAATTGTGCTATGTCCCAATTCCCTAAGTTCAATATACCCAAATTAATCGAAGTGGTATGCAATATACAATATACAATTATGTAAGTAGCATATGTCATATCATATTTCTCCCAGGAATTAGGTCAAAACAATACACAATGCATCAACTTTTTTTCCAACTATGCCCAGAGGATTTCTAAGATTTTCAGGGTTTGAAAAAGGATTTTCAAAAAAGAAAAACTCAAGAAAATCTAGAAAACCAAATTACACTTTAAGATGCATTAGAAGATTTTTGCGAAAATTTTATATGCAAATTTTCAAAAAAATTGTGATGTCATAGAAGGCCATAATTTTTGTTAATATTGTGTAAGCCAATTCTTGAACTCAGGACTTCTTGACTTTATTACTATATTGAGTTGCATCCACTAATTGGCTTATCCATGAGCTTAAACTAACTAGGAAAAGGAGGAAGTGAGGGGAGTCAGGAGAGTGGTTAGATCTTCATCCAAGGGCTAAGAAAAGTGATTGAAATTTGGTAAAATTTAAGTCACATTATAATAGACAAATCCATTAAGAAAACAAGGAAAATTTCCAAAAACCTGCTTAGAAACGGCTGCCTTCCTCACTTACCTCCAGAAATCATTTTTGTTCATTGACACCTCATAAGCCATTTTACCGTTCAAATACCTCCTATAAGTCCATTTGCCCCCATGTTATAGCCAATTTCTTGCGAATTTTTTTTATCAAACTTATGATACATCGGTGGCCATGCAAGAATATTTTTTTTATCAAAATTATGATACATCGATGGCCATGCAATCATCTCCACATCGCATAACACATGGACACAGTAGCTGCCATTAGCAATGGCACCATAGTGGATAAAGACGAAGGCTATTGATGAGAGAGGAGGAGAGAGAGAGACCAAGACGACTAGCGGATCCAGAGTGTTTATGGCTGTTGATGTGTCATAATCATTTGAGAAATTTACAAGAAATTAGTGAAAAGTCAAGGATAATAGATTTAATAGGTATATGTTTTAGATAAAAGTAGAGTTCAGGAGATTTTGAGTTGAAAGTTTAAAAGGCCAAGTGGAAAGTTGATTTTTTCAACTTGACAATTTTGATATCCTAAAACCAATTTGAAAATTTTACTGTAGCAAAAGAAAAGGAAGATAGTTATGGAGAACCGTACGGATTGCATTGTGAAAGATTGGTGAAATACAGATTGATCAAGTAGATTTGTGCCTGATACTAGATGAACTCCCATATTTTTGTATTAATTTTTTGTCGGTGTTGTAGCACTGAAGTAATAATTAATAAATCTTGTTTTTAAGTTAAAAATTAGCTGAATTAGCATGCTGGTTTGAAGATAAGGAAAGTAGAGTAGTGTGCTTGTAGTACCTGGGAAGGCCCAGCCCAGCCCGGCCCATGCCAAGACCGTATAAATAGAGGGGGGTAAGACCGGGAGAAGCAAAAAGTGAGTTTGCTTTCCCCTCCCCCGAACTCCCCTGAGCCTTGCTACTTCTCCCATGCGTGCGCTGCCGCCAGCTGCTCGCGCCGTCGCCACCCCCGGCCGCATCCACCGCCGCCGTCTTCACCCAGTTGCTCGCGCCGCCACCGCTCGCCGTCCTCCTGCAGCTGCCGCTGCACCAGCTGCTGCGCCACCGCCACTCCCCTGCTCCTCCTGGCCACTCACCGTGCGAGGAGGCAAGGGGAGGGCCCGGGCCAGCTGCGTGGGGATGAGGGGGAAGAAGGGGGAGGTCGACGGTGTGAGGAGGGGAGGGGTGCCAGCATGGGGGAAGAAGAGCAAGGAGGCGCCGGCATGAGGGGAATGGAGAGGAGGAGCCACCAGCGGGCGTGAGGAGCAAAGAAGGAAAAAGAAAGGAGAGGGGCTGGGTGAGGGGAAGGAGAGTAGGGAGGAGGTCGGTGCGAGTGAGAAAGAAAGGGAGGAGGCCGGCGCAGGTGAGAAAAAGAGAGGAGAAGAAAGAGGAGTGGCCGGCGTAGAAAATGTAGAGAAAGAAGAAAAGAGGAAAGAAAAGAAAGAGAAAAAAGAGGGGGATTGCCTGGTCTACTGCCAGATCCGTTGTCAGATCTACCAGATCTGGTCCAGGGACGACCGATCGTGGCCTGATCCAGTCGTTGGGTTCGGGTAATGGTTCGAAAACCCTCCTCAATTATTTACAGATTTTCGCATAAATTAGTATGCCGATTAGAACCGGGACAGTGGGACATTGTCCAGTGAGTGAGAGGTCGGCTATACTGGGTTTGTGCGTAGAGCCGTGTTATTTGCTTGCATGTGAATGTACTGCATTAGCAAAATGAGTTGAAATGTGTAATGCCTGTTCAGGTAGCGGATCAAGTCTAGTGCCGTCCGCGCACCGCCCGTCAGGTTAACAGGCAAGTGCATGGTAGGATAGTATAATGTGGTTAATGATTGCTATTCCTGTTTACAGCCTGATTTACAGTGTTTACAGCTTGAGTTATATGATTTACAGTGTTTACAACATGATTTAGGGTGGTTCTAGCCTGAGATACATGATTTACAGTGTTTATAGGCTAAGATACAGGATTACTAGTTAGGTGAATACAGATAAGTGCAAATTATAATTAAGTACCAACAGTGAAAGCATGCGCATCCTGCATTGCACTCATACACAGTGAAACAGGGCCTACTTCGGTAGGGACTCCACGGCAGTGGAGATGGAACCCCCGTCTGAAAGAGAGCGGGGCAATTGAGTGGTCCATCGACGGGTGGACACTCCGCTATACCGGTATAAGCTACAGTTACAGATGCATTGTATGGCACTGCATTGCATGCAAGTGATACAGATTACAGACAGTAATACAATATAGATTACAGACATATAGTTGATTTACAGTTTACAGTAGATTAGTTTGCAGCTTACAGTAGATTGGATTTATAGATTTCAGTAGATTGAATTTATAGTTTACAGCAGATGTGATTTATAGCTTACAGACATAGAGTTGATTTACAGTCCATAGTAGGTTTACATATTACAGTAGAATGGATTACAGTTTACATATAAGAAATTGATGTGTTGCTTTATCATGTGCTTGTTGAGTCTTCGGACTCACCCTTACTTTGTTGCTCTTTTTTTAGGGTGATCAGAAGGATGGCATGCATGGAATGGGAATAGTTCCTTTTGCATTGCACATATGCAATAACGGCTTAGTCATGTACTAAGCGTTATGTTTAAACTTTTGTTAAGAAGTTGGTGTAAATTTTGTAGTGACAGTATGTTTTAGGAGAAGGTTTCTCTTGTTAATACAGTTCTCATGCGTTTACTCTATTTATGGTGCGTTTTTGTGGGACAGTAACAGTGAGGTGGTAGCATCTTGGGCCCTGTGGAGGGTCGGGGTGTACAGTGCTACCCTCGTGGTAATGACACCAACCAACCAACCCTTGGTTAGGCTATAAACGAGTCGAGCTCAATGAGTCTGGTACTTCAGGCTCGAGTTTGGTAGAACTCGAGCTAAGTTAGAGTTAGGGTCCAAACCTGGACCTGGGCTTGAACTCAACTCGACCTAAGCTTGAGTAAGCTTGAGCTCGGCTCGTTGAAGCTCGATAACAATTAAAATAATTTATTATACAATAATTTTCAACAATAAGAATAGTTCAAATTCAAGCTCAGATCGAATAAACCCGATAATTTCTAACAATAAGACAAACTTGAGCTCGAGTTTGACTCAGGTAAGCTTAGTAAGAGTAAATATATATCACTATTTAAATTCAAATCGAGACTCATGAACTATTCGAGCTCGGCTTAGTGAAACTCGCGAGCTCGAGATTATGCTCGAGTTTGTCTCATTTAAAACTTGAGCTGAACTTAAATTATGCATTGAACAAACGTCTAAATTTCTGTAGACCATTTAAATTCCAAATGTAGCCCCCAAACGTTGAAATTTCCGTTTCTAACCCACTCCCGACCGCACGATTTACCAGAGGGCGACGCGTGGCAGTCGTGCGGTTGGGGAGCGCACGAAATCGGAGTCGTGCGGTCCCCGACCGCACGACCACTGTAGCAGGCCGAATCGTGCGGTCGCTAACCGCACAACCACTATAGCAGGCTGAATCGTGCGGTTGCCGACCGCACGACCACTGTAGCAGGCCGAATCGCGTGGTCGCTGACCGCACGACCACTGTAGCAACAGTGTTAGGGTTACGGATTAGGTGCTATTTGCATTTTGAATTAAGTTCTATTTTTTGTTTTGATTAGACAGTTACGCAAATTTTTTGTAATTATAAATATTATGCATATTTACATGAAATATATTTGTTTTGGAGTATGCAGCAATTTTATAATATAGAAGAGGAGATGCAAAAAAATATGAAATATATTTTGAAAAATCGTTATGTATTGTAGATGATACATGTAGGAAATATTTTTGTAGATTGTTATTTTTTGAAATATTTTTGTACGTTCTTAACGGTACGATCGTTGTGCCTTGTTATAGTGCGGTTAAATTTCGGAAAGAATTTTGGATGTTTCTAGCACTGTTGATCCCCAAAATTCCAAAAATAACACCCAAATCACATAAATTCGAAAACTAGGTGCGCTCCCCGGCCGCACCACACCCACCGGCTGTCGTCGCCCGGCCGAGGCCCCCATCGTGTGCAGAAAAGTGAGAAAAAGTGATGCTATCGTTGCGTTAGGTTGCTGCGTTTGCACTATGTTTAATTCATCCTGTGGGTATATTGGTATGTATATTTTTTCTGTCTTGCTATGTTTGGTACATTTCAGTATCGTTACAGTTGTTCCACATTGTAATCTCATATTTCCGTTCAAACTCGTCATTGTCCTCATATGTCATATTATTTGATCCGTTTAAACGCCTCATTGCTACTACTGGTGGGGCTTTACTAATCCTGCAGATGAAGTGCAGATGAAGACACGATAACAACAAACACAAGATATAATATAGCATAAAATATTACCAACATAGACGAGAACAACCTCCAGCACTACAACTTCACAATAACAATAAACACAAGAAAGAAAATAGCACACAACATTAAATTTATCTTCCACTCCAGTTTATCAAAACGAAGCCGCATCTCGACGAGGTCGCTACCCCTCACGACAACTCTCTTATGCCGAACAATGTCCGTCCTAGTGCCCATTTCATCCTCCCACACCCAGAATCGGTAACCGTCGGGGGCTTTCTGCGTTTCATGACAAGACAATTTTGAAACATACAACAGCTTTGCGCAGAGACAGAACAAGAATGGGAAGCTTTGCGCAGTGACAGGACGAGACGAGATGAGAGTAGCCAGCTCTGCACAGTTTCATTAATTCCCAGGGCAGCTTTTCATGGCTCGAAATTAACTGCACCATACCAACCCCTGAGCCTACAAAAGGAGGTGCAAGGGATTGGGGAGAAGGCACTACAGAATCCAAACCCCACACTTTCAAGATGGACAAGAGGCAGAAGGCACAATGGGAAAAGATGCAGAAGCAATGGGAGGAGACTCGTGACATAACAAGATCTGCGGTGGCCCGCGATGAACGAGCGAGGGCAGCTGCGGCGCGGGCCCAAGAAGCGGTGTGTACAAGGAGGACAGCTCCCCCAAGAAGACATCCCGCGTCGTACCGATCCCCTCTCGGCGGTTCCAACGGAGCGTTCACCGCAAGACCCGCCAGAGGGGGAGAGGCCGCCCCTCTGTTGGTGTCAAGACCAATGTAAATTCTTCAAGTCGAAGCAGCGGCTCAGCCTGGGTATGCGCTACTGGGGTTGTGCAAACTACTCCAGCGAATATCCAGATCGACGTTGGGACACAAGCACCTATCGGCAGCCGGTAAGAACCGCTTACAGTGTGTTCCTCCCCACTACTTCTCTTTTCAAATATGCACTAACATTTTCTGTGTACCCGTAGTCTCCGCAACCGCTGTGCAGGTATCGCAAGTGGATCGACCTAGAGATCCACCCATACGACCAGTGGACTCTTGACTTCCAGTAGTGGGATGACAAAACGGCATCCGAGTTTCGCGAGGCAGAGCGTCGGAATGACGAGCAGGCCGAACGTATACGTCGGGAGATGAAAGCTCATCTCCAGGCGTGCACACGTAGGAAGCGCAAAGCTCGCGAAAGGGAGCACGAAAGGAAGAGGGAGCTAGCGGCCAGGGCAAAAGAGGTAGCCGAGGAGTTCGATACAAAGGTCGTGAGGAAGGGAAAATGGCCCCGGTCCACGCAGTAGGAGGGGCTGTTCCGCGCTGGTCGGTGAATGGCCTTGGTTATTCGGTTGTGTATGTTCGGGTTTGTTTTAGTCCACATAACAACGCGCACTTGTATCGTAGGAGTATGTCAGTTTGTTTTCTATCGTGCAACGCATGTATACAAACTTTGTGCGCTATGTTATTTTCATGTTTATCACTTAGCTTCGCATTCAATTCTTCGTGTCCTCAATATCGCTTACCTTCTTACTTACCAGCCGTTTGTACACTAATCGTATGTTCATCTTCTCATTGCAATCTTCTTCCGAATCTCTTTTAGCAGTACAAATGGATCATTTATCTACAGGACTAGTAATGCCCCACCAGTAGTAGCAAATACGAGTTCAAATAGATCAAATAATATGAAATATGATGACTTAAATATCCAAATCTATGAAAAACTAAATGAAAGGACTTAATTATGTATTCCAAATCATTTCATCTTCTTTTGAGAAAGTTCTATACTTTTCTAATTTTGACAAATTGCAAAAATTTCAGAAATTTGTATAGTTTTAAGCAGATTTGTGATTTTCATATATTTTAATGTGCTCATAATCTGAGATAGACATAATTATGACTTTTGATCCTCAGATATTGGTCTATATGGATAAATTTTCTCAAAATTATTGCACTTTTGTAAGTCAGTTTTCAGCTAGCTTTTGAAGCTCAATTGGAATGCAAAAACTTTCACATAGTTTTGAGCAGATTTCTGATTTTCATATCTTTTAATGTTCTCATAATCTGAGATAGAAATAATTATGACTTTTGATCCTCAGATATTGGTCTATATGGACAAATTTTCTCAAAATTATTGGACTCTTGTAAGTCAGTTTTTCAGTTAGCTTTTGAAGCTCAATTGGAATACAAAAACCTGAAAATCTGCTTCTTATATTGGAATGTCCAAGACTTCAAGGAAACTATCAGAAGTAAGATTTTTGAATATGTTTTAAATATCTTTTCAAGTAAGTAATCAAACTCCAAAATTTGTCATATATATCTATTTTCATATTTTTATGACCACATTAAGATGAATGAATTAGTATGAAGCTCCATGTGTTGAATATGTTTCAAGCTCCACATTACAGTACGAACACAAGAATTGTCATAAATCATTGCAGGAAACCATACGACGATACAACAACTCAATTACAAAAACTCATTGTGGGTCTCGTCGTCGCCTCCTCGAACGACATATATGATTATCTGAGAAGGTGAACCTGATAGGGGATTGCGGCGCATCTCGAAGGTCGTACTGCAAGGCATGCGTCCGAGGCGGTTGTGCTTACAACTCCGTGGAGAGTTGCGACGTATGGCCGAAAATAGAGCTCAGCCATTCGGAGGAGGGGTCGACGTCCTGCTCAGATGGTACAGCTGAATTAGGCCATAGGTAGCGCTGTTTATAATGAGTAGTAATATCAGAAGGCATTTACCTGGGAAGTCTGAAACGCAGATGACCCACCGTGAACTTCGTGGCCCTGTTGCTCCGTGACTCTCTGCAATTTATTTGCAATGCGATTAGATGCCATTGAAATACACATATTTTGTTTACTACGTTAGTACATACCGGTGCATGCGGCTGTCCGAATGATGATGACGTAGGGAAATCACGCATGTACTCCTGTGCTGAGTAACCTTAGTAGGTCTACCCGAACCACTCGTCCCGCGCATGCAGGGTGGACTGAACGTCACGCGCGAATGTGGTCAACGTCACCTCTGGTTCCTAGTGTGAGTCCGGGTCGCTTTCTGCAGAGAGCTCCCGTCGCCCTGCAGAGAATGTTCGGTCCTCCGCTTCCCTTCGTGATCAATGTTTGGGGGCTATATCTGAAATTTAAATGATCTACAGTATTATTTGTGTCCAAAATTCTAAACTTTAGCTCATGAGTCTCAAGATTTTTTTTTTGTTTTTACAAAATTCATTGCCCGTCCGATCGAGGCAGCTAGCGACGTGGGGTGGGCTGTTCGATCAGCCACCACGCCCACCGAAACCCTCCGTACTGGTACTGTTCCCAGTTCTAGCCCCACTCTCCCCCTCGGCGCCACCGCCGCCGTCGCCGCTACCACACGCGCTGCGAGCACCTTGCCCTCTAGCGCCGCCGGCAACCGTCCCCGTCGCCTGCGCTGCAAGGCCCCCATCAAGCGTGCCGGGTGTCGCATCCTTCCGCTCGCCCCTCATCCTTCCTCTCCGCAGGCCTCCTGCGCCACCCCTCGCTGCGCCTCCCCATTCCCCACGTTGCCGACAACGGCGGTGCCCCATAGGCGCGCTCGCGGTCCCCAGCGAGGAGACGCGCATCACGGTTTTGCCGCCGTCGATAGTGGTGGAGGCGGAGAAGCGATTCGGAGGAGTCCTGCGAGTTGGGCGGCACAAATCGCCTCCCTGGAGTCCTCTTCCTCGCCCCCGTCCTCCTCTCCCTGCTCCTCAGGTACTCCTGCCCACCTCACGAATTTCGTTAAAAAAAAAGCATCACACGAAATCCCCATCGAAGCACGGTAAGGTTTGGTTTAGCAGTTAGCGCAAATGTACGACGGGTGCGTTTAACGGGTAGAATCATAGCTAAGCTATCAAATTTACAGGTTTTTTCTGTCATCCAGAAATCTCGGAGTACTCAGAGATGGCGGACGAGTCGTTTCTTAATAGGATGATTTCTCAACTTCGGTCGACATGCAAGTGAGGAAAACCTCCACAGCCCTTAAGCCTACGTTTCAGTTCTATTTTCCGTGTCTTGCAGTTTGTAATTTGTCAGCACAACATGCATCTTCCACTTGAGGTGATTGACCTTTTGTTTTGGAAAAAGCATGCTTGGTTATATTGAGGATAGTGAAAGTGGCTTCATTTCTCTTTATCATTTTTGGGAGAGGTGTATAGTTTGTCTATTTATCCTCTTTCCATTATGCAAATTATTCGAGTAGAAGGGCACATGGAATGTAAGAGTGTAGAACTAATAGTCACATCCTAATGTTCATGTATTTACTTCTAACTTAATTCTTTAAGAAAAAATTGCACATGCCATATTAGATGATGTTTCGTGACTTTTCTCTATTCTCAATTAGAAAGTCAATATATGTATTCTCTTATTTTATAATTAGTTTATTATTGCTAAGACAGCTTGGGATCAATCCTGTTACTAAGGTAAGAAGATAGAATATCTTTGCATATGCACAATATGTAATGGGATGTGTACAAACTCATTAACTCCTCTGTGAATCAAAATTTGTTTTTATCTGCACCATGAATGAATTTAACCAAAGCCTTTTCTTGGCACTTTATTTGTTAGCACATACAAGCAATTTCTGTGTAAGAATAGCATTGCTCTAGAAGTTTATAAAAACTGTAAGTCATTGCTTGCATTCACTCCGGAAGTTGTTGCTTGCACTCACTCTTATGCATATACTAGTTTATATGTATTTTCCTTCTCGGAATTAAACTCATTTGCATTTTACATTTTATTGTGCTTTATTATGTTTTCTTTGTCTTGATGAAATTGCAGGTACTACACTGGATACCCCAAGGATCTAGGGCCATCAAGAATTATACCATTCACATCAGAGCGTCAATTTGTGCAGCTGTTGCATGAAGGACGGCCTGTAGTTGTTGCCTTTACTATTAAGTATGTTTAATCTCTGGTTTTTTGTTCAGAAACACAAGCAAGAATAGTAAGTTCTCATATGTGAAAAGCTTTGCTCACATGGTCCTACCAATCATGAAATCGCTTTTACAGGTGCACATATACACATCATCTTGACAAAGTGCTGGAGGAAGCTGCTGCCACATTTTATCCACATATAAAGTTTGTTCGAGTAAGTTAATACTGATTTTATGTCTACAAAAAATATATGCCATTAAAGTCTTGTCAGATCCCTTGTAATGTGATGATTTATTTTGAAAAGGTTGCGAATGCATTATGCTTTAATTATTTCTGCATGCTAAAATTACCATGGCTCAAAATTATGGAACACTGTGAAGGTTGTAGGCTTGTTCTCTTCACTGTATTTTTGTTAACAAATTAAAACCTCAAAGTTGATCCTATCTGATTTAAATTTACAGAGCAACTTTATCTAATATTACTTCTGGCGGTGATCCCAAGAGCACATGCATTAGCAAACTCATGAACTCTAGTCTTCCATTCAGCTTCATCATTCATGTACACTTGTGGAAGCTCAACGTTTTCTTTTTTTTCACGAATATATCTTGAATGTTCTTTTTCTAGTTTTTTTTCCGAGGCTTTCGCCTATGAGACAAACAGCTCTATGGAATGCTTGGATGTGCAAATAGATGAATGATTCTTTTGATACTCGTCAATATTGTGATGTACAAAAATGCGCCCAATTAATCGAAGATACAATGTAACTGCCTTCCTGTCAAATCAGACTATCAAATTTTGGTTTCCTCTTTCTTTGGATGCTTTTGAACTTGGATAATATCATAATACATTATGCTTAAAATGTTGTGGCTTCATATTTCACAGTTATATATATTGTGCCACTGTTACCATCTAGTTTGCCTTCAATCTCAAACTAGTAGGCATTGATCGTTTTTCTCCTATGATGTTGTCAGGTGGAATGCCCAAAGTATCCAGGATTTTGCCTCACAAGGCAAAGGAATGAGTATCCATTTGTTGAAGTATTTTACAACCCAGAACAGGTTACAATCGTGTACTTCACATTTATTGGTTTACTCTTTGCATTGTCTTTTCAGAATTGTTATGCAATACCCATCCAAACTCTGGTTATCTATTTCATTCATGTCTGCCTGTTTTGTGTAACTGTTACCCATCTGACTGGGAATATGGGTGACAGCACACTAGATTATGTTGAAATTTGAGGTCAATCACTAGTGAACTTGGTGCTTGCTAACTACTTCTAATTCTGTTGCGAATGAACATATTTCTCGACAATCTTGATCTTCTGTTGTTTGTCAGTCGTGGTGGCTAGAGAATGATTAGTTGCGAAATCCTTATTCATGTTAATGGCCGGATAATCCCAAAAGGAAGAAGCTTCTTTCTGCATGCTATGTTCAATAATTGGAAAGTCATATGCCCTAGCTTGAGGAAAAGTTCAAGAACTGCTTTTTTTAGAGGTGCTTTGGTGCTCTTCCGATAAGTGAAATGCACACATTGTAAAGCGCATTGAGGGTCTGATTTGCACCCACCAACTCCTCCACTACTAACTATACTACTACAATATTTGTGCAATTTAGTTTTTGAGAGTGCATAGAAGCACTAGTCTTTTTCTTCTGTAGGAGAATAAACAAACTTTTCTGGAAATATATGCATTGTGTGTTTCAATTTGAGATTTGTGGCATCTTTTTTCACATCAGGGAAGTTTACGCATTTCATCTTGTAATTTAATGACCTAATTCATTGACAAAGTGTTTTCACTTTGAAAATATAGCATGCTATGCTAGCTTGCTAACCTAAATTTATAGTCTGGCCGTTGATCTTAAATGGCATCAGAATACTTTTTGTAATTATTACTTGCTTAGCTGCATGTACTCTAATATAATGTGATTTCATTATTTCATGCCCGGGCATCACATATTATTTGTTTAGTATAGGGTTGCAGCATTTTCCCACGATGACTTTGGTTTTCTTTTGCATCCATTCCTCTTTTTTTTTAAAAAAAAATAAAAGAGGTAAACATCATGTTAACTGCATGTCCTTGTGCTTTCCTGTCTTCTTGTCTTTTGTTACAACTTGTTCTGTACGTTCTCAGGCAGCTAGCCAAGGAAAGAGCGTGGATCCTAACATCACAAAGTATTCCGTAAAAGTTCTACCTGTAAGTAATGTTCTGAATTTATGGTTATTCCTTCCAAAATATTCATCTATGAGTTGGTGTTGTCTCCACAAAGAATACAATACTCAGTCCAATGCTTTACAGATTTGATTCAAGTTTTCCGGTTGAGCTGATATGATAATATTTCCCTTTTCTGCAGTTCAACTATGACCAGAGTGTGTATGGATTTAGGGAATATTTTAAGAAGCATGGATTCAAGTATTCTGGATCAAACTAGGTCCATTATCTTCCTTGAGAGAAGCCCAGCAGAGTTAACCTGGCCAACTGGCATGAAGCCTAGTTGCTCGTAGTTGAATGTACCTTCTGCCTGTACTAAAACTTTCTTGTTCCAAGAATATCTGTGAAATGTACATGGGGATAATCCATTCCTATATATCAGCATTAACTTAATTAGTAAATGCTTACAAGTCAATTCTCCAAGCTGTTAGCTAGGTTTCCAGTCAGTATAACGAGGACTGGATGGATTTTGTGGATGTTGCATGTCCCTTTCATGAAATCATCGAACTGCACTTCCAAAAAATCAGTATAGTAAATTCAGCAGCAAAAACTAACCATGACCTTTTTTTTGTCCATTTTGAGCCACTGCTGATCGAGCTAAGTTTCAGAAGTGGCAAATAAGCAATATTTTCAGACATGTTGTAATTTGTATAGTTATAAACTTATACCTGCTAGTTTGATGGTTTGATCAACCAATCCAGTATCACTTCCTACACAGTTAAATTAATGAATGCATAGCCATACGTATGAGCCCGCTCAACAGATAAACCTATCCGTTGGAACATGTTGCGCCGCTCACTTTCTTGGTGACGATTTTAGAGATGAAGCATGGCCAGGAGTGATCAAACGTAACTAGGGAAACAATTTCGGTCAAATTTTGTCAAATTTAGGTTTTCTTAGTGGGGTCCAAAAAATTGCAAAACCAGTCAATTTCACTTTGAAATTTAGTTTAATTAAATTCCTTGACCAATACAAAGTAAGAAGCACTTAGCTAGCCTAAGGATCATGGTTAGCACTAGGTCTTAAGTTCAAACCCCACAACCAACACTATTTTTTGTTTTTCCATTTCTTCTCAAAAATCAGATTTAAAATTTAAAAATTTCGAACAAATTTCGGATTCACCAGTAGGGGGTGAAATTTTTTTCCCGAAAATTTTTTTCCTGAACGTAGCATCATCACCATCAGGATGGCAAATTATACATTCTCACTCACCATGTAATGCAGATCAGGAAGAAAAAATGCATAATTAAACACTTGATACATGAAAGTTCCATCGTACTGTCACCTCAAGGCTACAGAATACAGATAAAAATACTCAGGCGAACCCAAGTAGCTCCACGAAAAACTGTCATAGCCTCAAGTTTCCACTTTTATAGGCTGCGGATCAGGAGTGTTCGTATCATTTGCAGCGTCGTCTCTTTCAACTGTTCTGTCTTCAGTTGCTTCTTTCTGGGAAAGCATCGCCCTCAATCTTCTCAGCTCTATATCCTTGGCCTCTAACTCGTCTTGCAGAATGGACACCTAGAAAATAGTTGGCAGTGCAAAATCTTTAATGAACAGAAAAGCAACCAATTTAGTAGAAGTAAAAACAACGAAATTTACCATTTCATTTGACCTCTCAACATCATTGGTTAGACCATCCATGTGTTTATACAACCCTGAAGACAGCAGAAGTAAAAGGTTAAGTAGCTCCATAGTCCATATTATCATAACCAGAATTTCAGTGACAGCAGAAGCCATTAACTTCATAGGGAGTTGAGGAATTTCTGTTCAAGTGTACACACGTTAACATATGTTGACCTAGCCAGGTCCGCCAGCTTTAACAATATTAACTAATCCACACACAACATTGTTATTCTCCACTGGAAGGTGCTTGGAAAAGTGAAAATTTCACTATTCTTTTTCATATAAGAGAAAGCCTGAGTAAACCAGGCATTTGATGGACTTCCCTTAAAATTCTTGTCTTGTTACTCTGGACAACCGGTAGTGGTAAACCAGGCAGCAACCAGGTTACAGTAAGTCACACTAGATCACGTGTGCCAGGCTTGCAATCCAGTCAAGGCAAACAGTTAGGGATTTGAAGCCTGCCTAAATGATTCCCACTTGTTTCTGACATATCTAGTGCAAACTCATGTCTATGTGCAATCATATAAACTCCACATGGAGCGATCGATGAGAAATGGAGGCATCAGATTTTGGGAACTTGTGAAGGTGGGACCACTGGCCCGTACCGATCCCGTGACTGGGATAAAATTCTGACCCAAGCAATTTTCAACGAGCCATATGGGCAGCTTGCCCATATCAGACGGTCCGTCCCGAGCCTTCAAACGCAGATATTTTTTACGCTCTTCTTCAGGACCGAGAGGTTTTCAACCTCCTATATGGGCAGATGGCCCGTACTGGTCAGGTCGTACCGCCCCTTTAAAAAGCGGCTATAATTTTTTAGACACCAAGATGTTTTTGACCTCTTGTACGTAAAAAGAATAATGTGATCCATCCATTCCTCATCCAACACTCTGCATACAAACAATGTTCACCAAGACGCTAGGCACTCGTCGGGCGGCAGACTAGTGCCTAGCGTCTAATCACCACCTAGGCGGGCTAGGCGGCCGCCTAGGCAGGAAAAATCGGCTAGGTGAGCAAGGTGGGAGGGTGGTGTTTAGCGCCTAGGTGAGCTAGGTGGCCGCCTTGGGGAACACTGTGTAAAAAGCTTGCATGATTGCATAGATGTGAGTGTGCAAAAGTGGATGCAATGTGCCTATTATTGCTTTTAACCTATATCTACAAAAGCAAGTATACGTCCAACAAGGAACATAAAAACACTGCTTGACACTTCAATAGGTCCACCGTAAGCTGACTGCACCAATGACAATGCAAAGGAGAGCATAAATGTTGCAAGGATTTCAACAAAATGACATTACAAAACATGCAGATTCAACCCCTTCAACAATATCATGCTTTTCTACTTTCCTCCTGAAGAAGAAATTTATTCTCTACTTGCTACTTATAGTTAGTCTAGCAATGATTTTCAGTCCCAACTAGAAGTCACTGTTTTGAGTGAAAAGATAATAAAGATGTCAGCTGTGAATCATTTGTTTTCCCTGCAAAGCATTAATGTTTTTATGAACCACTCAAATTCCTGTAACTTAGGATTGCCATCATTCAGGGCATGAGTACTGTTCCAAGTATCAAATCGTTTATCATAGTGTAACTGTTAAATAATGGGAAGATCAAATACAATCTAGAAAGGAAACAGTGTAGCTAAAGATACTTCAAGTACTATTTCAAGCATTAATCAACAAGTGGTAGAAAAAAGAATAAAGAATACAGAGTAAGTGGATGCCACTAAACACATACCATTGAATTGATTCCTGAGTTCATTGTTCTGGGACTTCAGCACAGCAATTTTCATTCCAAGTTCATGGATCTGTACCCACAGATATTTTGTTAGCATGCGCTGTGACAGTAGTTGGATTAGAAGCTTTCGAGGTTCAGCATGTACACGCACGCACACGCACACATGCAGTTAATTTTCTGTTGTAATTTGTTGGCTGTTCAAAGAAATCGACCAATGATTCTTTTCCTTTGAAAGCAGATAAAAAATATAAAGCATATTTCTATCGTTCCATACTTCCATATGTTGAAGTGTAAGTCTATAGGAAGACTTACTTTCCCTTCAGAAGCCATTGCTCCAATCTCTTCATTTTCCTCTTGCAATGTTCTACACTTGGCCATTAGCATTTTCCCAAGTTTGCTTGATGGAGTAAAATTCACTGCAGCAACATTGTCCTGTAGCTCCTTTATCTTTTTCTCTTTCTCTTCGACCAGATTCTGGACAAAAAATAGTTAGTAAGTTTGATGCACATGTGCAATTGTTTTAGGTTTGGTATTATATAAAACACAAGATTTCGACACACTAGAATTTCGTAACCCTAATCAAATTAAGGTGTCATCAGCATGCCTACTAAATCCAACAATAATATGCTTGAATTACCCCTCTCCTTTTTCCGGATGTAACACATTCATTACTTTGACAATTCATTATTTAATTAATGCATACTTTATTCTTTTCACTTCGAGACATTAACACATTTCTTGTGACATCTATATACAATTTAATGAAACGGTTGGGTTTTGTGCCTTTCATACATGTTGAAGAGGATTATAGCCATTGGTTCAAGAGAAAACATGTGATTTTATTTCATTATATATTTTTCTGATATATATATATTTGGCTGATATTACAAAAAAGGGTACAAACATACTATTATGGTTCTTTTATATATGATGGTAACATGTTTTCCATTTTCCAAACATAGTGGTACAAAATAATAGAGTAAATTGCATTTTGCACCGGATAACTTATCGCTTGTTTCACTTTGCACCAAGGTAAGATCAAATAAAATTTTACTTTGCACTAGCCCAACTTTGTTTGGCTCAAACAGGCTCTACATAATGGCAAATCGGTATACACAATTTTGATTGCTCTGCTCCTTCAATTTGATTGCCTTATTTATGACTGGAATTGATTGGCTAGTGCAGAGTGAAATTTTATTTGGTCCACCCTGGTGCAAAGTGAAAGTATGGATTAACCCTGGTGTGAAAGTATGGATTAACCCTGGTGCAAAATGAAACAAGTGATACCCTGGTGCAAAATGAAACAAGTGATAAGTTACCTTGTGCAAAGTGCAATTTACTCAAAATAATATAACACAAGAAAAATTGTCTGATCGAGGGGAATTTGACTGACCTTTAAGCGTGTAAACTCCTCATGAATTGCTGGATCAAGCAATAATCGCCTTGTCTGTTTAGCATACAGAAGGAGGAATGAAAATAAGCTATCCAGAATGTCAACATAGGGTTGAGTGTTATTAAGGCCCTGTGTTGGACTTGGGCTTCTCAGGTCTACCCAAATTTGGCTAGCCAAAAAGGTTTCGGTTGACCAAGAATTCACAAAAATATGTATAGGATGTGACTAAAGATTCATGAGCATGCCAAAATTTGGCAACTATCCAAACAAGGGCCAATTCTTGGGGTGTTGCCAAAAAATGGGTAGGGTAGGTTGGGAGCACAAACCAAACATACCCTAAACCTGTTCTTGTCCCAACAAGCTGAAGGCCCTCTCCACTAGCTTCTCTAAGAAGTCAACTGTCAGAACAAGCTAAGCCCCCCATACAGGGAGTCCAATCAAAGAGTGATATCATAGACAAGATGTGGAAGGGGTAGATATTTAAACAAAAATAGAGGCGCTTCCCTTCAAGATGCAAAGAAATTATACAGGGAAAGCTATAGAATAAAAGATAAGACACCAGTCTTCCGACTTCTGAGCATCTCCACATATACATAAAGTTTACCCTATTTGTTTTAAGTGGAACTGTTAATCATACAATTTGCAAAACACAAGATTATGGCAGTGAGGCTCAAGCTATTGGAATTTGGAATAAATATCCAACAAAATCCTTCCAATTGCAAATCTTAGTTTGGTCCAATACAGAAACTGGTATTGACTACCTAAAAGATAATCTTTCAAATTGGAGAGGATGCAATTTATCATCATTGAATACCTCTTTTTTAATACTAGATCCAATATAATGTATTTCAAATAATGAACCAACTGCTTTTCAGTAGTGTATTGAATAGAATATGACTGAAATAGACCTGGGTTTACTTCAACCAAATTTGCACCTACACAGTGGTATCCATTTTAGTAATTTACATGGTCTACAGATGTTCCTTGCCTGTACCCCCCCCCCCTTTGTATATGCCCGTCCTTGTGCCTCTCTCTAGGATGTGGATCAGTGGAATTGGTCTATATCACATGTCAACAAGTGTAGATCATGGATGCCCATATGTCATAGAGAAGGAAACACAGATCAGCACATAGTAATATGTTTTACATGTACTGCTTTTAGCTTGCATGTTAAAGCTATATAATTGGCATAGTATTGATGCCAAGTGCAAACTAGATTGAAATCAATCAAACAATAATCAAGATTTAAATATTAACATAATAACCATCACAATAAATAATGTGCAGAAAAAAATCATGATCAGGTTCAAAATAGGCCATTAGCTATTTAGCCTTACTTTTAATAAAAAATAAGTCATTCAAATACATGATACAATTGGCAAAACCAATAACATAAGAAAGCATTATGTTTACCTGCATTGACGGTGGCCTTAATTGTGTTTTCAAGTCCCTAACTGCAGACTGCAAATTCATAGAAAAATTTTGACCAACACAATCAGCAAGAAAAAGAGGGATAGTAGAAACTGAATAACTGACTGATTGAAATCTCAACATTTCAACCAGATCTATCCTGTATCTGCCATGGGAACTAAGGTTCATAACAGTATCCATATTGAAATGTTTCTCTTTGAAGGAGGAGGCTGTCGGCTGGTACCTTCAGTTCTGCAATCTCCTGTTCTCGTTTGGCAAATGTTACAATAAAAGCAGCCTCTCTTTTCTTCGCTTTCTCAAGCTGAGAATGAAAAAAGTCAAATTGAAGCAAAGCAGAACTAATTTACCATTTCCCCTATCCAAACATAACAAAAAGGACCAACCTGCTCCTTCAAAGATTCCTCCGATGACTTCAGGTTATTGAGATAAGTAACAACTGAAACAGGTTCTATATTTAAAAGTAAATTAATATTTTTTGCCCGGTCATTACCAAAAATTGGAAAGACTTCCATTTAACTCGCTAACCTGGATTGGTTCCTGCAGGTACAGCTGGAATGTTCTGAAATGCTGAATGCCACTTTTGGCTTTCCAATTTAGCAGCTTCCAGTTCCACCTGTGATGCATGTAAATGCAACGTTTCACAAATTACTTCTGACAACAATTGGATCATATACGTTCAGGTAGAGGTACTACTGGAATGGAGTACAAAACAATATTGGTGTAACTAAACTAAACTGCAGATACAATTATTGTAAACTACATCTCCCCATTACAATGACACCCATTTCATCCTTCTATGACAATTTTTATAGAGAATTTATCTGTTCAGCGGGTGAACTTTCAGTTGAGGGCTGCTTCCTTTCTGTTTCTCAGATGTTTAAACTTTTAGTTTGGATATGATAGCCTTTTTAGTTTATGCATTTTTTATATGGTAGGCTCTTGCAGATATAATTTAGTAGTAAAAATTCACAGTTGCACACAAGAATACAAGATTAAAAAAACTTCATAGCTATTCTGGAACAGTTGACATTTGTGAGAGGGGGCAAAAGTGCAGCAATATATTTGTAAAGGGAGAGGCTTGGTCAGCCATAATTTAGACAAAACCCACAATTCCAAAGAACGGTATGAAAATACAAATTTCATTTGGAGCTGCAGTTAACTTAATATTAAGTCATTCACAGTCAGCATACGAGAAATGTACAACGTTTCGGGAAATATAATCATACTTTCAACTAACAGATTGAAGATCTTTTATTTCCTCATAGAACAAAAACCATTATGATTTCTACAGCACAAGAAGAACAAAAAAATGGCAGTACATATCTTGCAGACATGCCTTAAGGTTCTCTTCTTCTACAATTGACAAAGTCAGCTGCAAATATTTATTTACCAATTCAATTACAGAAAAAATGATTACATAGTGAATGGTGATTTACAGTGATTATCTTATACCAAAATTAGGGCATACAGAGTACTTGAACTCATTACACGTTAAATAGTTGATCTCAACAACATTGTAACACACTACCCAAATAAAAACAGCACCAAAAGTGACTAACTACACACCTGGCATGATGCGAGATTATCTTTGCAGTTCTGCAAACTTCAAAAGGGGGAGAATACTCAGTGCCATGTTCACAATTAACAACATAACCACTGTTATTTGCAAAAAAAGAAAAGTACAAGCTCAAACATTTACACAAGAAATGTTATGTACCTTCCCCGAAGAGACAGAATCATTCCTGTGGCAGCACCTGGTGCACTTTCCTCCACCTTTGTCTTTCCCTGCACCACAAATTGCTCTCTTAAATGCAATTCTTGTTGGTTGAAACTGCACAACCTCATGTCTTATACAGCACAATTAGGCAAGCAAGAACTATATCCAACAAATGACTAAAAACAGGTGGCATTTTCTTGCTGGCTGCATAACTTCAGACCAGTACAACACAGTTACACAATTCAATTTCAAACCCAAAACCTAGGTACATAGCATCTCTCCATAATCCTACAAACTATTTGGTTTCCTAATCCTACATCTATGGGAAAACGGCCATAGCATATCATGCACCGCACAACACTTACAAGGAGAAAAACAACTAAACCAAGACCAAAGTGCTAAGCATTTTTCCATGATCCATTATTGCAAACCCTAATGGCAATAGTAATTTTCGCAATAGGGAATCCGTCTGATGCATAAAAAGCAAAAGATTCTGTTCTGGATTCCAACAATATGAAACAAGAACAATTACCTTCTTGGAAGCGAAGACGTCGTCCAGATCGCCGAACGGCCTCTTATCGCCTAAGGAGAAAGCAGCAGCAGCAACAAGCACCACAAGAACCAGGTAAGTTCCCAGAGGCCAAAGCACAAATACATTAACAACAGAGGCGGCGGAGGAGGGATGGAACAGGGAGGGTGAGACCGGAACTGGCAGGGGAGGCGTTTGGGGAGGGCGATGCGTTGAAGTCGCCGCCGAAGGCGTCGTGTTCGTCGAGACGAGGGGAAGGGGAAGGGGAATGCTCCATGGCCTCCGCCGCCGCCGTCCGAAGAGCTAGAACCTAGCGGAAAGCACAGGCGCTCCGGCCGCCAAGCAAGTTGTGCTGCGACGGCGACGGTTAGGGTTTGGGCGCCGGAGGGAGGGGACTGAGGACAGCGGATGGGGTCTCTGCTTGTGGGTGCGCCCGCTTCAGCTTTTGGTTTTTTTTTTTTTACTTTAGTTGCTTAATTTCATTTTTTAATTTTTTTTTGCTCTTTTTAGACTTTTTTTTACTTTTTTCTGTAAACCTTTGTATTATCCATAATAGGTTAACTTTTTTATTATTAATTTTTTAAATTTAATTACGCTAAAAAACCACCAGTAGCTATTGTACGAAATAAACCTACTACAGTACCAAAAAATGAAAAATAAGCTGAAAGGAGTAGCACTTTTGGCAACCGGCACAAAACCCAAAATGCACGATATATTGGCCACTCCAAATGGCTTCGGTAAGCCACTTAGAACACGATGGCTTTTAATTTTGATTTTTTTTTGTTTTTGGGTCTTTTTTTGTTTTTTCCTTTAATTTCTTTGCATTGTCCTAGTGTTTTTCATTTTTAATTAATTTTTTTTATTTTTTATTTAGAAAAAGCTAACAGCCGTTATGGTGCAATTGCGATCAAAAGCCTATAGCAGAAACTAAAAGCCATGACTTTTAAGTCGCTTGGAGTAGTACTAATTGTGCTTCTCTACAGCAGGATCTGGGTCCGAACAGAGCCACAGAGGGCAACTTTTTTTTTAGAAAGTGTATAGTTGGGAACTCGGCAACTTTAAGTCCTACTTCAAGTGGGTTTGGTTTCTGGCTTCTGACTTTCAGAAACCACTTGAAACTCATCGATTTCTTAATTTTAGTTTTTTAGCATTTTTGGCTTTTTTTGCTTTTTGCCTTTTTTTCTCTTTTCCCTTTGCATTGTTTGTAGGGATATGCCAGTGTTTTTTCTTTATTTTTATTTAATTGAATGACTTAGAAAAAACTAACAGCCGCTACAGTACAATTTTAGCCAACAGCCGGAAGCCACAATCATAAGCTGGATGGAGTGACCCCTAAATTGGTACATGTTGAGACCTGATATATGCAAATCTAGACTCCTCTGTATATTCTATACTAGTCTAGGATCACGCTAGTGCACAAAAATAGAAATATAGATAAAATATCCACCATGATAATGATTAACTAAGAAAGACTCGAATAACATTAATTATCATAGCAGCGACCTTATGATCAAACTTACAAATAATAGCCTAAAGGTCCTAACAAAGCCACAACCCAAAAGAACACACTCTAATGCAAGGCTTATTAAACAATAGTTGAATGGTTATTTTGCAAAAAACAATAATTTTGAGTATATACAATAAATAGATTGAAATGCATTAGTTGAAAATGATTATTAAGTAATTAATTCAAGGAATTGAATAAACCTCAAGTAAACTGCCCATCCACTTTCCAAACCAACCAAACCCAGGTTTGAAGAAATTCTATGGTGACAATAGAATCACAATATTCAAATTATCAAAGAGGGATAATCAAAATTGGTCGATAACTACCAGTTACAAAGGTTTGTATTAAATTAGCAATGCATAATAATTTAAAATAAAATAATAATAATTAGATTTAAAATAATAAGTTCAACATAATCAAAGGTCATGACTTGCGTTGACTTTCCTCAGTTACCAACTCTTGAACTTTAGTTTCTGCTTCTACTCCTTCAAATACGGTATCTAATAAGAGAAAAAGTGAATGAAACACAAATAAATTTAACAAAATCAAAACCAAAAGATAAAATTTAATTTTAGATGAATTTAGGAAGAAGAATTGGATCAATTGAAGTTCAGACGGAGGAGAACGGGCTCTCGTAAGGTTTAAATCTAGAAAAAAAGAGAAAGAATATTATTCTGGCTTTTCTAGATTTATTTTTCTAAAGGAAATTAGATTTATGACATCAGCAAGGGTTTTTGGTTTTCGGCCAAATTATTTTTCTAAAGAAAATAGATCTGGGTCACTAACATGTGGGGTTATAGTCTATAGAATAAGTCCACAGGTTTAGAGTTCATGACCTACGGTGGATTAGGTCTACAAAACAAAGGATAACATTTGGGATCTACAGGACAGAGACTCGGCTCACCATGGACGAAGTCCATAGAGTAATTTCAAGGCCACATGATGAGGGTGACCTAAGCGCCGATGTTAGCGGTGAGGAGATGGAGGCTTTACATGTGAATCGAGGGAATGACACGAAACATGAGTGGGCGACGTAGCAAACTAAGTGAGGTGACGACCAGTCGATGCTGGGGACAAATAGCGAAGGTAGGCACTCAGCGGAGGGTGGCTCATCGGTGAGATGAGTCAACGGCGGCACAGAACACTAACGACGAGGAAGACAAAGCGACATGGAAGATGCTCCGATGACAAAGATGACTCTGGCGAAGATGACAGTGAAGTGGCACCGCCTCTGGTGCTAGCATGAGATAATGAGGTGGCATGGGGACGTGGAGATTGAGGGCTGGCTCAGCTTTTATACCTAGTGGCACGGAAGTCGAGACGAACATGGCACACGAGTCTAAGGCGGGCACAACGCACGGTGGCAAAACGGACGCGACGCAGAGAGACGTCCTGGGCAGAGACGATGGGGAAGATGAACAATGCATGGGCACTATTTATCTAACAAGTGGGCCTCACCTGGCAGTGATGGCACGAGGGAAGGCATGTGGATGGGTGATGTGTGGCGAAGTAGACGGTGATGGGCAAAGCGGTTGGGCGGAGCAAGCTTGCGTGCGGAAGTAGCTAGACTGAACGGAATTGGGCTACAGGAGTGAGGAAATGGATTAGATCTTTCTGATTTTTTGAAAAAGAAATACATCCAATTGAGCTAAAACAAATAGCAAACAAACTCGAAAAAATCCAAGAAAATACAAAAAATTCCTTACAACACAAGGAACTCAAATAAAATAGGTTTTGAATTAATTGAAATTTATTTTATTTATATTAAATCTTTTTAATTTCTAAAATTTCAAATTAATCTTTAAATAATTTTAGAAAGATCCAAATGTTATTTTTATTTTAAAAGATTCAAAAAGATTACAAAAACCAAGTATAAACATCTCCCCCTTAAACGGAATCTCAACCCCAATTTGGGCTTACTAAAGGAATATGTGCAAAAACTCTAGTCTGAGATCCTCATGTGCTCTCAGGTAGCTTCTTCCTGGGTATGATTGCTCCACGGAACATTACAAAAAAAGAATGGCTTTACTCCTAGTCACATGTTCAGACAGTTCCAAAATTCTAATGTGGTGCTCCTTTGTCGGACTTTGAAGCAACAACTCCTGAATCTTTTGTGTAAATCACACTAGTCCAGAATCAGCTAGTGCACACAGCACACAACAAAGATAAATATCAACTATAATGATATTGATTCATTAACTAAATATGGGCTTGAGGGTTAATGTTTACATCCATTGCCCACAGGCCAAATTTAAATATAAGCAGCGAAAAAAACACCAAAGCGAAAGAAACCCACTAAGCCTGCCTATTAGCAAACGACAGTAAGACACGGCCTACTCGTCTTGGTCCTCATTGTAGTCGAAGTCATCCTCCTCTGAGATGTGAAAGCAAGGGTGAGTACAAATTTGTACTCCACAAGTCACACAAAAAAATGAAATATAATATTAAAGGCAAAAAGAAAGGCATATATGGTTAGTTTGAGCATAAAGCATTATTTAAATAAATAAGGTAAGTAGATTGGAAATTGCATAACATAATACAGTAAGTAAAAACAGTATTGTAAATGAAATTAATATCGTTAGTGCAAATCTATCCCCCATACTAACCTAACCACGGGCATCCCACTCAGACCATCTTTTTCAAAGATTTCATATGGATTACATCTATCCATATGCTTTTTAATCTCTTATGATTCCATCCATCCATAAGCTTTTTTCATTAGAAACTATTTTGAAAACCAAAGTATAATCCATAAAAAACTTTACTCAGCTTGCCCACTCTGCAGAGGTTGTATAGCTTTACTCATAAGACACGATCATCCCATATTACCATCGGATAAGCACACTTCTTTTGGTGTGCGGTGAGAAGATCACGACAAAATCTTTACAATGCTAAGTCTTTGATCTGGCCAAGGCAACATTAAGGTTTCACCCTAGTAAGGAATCCACTAGACCGGAACTCCCTCTTGAACCGAGTGAGACTTTATATGGCCTACGTCACGTTCACTTTCAACTTACAGTGAGACCTAGGTTGGGACCAGCAAGTTAATTAGCCAAGACTGTCCCATACCAGTCTTGTGGTAGTACAAAAAGGACTTTGTAGTAGTAGCTCACAAACCGGTCCTTAATTGACTTTGGCTCAAACCACATACTCATTGTGCCTAACAATCAACAGTGTGTCACCGAACAACAATGCATGCCAGCACCCACCACCTATCCTTTAGCCTAATTCTAAACCAAGTTTTATGTATTTTTTAAAAATATTTCACAGACTTTCTTTACTCACAAAACAAAAAATTATGTCTACACGAGTTTAAGCATTTGATACAAAATTATTTAGTTCGTACTAGTGTACTAACTAGAGTTTTATTCTAAGGTGACAAGGTATTCAGGAATCAATGTCAAAGAAGGTAATAACAAATAGGCATTAACTAAATTTAAAACTAGAATTAAAATACCTTTAATAAAAATATACATGCAGAATAATTTAAAATAACATAATTTTATTTCACAATCTATGATTAATATGATCAAGGAGTATGACTTGCCTTGCTCCTCGAATTGGTGGGTATCGTTGTCGAAGAATTCTTCTAAATCGTGAAATCTATACACGAAAATACCCAAGTAAACTCTAATAAAATCTAAATAAATTAAAATAACTACAAAATTTAAAAAATAGGGTAGAAATGGATAGAGGGGAATTTTTTTTGATGAATTTAGAATTTTGAACGAGCTCAATCGGAGTTAGGATGAAGGAGAACGGGCTTTCGGAAGTTAGAAATCAGAGAAAATGAATAAATCAGGATTTTTGGAATTATTTTTCTTCTGAATAAGGATTTATGATGTCAGCGAGGAATTTAGGAAATTATTTTTCTATAGAAAATTCATAATTATGATGTTAGCAAAGGATTTTCATTTTTGGCCGAAATATTTTTCTAAAGAAAAAGGGAAATATGACGTCATGCTGACATCAGCCCTGGGTTGGCTTTGGATAACAAGTGGGCCCGGTCTACCGTGGACCGAGTCCATGGACCAAAGGAGGCTGAGGTAGCTGGGAGTGATTGTGTGGCACCGACGTGACAACTGACTAGATTGAAATATTGACATGGAGATCCAGGTGGCAGACATGTGTCAACCATGTGGCTTGGGAGGCCTGAGATGCTGATGTGGCTGCCACGTGGAGGCTGACTCGACAAAATACGTCGACTGGGCTACCCAGTGGCAGACACATGGCGGCTGCACGCTTGGGGAGCTGACGCAGCTATCGGCTGCTAGGGTGGCATGCCATTTGACGCCGTGTGGCAGCCACGTCTGCCATGCAATATGACGTGGCGTCGCCAGTGGTGGCGTCGCCGGTGATGTGGGGCACGGCAGAGCCCAGTGAGATGTGCAAGAGAAGGAGGAGAGCTCAGGGAATGCAACGGTGTACCGAGATTTCACCAATTTGGACAGAGGGTGGCCGGCAACGAGAAGATGCGGCGGCGCAGCTCGAGCGGTGGTGGCGACAACGTTCCAGCGATGGAAATGTGCGGCGAAGGGCGAAGGGATGGAGAATACCATGGTGAAGCTCTCCCAACTGTCGGTGGAGCTCAGCGGCGATCTAAGGCGCAACACTTGCTCACCGAAGTAGCGTCAAGGTGGTAGAGGCAAAGAGCACAGTGCTGGGGCGGCTCGAGCTAGGGGAGAGGAAATTGAGCACGGTCTTGGGTGGAGTGAGGAGAGGGGATGCTCTAGGGGGTATTTATAGGGACGAAGGGTTCAACGGCCAGGGAATTGTCCGCTGGAGATGGCGAAGGCCAGTGGCAATTGCGGCAAAAATGGAGGAAGTGGGCGCAAGGGGTAGGAAAGGTGGACGTAGGATGTGCGGAAGTGGAAGGGAGGTGAAAGGAAGCGGGTCGCACGAGGAAAAGAAATGAAAGAAGAAATACGGCCGGGAATGGCAGCGGCGATTTTCGGCGATCGGGTGAGGAAAGAGAGGGGAGGGAGGAAGAAGAGGTGCCAGGGAGGAAGAAGCTGGTCGGTGGGCCCCAGCGGCAGAGAGAGAGGGAGGGTGGATGAGAGAGGCGGGCAGGCCGCTAGATGGTCACTGCATGGCAGGCGAGGCGATCTCGACTACTCACGAAGAGAGAGGGGGATAGGGAGGGCATGAGTGCGGGAAGATGGCGGTGTCTGGCAGCGAGGCGAAAATCTGGCCGTCCATGCGTCAGCCAATGAGAAAGGAAGGAGAGCGGACGAGGGAGATGGGGCCGGCGCGCGCGAGCGGCAATCTGGGCCATCCACGCGTCAGCCTAGGAGAGAGAGTGGGAGAATTTCAAATTTAAATTCTGATTTTGATTTTTTTCAGAAAAGCTAGAGATTTCAAATAATCTTATAAAATAGCAAATAGACTCTAAAAATTCCAGAACAATTCACAAAAATTCCTATAATTATTCTAGACTTAGTAAAAATATTTTCAACAGTAACAATATTTCCAACATAAGTTGGTACTTAGTTTTTGTACTAAAAATACTTTTAATCTTAAAATTAGTTTTTAAAATCCAAAAATCATAGAAAATCCAAATAAAAGCCAATTAAGTTCAAATAACTAATTATAATTAATATTTTTTTATAAAAATTCAAAATATCCTTTATTTAATAATTTTTTTTATGTTTTTACCTAAATTAGATTTTAAAATAGAGGCCTTTTTAAAGGTAGAAAATCAGGCAAATCAAATTTTAAAAAAATTTAGGCAACCAAGAGCAATTATTTTATTTTAAATTAAATTATTTTTTACCCTATTTTTTTGAGATAAACAGCTGGGCTGTTACATCCTTGTAGGTGAGATCCTCTTAAAGATTGATGGCTTCTATTGGTACTGACTTCTCTGGCACACACAAACACTTCTTCAATTGAGACACAAGGAAGATATCATGTATCGCACTGAATGATGAAGGCAGCTCTAACTGATAAGCAACATCTTCTTACACTTTAGAATCTTGAATAGTTCAACATATCTGGGTGCAAGTATTCATTTCATTAAAAATCTCTTGACTCCTTTAAATGGTGTAATTCTGAAATACACATAATCATCTGGTTCAAAACTCAAATCTCGTCGATGATTATCTACACAATACTTCTGTCTAGACTAGGCTATTCTCAATCATTCCTGAATTAAGCGAACTTTATCCTCAGCTTGTTTCAAACACTCTGGCCCAAAAACTTGACTTTCCCCAGTCCCTTTTCAATCGAGAGGTGTTCTGCACTTTCTTCCACACAAAAATTTCAGATGGTGATATTTACAAACTAGACTGATAACTTTGTAATAGGAAAAATGGGCAAAAGGCAAACATCTGTCCCACTTATTCCATAGTCTAGTACACAAGCTCTTAATATATCCTAAAGAATCTAATTCACACGCTCAGTCTGTCTATCCGTCTGAGAATGATACACTGTATTGTAATTCAAATGAGTACCTAGTGCTTCATAGAAACTCTCCAAAAATCAAGGCGTAAACTGCGATCCATGATCTAACTCTATCTTTTTAGACACTTTATGGAGACTTATAATTCTTGACACACATAAATCTTCCAACTTATTACCTACATAGGTTATCTTGACTGAAATAAAATAAGCAACTTTTGTTAAACGATCCAGAATTACCCAAATTGAGTCAAATTCTTCCTTTGTCCTAGGTAATCCAATGATAAAATCTATATCAATCTCTTTCCACTTCCACTCAAGAATTCTCAACGGTTGCAATAAACTTGCTGTCCTCTGATGTTTAGCTTTAATCCTCTGACACACATTATAAAAAGCAACATACTCTATAATCTCTTGCTTCATGCTAGATTACCAATACTTTTCTTTGATATCCTAATACATCTTAGTACTGTCAGGATGAATCCAATACAAAGACCCATGTACTTCCTTAAGTAACAATTCCTCAAGCTCCTTTTGGTTTGGTACACAAGACGCTTCTCAAACCATATAGTTATGTGTCATCCTCTGTAAAACCTGATGCTTTACCTTTTCTCATATTGGTTTTGATATCCTTGATATCTAAATTATTAACTTATGCCTTGCGAATATGAGCATCAAAGTAGGTTGTAGCTCCATCGTAGCTAAAAATCCTTCCTCAATCAACTCTAAACTAAGTTTCTAAACTTTCTCATGTAAAGTTGACTGACTTTTTTTAATTATCATAATATTGCAATAACTCTTCCTATTAAGGCATCTGCTACCACATTGACCTTGTCTGGATGATAATAGATCCCAACATTATAATTCTTTATTAATTTCAACTATCTTCTCTACCTTAAGTTAAGATTGGCCTAAGTAAAGATATACTTTAAACTCTTGTGGTCTATATAGATCTCACAATAGTTACCCATAAGATAATGGTGCCAAATTTTCAAAGCATACGCAACAACGACTAACTTCAAATCATATGTAGGATAATTCTCTTCATGGGGTCTCAACTGACGTGAGGTATAAGCTACTACTTTCCAATCTTACATCAACACACATCCCAATCCTTTACACAAAGCATCATAATAAATCTCAAAATCCTTGTTAATATCTGGCAAAATCAACATTAATGCAGTGGTCAAATATTCCTGAAGCTTTTAAAAACTCTTCGCACACTCTGGCGTCTAAGCAAACTTTTTTTCTTTCTTTAACAACTACGCGAGCGACCTTACTACATTGAAAAATACTTCAATGAAGTGATGCTAATGTCCTGCCATACATAGAAAGCTCCTGACTTGAGGCACCGAAGTAGACGACTTCTAATTAAACACATCTTTAACTTTTTCAAGGTCAACTACAACACATTCTGTTGTCATAGCGTGACCTAGAATATCAATTTCCTTCATTCAAAACTCATATTTGTTGAACTTGGCATAAATCTTATACTCTTTGAGCTTCTGCAACACTAACATCAAATAATCCTCATGTTCTTTCTCATCCTTGGAGTAAATCAGAATATCATCGATGAAAATAACGATAAACTTGTCCAAATATTCCATGAATACTTTATTCGTCAAGTACATAAAATATGTAGGAGCGTTGGTCAATCCAAAAAACATCACTGTGAACTCATACAAACCTTAGCGAGTAGAGAATGCAGTCTTGGATATATTCTCTTAGTAAATTTTCAGCTGATGATATCTCGATATCAAATCAATATTAGAAAACACGTTGGCTACCATCCTTCTTCTTGACCATAGTGATGAACTAGATCTAACATAACCTTTTATCTTGCAATTCCTGAATTTGCTTCTTTAAGTATGCTAACTCATTAGCAGAGGAAATAGGCGGGGTACCAAAAACTAACTTAGTTGAAAACTCAACATCTCTATCTGGCGGCATTCCTGGAAGATCATCTGAAAAAAATAGAAAACTCCCTGGCAACAGGCACATCCTCCAACATTATACCTTTACTCTAGCAAACCATGCCTTCTTTCCGTTGTTCCAAAGTAGCTTCAAATTTCACTTCAATCCTATCTGGGTAGACTGAAGTTATAGCTCTATTCCCACAATCCAGTGGCTATTGTTGAGCGCCACTGGCTCGGCAGGCGGCCAGGTAGGCGCGTGTGGGTAGGGGGCCAGGGAGGCTTGTAAAAACAAGTGTTTTTGTAACTAGGTAAATACCCATGGAATTAGTAAAAAAAAATACATGTTTTGAATTAAGATTGCTACAAAAACACGTGTTTTTATACTAAGACAAATTCCATTCAGGACTGCTACAACGTGTATAAAGCATTAACGAATACATAATTAAGTTCAAACCGCTCAGACTGAAGAGTTGTATCGAACGAAGTACCGGTTCAAGGTTTGCCTACCGTCTGCTTCCTTTGGCGGCAAAGCTAGTCTGAGGGAAGGTCATCCTGTCCGAAGAGCATCGTACATTGTGCAAGGCGTATTACGATGGTGGCCAAGTGGAAATGAGTGCACCGAACAATTGACTAGGCCAAATCTCTTAATCAATGAACATCTGTTGCACCAGTCCTTCGTGTAATTGTTGGCGTCCTATGGAGGGAAACATGTTTTGTTAGGCCGACATAATGTAGAACTACAATGAAACCCATAATTGTAAGCACTGGTGTCGCATGTTACGTGGATGATGAACCTCCATGGTACTATAGTCCATGGTAGTCGACTACAACGAAGTCCAATGCCGTATAGTCCGCACCGTACTAGTGGACCGTGTAACTAACGTATGTCTAATCGTACCACTCATCACGCTATCAAAGATACGGGTGATTCACGGATGCATACGTGCCTACTGCACCTCGCAATCTTGGTTAAGGGAGTCGATGTCAGTGCCTACGGTGTCTTGTGTGTCAGGCTATCTCTATGATGAGGACAGAAGTAGAGTGCTTCCTCGTCGTCGTCCCCTGGCAAGGGGTCTAGGGTCGGGCTACCTTCGCAATGAAAACGGATGTAGAGTAGTGTTGGCGTGAATATTCTACACAAAGGTGACATATATGAAGAACAATGGGAAAAGGGTATCTTGTGGATTGTAGCAGAATTGAAATCATCAAACTTGAGTAGTGCACTTCACAGATGTGGCACTCCAGGGAACTTATTCGGAATGATATGACCAAACTGGTGCAGCATACGTGTCTTCCAGCTAGGTGATCTAGTGGGTGGAACCATGGGACGACCTTGTATTGGCAGACTGGTGAGGTATGTACCTACAGGGTGATGATCATCTTCCCCTGCCAAAAGTGAAATGTGTGGGTCTCCAGCCTCCACTGGTCAACGAGTGCCAACAGAAGCAGCGAGTCCAGCGCAAACATCTGCCCAATGTGCAACATACTCGCTATGGGTAGCAACTTGGCCCACTACAAAATTGGAATGTACGAATTATTGAGAGAACTTTCCTCCCGAGGTCCCTAGAGAATAAAGGGGGCCGGTCCTTCACCACTCTAGCATGCCTGACAATGATGCTGGCCATCCCAGGATGGGTCCAACAACATGCCACCTGGGACTGCCACCACCAGCCATTTCTTGTGGTACATAAAATAATATGTCGGTTTTAAATGATGCTGAATACAACTGACCACGATTGAGAATAATCATGCTGCATACGTACGTGCATATTTCCTAAATTGCATTTTTTCTTCTTGCGCTAGCTTCCTGACATGATTAAATACATACTAATGCTAATTTATTGCAATTAGAACTAATTAATTATGATTATTACTAATTAAATATGATTAGCACATTTAAATACAACAAGTGCTATTTACAATGCTAATTAGGTATGAACAGTGCATATCAACACATCATTTTCTACATCTTTCTATAATCGCACAAGAGCAATAAATATATACATGAGGATATACATAAAAGTATTTTAGCTATGTTTCCACGCCTGTATTTCTGTAGCTATTTACAATAAATAAACATGGCTATTTATAGAAACACATTCGTCATCTAAACCTGATTATCTAGCGTATTCTACATTACAAAACTACAGTCACACTAATGAAACGCTAACGATATATTAAGCGTATTGCTCGCATGCGAATGAAGCATACCTTTTTTCGAAGGTATTCACCCGCTCCACAATGCTTCCAACTACGAAGGATGGTAAATCACAGCTGCGCTCCCTCTCTGTGCTCTTGCTCAATAGGAAATCTTTCTTTTCTTTCCTTCCCCTCCTTCGCTACGCCCTCGCTCGACAGCAAATCGACAACGTAATTAATGCGCGAATAAAACGAGAATCTTATGTCGCATCACGTCATGTCATGTCATTACCCACACGATTCCCTCGCATCAGAAGCCAAACCGCGCACGTTGCCCCGTGATTCCTTGCCTCGCTATTCTTGCACCGCCCATGTGTGCCTGCCCGCCTGCTCATGAATCCTAGTCGCTTGCCGAGCCAGTGCCGCTCGGCAGCAGGTGGCCGAGTAAGGGTGGCTCAGTAGGCTCCTGCCGAGTAGTGGTGGCTCGATAGCACCCCAAGCCCACCCGCTGCCACGCCTACCCGTCGCCTCGCGCGCTACAGCCTTCTGCCGAGCGCCACCCATCCTACTAAGCAAAGAGGGCGCAACAGACAACATATGTCACTTACCACACCTTTTAAGCTCAGAGGGCTATTTTTGCAAAAATACATGTTTGGAGGCTAAAACTAAAAAAATGTTGCTATAAGGCCAAATACATAAATAGTGCCCCATCTCTCATTCAGCCTGGTAGAGTTAATTGGAGCTCCGCTCCAGTTTATCTGTAGACTCAAGGAAAGATGGCCAATGCGGCCTCCTATTGCACAAGCTAAATAGACAGCGCAACCAGAAGTGCCCTGACCAACCGTTGGAGAGGGGATCTCGCTGGTTTCACATCCACAAACGCATGGTGCTAAAGCCACAAGCAGACGTCGATTGGGGTGCTTATGGCTGGGTTTTTGTGTGCTGTGGTTTATGGTTTTTGAATTCTAACTGTTTACAAGAAAGAATAGAAAGAAATAAATAGTCGTATGTGATTTTAGCCAATATAGTTAAAATCTATAAAGTATCTATTATAATTGATTTGTAGACTATACATTAAAAAGATGTACCATTTAAAAGTTAGTTACTATAACAAAAACTAAAAATTATAAGTATGAAGTTTAAAAGAACCAAACTATATCTTGTGCAATGGCGAGTTCAAGGAGTTGCCTCAACGGCGAATGTCTCACTGTATTGATTAAGGCACCGCCTAACTCAAGGTGCCAAATCAAGCTCGAGGCACGATCTCGCTGGTGAATGTTTATTTTTTAAATTTTTCTTAATTGCTTCTCAATTTTTTTTTGTCAGTTGCTTTTCTAATTTGTTAACAGCTCTTTGAAACAGTGTGCTGCTTCTTACTCTCTAAACCTTCTAGTTGCTCCTTGATTCCAACTAGAGCTGCTATCTTTTTTCTTCCTAAAGATTCGATTCGAGTTACTACAAGATTTCAATCGGTTGCTACGCGATTTTTCCCTGAAGCTTGAGTTAGTACACGATTTCAACCGGAGTTGCTAATTATTTTTTCTGAAGCTTTGAGTTGCTACGAGATTTTATTTAGAGTTGCTACCAGTTTTTGTGCGAGTTTATCCTCCAATTTTCGTGCTCGCTCGGACTACAAGCGGAAAACGGACTGCGTCGACTATAAACACGAAAAAGAGACAACAGAATTTGGTCGGAAGGAAACGGACAATGCTGGTGGTCCCTCTTTCCAAACAGCGTGGGGTCGCGGGACCCAATCCCGAAAAATTCATGCATAAACATGGGAATTAATGGGACTCCAACCATAGCCTTCGACGACAAAACACGAGTGCCGCATCGTTTGGAACCACTTGACCCAACCAGTCCCTCTCAATTCCTGATCAGGATTGTAAATAAAACACCTACTGAACAAGAAGATAAATTTATGGAACAGGACACCACCAGAAAGGATTGATTTTTTTTTCTTCTATAGTGGCCGTCCACAGCGTCCAAGGTCCAGCACTAGTCTCTTGCAGCATGTCGTGCTATCTCGGCAGGATCATTACCTCGGAGCAAGGAGATTAGTGTTTCGGCTCAATGGCTGAGGTTTCTGATTTATGATCAAGAACCTGACATAAAATTGTTTGAACTCACCAAATTAGAACTTGTGCAGAACAAGAGCAACTCGAAGCCTTCGCTGTTACATGCTTAAGGTCTTGCCCCTGTACACGCATAAGCGAACTACATAATAAATCCAGAACTTTCTTTCGTGTAATGGTCAGTTGGACCACCACAAACCTGCACAAATGTTTTGCTACAAAATCATGCCAAAAGCCTCTCAAACCTCAATCTTGACCCTGCATACTGGGTCTTAAATGAAAAGTGCTACAGAGCTGTGGAAACAGATCAGCTCTGAACCTGGGATAAAGCTGGACGCCTAATTTTACCTGAAACATGTACTATTTTTAGCAAGGACTTTACATATGAGTTGCGTTTGGCTCACAAAAAAAATCGGAGCTTTGCATGAGTATTATCACCTAGGGCTGGTTCAACTCTAAAAAGATCATGAAAGACAAACATTTATCAAGCCTGAGTACTAAATGTATAATAACAAGGACTGACAATGAACAAGTCCAGAACAAGCTCCGGAAAAATGAACTATGAGGTCATTGCATCCCAACCTCGCTCCAAATTCGATTTTTTTCGAAGCTAGCCTTTTTGGCATGGCTCCAGCTGCTCCAAAAAGGAATCCGGGAGCTGGAGCCATGCCAATCACCCCTAAGATACTAAACATAACTGTAAGAAGTTTATGTTAAAAATAAATAAATAAATCGCAACAAGTTCATTTAACGGGTTTCTACTTGCATGGGCAACAACCTCTGTACCTTCCTCTACCTCCAATTGGTGTTCATCTGCTTGGCATTGGAGAACTGTGATGGATTAGTGGATGGATGCTGGGACATACCAGACATGCCAGGGACGGAGGGGAACATTTTGGATTCGACTAGTCAACATATGGTTATTATTAGCTCCCTACTCCCTAGGGCATACAGATGGACTGCTGGAGACATTGGGCTGACATACCAGACATGCGAGGGACGGAGGGGAACGTTTTGGATTCGACTAATCAACATATGGTTATTATTAGCTCCCTACTCCCTAGGGCATACAGATGGACTGCTGGAGACATTGAGCTGACATACCAGATATAGAGTATATTCTTTTTTGCTACGATTTATGTTTTTAACTAAAATTTTTAAATTTTAGCTGTTTGTGACAGAGATTATGGAGAAAGAGATACTCGCTTGCGATTTTGGATGGTACAAATGTTAGACTTTTAACGTGTACTATAATTAACGTGTAGACTTCATCTTAAAAAAATATTTCGTTTGAAAGTTAGATACTATAGCAAAAGTCAAAAACTATTTTGAGAAGTTGAAAAGAACAAGCCCATACCAGGGACAGAGGGGAACATTTTGGATTCGACTAGTCAACATATGGTTATATTATTAACTCCCTACTCCCTAGGGCATACAGATGGACTGCTAGAGACATTGGGCCATGGCCCTGCTCAGCAGTAGCGGTTAACGTCAGCTGCTAGCTTTTTTTACTGATTAATTTTTTTATTTTTTATTTTAGATTTTAGTTTTTTTATTTTTTTCTCGTATTTCTTTGTATTGTTCGTGATGAGCTAACATATTTTTTCTATTTTTAAATTTGTTTAAATTTAATTATGCTAAATAAGTTAACTCAGCTATAATAAAAAATAAGTTAGTTACAGTAAAAAAATCATAAACTAACGCTATTTTGAACACCCGCTATATGTATTGGGCTGCGTCCACTTACAGTTGGAATAAGTTGGTCTTATATATGAAAATGTTCTATACCCCCAACAAACACAGCGCTTTTTCCCCTTGTGCTTCATTAATCAATAAAAAGTCGGTCAACTCCATATTGTGCCCCTCTAGTTACGTTGGCTGTGCCTGTCGAGTGGCCTTCTTTTTTCTTCAGTATGACCAAGAAAAATTGACAAACAATCGAACTTTGAATAGATGCTTGGACAAAACAATCAAACAATTGATCCTTAAATAGACGGTTGGGCTGTTTGTCCTGTGGTACTTACTCCAACATAATCCTCGAGAGGAAGGTACCTTGTTTCGCTATGCTCCATCATTCCCCAGTACCCTATCTCCTCCTCGTCTTCCTCATCCCCACATCCAAGTTATTCACCCACGGTTTTCTTGATTATAATTTCACCTACAATGGTTTCGGGCATGGGCTTGGCGGGCTTGAGCTTGACGGTGTGGCTTCTATCGCAAGCGGAGCTCTTATGCTAACCAACGGCGATCCCGAGATGAAAGGCCACGCTTTCTGTGCACACCGATTTGGCTCCATTTCCTCCTTCTCGACATCCTTCGTGTTCCTCATCACACATGAGAACCCTGGTGGGTTGAGTGGGCAAGGGCTTGCTTTTACGATATCTTCCACCATGGAGTTATTCGATGCTCTCCCAGCTCAGTACTTGGGCCTGTTCGACATCGCAAACGACGGTAATGGCACAGATCAACTCTTTGCCGTCGAGCTAGATACCATACTAAATCCCGAATTTATAGATATTGATAACAACCACGTTGGAATCGATGTAAACAGCTTGCACTCTATCAATTCCCATACTGCTGGTTACTACACCTCAAATGGTACGTTCTCTCCCTTGAGGCTTGCTAGTGGTGAACCAATGCAAGCATGGGTGGAGTATGATGGCAGTTCGCACCTCCTAAATGTCACTTTAGCACCTTACTTAGAGCGTAAGCCTCAGCACCCATTGCTATCAAGCACCATCAATCTTACATCTGTACTGCCAAACTCAATCTATGTTGGCTTTTCCTCTTCAACTGGCATAATTAGGTCCAGACACCACATTATCGGCTGGAGTTTTAATCTAAATGGGGAGGCTCAAACACTTAACTACTCGGCATTGTCTGAAGTAATAGAAGATATTCGACATAAAGCACAAAATCACTCGCATATCCCCAGGCGCATTCTTTTATCAGTTGCTGTTCTACCAGCATTGGTCACGCTTGTTATTCTTGCTGTTCTTTATGTTTACATGAAGAAGGCAGGGGAAAATGGTGAGTGGGAAATCGAGTGTGGGCCACCATCTTTCACATATAAAGATCTAGTCACTGCCACCAGTGGTTTCAAGGAAGGGATGCTACTAGGGAGAGGGGGATTTGGAAAGGTGTACAAAGGAGTGTTACAAACATCGAAGCAAACTGTCGCGATCAAGCGGGTTTCACCAGAGTCAAAGCAAGGGATGAAGGAATTCATAGCCGAGATTACCATCCTTGGTCATCTTCGCCATCGCAACCTTGTCCAGTTGCTTGGCTATTCTCGTCACAAGAATGAGCTCCTCCTGGTTTATGATTACATGCCAAATGGTAGTCTTGATACAGTTTTGCATGGTCCACATAAGCAAACCCTTAATTGGGTTTATAGATTTCACATAATAAAAGGCATCGCATCTGGGCTCTTCTACCTCCACGAGGATTGGGAGAAAGTCGTCATCCATCGGGACATCAAGACGAGCAACGTGCTCCTCGATAATGAAATGAATGGAAGACTAGGTGATTTCGGCCTTGCAAGATTGCACAACCATGGAACAGATGCCCACACCACGCATTTGGCTGGCACCTGGGGGTACATCGCTCCCGAGCTAGCTAGGCTTGGGAAGGCAACCAAGGCAACTGATGTCTTTGCGTTCGGTGTGTTTATGCTGGAGGTTACTTGTGGGAGGCATCCAATAGAAGCGAATGATTCTGGTGGTGAGCCAGTGCTGCTGACAGATTGGGTGCTCCATGCATGGGAAAACGGTTCAGTCCTCGAAACACTAGACCCAAGATTAGAAGATTATATCAGGGAGGAAGTAGAGTTAGTACTAAAGCTTGGCCTGCTATGCTCACACTTGGTATCCAGTGCTAGGCCATGCATGCGCCTAGTTATGCAATACCTTGAAAAGGATGCGCCACTCCCAGATTTCGAACCAAGTTTTTTGAGCCTTAACAGGAGGGATGAAGATTTTGATCAATATATCCTGTCATGCCCCTCTGTGGCGACGACTATTACTGGTCTTTCTGGAGGAAGATGATACGTATGGTTGTGATGATATATGTTTACTTTCATCTGAGGGATGGGCTACTCCTGAAACCACATTGGTGGAAATATGAGCTTAAAGATTTTGATTTTGATTTTTGGATAAATACACTTTGCATGTCATATCCCTCTATTGATGACAACTATGTATGCT
This sequence comes from Melocanna baccifera, assembly GCA_036346265.1. Classification (NCBI taxonomy): domain Eukaryota; kingdom Viridiplantae; phylum Streptophyta; class Magnoliopsida; order Poales; family Poaceae; genus Melocanna; species Melocanna baccifera. The sequence goes on along the minus strand of CM070692.1, from coordinate 15,237,647 downwards.
ACCCTCTCTGAAGGAGAAGGAAACTGTTGCGAACTTGTGATTATCCTGGTTTTACTCTGTATGGTGTTGCTGGATTCTTATGTGCTTGCTAAAGGCATGCTAGGCCATTGACAACTAGAGGGCTCACCGCCTCACCGTATAGCATCCTCAGAATTTCCTATATTGCAATTAACTAAAATCGAAATGGTTATATTATTAGAGTCTTGATTTATGTGTTTTAACTTCTATTTTAATCAAGTCTGCAACTACAACTAGGAATATAGGATTGTTGGTTCAGGGGAGTATGCTGTTTAGTTCAGAGAGTGAAATAGAGGTTCAGTTCGCATCCTAGAGCCAGGATAAATATTCAGGTTGAGGCTTTGTGCTAAAGATCAACAGAGGCACAAGGCCAGTCACAAAATCCAAATATCACAGATCGTTACATCAACAGTCGAGAAAGACGAGGGCCAAACCAATCCTAAAAGGTGTGGGCCTGGTAGAGGAATGAAGGTTCGTCTAACTCGAGGTTGTCGTCGCCGAAGCCATCTCACGTACAGGAACGCCACCCTCATGCTACACGTGTCATATTCCCTACAACTTTGGCTGATGGCTTATACTTGTACTGTCTACAGTAATTAGTTTTTAAAGGGTTTGTTATTTCAAAACGGGGTCAATAGAAAAATTATAATAAAAGTGTACTGAGTTCAGCTGTATCGGCCAAAATCACATGCAACTATTTTCCTTTACATGTTACCTCTCGTGAATAACCGAATTCAAATATTTAAGTCATAAGTCATAATCCATCAGCCTAAAAAACCACCCGAACTTCCTCCCCCCTTACCTCCCAAGAAATTTCTCACTCGGAAAATTTGAGCTCAGAGGATTTCAACTCCAAAAAATTTCAACTCGAGGGATACTGTGTGTGATACCAAACTACTGCAGTCACAATTTTCTTTGCCTCTTCTTTTTGCCTTTTCAATTTCCTATCCTGTATTCTTTCTCTCCAACTTCGATGAAATATAGCAACCTGCTATTTTCAAGAGAAAATGAAGCCGCAAATTTGCTATTGCCAGGTTAAGTATGGACAAGATATTCAGCCCATGACATTCTGCTCCTACTTCATTAACAAGTCCCATGAACAGTCCTTTTGGCATGTCAGCCATTTTTTTGTTATGCTTATGTAGCATGTTGGAAAGATGTTCAAGTGTTTAGTCTTTGCATATTTGATTAAAGCATTGTTTGATTTAAGCAACTAATTACCACTAATGTATTTTAGGTGGTCGTTCAGATTCTTTTTCCAGTTTTTTTCCTGGGGTTGTTTTCCAAAGCACTATTTGTTTAGAGGATGGTAAGGAGCTTCATTACTCTGAAACTTCAACAAATACATTTTGTGCTTAGCAGTAGCACCTTCTAGCGTTTACTAGCAGTAGGTTGAAATAATCAGTGAAGGTAACAACGTCCTCAGTTGGCCAGCAGTGTACGTAAGCTGCAAAGCCCACGTAACGGCACAAAGAAAAAAATGTTGTCCGGTGGCCAAAGTGCTAAGCATTTTTCCATGATCCATTATTGCAAACCCTAATGCCAATAGTAATTTTCGCAATAGGGAATCCGTCTGATGCATAAAAAGCAAAAGATTCTGTACTGGATTCCAAAAATATGAAACAAGAACAATTACCTTCTTGGAAGCGAAGACGTCGTCCAGATCGCCGAACGGCCTCTTATCGCCTACGGAGAAAGCAGCAGCAGCAACAAGCACCACAAGAACCAGGTAAGTACCCAGAGGCCAAAGCACAAATACATTAACAGCAGAGGCGGCGGAGGAGGGATGGAACAGGGAGAGTGAGACCGGAACGGGCAGGGGAGGCGTTGGGGGAGGGCGATGCGTTGAAGTCGCCGCCGAAGGCGTCGTGTTCGTGGAGGCGAGGGGCAGGGGAATTCTCCATGGCCTCCGCCGCCGCCGTCCGAAGCGCTAGAACCTAGCGGAAAGCACAGGCGCTCCGGCCGCCAAGCAAGTTGTGCTGCGACGGCGACGGTTACGGTTTGGGCGCCGGAGGGAGGGGACTGAGGAGGAAAGCGGATGGGGTCTCTTCTTGTGGGTGCGCCCGCTACAGCTTTTGGTTTTTTTTTTACTTCTAGTTGCTTAATTTCTTTTTTTATTTTTTTTGATCATTTTAGATTTTTTTCTTTTTTTCTGTATTCCTACGTATTGACCGTGATGGGTTAACCTATTTTTTATTTTTAATTTTTTAAAATTTAATTATGCTAAAAAACCACCAAAAACTACAATACAAAATAAACCTGCTACAGTACCAAACAATGAAAAATAAGTTGAAAGAAGCAGCACCTTTGGCAATTGGCACAAAACCCAACATGCACAATATACTGGCCGCTCCAAATGGCTTCATTAAGCCACTTAGAACACGTTGGTTTTTTAATTTTGATTCTTTTTTGTATTTTGGGTCTTTTTTTTGTTTTTTCCTTTAATTTCTTTGCATTATCCTGGTGTTTTTCAAATTTTTATTATTTTTCCCCATTTTTCGAATAGAAAAGCTAACAATCGTTACGGTATAATTGCAGCCAAAAGCCTACAGCAGAAACCAAAAGCCATGACTTTTAAGTCGTTTGGAGCAATACTAATTGTGCTCCTCTACAGTAGGATCTAGGTCCGAATAGAGCCACAAAGGGTAACTTTTTTTTTTTACAGAAAGTGTACAGTTAGCAACTCGGCAACTTTAAGTCCTACTTCAAGTCACTTCGACTTCTGGCTTCTGGCTTTCAGAAACCACTTGGAACTTGTCAATTTCTTAATTTTAATTTTTTAGTTTTTTGGCTTATTTCCTTTTGCCTTTTTTCACTTTTCCCTTTGCATTGTCTATAGGGATTGCAAGTTTTTTTATATTTTTTCTTTATTTTTATTTAATTGAATGACTAATCTAGAATCACGCTAGTGCACAAAATAGAAATATAGATAAAATATCCACCATGATATGATTAACTAAGAAAGACTCAAATAACATTAATTATCAGAGTAGCGACCTTATGGTCAAACTTACAAATAATAGTCTAAAGAGCATAACAAAGATAACTAGCAGCTGAAAATAGAAATAAATATAGTAGCCATTCGACATGCCTTAGGCAATCGACTAGGAAACGAAGTCTTAATCTGTGAAGTTATCAAAGAATTTTCCTTCAAGTACCTCTAACTAATATGGTTCTTCTTCAGCAACTGAGCAACAATGAACATAGCTATGAGTACATAGAATACTCATCAAGTCGTTTATAACAAGATACAATGGGTGGGTTTTTTTTGCACTTGTGCTTTGGCTTTGGCTTCCATTGCTACAATTACTATCTTTTAAACATTATGCTTTTTCAAGACAATGTCTACAGGTAGATTATAGTAGACATTATACCGAGTTTAGTTATACTGGTCAAAATCGCATGCGACTATTTTCTTCTTTGTATTGTCTCTTGTGAACAGTCAGAATTCAAAAACTATTAGCTAAAAGTTATAAGCTACAGTACAAAAGAACCCACCTTAATGCAAGGCTTATTAAACAATAGTTGAATGGTTATTTTGAAAGCAATAATTTTGAGTACATATAATAAATAGATTGAAATGCACTAGTTGAAAAATGATTATTAAGTAATTAATTCGAGGAATTGAATAAACCTCAAGTAAACTGCCCATTTACTTTCCAAACCAAACAAACCCAAGTTTGAAGAAATTCTACCCCTCGTGTGAAAGCATGAAATATTATCCATAATCGGAGATACGACTATTTGAATAGTTTTACACTCTACAGAGGTTGTACAACGTTACTCACATAATGTGACCATCTTGTGGTGTCACCAGTAAACACGCTTCCTTAAGCGTGCCAACCAAGAAGATCACAATAAGGCCTTTAACCATGCTCAATCTCAAACTATCTTGTTTGCTAAGGTTTCACTACCGAGTAGGCTAACAGTCCTATGGTAAAAGCCCCCTCTTGCGCTAACAAAATATTTCAATGGCGAAATTAAGGTTCAAACATCACGAATTAATTAGCTAAGTCATTCACATACTAGACATGTGATTGTACGATAAGGCTCAGATCAATTGTGCACAAATTTAATTCCTTAGATATTACCCAAGTGAAGCAACCACACACCAATGTGCTAACATCACCCACTTTATTACATGATCATTCACCTAAGTGAAAACTATTTTATTTAACTAACACTAATGATAATACTCATGTCAAGGTACATAAATTTTATAACTGCAGCTACAACCATGATTCAACATCTCATTAAATCAAAAAATTAATTAATTAATCAATATATGATGATAAGCTCAACGTAACAATAAACATGGCTAAGCATACTAAACATACAATCCAAATGGACGCTAGTATTGCATTACTAGATAATTAACTATTCTATGGTGATAATAGAATCACAGCATTCAAATTATCAAAAAGAGATTAATCAAAATCAGCCGATAACTACTAGTTACAAGGGTTTGTATTAAATTAGCAATGCATAATAATTTAAAATAAAATAATAATAATTAGATTTAAAACAATAGGTTTTGTATGATCAAAGGTCATGACTTGCGTTGGATTTACTCAGTTACCAACTCTTGAACTTTAGTTCCTTCTTCTACTCTTTCGAAAACATTATCTAATGAGAGAAAAAGCAAATGAAACACAAATAAATTCAACAAAATCAGAACCAAAAGATGGAGTTTAATTTTAGATGAATTTTGGAAGAAGAATTAGATCAATCGAAGTTCAGACAGAGGAGAACAGACTCTCGTATGGTTTAAATCTAGAAAAAGAGAAAGAACACTATTCTAGCTTTTCTAGATTTATTTTTCTAAAGGAAATTAGATTTATGACATCAGCAAGGGTTTTTGGTTTTTGACCAAATTATTTTTCTAAATAAAATATTTCTGGGTCGCTGATATGTGGGGTCATAGTCTATAGACCAAGTCCACAGGTTAAAGTTCACGACCTACGGTGGATTGGGTCTACAAAACAATGGATAACATGTGAGACCTACGGGACAGAGACTCGGCTCACTGTGGACGAAGTCCAAAAGCAATTTAGAGGCCACATGATGAGGGGTGACCTAAGCGCCGACGTTAGCGGTGAGGAGATGGAGGCTTCACATGTGAACCAAAGGAACGGCGCAAAACATGAGTGGGCGATGCAGCAAACTGAGCGAGGCGACGACCAGTCAATGCTGGGGATGAACAGCGAAGGCAGGCACTCGGCGAAGGGTGGCTCATCGGTGAGATGAGTCAACGGTGGCGCATAACACTAACAACAAGGAAGACAAAGCGGCATGGAAGATGCTCCGATGACAAAGATGACTCTGGCGAAGATGACAGCGAAGCAGCACTGTCTCTGGTGCAAGCGTGAGACGATGAGGTGGCTCAGGGACGCGGAGATTGAGGGTTGTCTTAGCTTTTATGCCCAGTGGCACAGAAGTCGAGAAAGACGAGGGCCAAACCAATCCTAAAAGGTGTGGGCCTGGTAGAGGAATGAAGGTTCGTCTAACTCGAGGTTGTCGTCGCCGAAGCCATCTCACGTACAGGCACGCCACCCTCATGCTACCTACACGTGTCCTGTTCCCCACGACTTCAGCTAATAGCTTATGCTTGTACTGTCTACAGTAACTAGTTTTTAAAGGGTTTGTTATTTCAAAACGGGGTCAATAGAAAAATTATAATAAAAGTATACTGAGTTCAGCTGTATCAGCCAAAATCATATGCAACTATTTCTCTCTGTATACTGCCTCTTGTGAACAACAAGAATTCAAATATTTAAGTCATAAACCATCAGCCAAAAAAACCCACCTGAACTTCCTCCCCCTTACCTCCCAAGAAATTTCTCACTCGGAAAATTTGAACTCAGAGGATTTCAACTCCAAAAAATTTCAACTCGAGGGATACTGTGTGTGATACCAAAGTACTGAAGTCACAGTTTCCTTTGCCTCTTCTTTTTGCCTTTTCAATTTCCTATCCTGTATTCTTTCTCTCCAACTTCGATGAAATATAGCAACCTGCTATTTTCAAGAGAAAATGAAGCCGCAAATTTGCTATTGCAAGGTTAAGTATGGACAAGATATTCAGCCCATGACATTCTGCTCCTACTTCATTAACAAGCCCATGAACAGTTCTTTTGGCATGTCAGCCATTTTTTTGTTATGCTTATGTAGCATGCTGGAAAGCTGTTCAAGTGTTTAGTCTTTGCATATTTGATTAAAGCATTGTTTGACTTAAGCAACTAATTACCACTAATGTATTTTAGGTGGTCGTTCGGATTCTTTTTCTAGTTTTTTCCTGGGATTTTTTTTCCAAAGCACTACTTGTTTAGAGGAAGGTAAGGAGCTTCATTACTCTGAAACTTCGACAAATTCATTTTGTGCTTAGCAGTAGCACCTTCTAGCGTTTACTAGCAGTAGGTTGAAATAATCAATGAAGGTAACAACGTCCTCGGTTGGCCAGCAGTGCACGTAAGCCGCAAAGCCCACCTAACGGCACAAAGAAAAAAATGTTGTCCGGTGGGCTGCCGCATTGCCCGCAAAAGGCTTGTTTCGGTGCCAACTTCGGGATGTGAAATCCACTTGACAATATTATCATCTCATCTAGATGCCCTAGCAGCTGGCCTCAACTCCGTTGGTCCGCTGCCAGCGCCTCTCTCTTCTTCTCTGGCTTCTCGCTGGCGTTGAGTAGGTTAGGGATCTATTGAATTCCATAATTTAAGATTTGTTTCTTCTATTTTGTTTTCAATATCAATTTATTCTAGCTTTTTTCTACTCTGGTAAGTTTTTAGCCGGATTTTCTTCCTTTATAATGGATTTTATTGGACTGACTCACTTGGTCGACGATGACGACGCCTACGCCGAATATCGACACTAAGCTGAGTTATAAATAAATCTCCTTTGATTTTCCTTCAGCGAACAACACTGCTAATGTTGGGATACGGGTAGGGTACGCTAGCGCAAATTAAAATTTTCTACTGCGTAAATCAGGAAGCCATACAAGTAAAAGATCATAGATCATTACCACTAAACTCGCAGTGTAGCGGAAGTAGAGTTGAAGCAGCTGATTCAATGAAGAGTGTGTTGATGTAGTGGAAGTAGTCGATCATTCTCCGGCCAATCGTCTCCTTGCGAATGTCCCGATCAGCGCCGCAGTCGTAGCGGCGCCTCTACCGAGGTCCACACATCCAGCGATGGAACACTGTGCGTCGGCTGGCTAGCACCAGCGCGCACGGCAGGTATTATGAGAGGTGGCGGCTAGGATTTCGATGGGTGTTTTTCAGGGATACCTCTCTCAGTCCCCACACATCTCCTTATATAGCCTCCAATCGGATCCTTATCCGATAAGAGTAGAGATCGAACCCTATTTGGAAACTATCATCTAGATCTTTATCGTTCCAGCCCATTAAGTGTGTGACTCTGTAGATTCATGTATATTTTGTCATGGACCAAAAACTCCTTTCCAGTCCATAAGTCGGTAGCGGTTCCTAGTAGAACATAACGACTATCAAACATACATAAAGATCATACCGGACAAATCTATATAGTATTTATATACTGATCCCTTTGCCTCATGATACTAGATCGAACTGAAGGCGAGAAACGTGTCATTCTGTGATAGTTCGATCCTTCACTTGAACCTGTAGTGAATTATTCAATTGTGATTGACTCCTGAATCACATTCGGCATGGCCATGCACTTCCTTGATCCAACCATATCGAGGGGTTCAGAGATATCTCTCCTATTATATAGAAAGGACAAATTCCATCTTGATTGCTCATTTTTCTCCACATGTTTCATAGTAAATTTGAAAGATATCTTTATGACTACCAAGTTACAGAGTAGTGTTTGGTAACCCCGAAGTAAACTATTACACATGTAGAAAACAATAGTGATCTTTGGTCTAAGGATCATATATACACTATATATAAGACCAACTGATGACACTTAAAAATATAACAATTTCAGTAGTGTCTCATGGTGGGTCAATCTAACATCATGTTCTCTAACATGTGTCGAAATTATTGATTTGATATCTTATATCCATGTGCTGATCTATAAATCATAATTATCCCATATAATGATATAAGATCATAGATAATTTAGAATAACATCAAAACATGAATAAAGATTTCCACGAACAATTCACATACTTGTTGATCAATATGAAAAATATTTCTTTAAGAGAAAAAATAATATATTATTCAAAAGATCATAAATATAGACGTGATACAATCATCTCTATGATTGCCTCTAGAACATATTACTAATAATCTCCACTTTGCACTAGAGTCAATCATGCAAGTATCTAATACCTATAGCTTTTGTGTGTGCCTCAGCTTTGGCTGTGGAAGAGACTTTGTCAATAGATCAGTAATATGTAAATCCGTGTATACTTTGCATATCTTAATATCACCTCTATCGACAATCTTGCGAATGAGGTGAAAACGCCGAAATATATGCTTGGATTTTTGATGCGATCTAGGCTCCTTGGCTTGCGCAATGACTCCACTATTATCACAATAGAGATTTATTGGACTAGAAATACTAGAGACTACACCTAGCTTAGGGATGAATTTCCGTATCTAAACAATCTCCTTTGTAGCTTCGAAAGCCGCAATATACTCAACTTTTATTGTAGAATCAGCAACCGTCTCTTGCTTGGAACTTTTTCAGCTCATTACTCCTGCATTAAGACTGAAGGACCAAATGAGAAGGTCCTATTTAATGTTGTGATGAACCATTGCAATATTTTTAGAGTGGTTAATTGGTTTTGCAAAGATTGCATTTGATTTGGGTTGTTTTCTGAAAGTGTTAGGAAAATCGGAACTACCGTAGGTGTATTTGCGGTAGTACCGTGGAGCAGTAGTACCGGCGTTGTGAGCGCGGTAATACCGCATATCGGTAGTTCCGGTTAATAAATGTGAAATGTTTTTTCCAGAGAAGGTCTGCTCAGGATTTTAGTGCGGTAGTATCGGTGTGTTGAGAGCGGTACTTTCGATTTTGGTAGAAAAACAGATTTTTGTGTTTTGAGTCATGGGTTGAGTTAGGAGGACCTGGGTCTTTGCATTAAGATTGCATGAAGCATGTTTTGTTTAACGTGGGTCAAGTTGTGAAGAACTTGTGCCTAGAAACAATTTCTTTGTCTTTGGATGTGTAGGGACACTTAGAGTCGCCATAATTGACGACGAGGATCGGGGTTACGCTCAGGGAGGAGCCGAGGCCTAGAACGATAAAGGATGCCGGGAGATATGGTGAGCTCAAACATGACACAAAAAAGACAGAAAATATTGAAGGCAAGTTCAAACGGTGGGTTTGCACTATATGGCTTGGTCGGTCCAAGTGAGGTGTGGTTTGGTGGAACCGGAGTGGAAGAGACTTGTTGGCACATGGCAAGCCAATGGTGAACATACACGTGGCAAGCATGCGATTGTTTACAATGAAAGATGAAGACTCTATAAAGAAAGGATATTTTGGTCAGACTGGGCAAAATACGAGAATCAGCTATGGATGAAAACCGCAGCTCATATGTGGTGTTTGGAGAGCGGTTAAGGTCAAGGAGATGCTGGTTTGATCAAGTTGTATCAAGCTGAAAAAGCTTAACGATTCAGGCTTATGCACGCTTTGAAAAGCGTACATAAGTGACTTGTGTAAGTTAAAATCCGTGTGGTTGAGGTTAACGGGTTCCCCCCATTGTGGTAAGTAAATTATATCCATTAGAGCTAGGTATGGCTGGTTGGGCCTCCTATATAAAAAATTGGGATAGAGACTTATGTTGATCATCCAATCCTATCAATCTCTCTTATGTGCTCTCAAGTTGAGGGTTAGGCTTTGAAATTTGAGTGTGTTGTGTGCTCTTTATTTTTTAAGGTGGAGTGGCTGTAAAACCCTACACAAGTAAGCAATACATTAATCTTGATCATCTCGATGAATCTTTTCTATGTGGATTGATTTGGTCTTGTTATGGTTGGATTGATCTCTCTCCGTCTTTCTTCTTGATCTTGCTGTGCCAAGGATATGGAGATTACTTGTGAAAATATATCTCATATCATATAAGCACTTCTATAGCAACTTTATCAAGAAATCCGATTTTGCATGTTTTTGGCTACCTTGTGTGATTTCTTGTTTGAATGGTTTTTTGATTATTCTTTATCCTTGTTCTAGCTTGTTATGACATGTGAGAACATATTAAGAGCCATCTTGGCTATCATATACTCACGAGTAAGTTGTATTCAACATTTGGGGTTTTGGCTCGATTTGGTACAACCTTCCAACAAACTTGAAAAAGTTATCAACTTTGATTTTATTTTCTACGATCGTTTGTTGAAATAGATTCTTTGTACCCTAGAGCTGATCTCTGCAAAATTTTATGTTATTTGGATCTACGGATCAAAAGTTATACCAATTCTTGTTTTTGAAACCATGCTGAAATTCCTGTTTATTCGGGAAAAGGTAGTACCGCAGTGCAAATTGAGGAACTGCCGAAAATAGGTAGTATCGCAATGTAAATAAAGATAGTTTCGATTTCCCTGAATTTTCTCTAAAATTTCTGCAATTTGTCACGTTTGTTTAGGGACGATTTCTCATCCTAATCTTCATAGCTTTGTAGCTATTGGAATAAGGAATTGTTGAATACTTAGAGAAAAATTTTAAAAACAGCATTTACCCCCCTCTGTTGCCATCTTTGGTCCTACAAAGACAAAATACAAACCCGGACTACGATAAAAAAAACATCTTTATCAGTTTGAAAACTAGTATCAGTGTAATCATTTACGACTAGCTCTTCCTTACCTCTACAAACAAGGAACACATCCTTAGCCCTCAAGTATTTCAAGATGTTCTTTACAGCTATCTAGTGACCTTCACATGGATTTGACTGATATCTGCTCATAATACTTAGAACATGTGACACATCTGGGCGTCTACAAAGTATAACATACATGATAGACCCAATGATAGAAACATATAGAATCTTACTCATCCGGTCTCGCTCATCTGATATCAACGGATATTGAGTCTTGTTAAGCTAATACCATATGACATAGGCAAGAAATTCTTCTTAGAATCCTATTGAATCTCTTTAACACTTTGTCAATGTACAATCTTAGCTTAATCCAATTAACCTTTTAGTTCTATCTCTATAGATTTTTATGCCCAAAATATATACTGTCTCTCCTAAGTCTTTTATAGAGAAACTATTTCTTAATGAAGACTTGACATATTCAAACATAGGAATATCATTTTCGACCAATAATATGTCATCGACATATAGGACCAGAAAAACAAGTGCACTCTCACTAGCCTTTTTGTAAACATAAGACTCTTCTTTATTTTTGATGAAACCAAACCCTTTGACTACTTCATCAAAACAAATGTTCCAACTCCGAGAAGCTTGTTTCGATCTATAGATAGATCTCTGAAACTTGCATATCTTTCTATCATTTTAGAAATCGACAAAACTCTTAGGTTGTGTCATATAGACATCCTCACTTAGGTTCCCAGTTAGAAAAGCCGTTTTGATATCCATCTGCTATATCTCATAATTGAAATATGTAGCAATAGCTAGAATGATCCAGACAAACTTAAGCATAGCAACGGACAATAATGTTTCATCATAGTTAACACCTTTAATTTGTTTGAAACTCTTTACCACTAATCGTGCCTTATGGATATGAACATTTCCATCTATATTTATCTTTTTCTTAAAAATCCATTTGCACTCAATGGTTTTTACATCATCGAGTGGATCAACTAAGTTCCAACATGATTATCATACATAGATTGAATTTTGGATTTCATGGCTCTAAGCTATTTCTCAGAGTCTGAGCCCATCATCGCTTCCTCATAAGTCTTAGACTCATCATTGTTTAACAATAAAATGTCATGTCGACTTGTACTGTCGTAAGCCTCAAATTCAAATGTTTGAATTACATAGATTGATGAGAACTTTGGCTAATCACACGTGCACGCACGTGCACATGTATCCATGTATTTTTTGTGTGAAAATCGCATAACCTGTGACTTGCGATGTGCCACCGCACTGTGACATGGCGCGCTACTTGGCAAACCAAGTACACTTTATTTTTGCTGAATCACTCTATGTGTGTGAATGGGATTCAAACATTTGAATTTGAGGCTTCATTGAGTTTTGATGACAGAGAGTTACCAGTGAGTAAATGGCTGGTTAAATGTGTTAATTACCAATGGGTAAATGGCTGCTTAATTATGTTAGTTCATAGTTTGTATATATACATATATGTATATGTGTATATATATGCCTGCAGATGTCCAGAGTATATTGCCAAGAATCTCACTACCTTCATTTCTTACTCCTACGAACTTGTGCTGTTATGCTGCACCGTGTGAACCTCATCGACTCTTCTTCCCGACGTGCACTGTGAAGAAGAGGAATGGTATCTTCGAGCCGTTGCTGCCGTGAAGACCTACACGGGGATGGCAATAAGGTTTCTGGGCAACACACATCTGCGCGACCACTCGTTTTATTGCATCATCTACGTTCTACACTGCATCAAGCCTATGCTGCTTCCTGTTCTTTATCAAACCCAACAGTAAATTGTTCGCGTGTTCGATCGACTTTGATACTATTTTTCCTTACGTATTTTCTAAAGTATAATGAGTAATCTGTTGTTAGTTATAAGTTTTGTATCACTAATTTTTTTATTGTATTTATCTCCTACTAAAACATGGAATTACAATATTGCCTATATTTTCAATATATGGGAACTGGCATAACTAACATTAAGATAGGTAACTATGGCTGAGTTGACCTTATAAAAATTAAGAAAGAGGTTGGATAATGGAAATGCAACTTCATTTCATCTGGAGGCAAGTTGATTCTGACTAACAACAGGTAGCCAACCAATCTGTGCAATGGTTTTCTACAGCTTAAGTGAGGAGATACACAAGAAAATGGCCACAATCAGATAAAGATTTTTTTTGGAGGGGTGCAAGTAAGGTTCCAAATCTCAGAACTAGGGGTTTTCTCGGTCGGCGACCAATAACGGTAACCGGCTAGTTACCAAAAATTATGAGAAAAACCAGACAAAATTTATATTTTAAAATTTTAATTTGGATGATTTGAAACTGGTATCGGACCAGTTACCGAAAAAACTAGAAAAAGCTAGAGAAAACCTAGCATAAAATGTTGGACCTTGTGTATTTATGCATATTTAGTTCATACAATAGGTAATCTAGCACAAAAAGGTCTAAACTAACTAAGAAAGTGCATCTGTAACCACCGGTATTTTGACCAATAACAGTAAAGCGGATACTATCCAATAACAGTAAAGCAGATACTATCCGACAAGCAAGTTAGTATCCCAACCGGCCCAGCCCATCAACCATCATTGATACCAACTGGCCTAGATTTTACCCAAGTCTTAACCTAACTCCAGAGTCTAGCAACTCTAGCCAGTTGTTACAAATCCTCCTCGTTTATGCTGAACTTGCGTATGAATTTATCGATTTTCGAACTTATGTATGAATTTATCGGTTTTTGAACTTATGTATAAATTTATCGCTTATGTTGAACTTGTGTTGTGTCAGCTATCGCACTTAAATAATCTAGATGAATTTATTGCTAGTTGAAGGCTTGAAGTGATGGTGGTATGATTCAGTATATATTCCTTTATGTATGCACATACTATCTACCTATATTATCTATTTTCAATCCGAAACCATCATGTATCCATCTCGATGGTACCGTATCCAAAACTTTGAATTTGTATCCGGTCTTACCGTATCTGACTGCGAATCTGGGTGAAAATATGGGTTAGGCTACGGTATGAACAATATCTGTCTGAATTTGACCCGATTGCACCCCTAAATAATGGTATATGGGATATCAAATTCAGAAGGACATTAGGGGAGGAGGAAGCAAGACAATGGGAAAGGCTAAAAAAGATCTAGAGATGGTTAGAACAAGGGCAAGATGAAGCGGTATGGGGGGCTTGAAAAAACTAGAAAGTTTTCGGTTAAGTATGTCAACAGACATATCACTTTCAGGAGTGTTACTAGTAGGAGCCTTCAAAAGGTTTGGAAAAATAAAATCCCTCTAAGGTTCTATTTGGAACACATGAATTTTACAAGAAGTAGTACAATTCCTACAGAAATCCTACCAAATTTTCGTGTTCCAAACATGCCCTATAAGTTAAAATTTTCCTTTGGCAAGCCCACCATAATAAAATTCACACTGCAGAACAACTGAAGAAAAGAAATTGGGGGTAAGCTGCATCCTGTGTGGCTGTAAAGAGGATGTAGATCATATTCTCTTTGGGTGTGCGTTAGCTCGATATGCTTGGTGATCTTGCTGTATCAGAGAGATTTTGGGTTGGGATAGGGTAGGTAGGTCCTTATCAGACTTGCAACTTAACTGGTTGGATAAGGGGTGAGCTAACAAATATCATATATGCTTGTTTAGCTTTGCAGCTCTTGCTTGGACGCTCTGGAAAATCAGGAACGAATTGGCTATAGACAAGAATTTTCCTAAGCAGCCAAATGTAGTCATGTACAAATTTGTTTCCTGTTTGCAGCGCTGGCGAATTCTACTCAAAGGAGTGATCAGGATGTGCTAGAAGGCTTTCTGGGCTCAGTGGAAGGATGGATGAAATCGCTGTCTAATCAGTAGGAGTGTTAGCGGTAGCTTTCCTATTCGCCAGTGTCTGCTTTTTGTAAGCTAGTAAACTTGTGCTCGCAAGTTCCTTTCGCTTTAGTGTAAGTTGGTGTCCCCAGCATGTCTACTGGTTTCGGTTGCTGCAAAAGACTTCTTATTAGCTTTCGATAAAAGCTGGGACTACCTTTGTCTAAAAAAGCGAGAAACTCGTCAATCACCCATTTTCATCGAGCAAATCAGGGCTGTCATCATCTAACTGGTACCTTGTCCTACTTTTCTTAATTGTCCTACTGGGGTGCTCAGCTCAGCATCCTCCATGCGTGTGCTTGCTGTTTCCAGCTTACGGCTTTGGCCAAGTAGCGCCAAGCTAAGCTAGGAACAGGAGTGACCCCTATCCAACAACCACATTAACACTTGCCAAGTCCCACTAATGAAGACCATCGTTAGGTGAAATGTGAACTGAAGAATTACTGTAGACAGTTGCAGGGGACAAAATTAATTGAGAACCAATGCTACTCTGTACATTGAATGCATAAACCCACTGGTACTTCTCAGATTTACAAATTCTTCTCAAGTGTTCCAATGCATTCAGGAGCCAAAGAGCAAAGGCCTCACAATATCCTAGAATGGACTAAACCAATTGCTATCACAAAAGATTTAACAGAAGAAGGAGAAGAAGAAGAAGAAACTAAAAGAAACAACAGCAAGAGCCAAATCTCAAGGACATTTCACATTTCTCCCTGGCCCTCCATAGTAGAAGTAGTTGCCCCAGTAGCTGTTGAATCCTCCCTGGATGTCATAGCACCCAGGATGGTCAGCAAGAAGCTTCAAGTTGGAAGCAGGGATGAGGTTGTTGTCCCAGTCCACCACCTGCAGGTTCCTAAAGTAGGCGGCGCGGTCGAACCCCTCGCTGGGGAAATGGCCGCTACCCATCTGCGTCGCTGTGTGGGATCCCGACGGCCGGGTGTTGACGATCTCGCCGCCAAACTGCACCATGTTTGCATGGTGTGCCAGGTGGGTGAACAGGTAGGATGGCCAGTAGCCGATGACGAGACCCGATCCGAGCTCGAGCCACCAGTGCCCATGCTTGGGATCCTGAGAACCAATCATCGTAGATTGTTCATGCAAAAAACTTAAACCTGCCAAAGAATGACGGTATACCGTATCCGTGCTGATAAAATATTGGTTCAGAAATCATAGTTATCTTTACTGATTTTGGGTCTGTTTGATGTGGTTGTGGTTATGATTTTTGGCTGAAATTTTTGAATTTTGACTGTTCGTGATAGAGATTACGGAGAAAGATACTCGCATACGATTTTAGCTAGTACAGATGATAGGCTTTCAATGTGTACTATAATTAACTTGTAGATTCTATCTTTAAAAAATACTTCATTTGGAAGCTAAGTACTGTAACAAAAATCAAAATCCGTTTTCAAAAGTTGGATAGCATAAGCCCTTTAGGTGCTTTAGTAGTATAAAAATTCTTGAACATTTGAAGCACCTCGGATTGGTGACATCTTTAGAATTATGGATATTTATGCCAAAGTAACTTTGAAATGTCAATTACCTTCCATATCATCAGAGTAATATCAAACTGCCTTCCATTATACGCCGATTCTGGCATGATAGCTGCGCCGATTGCGATCTTGTTGGTCGTTTGCACAAATCCACGGCAGTTGTGGTTGTAGCACCCCGTCTCTTGATATGCATCAGTCTGCAAAATGTACAATTAATTAGAAGTCTACCACGCAAAAGGTGTGAATAATGCTGTACATTTAGTTCATACACACACACTTACTGTCCAATAAGTGAAGAACCTTGGATTACTATCTCCATACAGCTCAGGGCTTACCTGAAAATGCAGAATTTTTTACATGTTTCTTTGAATACAATGTTTCATCAATCTTTGTTCAACATGGTAGAATTTTCCTTTTTCTAATATACCTGCCATCCAGCTTCAATGGTGTTGAGATCATTGCCGAAGGAGCCAGAGATGACCCAGATTTGAGACAGGCTAAACTCAGATGGGTCACCTATCCTGGGTGACCACACATTAACACTAGCTTTGGCCCCATAGTATTGCTCAGAATTCACATAGCCAACTGCATGCTGTTACCAAAACAAAACTGTATTAAGGAAGACTCCAACTAGCATTGTTCAGTTAGATTTGACTAGCTAGGTAGGTCCGATCTTTTGCTTAGGAAGAGTGGAGCAGGGTTTATAAAACCGGTTTTAAAATTTTATTGGGGTTCCGGTAGAACCTGTATGACCGATAATCGGAAGATTTAGGAGGATTTCGAGCCGAATTTTTCAAATAAAAATTTGAATTTAAAAAATCACCAATTTTCGGCCAAAAATTGGTTGAAAATATCGGCTGAAAATTTTGAAAACAAATTTTGGCAAAAATTTCTTCTAAATTTGACAAAATTCATACAAACCAAATTTTTTAGAGCCAGTTTGAAATTTTACCGGGGTTACCGGCTGATTTTCGGTCGGTAATGAGAACACTGGAGTGGAGTACTAACTAAGCCAATTAAATGCTGTGGATACAAGACAAAGAAACTAATTCGGTCGGTAATGAGAACACTGGAGTGGAGTACTAACTAGGCCAATTAAATGCTGTGGATACAAGACAAAGAAACTAAGTTACTCTATTGGTTCAGTCAAACAAACCATGATTCAAAAAGAGTTGATTTGCTCATGTGGATTAGCTTAATGAAGCTTCTGCACATGTACAAATAGTTTTTTTTCTTATTCCAAACCAAATGGGTTATCTTGTTGTGTCTCTGAAGCATCTCTTCTCCAAAGATTAAGCCACTTGGTGAACTCATTCGAGGTACTTTTGACTCGATTAAGAGGAGAATCTTTTCGCAGAAACAACATTTACTGTTTTACACCAAATTTCCTCATGTAATTCAGCAAAAGCTATACACTGATAATAGGATATACTATCAAAACGAAATGAAAACAAGAGCAGTCTTGGTCTTGACACCGGTCAAAGTTTATGAAATCGTTGCTTTACAGAAGTTAACAAAATGTTTGCATCCAAACTATGGCAATTAGGGAAGTCAAATAGCTAGCGTTTTACGAGGCCAAACCGAACTTTCGGTAGCTGCACAGGGATGCGAGTACTTAATGTTATGTAAACGCATGGTTCTTTGGAATCATTTGGCTTGTCTGTTTAATTATAACCCTCTGTTTTAACCTATTATGGCAATCTGAGAACTTTGTCATTGACTTGGCAGCAAGCATCAATGCCTAGCATGCACAAATCTTACTTAAATCACCGATTTGGAAAATAAGGTACATGATTTATCAAATAAACTACTCCAAAACCAAGACGAGATGCACATGCTGCCACTTAAAACTGTGGTAGACAGGAGTCTAACCACCGTCCTGACTCAAATATTTCAATGGGCACGTTGTGTAGTCAAGCAGGGGAGAACTAAATTATAAGATGCCACTGGATTTAAAAAAGTTTGGCTTACAGATATGAACAAAACCATCCATCGATCCTAGTAGCAAAGTAAAATTTTCTCATCTGGATATTTCCCAAGTGAAGCTTCTGTAGATTCATGCAAGTAGTAACTGCTGTGCTATCTTATTGCCAGTGCATGGGTCTCTCTTTTGTAACTTTTCTAGTTTTGGCAGTTTGGGTACTAATTAATCCCCGCAGCAGAGACTTCTTTTGCTTCCAATTTTTTACAACACAACTTGGAAAGGTGAGGATTCACAATAGTTTTGAGGTTTGATCCCATGGTGCTTCGTTTTTCCTCTTGGGGAAAATTGACTTACGTCTACATGATTTGCAATTAATAGTGCTTCAGAACAGCTAACTCCAATGGCGGAAAAATGAAGACATATTTTACGGCACTAAAACACCGATCCTTTTTTTAGTGCCATGTCAGTAATTAGAGCTGATTTATAAGGCCGTGTATACTGTCGATAAATGCAAAACTTTTTACACTTATTCCTTTCATTTTTTTTTCTTTATCAGAAGTGCGGAGACAATGTGCAAACCAACCTCATGCCCACTGCTGGTGGAATCACGGCGAACGCTCCGCCTTGCCGGCTTCCTGCCGTATGTCCTGAGGGAGCTGGCCCTGAGCAGATCCTTCTCCGTCGTCCGCCGTATCGCCACTGTCCCTTCCGGGCATGCCTCGCCGGTGGCATGCCACGTCTGCACCACCACCTCACCTACCCAACTGCTGCTGCCGGCAATGGTGAAGTTGTAGTTCTTGGGCCTCTCCGGTGGAACCTAAGCATAAAAACAGCTTAGCATGCAATTTGTTTAACATAACACATAAATCAAGTAACACTGTGTGTATAGTAAGCAGAAAGCAGAAGAAAGAAGCTGTCTTACCAGAGGCTTTTGCCCCTTGAGGTTTGGGTGGTCAAATGCAGGCTGGAGGTGAGAGGGAACACAGTCTATGAGGTCACCATCTGGGCTCTGCAAAACAAACAAACAAGTTAACCCAAGAACCGCATATGGAGAAAAGAATGTGCAGAAGGAACTAGTTATCTTCAGGTTATTGGTAACCTTAATGGTCTTGAGAGAAGGCTTGTTGAGCTTCTTGAGGAGAGCCCTGATCCTCTTGTACTTGTGCAGCTCCTTCCCTGCTCTCAACCTTGCAGTAGGAGTAGCATCCCCAGTAGCGCCACTCCTACTGTGCCTTGAGTCCAATGCAGCAGTAGGAGAGGCAGAAGAGATCAAGAGCAAGAGGAGCAAGGGAACAAAGTGGAAGCTACAAGCCATGCTTCTTTTGCTTCCACAGCTTGTCTGCTTCTAGCTAGCTAGGTGCACACACACACACACACACACTGGGGTAGTGGTAGTAATAGTATGTGGCTGTCTTCTTCCTCCCGGGGCCTTCTCTCCTCTCTCCCCTTGAAGTGACGATCACTTGCTCCACAAGTCCACCCAGCTTGTTACGCTACTAAGCACTCAGTTAATTACTTACAAATACAACTGGTTGGACAAGACTCAGTAAGTGAGTGCCTGTGCCTGTGGTTCTGGTACCACTGGTTTTGCCTTTTTAAAACTTCCATGTGCCGGCCAAGATTTGGAGTTCCCAAAGTTGGTGGTTATTTATTCATGGGTCGCCATAAAACCCTGCATTGCCAACCAAGCGTGCAGCAAAAGCAAGGGGGGCCCTGGATTGCTGGGGCTCACTGGGCCTGGAGCCTTAGCTATTCAGGAGTACTGCTCTAGTAGCTAGGTCAGTGTTCAAAACCTAGTTGCAGGCAGCACGACTCTCCGCGGGTTCCAGGTCCATAATATTTTGCACACACCAATCCAATAGGTTTTGCATGATCTCGCTGTCACTACAAGAAAAAAGATGTTTAATGACACTTTCTATCAATAAAGTGTCATCAAGATTTTTTTCAGTTGTTGTTTCATAACTCTTATGCAGAGTGTCGTGATATTACTAGTGTTCGTGACACTTGGAGTGTTTCTTCTTTGGCCCTGATCGTTTCGGTTTTTTTCGACTTCAACTTCTAGTTTCAGCTTTTTTTTCACTATTCACTACACTATCCACTAACTCAGCTACAGTGTTTTTCAGCCAAAAGCCATCGCTATTCCGATCACCCCCTTAAAAGCACACAAGCTAGTACTCTTGGTGACACTTCAGAGCGTTATATGGCGTCATACAATAATTTTTTTTTGTATAAAAGTGTTCAACAAATTATAAATTGGAGCACTTGGGTGGAAATTATTATCTCTTTTACGGAACAACAATTGGAGTATTTGCTTATTCCTGTCATCTAAAAATGCATGTATGAAACATAAACAAGGTGAGGTGATTCCTTATCCCTTTGATTCCATTTTGTTGGGGGAAGGGTCCTGCGCCACCATGGGCTCACGACCACCTTAAAGTGATGGAACCCATTGAGAAGTACCACAAGCCAAGCCCCTAAGTCAACATCAGGCGGGGTACGCAAGACCGACCCTGGGAGGGTATGAGGCCAACCTCAGGCGAGGTGCGCAAGATCGACCCCTAGAGGGTTCGGAGCCAACCCCGGGTGAGGCACGCAAGGCCGGCCCTGAGATGGTCTAGGGCCAACCTAGAGCGAGGTGTGCAAGACCGACCCTGGGAGGGTCCGGGGATAACCCTAGGCATGGTACGCAAGGTGACCCCAGAGGGGTTCGGGGCCAATCTTGGACCAGCTTGGGGTCCTGGCTATGGTAGGGTCCACACAGAGCAAATAACATATATATCCCTAGGAGTGAACTAGACCCCGAGGGTAAACTCGTAACTTTACTCTCCTTCCCTTCTCCCTCTATAAATAAGACCCTTTGTAATGGGACATAGAAGGCCATTTTGTAACCCTAGAACACTCATATTGAATATACTTGGTATTTGTCTGCTTCTCCTTGTGTTCCTTCGTATCCTTAACGGTCTCTGTATCTGATCGGAGGTGCTTCTAAGTTTACTGTCCGGATTCGTACTAACAATAGTTGGCGCCATCCGTGGGGCCCATGCAAGAAGCCATACTGTCCAAGAAGGGAAAGGCACAGAAAGTCACTGAGGTCAAGGGTGCAAACCCCCCTCCGAGGCCGAAGTTGAGTTGGGTCACAGATCACACCTCCCCGGGGCCAGGGGTACAGCCGGATGTCTTTACGAAGGCTCAAGTCATCGCCAAGACCGCGACTTCTCGGGAGACCGACCTTCCAAGGGTTCATGAGGAGGTGGAGAGGGAGTTGGAGGACCTCTGAAGGCAGTTGAGGGAGTCACAGGCTGAGGCTCTGCGGTCCGTGGCCAAAGCCCATCAAGCGGGGGAGCTTCAAGCACAACTCAAGAAGGTGTGGGCCAAGGAGCTAGTTGGAGGAAGGGCGCGCATCAGCACGGGAGGCAACACGCATCGAGGTCCCCAAGATCAAAGTCCTTCGGGCCAAGCTAGTCAGGTCTGTGCTCGGGTGAACCTGCAACCTTCAGCTGGAGCCCAAGAAGCCGACGATCTACGGGTACAAATTGACCAAGTGCGAAGGGAAGCCCTAGCCTCAATGGAGGGCGTGGGAACAAGCTACGGACTCCAAGGGGCTGACTTGCTTCAGACCAGCAAGATGCAAGACTTCGCACCCAATCCCGTGTCGAACCTCCCATGTGCCTCCTTGCCTCAAGGGGCTCCCACCTCACGAGGTGGCCCATCTCGTCGACCACTCAAATCTGCTGAGCCTAGGCCTGCAAGTCACCCCGTGGCCAGTGCACTTTTGAATGCCCAAAGTCACCAAGTACGTGGGGTGCTCTGACCCGGTGGAGTTCATTTGTGTGTACGAAACCGCCATAGCTACAGCAGGAGGGGGAAAGGCCATCATGCGAAGAGCTTGCCCCTAGACCTTTTAGGAGTCATTTAGTCTTGGTACCTTTTGCTTCCGCCATGCTCAGTGTACTCATGGGAGTAACTTCGGGAAAAGTTGAGCAAGCACTTCCAGGGAAGCCGAAACAAGATAGTCATGTCCTCCGACCTACACACGCTAAAGCAAATGTCGGGCGAGTCCATCTGAGACTTCATACGTCGATTTATCTACATCCATTGCCAAGTCCAGGGCATCTCTAATATGAGCGCTGTCGATGCAGCACGACGGGCTCTATAAGGGGAAGTTGGCTGATAAACTAGATTGAAAGGAGCCAAAGATAGTGGTGGAGCTATTATCCATCATGGACAAATACTCTAAGTTCGAGGAGGGGAGAACCCGCTGGGAGGCAGTGGCCTTAACTGCCATGGCCCTGGCACATGCACCCAAACCTTTAACAACTGAGAGGTGGTAGTGCCGCCACCGCCTTGTGTATCATGTCAAGTCCAAAAGACAGTCACCAGCACTGTGACCATGATAGCCGCTGCAGCAACCACGACGGCGATCGCCGTAGAAACCATGATGATCACCATGATGGCCACTATGACGACCACCGAAACCACCACCATGAGCATGAACAAGAGAGCGGTTGAAGGGGAGACAAGCAACGTCACGATAACCACCGCTTCTGCGACATTTATGAGTGGGCTTTCCATGACACTTCGAAATGCGCTCTTATCGCCTCGACTGAGTAACTTCGGTGAAAGCAAGCCCAGGCCATGGCCAATGCAAACCTGACCCCGCGCCAGTGGCGTCGCTCACGTTGCCCACCCCAGCTACCCCACTTGGCTGGAAAGCTGGGGGCCATGCTGCTGCCCCACCACACCGCGTAGTGCATGCAATCATCGGCATGAATCCACACACCTTTGCATCAAAGTGGTAGCGTTAGGCCTATGCCCGCCAGGTGCACAACATCTGTGTGACCCCTCCCACCAAACTTCAACAATGGCTAAATGTCCCCATCACGTTTGGCCCTGGGGATGCAGTCGGAGTTAGCCTCCCACATCACGATACCTTGGTGATCTCCGCCTCCATCACTCATGTTAGAGCCTAGTGTCCCACTGCTCGGGTTTAGTGGTGAGCCCATCCTGGCCCTTGGCAGGATTGAGTTGATTGTGGGATTCAGGGATAGGGCTAGCACACAAAGTGAGAGTGTGGTTTTTGATATCATCGAAATCCCGTACCAGTACAATGTGATCATGGGTAGGACGGCCCTCAACTACTTCGGGGTAGTGCCACACCATGCTTAGCTTTGTATGAAATTGCCTGGCCCCGAAGGAGTCATCACGGTGCCTGGCCTCGAGGAGAATCGATGAATACATCCAAGTGACAATTCGGTATGCACACTCAGTTGCCCCTAGGAACCGCGGAAGCCACGGCAAGGACCCAGGAGCCTTCCTCCAGCAAATGGGTCCCCAAACCAATGCCTAATGGGGGGACCCAAGCCGAACCCCTGTCAGAAGATGACCCAACCAAGACCTTGCTACTTGGCACAGAGCTAGACCCCGTGATGACTGAGAAGGTGCTAGCTACCTTGTGAGCTAGTCATGACATCTTTGCCTGGGACCTAAAGACCTCCCAAGTGTCCCAAGAGAAATCATCAAGCACTAGCTTTTTGTAAAGCTCGAGGCCAAGCCCATCAAGAAGAAGTTCCAGAAAATGTCAAGTGAGTGCCAAGCCACTGCAAGCCAAGAGTTGGAAAAGCTTTGCAATGCCGGTGTGATCCGAGAAGTGGTGCACCCTAAGTGGCTAGCCAATCTAGTCCTTATTGAAAAGTCCAACAGGCGGTAGCGCATGTGTGTCGACTACTCCAATTTGAGCCACACATGTCTAAAGGATTACTTCTCGCTTCCTAGGATCGACCAACTAGTTGAACTACTTTAGGGTATGAGCTCATGAGTTTCCTTAATGCTTACTTGAGGTATCATCAAGTGTGGATGGCCAAGGAAGATGAGGAGAAGACCAACTTTATTACGGTCTCTGGGACATTCTACTACGTCTTGAGGGCATTTAGGCTGAAGAATGCTGGCGTCAACTTCGCTAGGTGTAAACCTTAGGAACCATATTGCCCTGGAATGCTACTAAACTACACCACGACTAGCCAGGATACAAGAAAGTTCCGACAACATCTTCTCAAGATAAAGAAAACTACGAGGAAGCGTAACAATACCACAAGTAATGGAAGATATTTTAAAGGATTCAACCACTAAGATCATAAACAATTAAAGCTAACCACATTCTAGTATTATTAATTAATAGTGCTCAACAATGAGGAGATAGAATATGACTAAAGACTTCTCTAAATTTTTACAACAAAATTCATGAAGTGATGTGTAATAGTGTCATGCCGCTCTACCCTTCCTATGCATGCTCAAGAATCACCTGGAAGGGGAAAAAACAAGAGTAAGATAAAATCTTAGCAAGCAAACTATTTAACAAGTTAATTAAACTATGGTTGATTAAGCATCAACAATTATTTTCTCAAAGGCAGCATTCATATCCACAACCATAATTACTACCAACAACAGTTAACCATTAGCATTTAATTCTTGTTTGCCTAATTCACAACCACGACCACAACTACTACCAACAACAGTAAAACATTAATATATATTTCTCACTAATCTTATTATTTTTCCACAACCACATCCGCCATCAATAGTTACCACAAGAGCAATATCTCATGCCACAACCGCAACCACAACCATACCACCAGAGGGTGAACCCCACTCCACAACCACAAGTCTCATACCACAGGTGACTCAGATGAGCCAATTCCACATAAGATCTAAGAAATTGCATATGTATGCAAATAATTCATCCACAACAAATCGCATATATACGCAAATGATTCATCCACAAGAAAATGCATATGTATGCATATGATCCACTGCACCCTTACCCAACAAGGTAAGAGTGTGCATCGTACTATGACAATGTACAATACTGTACTGGTACGGTTGCGGCTATGTGCGGCGACATCCATGATGCAAATGACATGCTATGATATGAAATTAAAAATATTATCACATAGTTCACAATTAATTCATTAAGAATACGACCACATAGACCACAATCGATTCATAAGAATTCTGCCACATAGACCACAATTGATTCAAAAAGAATATACCCCTATAAACCATAATTGATTCCTAAGAAATATTGCCACATAGACCACATTTGATTCATAAAAATATTGCCACGTAGGCTACAATTGTTTTGTAAAGAATACTACCTCAACCGCATTTGTTTCATTCAGAGTATTACCACGTAAACCACATTCAATTCATCAAGAATATAAACAATTGATTCATAAAGAATTCTACCACAAGACCACAATATAAGAGAGCATGTAGCACAACAATGCATCTTGAATTAAAAGGAATTAATTAATGTGAAGGTAGTAAAATTAACTAGTTAAACTGTAGCAACAACCGCTACATTTACTTACCTTTACCGAAGGGACGAAAGCCACAAGCACGACCAGGAACAAAAACACCTGTTCATAGGTCACTACTCAACACAAATCCACAACATAACATGCACAACTGATAAATAAACTGCCGCTATGCCCAAAACCCGACAATTCTCTCTCAGCTCGTTATTCCCACGCCCAGCCCATTGCAGCAGCGCTGCTTGTTTTTTCGTATCTTTTAATCCACTAGGCCAAACACAGCAAACAATAATATTTATGGAAACTACAGAAATAATAATGCAATTTTCAAGAAAACACTCTATTTTTATTCTACTGGTAAAGGGGTGTAACACATCGTGGAAAATAGAGGGCAGACTCTGTATCGGCAATCTGGCCAGCAAGCTTCTACCGAACCCCACCCTCTGTATATTGATATAAAAATCATGAAATTTTCACAAAAGTTAGTTCACATAATTTTCTATGACTTTCGTTATTATGGGTAAATTCATAAAATTCGTTAGCCCCTCTGAAACTGCACCTGATCAGAAACTAGACTCTGACTACTCCTCTGTTACACAGCAGAGTTTCAATCTCTGTTGCACCCAAACCCTATGGCCAAAAATTCTACAAAAATTACAATGGCTAGATTTCCACGTCCTCTACAACTTTCATATAATTTCCTCTGCAGGAAAAATCATCTTGATGCCTTAATCAAGACAAACAGATGATTTACTCGAATCAGCCTACACGCAGACAACAATTAATTTCTAATCGGTTAATTACCCCATGAAAACACCTCTAATCTTAAGCCAAAAACTCTAAATAAATCTAAAACAGAGGAGAATTGAGGTAAGAAATTATACCTAGGTGATCCCACAAGATCACCCCTCTCTTCTCCTCTCCTCTCCTTCCTTCTCCCTTTCCTCCCTTCCCTTCTTCTTCCTCTCCTTCTTCCCCTTCTTCTTCCTCTTTTCTTTCTTTAGCACAGTAGAAATGGAGGTGGCAGGGGGTGCAAAGGGGAGAGGAGGAGGAAGGGGGAGGCCACAAGGGGTGGGAGAGGGGGGTGGCGGCTAGGGTTTAGGAAAAGAGGGAAGGGGGAATAAAAGGGGGCGGGGGCAGCTGGCCTGGTGGGCTGCTCTGGGCCCAAATGTGGGAGGCCTCTCTCCCTCTAAAATAGACCACCATTTTTTAATCATTAACAATATTATCTTTTGTTTTTAGACAATTATCGTCTCCCGCGATTCACCAAAAACGAAGAAACTTCACGATTCTGTTAAATATTCCCAGGGACACTATAAAGATGTTCAGGGCATTACACTAGGCTCGTGCATAAGGTTTTGACTCCTAGATCGATCGCAACGTGGAGGCTTATGTGGATAACATAAGGTATTGTCAAGAGTGCCTTGGCACAGGCACATGTGGCCAACCTCCAAGAGACTTTCAACAACCTGCACCAGACTAGCATAAAGCTCAATCCAGAGAAGTGCATCTTTGGGTATAAGCAGGGAAGCTCCTAGGGTTCCTGGTGTCAAAGCGTGGGATCAAAGCAAATCCTAAAAAGATCTGAGCCATCCTTGACATGAAATCTGTAACATCTCAAAAATTTCTTTTCCTTTTAAAGTGTTTTTCTGGATTTTATTTCAAGCTTGTTTGTGAAAAATCAAATTATTTCATTTTGGCAAAGTCAAAATAAGTGCATTATATTTTTCCAAAGTCAAATATGTATTTATAATGATTTTTCAAGAATTTATAAAGATTTAAAACTCTCCTTTTAAAGTTAAATTGTGTTTGTGCAAAATCTAATTATCAATTTGAGTTGAAAATATTTTTATCAAATCTAATTTAGTTTTAGATGATTCTCTGAATTTTTTGGAATTTTTGGAATTTATTTGGTATTTTTCTGAGTATTTTAAAGCCTCTAAATCATTCCTGAAAATCCTCAAAAGAAAATAAATCTAAAAACCCCCTTGGGCTGCCACGTGTCCGGTATCGGAGCCCTTCCCCACCACCGGACTTAATCTCGGCCGCCCATCTTAACTTACCCCTTCGCCCCGCCTTACCCTCCTCTCCGGCCGACACCTGTCGCCCATCGGACCGACCAGCCCTCCCCCGGTCTGATCCTAGCCGCCCGTCGTCACTTACCGCTTCGCCGCTTCCCCTTTCCCTCCGATCGACGGGTGGTCTAATCCGAACTGTTCCCCGTTGCCGTACCCAATCTCATCCGCTCACCGTCACTTACCCCTTTGGCCCTCGCCCGAACGGCCCTGATGCAACCCCCGTTGTCGGATTGGATCACAACCGCCCGCTTTCACTTAACGATTCACCTCTGATCTAGCGGTGCCGATCCTCTCCCCTGCCACTTGTCGAAAATCCGATCGCCCGCTCTCCCTCTTTCCTTTCTTCCTCTCTCACAGATAGGCGGGCCCCACCTATCGGATCCGTTGTCCCCGCCCCTTTCCTTTCTTCCCTGCGCAATCATCGCCCCACTGCCACCATTGATGCCGAAACCGAAGCTTCGGTTTCCTTCCCGATTGCCCTCCCGTGCCAATGGGAAATTGAACCCCCTATTACACCGCGTCCGTTTCGGGCATAATTACCCTCAATTATGCCCGTTTACACCGTCGTTTTTACCTCCCCGCCCGTTTCAACGCCGGCGAGTTGTGCGCGGCCGTTACCTCCCCTACCCGCCTATAAAAGGCACACCCCGAGCACCCTCTACTCACACCGCCTCTCTCTCGTCTCTCAATTCGAGCACCAGAGCCGTCGGAGCCTCCCCACGCTCGTTTTCCCCTCCGCCGGCCTTGCCAACTTCGGCGAGCAATCACCACCGCCCCAGGCCTCCCCGCATCTCACCACGCTGCTCTGACCTTGCTCGTGCCCCGGCGATCTTCGTCGACCCCACCACCGGGCATTTGCGCCACCGAAGGACCCCGCCGCCGTGAACCCCTCCTCCGGCCGCCACCTCTCTCCGCTGACTCGACGCACCGGTCATCTTCGCGATCCGCGCCAGGTACCGGTGGACTCCCCACAGGCCTCTCTTGCATTTGCGCCACTCGACCAGCGCCGCCGCCCACCGGATCGCCGGCGACCCTCGGTCCCCGAGCGCCGCCGTCGCCAGCCATGCCACGTCAGCAGGTCGGGCTGACGTGGTAGCCGACGTGGCTGCCACACAGACGCCACGTGCACCCCAAGCCGCCCACGCCAGCGCCACCCCGCGCCCCATCACCCGCGTGCCACCTCACCCTTTCTCGAGTCTTTGGACTTGGTCCACCATAAACCAGGCCCACATGTCAGTCACCTAACCGATTAATTTAATTCAGGACTGACGTCATGCCTATGTCATAATCCCGATTTTTTAATATAAAAATAATTCAGCCAAAAAATAATTACCCTACTGACGTCATAATCTTTTATTTCCTTTAGAAAGATAATTCTTGCTAACGTCATAAATGATTTTTGGTATAAAAATAAATACAAAAATTGAGTATTTTCTTTTTAATTGTATTAAGACTTTGGAAGGCCATAACTTCTTCATTTTAACTCCAAATTGACACGTTCAAATTTCTAAATTTTTCCAAAATCATGAAATTTCCATTTATGGCCTCTTTTTGAATTTTTGAATTTTTGAATTTTATTTTTAAATTCTTTTGAATTGGCTCTTCACGTTAGATTTTGACGATTCGGGAGATTACGACTTCGATGATTCGCAGCAGGACTTCGAGCAAGGCAAGTTACACCTTTGACCATGTTGACCCTAGTATTTTAAATTTAATTATGTTGTTTTACTGTATATGCATGCGTACTTTTATTCAAACATAATTCAAATGTGATTTAAATTATAGTTATACCCATGATCATTTGAATATAGCCAAATTTTGATCTTGCTCCAACATACCTTGTCACCCTAGCTGAAAATTTATACACTTAGCAAAATTTTGATAGAATTGCTTAGCCTGGCTTAGTATAATTTTAGATGGGATCAACTCTTTCACATGAAATGACAGACTTTGAAAATGAATTCTTGACTTCGGTGAGTCAAGGATAGTTTAGAAAATGGTTTAAAAAATAAAAAAAGAAACTTATGATTTGGACTTAGACTATTGGTTAGGTGGTGGGTGCCGGCATGCCTCGTGTTCGGAGACACATGGTTGATTGTTGTGCATGTGGGTATGTGGATTGAGCCTGAGTCAATTAAGGACCGTTTCTGTGAACCATTTTACGAAGTCATTTCGTACTACCACAAGTCCGGTATGGGACGGACCTAGCTAAGTAATTTGTGAAGTCCCAAATATAGTTTCGCTATAGGCTAAGTGTGAGCGTAGCGTAGGCCGCGAGAAGTCTCACATGACACTAGAGGGGGCTTCAACTCGTGGATTCGAGTTGTGGTGAAACCTTAGTGGTGGCGTGACTGTTTTGGTTATGGATCATTAGAACAGCCTTGTCATGAACTCTCCGCCGCACACCTAAGGCAGTGTATTTATCGCGTGGCTCAAGTGAGAGGGAATGTCTTTTGGGTAAAGTTGTACACCTCTGCAGAGTTAAAAATTTATCCTAGATAACTGTGTCCACGGTCATGGACATGCTGAGTAGAATTTTCACAGATTAGACTTGGATTTTATAAAAATCGGTTTTACGGACAAAAATGATGGTTTGGAAAATGGTCCGGGTGGGATGCCCGTGGTTAGGTTAGTGTAGGTCGGAGCCTACACTAATGATAATTACTTTGTTAAAATATTGTTTCCTATGACATATTAGAATTCAGCTTCTTATATTTACATTATTGTATTTAAAATTTAATATTGCTTTTCCGTACTTGTACCCTATTAAGCCTTCCTTTGAAACCCATTATGCATGCATCACTCTGTTATATTCCCGGTGTAACTTGTGAAGTACTTTAAAGTACTCACCTTGCTAAAATCTGTTGCCAGACTTCGACAGCGACTACGACGGTGAGGACTATTTCAGCGAATAGGACGTGTCTTATAGTCATTCGCCTGTGGGAGGCTGGATGGGCTAAGCTACTACCTTTATTGTTTTTCGCTACTTTTATTTTTAGTTGGCCTTGTGCCATTTTATTGTAAGACTTGGCCATACGGCCGTAAACTTGCTTAATAATATTTGTGGTAATTTTGCATGATATACATCACTGTTGACCATGTGTGCATTAGCTTTTCCTGGGATAGTGTGACTTACACAGAGGGACTTGGAGTTGTTTTTCCGGGTCCTGACAAAACCTCTCCAAAATGTACGCGAGGTACAAAAGTTGACCAGGCGACTGGCTGTGTTGGGGCGGTTCATCTCCTGCTAAAGCAAGAGAGGCTCCCCTTTTTCAAGATCCTTTGGGGCTCAGGTACCTTCAAGTGAAACACTGAGAGTCAAGCCACCCTTAATGACCTAAAGGATTACCTAATGTCCCCCCACTGTTGCACAACACTAAACCTGGGGAGAGTCTCCCTGCTTACGTCACAACAACCCCTGTCATTGTGAGTGTCGTGCTAGTTCGGGAGGAAGAAAAGAAGTAGCACCCTATGTACTACATGTTCGAGGCTCTGCAAGGGGGTAAAGTGAGATACACCAAGTTGGAGAAGCTCACATATGTTGTCCTCATGGCTTCATGAAAGCTTTGACACTGCTTCCTAGCGCATGTGATTCAGGTACCATCATGTTTTTCGATTGGAGAGATGCTGTGTAACAAGGAAGCGTCCGAGCAAGTGGGTAAGTGGGTAGCCTAGTTGGTGCCGTTGTCAATCACCTTTGTCGCCCACACCGCCATTAAGTCCCAAGTGCTGGTAGACTTCGTGGTAGAATGACCCCTGTAGAACTATCTCCAACCACCCCACCAATCAACTATGTTTGGACAATATACGTGGATGGCTCTTGGTGCTCGAAAGGCGCAGGGGCTGGGGCAGTCTTTAAGTCCCTGAATAGGACACATGCCTTCTACTTCGCTCACCTACACTTTGAAGCCACAAACAACATCACCGAGTACGAGGCCCTGCTGCTCGGGCTACGCAAGGCCTGAGCATCGAGGGCCAAGCAACTCTTGGTGAGGAACGACTCCCAACTCATTGCTTGTCACATAGACAAGAGTTACCAAGCCAAAGACCTAGTGTTGTTAAAGTACCTAGCCCTCGTCTGTGCCATAGAGAAGTACTTCATTAGCATCATTGTTTGAAGCATCCTGTGCTTGAATAATCTCAAGGCGGACATCCTGGTGAGGGTATTTAGCACACAGATGGAGAGATCTACTGGTGCTTTCTACAAGGTGTTGACAGAACCAACAGTGAAGGGGCTCTTAAAGGTATCTGCCTTTGGGGAGCAAGGCTGGAGGAGACCAATCATCGAGTATCTTGCCGATGGGGTCGAGCCCACGGGCCCTACCAGGGCACGAAGGCTGAAGAGTTGCACAAGGGGCTTTGTCATTCACAATGACATCCTCTATAAGTGCGGCGTTTGCCAACCTTACCTCCGGTGTGTGTCCAAGGATGAGGGTGCTGACCTGGTTCACGAAATACACTAGGGGCTCTATGGTCCCACCTCGCACCTCGATCCTTGGTCTGAAAAGCATTTCGGCAAGAATTCTACTGGCCCAATGCCTTGTAGGATGCGAAGTCCCTCATTTGGACGTTCCCTGCTTGCCAATGGATGGGGGTGCGAAATGAACTCTCCAGCAAATGACCTACAGCTAATACCACCATCATGGCCACTCGCTCGATGGGGCATAGATCTGGTTGGTCCCTTCAAACTGCAAACTAGGGGACACAAGTTTGCCATGGTGGCCATTGACTACTTCTCCAAGTGGATCAAGGCTGACCCGCTAGCCAAGATAACATTTATGATGGTCCAGAAGTTTGTGTGGAAGAATATCATATGTTCATTCGGAGTGCCAAGGGAAGTAACTGTTGACAACGGGACTCAGTTCAACTTGGCCTCTTTCTGCAAGTTCTGTGTGGGTATGAGCATCAACCTCTATTTCGCATCAGTCACCAACCTAAAGGCTAATAATGACATGGAAAGGGCTAATGGCATCATCCTATCGAGATGACACACTCGCCTATTTGACATTCCGAAAAGCCGCTGGGTAGACGAGCTTCCAAGCAAGCTATGGTTAACATGTACTTCGCTCAACCGGGTCATAGGATTCTCCCCGTTCAAACTATTGTATGACAATGAGGCTGTCACGCTAGAGGAAGTCAAGCTCGGATCCCTCCACACCATGACAACCCCAGATGATGCTGCCCGCCAGGTCTCGCTGGAGTCGACCGACGCTATCTGCCAAGAAGCAACTCTCAATATCGACAGATACCAGACAACGATGGCCAAGACATAGAACAGAGTGGTCTGACCGTGTCCCATCCAAGTTGGCAACTTTATTCTAAAAAAGAAGGCTAACCTAGATCTTGACGGGAAGCTAAGTTCAAAATGGGAAGGACTGTACGAAGTCACCGTGCTACCCGCCCTGGATCGTTCTGACTGCAATCACTCAATGGAACTAAGCTCAAGCATAGCAGGAATGCGGATAACCTCTACAAGTACTATGTGTGGCTATTAAGCTTGTTACACCGGTACCATTGCATCTTTTCGTACTAGGCTTACTATGATGCCCCCACCTATTCTCGCTTGTACCGGGCCTATTATGACGCCCCACCCTTAAATGCATACACACTTGTTGCACTCTTGTGGAATGTGCTCATGTTCTTGTGAGTCGTAGACCAAGCACCAAGCGAGTGATCTCTGTCGATCTGGGGTTGAGTTGGCGGTCTCCCCTGGTCTGAGGTCGAGTTGGTGGTCTCCCTCGGTTTAGGTCGAGTTTGTGGTCTTCCCTAGTTTGGGGTTGAGTTTGCCGTCTTCCACGATCTAGGGTCGAGTTGGCGGTCTCCCCTGGTCTGGGGTTCAGTTGGCAGCCTCCCCCAGTCTATGGTCGAGTTGCCCATTATCAAGACACGAATATGCAAATCTAAACTCTCTGTGTATACCGCACTAGTCCAGGATCACGCTAGTACACACAGTGTAAACATAGATGAAATATCGACCATATACACAATTAACAAAGAAAAAAATACTCAAATAGTCATAATTATCATAGTATAACCTTATGGCTAAATTTATAATTAATAGCCTAAAAGGCTTAAGAAAGTAGCAATGTAAAACAGAAATAAGCATAGAAGCTACTCAACATGCCTATAAGCAATCGACTGGGAAGCGAAGTTCTAATCTACGAAATCATCGAAGTATCCTCTTTCTAGTACCTCCTGCTAATATGGTTTTTCTTTTTCAACTAAGCAACAGTAGACACAAAGCCGTGAGTACATTGGTACTCAGCAAGTCATTCGTAACAAAGATACAATATAATATTCAAGGCTTATCACTGGATGGCTGAAAGATTACTTTGTAGAAAGTAATAATTTAAAGTAAATATGATAAATAGATTAAAAGAAAACTTTAACAAAAATGATAGTAAATAACCAAAAGAATTGAATAGACTATAAGTGAACTAATCATCCAATTAATAAACCACCAGTGAACTACTTGTCTACTTCCTAAAGTTATCCAATCCAAATTTTATAAAATAACTACCCCTCGTGTAAAATCATCGAGCATTGTCCATAACCGAGGACATGGCTATAAGAATAGTTTTACACTCTATAGAGTTTGCACAACTATACCCACACGATGTGATCATCCTCTTGTTAAAAAAAATCATAACAAAGCCTTTACAATATTTAACCTCAACCTAATTCCGTCCACTAAGATTTCGCTGTCGAGTAGGTCAACCACCTAGTCGATAATTGCCATATCTTGCGCCTCATGGAAATCAGCAACACTGTTAAACTCAATGGTGAAATTGAAATGGAAATATCATAAATTAATCAACCAGGTCTATCACATACTAGACATGTAGTATGTACAGTAAGGCTCAAATCAATAGCGCACAAAGTTAAGCCTTTAGACATTACCCATGCGAGACTTCTACATCTCTCGAAATGAATCTACACTTCCCCCTTTACTGCATGATCACTCACTCAAGTGAAAACCAATTTTGTATAACCAATACCAACGACACACTAATGTCATGGTATATAAATTTTATAACTGTGGCACCAATCACGATTCAATATCTTATTAAGTCAAATTAAATATTTGTTCTCATGTGATGATGATCTCAATGAGACTATAAGCATGGCTAAGTATATTAATCATACAACCCATATGACAACTAGTATTGTATCACTAAACAAATGCCCATCCTATGGTGACAATAGTATCATGGCATTCAAATTGTCAAATAAGAGATTAATCAACTAGAACAATAACTACGAGGTACAAGGATTTGTAATAAAATATCAATGCATGATAATTTAAAATAAAATAAATAAGTAATAGATTTAAAAACTAGGTTCAATATGATCAAAGGATATGACTTGCCTTGGCCTTACTCAGTTATAAATTTTTGATCTTCTTGTTATGCTTCCGTTCCTTCAAAGACGCGATCTAACGAGGGAGAAAATAAATAAGGCTCAAAATAAAATCAAATAAAATTCAAATAAACTTCAAAATTAGAACGATAGAGCTCAGTTTTAGATTAATTTAGAAAAAAGAACAGGGTCAATCAGAGCTAGAATGGAGAAGAACGGGCTATTGCAAAATTAAATCTAACAGAAAATACTAGAAAATCAGAAATCCTACTGTGTTGTAGACTCAACTCATAGAACAGTAAATGGTATAACTCGGTTGCTAACATGGTGGCTAGGGCTGATGTGGCATACTGACGTGGCATCCACGTGGCAGGAAACATGGCATCCACGTAGGATTAGGGCTTGCATGGCTGTTGAGATGATGGCTGACTCGACTACTGACTTGGCAGAGGATGATCGGACTGGGTTGAAGGGAACAATCAAATAGTCCAACGACGATCGGACAGCCGAGAATGATAAGATTGGCCAAAGATATTCAGACAGGCCGAAGGAGTGACAATGATCGGATGGTTCGAATTTGGTCAAATGGTCCAGAGGGCAGAGGATGTTCGAATGGTTCAAACGGTGATGATACGCATCGCTCGATGGTTGTACGTGTAATTGAACGACATCGAGTGTTCGAAGATGCTACATGGTCGGAGGTTGCGTGGTCGTGGTCATAGATGTGGTGGAACAACACCAAGTAATCGAAGATGCTACGTGGTTGGAGGCTACTGTGTGGTCGTAGACTGGTTGGTCGTGGATGTGGTTGGATAGCTTTGGTGGTTAGATAGCTGTAGTGGACTTTGGACTCAACGGTGGTGGGTCGAGCGAAGTTGAGACGGTGGCGATGAAATGCGGCTTGCCAGCGGCGGCAGCAGAGAGAACAAGGGCGATGACGGTTGGCGCAAACGTCAAAGGAGCGTGGGTGAGCTTGGTGGTGGGGTGCGAACAGTGAGGGCACCACCACTATTTATGCTGCAGATGCCGAGGAGGCGGGGTTAAGTACGTCAGCGTATTCGACTCAAAGACGACAGGGGAAGAGACTGACTTGGGCAAGAACGCTGAGGCATCGCTGAGATGAGCATGACGATGTCTACGGGAAGGAGACGAATAGTAGCCAGGATGGTGGGTTGCTGACACGTGGTGCTGGCTAAGGATTGGACGGCTGAGGCATAAAGCACAAATGAACAGTGCTTGACATGTTCGGACCGACCGAACGAGATGGGCGATCGGACGGCTCAAGAGGTGCGAGGTGCAATGGATGGCTGACATGTGGCGGTGGTCGATTGGACTTTCCAATTTCAAAAATTGGAGAAAATAAATTGAGCTCTAGAAAATAGCAAATAAAACTGAAAAAGTCACAAAATTTTTTAGAAAATTCTTTGAGACACAAGGAATCCAAATAAAATATTTTTAGCCTATGTTAATTTTTTTAGTCATATTATATTCTTTTAATTAATAAAAAATTATTTTAAGTTTTTATTAAATCCAAAAAATCCAAATGGTGAATTTTGTT
Organism: Melocanna baccifera; assembly: GCA_036346265.1. Lineage (NCBI taxonomy): Eukaryota > Viridiplantae > Streptophyta > Magnoliopsida > Poales > Poaceae > Melocanna > Melocanna baccifera. Next base: position 15,201,257 of record CM070692.1, on the reverse strand, counting down.
TTAAAAGCTTCAAATAAACTCTGAAAATCAGGATGTTACAAACCTTTCCCCATAAAATAGGATCTCGACTCCGAGTTATAGGCTCACTAGCAGAATAGATTCGGAAACTCTACTCTGAGGTACTCCTCGTGCTCCTAGGTGGTTTCCTCTTCAAAATGGTGCTCCACTGAACTTTGCAAATGCAAACGACTCTGCTCCTGGTCGTATGTTCTGACACTTACAATATTTTAATAGGGTGATCCTTGTACGATAGATCTTCCTGGAGATTAATAGCTTCTACTGCCACTGCTTCCTCTGGCACACGCAAACACTTATTAAACTAGGACATATGAAAGACGTCATATATTCCACTAAAGGTCACAGGTAGCTCCAACTAATAAGAAACTTCTCCTCTGCACTTCAAGATCTTGAACGGCCCAATATACTTTGGTGCTAGCTTTCCTTTCATTTGAAGCCTCTTAACACCTTTCAATAGCATGATCCTAAGATACACATAATCATTTGGCTCGAAGATCAACTCTCGACGACGAGTATCCACATAGCTTTTCTGTCTAGCCTGAGTAGTTCTTAACTTCTCCTGGATTAGTCGAACCTTTTTCTTAACTTCTTTTAAACAATTTGGCCCGAAGACTTGACCTTCCCCCATCTCTTTCCAATTGAGAGGGGTTCTTTATTTTCTACCATATAAAGTTTCAAATGGTGATATTTGTAGGCTAGCCTGGTAACTGTTTTTGTACGAGAACTCTGTGAAAGGTAAATAACTGTCCCACTTAGCTCCATGATCTAACACATAAACTCTTAGCATATCCTCGAGAATCTGATTCACATGTTTAGTCTGACCATCAGTCTAGAGATGGTAAACTATACTGAAATTCAGATGGGTACCTATAGCTTCATGGAAACTCCCTGTAAATCATGAAGTAAAATACGATCCATGATCTGATACTATCATTTTAGGCACTCTGTGGAGACTCACAATTCTCGATATGTATAACTTTGCCAATTTATCACCTGCGTAGGTTGTCCTGACTAGAATAAAATGAGCAACATTTGTTAATTGATCCACAATTACCCAGATTGAATCAAAACCATTCTTGGTCTTAGGCAATCTAGTAATAAAATCCATGCCAACTTCTTCCCACTTTCACTCAAAAATCCTCAGCGGTTGTAGCAAACCCGCTAGCCTCTGATGCTCAGCCTTTACTCTTTGACACACATCACAAAGTGCAACATACTCTGCTATCTCACGCTTCAAGCTTGGCCACTAATATTTGTCTTTGATATTCTGATACATCTTGGTACTATCTGGATGAATTGAGTACAACGACTCATGAGCTTCTTTGAGCAATAACTCTTTTAACTCCTTTTTATTTGGCACACACAAACGCTTCTTAAACTACAAGGTTTCTTTGTTATCCTCTGTAAAATCTGATACTTTATCTTTACTTATACTAATCTTAATCTGCTAAATATTCTTATTCTCTGCATGAGCTTAACGAATCTGACTATCCAAAGTTGGCTGCAACTTCATTGTGGCTGGGAATTCTTCCTCCACCAAATTCAAGCTAAGCTTCTAAAATTTCTCATGTAAAGCTGGTTGACTTTCTTGATCATCACTATATTGCAATAAATCTTTCTGCTCAAAGCATCTGCTACTACATGAGCCTTTCCTGGGTGGTACTGTATTCCAACATTATAGTCTTTAATCAACTCTAACCACCTTCTTTACCTGAGATTAAGGTCGGCTTAATCGAACATATAATTCAAACTCTTGTGATCCGTGTAAATCTCCCAACGATTCCCGATGAGATAATGACACAAAATCTTTAAAGCATGCACTATGGCCACTAACTTCAAATCATGAGTAGGGTAATTCTCCTCATGTGGTCTTAACTGACGTGAAGAATAAACTACCACTCTTCTGTCTCGCATCAGTAAGCATCCCAAACCTTTGCTATAAGCGTCATAATATTAATGACGCCAAATCTTTAAAGTATGCACTATGGCCACTAACTCCAAATCATGAGTAGGGTAATTCTCCTCATATGGTCTTAACTGACGCGAAGAATAAACTACCACTCTTTTGTCTCGCATCAGTAAGCATCCCAAACCTTGCTAGAAGCATCACAATATATCTCAAAATCCTTGCTAATGTCTAGCAATACTAGCACTGCGCTGTAGTCAAACACTCCTTTAGCTTTTAGAAACTCTTCTCGCACTCTGTTGTCCAAAAAAAATTTCTTTTCCTTATTTAACAGCTATATAAGCGTCCTAGCTACACTGGAGAATGATTCGATGAAGCGACGGTAATAACCGGTCATTCCAAGGAAACTTCTGACTTACATCACTAACGATGATGACTTTCAATCAAGTACATCCTTTACTTTTACAGGGTCAGCTACAACTCCTCTTGCTGACATGATGTGGCCTAGAAAAGCAACTTTCATCATCTAGAACTCGTACTTGCTGAACTTAGCATACAACTGATGCCCCCTGAGCTTTTACAAAGCTAATCTCAAATGCTCCTCAAATTTTTTCTCATCCTTGGAGTAGATCAGAATGTCATCAATGAATAAAGTGAAAAACTTGTCCAAATATTTTATGAATATATTATTTATTAGGTATATAAAATAAGCTGGATCATTGGTTAAACCAAAGAACATCATTGTGATCAAACAGATCCTTAGGTATATCCTCTTGGAGAATTTTTATCTGATGGTATCCTGACCTCAGGCCAATCTTGGAGAAAACTCCGGATCCTTGAAGCTGATCAAACAGATCATCGATTCTAGGCAAAGGGTACTTATTCTTGATTGTGACCTTATTGAGTGCTCGATAATCCACACACATACGCTGACTACCATCCTTTTTCTTAACGAAGAACACTAGCACTCCGCATAGAGACTAACTAGGTCTAACATAACCCTTGTCCAACATTTCCTAAATTTTCTTCTTTAATTCCGCAAACTCACTGGCAGGCATCCGATACGGTCTCTTGGATATCGGTGAAGCACCGGGTATTAGCTCAATCGAAAACTCAACCTCTTGGTCAGGTGGCATTCTAGGAAGATCATCTGGAAATATATTAGAATATTCTCTGACAACTGGTATATCCTCTAACATGATTCCTTTGCTCTAGCAAACCATAACCCTTTCCGGTTGACTCATGCTAGCTTCAAATTTCACTTTGCTTCCATTTAGACTGGTTAAGTTAATGGTTTTGCTTTCACAATCCAACACTGTTTGTTGCTTCTTAAGCCAATCTATTCCCAAAATCATATCCAAAGATTAGATATCCAACACAACAAGATCGGCTGAGAACTCCACTCCTTAGCTATCTTGACTTCCTAACAGCTTAGATTTATACTCAATTCGGAGCTTAGGGATTGAACCAAAAGAATATATCCAAGCACAATAGTTTTCAATCGTTGCTTTAAGGCAAAACTCCGATAAATAAATAAATGCGAAGCTCTAGAATCAAATAAAACTATAGCAGGGATTGAATTTACTAGGAACTTACCGAACACCACATCTGATAATGCTTGGTCCTCATCTACAGTGACATGGTTCACTTGACCACGCACAACTGACTAGGGCATCTGAATAGCTTGACCTGATACTTGGGGTGATCCACGTCCTGGTCCTGAAATAGGGGTCCAATCTAGCATAGCTCCTAAGTTGAAACGAATTAGAGTCAGGGCTTGTCTTTGAGGGCACTTACTGGCGTAGTGTCTTGGCTCATGACACTTGAAACAAGTGACGGCTGTTGCAGGGTTGACATACTTCTGTTGCTGATTGCTCAACCCAATAGGAGGGGGTCTGGATGTGAACTTATGTGGCGTTGGGGCTGGCGTCCTGAAACCTATTTGCTGTGGCACATGAGATAGTTGGTATGTGCTAAAATGAGCGTTCTGGGATTGATGTAGCTAAGATCCTTGTTGAATCATCATTCTCTTGTGAGACTCCTCCAACTGACAGTGATTTTTTTCAATAAGCATTGCTTTATCTACCATGTTCTGAAAACTGGCATAATCATTTCTCACCACTTGAACTTTGAGCACTGGGTTCAACCCTTCCTTGAACCTTTTCTGATGGGCATTATTATCAGTGGCAACATCCTCTTGTGCATAATGAGCTAACTGAGTGAATTTATTGAGATACTCACTCACGGACATGTTCTTCTACTGCAATTTTCAGAACTCTTCCTTCTTTATCTCAATCACTCCATCTAAGATATGGGCATGATAAAATGCTACTATAAACTCAGCCCAAGAGATGCTCTCTTGGTCCTCATGCGCAGCACAATAGTTCTCCCACCACTCTGCGGCGGCTCTCTCCAAACGATGGGCGGCGTAGAGCACTTTCTTTCAATCAGTGTACTGAGCGAGATTCAGTTTCTTCTCAACTGAAGGAATTCAATCATCCACCTTCAAAGGCTCAGAAGACTGGGAATAGGTGGGCGGTCTCATCCTCATGAACTCTGTAAACTTGGGTTGCTGCCTAGCTGGCTAAGGTGTAAATGCTTCTTGATTCTGTCGATTCATCAATGCATTGGTGTTCTATATCATAGTGTGCATCAATTGAGTCTAAGCCTATTGGAATACGCGTAGGCTACGGAAGCAGAAAACAAAACTTTTCTACCGCGCACCCAAGAATATCATGCTAAGGAAGGATCATGGATCGTTACCACTTAGACGCGCAGCGCAGCGGAAGAAGAATTGGAAACCGATCCAATCTCGCGCGTCGAGGTAGTAGTGGAAGTAGCCGATCGTCCCGAACAGATCGTCTCCTCCACGCACGCCGATCAAGATCGCAACGAGCAGCGCCTCCACCGTATCCACACGTCCGGGCCGAACACCGATCGCGAGTGTACTAGCACTCGTGAGCAGCTAGGGTTTGGCTCGGGAGGTGGCGGCTAGGGTTTTGCTAGATGTTAATCGGGACGAATCCCTCCGCCTCGCTCCATATATATAGACCTCCTCACGTGGGCCTCGTGGACCGAGGCCCAATAGGAGTCTATTCGAATCTCTATCCGAATTGAGCCCATATCCGAATCATATTCGAATTAGTGTTCCAACCCGTTAAGCGTGCGACACAGTAGGTTCACGATACTTGGTCGTGACCCGAAACGCCTTTCCAGCTACCATGTTAATAGCGGCCTCTAGTAAGACATATTAACCCCAAAGTATATGTAAAGATCATATCACTGAACTGTAATGTTCTCTCATGTACGAATCCCTTTGCCTCACGATATAGATTGAGCTCAAGGCGAGACTGTGTCATCCTCTTAATAGCTCAATCACTCTCTCGATTCCGTGATGGATTATAAACTCGTGATTGACTCCTCAATCACCTTGGCATGGCCATGCACTTTCATAATCCATTACATCGAGGGCCAGAGATATCTCTCCCATAAGGAGGGGCAAATTCTATCTTGATCATTCACATCCCACTACATGTTTCATGGCAAACCCGAAGACTACTTTTATGACTACCCATTCACGGAGTAGTGTTTAGTAGTCCCAAAATAAGCTACTACTCATGTTGGGAACCATGATGATCTCAAGTCTAAGGACTCTACATAAACACTACTTGAGACCAAGCGATGACACATGGAATCTGCGCAGTGTCTCATGGCAGTCTATCCAACATATATTCACTAACACATGTCCATATTATTGATTTGGTATCACCATACCATGATCCATGAGACATGATCATCAATCAATACATATGCTGATCTTTGTCTTTGAATCATATTTGTTCCTCATATGATATACGATCAGGGATCATTTAGAAATAGCAACATCTTAGTATTTAAGAGTCTCATGAATAAGTCACATACTCATTGATCAATAATGATGATGTCTATTCCAAGGAACAAAGTAATGTATCATAAACATAGTATGTGATATATACAACATCTCCATGTTGCCTCTAGGGCATATCACTAACAAAGCCACCATAAACTAACTGAGAGCTGGATCCAATCCCATTGAAGTTATTTGTGGTACTTGAGCTGATGGATCTGTGGTGCTGCTTCCTGGATCTTGATTCATTTGACTATGACCAGTTGAGTTATGGGTATCAATCATCTTTTCACTGCTCTGAAAGGAAACACAATTACAAGGAACTGACTTTACATGGTTCAAAAGGTGAGAGGAAACAACATAGATAAGGGGATTTCTTATGGCAAACCTAAACTAAACAAACACTTAGCCGAGAGGCTAACAGAAAAAGCTATAAACTCCACAAATAAAGATTTTTGACATGATTGCAACATAGTGCCAGAAACAAAACTGTAGCTCACATCACACCCAACTGCAAAGAAAAAGCAAAATGATCTACACGATGCTAAAACTATAATAGGATACTAGTATGATGGCTCTCAATCTTCACGACAGTCTTTAATCTTATCTTGGAATATATTGGATGCTTTCTTAATCCACAGTTCACAGCAAAGCTTGAAGAATTCCAGAGCAACTTCTTCTTTGATTATGAAACACTCGAGACTTCTATAGATATTATAGGGATGAGAGATCTATTTAAGGGATTCGAAAAAATAAATTTTAGAATAAGGTGAGGAGCAAGAATCTTAAGAAAGAGGAAAGAGAATACAGAAATTACTAAATATCCAATTTTTGTTGGTTTGATTTAGAAAATAGATTTTGAATTTCAGATAAGGCGATCACTCTAACTAGGGCTTTGTCCTACAATCGATATGGCTCTGATACCACCCTGTCGAGATCTGAATATGCAAATCCAAATTCTCTATGTATACCACACTAGTTCAGGATCACGTTAGTGCACATAGTGTAAACATAGATGAAATATTAACCATATATACGATTAACAAAGAAAAAGACTTAAATAGTAATAATTATCAGAGTACGACCTTATGACCAAGCTTATAATTAATAGTCTGAAGAGCTTAAGAAAATAGCAGTGAAAAACAGAAATAAGCATGTAAGCCACTCGACATGCCCACAGGTAATCGATTAGGAAGCAAAGTCCTCATTCGTGAAGTTGTCGAAGTATCCTCCTTCTGGTACCTCCTGCTGATATGGTTCCTCCTCTTCAACTGAGTAATAGTAGGCACAAATCTATGAGTACATTGGTATTTAGTAAGTCATTTGTAATAAAGATGCAATATAACATGTAAGGCTTTGGATGACTGAAAGGTTACTTTGCAAAAAGCAATAATTTAAAGTAAATACGGTAAATATATTGAAAGCAAACTTTAAGGAAAATAATAGTAAAAAACCAAAGGAATTGAATAGACCATAAGTAAACTAACTATCCAGCTAATAAACCACCAGTGAACTACCTGTCCACTTTTTAAAGTTATCCAACCCAAGTTTTATGAAATAACCACCTCTCGTGTGAAATCACTAAGAGTTGTCCATAACCAGGGACATGGCTATTTGAATAGTTTTACACTCTGTAGAGGTTGCACAACTGTACCCACACGATGCGATCATCCTCACATTTAAGAAAATCACAACAAAGCCGTTATAATATTCAACCTCAACCTAATTCTGCCCACTAAGGTTTCACCATCAAGTATGTTAAACACCTAGTCGAAATTGCCCTCTCCTATGCCTCATAGAAATCAGTAACTATATTCAACTCAATGGCAAAATTGAAATTGAAATATCACAAATTTATCAGCCAGGTCTATCCCATACTAAATATATGGTTTATATGGTAAGACTCAGATCAATAGTATACAAAGTTAAGTCCTTAAATATTATCCAACTGAGATTTTCACATCTCTCGAAATAAATCAACACTTCTCCATTTACTGCACGATCACTCACCCAAGTGAAAACCAATTTTGTATAACTAACACCAATGATACACCAATGTTATTGTACTAAATTTTATAACTGTGGTACCAACCACGATTCAATATCTCATTAAGTCAAATTAAATATTTGTTCTCATATGATGATGATCCCAATGAGACTATAAGCATGACTAAGCATATTAATCGTACAACCTATATGACAACTAGTATTGTATCACAAAATAAATACCTATCCTATGGTGATAATGGTATCATGGCATTCAAATTGCCAAATGAGGGATTAATCAACTAGGACAATAATTATCAGGTACAAGGATTTGTAATAAAATAGTAATACATGATAATTTAAAACAAAATAAATAAGTAATAGATTTGAAAACTAGTTCAACATGATCATAGGACACGACTTTCCTTGGCCTTACTCAATTATGAATTTTTGATCTCCGGGTTGTGCTTCCACTCCTTCAAAGCCACAATGCAACGAGAGAGAAAATAAATAAGGTATAAAAAAATTAAATAAAATTCAAATAAACTATAAAAAACTTTAAAACTAGAACCAAAAGATAGAGCTCAATTTTAGATTAATTTAGAAAAAAGAACGATGTCTATCAGAGCTGTGCTGTGGACTCGACGTATGGAATAGTGGGTCTATGGAAAATATTATTTTCTATTTGGTGGGCTCGGACGGTTTAGGTTTGGTGGGCTCGGCCTGTTACCCTTTTTAGGATTTTTACTATTTCAAAAATTTAAATAAAATCAAAAGAGCTCAAGAAAATATCAAATAAATCTAGAAAAATATAAGAAAATACAGAAACACTGCTTGCAGCACAAGGAACCCAACAAAAATATTTTATTTGATGTTTACTTTAGTTATATTAAATCTTTTTAATTAGTGAAAATTTATTTTGAGCTTTAATTAATTCCAAAAAATCCAAATGGTGAATTTTTATTTTAAAAGGTTTGGAAAATCAAGATGTTATAGCTAGCAAGGCCAGATCCTTGAGTGGGATAGTAGAACCATAGGTCTCTCCACAACTCCTACTTGGCCTTGTGAGCCTTGGTAGAGAACTCGAACTTCTGTTGGTTGCCCTAGAGCTGGAGGGATATCACCCTGTATGAGGAGCACACGTCATCAAAGGCATATGCCGTCGTGAGTGAGGCATAGTGGAGGAAGCAGAAGTGCTCAGCCGAGAGGTGCTTCACTCCCATGCTCTGCAGCGCCCACTCGTACACTGCGAGGTGGACAAAGGAGCCCTGGTTAAGGTAGGAGACCTCGAGGTCGAAGGCATCCAGCACATCCTTCGACAGTTTGATTGGAGGAATGCAAAGCTCGGCCTTGAATTGAGCAGCAAAGATGACCTTCTCGGGGGTTGCCTCTCCCATGGCATCTTTATGGGAAGTGGAGGCCCCACCTCTCTTGTCAGAGGCACTTGCAGGCGTTGCAGCCTTCTTCGTGGTCATGGTGCAGGGTCTTGAAAGGTACGGCAACTCGATGCCCTAGGGCTGGTGGAGTAGAGACTCAGGGGACCTCGGGGAGGCTGCCAAAGGGAGTCCCAGGGTCGGTAGTGCAAAAGCCCTCAAGGGGGACGGGGTGGTGGGAGGCAAAGTCCTCAGGCAGTCTAAGCTAAAGGGGGAGCGCGACATAGGGATGAGGTTTGGTGATATGGTGAAGACCCCAGAGGATCCGAGGGAAGCGGCCTGAGCATGAAGACCTCAGAGGACCCAGGGGAGGCGACCTTAGCGTGGAGACCCCAGGGGGTTTTGGGGGAAGGTGACCTGAGCGTGCAGACCCCAGGTGGTCTGGGGAAGGCAGCTTGATCGTGAAGACCCTAGGGTCTGGGGAAAGGCGGCCCGAGCGTGAAGACCTCGGGGGGTCAGAGGGAAGGCGGTCTGAGCGTGAAGACCTCAGGGGGGGTCTAGGGTAAGGCGACCTGAGTGTGAAGACTCTAGGGGTCCAAGGTAAGGCGGCCCGAACATGAAGACCCCGGGAGGTCCGGGGGGTGGCAGCCTGAGCGTGGATACCATAGGGGGTATGGGGGGAGGTCACTCGAGCGTAGAGACCTCGGGGGGTCCGAGGGAAGGTGGCCCTAATGTGGAGGCCCTAGGGGGTCCAGGGGTTAGGTGAAGCCTCTGGGGGTCCCAGGGGAAGCGTGGAAACCCAAGAGTTCCAGTATTGCGGCGAAGACCCTAGAGGACTCTAGGAAGGCGGCCCAAGCATGGAGGCCCCAAGGGGTCCAAGGGTGCGACGAGGCCTCGGAGAAGAGCTCAAAGTCGCGAAGAACTCGAGTCCAAGGACAGTTGGGGAGAGTCTGATGCGCTAAACCTCGAGGAGCTAATTAGGGAGTGGGAGCGATGCTAATGGATGGGGGAAATACAAAGGGAGATCCCCTTTTATAGGCCATGGGCGGTTTGTGGTGGACCGAGTCCACTTGGACACCTGAGCCATATGAGCGCATAATCCACGCCATTGTGTGGATCAAGTCCATGGACACAATGGTTGGCTGATCCATGAATGGCGGCCCCAGTGGTTCTCGCGGTGGCACACCTTAGGATGCGTGACTTCTAGAAGGGTGGTCGGAGCTACCACCATCGACAACCTCGGTCAGGCCCTCAGGGTAGCCTAGGGTCACAAGAGATGAGTTTCCTGGGGCAGTCCGAAGCGAATGGAGAGTGGCTCTAGGGCAGGGCACAATGCGAGTAGTAAATCCCTTGGGCGGCCCTAGGTTGTGAGAGATGAGGTCCCCAGAGCAATCGGGGGTAGAAAGAGCGCAAGGCCCCGGAGTGGGCTGCGGTGCGAGGAGCGATTCCCCGAGGTGGCCTGGGGTAGTGAGGGGCTAAGCACCCAAGGCAATGACCTAATGTGGAAGGGGAACACGGCCCCAGGGCTGGGTGGGGTGAACTAGGAGCAGCAACACAGAGCAACCTGGGGGACGACAAGGGAAGAACCCGGGGGGCCTAGGGTGAGTAGCAGCGTGATGACCCTCAGAAGACCTCAGGGTGTCTCGCAAGGTGGCAGCATGGGGAGCCTCAGAGGTCTTCAGGGGGGGCGATGGTGGGGGGCCCTAAGAGGCTCCAGGAGACAACAAGGGTCTCCCGTAAGGTGACCGGGCGGAGGCCATGGAGTTCCAAGACGAGGAGAACCCAAGCGAGGCTACTGGAGGTCTTGAGGTGTGGTTGGCCTAGGGAGCACCAAAGGTATTGAGTCTCGTCGAGACCGGGGGTTGGGAGCCCCAAGGCATGTCTGGCCCAGGGGAAGCTGGGTGCTCAAAGGAGTCAAACCCCAGGGACGGATTAGCGACCTGGGTGAAGCATCAAGCTAAGAAGTTTGGGGGTGCAACTGGGGGTGAGAGATTGGGGTATAGAGAATGAGGGGAAGGGAGAAGTTAGCCTAAGGGGCCCTTGTCATAGGCTGGGGGCGGTCCGTGGTGGATTGAGTTCACCTGGACACTCGAGAATATGCGGGTGCCCGCTCCACAACACCGTGCGAGCCTAATCCATGGAATAAGTAACCGGACTACAGCGCACCCGAGCTCACCTCCAAGGGCCAAAGAACGATGGGTCGCCACCTCGAGCCTTCTCTAACACCAAGGCAATGTCTTGTCCCTTTACAGGCTACCAGACAGTTTGTTGGCCTAGGGCCGTGCGCCGACTCTTTCCATAGGTCGGTGCACCGACCTAGGCAGGCGATTTGTGATCATCTATATCGGCGAGGGGCTACTGTTGGGGGAAGGGTCCCCGTGCCACCCTAGGCCCACGACCACCTTAAAGCGATGGCACCTGTTGGGAAGTACCTCAAGCCAAGCCCCTAAGTCAACACCGGGTGGTGTACGCATGACCAACTCCAGGAGAGTCCGGAGCCAACCTTGGATGAGGTGCGCAAGACCAACCCTAGAGAGTCTGGGGTCAACTCTGGGCGAGGTACGCAAGGCTGGCCCAGAAGGGTCCAGGGTCAACCTCGGGCGAGTTGCGCAAGGCCTACTTTGGGAGGGTCCAAGGCCAACCCCAGGCGAGGTGTACAAAGACCGACCCTGGGAGGGTCTAGAGCCAACCCCGAGCGTGGTACACAACATCAACCCTAGAGGGGTCCGAGGCCGATCCCGACCAGTTGGGGATCCCAGCTGTGGTAGGGCCCACACGGAGCAAATGAGATAGATATCTCTAGGAATGAACTAGATCCTAAGGGCAAACTTGTAACTTCACTCGTCTTTCTCTCTCCTTCTATAAATAGAACCATTTATATGAGATAGGGAAGGCCATTTTGTAACCTTATAACACTCATATTGAATACACTTGGTGGTTGTGGGCTTTTCCTTGAGTCCCTTCGCATCCTCGGCGGTCTTTATATCCAACCGAGGGTGCCTCAAAGTTTACTATCCAGATTCATATCGATGACATATTTAAACATATTAAATTGTTTTCAACTTTTTTTAAAAAAAATTATGTAACTTTCTCAGTTGGAGCGCACCTAAATTTTGAAGCATGCCATAAATTTTGGACTTCTCAGTCGGAGCACATCTAAATTTTGAATCATGCTGTATATTTTGGACCACAATGGCACCAATACAAAACTTTTACCAAAAAAAATCAGTAAATGTATGAGAGCTCTCAGTGGGCTGGCAGCAGTATAGCTGTATGAGAGCTCTCCTTACCACCTCCATGCGCCAAATCGCTGTTAGTGAAACCCTCAGTTCTTCTACCTCTCTCTATGACCTGTTCCTCGAATTGTTTAATTTGGGTTACTGTTTGGTGGTTGTCCATATCATGCTTGGTGGCTCGGCACCCTACATGTCTCTAGGTGTACTCTGTTCTCTCTTCAATCCCCATTGTTACATATTGACCTGCATTACTAGCCAATATCAACCAAAGCAAAAGAAATCAGTAAATGTTCTTGACAAGGCAACTCTAGATCTTTCCATTCTTTGGTTCAGTTGATTGTGTTGGAAAAATAGTCCCATATGAATTGTACGAGAGGAAAAAGCACAACTTATAAGTGTGAAAGAGCCCCACACATCAGATTAGTCTTTTGGGAGGGGAAAGGCCTAATACTACATATAAGGTTGTTGCTTGAGGGGTTTATTTGTGGGCAGCCTATGGGCTTAGATGCGCAGGAAGTGCAGTCCATGTAAGACCTGGGGACCGGAGAGTGAACACGGTGGGACCTAGAGTGGGTCTAAAACCAACAGTGGTATCAGAAATGAGACACCCAATATCTCCCAGGAGTGCAGTGTGCACAACCATGTGTAAGGGGGAGATTGTTGAAAAAATAGTCTCACATAGATTGTGGGAGAGGAAAAGGTACAATTTATAAGTGTGAGGAAGCACTCACCCATTAGACTAGTATTTTGGGGGGAGAAGACCCAATACCACTTATAAAGTTGTCGCTTGAGGGGCTTTCTTGTGGGCAGCCCATAGGCTTAGGTGCGTAAGGAGCGCAGCCCATTTAAGATCTAAGTACTGAAGAGTGAACCGGTGGGACCTAGGTTGGGTCCAAAACCAACAGATTGATGTGTATGTGTGATATCTTGCTAATATGTGCGATATCTTACTAATATGTTACTCTTTCATCCTAAAAACCATAGATGTTTGTGAATGAATTTTCACGCTTCGTGGGTCAAAGAGGACATCCTTATGAACTCTATCGCAGGTTTTTAGGTGCAGACGACAACTATGGCTTGATGAGATTTTTGGAGAACAACCAATCAAACAAGATGAGTGCCTTTTTTACATCTACCTGGTCGTAGTCAAACATACACTATTCCTATTTTCTTGCTAGATATCCATGGGTTCAGTATAATGATTTCCCTTGTTGATATCCATAACATATGTTGCCTTGTGTATCATCGCTTGATTGTGTTTGACTCATATCTGAATGTCTGTACTTATGCATTCACCAACCAGATGCACCACAAATGTTGGCGATGCATAATTATTGAAGTGCACAAGTAATGTTTGGTTTCTTATTGTAGCAAATTATCTCTCCAATACCTCTTCAATTTTTTTATTGGACTTTCTTTGGCAACTTGAAAGAAAGACAAAATTTTGAGAGTTAAATGTGCCTCATCCTTCTGACAAGGGAGCAATCAAATGAAGGTTGGAAGAACGTAACTTGTGAATTTTTCTGCGTACATGACTGGAAATATGTAGATACATCAAGGCAGCTTAGACAGATGAAGTTAGAGATGTGTTCTACATTCCTGTTTTCAATTTGTGATATGTAATATGGTGTTATCCAAACATAATTTTGTTGTTAACTATGGCATCACAATATATGTTTGTAGTGTTTCAGAAATTTGATAAAACTAGTGTGTTGATTATGTCTTTGATGAAATCTCAAATAAAGTCTCAATTGTATATCAGCCTTTTAAATAAAAAATAAATATATTTTGATAATTATGCCAACATTTACAAAAATGATAAAAATAGAAAAAATTTATTTGAGAAACATGAATGAATTATGGTGTATAGAATGATGACACTTCCAAAGGTCACCAAAGAAGTGTCATAAGATTGTGGCTCTTTGTGAAGAGACACCAAATTTTTGTTGACTTTTCAGGTTTGTTCATATTGACTTTTGATTTTGGCTTAAGAATAGTAACAGCTTGTAAAGAAATTTGTAGAGAAAGAGACATTCATGTGTGAGTTTGATCGATATAAATGAAATCGTTGCAGTGTGTACTATAATCGATTAGTAGACTTTGTCTTGAAAAGATATTCCATTTGAAAGTTAGATACCATAGAAAAGTCATTTACTGTAGAAAACAGATTTTAAAAGTCAATATGAACAGATCAAACATTTTATGACACCCTTGGGGACACTTCACAAAGGGTCATGGAAAAAGTTGGTGACGCTTAAAAGAGTCTCTAAACACAAATTGAAGTGTCTCTATGGGACCATTTGTGTTGTAATGCCTTTGATTTGGAGCTAACATTCTGGATGGTGATGACAATCGTAGAGGTAATTTCTTAGGGACCAATCTTATATACATGGTGAACACCCCTATGCGCTAGCGACCTGTCTAGCTCCTCTCCAGTTCTATCACCGCGCCCAGCGACCACTGCTCGCCGCCGTATCTGTAAATACCACCGCTTCATATCTACCGTGCTCATCTCCACTACTGCAGAGGTCGGCCGATTGTTGGTTTTATCGGTGCCCGTCTGAAAAAAATGGGTACCGGATAAATAATTTTAGCTAAATTTGAAGTGAAACTAATTTGCAACTAATTTAGATCAATTTGAGTTCAATCAATAATTTCAACCTACAATCGTGATATTTTTAAATTTTGAATTCTATATTGAAATTTTTGATTAAAATGTTTCGAAATTTTCCAATTATCGACAAGATCGCCCATATACTAGCCCTCGGTAAAAAAAATAAAACCTGTAATGAAATCCCTGTCTCGACCACGCAGAGTAATCTTTTCCAAGAAAAATAAAACAAAATCACTCACAAGGTTGCCAACCTCTGAAAGCAAGGATCACCATCCAAGCGAGTGAGCATTCACTACAGTCAGACTTGCAGCTGCCGGGAGATTGAATTCAGCCTGTACACACTGTGATATGGTGGTAGCTACATGACTTCTGACAGGAATTGACTCTCGTAACAACTCCCAGCTTGTCCATGAATGCACTCGACCTACCTGTTGATTGAATGATTGTACTTCCAGCATCTACATGCCATATGGGTACACGTCAAGAGTGCCACCTTGGAGAATAGAACCGTATCGTTTTTCCGTTGCTGTGATGGGTAGCCAATCACTTGAGTGCTTGCTGGCACATATTAATCATTATCAGAACCATTAGCACACCATCATAACCTCTACTGGAGCACATGCACACTACCAGATTCTGCATCTTCCCCGTGTGCCTGAAACACAAGAAAGGCTCGAAAATACACAGGATATAGCCTTCCCCGTGTGTCAACGGTCGGGAATAGGTACTCGGGATCGAGGAAACAAACGGGAAAGTGTAGTTCCCCGTCGGCAAGCAGGGGCTCTCAGGAAACTCTAGCACAAGGTGAAGTGGCAATGGCTTTGTATGACGGTAACGGAGCATCTTCCTGTATGTGTTTCGCTATAAAGGACAATGGGGGAAGTGTGTCAACGTGGATGCCTTCAAAGTGGCCATGTGGCCTTCAAATCCAACCAAGAACGTACTGCTAGAAAGGAATCGGAATCCCATACCCATGGCAACCCTCGTCTACGGTGTGTGTACGTATATATATACACATATACATACACACACACTATTTAGTACCTACGTGTAGAATAAGCACGACCCTGACCGACCAATCAGCTAATCGCCCCGTCAACTTATCATATGAATGGTTACTAGCGAAATTGTTAATTATAGAAAAGTTACTATTGCCTGTATATAAAATTATCATCTATAATTTATGAAGTTACTATCATCTGCAAATAAAGTGATCTATAATTCATGAAATTATTATCACCTACATATAAAGTTATTATCTATAATTCATGAAGTTACTATCACCTACACATAAAGTTATTATCTATAATTCATAAAGTTACTATCACCTACACATAAAGTTATTATCTATAATTCATGAAGTTACTATCATTACACATAAAGTTAACATTTATAATTCATGAAGTTATTATCGCCTGTATGTATAGTAATTTCGCAGCATTTAAACATTCAACATAGATCTTATTTTGTTAAGTTCGTAATTTTGAACACAACGGTATAAACGGATTACAGATCGAACTTTCGGTGAAAGAGTTATTTTATATTTTAGCTTGTATACAAGATGAAAAATCACAAGTTCAGTGCACTTATTGTCTTCTCTCTCCTATTGTATGCATGCATGTTATTAGTTATGAAAAAGTTACTATATCTTGAATATAAAGCTATCATATATAATTCATGAAGTTACTTTCTAATCAAGTTAGCACGAATTGCACCAGTTGGCCAGGTCACACATGCAGCCAACAACCCGCGTGTAGCGTGCGCATGCGCTCGTTAGCGCAGCGTGTATATATATATATATATATATATATATATATATATATATATATATATATGTGTGTGTGTGTGTGTGTGTGTGTGTGTGTGTGTGTGTGTGTGTGTGTGTGTAGGAAAATAGTTCTATACTCCTAGAGTACGTACTCCTATTTTTAATATACCCCTTTAATGGTGTTGTTATATTTCTTTATCTACTTGAGCATACTCTAATAATGATTATAAGATATTTCAAAGTGAGTTCCATCAAAAGTTTTATCGAAGTCTACTTTTTATATCATATTTATGCATGTATTCTTTTTTATACATGGAAAAGTGTATATAGCAAAAATAAAAGGATCTGATGAAAAATTTTCAATAAAGTTGCATTGAAATGTCTTAGAATTAGTATTTAAGTATATTGAAAGTGAGAGTATATACTCGTAAGAGTACGGAAAAGGCTTCCTCTACATACACGTGCGCGCACACACGCGCCCACACACACACGTGTGTGTGTAACGAATCCATATGGTAGAAAAACCAGGGTTTCGTAAGTAACTGAAATTGGCTAGTTTTCTGGCATTTTGAATTTGGGGAAAAAATTTTCTCTTTAAAAGATTTGATGTTTGGGATATGTAGTAGTTGCAATTCTAAGCCTAAGCATATATATGGAAGTTGTTGATGCGGGGTGCGTGCGGTAAACCGGGTAGGAACTTTAGATCGATTTGAGCTAGTTAGCAAGAAAGTTTGGCCATTCGTGGCTTAGACATTTACTACTGGAAGATAATAATCCCATTCAAACATCCTCTTAGGCTCGTCTGTAGCGTCAGAAGAGGAAAAACACTGGAATTGTATAGGGATGCCGGTACAATTCTACATGATACAAAAAAGCGGAATGGTTCAAATGAGATGTTTGGATGTTTCACATAATTTTTGCAAGAATTTGAAGAGAGAGGGTAGACGCAACACAAAGAAAATTTTCCGAGGTATCCCCTAAAACTCCTATGTAATGAGCCAATCCATATCATAGGAATCCTGCTATGAGCTCGTTCTTCTGTTCCAAAGGTTTATGTAGAAAATTTTCCTACATGATTGGATTCATCGAAAAAACCTACATTTCAAACAAGACCTCTAGTTTCATGCTGTTTGTAATGCGGGAAATTTCCTGATTCCAACAGTAACTGATTGTTTTCTGTGAAGTTTTTACATTCCAAACTTGTGATACAATAGCATGTATCACTTTTTTTTTGTTCACTTTGTCCGTAAATAACTTCTATATTGTCTCCAATGTACAATGTAGGTCATTAGATGTTATCATAATACGCTAGCTAGTAAAAATTACAGGAAACATTATTTTAAAATGTTATGTTAAAAATAGAACGGTAGGAGAGTGTTAGGGATAATCACATTTATACAACTGGAGAAATCATGCACGCGGGCACGCGGCATGCCAAAATACGTCATTTTGTTACACTTTTCAAGTCCTTTTGGTCCTTCATTTTTGACGTACATTATTCGAGTAATAACTTATTAACAGCTCGTTACCAGCTAGGAGTAGTAGCTAGCAGTGGTCACACAGACACATGTTTACAGCGACAAAGCGTGTACTCTGAAAGGTCTCTTGCACCCCAATAGCCAGTGTGCCTGCCAGACCAATAATCAAGTCAGCAAAGCCAAAGCCATACCGGGGTGGTGCTGGTGGATACAAATCCCAAGAAAATGGCAACTTTTTTTTTTGGTACAGACATGCACTGGTACTCTGGTAGATGCACGCTTTTGATGGTTTGAACAGCTGCTCGGTGATGGGAGGAGGGAGGAATCTCACTGTCTTAGGCCCAGTCTCGTCATGGTCCTGTGCAGCCCTCGATAAAGCTAATGCCGTGCATCCTTTCGCTTTCTTATGTTTCTGCCCATAGCATGCTTTGCTCCTTTCCATTTCTTGATGTTGGTCGCTGCAGCCTGCACAGAAGATTGGAAGTTTTTCTATGGGGGAGATACAAGGTGAAACAACCCAATTCAATGAGAACATGAAATCCCAAACCTGAACCGTCCAATAATACAAAACCCCCAAACACACACACCGTCGTGCTTCTTGGGGCGACAAGCGCCGGCAAAGGAGGGAAGTTGTAACATCCAAAAAAAATGCAATTCTTTGAAAATTTATTTAAAATAAGGTTTTGTGAATATTCACTTTTTTGAAATTAACTAAGTCTTAAATGATTTTTGAGAATTTAAAATAATTTAATCTTATTAATCAAAATTTCATTTTAAATTGAAAATATTTTTATTGAGCTTATAATATTTAAATATGGACCTACGAGTTTCTATGGAATTTTTTTAGATAATTTGATATATATATGTTTAGAGTTTATTTGGATTACCATAGTACTTCTAAAAACTACAATCGATTTTATTTGCAAAATTCCCAGTAGGTACCTTCCTGGCCCATTCCGCTCTATCTCCTTTCCGAGCGTGCAGAACATCACACTGAAAGCCAAATGGGCCTTTTACGTGGCCCGTTACCCTCTCGGGCTTTGCCGGCCTGTTGCACTACAAGTGCCAACAATAGGTCGATTCGCGGGTCAGGTCCATCGTCTGCCTGACCTGGAGGCAGTGTCCTTAGTAGACATGGCTAGAGATGTAATTGGAGCATACATGGATAGATATTAGTTATTCTGTATTTTATTTTATATTTTTTTTGGAGTTAGATTTGGACATTGATAGTGCCGGATTTCTATTTCTCTATTCCGTATTCGTTCCACGAACATTCGGATGGTTAGTTCGATAGAAATTATTCGTTTTTTACGCCCCCTACACAAGATATTGGACAATAGATGATACGGGCCTAAAAACTAAAAACGATTCAACTAGTGTTAATTTTTTTTGTTGGAGAAATACTTTTTGGTGCCGAGAGGGAGACGAGGGAGACTGGCAAGAAAAGAGCAAAGGTTGGCACGCATGGCTCGGGAGGCATGCATATGGCTCATGCATATAGTGGCATGGAATCAGGGTGTGAACAATCAGGAAACTACAAATTAGTCGGGTCAATAACAGTCACTACTACAGAAAACCGTATCACAAATGGTTCAAAAACGTCATCACAGACAGTTTTCTGAACCGTCTGAATTTATGGATCAGTGATAATAAAATGTTATCATAGACGGTTTTCGAACCGTCTGTGGTGTAAATATCACAGACGGTTTGTAACTAAAAACTGCCTGTGATAGCTATAATCACAGACGGTTTTTAGTTACAAACCGTCTATGATATTCTTTTCTACCCTTAAATCTATTTCTGTTTATTGGTTAGTCTCAAAAAATATTAGCCATGCTCTCTGAAACAAGCAGATCAACATGTACATGTATACATACAATTCACATCTCAATTTATTTCACAAACATAAAACATCCAATTCACATCTCAATTCATTTCACATAAAACATCCAATTCACATCGCACTTCATTTCACAAACATAAAACATTCATTTCGCAAATCAATTAATTGAAATAAAATAAAATATCTATTAACAAATACACAATTACAAAAGATCTACATTGCATTTGCACTTAGATGGTAACATTGCATTTATTATTGCTCTATCACTCCGGAATCGAGATGGACTGATCCTTTTGCGAGACCTCGATTCCGGAGTGATAAGAGCAATAAAAAATCATTCTACGTTGTGGAACTCTCCATCTGAGTTTATGACTTTAGCCACCAAAAAGTACGCACACTGTTCTCGAATTTGTGAAAGGTCAGGTTGTTTCAATGCAGTTTACGGGATGTACGCAGCCTGTCGATAGGAATATCAATGTGCGTATATATATAACCTGATAAGTATGAAGTAATTATGGGAAGATTGACAAACCTTAGAATTGGTGATCCTCGAGGAATCGAGGAGTAGTTTCATATGGTGGCAAATATAGAATCCACACGTGTTGCCCGGCGACTGCTGGTGGTACTGCAAAAAATGGAATGTGTTAATTCAAGAGGTATTACTACCAACTGTTGTATAGGATTAATTAATATGTAATAGCGAATACCTTAAATTTTTGAACATGTGTCAGGACTTTGGCCCCTTGCGTCGAGACACCTGCCATTGCAACGTACATCGCGAACGCCCTACGTGATTCAAAAAAATTGATCTTAGTCATTCGGAAGGAAAGAAAGAGTACAATATAGGTATATATGGAGAAAATGTACTTACCTATCGATTACTTGGCCGATAACTTTGTAGTTTGTTGTTCCATCTTGGTACAATTATTATTAATCCAATGAAACTCCTGATTGTAGGGCATAAGTACATATTACTTATCGTGATAAACCAGCAGTGCTATTGCAATGTACCTCTTGACGAAGGGTGTATCCTCGTTGATGGTATGCATGGCGACCAGGTGTGGGTCCAAGAAACCAACCGATGATTTGGATGATCTAGTTTCAGTCACCATGTGTCTATATATATACACACGAAAGCAACAAATTATATATGATATTTATCAGTATGACATGAACGGAGACTATGATTGTACACACTTGCAGCGTCCAACATCGAATGAGTGAGGCATCGAGAGCGTTGAGCGTGTAAAGATCAAATAAATCCTCAAAGGTTACCACAAAGACACAATCTTGAATATTGTGCTATAAATGATCCAGCCCGAATTTGACATTGATACCTGTGCGTTGTTCTCCCTCTAGCTTATTGGACTGTTCTATATACCACATGTGTAATTGTAGGCAACTCATTGGTAGGCTTTGGAGGCACATTACCGGGTCGACCAGTGGCTCGTCAAGCACGAATTTGCGGACCAATGGCAGATACGGGATATCATCATCGGTCTTGTTTGCTTTGCCCTTGCTGCCTCGGCTATCCTTGCTACCTCGGCTATAGGTCGACTGTAAAGGTGGAAGTTGCTGCACCGGGAATAGCTCTCGCGGAAATGACGCCGGTGCAGGTAGCGGTGGTGGAGATAGGCCTTGTGGAGATGGCACCAGTGCAAGTAGCTCTGGTCCAGATTGCCCTTGTGGACTTGCCACTGGTGAAGAAGCCTCTAGGCAGTTGTCGCTTTTGGGCCACTGAATGAAGGTTTCAATGGTTTGTCCTAGAGTCACGAGCTCGTCGTTGGAGGGCTTTGGTAGCGGGACGACTTAAAAATTGGCATGCACACCATCCACATTCACTTTTCCGAAGCCTGACGCTAAAGGTGTATTGTGCACCAAGGCCCTGGGACCGGACGGATATGCCAGGCCCCAAGCATCGCACAAGGCAACGGAGGTATATCTCACTTGGAGATTGCACTTCGTAGCCACCTGGATATCGTCCATAGGAAATCTGCCATCGCTTTCCGTCGTAGGATTGGACGCGCAGCTACTACGACGGTTGGGGGGCTGGCTAGCACAGGAGCGGCGTCGGCCTGCTGATTTTCTTCTGTAAATCTTCGCACCTCATCTCTGACGTAATCAGCAAGCTCCTCTCTAAGAGATGCCTTGATCTCCTTTCATAGCCGTGCGTCACGCTCGACTTTGTTTCTCTTCCTACTCCAATACAATTCGGAGTTATATTAGAAATCTTGTTTCCAAGGAACATAAAGCCCAAGGCCTCTCGTATGACCCGGGTGCTCCTTGTTTCCAAATGCTGCAGAGAGTATATCTTTCTCCCTAGTTGATTGGAATGATCCCTGGGAAAATTCGACACTCAGTGTATCCTACAAGAGCCCGACATGTCATTTTACTTCATACGAAGTTGTGGAATAATTACAATATACGTAGTTCGATATCTTACCAAGCGATAGGACACTTCCTGGTCTGCAGGGTTCCGGAAGGAGATGTCCCCCGACGACGTGGTAGATGACCTCGCTCTAATCCAATTTCGAGCGTGCTCATCCGGGATCGTGGCAAATGGCAGGGCAGTGTCCAACAGGATTGCCTGTTCATCCTCCTACCTCCACTACGGGATTTTACCTGCATACCCAGCTGTGTCGAGTTTGTGGGGGTGTGTGTTTTTTGCCTGGAGGGCCTTGTGCGCCGCACTTGCACTTCTGAAAACATCAGTCGTCTTCGTCGCCTTAAACTCTTCCCATTGTGATTCCAGGAATGGGTACTAATCAAACGACGTTAGATTCTTCTCCACATACTGCTTGACAAGCACGCTCTTGATGTTCTTCCATGCTTTGCACGCCGCTAGTAAGGCATGTCATTGCACGGAGTCATGGTGTTGTTTTGGGATCTCGAACGATGCAAAAATATCTGTCAGCAGCTCACGTTTTTTAGTCTCGTGCTCTTTCACAAATCGAATGTGATCTCAATTCGTTCTCGTGCAACTATTCCGATCGTTCTTCGAAATGCGCCCGCTGTTTGGCGAGGAAGGAGAGGGGTTCCAGATGTATCGATTTCTGTAATGGTAAATCGGCCCTCAGGCTTTTTCGATAATTCTCTTCCTTTGTGTGTTGATTTTGGAGCAAACGCATCCGCCGATGATGTTGAAGAATGCATGGATGACATGTTGGCCTTCTCGTGTATGAAAAGTAAGTATAATATATCATATATATATATCAATATGAAAAATACATATTATATATATCAATATGAGAAGTTACATATATTCATAAGTGTATAATGTGCAATGAGACTAAGGAAGTGACCAATGATACTACTTATTTGGGTGTACTAAACAAAGTTCTATGAAGTAAATGACACAAACCAGTGTATCAAGTTCATTGAACCGGATACACCAGAGTGTGTCACTTGCTTCATGCCCTTTGAAGGTCTATGTGGCATATATTAAAAATTATTGGATGATTGTGTGGACGAAGTGAGGTGTGGGCCTAAACAAAGTTCTATGAAGCAAATGATACAAACCAGTGTATCAAGTTCATTGAATCGGATAAACTGGAGTGTGCCACTTGCTTTATGCCCTTTAAAGATCTATGTGGCATATATTAAAAATTGTTGGACGATTGTGTAGAAGCAGTGAGGTGTGGGCCTAAACAAAATTCTATGAAGCAAATGACTCCTAATAAGATTGAGGACCAGAGATAACAGCTATAGCTAGATGTGGCGACTCCTAATAATACCACTCAATTTAAAAGGATAAAATAACATCATTAGTCATTTCCCTAATCTCATTGCACGTTTGCACACACTTCACTCTAGCTATGAGACTAATGAAGTGACCAATGATGTTATTTTATCATTTTAAATTTAGTGGTATTATTAGGAGTGGCCATCTCTAACTATAGCTGCCATCTCGGGTCCTCAATCTTAATTAGTTCATAATTCAGTCTCGTCTTCTCTTCGACCTAGGTTTTGGATCAAAAACCTATGACTATTGGTGGACTTGCTTATGCAAGAATATATATATATATATATATATATATATATATATATATATATATATATATATATATATATATATATATATATATATATATATATATATATATATATATATATATATATATATATATATATATATATATATATACAAACTTTTGTGAAGGAGAATTACAAAGTTCGCATCTTGACATCTTGTTTGGTAAACTATACATGGGTAGTTGAGAGACAAACTATATATGGGTAAGCACAATGTACATGGGTACGCACAATATATACTAACTTATACTAACTTAAGGCATGAAAGGCCAACTATAGTTGAGAGATAAACTATACATAGGTAAGCCTCAAAGACCATCCATCAAAGCCTCAAAGATTTGGCCGTCCCGCTACTAAGTCTTATACTCTTCATCAATTGGTTATGCCAACTAAGAATTCAATTTTTGAGTTCTAAAATCAAACTCTACATTCAAGGTAAAATATATCCAGCATGTGTAAATTCGGCTAGCAGCAAAACAGCCAACATATGGCCTAATTAGAGCAAGTCCAATACTGTCTTTCCACAAACAAGTCAAACTCAACTTATCAAGTATGACTTCTAACAGACATGTAATATATATATATATATATATATATGGAATTGCTATGATCTAGTGACAGCATGAACCGAGTAACACATGAACAATATATCTATGTTTGGAGAATGACCAGCAAAGCTCACAGTAAATGGAAATGACAGTGATATTGTAAACTAGAGCTCAAAGACTAAATTAACCAATCTCTGCATATAACTTATATCATCATAGAGCAATTAATCCACTATTTCCTTAGCATTCACAGCTACATATGAAACCAAAGTATATATATTCATATGCAGCACCTTTATTTGCTAAATGAGGACGAGGGAGGTGGGTGCCGGAGTTAGGGGAGGAGGGCGCCGGGCTCGCGGGGGAGGAGGGTGTTGGAGTCGGGAGATGAGGGTGCTGGGCTCGCGGGGGAGGAGGGCGCCGGAGTCCCGAGAGGCGGCGCTGGGCTCGGGGAGGTCGGCGACGGGCTCGGGGGAGGAGGAGGGCGCCGGCGGGCTCGGGGACCGAAGGCGACGACAGGCTCGGGAGAGTGACGGCGTAGTCTTGAGTGCTCTCGATCGGTTGGTTGGTGTAGCTAATAACTCAGTATGCGCAAAACCCTAGCTGGCGGCTTATATATAAAGGCTTATTACATACGGTTCTAAATAGGTTCTAATTAAGAACCGTCTGTGATATTTACTACACCAACCAGCATTCACTATAATAAAGACCTCACAGAGTGTATTTCTTTACAACAACCAAATGAACATAGAGATACATTTATATGACTCATTCTCAAAATTCACCTATATATCACATATTTTCACTTATACATAAATGCAAATTCATAAATACATCACACACATGCATTGTTATATACATAAATGCCAATTTACATATACATCACATACATGCATTGTTATATACATAAATGCCAATTCACATATACATTACATGCATGCATTGTTATATACATAAATGCAAATGCCCACATATATGTCGCACATTCTCTATCCACTTACTTACTTCCTTTAAAAATTAGCCCTTCATGATGATCAATGCGTACGTAACTTATTTCGTCATGTTGTTCATCGTCGACCCTTATGCCATTTCCAAAAGGAGGTAACTCATCAAATTGATTGTATTATTCCTCTTTCACTATATTTTCTACTCAGACAATTCTCCTTTTTCCATGAAGAACTATATGGCGCTTCTTATTTATCGGGTCGGTTACATAGAAAACTTGAAAAACTTGGTTGGCGAGTATGAATGATTCGTCTTCGTATCCGACACGTTGGAGGTCCACGGTAGTGACACCGTACTTGTCAACCTTGACTTGTGGAAGATGCACCCAACGGCAGCGAAATAAGGGGATCTTGAAAACCACATAGTCGAGCTCCCAAATCTCTTCTATGAACCTATAGTACGAGTTTCTCAACCCATCGGTACTGAACGCATCTATGCGGACATCGCTGTTCTGGTTAGTGCTCTTTACATCCAGAGTCTGTGTATAGAATATGTACCCATTTATGTCATATCCTTGCCATGTCACAACTGTATATGTTGGCTCTTTTGCCAACCATGTCAACATTTCACTTGACGAGCTCCTAGCGATTTGCTCCTTTAACCGTTGGTTGAATCGACTGTTGTGTTGTCTCATGATCCAAACATCCGGCTGCTCTGGATTCTGTTATCGAAGCATATCCTTGTGCTGGTCGACATAAGGGTCCACTCAGTTATGTGTTGCAAGATTGTGAAATGGACTTGAGCATACGCGTCCATATCTAGAGTGATTGCTTTTCTTCTGATAGTTTTGATACCTTTGAGCCAACTCTCATGACGAGATTGAGGCACACCTATCGGTTGAATCTGAGCCATATAATCGATATAAAACTCAATGACCTCTTCGCTTGCATAACCTTCGATGATGCTGCCATCCAGCCGAGATCGATTCCATACATAGGACTTAAGAATTCCCATGAACCTCTCAAATGGGTACATGCTACGTAGGAATACGGGCCCACACATTTATATTTCCCACACAACGTGAACAATGAGATGGACCATGATATCGAAAAACGAATGAGAGAAATACATCTCAGGATGACATAGAGTCATCACTACCTCATCCTGCAGAGCATTTAGTCCTTCGAGATCGATGACCTTCTGAGCAATTACGTTAAAGAAATAACATAGCCTCATGATTGTCTCTCGGACTTTGATCGACAAAATATTTCTAATTGTAATAGGGAGCATCTGTGTCATCAGCACATGACAATTATAAGACTTCATGCCATTGAACTTCAAATCTTGCATCGAAATAAGTTTCTTCATGTTGCTGGAGTAACCAGACGGAACTTTCACACCATGCAAGCACTGACACAATTCTGTTTTCTCGGCCTTGGACAGAATGTAACACACAGGGGAAGGTACGTTCGTCCATTATCTATTTCTGTCGGTGCTAACTCAGGCCTGATGTCCATATCAGTCAAGTCAAGCCATGCGTTGATGCCGTCCTTTGTTTTATCACGAATGTTGAATAAGAGACGAATCAAACTGTCACATACATTCTTTTCTACGTGCATAACGTTAATGCAGTGTCGAACATCTAGATACTCCCAATAAGGTAAGTCCCAAAATATTGATCTCTTCTTCCAGATATTCTTCTCACGAGCCCTCAAATTACATCCCTTTTCGAGGACAATATCCAAATCCTTAACCATATTATAAACATTTTTTCCGCTTAAATGCCTTAGAACTGAACCGTTCTCCTTCTTTCCGTCAAATTGTTTCTTCATCTTGTGGTATGGGTGAGCCCTTCGAAGGAACCGACGGTGGCGCATGTACACGATTTTACGTGAGTGTTTCAGCCACACACTCTCAACACCATCTAAGCAGTGAGGACAAGCTTTGGCACCTTTTGTACTCTGACCCGACAGGTTAGTAAGGGTAGGATGATCATTTATGGTGCAAACAATAAGTAGCGCAAAGTGAAGTTCTCTCGTTTGTATGTATCCTATACCTGTACTCATTCGTTTCACAATACTTTTAGATCTTTCACCAACGATTCTAGGTACATATCAATATCATTCTCAGGTTACTTTGGCCCTTGGATAACTATCGACAGCAAAATATACTTTCTCTTTATACATATCCTAATGTGACGATGGCCCGATCTTCCGAAAGGTACTGATAAGTCGATTGTGGAGAACTCGACGTTGATGATCCAAAGGTATCCGACCAAAACAGATCAATCCCCTCACAATCACTACACCACTGCTCCGATGGTTATCAACCGTGCCGAACGCGGTTGACCTCGCCAAGAAGGCTATCTCCTGCAAGCGAATCGAGAACACAAGCAAGAGAGTAGAAGATGCAATCTAAAATTGTATTACGAATAAAGATTAAGTTCATAAGTTGGGGTTCCTCAACTGGACGTGCAGTGAGAATGCTAAGCAGAATAATCTCTTAAGAAAAACCTGAAAAAAATTAAAGGGGTGCGATCTCCTTAAATAGGGGTGGAGGAGGCCGCACTTATCTAATAAAAGAGGGATACAGTACTATTCATAGGTACTGTTCGTGTGAACAGTACGACCGCGGTACTGTTCACGTGAACAGTACCGACCCATGAATAGTGCTGACCCAAATAGTCTAAGTGTTGATACAAGGCCCTCGGCCCAAAAGGTGTCACAGCACCATCGATAATAAGTCTAAATTCGTCAATCCGAGGAAGTAGACTTGATGAATACAGCCAAATTGGTGAAATTGGACGAATTAGGTGTCACCGTGAGTTGGCTCCTCCTCTCCATGATTCCTAATAATAAGAAAATCACAAGTCTTAGGAAGTATCGAATTCTCAGCGGAAATATTATTGACTCCTAAAAACGAGTTTACCTGATAGTTGAGTTGACGAGCACGTGCCCGAGTAATTGGACCTGTCCCATCATTCGTGGAAGCAGTAAGAGAAGTGTTCATATCAGTAAACTGATAGTTGAGTTGACGAGCACGTGCCCGAGTAATGGAACCTTGCCCATCATTCATGGAAGCAGTAATAGGAGTGTTCATATCAGTAGAAGCATGTCCTTATCATCCTCCCCTTCTTGAATTGGAGTCGTCCTCAACTCAAGCTCATCTTCTGCGCCGAAGAATGGTCGTAGATCTGCAATGTTAAAGGTGGGGCTAACCCCAAAATCTGCAGGCAAGTCTAACTTATATGCATTATCATTAATACGTGCAAACACTTTAAAAGGACCATCTGCATGAGGTATGAGTTTAGACTTTCTCAATTCAGGGAATCGCTCTTTACGCAAGTGTAACCACACAAGATCACTAGGCTCAAAAGTAACATGCTTGCGCCCCTGGCTACCGGCAACTTTATATTTAGCATTCATAAGCTCAATGTTCTCTTTAGTTATCTCATGCATCTTGAGTATCAAATCAACACGTTGTTGAGCATCAAGATTCGCGTTCTTCGAAGCGGGAAGAGGCAACAAGTCGATAGGTGCACGAAGTATGAAACCATAAACAATCTCAAAAGGGCATTTCTTTGTGGTAGAATGCAGCGAACGATTATAAGCAAATTCCATATGAGGCAAACATTCCTCCCATATTTTTAAATTCTTTTTAAGCACAGCCATAAGCATAGTAGATAATGTTCTATTGACTACCTTAGTGTGTCCATCAGTTTAGGGATGACAAGTATTGAAAAATAACAGCTTAGTCCCTAATTTAGCCCACAAGATTCTTCAAAAATGACTAAGAAATTTAGCATCACGATCTGAAACTATCGTATTCGGAATACCATGCAAACGAACAATTTCCTTAAAAAACAAATCAGCAATATTTGTGGCATCATCACTTTTATGACATGGTATAAAATGAGCCATCTTAGAAAATCTATCCACGACAACAAAAATACTATCCCTCCCCTTCTTTGTTCTAGGCAGACATAAAATAAAGTCCATAGAAATATCTTCTCAAGGTGTGCTTGGCACAGGAAGAGACATGTATAAACCGTGAGGATTAAGTCGTGACTTAGCTTTTTGGCACATGGTGCAGCGGGCAATGAAGCGTTCGACGTCGTGCCTCATCTTTGGCCAATAAAAATGGTGGGTCAGAATGTCCTCGGTCTTCTTTACGCTGAAGTGACCTATTAATCCTCCTCCATGCGCCTCCTGTAACAACAAAAGACGAACGAAGCTAACTAGAATGCATAGCTTGTTAGCATGGTACAAGAAACCATCATACACCATAAATTTATTTTAACCCTTCCCCCTCCTTACAATTGAGCAACACATCTTTAAAATCAGCATCATGCACATATTGCTCCTTTATTGGCTCTAATCCAAAGATTTTGAAGTCAAATTGTGAAACATTGGTATATCTCCTAGATAATGCATCAGCTATTACATTATCTTTACCCTTTTTATGTTTAATGACATAAAGGAAGGACTCAATAAACTCAACCAACTTAGCATGTCTACGGTTCCGATTGGATTGACTTCGAATATGCTTCAAAGATTCATGATCAGAATGTATTACAAACTCTTTGGGCCATAAATAATGTTGTCATATTTCCAAATTTCAAACTAGAGCATATAATTCTTTATCATAGGTAGAATAGTTCAAACTAGGTCCACTCAATTTTCCACTAAAGTAAGCAACATGTTTTCCTTCTTGAATTAACACGCCACCGAGACCTATGCTACTAGCATCACATTATAATTCAAAAGTCTTGCAAAAATCAGGGAGTTGAAGCAAAGGGGCGTGTGTAAACTTATCTTTAAGAACGTCGAAAGTATGTTGTTGTATGGTGCCTCAAGTAAAAGGAACACCCTTCTTTGTAAGCTCATTCAGCGGTGCAGCGATGGTACTGAAATCCCAAACAAAATGCCAGTAGAAGCTAGCGAGTCCGAGAAAACTTCGCTCTTGTTTGACCGTTTTAGGAGGCGGCCAACTCTGGATAGTGACGAACTTGGCCTGATCAACTTCAATGCCCTGTGGAGTAACAATATAGCCAAGAAACGATACTTGATCGATGCAAACGGTGCACTTCTCAAGGTTACCAAACAAACGTGCATATCGCAAAGCATTAAAAACAGCACGTAAATGATTCAGGTGTTCTTTATATGACTTGCTACATATCAGAATATCATCAAAATAAATCACCACAAATTTTTCAATGAAAGCACGTAAAACTTCGTTCATCAAATGCATGAAAGTGCTAGGTGCATTAGTTAAACCAAAAGGCATCACCAACTACTCATATAGTCCGAATTTAGTTTTAAACGCCGTTTGTCATTCATCTCCTAATTTCATTCTAATCTGGTGGTACCCACTGTGCAAGTCAATCTTTGTGAAAATAATAGAACCACTCAACTCATCTAGCATGTCGTCCAACCTAGGAATAGGATGATGATACCGTATTGTGATATTATTAATGGTCCTACAATCAACACACATACACCAAGTGCCATCTTTCTTAGGAACCAAAAGAACAGGAACAGCACAAGGACTCAGGCTTTCTTGAACATACCGTCGGTCTAAAAGATTTTGGACTTGTCGTTGAATTTCCTTAGTCTCCTCCGGATTGATTCTATACACTGCACGGTTTGGCAAAGTCGCTCCCAAAACTAGGTCAATGTGATGTTCAATCCCTCTAATAGGTGGCAGTTCCGGGGGTAGTTCAGCTGGAAACACATCCTCATATTCCAAGTCCTAGAACTAGAGGACAACTTCTCTTTCTTGGGTGAAAAAATGTTCTTCACTACTTGCTGATTTTCAGATTTATGTTCATGTTCTTTCCTCTCATTTGTAGCTATTTCTTTTTCACATTGCACAATTTAAGAAGGTGTCAAAGGTAGCAAAATTATTTTCTTTTTTTGTGCATAAGAGAGTACTTATTATTTCTACCATGATGAGTTGCGTCGGTATCAATTTCCCATGGACGACCTAATAAAAGTGAGCAAGCTTGCATAGGCACTACGTTGAAATCAGATACATCATGATAGAAACCAATGGAAAAATGCACTGTTGCAGATTGTATTACCTTCACCTTACCGCTATTGTTGAACCGCTGAATGTGGTATGGATGAGGATGTGCTTGTGTGGTCAATCCAAGCTTCTTGACCAAATCTAAACTCACCAAGTTATTATAACTCCCGCCATCAATTATGATACGAACACGGTATTCCTTGACGATGAGGAACATCTGAAACAAATTATGGCATTGTAGCTACTCCGCTTGCTCTCTTGAGTGCTCAACACTCGCTGCACAATTATAGTCCTATAATTCTCCGTCGCAGCGGTACCTAAAATTTCCTCCTCTTCGCTATGTTCCTCTGGATCACCATCATTACCTACAAGGTTAGCTGCAAGAGCATATTCATCCTCAACATCACTAGCACTTACATATCCACCGTCGTCTGTCGCAATATACGCTCGCTGACTTGGGTAATTTTTCATGACGTGCCTCATCCCTTTACAACGGTAGCATATAATCCCTGTCGTACGACCCGTAGAGGCAACCGATGAAGAGCTGTGCGCTGACGCCTGCACACTAGTGGATTTGCTCGTCTCGGGTGCGCGTGATGGTGGTGGCGGTGCTGCTGAACGCGCCCTACTCATGGAGGGGGCAGCAGACCGAAAAGTAGGAGGTGGAGCTGTCTTGGTTTGCCCCGGTGTCGACCTCGATGCAGAAGTACTTCCATAGTTACTCCTATTCCATTGTTGTCTTCCTTGCAATTCTTTTTCTGCTAAACAAGCAAGCTGAAACAACCTATTGATATCATTATACTCCTTGTAATTAACTATGTCCTGAATTTCATGCCTTAAGCCCCTATAAAAACAAGCCATCTTATCCTTCTCATCCTCTACAACATTACAACGCAGCATACCTATTTGTAGTTCTTGATAATATTCTTCAACAGATTTATTATCTTGGTCTAAGCGCTGCAATTTCTTACGCATATCACGTTTAAAAGCAGAAGGAATAAATCTAGCACGCATAGCTACCTTCAATCTATCCCATGTATCAGGTAGTAAATCGGTATTAACTACTTGACTCCACCAAAGGATAGCAAAAATTTTAAATTCCCTAGTAGCTTATCTGACTCTATACGCTTCAGAAACTAGATGGGCATTAAATTTTTGTTCAACTGTCATATCCTAATCTAGATAAATTTCAGTATCATAAACACCCGCGAAAATGGTATGGTAAATTTAACTTTAACAAATGGGTCATCATTAGCACGAGCATTGTGGTGCTAAAAATCATTACCTCCCATACCATGACGGTTGCGTTGTAAGCGGTGTCGTAGACGTACATCTTGAGCATCACAATTTCGCCTCTCATTATCATCTCCAACCTCAAGATCTTGGGGTGTATCATGTTCATACTCGCATCCGTTGTTTGGTGGCCGATTCACCATTCTTTCAAGGCGTGTAGTGAGTGCTGCAATACTCTCATTGATGGAGTGCTGCAATATATCCGTCATAGCTTGAAGCTTCCTATCGATGTTCTCAATAATGGTAGTGCGTTGTTCATCCAAGAGCATCATGAGCTCTCCCTTTGCAACACACTCTTGCGTATCAGACGACTCACCTGCCATGGTTAGTAGAAAACAGAAAACAATACAAAGGAATTATCCCTATCAACCACTAGGTGACGGAAGGTGGAATCACACACTCTCAAGCATCTTACCACACTCTTACAAGTATTCTTACCAACACAAACAGTAGGTGGTACAACCGGTGGCTGGTTCGTGATACCTTGTCGAGCATGGGTACGATTGCGAAAAGGAACCTGTTCTGATCAAGAGTAGGTCAGAATAGGTGGAACTTGGAAGGCATAATATGGTAGCAAAAGGATCAGCAATAATCAGTTCAGTAAATGCAAGTTGAAATATTGTTCAAAATATTTGTCAAAGTTGCCGATCCTAGTCTAATCACAGCTAGCCAATCAAGCCCTATGCAAGAAAGTGTATGTACTCACACGCAACGATCAATGTGACTTGATGTAAGCAAAGGAGAACCTCACAACAAGTACTAGGAGAGACGCTAGCCCACTACTCAAACTTCTTTTTAAGGGTACAAGATTATTCGCGCGATGTAGAGCACAAAACAGTGATATCGATAAAACGCGAACAACCCTCTAGATTGAACAGATACAATAGCTAGTCTCAAGCGATGAAAAGGCAGAGTTTTATGTGGCTTATATATACTCGTTTGAAAGGTTTTGACGAGATCCACAACTTTTTCAACTGGACGAACCCCAAATTTTGAAGGGAAGGCTGAATAAAACACCAAAAACAGAACACCAAAATCTTACGACGCGATTTTGGGGCTAAAAATGGCCAATTTTGGGAGTCTTGGAGGGCGACTAGCAAAATTTAGTCATTTTTATTAGATGCGCGCCGTCGTTAGCTTTTCAACGAGTACAAGAAAGTCGAATTCCGACTCCGTATGCAAAAGTTATGCTCGTTTTACTGAAGGGGGGTCGGAAACGGACTCGAATTCGATTCGGTCTCAAATCAAACTGCTACAACTTTTCATCCCGTGGCCGAACTTGCTCAAATTGTTTTCAGGAGGTTTTTGGATGTATGAAGAAGGACTCCACCAAAATTCACTAAATTTGGAAAATGTTTGATAACTTTTCAAATTTCGGATAAAGGGACACTCCTTTTTTTAACCCCGAAATCAAAGTCTCTCTTTTCTTTTTTTTCTTTTTTGTTTTAAGTCCGAAACTCTAATTTTTTTTTGTCGCGGATGATGGTAATGCCTGGGGTGCTTGCGGCAAGGGTTGGCGGCGGATAGGGTGGGCGGCGGATGGAGGGCAACGGATGGGGGCAGCGACACAATCGACTGCTATGTCAGCTGCTCATACTACTGAAGGATTTATTCCATCTGTACTCAATCCAAACCTTATATTCCTCAATTCTGCACCAAAATCTGTAAAAACTCCTATCGATATTTCTTCACTGGCTGTAATCAGCAAGGTGTCTCAGCATTCCATCCTTCTTATGCTCCTCCGAGTGCCAACGCAACAGTTTTGCCTCCTTTGGATTTGCAAAAAACCGCTTCAAACGGGGAATTATAGGAAGATATCATGTCACCTTTGCAGGAGGTCATTTCTTCACCTTTGTTCCCTCGCCATCAATATCTGATTAATTGTTACGTTTGTATCGGGATGCGTTGCACACCGGACAGACATGCATGTTTGTATACTCTTTACGGTAGAGGATACGGTCGTTCGGACATGCATGTATTCTTTCTACTTCCATTCTCAATGGACAAAGAACTTTCTTGGCTTTATACGTGGTTTTAGGCAACTCATTTCCCTCTGAAAGCATGTCCGTTAAAAGACCTAGTAGCGCCGTGAAACTCTTGTCGGACCAACCGTTGCTTGCCTTCAATTTCAACATTTCAAGTACAGCTGGTAACTTCGTGTACTTTGACCTGCAACACGTGAACAAAGGTTTCTCCGAGTCCTCCATCAAGTCTCGGAATTTAACATACTCTCTCTCATCATAGTTCTTTTCTACATCACGAAGCATCTGATCCAGATTGTCATCGTGCAGTCTATCCGAATCCGAACCACAATCATCATCCGGCGGCATATCATTGACTTCACCGGCAATGTCATCCGATGATATATCATTGACTTCACCGGCGATGTTATCTGGTGGCATATCATTGACTTCGCCATGACTGGTCCAACACGTGTACCACTTTTTGAAATCCCTCCGAATCAAGTACGCTTCAGTTTACTCTCGATTTTTAAACATCTTTAAATTCTCGCTATGTGCTACGTAAGGGAATCAGGGCTGCTGCTATAGATCTTCTACTGTAGCATCTGCTGTTTGACGTGAAGGGACACTGATGCTATTCGGCTGATGTGAGAATTGTGGGTGTTCTACTGCTGCAGTTGAAGGGAGTTGTTGGTTCGGAGCTATTGCTATTGCTGCAGAAAAACTGTTGTCGGTGATCTTGTTGTTTGGGCCAGCACAGACATCTACTCTTCTACTGTTTTTGTTCGGAAGACAGCCCCTCTACCGCTGCTACTATCGGCTGATCAAAGAGTTGTTGGAATTGGCAGACCAACAATCGAGGAGTCCTACGTGTGTACCATGATAGGTTGGATCAACTCGCGCACAAATTAGAGTTGCACTAGTCTATGCTATATCAATAGAGATGCAATTAGAGTAAATATGGAAAGACTAATCGTCAAGATACAGATAG
Organism: Melocanna baccifera; assembly: GCA_036346265.1. Classification (NCBI taxonomy): domain Eukaryota; kingdom Viridiplantae; phylum Streptophyta; class Magnoliopsida; order Poales; family Poaceae; genus Melocanna; species Melocanna baccifera. The sequence continues at coordinate 15,165,352 of CM070692.1, read as the reverse complement.
AAGAGGTCACAATATTATCTGTCTATTTAGATATAGTAATCACCTAACTGTTATCTTATTTCTAAGTGAAGTTATAATAGACTTTTTATCTCACTTGATATATGGATATATAAGAATGAGTATCCTCGGAGTCCAAGTTAAATACGGATAGTATTAAATACTTATTTAGCCCTTCTATATTCACTCTATAAATCTTCGATTGAATGATCCAACAAAAATTATCTTTTCGGTTAGCACACCTAGACATGGCTATGCCCGTGCCGTTGCCTTCCTTGGCATGCAACCCCTAAAGGCAGTGTCCGTCATAAACATGGCTTCACCCGTGTTGCTGCCTTCCTTGTGTGCGAGCTCTGCCTCCCTTTGCTATAAAATAGGGGCCAAGCCTTCGACTTCTGTACCGTGCTGGCACCTCCCAATAGTCGCCTTCAGTAGAACCATCATGTTTAGCCAGAGTTTCTCATCGGAGGCTGAAGACGCCGTCAACGTCTCATCACACAACTTTGCTGCCAAAGGCGAGTCACGTCGCCTCCCTCCTCCTGTAACTCCTTCCTTTTCCATCGATCTGCGTTGTCTATGGTTAGCAGAATCGCCGCCTCTGAGGTTTCACTGGGTGAAAACGGGTCAAATATGTATTGAATAATATCTTTAACACATTTATATTTAAATTTTATAAACAAATATAAATATAAATTTGAATATTCTTAAATACGAATACGAATTGAATATTGTAACGAATATGAATTCAAATAAAATATCTACTCAATTTAGTTAGATCCGGATATCTTCATAACTTATGTAGTATGCAGATATTAATGGTATTTTATTCTCATATTATCATATTTAATCATTCTAATTCATTTACTTCACCTAAATAAACACGAATTAACATTGAATTAAAAAAACTTGTCTAATTAATTGTATTGCAATAAAATATGTATATTGCTTTATCAAATACAAATAGTTCGGACGGAATAACATTTTAGATAGTAAAAGTCTATACTATATTCGTATCCATATTGTGTATGCGAATTCGAATACAGATAGGAGAGAAATTGTTAATCGGATGAAAAAATCTATACCGTTTTCATATCATATCGAATATGATAACCGGATAAAACAGATAATTTATATCCATTTCCCACCCCTACCTGTCACAACCGAGTTACCATTAGTGGGCCCATGTGGCATTGTGGGACCGTATCACCACCGACCTATGCACCCGCCGAAGTCACTGTTGCCACACCCAAAATCATTTCCACTGCTGACACATGTCAGCTAGTCAAGTGACAATGGCGTGTGGGTGTTGACGGTCGCTATGCCTCACAAATATAAATACTCACAAGCGCACAATTTACCGATGCAACATTTAAACTTGGAGTATTCTAAGGTATCGTATTTATCCACAAGGATGCATAAATCAGTTAGATATATCAACAAGTTATCTAGATATTGTACCAACTTTTCATAATGGGAGTAAAGTCGGTATATAAGGGAATTTATCCACACATACACTTATCCAACCAAATACAACACAACCAAAGGTAGATAGCTAGCTTGAGTTCTGTTGCTGGAGGAGCAAACTAGGAGTGTCTATAGTGGTTCTTGATATAGTGAGACTTTGTAGCATAATACATAGGCAAATTATCATCAACTGACTATCGACAAGAATGGGATTTTACCCCTACCAAACTATTATGAGGACCTGCCCTGTCACGATATGTAAGATGATGCATCAACCCATAATAGCCGTCATCTCAAGGTAATTCAAGACCTCAACACCACGTCTATTCCAAAAATTACTATTCCACCTAAACAGTTTGTAATCAACATTAGAGAAATATAGAGATATCGAGAAACAATACTTCACTGTAAATTAGTGACAACAAAGCATGCTCAAAATGAATGGATTGTATTCCACATAAAATACTCATACATTGGTAGATAGGTACATAGAGTTGGTCACATATTGTACCTCTGAAGATGACTCTGTAACCTTGGCTTCACAAAGTTGACTCTTCTCCTAGCTACTACAACTCTGGCATCTCCTACACTACACAATGGTATATGTGCAAGTGGTGGAAAGTGTAGTACGATAGAATGATTGTGTGATGGATTGGATTGGATGATCTCAAATAGAGAGTGTAGGCAAGTATTTATGTGCTGAGGGGGATGATCGACCAACGGGGATGTCAATCAGCCGACGAGCTTCGTAGGAATGTGGAGTAGTGGTGCGAAAGAAGGCTTGATCATGCAATCGATTGATTAAGGCGGTGATCGACTGACCAGCATGTGGTCGACCAATCGGCCTCCCACATGTATCCTCGATGAACATTTGACATAGATGCTTCCCCATGCTTGGTCTTTGGTTGATGTGGACTGTTACAATCCTTTGGCATTGACGCAAAGAAATCTTAGCACATCGGCCGAAGAGGAGCGCTTCGGCTAGAACACCAAGTCAAGCTTGGACTTAGCCTCCATGGTGGAATCCAAGGCAAGCTAGTCGAGCCACATGTGTGTCGACTGACCAGAGTGTGGTCAGCTAAACCTTGTGATGCGGATATGCACGTGTCTTGTACTTTTCAGTTAAATATATTATTCAACTGAAAAGAATTATTTAGCCACAAGAAATATGGCTAAGTGAACTCTAATTTAATTGGGTCATTATTTCTTATATTTGGAGATGTAGAACCACTATTTTATGTAATTGTATGCAGACCCATACTTGATCTGTATAAATCTAAAGTGAAAATGCGTTTGAAAGAACTTGAAGAATCCTACATGCTTGCTGTCATGTGGAACAAAGGAGAAGGAACATGCGTGTTTGCTGTCTAAAAAGAATTTATTAGGTGCCAAAGACATGAAGAAACAAATCCCATATGGCTGGTTGGAGCACATAAGAGAAGACCCATGTGGATGGGGGAAAGAAAGCCCATGTGGTGGGAAAGCAAAAGGGGGGATCCAAAAACTTAATGTACAAGTTTTGGATAAGATTTTCAAGCCCAATCCCAACCGAATTCAAACTCAGATTCAACTCAGAACTCAATTCGGATTTGATTTAGGACAACCCAATAGGTAGTTACTGAAAAGGCCATACATTTCACAAACGGAGTCTGATTTAGATGTTTTTGTGCTTGTTGGAAAGCTTATTTCAATACCAACACAATGGATAAGGCCCCATCTTCAAATACATCATGATCATCTGCTATGACAAATAATGTGATAGCTGTAAAATCTAATTTCCTATTTATGTGAGTTCGAGTTTAAAACATTATAGGGATGAGTTGTATTCGGTTTGGGGACCATATGAACGTCCCAAGTGGCTATATAAGCCTTGTATTCATGCCTTTAGGGATTAGACCACTTTTGATAGAAATCAATCTACTGAATGTTCATATTCGAGTTCTTTGTGATTGCCAAAATTTGAAGGAGAACTAGACGTGTTCCTCAATCAAGATCGTTCAACCTTTCTGCTGGGAATTGGGTGCATAATAGATCTTCACTTGGTAGCTTCTGGGAGAAAGAGGTGTGTTGGCCAACCAAGGTTTGATTGGCTAACCATTATTCTTCTCCTGCCACAACAACCCGTGGCAAGGAAAATCCTTACCACGGTAGTCATTTTACCTGTTGAAACAGCCTCGATAGATGGACTTTGATAATTGACTATTTTTATGCGTTTTTGCTCATAAACCTACATGGTTAGTTGATGCACGACAAATAGTGGATTTACCATGTAAAGAGATGAACTTGTATTAAAACATCTTTATACCTTGCCTTTTTTTAGGAGATTTTGAGGGTGAAAATGTGCAATTATCATGCATCAACACACCCCACGCTCAAACCTTTGCTTGTCACAAGCAAGGTTGAATGTGGAACCTTGTTAAATCATGCCTCATGAATAATCCTGAATCTGAATAAACCTACAAGTGTCAAGCACACAACCGAATATTATACAACGGGTAAGAGTTAGAATAATCTAACCTGAATCTGTTAGCTTTTTGAAATGGTTAAGGGAAGAAATGATAGTGCAGAGTGACCTATTCACAACTCTCCATTTTGGTTTGCCCTTCAAAATTTTCTTTAGATATAAGTGGTAGAAATGATTCCCTAAAAGAAGCCAGTACTCCTTGTTGAGTCCTGGAATTTCTCTCGATAGCTCATGACTGTTTGTGGTACTCATCAGGCCAAATGGCCTTGTTTTCCCTACCCCTACTTTTATGAGTGCAAGGCTTATATGTGTAGCTTGGTAGGGTGAATGTCGACACTTCTGTAACCTGGTTTGTTGTAAGGTCAAGAGATAATCCAATTGGCAATCATAATACATGTCATTCTGATCATTAGAAGTTTAATGTTGATGGAGAGAAGAAAATGGACTCATGCCAAAGGAATGAAAACTTGCACATTTGCAAAGTATTCCGGGACACAAGTGAAGTCCTCATTATCATATATGCACATGAGGAAAGACATTGTCTAGGCCAGAGCATAGTCCTATAATATGAGGAAATGCGCTAAGGTTTTTCTAACTTCAAATGGTGGGGATTCTAGCTTCCTACCTCTACTTTTCTTTTCTTTTTTGTAGCTGGACCGCCTTTGGATGGGTGAAGTCAAGGTGACCTGTTGATGACGAGCATGAGTTTAATCCTCAAATTTTGCTGATGCGGATATGCACGTGTCTTGTACTTTTCAATTAAATATATTATTTAACTGAAAAGAATTATTAAGACATATAAAATATGGACAGGTGAACTCATTTCAAACTAAACTTAATATTTTTATTCATAAGGATGGAATACTACCTCATATTATCACATGGTACATTTTCAGATTTGTCAAATGGAAGATATTAGAACTGAGAGGGAGAAGCTGGAAGCTAGGGCCAAAGCAATGGAGAGGCACAAGGAAGAGGATAATCATATTAGGTGCTAAAGACATGAAGGAACAAAGCACATGCGGATGTAGCTGATAAGAACAAAGCCCATGTGGCTAGATGCAGCATACAAGAGAAAGACCCATGTGGATGGGGGAAAGAAAACCCATATGGTGGGAGAGCAAAAAGAGGGAGCCCAAAAACTTAAAGTACAAGTTTTGGACAAGATTTTCAATCTCAATTCAGACTTCCCACGTGCTCAACCAAATTCAAACTCAGATTTAACTCAAAACTCAATTTGGATTCGGTTTGGGACAACCTGACAGGCAGTTACTAAAAAGATCATAACTTTCACAAACAGAGTCCGATTCAAGCGTTCTTGTACTCGTTGGAAAGCTTATTTCAAGGGCCACGAATGGATTAGGCCCCACCTTCCAATTCATCATGAATCATCTACTATGACTTAAACAATGTGACGGGTGTAAAATTTAGTTTCCTTTTTTATGAGAGTTCGTATCTAAAACCATATAGGGTTGAGTTGTATTTGGTTTGGGGACCATATGGACGTCCCAATGGGCTATATAAGTCTTGTATTGACAGTCTTTAGGGCTCAGCCACCTTTGAGAAAAATCAATCTACTACAGTTTGTTCGAGTTTGCTACTGAAATTCCATAGGGAATTAGAAATGTTTCAATCAAGATCATTCAGTCTTTCCGCTGGGACTTGGGTGCACAATAGATCTTCGCTTGATGGTCGGCAAAATCAACGCGAGTGTGTTTTGACAGATTAAAGAGTGTTCGTCTCTTGCACTGGCATTGGAGGATCAATATTGTGATTCATCAAGACTCCCGTGAGTATCTATCCTACGTCGAGAAGATCGGACGATCTCGTATCATCTTGGTATCAGAGTGCGGTTTACTCGATAGGATCTTCTCCCTTTACTTTTTATTTCATTACTTCCTGTCCTATAATCCATTAAACCAAAATTTACAACAAAAAAATCCGAACCATAGTTTAATCTGTTATTTCATTTGAGTTTTTTTATGTTTTGATCCATTAGAAGTTTTGTTTACATGCTGATCGTAGTGTCCTTTGTGTAGCTTAATCATTGCATATTTAATTCTTGAAAATCCGCTAGTTGATCTTTCAATTAGCATCCAAAAAAAGTAGATTCAATTTACATTTTCAATTCTTATTCTTCCTGTCCACGTAAGATCTTTGCGCATCTCAAAAAAATATCATATCCGAATACATCTAGGTTTCATTTTTCTTGTTTGATTCGGTTGCAAGAAACCGTAGCCGCCACCTAGAATCCTAGTTGGACATGTTCGAACCATCCGAAGTTTGTTGCGGTTTGAATTCCGAGCATCTGATGAGATTTTTCACTTAAATATTTTGACCCTTAAGACTAGTCTTTGATAATTGCATATAGGGTTGCTCTTAAATTAATTATTTCGACGGAATATTACCAATTGTCCGTGCATCACTCATTCGGCTGACACAAAAAATTCAGAGTTTATACCCCTGCATTTTTCAAAAAAAAATATTTGTGACTCATATACCTCATTAGACTTAGAATAAGAATTTGAATCTTTTGAGTCACTTGCAGGGCAGCAAAAAAAAGAGCAAAAAAAATACGGAGCAAAAAAAATGTGAAAATGGGCCGAACTTGAGTGAGTGTTTTATGCTATAAATTCAGTTGGAGTTTTTTAATTTCTTTCAGCAATCTTGTGCCCTTAAATTTATATTATTACAATTGGCTAGTGTCTCTCCTAGTACGTGATGCAAAACAAGCTAATATTTATCGGTTGTTTCTTTTAGTTTATTCCTTTATTTGTATTGAGTCGCATTGATCATTGCGTGTTGTGCGTTTGTCAGACTCGGATTCGAAATCCAGAATCCTCTTTGATTCCACCGCACTATTCCCTGGATAAGACAGTGAAAATATAATTTACACATATCAGAGTTTAAAATATGTCACGTTGGGCAATTGTTTTACATGACGGGCCTCCCAGGCCAAATAGTTACAATCCAAAAGAAACACAACAGAAGATAAAAGCAGCAACGGGACCATAAGCCACAGGCAGGTGATTTGGGGTAAATGTGTGCATCTATATTGCCTAGTCTTAGGTAATATAGGCGCACACCCTTACGGCAAGCCAACTTGCCTAGACTAAATATTTTAAAATCCGCCCTGGTTGCCATCGTCGGCTACTTGACTTGGTGCATCCACATAGGCGTAATGATTTTGTCCTCCCGCTTCTGGATTTGATTATACGAGTGTGAGCACACTAACCACCGTGCTCAGTGAGCTAATACACAGAATGCAAATATATAACATGCATGGCTTAACAAGGAATAGGCTCGGGTTATTTTATTTTGCCGAAAATTGCATTTTCAAAGACTTAAGATATATGTATAGGAAATTCCTAGACTTAGCCATTTGGACTAAAAATCATAATGCTTTTCAATAAAAGATTTGTGATGATAGTACTAGTACAGATTACATCCACCGTTACATGTCACCGGCACTATATAGCCAATTTTCAGCATTATAGTCGCTTAACTTATCACTGGGACGACACCCAGGACAATACAAACCAGGATAGTCAATCGTCCTTCATTTTTCCATTCCAAGTACCAACTTTCGTAATGGTTTTTGAAATAGAACTATATCAGAGTTAAGTTCTCATGTCCGCCCTTGACCGTGAGCACGGCTATTCGAATAGTTTTGACTCTGCAGAGTTTGTATATTTTCACCACAAGAGACAATCCGCTTTTTGCCCTGTATGATTTCTTAGCCATGCAGTTGAGTAGACCATCACAATAACCTTTCAATACTACCTGGCCTCAGGGTCTCATCTCACCCTATGGGATGCTCCCACTTGCGGTGGGTCCCATACGTTGCGCAGGATGTTAATCACTCTTTTACTAGCGCCTCAGGCTCCACTTCCCAAACGCCAGTAAAATTAGATAAACAAATCACCCTCCATTCGGTATCGCTTTAGCCACACCAGACCCTGGCATTCCGGCACTTCTTTCCCCCAGCCTGTGAGATGAGTCCGAGGTTCGGTAGAGTTTACTTAGCCAAGTTGCACTTTGAAGACTTATAGTTGCATTGTTTTACAATGAGAAGTCATGACCCGATTAGGTTCTTAGGTTATCTGGGCGGTTCTACCCCGTTCCACACACTCGTGCACTCCAATGCACCATGCCTCTGAACCATTCGCCCAGACGTTTAAGCAATTTGGAGATTTTGGGGTTTAAAATAAGGATCATTTTAAAATACTCGAATATTTCCCAACTATGACTTCCCCCAAACTTGATTTTGCTTTTGCAAACAATGGTGAGGTATTTGAATACCTCTGATAACTAAGCCATGCTAAGCCGTATATATAAATGTATGTTATTTTTGAAAGCTTAACATAATTATTTTTCTTAGGGGGCTAAGCAAGGGTCACTGATTAATGTACTATGAAGTATGATACTAGTACTTGCATAAGGGTACTTAGCTATAACATGAATATCAAACGTAAAATTTGTACATAAAATACCAGCATGCAAGTTATTAATTTGAATCTAAATAATTTGCAAAACGGGTATTCAAAATGATCAAAGTATCGACTCGCCTGGGTCACAGGGGGCTTGGTCTTGTTCATCTTAGACTGCGTCTACCTCTAATTCCTCTTCCTGGGCCTCGTAGGCTAATTTTACGTCGAACGTACATTTTAAAAGAAATAAAGCAAATTAACATAACCAAATAAAACTTCACAATAATTTAAACAAACACAAAAACTTATGATTTTGGTTCCACTGGACAGAGAATGAATTTATATGAATTTACCAATTTGTCTCACTAAATTTAGAGTTAAAATGAATAAGTTATGAATTTTTAAAGTTTAAGAATAATTTTCATAACCATTTAAATTTGTATCATAAATTCAAATAAGCTCAAAAATTCATGATGTTGGTTCTACTAGAAAGAGGATGAATTTAGCCATTTTTCTCATTAAATTTGGGGTTAGAATGAATTAGTTATGAATTTTCAAAGTTTTCAGCCAATGTAAACAAAAATCAAAATCAGAAATTATTTAATTAACCAAAGGACAGAGAGTGTATTAGGCTGACAGGTGGGGCCCACTGTATATTTTATCCTTTTCTCTGCTGACACAGACAGGTGGGGCCCACAGGGTTAAAAGGAAAGCGCGCGGGCTACGAAAGCAGAAAACAAAACTTTTCTACCGCGTACACCAGGACATCATGCTAAGGAAGGATCATGGATTTTTACCACTAGACGCGCAGCGCAGCGGAAGAAGAGTGGGAAACCGATCCAACCACGCGCGTCGAGGTAGTAGTGAAAGTAGCCGATCATCCCGAACAGATCGTCTCCTCCACGCAATCAACCACACCACGAGCGGATCCAATCTGTAGGTTGTTGACGCCGATCAACACCGCAACGAGCAGCGCCTCCACCGGTATCCACACGTCCAGGGCTGGAACGCCGATTGCGAGTGTACTAGCACTCGTGAACGGCTAGGATTTGGCTCGGGAGGTGGCGGCTAGGGTTATGCTAGAGGTTAACAGGAGCGTGTCCCCTCAGCTCCTCACCTTCATATATATAGACATCCTTACTTGGGCCTTGCGGACCGAGGCCCAATAGGAGTATATTCGGATCTTTATCCGAATTGAGCCCATATCCGAATCATATTCGAATTAGTGTTCCAACCCGTTAAGTGTGCGACCCTGTAGGTTCACGTATACTTGGTTATGACCCGAAAACGTCTTTCCGGTCACACTGTTAATAGCGGCCTCTAGTAAGACATATTAACCCTAAAGTATACGTAAAGATCATATCGGCTGAACCTGTAATGTTCTCATGTACGAATCTCTTTGCCTCACGATATAGATTGAGCTCAAGGCGAGACCTGTGTCATCCTCTTAATAGCTCAATCACTCTCTCGATTCCGTGATGGATTATATACTTGTGATTGACTCCTCAATCACCTTGGCATGGCCATGCACTTTCATAATCCATTACATCGAGGGGTCCAGAGATATCTCTCCCATAAGGAGGGGCAAATTCTATCTTGATCATTCACATCCCACTACATGTTTCATGGCAAACCCGAAGACTACTTTTATGACTACCCAGTTACGGTGTAGTGTTTAGTAGTCCCCAAATAAGCTACTACGTATGTTGGGAACCATGATGATCTCAAGTCTAAGGATTCTACATAAACACTACTTGAGACCAACTGATGACATATGAAATCTCTGCAGTGTCTTATGGCGGGTCTATCCAATATATTTTCACTAACACATGTCCATATTATTGATTTGGTATCACCATACCATGATCCATGAAACATAATCATCAATCAATACATATGCTGATCTTTGTCTTGGAATCATATTTGTTCCTCATATGATATATGATAAGGGATCATTTAGAAATAGCAACATTTTAGCATTAAGAGTCTCATGAATAAGTCACATACTCATTGATCAATAATGATAATGTCTATTTCAAGGAACAAAGTAATATATCATAAACATACTATGTGATATATACAACATCTCCATATTGTCTCTAGGGCATATCACTAACAGTCTCCCACTTGCACTAGAGTCAACCATGTAGGTATCTAATGCCCATTGCCCTAGTGTGAGCCTCATGCTTTGGCTGGGGAAGCGGCTTTGTCAACGGATCTGCAATGTTCAAATCCGTTTGTACTTTGCATATCTTCACATCGCCTCTCTTCACTATCTCGCGGATGAGATGAAATCGCCGTAAAATGTGCTTGGACTTCTGGTGCGATCTAGGCTCCTTGGCTTGTGCAATGGCACCACTATTGTCACAGTAGAGGTCCATTGGGCTGGAGGCACTAGCCATCACACCAAGCTCAGAAACAAATTTCTTGATCCAAACAGCCTCTTTAGCAGCTTCAGAAGCTGCTATGTACTCGGCTTCTATTGTAGAATCAGCAACTGTCTCCTGCTTGGACTCTTCCAGCTCACCGTACCGCCATTCAGGATGAACACAAATCCAGATTGCGATCTAAAATCATCTTTGTCAGTTTGGAAGCTAGCATCGGTGTAACCATTTACAACGAGCTTTTCCTCACCCCCATAGACGAGGAACACATCTTTAGTTCTTCTCAAGTACTTCAAGATGTTCTTTACGGCAATCTAGTGACTTTCACCTGGATCTGATTGGTATCTACTCGTAACACTTAAAGCATACGAGACATCTGGACGTGTACAAAGTATGGCATACATAATGGACCCAATAGCCAAAGCATATGGAATCGCATTCATTTTATCCCGCTCATCAGGTGTACTAGGACACTGATTCTTGCTAAAGTTTATACCATGTGACATAAGTAGAAAGCCTTTCTTGGAATCCTGCATGTTGAACCTTTTCAACACCTTGTCAATGTACGTATCTTGACTTAATCCAATTAGCCTTTTTGATCTATCTCTATAGGTCTTGATGCCCAGAATATATGCCGTCTCTCCTAAGTCTTTCATAGAGAACTATTTTTTAATGAAGACTTAGCAGATTTGAGCATAAGAATATCATTTCCGATCAGTGATATGTCATCCACATATAAGACTAGAAATACGAGTGCGCTCCCACTAGCCTTTTGGTAAACGCAAGGCTCTTCTTCGTTCTTGATGAAACCAAACCCTTTGATTACTTCATCAAAACAAATGTTCCAACTCCGAGATGCCTGCTTTAATCCATAAATAGATCTTTGGAGCTTGCATATCTTTCCAATTGATTGTAGATCGACAAAACCCGTGGGCTGTGTCATGTACATATCCTTACTTAGATTTTCATTAAGGAAAACTGTTTTGATATCCATTTACCATATTTCATAGTCGAAATATGCAGCAATTGCTAGAATGATCCGAATATACTTTAGCATTGCGACGGGCGAAAAAGTTTCATCATAATCAACACCTTGAATTTGTTTGAAACCTTTGGCCACCAATCGCGCTTTATACATGTGAAAATTTCCATCTATATCTATCTTTTTCTTGAAAACCCATTTGCACTCAATGGTTTTAACACCATAAGGTGGATCAACCAAGTTCCAAACTTGATTACTGTGCATGGATTCAATTTCGGATCTCATGGCTTCAAGCCATTTCTCAGAGTCTGGTCCCACCATCGCTTCTTCATAGGTCTTAGACTCATCGTTGTCTAACAACAATATGTCCCGTTGTTGAATAGTCAAGAACATGTACCTCTTAGGTGCACGACGTGACTTCTCTGACCTACGTGGTGCCGGTGTGTCCACAACAGGTTCTTCAACAGTTTGTTCATCCTGTTGTGGTTCTGTAGGAGCTGAAACATTTTCAGGTGTTTCTCGAATTTCTTCAAGTTGTACTGTGCTCCCACTATCCCTTCTTGAGAGAAACTCTTTCTCTAAGAAGACACCATGCCGGACGACAAACACTTTGCCTTCTTCTTGATTATAGAAGTAATATCCTTTTGTTTTCTTAAGATACCCGATAAAGAAGCATTTATCAGATTTAGGAGTGAGCTTATCAGATTGTAAACGCTTTACATAAGCCTCACATCCCCAAATCTTAAGAAAAGACAAGCTAGGACGTTGTCCTGTCCACATCATATGGTGTCTTTTCTACTGATTTTGATGGAACCCTGTTTAGTGTGAATGCGGCTATTTCAAGAGCGTACCCCCAAAAAGACAACGGAAGATCACTTTGGCTCATTATGGAGCGCACCATATCTAATAAGGTGCGATTTCTCCGTTCAGATACCCCATTCCATTGAGGTGTTCCTGGCGGAGTCAATTGTGGAACAATTACACAATCCTTTAGATGATTGCCAAACTTATGGCTCAAATACTCGCCTTCACGATCAGATCGTAGAAACTTGATTGTTTTGCCTAAATAATTTTGCACTTCATTTTGGAATTCTTTGAACTTTTCAAAGGATTCAGATTTTTGCTTCATCAGGTAGATATACCCATATCTACTAAAGTCATCAGTAAAAGTTATGAAGTACTGAAAACCACCTCTGGCTGTTAAGCTCATTGGTCCACATACATCAGTATGTACGAGTGCCAATAAGTCACTTGCCCGTTCACCTTGACCGGTGAAAGGTGCCTTTGTCATCTTGCCAAGTAAACAAGATTCGCATGTCTCTAATGATTCAAAATCAAATGAGTACAGAATACCATCTCTATGGAGCTTCTGCAGGCGTTTCTCATTTATGTGACCTAAGTGACAGTGCCAAATAAACGTGGGATTCAAATCATTCGGACGTTGCCTCTTGGCATTAATGTTATAGACTGGTGACCCTTCAAGAGTAAGAATGTATAACACATTCACCAATGGAGTATGACAATAGAACATATCTTTGAAATAAAGAGAACAACCATTGTCCACAGATTTAAAGTCATAACCTTCTGCTTGCAAACATGAAGCAGAAATAATGTTCTTGGAAAGAGATGGAACACAATAACAATCATTCAATTTCAAAACTAATCCTAAAGGTAAAGACAATGGCAAGGTGTCAACAGCTACTGTAGCAACTTTTGCTCCATTGCCAACGCGAAGATCCACTTCGCTCCTCCTCAAACTTCTATTTCTTCTTAGCCCCTGCAACGATTTGCAAATGTGAGCAACCGATCCGGTATCAAATACCCAAGAATTAGTGGATGAAGTAGCAAGATTGATTTCTATAACATTTATACCTGGAGTGGAAGTCATACTTCCCTTCTTCTTCTTAAGATCCTCCAAGTACTTTGGGCAGTTCCTTTTCCAATGTCCTTATTGCTTACAGTAGAAACAATCTGCATCAGGATGAGCAGCGCTCTTCTTGTCTTGCTTGGTCTTAGAACTGCTCGTGATCGCATCGGGAGCTAACTTTCTTTTGACCGCGCTTTTCTTGACATAGGGCTTGCCCTTGCCTTTATGCATCATCATCACATGATTGCTGCTTTTCTTAATGCTTTCCTCTGCAGCTTTTAGCATCCCATGCAACTCAGCCAGAGTCTTGTCCAGGTTGTTCATGTGATAGTTCAGTATAAATGGCTCAATACTCGGGGGAAGTGACTGGAGAATTACATCAGTAGCCAACTCTTGGCTAAGGGGAAAACCAAATTTTTCCAGACTCTCAATGTAGCCAATCATCTTAATCACATGAGGGCTGACGGGATTCCCTTCTGCAAGTCTGCACACAGACAAGGACTTTGAAGTGTTGAATATCTCAGCCCTTGCTTGGTTCTCAAACATACCACGTAACCCCACAATGATATTGTAGGCATCTGTGTTCTCATATTGCTTCTGAAGCTCAGAGGACATTGTGGCAAGCATGAGACAGCTCACATCAAGGCAATCATTCGTTTGCTTCTTATAAGCTCTCCATACTGCCACAGTAGCATTATCAGGCAAGTCTTCGGGGTAAGGAGACTCAAGGACATACTCCTTGCGCTCTTGCTTGAGAACAATTCTCAAGTTGCGATACCAATCGAAAAAGTTTGTTCCATTGAGTTTTTCTTTCTCAAGAACAGATCGCAAATTAAAAGTCTTTGGATGCGGCGTTAATGACATGATCTACAACACAAGAATATGCAAAGTTTAGCACTATGTTTATGTTCATCTTTTATTAAACTATTTAACAAAAAACTCCCACTATGAGTTTTGCAACAAAAACTCCCTCTAAGTTACATAGTGGGTCAAGATTCTCATTTTACTAATTCCTAGTGAGCTTTAGCATCACGGCTAGAAAACTAGTGACATGGGTATGCAACACCTTGCTAATCACATCCCTATGTGACTGTACTTTGGGTGACATCAGTATGCCTCGGCCCCAACCTATGCCCCAAGGTCCAAAACTATTTTGATAACCATGTTAAGTAAACCAAATGCTTCCACATGTAGATGTCCGACATCTACCCAAATAATGATGATAACCGACGGCACTCTACTTTGGTAGACCTACCATACGGTGATCATTATCTTTTGGTGCAACATATGGAAGAGTATTAACACCTAATTTTAAGAGGTATTATATCCTACCAAAGCAACATATCACATATATCATTGCATAAGAATAAGATAGATAACATCATAGATAACATTTAATTGTGAAGTAGTATGGCCCAAAAATGGTGATATTCATCTTCATGTAGGTGTAGACGATCTCCATCCTCCACATCACTTCTTTAGGCCACCATGCTTGAAAGTTTGTAACCTCAAAACTAGGCTACTACCACTAATAGCTAGAAATTGAAGATTACAAAGAAAGATTCAAGCATTAAGGTCGACACGCAGGTCGTTAAATACAATATATACAGCTAACAATAGCTGAAATAATCATGACACGCAGGCCATGAACGAATGTTACATGCATCACATACATCTCATACATTTCAATAAGCTATAGGGCCATACTATTCACACCATTCCCTGCAAAAACAAGTTAGACGTAGAATCACATTCTACCTAACGATGTGAACCCAAGACGCTATACAAGGGGGGTACGCACGGCGGTCCTGCTATGAAAATCTCCCGAAATTATATAGATCGTATCTATAAAATCACTATGGAAATCTCATCGAACCGATCAAATCAACCCAAATCCGAGCCATTCAAAATGTCTCATTTTCATTAGATCAATCATATTGATCATCGCGATCGGTATAATTAAGGAGACCACAACACAAGACCTCGATCTGTTGGCTCGATCTACTGATTGTGCGCGCAGTTAGCCCCGATGGTGATTCCAATCGGTAGGGGCAAGTCGCACGTACATCAAAGAAGGAGCACGAACTAATCTTTTTGGCCATATGATGCTATCAACTCATACGTATTTCAACCCCTTATGATCGATTGATCTCATCAACCCATGCTACCACCGATTCATCACATGAACCACCTGATCTAGAATGTAATAGATCCAATCTACTACTACCGCATATTAACATATGCGCTGATCCAGATTGCAAACTAAGCAAGATGGCTCTGATACCACTAAAAGAAAAGCGCGCGGGTACAAAAGCAGAAACAAAACTTTTCTACCGCGCACACCAGGACATCATGCTAAGGAAGGATCATGGATCGTTACCACTAGACGCGCAGCGCAGCGGAAGAAGAGTTGGGAACCGATCCAACCACGCGCATCGAGGTAGTAGTGAAAGTAGCCAATCATCCCGAACAGATCGTCTCCTCCACGCGATCAACCACACTATGAGCGGATCCAATCTGTAGGTTGTTGACGCCGATCAACACCGCAAGGAGCAGCGCCTCCACCGGTATCCACACGTCCGGAGCTGGAACGCCGATCGCGAGTGTACTAGCACTCGTGAGCGGCTAGGGTTATGCTAGAGGTTAACAGGAGCGTGTCCCCTCAGCCCCTCGCCTCCATATATATAGACATCCTCACTTGGGCCTTGCGGACCGAGGCCCAATAGGAGTCTATTCGGATCTTTATCCGAATTGAGCTCATATCCGAATCATATTCGAATTAGTGTTCCAACCCGTTAAGCGTGCGACCCTGTAGGTTCACGTATACTTGGTCATGACCCGAAAACGTCTTTCCGATCACACTGTTAATAGTAGCCTCTAGTATGACATATTAACCCTAAAGTATACGTAAAGATCATGTCGACTGAACCTGTAATGTTCTCATGTACGAATCCCTTTGCCTCACGATATAGATTGAGCTCAAGGCGAGACCTGTGTCATCCTCTCAATAGCTCAATCACTCTCTCGATTCCGTAATGGATTATATACTTGTGATTGACTCCTCAATCACTATGGCATGGCCATGCACATTCATAATCCATTACTGTAACAGCCCAGTTTTTTTAAAAAAAGAAAATAAAAATAAAAAATTTATAAAGTAAAATAATAATTATTTTAGTTTAAAATAAAAATCAAAGTTATTTAGTCAATTGAATTTTTTTAAAAAAATTATAGTTGACCTGATTTTCAACTTTAAAGAAAAGAGCCTCTGCGTTAAACAAAAAACTATTTTTATAAAGAAAAATATGCAAATTATACTTGGAATTTTTTTATGAGTTTAAAATAGCTTTAGAAACTTACATGAATTTTTCGAAGATTTTTAAGCTTTATTTATAAATTATTATTTTATTTTAAGCTAGAAAAATAAAAACATTTTAAAAAATTAAAATAAACTTCAATAAATTCCGAAAAAAATTTTATTTATTCTTTTTAGGTTCCAAGGATTCTAAAAATAATTTTTCTGGAATTTTTTCAAATTTTCTTTTTCTTCTTCCTTTTCTCCTTTTCTTTTCTCTTTCTCTCTCCTCCCTTTCTTCAACCTCCAGGCTGTGCGCGTGTGTACAGTCGCCATGGTCGTTTTTGAAGCTTTGATTCAAACCTCCATAACTTGTGATTTCCTCAACGGTTTTTAGCGAAATAAATTGCATTCAACTCCCCTCATCAAGCTCTTTCATTCCCCCACCGTTTTCCCTCTCATTGATGACCATTTTTGTAGGATTTAACTCATGCCATTCAAAGACATCGATGGTTGATCTCCCTCCTCGGACCTCCTTAGCCCCTATAAAAGGGAGCCCCGTGAGCCTCTCCTCATCCTCACTCAACTCCGAAAATCTCAAGTCCTCACTCCTCTTCTTTTGGGCGCAATCGAAGTTTTAGTTTTGTGTTCCAAGCGCCGTTCTCCGGCTTATTGCGCCTCGTCCGGTGGAGCCCCGCCGCGTTTGACCACATCGTTGGCTTCGCCTCGCCGCGTTCTACGCAGTACTCACCTCGCCTTCGCCGGAACTTCGCCAGAGCATCGTCGGCACCGTGGGCCAAATCGGGTCCGCGTTCGTCGCGTCGCCACCGGCCGACCGTGCATGCCCGACGAAAACCAAGGTGAGCATCATGATCCCCACGCTCTACTCTTCGATTCGCTGCAACTCTCGCATGTTAATTCCTCTCCGTTTGCCCGGAACACCGATGTCAGCCTGTAGGCCGCATAAAGTCTTGTCCACCGTGTTTCGCTAGTCCGTTGGCCGAGCCGTCTCCGGCGTTGAGTTCGTCTCAATGCGTTCTACGCCGTGCTCCCCTCAGTTCATCCAAAAACCTTCCACAGAATGGCCGTAAATGGCACTGCGCGTCCCCGCCTGTCCGGGATTGCTTTCAACAATCCGTCCGCGTCAAAACGTGCCAAACCCTCCCAGGAGGCTACGTTTCAGATGGTTTTGGATTCGCCGCACCGAGCGCGAAGATATTAAGTTTTTCGTATTTCGGTACCGTCGTCGTTCAAACGACGATTGCGTCGCCTCCGGTGAGTTTTCGGCTTAGCCGATATTTTTCCTAGACTCGCCTCGCCGCATTCTAGGCCGTGCTCACTTTCCTTCTCCATGTACCATTCCCAAAAATTATTCTTCTCTCCACACCCTATGTCGTTGTCGCCGTACACGTCGTCACCGTGCTCCGTTTGACGTGCCGTCACTTCCTACATGTGCCTCGGGTCATTAGCAACCCATTGGCTTCACCTTCCATGCCTTTTCTCACCGACGACACGGCCAAAAATAGTGAAAAGGGCTGCTGTCCGTTACTGTTCACTTCGGAATATTCCTGATTTTTCCTTTGTCAGCATTTTCTGATCCGACAATCTTCCAATCGCTCGTTCTCCTCCGTCCGAACTCCGAATCAGGTGATTCGAGTTTCTAAATTTATCTAAATTCATAATCTATCTTTTAGTATATATTTCATAATTTTTGGATTTTCTCGACCGCCCTTGGTTGAGTCTCTTCACCGCCGGAACACCGTCGCGACCGCCGCCTGAGTTGCGCCATCACTTTACCTTGCCGCCGACCACCTTCCAGCCACTTGCGGTGTTACACAAGAGCACCAACGCACTCCTCGTAGTCCCCACTCTCTTTTTGTGCCCCTCGCCAACCCCCGCCGTGCCCCGCACCGCTAGCGAGCCCACGGGCTTTGTGCGCCGCACCACCGTCTATGGGCTCGGCTCCACTATTCCCCTCACCCAATTGTCCTGGTTCGCTCGTAAACCTGTCGCACCGAGCAACTTCTGCCTTCTTCGTCTGAGGAGCTCCGGCGAGTAATTGCCTCGAACCTTCTTGCGCCCCGTCGATGCCACCGATAACCGTACCTACCTCCGCTACACCCTCACCGCCAGCCAACTCTGTGTAGCCTGAACCTTGCACAAAGGAAATACTGGACTCATACTCTTCTCCCTCTTTTGTACACCTCCTCGGTCTTCGTCGCCGTTGGATCGCTCGGATCTTGTCACGTGAAGCCGTCCGATGTCTCCCAGCCATCCAATTCTTAGACTCCGACATTCGGAGGCTCATAAGACTCTGCTATCCGGAGGTTCTTTAGACTCCGCCGTCCGGAGGTTCTTTAGACTTCGTCGTCTAGAGGATCTTTAGACTCCGCTGTTCGGAGGTTTCTTAGACTCTGACTGCTCGGAGCCTTCAACTCCGACTTCGACCTTCAAACCCCATAGACTTCGACCTTCGGAGACTCCAATTTTGACTTTGACTTTCAGAGACTTCAACTCTAGTCTTCGACCTTCGACCTCGAAGACTTCGATCTCGGAGCCTTCGACTTCGACCTCCGTCTTCGATCCGACCAAGGCTGTTGGACCGTTTTAATCTCCGCACCCTCCGACCTCTCTGAACCCTCCGATCTCTCCGACCACTCGACTCCGACTACCCTTGGTTCTCGACTGTTATTGTGTTCTTCGACCACTGTACAATTTCGAGCAAGTCTTCGACCGAATCTTAATCTTCGAATTCGACTGCACCCGTACTTGAAGTCTTTGCTTCGACTTAGACCTCTGCATTTTCAACAGTTGATTCGACTATGGTTTTGACCATGTCTTTGACTACGCCTTCGATCATGGTTTCAACCATACACAAATATTGTAGCTTCCAACCACTTTTCCTTCATAAAGAAAAGAATTACAAGAATTCCTTTTATTCATTTCTTTGGAATTCAAACTATCAGAAGTCCTTTTTCTTTGCTCTAACTCCGATTGGACCCATCCAAATTTCTAAATTCATATTCTATCTTTCGGCATTTATTTTATAAAATTTAGATTTTATTTGAATTTTATTTGAGTTTAGTTTGTTCTTGCTTTCCGCGTGTAGACTACGACTATTCCGGAGAGTATAACTTCAACGAACCTCAGCAAACTTCGAAGCAAGGCAAGTTACACCTTTGACCATGTTGACCCCAGTATTTCAAATTTATTTATGTTGTTTTACTGTATATGCATGCGTATCTTTATTCAAATTTAGTTTACATTCAATTTAAATATAGTTACACCCATGATCCTTTGACTATAGCCAATTTTGAATCTCAAATTCGTATACCTTGTCACCCTAGCTGAAAACTTGTTAGTATCATAGTGTTGACTAGAAATTTTATAGAAATGCTTAGCCTGGCTTAGTATAATTTTAGGTGGGATCAATCTTTCACATGAAATGACAGACTTTGAAAATTGATATCTTAACTTCGGTGAGTCAAGGATGGTTTGTGAAAATTGTTTAAAAATGAAAATAGAAACTTATGATTTGGACTTAGGCTAATGGTTAGTTTGGTGACACCTGGTTGATTGTCGTGCATATGGGTATGTGGTTGAGCCTAAGTCGGATTAAGGACCGTTTCTGTGATTCATTTTACGAAGTCACTTCGTACTACCACAAGTCCGGTATGGGACGGACCTGGCTAAGTAATTTGTGAAGTTCCAAATAAAGTTTCGCTATAGGCTGAATGTGAGCGTGGCGTAGGCCGCGAGAAGTCTCACATGGCACAAGAGGGGGCTCCAACTCGTGGATTCGAGTTGTGATGAAACCTTAGTGGCGGCGTGACTGTTTTGGCTATGGATCATTGTAACAGCCTTGTCATGATCTCCTCGCCGCACACCAAAGGAAGTGTGTTAATCTAGTGGCAATATGGGATGATCGTGTCTTGTGGGTAAAGTTGTACACCTCTGCAGAGTTTTAATCTATCCTGGATAGCCGTGTCCACGGTCATGGACATGCTGAGTAGAGTCTTCACATATTAGACTTGGGTTTTCAAAATGGTTTCTGAAAAAGCTTATGGATGGATGGACGGAATACATGACCAGGTGGGATACCTGTGAATAAGTTGGTGTTTGGTCGGAGCCTACACTAACGATAAGAATCCATAAGAGATTTTGAAAAGCATATGGATAGATGGAATCCATGTGAAATCATTTGAAAAGATGGACCAGGTGGGATACCTGTGACTAGGTTAGTGTTTGGTCGGAGCCTGCACTAACGATATTATTTTGTTAAATTATTATTTCTATCTACTGTATAAAATTCAGCTTTTGCACTTATGTATTGTATTTAAATTCAGTACTGTTTTTCGCACAAATAACCTTATTAAGCCTTCTTTGGTTATCCTTATGCATGCATTCACTCTGTTAAAAACTCCTGGTGTAACTTGCGTAAGTACTTTATGTGCTTATCTTGGGAGTACTTTATGTGCTCACCTTGCTAAAATCTGTTGCCAGAGGATGATGCCAACAACTTCGGTGAGGATGGTGACGACTAGGCCGCGTCTTACAGTCATTCGCCTGTGGGCAGGCAGGATGGGCTGTACCTCTACGCTTTATTCTTCTGCTGCTTTATTTTGTTGGCCATGAGCCTTTATTTGTAAACCTTGGCCATCAGGCCCGTTTAATAAAGTGGGATTGTTTTGCATGATATATATCTCTGTTCACCCTGTGTGTACTAGCTTTTCCTGGGATAGTGCGATTTACACAGAGGGTCCTGGAGTCGTTGCTCC
This sequence comes from Melocanna baccifera, assembly GCA_036346265.1. Taxonomy (NCBI): domain Eukaryota; kingdom Viridiplantae; phylum Streptophyta; class Magnoliopsida; order Poales; family Poaceae; genus Melocanna; species Melocanna baccifera. The sequence continues at coordinate 15,143,691 of CM070692.1, read as the reverse complement.
GGGGTCCGACAATTACATCGAGGGGTCCAGAGATATCTCTCCCACAAGGAGGGGCAAATTCTATCTTGATCATTCACATCCCACTACATGTTTCATGGCAAACCCGAAGACTACTTTTATGACTACCCAGTTACGGAATAGTGTTTAGTAGTCCCAAAATAAGCTACTACGCATGTTGAGAACCATAATGATCTCAAGTCTAAAGATTCTATATAAACACTACTTGAGACCAACTGATGACACATGAAATCTCTGCAGTGTCTCATGGCGAGTCTATCCAATATATGTTCACTAACACATGTCCATATTATTAATTTGGTATCACCATACCATGATCTATGAAACATAATCATCAATCAATACATATGCTGATCTTTGTCTTCGAATCATATTTGTTCCTCATATGATATATGATCAGGGATCATTTAGAAATAGCAACATTTTAGCATTAAGAGTCTCATGAATAAGTCACATACTCATTGATCAATAATGATAATGTCTATTTCAAGGAACAAAGTAATATATCATAAACATAGTATGTGATATATACAACATCTCTATGTTGCCTCTAGGATATATCACTAACATTTATTAATTCCTTAATTTTACAGTGACTAACATGTGGGGCCCACTGAAGTTTTTAGACTCCTTAATGTGCTGGCAACTTACACGTGGGGTCCACTACGGGTTAATTAATCGTTTCTCTGTGCCGCTGACAAATGGGGCCCGCGGGGTTTTTAATGCTATGTGACGCTGACCAGTGGGGTCAGGTGCCGGTTTAACTATCGCATGGCCCACATGTCAGTGAATCATTAGTTTAAACGCCGAGATTATTGCTAATTATCTCGCGCGCTAACCGGTCGGCACGGTCTACAGTGCCTTCTTCCTTCGGCCGCGGTTGGTGAAGCTCGCCACCGGCGGGGGAAGCGACGGTCGCCGGTGAAGATATGTAAAATGGGTTCTCTACCCCACCGCCCACCTCTGTGCAAAAGCTTGCTAGCCAATTTGGCCGAGACCATTATCGGCAGCGAGCTCGGGCGGTGGTGGAACAAAGCGCCACCACGGCTACGGAGCTAGACGGCATAATTTTCCAATTAACTGCTAAGGTAGCACCTGGGAGTGATCACGACGCTGAATTTAGGGTCGCCGAGGCTCGGGAGCGGCTGGAGAAGACTGTCGATGTGCGGCAGCGGTGCTCCGGGGAGGCGCCCGGTGAGGTAGTAGCTCGGGCATGGTGAGCTTCCGAGGACGGTTGGGTTAGCTTCGCCAAGCTCTGGTGAGGCTCTTGGCCGATGGAATCAGACTATGATGGTGTAAATTGACAGTGGGCTCCTTGACTGTGATTGCGGGCCTTGGCTGGCTTTATAGACGGCGAAAACAGGGCTGGCCACGTGGAGGGGCATGGGCAGCAATAGCGGTGATGAAGGCGGCAGCATAGGTACAGTGCATGGGAGCGAAACATTTCATAGGCGACTGGATGGTGCTGAAGCGCACAGGGGACGACAAGCTAACACTACATCTATTCGGAAAAAAATCGGCCACTTTGGCCAACGGGGGAGGAGTGGCGCGCCGTCCTTCGGCACACGGAAGGGATAGGGCAAGGGAGAGGGTGCTACGGCAGGGAATGGGAGCGGCATGGGGTGAGGAGGGGGTGCTGGTGCCTGCTGGTCCGAAGGGAGGGCTTGAGTGGGGACCGGTCAGGCGAGCGTGCGCGCGAGGGAGCGACCGGGCAGAGAAAGGGAGCGAGCGGGCACAGCGCCGGGGGGAAATTGGTGTAGAGAGACAGAGAGGGGGGGAAATTGGCGCTAGCTGGGCCGACCGATTGCCTGGCTGGCTCTCCCTCCTTTTCCATTTTTTTATTTTGATTTTTATTTCAAATTTCCATTTGGATTTCTGAGGCACACTTATATATTTTTGTTCATATAATTTCAGATAATATTTTCCTCTATATTTGATACTTCTATTTTTTATTTTCTCAATTGGGGAAGGTCCCTTTTTAAATTTTTAATGAGTTTGCAAAAGCTTTAGAAGTTTAATTGATCTTCTACATATAATGTTGATTCTTTTGACCTTCTATTTTATTTCATGTGCTTTACATTATATATGTGTGTGTGTGTGTGTGTGTTTATTCTATTTTGTTTTAATGGAACCTTAATCAAAACTTTGAAAATCCAAAAAATTCAAAATGCCAATAAATGCCAAAATTTTCAAATGCCAAAATTGCACAACATTTAGTATTTTCAAAAATTGGAATGTTACAGCGTTCATATACTTCACTTACATCTTTTGGATTAGCACATAGACAAGAGTTTTCTAGCTTAGATTATTACTTAATTCAACAACATCGTGAAATTCGGATTTTATAGAATAAACACTTCTATACTAAGCTCCATCAAATATACTTTGCCGTGCAATTGTGAGTCACTTTTAAATCCGTTTGATCATCACTTACTATTGTAGCTATCACCAAGTGTAAGTTTCTTTTGATCTCAATTCACTTCGAAAAGGTGAGAACTTTACTTGGGAGAGGAAAAAGTGAAATAGAGTGAACTTCCCATATTGTATATATATTGTGGTATTTGTGCGTTCTTTGTACAACTAACCATGATAGGTGGAGATGATAATATTGGAGAGAAGCATACTCTGACGGATCATTTTCAGTTCCAAACTTCGAGGGAGACTTTGCGCAATGAGTTCGCTGTCACTTCTTCCATATTGAAAGCGCAACACAAGGTGGAGATCAACAATTCCGTGCAAGATATACGCATTGAATTCAATCATCAAATGAAAATGTTACGCTCAAACATCGTGAATGATATTGTACGGACACTTAATCCACAACAAGAAGAAGACAGCTTTATTCCTTTCTATGGAAGTAATAATCCAGAAGAGTATCTTGAGTGGGAATAGCGAATGGAGAAAGTATTTAGATTTTAAAAGCTTCCCAAAAACCAAGAGGTGATGCATGCCACTAGAGAATTTGAAGATTATGATTATAGTTGGTGGTATCAATAATTTGGAAATGAATTTATTAAATCTTGGTTAGATTTGAAGGCACTTATGAGAAGAGAATTCGTGCCATCCTATTATGCGCAGGGATTACTTTGCTATTTGGAGAGTATCACACAAGGGAGTAATACCGTTAAAGAATATTATTTTGAGCTATAAGATGCAATACGTCGTGCCAGTGTCACCAGTGCATTAAAAGAGAAGGCATACTTTAAAGGAGGATTGAATTCTAAGATCACCGCTGCACTTCAACATAAATATTTTTGTAGTGTGCATGATCTTGTGAATTGTGCCATTGAAGAGGAGAAGAAGCTTATGGAGAAGCATACACCACAGTTCAATTCATGTCCATACCTCAGTTCTTTTACCGCTACTAGTCTGACACATGAGAAGATGACCGAGTATGGGACTTTCCTTTCGGTCAAGGAGACATACAATGATATTTCAAAGCTACATATAACTCCTAAGATACACCACAACCTATGTGAGGAAGAGAACCACATAGCCAAATTGAGTTAGAGTGATAAAAAGAGTAAGCTGTGTGATTCCACCATATGTGAGGTTGAGATCATCCAAATTGAGAGTGTGAGAGAGATGCAAAAAAAGAGAGAAGTAGAAGATAGACAAAGTGAGGATGAATCTGAAACTAACACATTAATATCTACTTCTAGTATTATTTCTCATATTATGCAGGTTAACATTAAAGATAAAGAATTCAATGTTCAACAATCAGCACCTTTGAAGGTAAATGAGGAGAAGGTAACCACGAGAGAGGATGAAGTGCTTGCTGCCCCGTGGGTACATCCTAACAATTTTAAACCCCCAGCGCCTACATCATCTGAGGAGAACGACAAAGGTAACACTATTGGTGCTGAATTTAATTGTGCAAAGGTAAGTAATTTTGAGAACTTATATGATCAACCGAAAACTCCATGTTCTGAAATTTCTACGCTCAATTTACATAATGTGGAATTGATTACTCATAAAGAAGTTTTTACTAGAATATTCCCTAATAATTCTTTGTGCTATATCATGTTTGATGATCCTAGAGAGCTATCTAGTGTGATTGATAATGTTGTTGAAATTTTATATTCAAAATCACTAGTTATTACCTATGCCTACACATATAGGTTAAATTTGATTGAAGATTATGATATAGATGACAAATTTTAGTTTACAGAATTTGCATTACATGTGATAAACTTGTTGAATTGAAATCGTATATTATGGATAAACAATCTTTTATGCCATGAAATAATCATAATAAGATGAATTTCAATAATAGCACGTACTGTTTAGGAAGATTTCATAAGTACATTTGTTTGATCTTTAATCAGAGTAACACAGTTGAAGCATGGAAGATGTTCAAAATTTTCTTTCCCATATCTAAACAACTAAATCTAATTTTGCTCATTAATGATTTGTTTATGTCCTTAAAAAAGTCGAGGACGAATTTCTTTAATGGGAGGGAGAATGATGTAAAAAACAATATTGCAATGCATACATCTTTTGGTCGTTGTTATATTCATCGATTTGTGCAAAATAATGAGAATACCATAACAATTGACTCTTACATATAACATGCATATATGTTGTTCTTTTCGTTTACTACACCTTCAAAAGTTCATAATGAGATAAGCGAAAGAAGTATTGATGACGCATATATATACCATGCATACACGTTGTATTATTTGTTTAGTAAAATTTCAGGCTATCAAAAGCCGAGGACAACTTTTCTTGAAGAAGGGGAGGATGATGCGGATACATACGTGTCTTGTACTTTTCAATTAAATATATTATTCAACTGGAAAGAATTATTGAGTCGTATGAAATATGGCCAGATGAACTTATTCCAAACTAAACTTAATATTTTTATTCATAAGGATGGAATACTACCTCATATTATCATATGGTGCATTTTCAGGTTTGTCAAATGGAAGAATTGGAACTTAGAGGGAGAAGTTAGAGGCCGGGACCAAAGCAATGGAGAGTCACAAGGAAGAGAATAATCACATTAGGTGCCAAAGACATGAAGGAACAAAGCACATACGGATGGAGCCAACAAGAACAAAGCCCATGTGGCTAGATGGAGTATACATGAGAAAGGCCCATGTGGATGGGGAAAAGAAAGCCCATGTGGTGGGAGAGCAAAATGGGGGAGCCTAAGAACTTAAAGTACAAGTTTTGAATAATATTTTTTGAAGCCCAATTCGGACTTTCCACGTGCTCAACCCAATTCAAACTCAGATTCAACTCAGAACTCAATTCAGATTCGGTTCGGGACAGCATGATAGGCAGTTAGTAAAAAATGCCATAACTTTCACAAACAGAGTTCGATTCGAGCGTTCTTGTACTCGTTGGAAAGATTATTTCAAGAGCTACGCAATGGATCAAGCCCCACCTTCCAATTTATCATGAATCATCTGCTATGACCGAAATAATGTGATGGATGTAAAATCTAGTTTCCTTTTTTGTGAGAGTTCGTATCTAAAACCATATAGATTTGAGTTGTATTCGGTTTGGGGACCATATGGACATCCCAGGGGCTATATAAGCCTTGTATTGACAGTCTTTAGGGCTCAGACCACCTTTGAGAAAAATCAATTTACTAAAGTTTGTTCAGGTTTACTACCGAAATTTCATAAGGAATTAGGAGTGTTCTTTAATCAAGATCATTCAGCCTTTCCACTAGGAATTGGGTGCACGATAGATCTTCATTTGGTGGTCGGTGAAATTGACGAGAGTGTGTTTTGGCGGATTAAAGAGTGTTCGTTCTTTACACTAGCATTGGAGGATCATTACGATTCATTAAGACTTCCGCGAGTATCCATCCTACGTCGATAAGATCGGCGACCCCGTATCATTTGCTCGACGAGTAATGTAGACCTATGTCTTGTAGGTTCACAAGATAACACAAAGGAATGGAAGGAGTACCTGGTGGAGTATGCTTGAGACCGATGTGGCAACGATGTTACCAAGTACAAAAGGCTAGGAAATCAAGAGGTATGCAAAGGAAATGACTAGCTTCTAAAAAGGCTTGCAAATCAAGAGGTATGCAAAGGAAATGACTAGCTTCTAAGTACTAAGTTCCAATAGGATGCCAAACTTGATCAAACTCACCAAAGTTAGCAAGTTGTAAAAACTAATTTGGTTACGAATTGTTATCATATTTGGTCGTGGTAGGACGAAAATTTTCTGGTCTTCTCAAAAGAGTGATAGAACCTTGTAAGGGAGATGTTAAGCATGTTGCAGCATAAAATGTTTATGAAGGTCTCACTTTTCTAAGAGTGGGGTGAAGAATGCACTGTATGGTCCTATATCTCATACCTCAACAACTTTGAATTGCAATTGAACCCACAAAGTAGAAATAGACTAGAAACTAGTATTATGACATGGCCTAACTATTCTAGCTCTACTCCATGACAGAATAAGGTTGTAAAGTATGATACCTACAAGACCCTAACCATGGCAATTTTCAATGTTTTCAAAAGCATGGCTAACCATGATTCAACACAAGTCCTTGAGACCAGATTATTTTATTTACTAAAAGGAAAAGGATACCCCACATAGGTTTATGGCATACACTACACTATTTGCAAGGCAGCTATTGGAAACCCGCCATTCCTTTCTCAAAGTTCTAAGTGGAAAATTGCAAGATTAAGCTAGGTTTATGATTCAAATGGGGAATTAAACACAACCTTCCTTGAAAGCAAAAGAGAAGGGTGCCACACTAAAGGTTATCAATAGTTTTGGATTTATGAATTTTTAGAATTTTTTTTCAAAAATTAAAGGAAAATCTCTTGGGTTTGTAATTTTTAAAATAAAAGGTAAATCTTTTTGAATTTTGAATTAAAAAGAAAAGAAAATTGTTTTGGATTTTTTGCTTAATGATAGAAATGAAATAAAAATGCTCAATGGAAAATTATTCACATCACACAAAAGGAAAGAAATGCAATAGAATAAAAGGATAAGAGTGAAATACTCATAGGTTTTCCCCACGCTCAAACCTTATGATAGGGCCCTGTAGGGCTCCTACTGTGGTCTAGGGAAGTTGGGGTTGTACAGAGGGTTGGGGTGTTGATGAATGGCCCATTGGTTGAAAACCTAGGTGAGCCCTGAGTGGTAATCCCCACTACATGGTCATTTAGAATGTTAATGCTGCCATCTTTTTCCTGGATAACCATGTGTGTTCCCTCCATTTGGTGGTGCATGTTCATATGTCTACCCTCGATGAGCTACATGCCAGACTGGGTCATGAAGTCTACATATTTGGCATACTCTAGTGCTTGGTGCAGTGACCTTGATGGTATGGGTCATAATGATGCTACCGATACAATTGGTGCTAGTGATGCTAATATCCCACTGGAGACTCACTTGGCATTGGTTTGTACCCTGTGCTCATGGGTGATCCTTGGTGGGACATCAAGGATATGCTTCTTCTTGACGGTTGGCCTCACTCGCTATTTGCCTAGCTAACTTCTGGTGTGCATAAATAGGCAGCAAAAAGCTAGGAATTGTGAAAAATGCTTAGACCTCTTGCGGGAAGTTGCATCCTGTACTCAAATCATGGATAGACCATGTAGTACTTCTCATTTCCTCCTTGACCATGTGTCCCTATGAAAAATGCTTCAAATGCAAATGAAAAGGGTGCCCAGGCAAATAGGAGATGGGTGGTGACCTATTATGGCTCCAATGGCTTTAATTATCCTAGTGATGTAGAGATGAAACGGTGGAACTAGATGCCCAGAAAAGCCAATCTTGGAGCATGTTGTAAGTGGGGTTAATCTTGATGCCCTTCCAAATTTCCCAAAGGTATTGAAGGTCATGGAGTCGCACATGTCGGGGATCTTTTCTAGCACTAACAGTGTTGCCTAGCCAGCGGTGCAAGAATCAAAAAGTGTGGTTATGGATTTAGTTTTTTATGGCACTTTTCTTTGGGAAGTTGGAAAGCATTTACCAGAATTCGTCAATGTTGAACTCCTCTACATCTTCTAGGTCTACTAGTTTGCTAGCATTGAAACCTAAGATGTTGCTGATGTGGGCTAAGGACAAGGTGTATGTGGCATTAAATAAATGAAATGAAATCCGGACATAATCCCTAACTTCATTAATCGTAAGTAAGCAAAGGAATTCAAATGAGAGGTAGCATGAACCTATCATCAAATTTGGAAAACTTCATCCACCTAACATTCCTGATGGCCTTGTGGACATCCCTTTTGATGTCAAATATGTCAAGCATGGCACCATCCAATTTTTGGGTGTGGGAGAATTTCCTCATTTGAAGTAGTTGGTTTCAATTCTCTTTGCCAACAACAAAGCTAAAGTTGTACATTTCTTGATGTTGTCTATCCCATTCTTCTTGTTCAGCAATCTCTGACTCGGTTTGCGGTGGTTTCTTGCTCTTGTTATTGCTGAATAGCTTCATTATCTTGCAAGGTTACCTAAGAAAAATATATTGAAATTGAGTTGATGGTGTTACCTTGTAGATACCTTGTTGCTGATGGCATTTGTGTGCTAGTTGAATGATCGATCGTGCTAAAAACAGCTGAACTCACGTTCATTTAGGCCCAACAATGAGGAAAAAACACTTCTACGCTTGCTCTTGAAGGAGGCTTGTGTGGATGGTTTGGTGAAGAATGAGTGCAGCATATTGGGGCTTTTATAGTGGGGGATCAGCTGAGCCACATCATGGTTGGCTGACCATGATGTTGGTTGTCCCCTCTTTCCTTCATCCTTGCACTTGAGTGCCTGTTTTCTTGCTCCTTGTTTCTTCGAACACATGGTGAACACCATCATTCCCTCCTTGTCCCCCTTTCCTGCTATTCGGCCAGTACAATGATGTGGCACCTGACCAGGTATCATTTGGTTCGCGTGATGGAAGATAGAGGAAAAGAAGAGGTTATAATGGTGGTCGAACGATTTGTGCATGGATCAACTGGTCCTTGGTCTTCATGCCTCTTGTGGAGCATCAATTGGTCTTGGAGCACATTGATCATATGATGAAGCTTGTGCTGGCCGACGGGGTGTGACGGCATGCCCAACACCATCATTCCTCCTTCTAAGTATGGCTGGCCAGTTGACGTGTGTACTTCCTAGAGCATCAAGTGCAGTGGCATTTTCCTTCCATGAGTGTGTTGGCCAACATAGTCATATGTCACAGAATGCTTCCATCTTTACTTCTTGTATTGCTTGGTCATCAACGTCTCCAGCCAAGCATGGTAAACACACTTAATGATGGACACCTTTCCTTGTGCTTTAATTCTCTTGGTCAGCTGGTTAGGGTGCACTCCGGCAGACACAATGTGGCACTTCCTCTCCTGTGTGGCTTGTCGAGGTGGCAATGCACAGGCCGAATGATTGGCACGTGGGCCAGCTAATCCGTGTGGCAATGTGAGGTGCCATTGCCCTTGGTCGGCTAGTAAATGTGGCATGCCTCCTCCACTTGGTATGTTGACATGGTCGCGCTATGTTTCAGCAAAGCCATTGGTGAGCCAGCCAGCCTGACCCCTGAGCCAAAATGGCACAAAGACAAGCAAATTGTGGCAACACAACTGGCCATTACCTTTGGTAGCAAGTCTAGTCTTTGGCTTATCAATCAATAAGATACATCTCACTAAAAGATGAACACATCAAAGTAGCATAACAGAAGCATTTCAGTGGTCCATTGTGATTATAGAAGGATTACAACAAAAAAATACATAAAGTTCGAACACATCACTTTGAATAAAACAATAGAAGTCTTTGAGATAGCAAAAGATGTCATGCCACGCAGGGTAGACTAATAATTATTCTGATACTTAGAATATGTCAGACACAAATTTTGCCAATCTAGAATCCTCTGTGATTTCACACTACTATTTCTTGGATCAATAGATAGTGTTCACAGATATATTACTAAATTATTTTATACATCGCATTAACCATAGCATTTATTAATATTATATATCAAAGTTTAAATATTCCACATTGGGTAGAGTTTACATATAAAGCCGGTTAGGCCAAACACTTACATTATAAAAGTGGAAACGAAAGTGATAAACAAAAGGTGAGGCCACAACTTACTACAGGCAAGCGACTGGGGGTAATATGTGTACAATCAATATTATTCAAGCTTGGGTAATATATGTGCACACAATTACCATAAAAGTCTGCTTAGCCAAGACACAAACTATAAGATCATCCAAGTTTCCTCCATCTTCATCTCCACCAGGTCCAGGAGCATCGTAATAGGCATAGTGGTCTTGCTCCACTAATTCTGAGTTAATTGAGTGAGCATAATCAACTATGCTCCACAAGCCAATGATGGCTCGGGTTATTTTATTTGCCAAGGCTACGGTTGAAAGTTATAGTACATAGAAATTCCTAAGACTTGGTATTTTTTAACTAAACTATGTTTTAAAGAATGTAAGAGTATGCAATAATAGTAGTATAGGTTTCATCCACTTATTATATGGTTCTCTCCACCATATACTAGTTTTTGTTACTAGGATTACATCCACTAATTAACATCACTAGGTTACATCCACCTAACAAGTTTTCATTCCTCCCACAAAGTTTTAGAAATGATACTAACTCGAGTAAGTTCATATGCCCACCCATGACTATGGGTACGGTTGTTCGAGTAGTTTTCACTCTGTAGGGGTCATACACTTTACTCACAAGAGACAACTAACTTGTCATATTCCACATGTTTTCTTTGACACACAGATCAAGAAGGTCACTACAAAGCCTTTACAATACATCTCCTAGTGAAGGTTACACCTGCTAAGATTTTATCTTAGTGGGGTTACACCCACCCTCACCAAGACCCCCATCTTGCATTATATGGTAGCTTACACCAGCGACATGACCCGTATCCACTACGGCTTTATCTAGCGACTTGACTCGTAGGTCAATCCAATAGTGCAATTCGCACTGATGGATGCAAATTAAGTGGCCAGGCCATACCTATTATAGTTCTATAATTGCACTATTTTATATTAGGAAGTCATCACAAGATTCAGTCCTTAGAGTTATTTGCGGTTCTACCACAAACCACACATTCTCGTGATACATCCTCACCAACACTTCTTACCATCCGTCCAAATATGTAAAGCAAATTTTAGGGTTTTGAGAAGCATAAAATTAAGTTATACCAACATACCAGCTATTTTCCTCTAATGGCTGCCTAAAACTACTTTCATGTTTTGAATTAATGTTAGGGTAATTTAATACCCCCAGTATCTAAGTAAGACTAAGCATGGTATTTAGATACAACTTATAACTAGTATGGTTGCCATTATATTTCTAAGGTGACAAGGATTATGTGTTCAAATGTTCCAAGGGATGGGGAATAAAAATAATTTAATGATTGATAGGCATGTATCTATAACCTTAAGATAAACATAATTTGCATAACAAATAAAAGCATGCAATTTGATAATTTAAATAAATATAACTTGCATAAATTATAGGATCAACAAGATCAAAGTATTGACTAACATTGCTCATAAGTTGCTTGGTCTTGAGGATTCTAGCTTGACTCGAACTGTTGCTCTTCTTGGGTTTCGTAGTCTAATTAAATGATTACGCGTAAATTCGAATAAATACCAATAAAATAGAAATAAATTCAAATGAACTCCAAAATTCATGCTTTCGGTTCCATTAGAAAGATCTTGATTTTAAATGAATTTACAAATAAATTTTACTCAATTTGGTTTTAAGATGAATGAGAACGAACCTTACAAAGTTAATCAAAAATGTCATGTCTGGGAGGAGAGGGCGTAGCAAGGCCCCGCAAGGACGAAGAAGACAAGTTGGGAACAGGACCCAACAAAGACGAAGGCTCAACTGGAGAAGGAGTAGGCTGAGAACGATGGTAATAGTGCAGAGAAAAAGGTGGAATCTCAACAAAATAGCGGAAAGGAAACTCCGACGAAGATAGAATAGATGCAACCAACGGAGAGGGAGTCGAAGAAGGAGGAGAATGAGGCGAAATAGTAGTGAAAGGTAAAGAGTCAAAAGAAGTTATAAAGGAGATTGACTCAACAAGATAATCTGACCTGACTGTGGGGAATGATGGTAGTAAGGTTGGGACTCATCGAAAGTGACATTCCGAGAAATCCTCATCCTGTGAGCAACAGGGTTGTAGCAACAACAACAACCCTTATGCTCAAGACTGTAGCTAAGGAAAATACACTCAACTAACTAAGCAGTCAGCTTGGTGAGCTCACATGGTGGAAGAATGATGAGAAATGCAACGAAAATAGTGAAGATGATTGTACTCTGAGGAGCGATCATAGAGATGCTCGACAGGAATAGAACCCTGAAAATTAGTGCAAAACTACATATTAATGAGAAAAATAGCAGTGGAAACATTCTTAACCTAGAAGTGAGGAGAAACAAAGGAGGCAAGCATAAGAGTACGAACAGTCTCAAGCAAGTGAATCAGCCACTACCACTACCTCTGGTCTTGCCGTGTCCTCCACTATCTCCTTCGCTCAGTGGCACCATGGTTTAGATTATCTCTACTGATTGCATCTATCATCATTAGTTGGTCGTGATGTTCTTGGATCTGTTTTTAGGAACACCTTTGCATTGCATAGGTTGCAAGCTTAGTAAGCAGTTGTGACTCCTCTATTTCTCTAGTGATTCTATTTCTATTTGTCCTTTTGGTTTTGTTCGCTGTAATACCATGTTGGAACACAGCTTCTGTATTTCAAGGAGCCGAAGTGCCAATATAACATGTACAAGATTATCAATATGCAAAGAACACACTTTAGGCTATATGCATTTCTAACAGCAGCTGGGGTTGTTGCATTGGCATTGCATCCTCTACAGCATCAGCAACCAGCGACAAAGCAACTGCGAATTCACCGATCCGTTCCAGGTTTCCTCCAGTCCCTCAACCCATTCCAAACATCGACCAAAGGCTTCCACCGGAGCTCCTGCCCTGCGCGCCGCCTCGCCTCGGCCTGCGCTGCTGTTTCAGCTTCCGTATCTTCATCCCCTGCAACATTGTTCAAAATTATGAGCTCTTCTGTTTCTGAATTCCACATGATTCTCAGTTCATAGGCATGAAAAGCTGAAGAAACATCGATTTCATTTTACCATTGGGGCCTCTGGAGCGCTGCTCCCGTTCCAACTCCTCCTGCTCCTGCCTGTCGAGTTTCTTGGCGAAGTTCTTGGCCGCCGCAAACACGTCCCTGGGTCTCTCCCACCCGCCACCGAAGACGCCGTGTCCTTCCTTCGGCTGTGGGCGCGCCAGGAACTCCAGCATCGGGAGATCCTGGCTCCCAACCCAGTGGATGCAGTTCACAGGACAGGACTCCACAGCCACCTGCCATTGCACACGTGGAATGAATCGATCAGTAAAATGCCGTGTGAAGACGAAGCTACCTGGAGATGCTTCAGACAATCTAGACTACCTGAATCTGCTGCTCTAGATCTCCAAACTGGACTTCGACGTGCGCGCTTCCAAGAACATCGTCCATGGCGAATGTCTCGCCAGCATGGTGCACACACTCCCTACATCCTGTATATGGCGGTGTATCAAACTAGGAGGAATTTTGCAGCCTGTATCTATATGTGAGGTCATGTTTTTGTCATCAGAAGTGTCAACGCTACGTACCTATGCATTTGTTCTCATCCACAAAGAGAGCCTGGCTTCTCACAGGCCCATTCCAAGAACTGTAACCCTTCCCAGTGTAGCCGCTCCCAAAATCTCCTCTGCTCTTGCCACTAGCACCAGCATTCCTGAAACTATTCCTCATCAACACCCTGTATGCCTCATTCAGCAACAGGGCGTAGTCATGACCCTGAACATTCAAATATCAACTTCACAGTTAAACTCCACAACACAAGCAATAGAACAAATTTGATATCTCAACATAACAATAATGATTGTTCCTTTCTGCTCTGCCCTGGTTATCTTTTAGCTGAGTTTCTAATAGACCAAAAACTGAACCCAAAAAAACGGGGGAAATAAGAAAGAGTGAATCAAAGTAGAGGCAGATGGATGCACCTTGTAGCCAGCAATATCAGGGTGGTGTTGCTTCTGGAGTTTCCTGTAAGCCTCCTTGACCTCCTGAGGTGTCGAATGGACTGTAACCCCAAGCGCTTGGTAGTAGTCCTCTCTGGCCTTTCCCCTTGCTGTGCTGCAACACCTGATCATCCTCCTTGGTGTGTACTTGTTTGGTCGAATCAGTTCATGGTGGCCTGATCCAGTTCTGAGCTGCAAATGATGGTGATGAAGAGCAGCACATGTACTGAAGAACCCTACCATTTCTGCCTTTTGGTGATTCTTCGTCTTTGGTTCCCTGGCGACTGGGGATAGGACTCTTCTGATATTGGCTGCTGATATTTCCATGTAGCTGTCCTTTTCGGAGAACAGATATTTACAGGAACTTTCTGATACTTTTCAACTAAATGGACATAAAGGCAGAGAACCAAAAGCAAGCAGGCTACTAATGTTTACATTATCGTTGCAGATGTAAACATAGATTCATCAATATGTTTGGCATTAGTAGGTTCACATCCTGGTCATAGAAACACGTATTGGTGACCAAGCGAGCACTAGAAAATACAGTATATGACCGAAGCTTATTCTCAGCACGTATGCTGACAAAAAAAAGAATGTATGTGTTGCACATCTAGCAGTACAACAATACATGCCACAGCGCCCATATATACTACTCTACAATGGTGCCCTATGCCTCTATTTGACGGCTATACATACATGTTACATCTGTGGTCTTGTCTGTACTACGTAGATCTTCCCATCCTTCACTGCTCCCTCAACGTCCTGTGGGGACCCATAGAACTCCTCAATGGCATGGCCAGCCCGTGCAATACTTGAGAGGATTGATTTTCGGAATCCATGGTCTGTGATGAGAGGGTCGGTGGTGTAGTCCAGTACAACTTCATCTTCCGCATCCATAGGGACACTGAAAGCAGAACACAACTTAGTTGTAATGCCAAAAGAACTCTTTTAAGCATCTGGGTAAACAACAATTCATGAAGGATTTTTGCTAACCTATCATACAATCCTGCTCCAGCATAACCTTCAAGATCCTCCCCATTTGAGTCTGAACGAAAGATGATTGATTGCTTTATGAAGAGACCAATTGGCTTGCTTGGGTAACCCAGTACCTATTAATGAACTACTTTTAGCTTAGGTAGACCTTAACACAAAACAATATTGAGAGATACTCGAGATATTTTCACCTTGATATTGGCAAGGTCATCTTTCTTACATACGAAGCTCATGGCACGACCAGGATAGGCTCCCACAAGGGTCTCCCCAAGACCTCTCACCACTTCAGCATATATCTCGGAAGAATCTCCAGATGATGGGTTCGTAGTATGAATAACAAAGGCATAGTCTGCGTTGACAATTTCTTGTACAAGAACAGCCATGCAAAGGTAGTCATGTTCAAGCTTCACCTTGCGTGTGCTAAAATATGCTCTTTCGTTCCATTTTGATGCCCAAACCTAAAAAGGAAATTAAGTGAGATACCCAATGCCCACACTTAAAAAGTTTTTTTTTTTTTTTGAAATTTTGCCAGGGGATCTAGCATTCACTAAAGGAGGTGGGCAATTGGTGCCTCTCTACCAACTGAGGTACGTTGAGTTCCCTAAAAAGGATTTCCTTACCTTCACATTTTACCATGATTAAATGTTCTCATTATCCATAACAGATCCAGCTACAACCTGTGGGTTCAATGATCCCACAAATATATGCAGAGTTCAATTTATGTAGGCAAAGCCCATGGCCTGATGTCCATGGCGTTCATACAGACTTCAAAGAATAATAAAGTCGAGGATCCATCACTGGTATGAATGGTAGGGGAGCAGACCTTTTTAATTGACATCCATGCTTGCTCCCAACGTTGGTCACCTTCATCTCCAGGCCAGGGAATTCCAGATCCTAGCATCTTCTTCTTCAGCTCCTTAACCTGAGACACAAATGAAATATGCCTTTAGTCCTCCATACAAAAGTAAACAAAATTAATGTTAAAAGCAAGGTTTCTAACTGCAAGAAATGCAAACAGAACTGAATATATTATTTTGCTCTATAAAATACAAGGCGATGAAAATACTCCATCAGCTTTATTGCACTGTAATATCTTACCAGTTGAGCAGGAGCAGTTAGGTTAAGAACAGTTTTCCGTATTTCACCTAGAGCACTAAAATCATCTTGAGCAAGTCTTCCCTTCAGCATCTGTATGTTTTGTGCTACTTCCTGCCATTAAAGAAAACAACAATCAATTTCCTGGAAGATCATTGTAAACAAGCTAATTTACTTCATGCTAGTATGAGACAATGAGATACACCTACTGAAGACGCTACTTACGGTGAAATATCTACTTGCCTCCTAAAAATTGTATATGTGATTTGTATACCCAAAAAAGCTCTTTAGATATGCAGAAAATGTTCTTTTGTGATAAAAACCCAAGGAATCTTTTGTTGAGAATATTAGATTGCACATTTATTACGGTCCAAATAGTGTATTCTGAACATGTAGAAGTAGACTTCCAACAATCATGTACAAGAGTGTTACTATTCAATTATTTAATGTCAAAGAAGAACCACCAATCATGTCAAAAAAGAACCACTAACCTTATTGACCTCATCTGACAAAACCTTCTCAAAGGTCCCAAATGGTATCGCAACTGATGTTGGGACACCAACCCATGAAGGTACTTTTCCTTTGAGGTATGCTACGTTTCGAGACTTAGCTCCGACCTGACAAAAGAAACATGAGTTTTTAAAACTAATGAAGGCCAAAAAGAAAAGGTAATCAATATAGCACAGCAATTGTTTCCATGAGGTCTTCATTCAGAAAGTAAAGTTCCCTAATACATAGAATCGCAATACTTACCATTTCCTCAGAGAATTCTTCAGCTGATATTGCATATTTACCAAGAAACTTCTTCTTGACTAATGACACAGATGGTACTGCTTGCCCAGCTTGTGCATTTGGAGAACTTGATTGCAGAAGTTCACACTCTGCTATCTCCCTATCAAATGGTAGATATAAGATGTAAACTTTTGGCAGATAATTAAGCATAGTTGTGCATTATCAAGACAAATAAAACTAGAAAAAGGTAAGACAAAGATTCCAGTTGGCTGTGATACTACCGGTGATAGTTGAGCAACTGAAATATAAGAATCGTGAAGTACGACCACCACATGGTGATAGTTCAACGGGTGTTTAGCTACTGGTCATCTATATAGCAGAAATTTTTTATCAATCCCGCGAACAAATCTTACTGGCCATTGCAAACACTTAACAGTACTGAAATTGTCCTTCAAACAAGAACCAGCAGTAGCTCTCAGGACCTAGTTATCCTCAATGCCAATAAGGATGTATGCTAGTAACTAAAAGAACTAGCCCGATGGAAGAAACTATTCAAGAAAGAAATAGTTATCAGTGTGGTGGAAGGAGTAACCTAGCTTGAGGCTCATCAGATATATACAATTCAAAAACCAATAACAAGAATTACCTATAGGTAATATCTGCAGAAGTAGGTTTGAAGGAAAACACCTTCCCTTCATGTCCTTGAAGCTCAGACAGGGTGTTAGGTTCAAAGCATGTTGCAAACAACACCTTCGATAGGAAAAAGTGGCCATGTCAGACCAACACAAGAAACAAATCTTGTCAAAACTTGCAAAATAGTTGTTTAGAGAAAACCTTGCTATTCCTTGCTCGGACTGAAACATGGGACAGAACATCTGGCATATCAGGTGTTATCACGCCAACAACACCATCTGGTATCTCTTCCTCTCCCTTGACACTCTTTGCCACAAGGATGGTTGGTTTATCATAAGATTTGTTTTCAACAGCAAGCAACTCATCAACCACAACCATGTAACCTGATACTTCAACTGGGCTTATAACCTGCCAACTGTTAGCAGGAGATAAATGTCAGGCACAGGGTAAAAGAATATCGTAAAATAAGAGGTATATATTTGGCAAGCATCATTAAATAACACCATTCCAAAAATGCACAAGGGGTCGTGATGTAAAAAAAGTTCAACAGCAATCAATACATTTTACCTTCCAAGTTGTGCGACATTCCGGAGAACAGGATCAAATCGGTTCAGAAGAACAGACAAAGTAGCAGCTGATCCACCACGGATAATTTCTTCTGTAAAGATGTTAAACTGCCGAAATAATATTTAAGACTAGTTCCTAGATGACCAAATAGAAAAATAGAGCTGAAGTTCATAAAACACTTACTGCCCATTGGTCAACATTGAGTAATGAGCCAAGATATTCAGCTGAGGGCTGCATCATATTATAGTACTGTTCTCCCTTGCTCGCTAGGGCAAGTCTGATTCTGTCAAGACATGCTTTAGCATAGAGAGCCCATTGGTCGTCATTTTGCTTAGCCATTTCCAAGGCTTTATTCCATCCCTTCAGGAAACACATTGGACAAAGTCACCATATTGAAAATCACAAAACAGAAATCGCAAATAAGTTCAAACAAAAAGTTACTTCTAGAAAGTAATCCCTCCAGTCTAATAAAAATGTCATTTTTGTATCCAGGCCGTTCAAACAGTTTGAACTTTGGCCATTGGTATGTTTGCCGAGGTTGGACACATGAAAATGCTATATGCATACTGGCTGTCAACAGTACATTCATAGTATTATATTTTTATAATTCTTCTAATGTATAATAAAAAAATTAATGGTCAAAGTTATGCATCAAAGATCATGCAAGGTCAAACAAAAAATTTCACTTGTTTCACTTGCAGTGATCAAATTAAGCATTTCGCCGGCAAATCTGGTGTGTTACTTAATACCTAGTATGCAATTTTCATTAGCAAAAGAAGGCAAGTTCCTTATTTCAAGCATGTTAAAGTATGAAACACTTTGCTATTATTTTTCTGACAAAACACTTTCCAAACAATCAGCATACCCATAGGTACAGCCCAAAAGGATAACAAGCAGAGGCAGACAACAAGAAAAGAAATTCCGACCAGCTGTCTCAGTTATATAAACAGCTCGATTATGGCTGTGCATATCAAATTGATTAGCAATAAAGAACACAAGGTAAATTGCTCTAAATAATTATTTTTTTTCTGAGTAATATCAAACAACAAATCAAATGTACCTTTAAGCAATATAGGATGTCTTCATTGTCATCACTGGACAAGGCAAGATTTTCAAGAACAAGACTGATGAAGTACATAATTTTCTGGATTAAGAAAAACAGAAACATGAGGCAACACGTTGGAATAAGAAAAAAAGATACAGTATGGGAATAAGCACACGTAATAGTGTAACCTATAGCAATATTTGTGTAACCAACCTCTGGTACTGCATTGTTGAGCTCCTCATATGACCTTTCAACTGCTGTCCTGAAAGTAGAATCAAGAGCAATGTCCAAAAAGATAAGATCCTTCATGCGTTCTGGTGAGTCAAGCAGCAAAGGGCGTAGTTCAACTCGAGCCTCCAACAACCCCTGCAAACATTGGCAACAAGTGATTAACATGGGAATAACAAAGACTGGGTGGATTAGACAAATCAATCAGCCTGAGAAATATCAGTATATGATTTGGAGAAAGAATCCTGACGTCTATCTTGTTATTTAATTTAAAATTCAAGCTCGGATTTAGTATCGCTCACCTCAAGAAGTGGCTCCACTGATTTATCCTCAACATGGTCAAGTACAAATTCAAGCAATTCCTACTCAAGCAATGAATGTCACAACATAACTTTTACAGTATAAGAAAGTACGTGTGAAAAGAAAATAAGGCAAGGATTTTTACAGGAAATCCAGATGGCAAACCCTTCACTGGATTGATCTGAACACCAACCATGAAACCTTCACCCTGTACCCAAAAAATTACTTTGTTAGATATGACCACAGGTATTTAAAGCATTTTAGCATAATGATCATGGATGAGAATGGTACCTCTGATTTGTATCCCATACAAGTTGCTATAGCAGATTCAAGATCAGCACCGGAATGCACAGCCTAACAGAATGAAAGAAGTAGAAAACATTCAATCACAGAAAAGATCAGCAGATGGCATATCCTTTTCTTTTTAGGGGAATCAGTAAAATGCCACTTCAAGTCTTCAACTGATGTTATGTTGAAAAATGTCATCAGCTATGAAGCTGACATATGGGAACTTTATTCTTTAGGTGTGATCAGCCGGATGACATCATATATAAATTTCCATAATGACATAGCTAGGTTCTAAAAAATGATCAAGCTTTAATTATAACTTGGTCAATTTCCTATGCGCAACTATGGGAGTAGGCTCAATATAAGAAAAACATAAAAATTCATACAGTATTTTTTTGGGAGGGAAGGAGCCTGACAGGGTCCCCCCATTGACTTGGCCATGGCCTAAGTGAAAGTGAAAAGGTGAGGTGGTGGGCCCACTGATCCCAACATAGGGTATGCTGGAAATCGCAAAGAGCAGCACCTTATGACATCCATGACCAATTGGTTCTTGACGTACCAGTAGGTACCAAAGGAGATCGCTATTGGTCATTGTTGTATCCATATTGAAGAGATGTAACAAAGTGTTCGGATCATTGTGCAATGTCCTAATCAAATGACTATTGGCATGATCAAAGTCGATGATTGTAAGCTATGTCCTCCATCACGATCTCAAATCAAACTATCCATGGAATTGTTTTAACCGCCAGAAAGTTCTTATAGGTCTCGTAATCACAAATCAAGTACGATGTTTTCCTTCCCACGGAAGAGAACAATATAAACACGAGAGAAATAAATGTGAAATGAAAAAAGTTTAATAGTTTGATGTTACCACCTACCTTTAATAGTTTGATGTTACCACCAACCTTTCAATAAGAATGGTAGGAATAGTTTGATCTATTGCTACCTAGGGTGCTGATAGGATTCAAGAGGATTAGTAAACTATGATGAAACTAACCATATCATTCTAGAATCATAAATCAAAACAGTGTGATTTTTTTGCTCTTTTTCTTAAGATACCCATGCATGAAGGCAAAGAGATAAGAGTTCTATTTCTGTTTGCAATTGTTTTTTTTTTTTGAAAAAGAATTGGCCAGGAGCTCTAGCATTCACTAAAGAAGGACCCAAACCGGTCTTAGGACTCGAACCAAGGTGGACGGGGAGGTTAAACCATTAAACAATAAACAGCCTCCCTACCACTATGCCACTGGCCTTTTCCTCTGTTACAATTGTTCAAAAATCACAATACAATGAAGATTTCACTAAACATGTTAATGATTTCCAAGTTGATGCCTATTCATGGGAACAAAACAGAGCTGTCATCTGGAGAAGGCAAAAATAATGGCACTCAGAGGACTGATTAACGCACAGCAATTAACATCATAGGAAGGAAACCATATGGAGACTTGGGTTCTGCGTATCCTAATAACAGAGTAACGATGTAGCAAAAACTACAAATATTATTATTGGAAAAGCACACATGGAACAGAACAGCATATACAATTAGCAGAGAAAGCCACCATTTTACATATACAATGGGCAGTATGCTGTTTTTTAGGGTAGATCTGGAATTATTTCCAAACTACAGAGCAATATGTGCTTTTTTAAGTTTCCTAAAAATTTCATACGAGAACCAATTTTTATATAAACATACTGAATAGATTTCTCTATTTTTTATCCATGACAGCTGTTTTGCATACCTTCAGGCTTCTCATGTAATTGCCCAGGTCATGGAGTAAACCCTCTTTCTGTTCACTCCTGAAATTTGGTTCTGAATGAATCGGCCGATCATAGCTCAACAGACGCTCTTTTGTTATTCCATTTTTGTTCAACGTGTCCCAGTAAACGCCAATATCGAAATCGCTCTTGATATAATCAATTAGTGCCTGCCCATGGGGAGACATAACTATCAAATCTTCAAAGCTGAAATCATTACAGTATTAAGAACTCAGAACATCAAGTACCTGGCATATCACTACATCATCTGGGCTTGTATTGTTGTGCAGTTTCTGGTGCCATTCCTCTATCATTCCACCTTTGCAGTCATTATTTCTCTACAAAACCAACAAGCAGGTTTTCATTGACAACCTAGAAGTAACTCATTGTCTAGTTCAATAAAGTAACAAATCAAAATTAGTGGGTATTTGCTTGGGAACATCAATTTACCTGGATTACTAATATCTCGTCACGAATACGTTGACCAACATCACCTTCAGCTCCACGACCAACAGCTGACATTATCATCCTTAAGATCTCTCTGTGCTGTGGATAAGTTATGTACATATTCCCAAGATCATCTGTAAACCTATCTTGTGCTTTGCTTATCTCACTGCATGGTTATAGATCATTATGAGATGCCAAAGATGTAAATAAGCTGTTTTTTTTATGCAGATACAATAGTGTCCAGACTACTAAATTGTGTTCTGTTTTTGTGCCCTCTTAGGACTAACAGTTAACTTTGTTCCCGTCTCAAAAAAAAACAACTTTTGTTCCTTTAACTGTTTCTGCAGAGTGAAAATTCAATGAAGCAAAGAACATTAAAAAAGTATCTACCGTGGCTTCACATTGTAGTTCTTGTTCCATACTAGTTGCCTGGTAGCCATGAATCTAATCCAAACAAAAAGCCCAACAATACCCAACAGTCCAGCATCTCTTGCTTGCTCAACTAGATCTGCTGCAATATTGAATCTGTTGATGAACAGAAGCAGTATAAGGGATATTTCAAGACAGAATAAGTCATATTAGTATAGATATTTTAATGCCTAACCTGTGCATAAGAGATCGCTGAGCATCTTCCTCCAGATCTGCTATTCTTCCCAGCAAAGCCTTTGCAGTGCCTTCACAAGCATCACCAGTATCCTTTAATTAAGAATAAATTGAAGAGCTTATTAGTAAGAAAGTCGTAGCACAGTTAACAAAAATGTTTAAAGGTTGCAAGGCTTAAAGTGGACAGCAAGTCAGCAACAATTGCCTTTGTATTCTTGGTAACTTGAGTGCTGAAATCCATGTAAAAATCAGAGCCATTATTTTTAATCCATGTTTCACCAGACCGGAGAACAAAGGGTATCCCCTTGTATCCGCCATCATCAAGCTCTATCTCAACAACCTGGATATGAAGACATCCTGAGATGACAAGAAGTCTAAAAGAAAAAGGAACAATAACAAGTGATAAAATTATCTGTACCTGGTAATACAAACCATCCAAGTCAGACTCACTGAATAAAGTTTCACATGCCTTGTCTAGCAACATTGAACCAGACGGCAATATGCTTGAAGGAGGTGCCTGCATAGTTAAAAAGGACCTTATTGGTACGGACTACAGAGTGCTTCTTTCGGATGCCAAGTTTGCAGCTTTAGCAACTGCAAACGTTTTTGAAATTTTTTTACCTTCCACTCTCCAGCCATTTTTGCCAGTGCCCAGTGAAGAATAAGTGGCTCCATATGGTTTGTTGCCAAGTAAACTTTGGTTTTACCTAGAGCATTTGTGGCAATTGCCTTGAGAACAGATAAGTTCAATTAGCCTGGTGGACACAAGGTCTGGAAATATGAAATATCTGTCAAAAATCCTAACCAGGATCTCCTTATCGCCAAACTTGAAAAGCTTTCTGCTTAAAACTTCGCAGCCATCCTGCTCCTGTAAAGACCTTGTGAACAAATCCAGAACAGTTGTTTGTTTTGGTGCAGCCACTACTTGCTCTTCTATAACAGAAAGCTTATGTTTATTAAGAAGTTGCATGATATCTATGTTTTTGCGCTGAATCCTTTCTACAGAAAAGTACTTCTTGTTCTTCAGCTGCTTGGAAACTTTACTCTCAATGTTTCCTTTCAGAATTTTCTTCCTCAACTGATCAATCGAGGTTCCCTTATCCAACTCAGCCTGCAATTCCTTCCTTGCTTCCTCAAACTCAACCTGGCAAATGCAAAACAAGTACCTCCATAAAGTGTTAAACCCCAACTAAGGTATGTTGAGCTGATGATTTAATGTGTTACCAGTTGCTTCTCAGGAGGATAATTTGGCTTGCCCGCTTTCTCCCACCTTATGTAAGACTGGACCTGTACAAGTTCCTCTGGGATTTTAGTTATGGTACCTTGAGTTGCCGGAGCATCACTTTCACTTGCCTCAGGAGTTTTTGTCAATTTAGCTCTTAGCTTCTCCAAAGAAACACCTCTGTTTAATTCCTCTATTAACTCAGCTCGTGCTGCTTCATACTCCCCCTGGAGAAAGATGCCATAACATATGTCTACACTGAGTTCCTTTTAGATGGAAGACGGACAGTAGTATTAAAACTTGCCTTCTCTTGCTCAGGTGTATATGACTGCTTCCCCTTTCTTTCCCAACGAAGGTATGCTTGGATCTGCACAAGATCCTCTGGCACCACAGTAGCAGAAGCAGTAGCACCAGATGCACCCTGCCCCTGATGGCGGCTCGTCTGGAGCTGGATTTGGAAATTCTGGCCATTGTTTTTAAACCTGTACAAAGTTGAATGTTGCATTTTTTTTATATCTTCTGCATTCAAAGAAACAAGCAGCGCTACATTGTAATCCGAACAGCAGCACTGACCATTTATTCTGCGCCTCATCAAAGATGAGGAACTCAATGGCTTGCACAGCAGGATCATCTATCTCAATTCTCAGCGTGGAGTTGTCGCCTGACTGCACGGTTATGGACAGAAATAAAAATTACTAACTATACATGCTCTGTCCTAAGACAGAAACCCTTTATGCAAGACTGACCTTTAAAAAAGGCGTCCTAAGGGCCCTGTTCTTGTACACTGTCGTTCCGTCTGGTCTCCGGGACGGGAGGCACCATTCTCTACAACCAAGCATCTGAATTATTGAGTCTAAATTCAAAAACTCGTACAGCATGTGACACAAGAGCACATGTAGTATGTACGCTCATAGTCTCAGCATCACCAGAAACAGAAGCTGCCCAGTCTCACCTCATGTCCGGGCGAAGGGCACCCCAATGCAGAATCAGGGAGCCGCTGGTGTTGGTCACCTGGAGATTGATCTCCGCCACCGAAACCTGCGGCTCGGGGTTCAGTGTTACCTGTTTCCGACACAACGCATCAGTCGTATCATAGAAACGAACAAATTCATGGAGAATGGCCAATCCATGTGGGATCTTGAGGCCGGCTGCTGCGATCCGTACCTGGAGCTCGGAGTTGGAATCCAGGGTGAACCTTCCAACAAGCTGCAACAAGAGCAACAGAAAGCGTAAGGCGCGCAAATCGTCGAACAGCTATTTGACACGGAGCACAGAGAGAGAGAGAGAGAGAGCGTACGTCGGGGGAGGTGCGGTCGGCGGGCGCGGCGACCGCGTGGGGCACGACGAGGCTGCGGCGGGAGACGGCGAGGGTAGTGGTGCGGCGGCCTCGGCGGAGGGGCGGCAGCTGCTGCGCCCGCGGCCGCGACGCCGGCGAGGACGGCCGCGCGCGGATCCCGAGAGCGCACCGCTCCGCCGAGGAAGCCGCAGAGAATCCGCCCATCGCACGAATCTCAACCACTCAATCGCTCGCTTGATCCTGACGCTGCTGCTATGGCTGCTCAGTTCACACCCTTCCTCTTCCTTGTGAAAGAAAACAATAAAAGAAGACGAAAAAAATCAAGAAGATATTATCGGGCAGTAAAAATGAGTGGAATGCAGTGCACGAACAAGAACAAGAATCGAGATCAGCCAGCGCTGCGGCCACTCACTGATACTACGACGATGGAAGCCGAGGGGGAAAAGAACAGATAGAGAGAGAGAGAGAGGTAGGAGTTGGCGGTGCTGGTGGGATGGAGGGGAGGTGAGAGGCGAAGCGGAGGATGCGGAGGAGGAAGAGAGGGAATGGGTGCCAGTAATCCCGCGTCTTCTTCCTCGCTTCTGTCTCGCGCGCCTTCTACTCCGCACCGAAGAGTATGCTTGCGTCGTCGTCGTGTGGGCGTGTGAATCTCATGGACTGGCGTGGATGGACTCGGACTTTTATTGGTCCATTTCTTTTTGTCTTTTTTTTGTGGGCCTTTTTTTTGTCTTTTTTATGCCTTTTAACTTCAACCCCTCCAAAAACCAATACAAATAGAACAATTTATCTAAGTGGTTTTTTGAAGCCTTTTTGCTAAACGGCTTCCCAATTTCAAAACCATATGCGCTGTTTGCATCGGTATCTTCGACGTTCACCCTTAAAAAGCGTAGTCAAAAATCATCAATTATAGCCAAAAAAATATAGTGCCATTATCTTCTCACTAGTAGGTGGGTACCAAATCCCAACTTTGCATCCCTCATCTCATGGGAACGTGAATCATATGGAATGGTGTGGATGGACTCGAACTTTTATTGGCCTATTTCTTTTTGTTTTTTTTGTGGGCTCTTTTTTGTTTTTTTATAGCTTTTAACTTCTTCAAAAACTAAAACAAATAGAATGGCTTCTCTAAGTAGTTTCTCGAAGTCTCTTCGTTAAATGGTTTTCTAAACTTAAAACCGTGTGCGATGTTTACATCGATGTCTTTATCATCCACCGTCATCTTAAAAAGCATTGTCAAAAACTATTACCTACAATCCAAAAGAACATGACCATTATCTTTCACTGGAAGAGGGAACCAAATCCCAACTTTGCATCCTCATCTCACGAGAACCAAATCTCAACTTTGCATCCCTCATCTCACCCTTCTCTTTATATTTCTGGGCTCAAGAATGCGGCTGTCAACCTGTCATATGAACATAACCCTCTAGGATCGAGATAGTACATGGGAATGCACGTATTCCACAGGAAATTTGTATTAATTGATACAAATATCGTAGGGCCTCTACGGGAATAAGTATTGAATGCTCGTCGTAATGATCAATTTTATATGCATTTGAAGGGGTGCACTATGAACATTTGCAATATAAAAGAATATGCAACATTCGAGTAAATATAGGATCATGTGTAAACTGACACTGATCTCATCCGATATTCTGATGCCTAATTGCATCGGTATTAATTTGCATGCCTTTTGCCTACAATATATAGAAACATGCACACCGCACAAGCATGCAAGAAAGCAAAGCAAATCTCCTTGCATGCCTTCATTCCTCAGTTATTATACCACCCATCTATCATTCGCTACGAAAATCCGCAACATATCAATAGTTTTGGGAATGAACTTGAACCAAACACTTATTTTTGTAAGGAAAAAAGACTTCATACCAAAAGTTATACCCTTCGCTTTAGAGAGCCACTATGCAACACTATACCGTTCAGACCGATCCGAACGACATATCCTCTAACCAGCACTGCTCTACTCACCTTCTTCTCCGTCATTTCCCTCCCCTTCCTCTCTCTTCTCAGCGCCACCCTCCTTGCCTTCTTCTCCGGCATCGGCCTAGCTCTGTGCTCTTCCTCTGCCTACCCCTGCCCCCTCCTCCACCACCGGTGGTCAGCGGAACTGTCATCGCCTCGCTGTGCAAACCCCCAACCCTTCCCCGCCGCGCCACTCCGCCCAACATAACTACCACAGCCGCCACTGCCACCGCCCTCCTACCCTTCCCATCGCCCCCGCCGCTGCTCACCGCCAGGCCACTGCCTCCCCTCGACCTCCTTCTATGCCCGGGGGAAGGGTGAACCAATAGCGGGGTAGCCGGATTTCCCTCATCCGATGGCGGAGGAGAGTGAAGGGATAACGTCGGCGAGGAGGGAGGGAGCGGCGGACGGGAGTGAGAGGGAGTACAAGAGGGAGGGAGCGGCGGCCGGGAGTGAGGAGGAGCATGAGAGAGGGGGGATGGTATATCGTGCGAACGGTATACCGTATGAATAGTATATTGTTCACTAATTTTTCTCTGTACTTTGTCCCTCATTAGACATAGTTAATTATTGCCTATAATATATAGTTGTCTATTCTTCACTATGAAATTTCTAACATATCCACTTCAACTAAACTATTTTTTCTAAAAAGTTTTGTACCAAATTCCTAATGATGACACTGGTTCTCATTAATTTGTTTGTGTGCCTAAATCTAGTACCATCAAAATTTTCAGATGGGGCTCAATTTGAGGCTAAAATCACATGACATGAGGCACATAACCAATAACATATCACCAAGATCTCGAGTCAAATTTTGGTATTGGACAAGGGAACACATGAAAAATGCTTAGAGAAGAACCGACTCCACTACTTAGAGTGTGTTTGGTTGGTGGGATAGAGGATGGTGTCGTCTAATTTTTAGAGTTATTCATATGTTTGATTCATGTGATGCGATGAAATCATCCCGGATGAACTCATGCACCTAATATTCGTTCGAGATCCTGGCTGGCCCGGTGCGGAAAAATGGTAGGATGAGCTCATCCACCGACTCCTCCCTTGTTCCACACCTCCCAACCAACCTCTCCTAATACCACTCAGATCCAAAATTGATTGCCCCCCACCCATCTCACTTGCATCCGACGTCGATGACGGCAATAGCGAGTGGAGGCTGGGCTACGGCATCTGCAATTGGAGGCCCGGTGACAGCAAGGGCGGGTGGAGGTTGGGTGTCCCCTTTGTCCGCGTCTTCTCCGTCGCCTACTTGCTCTCCTGCCTCCTCCCACTGCTCCTGATCGTGCTCTACTTGCCCAAGTCTAGCGCCCCTACCCGCATCAACATGGGGCTCTCCCTTTTCATGCTTGTGACCGACGAGTGGGAGGGAGAAGGCCATAGAAGGAAGAGGAAGAGGTGGCGGGAATGGCTAGAGCTCTAGCAACAGCGTGGTGGGGAGGGGGTGTTGCTGCAGGAGTTTGTCTTCTCCATGGCACCTCTCATCAACCTGGAGAAGGTTTTTTCACTCTGCCCTTTGCACGCTTGCTATTAGCTCGGTTGGGATTGGGATGGATGGTGATACGTGTGGTGCGGGCATTGTGGCTGCGCAGGCGGCAGAGATGTCTAAGGAGTCAGTGATGAGCTCCAAGAGCTTGGAGAGGAGGGGTGTGTCATGGCCAACATCAAGTGCACCGATGCCTAGGTTGGTTAGTTTATGTTTCTGATTGTTCATCATTGGCCGATGCCCTAGGCTTGGTGTCATCGACTGTGGTGCTAATCTTGTTCTATCATTTGGTGTGCTTGTGCTGGTTGGTTTGTAGAGTAGACATGGCTGATGGGGAAGATGCTCCTGGAGTTCCAGCCTAACAAGGGTGACGTGCTTCCTCCGCACAAGGTAAGGTTGCCCTTTTTTCCTATTCTCATTTTAGTGTTGTCTATTATGCCACTCTGGTTAGGAATTACCAATAGGATGTGTGTGGGTGTGTGCGCGCGCGTGTGTGTGCTCTGTGCTCTGATCATTTGTGGTCTTAGGTATGCTATCGAAATCGACACTTGCAATTCTTGTGCCACTTGAGTAGTGCAATCTATGAGCTATCAACGTAATGTTAATTGTGGACAAGGAATGGTGTGGTCAATAGACAGTGTACCAATCAAATACTAGATGCGTTTGTCAAGTTCATTATTGAATCACATCACATGCCTTCTCAAGTTTGCCAAAATTGGCACTTGTTTCTTTTGCGAGCAGTTACTACAATTTCAATCAAGACTAGATACACATAATTCACTGCACAATGATATAGGAACATTGATTAGAAAAAACTCATATTTAACTATGCTATTGATAATGCTTGCTTATGTTTTTTTCCCCTGGGTTTTTGCTAGTCTAGTTTGGAACACATGACGTGGTTGCGCTGAAGCCAAATAAGGCAGACACTAGATGTGCTTCTCTTAGGCAAGGTGCGGTTTATCGCTTGAAGGTACCTAGCTACCATCCAAGGGGTCATCGATTTGCCACCGAACTGCCCGAGCGATACATGCAGGCCGTGATCGTTGGAACCACCACCTCAGATATATGGATTGAAGTGAAGAAATTAGGGGTAGAGCAATGTAGATGGACAACTTGTAAAACTGCAAACATTAAAGTGAAGAAACTGAAAATGCAGGAATTGTAAGAACCAAATAAGAGATTTCAAGAATCAAAGGGGCATGTGCTATAATTCAATGTGCTTGAAACTTACTAGCACTTTACCAATGCACTTACTTGATGAAGTTTTTGTCTAAATGTTCATTTGCGACAATGTATTTGATGGATAGATGCTGATTCTAGATGCATTGCCTTCATGAACACTATTGCTTTTGTGATCGATGGGCTCTACTAGGGTAATCTCACCAGGGGTTATCCCAACCCATCTCATCTAAGATTCACCCAACTGTAGGATCGAAGAGGCCGACTAGAGGGGGATGAATAGGCGGTCTTAAAAATTATCTTACAATCTAAAACAATATGTATTTGTCTAAACCAAATATATAATACGGAAGTTTAACTTAAATTGGTTTAGCACAAATATTGCCTAAAACAACTAGGTTCGCCTAAGTGCACCAACAATCTAAGTCTATGTCAAAGGTTTGCAATCCTAGGGTGACAAGCAATCAATATAACTCTATGAATGTAAATTACTTGAAGGTAAATTGAGCACAAGTAAATAAACCACAATTGACATAATTACTTTTTACCGTGGTGTTCGGAGACTTCCCCTAATCCACGTTGAGGTAAGCCCAAACGAATTGGACTGGCTCCACGAATTAAGCCTTCTACCTCAAATCCACTAGTGGTAACTCTTTCCCGCTCCGGGTAGGCAAGCTCCAACCTTCACAACACGCCAGGCCTTCTCACAAGCTTCTTTGAGAAGATCACCGGACACGACGCCTCCAACGCCGTCTAGGAGTCGGTAAACTTCAAGAGTAATAAGTCAAACCCCTTGCTTGACTCTCACCACGTGCAACGAATGTACAAGCTCAAGTAGATGCTAAATCCACCTCTAGATGCAACACATGCAACTAGAGACCTCTCTCTTTTGCTCATAAGATGTAACACATGCACAATGGAGTGGAGAGACTTACACTAGCTCAATGGAGTGAAATGAGGTGCAAAAGATTACTCTTGAACCGGCCACAAGTGAGTATTTATACCTCACACATAAAAATTAGCAGTTGGAGCCAAACTCCTCAAAAAATCAGGGAAATCGGAATTACCGGCGTTATAAGTGCGGTACTACCACACTTTACTGTAGCACAAACTAACGGCTATATCAGAGCGTTAGAACTAGCCGTTTTTGAAAATAAAGTGCGGTACTACCGCAGGTAAGTGCGGAATTACCGTAGTGCGGTACTACCACAAAAATTACGGTATTACCACACCTCTGTTTTTCAGCATAGACAGCACTGCGGTAATACCGTAGGTGGGTGCGGTGCTACCGATTTTTCTGAGAGAGCACAATTGACTTTAGACTTTAAATTCAAATGCATGTTGACCTTTGTCTCAAGCCATATTGATCTTCTTATCAATCTTTTCATGCATCTCCATATAGTCAATCAAAATCTGGGACTAAACGTTTCAAACACTTGACAATCACATTAGTCCCATACACAAATATTTGAGTGTAAAGCAATATGATTCAATATGAGTATATATGAACTGTACAAGTTTTATATACTCAAATGATATATTTCAAAGTAGAGATCCCAATGTATGTGGAAAAGAAAATATGGATCAATACTAATGAAATCACAAAACATAGAGTGAACTCCCCCTAAATGTGTGCATACAAGAACATATAATAAAAGCATATGCACATATTCATATTAGATTTTTGGTAGAATTTAATCTATATTTTGGATCTAAGGAATGCACTAAGATGTAAATGAATGTAAGTGTCGAATGCATACCTCTTTGATTTCACCTTTTTTTATCCAAATGAGACTAAGCCATATCATAATCAATCAAACACATTAGTCTCATACAAGTATTTGTCATTATCACCGAAACCAACATAATGGAGCTTGAACTTACACCAACCAAACACAAAATTAGCTCATTTTATCCACCCTCATTCCACCAACCAAACAATAACCTGTACCATCCACCTAACCAAATAGGCTCTTAAATTATTCTATTCTACCAAATCCTGAATTATCCTATTTCATCCGCCCAACTAAACACACCCTTGGCTCAGTTTAGACAAACAGAAGAAGCCAGTAAAGAAAGCTTCGGTGAGGCAATAGCAAAAGCATCTTAGATCCAACCCCATGTGAACGGGAGGCCACCATGTGTCTGATATATGGGCAAGAGGAAATCATCGTATGGAAGGCTTGCCAGCGTGGCGCTCATGGGAGCAACAAGTGCCAGGCAGGTGGAGCGGATAGCTGGTGGCATTGACATCTAGGGAGGTTAGTGTAGTATACTAGCAAGCTGCTGGGACCAACTAGGAGTTGAAAACTCTTCTTTCTTTTTCTTGCTATGATGTTTTTGCGATAGAAAGATATTTTTTCTTTTCTATGAGAAAAAGATGTATATCACGGTGAACATGACATAACTTTAATTCATTATAATTAAGAGTGTTACGAAATCTAGAAGGTTACGCTGTAGGGAAATATACAAATTGTCTTTAGTGGGTTTAGACTATAAATAGATGGGCCATTATGTCATATAAATAAATCTGAATCAATAAAGACTACGTTCTGGTGTTTTCTCTCAATTGTGTCTCCTGGTGATTGATCTATTATGGTCTTGGTGATTAATTGCATGGATTGTATTGTTGTTCATCTATTTCATATCGACTTCTTAACATGTTATCTGCACGAATTACTCTACGATGTGCACGGTATGCAAATCACAAATCAAACTATTATGCATTGTTGTTCATGTTTCAATTTAGATTGATTATAGATTATCTAGCAATGCCATGTTTAGATCAATCATGTGTAAATTGTTTCTAGCAATAGATTAATCTAAAATTTACATATTAGATCTAGATCCCATTAGATTGATCATCTAGTTTCTAGATCATTTCCTAGATGGATTTAGACATCGGAATCTCTATAGATTGCGATCATAATCATGATAAAGAAAAATTCATTGTTGAGGCTCTATCGCAGCCACCAGCACACACGGCCCCTACGGCCACCACCACATGGCTGCTACCTGGTCTCGGCCGGCCCGAAGCCACCAGTCGCATGGAATCATGCAGCCGCTCGAAGCACTGACGTCACACGTCATCCACCGATGCCGACTGCTCGAAGACGGATGTCGTCCCACATCGGATGCCGTTGTTTCCCAGCTCCTCCAACTGGTGCACTAAAATTACTACCGTCGCCACCTCCATACCACCGAGCCCGAAGATGATGAACGTGCGATTGGCTGTCGCACCAAAAGCTGAGATTGGCCTGTCGTTGCCCCTCCTGGCCAATCATCGCCTCAAAGCACCGCACCGCTGCCTCGAAGCGCGGTAGGCGTAACACCATGAAGCATGTTTGACTGCTAGCCACCGGTGCTTGAGGACGCCGACCAATCATCCTTCTCTAGCTCGAAGCCGTTAGCGCCACGTTGGCCGTTCGCCCCCGTACCCACTCGGTCGCCGCCAGCACCGCTAGGCACCACCGTGACTACCTGACCAGCTTCTACCCACAGCTGTCTGCCATGGTTGCCCACCGGTTGCATTGCGCTGGCTATCCACCCATCGACGCTCAGGAACCCAACACCCGCCAACGCTCGAGAAACCACACCCGCCGCCGCTCGGGACTCAGCACTTTCCACCGCTTTCCCAGTTTAGACCATCAAACAGTTGAGGTGGCTAGGGTTTAACCCTAGCGATGGGCCAGTGGGCCATTTTTGGCCAGAATGGGCGAGTTTCGGCCCAAAAATAAGAGAAGGGAGTGGAGATTTTTGGTCAGTGAGATTGTTTTTCATTTTAGGCTCTGTAAATTCAAAATATTAGGGATAAGTTCTAAAAAATAGGAAATAATTATAGAGTTGACCCTGAAATTTGTCAAAATTGCAAATAAGTCCTACAGACCAAATTTATCTCTAATGAAATTAATTTTTAGATTATATGAGCCTGATTATAGTCTCTCTAGCACTGGCATTATTATATGTTTTCTATTTTTTACTTTTTTCAATATATTGTGTCTACTTATTAATAATTCTAAAAATTACTTATTAATTTGCAAAAATTCATTAAAATTGTTAAAAATTCAAAAAAATAAAAAAATCCTAAAAATATGGTTTTTAGGTATATGAGCTTCCGTAAATTTGTGAAGCCTTAGACTTAGTACACCTTGGAAGCATCATATTTTTTATAGTTTATTTCCTGGAATTGTGTATTTGGGAATTTATTTCATGGGTTAGTAATTCTAAGAATTACTTAAATGCCTTAATAATTATAAGAAAATCCCAAAATATTGCTAAGAAAAATCTGGGTACTTATCTACTAAATAAATAAAGGTAAATCTTTACTATTTGCATTTATTTCGTGCACTTGAGATTACTTACCTACAGCATGTAGAAAATTGCATGAATATTGTATGACTTTGGTTATCACTAAGTGGATATTCGCTTACCCTGAATAGCTACAATTGTATAAACTAGACTTATTTTATTGTCATACAGTCATACTATTGTCAAGCCTGACGCTGATATAGCTGTACCTTTTACTGCTGAGAGGTAAAACTTTGTAGTTTATGAGGTATTGCCTCTACCCTGAAGAATGACTGTATAATTTAGATAGATCCGTTGGACTTAAGGGCCTTCTTTGGAAGAATGGCCAAACATGTAAAATGTTACTAGGACTAGAAGTCCGTGCATGAGTAGTACTCTATCTTTCACCATATTGTCTCTGGACTAAGTTTAGGTAACCCGTATATTACTAATAAATAAGTACATTCATAAGCAAGAATATGCCTACGGAGAACCATATGGAGACTAGTAGTATTTCTCCTCATCATCCCTTAGCCTTATCTAGATGTTGTTTTCCTACATAAGTAGCATCAATAATATATATAACTCCTGTCGAGATCGATCTTATTCATGAAGAGCAGCTCTTATCTTTTGTCTTAAGATGAAATTGTACATTAGATAATTATTTTCCCAGATACCATAAATATATTTGATCTAAGTTGTTCTGTTAAAATCTTATCCGTGTTGAATAGTTGCTTAACAGAACACATTGCCAGTAGTATATATTACCTGTAGTAAAATAATTAATCATGCACAGAATAAATTTTGTAAATATTATGCTTGACATTTGAAATAAAAGATATGTCTTAGTTCACTAGTTCTTTGTGCATTATTGCCCAGATGGCAATAGAAAAATTATCTCTCTTGAAGGCACAAGGAATATAGTCAAATGTTAAATTTCAGAAGGATCACCTTGATTAGAAAAGGAATATAGTCAAATGTTAAATTTCAGAAGGATCACCTTGATTAGAAAACACTTTGAACCTCAAAGACTTGAAGTCTATATATAACCCCCCCACCTTTTCCATATTATAAAGTGTATGTTGGTTTCACGCCAATAAAATTTTACTTTTGAAATAGTATAATAGAAATTTATTATTAAAACTCTGAGTTAATTCAAAGCAAATGCTAGAAGCATGTGCTCTCACTCCAGTTGGCGTGAAAGGGGGAGGAATTTGGGCATATGAGGAATACTGGACATTCGAGGCGTAACAAAATATTGAAAATAAGAGTCATGACAAGTAGAGTGGCATATCCTAGGTCAAATTCAGAAGCAAATAAACTTGAAGCTATAAATAATCTAGTTTATAGTAGAGATAATTGAAACTGCTATCCACATTATTGGCAAATCATTGCAACCCTCGAAGGGTAATTGATTTGTCTCCAGTAATACATTAGTCACTAGCATGCGCCCACATATATGTGAATTACATGATAGTATCAAGCTGCTGCACATATGCCAGATTGGTACACATTAAGTATATCATACCCATCTGATATTACACATGCATATTGGCAAATGCAGTCTGCAACTGTAATGCCAAAGGAAGCTATAGCCATTTACCTGAAGAAAATATAACTATTAAAATATTAGATGACATATTGGATTTTAATGATCCCGAATGATCTAAATCTGTCATAATTTTTTTGGCATCATAAATGATAACTTGCATATAAATTATTTGCCAATTAATCACATGTATTCCTAGCGAATTATTGTTCCATCTAGGAGGTTAAACTAGAAGTATATTCTAGTATATTATATATATTCTATGCAGATTAATCGATGGTCGTGTTTTATGTGATAGTGTTATATTTATGCTCTTGTAAGTATCCTGAAGATGTATATTATACTGTCAAAATATAATATTCTTAACCAGGTCAAAACCTATTGCATTAACACAAAACTTCAAGTTTGAGTGATCCAAATTTTAAATCAAAAGTATAAGTAATTAGATCATAATATTAGGCAATATATAAGAAGCTAGAATATTTATGCTGTCGCAAATTAATAATCCATCAGATGTTTGGGATAACCTACCAGTAGTAGAGATGTGCAGTTTTCATGTCATTACATTCCTAGCTCAAATTAAATAAAAAAAGTAAAAAACCCAATCAAGGATTAGTGCATATTAGAAGAACCAATCATTTCCTATATAATATCACCATCATAGCATACACCATTTTGGACCACCACCAGTAGCTGGTATAACATTTGATCTGAAATTCCATCTATCATGTGTTCATACTAAGGGGATTTTGAAGTATGCTATTAAGCAAGATCAAATTTCAGCATCAGGGGAGAGAAATACCTAAAATCTTTGAATGCCGTGATATTTTCCTGAAGAAAGATCTTTAGTATGTGGTTCATGTACTAACCAAGCTAAATTTAAATTTCACTGATACTCCTGTACGCTAGAAGCAGGGAGACTACCGGATTTCTTTTCCATTGCATGGAGGAGTTATACAACATTTATTTGAAGTAAATATATCGCTAAGTTTGGAATACTTCAGGTTGAATAGTATATCCATCTTTATGAAGTTGACTAATTGGTCAATGATCTAAAGTCTACGATAACACCTATAGATCTAAGGTCTAGTGACACACGTCAAAATAATCTTTAATACTCCTTAAGTACTCTAAAAGAGAACTCACCTTGAAGGTACAATACCTCATAAAGAGGCTTATCATGAAGATCAAAACTTCAATAATTAGGCGCGCACATATTACAATAGTGAGAACACGGAACAACCAATAAGTTTTCGTTTGGGAAATGACAAGATTTGGTTAACACTAAAGGACACTCGAATATGAGGATATTTGAAGAAAAGTAGTCGACAACCAGTTTGCTTCTAAAATTGTTAAAGTTTCTCGTATGAGAACATAAATCTAGAACCAAAGTCCATGACTGAGCACTTGAAGTGTTCATATCGGGTAAAAATGAAAGGAAGCAATTGAGGCCGAACCATTATCATAGGTGAAAGTCTTGGAACCTGTTAGTTCAAACTTGATGGGTCATTATGAAAAATGAGGTGGTGAAAGCGATGGTTCAAGAATCCCTGTAGAGATCAATATTCTCTTGTTATGAATGAAATAATATTCTGTTATATAATAACTCTAGCAGATGACATCAATAAGGTATGCACTTATCAAATTCTAAAAATCCTTGATAGGATCTTTGAAGGGACTCAAAGCTTGAAGGATTCAGTGTTTTAATAAAAAAGTAAATTACAACATGTATATATATATATAACTCATACATAATAAACTCTTACTCGAAGAAAGAGTATCTCCTAGAAGAGAAAATATGTCTTAGAAGAGAGAACATCTCCCTAAAGAGAAATTAAGCACCAGTTGATCGAAAATATACTAATGATTATGTGATCCCTAAATGTGGGTAAGGACCCATCCAAAACCCGAGGAAATAGAATGAGGAAACTAAAGACCAAATGTGCACCATATAAGCACATATGAAGTGCATCTCCTACCAAAAGCTGATGGAGTGGCAATATTCTCTATTAACATGAAGGTATCATATACACTGGTGTTAATGGTAAATTTATTAATCCCCTAGGTGCCAAAATTGAGATTGGTTATATTGATTCTATGGTAGTATGATCATGCATGTAGTTCCACAGAACAGATTTTTGGTTGTATAATACAACTCAGATATGGTTGCTAAATTATAAGATCATGAATGTTTTTGGTCTTGAAGAAATGTCTCATTTCAATTGATTACCCTCATATCCTGATTAAGATAAATTTTGCTTGTGTTGCATATATAGATAAGTGGTATTTTGGAGAGTTAAGTATATTGCTCCCAAATTGTTTTATTGTCTCTTTATCAAGATGAATAGTGAGATAAATGTCTAGAGGACTATACATTATGGTAATCTAGTATGTATACTTGCAATATATCGGTCTGTATTCATTTTCTTAAAATATATTAAAGGCATTGGAATAATAAGACTTCATAGGAAGTGGTATTCTAGGGAGCATATGCTAAACCTTTATAGTTATGCATAATATTCAAAAAATCTTGACTTTAGTATAATATATAAGGTATTGATTTGAAGATCGCTACTTTGAAGGTTTTTACCACCTATCGGTATAAGTCCAATCGATGGATATGATAAAGATCTTAAAGATTATAATAAAATCTTGAAGACAATTTATAAATCTGGAAGATAAGTGTTGTACTCTTTTTCACTAAGTAAGTTTTTCCGTTGGGTTTCTTACTTGAAGGTTTGTAATGAGGTAACAAGTGAAATACAATTTAACAAGTGTTGTATACTCTTTTCTCTATTTCTTTTTTCCCACTGGGTTTTTGGAAGGAATTTTTAACAAGGCATATGCATATCGCGATATAAAGCCTCATAAAAATGTGCTTGGCTTAGACGAATAATTAGCCACATCAAAGAGTCATATGGTATAAACACCATTGATGACCCCACCATTATCTATGAAAATAATATAGTTTTATGTAGCACATGTGAAAATGGGCTATGTTAAAAGTAATATCATGAAGTATGTTGTTCCTAAATTCTTTTATCCTCATGAGCTCCAAAAGAACAGAGAGGTAAAGGTGTTAAAAGCCAGGTCTTATGATAATCTGGCAGACATATTTATAAAAACTCTTCCAACCTCTAGCTTCCAGAAGTGCATGTGAGGTATAGGGATGAGGTGACTTAGTGAGTTACAAGGTTTATAGGGAGTAAATCCCAAAACTATAGCCCTTATATAAGACCAGAAAACTTACATGATTATAAAGATCTAATGTTGCACTCTTTTCTTCTTTGTGAGTTTTTCTCTAAAGTTTTCTCACGTTAAGGTTTTTAATGAGGCAACAAGTACGACACAAGAAACGGATGCAATGTACTCTTTTCTTCATCCTTTTTTTCCCACTAGATTTTTGAGAGGAGTTTTTAATGAGACATGTGTATGCCGTAGTGTTTGCACAAGAGAGAGTGTTACAAAACCTAGAAGGTTACGGTATAGGCAAATACCAGAATTGCCCCTAGTATGCTTAGACTATAAATAGAGAGATCATTTCACCATGTAATAGACTTGAATCAATAAAGACTACGGAATTTTCATCAGATTTGGTACTGTTTTCAACTAGAATTACAAAAATAGCCGTGTAAAAATGGTATTGGCGAAAGTAACGTTTTCGCCATCCGGTGGCCGGGCGGCAGCGACGGAGGGGTGACGCGTGGCCCTTGTCGCCCCGTGGGTGGACGGCATGCTGCCTGCCGCCCCACCAGTAGATGGCAGGGGCCTACCGCCCCATGAGGAGATGACTTTTTAATGTTGTATAAAATTTGTATAAATTTTTTAATATAGCAAATAAGTTCAAAAGATTGTAAAAATGTATGTATAGCCTCTTGACACAACGTAGTTGATTGTATAATTGTTTCATAAATTTATTCATTGTGAATATTATTCAAAAATGTATAAAATTTTAATATTTGTAGGAACTGTTATATATAGCAAATGAGCTCCAAAAATTATAAAATTTTATGCAAACTCTCCTGACATAAACATAGTAATTGTGTAATTTTTTGGGAATTTTATGTACTCTAAATTTATCACTTTAATTTATGTTAATTTAATTGTGAAATTAGTGATATGCGATGCTCATTTAGTTACAACAGGGGCAAGCATGATACAAGTATATCTATAATGACAAGTGTGCGTAGGAAGTAGCAGTGAGGGAGGATGGCACAGACATAATGACAAGTGTGCATAGAAGGTAGTGGGCGAGGGGGACGGTACGGATAGAGCGACAAATGTGCGTACAACAAAGCGGGCCATGGGGGATGGCACGGACAGAGTGACAAGTGCATGCACAAGGAAGTGGGCGAGGTTGGTTGGTATAGATACATCACAACATTTTGCCTCACAGTATAGTTACATGAATTAACCACACCAAGCCAATCCTTTGGCTTATAAAGTGAGGTGGAAGAGATCTGGGAGAGAACACTATACAACCAAACCCAACACTACACTAGAGTTTGTTTCACCACGTCGGGGTGGACAAGAGACAGAACAAGCAATAGGATAAGATGATAAAGCAATGGGAGGAGACCCACAAACTAGCAAGGTCTGTTGTGACCCACGACGAACAAGCAAGGGCTACTGCGGCTTGGGTCGAACAAGCAAAGCATGGTAGGAGGTCAGCTCCCTGCAATGACATCCCATGCAATGACGCCCCTCGTCGTAGCATGTCCATCCTGAACATTCCAACCGAGCATTTACTGCAACACCCGCCCGACGAGGAGACGCTGCCCCTCTATTGGTGCAGGGACCCATGTAAGTTTTTTAAGTCAAAGCAACGGCTTAGCCTGGGTATGCGTTACTAGGGTTGTGCGAAGTACTACTATGACTATCTCAACCATCGTTAGGACACGAGCAGCTATCGACAATAGGTAAGGACCAGTTACAGTGTATTTCCTTCTATTTCTCTTTCAAAGTACGTACAAACAACCTCTCCTATCTACCCGTAGTCTCCGGAACTGCTATGTGGCTATTGCAAGTGGATCGACCTAGAGATTCACCCACATGACCAATAGACTCTCGATTATGAGGAGTGGAATGTAAAAATGGCCTACGAGATCCGGGAGAAGGAGCACCACAACGACGAGCAAACCGAGCATATACATCGAGAGACAAAGGCTCACTCGAGGTGTGCACGTGCAAGGAGCGCAAGGCTCACGAGAGGGAGCGCGAGAGAAAGAGGGAAATGGCGGCCAAGGCAAAAGAGACCACTGAGGAGTTCAACGTCGAGCTCGCAAGGAAGGGAAAATAGCCTCAGTCCATGCAGTAGGTCAGACCATTCTGAACTAGTCCCCTGAAGCTCGAATTTATTTTTATACGAAAAAAGCGCATATGTATCGTAGGAGTACATCGGTTTGTTCTATTATACATAATGTTGTTTCTTACATACGTAACCAAACTCTATATATCATATTATTTTTAGCTTTATTACAAAATCTATTTAAATTTACAACATCAAATGTCATCATCTTTACGCGTTTAATTCTTCACAAGAAGTCACTATGTTACCATCTTACTACCAAATACTAAGTTCCAAATTCATAAATTAAGTATGAACTAAATTAAATTATTATCTCGATTTATAATTTACAAATCAACTACAATCACGCATACAGGCTAATTAAATGAGCATCTTATATCGCTAATTTTATGATTAAATTAACATGAATTAATGTGGTAAATTTAGAGAATATAAAATTTCTAAAATATTACACAATTACTATGGCTATGTCAGAAGACAAAAAATTCAAAAAATTTTGTAATTTTTGGAACTCGTTTACTATATGTAACAACTCTTACAAATATCAAAATTTCATAAATTTTTGAGCAATTTTCACAATGGATAAAATTACAAAAAAATATAGATATAGTCAACTACGTTATGTCAGAAGACTGCATATAAATTGTCATAATTTTTTGAGCTCATTTACTATATTAAAAAATTCACATAAATTTTAAATAAAATTAAAAAAAATAGCAGGTGACCAACCATCTGCCCGCGGGGCGGCAGGGCCACGTGTTACCCCTTCGTCGCTGCCGCTCGGCCACCGGAGGACAAAAATGTTATTTTTGTCAATACCATTTTTATACGGCTATTTTTGTAATTCTTGTTCAAAACAGTACTAAATCTGACCAAAATTCAAAGACTACGTTCTGTTATTCTCTCTTAATTATGTCTCCCGGTGATTGATCTATTATGTTCTTAGTAATTAATTATATAGATTGTATTATTGTTCATCTATTCTACATTGATTGTTTAACAAAGAGAACTGACAGTTGGAAGAACTAGCAAATACTAGGGGAGAATGCCGCCGGTACATTTTTTTCAACGGTCACTGGGAAGAAACAAAAAAATCGACAAGACTTTTACAGGAATTGATGGAAGAACTATTTTATTTGAAGAATATCTCAC
This sequence comes from Melocanna baccifera, assembly GCA_036346265.1. NCBI lineage: Eukaryota > Viridiplantae > Streptophyta > Magnoliopsida > Poales > Poaceae > Melocanna > Melocanna baccifera. The sequence goes on along the minus strand of CM070692.1, from coordinate 15,101,507 downwards.
GGAAAATTTGTAATTGTTTCATAGGACTATGTTCCAAAGACGGACTTAATACGTGCTTTCTTTCATAGTTCCCCGCACAAAACAGCATTGGAAAGGCAAATTTCAAAATACGATTAATCAACAACAAGAAAGCATAAAGAAATATTTCACCTGTCGCAAAAAAAATTCACAATCACATACCTGATTTGTTGCTATAATTGCCTTGGGGTGGTCCTTACGTACGTCGACCGGCAGCAAAATACTCTACTCTTTTTCCTATTGAAAATGAAAAATACCCAGCCCTTCTTTTAAGTAGAAGAGTTATGATGAACACCGTCGATGCGGAATATATATATCGAATTTTTTCCGAGCTCCGTACGGGTTAACATAGTATCAGTACAAGCTATGAGCATCTCTTGTCATGTTTGGAGGTGAAAGTAGATGACAGCCAGATTCTTATGGAACAAGTGTAGATTAGCTTGCAGGGTACAGAAAGGCTAATGGAAAGACCCGCCGCGCTCAGTTCTGCGACCGGCGACAGCGTTCGGCGGCAAATCTACTGTTTAGCAATTAGCGTTTACTGTTTATCTTTTGTCTTTATCTGAATTTTTTTTTGTTTTTTGGTATTTTGTGTTTTATTTTTTTTCGTATTCCTTTACATCGTCCGCTCTAGATTAGCGTGCTATTTTTATTTTTATATTTTTTTTAAATTTAATTGTGTCTAATAAACCAACTCAGCTATAGTAAAAAATTAGTCAGCTACAGTAAAATTTCAGTAAAAATTAAAAGTTATCGCTATTTCGAACGCCCAAAGACTCGAAAAACCACCAGGTAGCTGACTACGAAGGCATATCAAGCACATGCTTAACCCGCTCTAAGAAGAAAGCGAGGAAAGGTGAAGATTTGCGCGGGTAATCCGTGACAAGAAAGGCCTTGGCAAGGATCATGCAAATTAATCGTAAAAAAAAGGACTAGTTACGACCGGTGAGGGCTAAGTCCAGTAGTTTGCTCAATTTTTTTTTCCAAAATAAAAACTAAAGAATGTTTTACACTAGCCTCTATTTTCTCTTAGCAGTTTGAGATGTAACTGCAGTTGTTTCAGCTCTATTTTGCCTTGAAATAATATTTGCCACTGGCATCTCGTGGATATATTTTGCCCAGTGCTGACATGGAACAGCGTAGCAGGATCAGCAAGACCCTCTTGGACTTTTTTTCCCATCACGTTGCGTCCGCTTCTTGACAGCGGCTTTTTGCTTCCAGTGGCGTTTCTTCACATGGCTAATTTTGTCTTGCTATTGTATGGACGGCTAGCTTTTTTTCTTACGAAAAGAAAAGGCAAAAAGAAAGAAGAAGAAGAAGAAAACAAAGATAAATTGACGGCTCATAGCCGATGGGCAGGCACAAGAAGGCACGGCAAACATCCCCTACCAAAACCAGATTTGCAAGGCTGTAGAATGCGACGTGCCTTCCACTACCCTTCAGCCATGAACAGAATTGCGGGAATCTCCTTCCAAACATCCTCAAATTTTTGGGACAATGAAACTGCTAATATCTTGAGGTTTCCTTTGGTTTCTCTCTTCAGTACTACCGTGAGGAGGTCTTGCAGTGCTACAGAGCTACAACTACATATATATATGAAGTCAGATACCTTAGTGTTCACCAGAGACACGAGCTGTCCTCTACCATTTTGATAAGCTTATATATACACCACTAAAATTTCGCAGAGACTGCCGCAAAAGGAAGTCCCGTCGGTTCTATAGACTTCCAGTGCCAGAACCTTAATATCGTCTGCTGGTAGGAGCTGTTGCGATGGAGATCATATTGCAATGCGCTGAGGCCGTCGTAGAATTTCAGTTCATCGGTTAGGTCCTTGCGCACCCGCTGCCACTCACGGAGTTCATTTCTCAGCTTATCTGCCTCATCAGTGGCAAGTGAGCACATCAGCTGTTTGAATGTAAGGATCAAATGAGAGGCAATATTATCAATCAGGGGTTAGTGCTGTGCGGTGTGAGAGGTTCCCGGAGGGAAAAAAGTAACCACTGAACTGCAGGGAAGCTGTTTCTTTTTTCAACAAATCTTACATAGTAACATACCTTACATAGGAGTTGCTGCACTGCTGCCTCAAGTTCGGAACATCTTCGGAAGTAAGCAAAGCAAATTGTTTTGGTAACAATTATGAAACAATTTTCGAAAATAATAATACACTAATTTAATATCTGAATCAGAAAATTGCAGGGATGACGTGTTTGTTTGATTTTTACTATTTCTACGACTTTAGAAAAATACAAACATCCCTCCCCAACCAAACAAACAATCAACCCTTCAACTTTTTATTTGATTTATCAATGTGGATCATTGCTGAAACAAAATAGAACAGTCTACTGCCGTGAAGTAAATGAAATATACAGCGTTTAAAAAAAGTATATTAAATATATGGTGCATTAAGAAAGAGAAAGGAATCCATGTTTGCAAGATTTAGCTTAACCCAATGTCAAAGGGTGAACTGTATATTCGGTTTCCACAAATTGCTGTCAAGCTCAGTTTAGTTTATCTATGTTAAAATCATAAATGTTAGTTATATGTTCAAAATTAGTTCTCAATTGTTACACTCTAATACCCCTTAAGCATAGCAGCCATCGGATCGGATCAGAGCTTGCGAGATACAGCGTGAGTATGCAAAGTATCAAAAACAAAGAAGATGAATCTCGTAGAAAAAACCAAAATAACAACATTAAAGTAACCACAACGAAAGAAAAAATATTTAGTAAAGCCGACCACAAATTCCTTAAACACAACTTCAAAAGAATATAAAGAATTTTTGCTCTCTCACAACTCTCTCGAATTTTTTAGGATCCTCAGATCCTTACCATATACAATAATTTAGTACTAAAGAATTAATCTTCTAATCTTCTGCAAAAGAATACTAAGGATTGTCGCTTCTTTGCTTTGTTGCTTGGCTACTTAGGTTCTCCATGATCACCCCTCATAACTTTATATAATCCCTCGTAATCCTCCCTCCAAAGTGGAGTAGTAATCCTACTGCAAAATAAGGTAGAAATTCTCATCCTATTAGAATTCATCTAGAACTCTTTATAACAGATATTTCTAAATCCTAAAAAACTAGAATATGAGTCACCATACTCAATATTTTTTACCTTGACTCCTATCCATTGAAGTAATTATGCTCCTCCAAGATCTCACTAAAGTCAACTCCGTGTTTTTGCATTTTTTTGTTTTACCTCTCACCTTTAGGAGTGCCCTCATCATAGGAGCTTATGCACATCACTGCAATATGTGTGTTAGTGTCCACACTAGTCTGTCTAGACCCTCCACTTGAGAGCTCCTTATTTTGTAGTTTGATTAACTATATCTTCTGTTCCTACAGCCTTCTTACCATAGGTTTGTATCATCTTCGATCTCCAACTACTTGTTGGTACTGTGTGGTTGGTTTCATCACGTCTTCTTCCAATAGTTCACACTTTCGCTGTTGTGTCTACTAGATTTTATAATTGTTTTTGCAGTTCCACACATAACTGCAGATGAGATCTGAGTGCCTACCGTTGATGACACGGTTTCCTTCTTCTGGCCCATTTGTAGCCTTCCCATTCGTAGCTCTTCCTTTCGGTGTGCTCATCAATCGGTATCATCTATTACTCTAGTTACTTTTCATGATCATTTGCCCTTTGCAAATAATTTGCATAACTCTACCTTGAACTGATACCTTACAACCTTTGAGTTCAAGTTACCTTACAGATATTATATTCTTGTTTAAGCTAGGAACATACCGAACTTCTACCAATGTGCAATGTGCTCTATCATATATCTCCAATATAATCTGTCCACGATAGAGAGAAATAAACTGTGTTAGAGCTTATATGGTGTGAAAGTTCCATCTGATTACTTCGTCAGCATAAAGAAATTTATTTCTATGGAAGATTTGAAATTAATTAGTACGATATCTCATGAGTGATATGTGCTGATGACACAAATGCTTCCTATTGCAATTAGAAGTATTTTGTTGAACAAAGTCTGAGTGAAAATTGTGAGGTTGTGTTGTTTCTTTAACTCAATTACTCAGAAATTCATCGATCTTGATGGACTAAATGCTTTATAGACTAAGGTAAGAACGACTCTATGATACTGCCCAGATATCCTTTGCTAAATTTGCATGTGTTCCTAGGAGTTCATGTGCGCAGCTTGGCTTGGAGGAAGGTGCGGTGTATCAGGATGTGTAGGAAGGTGCGGTGTATCAGGATGTGTTTGATCTATTAGGGACGCATGGACGTACCGGCCACGTACAAAACAAGCTAGCATCTAAAGAGATGTTCTCTTTTCTCACGTTTCTTGGAGATTTATTTGGAGATAAGAGGCAAAGATCAACTCCTATGCGTTCACAAGATCACGTCCAGGAGAGAGAAAGGAAAGCATACAGCAAATCTCGAGGAATAAGTTGTACGTGTGCCTGCATATTTTTCTTTGCCTGCATATCTTTCTTTCTCCACGTATGTGTCTTTTTCCTTGTGTATTCTCGGATGGGGTCCACCCGAAGGATCGAGTGTACTAGATCAGATGGCGTACCGCATTAGAAAATCTTTACTATTATAAAAGAAGGAGTTGGTGGTTAACCCGTCGTCACTCCTCTCTTCTCAGCCATTCGATCTGAATATAAGATGAAATCCGAACCGTCTGTTCACTCCTCCCCTCCCTTCCTCCCACCCCGCACGCCCCTAACCCTAAAATCCGAACCGCTCTCCCCCGCATCCCCCTCGCTCTCCCCCCTCGCACCCCCGCCTCCCCCTCACTCTCCCCCCGCCGCCCCCGCTCTCCCCCCGCCTCCCCCTCGCTCTCCCCCCGTCACCTCGCTCTTCCCCCGCCGGCCCCCCGCTCTCCCTTGCCTCCCCCTCGCTCTCCCCTCGCCTCCACAGATCCGCCTCTCCCCCCGCGCCGCCTCCTCCCCTCCTCCCAAGCGCGCCACCTCCTCCCCTCCTCCCAAGCGCCGCCTCCTCCCCACCTCGCGTAGCCGCCTCCTCCCTTCTCGTAATCTCCGCGCAGGAGCAGCGCGGACACCAGAGCCCCCACTCCATCGGTGTGACCGACCTGAATCACCGAGGATCCCGAGGCGAGGCGGGAGGAGGAGTGGAAGGGGCCCATGAGCCTCGCGGGCCCCGCCCGAGGCGGCGCTGCAGCGGCGGGCGCAGCTCGACATCGCGGTCGACCACCGCCGCTCTACCACAAGGGCGCGGCAGCTCGTGGCGCTCGACGAGGCCCGCGCGCGGACCCGCCCATCGGCGGCGGCGCGCGCCTTCGCGGCGTGCCCCGACGCCGGTCGAGGTCACCGCGGCAGCCCCAGCGTAGCCGCCGGTCTCCCGCGCCGCCGCCGACGCGAGCCATTGGTGCAGCTTCCAGAGGTGAGGAGGTGCTCCCGATTGGGGCTTCTTTTGATCGAATCATGTGCGCATATACGGCATGCCGCTTCTGCTCAATGACGCGTTGTGATGCGAGTCGAGTGTGTCTCTTCTTAAGCTTCGTGGTCGTTCTCTTCGCGTATCCGATAAAGTCTTTGTGTTTGTTGGCTAGATGGTGAACATTTCAACAGAAGGCAAGCTTGCCGGAAACAAGATCACGGGTTGCTTCAACTCATTGCTCAGCTTTATCGGTTTTTGGAAGAATGATGCAGCGTCGACGACGGTCCCTTGCGATTGATGGGCCATCGCGCGGATGTCGCCGTTGACTCGGAGGCGCTCTACCGCCGACAAGCACCCGAGCGCCGCCTCAAAGCATCTTTCAAGGTACAATTGACCCAAAGTTGGGAAAGTTGGAATTTTTAACTGAATTGCTTCCTAAATGTGTGAAATTTAGTTGAATTATACCATGGTTATAAACAAAATAGATGTCTGCATCAGATCAGAATTGTAGGAACATTATGTTTACCGATTGATGTGACCTGTAATTCTAGGATCTTTTTGTATCTGTCGTCATCGTAAATATGCCGAGTCGCATGATAAGCCGAGCGATTTGCTATTCGACAATCCTAAAGGAATCATGGAAATATCACCGCAAACTATCCCGCATTTAAACTATGGTGCTTTTATATTGTTTTTTCAAAGTTACAATTGGAACTTAAAATCTGGTTATGTCAACACATTTGAACATAGTTGATGTCCTCTTTGTGGATTCCAGGATAAAGGTCGCAAGTTTGTTAGAGACGCCAAAGCTCGGTGCCCTCACCTAATGGTTGTTCCTTATAACTTTGATGCATTTAGGAGGTATGCCTTTTAGTTTACTTCTTTTGATGGTCAATTCCTAAAAAACTTTTTGTTGAAACACTACTTTTGTTATAATTGAGATGTTGGAATTATTGTAGGTTGCTAACCAGTTCTATGGTATTTTGCATACATATTGCGAAGGTTCAGTTTGTCTTTGGATTATCCATTACTCAAGATGTATTCATGTTGATACATCCTCATAATGATAGCCACATATACATCTACACGTCTTAACAATGTTATGCAAAATTCAGGCTTTGAGCTGCGATGAACCTTTTCTGGATATGACTCAATGCATACATGATAATCCGGAGGAAGTAATACGAGAATCAAAATGAGATTTTTGGTACAACAAAGTGCATCGCCAAGGCGGTATTGCTGAAAACATGCTCCTAGCTCGCTTAGCTACCGATCTGCAAAGCCAAATGGACAGTGCTTTATTTCCTCTGAGAAGGTATATGCATTCTAACTATGCCCATCCTTAGCTCTATACAATAGCTCCATGTACTAGGTGATTTTGAATTAGTGCCTGTTTGGAACAACGATTTTTGTAGGAATTCTATAGGAATTGCTCTATACAAAATTCTTGCATGCAAAATGGGCCCTTACAATTGGTGAATTAGTTGTTGGAGCAGTATAACGAGTTTTAAAGTATTGTGAATCCTACATTATCATTCTTCTATTAGCTGCAAGGTATAGACTTTTGTGTACTTGAGAGATGAACAACAATCCCTTGTTGATAAAGAAAGTGTATATACTATTGTTTTACAAAATCTTACATGGAATTATTTCCTTGGGTATAGCTTGTTGGTGGTTGAGTTCAGGTCAAGGTTCCAATTCCCGTTAATGTTTATGGCATAATGTCATATTTATCAATTGGTTTGTTATTCTCCAAGACAGTTTGACAGTTATTTATGTACTAAGAATACTATAGAAAATATTGTTTACTATCATTTCTGTACATATTATTGTATGTAGTGTTTGTTTTATCATGGTTCACTAATACGATGTTTGATTTATTTACGAGTATGAACATGTATGTTTTGTTTGAAACATGATGACGTAAGATAAAGTTGATATTTATTATTCAGTTTGAGATCATATTTGATAGTATGCATCACTTTTATTTGATTTTCCATTGCAACGCACGGGCACCTTACTAGTTAAATAAAAAGGTTAGTTTAGAAACTAATCCGAGATATAAAAGGATTTGTGATTTATTTTTAATGGTGTGTTTCAGATAGTACAAATGCACCTTAGGTGCATGGAGCTTGAGTCAGGCTTGAGTCCAAAGTTTGTTTAGTACTCGAATTAAGCCAGGATGGTGCATGCGTGTGTCGGCCTATATAAGCCGAAGGGGTGCGTCATGCATAGGGAGTTTTGGGAGATTATGAATTAAAACATGTGTGTACGTTGGCCTTCGACCATTAGGGTTTATCCCTATTTTAGTGTGTTTTTGTGAATTTCAATCTAGGATTTTATTTTGGTGTGTTGGTTCCTACTGTAGTATAGATATTTGTCCGCTGATCTTTGATCTCTATTTCTCGATCGTCTGTTGTGGTGTGCACAGGAGTGAAATCATCTATCCTAGTGTGATTTGTATCCTGTAATTTGTGCTCCACTTACATTTAGTTGTTCTACCACCGAAAAAGATCGGGCAACCTACAGATTCAATCTCATTTTGAGGCTTGATCCACATCACTCTATGCTATCTTGGGATGTATTTTTCTATGTCATTTTTGATATCATGGTCCATCTCATTGTTCACCTTGTGAAAAAGATAAAAGCATGCGGCCCTATAAGTCCGTTAGTGCCTGGTTTTTTCTCTCAGCTATCCCATTTAATTGGGGTGAATATGGTGGTGTTAATTTATGGATTATTCTATACTTAAAACAAAATTGGGGGAATTCATGAGAGACGTACTCTCCCTCACGATTGGATCTCAATCATTTTATTTTCTTTTCTAGTTGATTCTCAACCTCGGCCTTATAAATCTTAAAGTAGTTTAAAGTTTCATCCTTTGTTTTTAGCAAATACACATAGTAGTAACATGTTGCATCATCAATGAATGTTAGAAAATCTATTTTGCCTCATTTTGTCAACAATCCATTCATTCCACATAAATCTGAATGAACAAGAAGGAGAGAGTTTAGCAACAATGCTTACAGCCACAAACTTAGGAGACAACACAGCTCAGATGTGCAATCTCACCAACTAGTAGCTGAAGGTCATGAGCTTGTCCAACTATGGACTTCGCCTCATCCATGCTAAAGTCAAAAAATTGCTCACACACGTAGAGCCAGCGACCTACCTCTGCCTCAGCATATTTGTACTCTAGTGCATCCCACAACTCTATGGTGGACTTGTAGTCCATATACACATCGTAGAGCTGGTCTGCCAGAATAATCAGAATGCAACCCAGAATAGTGTTATTTACATTATCAAATTACATGAACTACTCAACTGTAAATGGATACTGTTAGTGGATAACCCACCACAGCCCCATAGACATGAACCAAAACTTGGCTCTAGTTTGCTATCTACAAAAGTTCTGACCAGAAAATCTCTCAGGTTTCATCACATCAGAAGTACTAACTATTTCTGTATTGCAACAAAGTTCACGATAAGATTTCTGAAATGTTGAAAATTTAGGTAATATTTTAATTCTAAATTTTACTAAGAGAAATACAAGAAACTAGTGATGCAAAACACATAACTAATAACAGGCTATTTATTATACTTCAGAAAAGAAAATAGAAAGATATTACAGTATCAAAGTCGATCGAACATGCGAACGACTTACTGTTGGGCTTGATGAAGAACAGAAAGTAGCACAGGCTCGATGCAGTGTAGATCGTAAATGATGCAGTGCAGTGAGCGGTCATGTAGATGTGCGCTGCCCAGAAACCTTATTGCCGCCCCCCGTGTAGGTCTTCACAGCAGCAACGGCTTGGAGATGCCACTCCCCTTCTTTACGGTGCACGCTGGGAGAAAAGTCAATGAGGTTCAGACAGCACAGCACAGCACAATAGCACAAAGAGGAAGAAAATGGAGACAGAGAGATTCTTGGTTGTATGCTCTGGACTTCTCCAGGCATATATATATATATATATATATATATATATATATATATACAGACTGATAACTGATATGATTAAAACAGTCATTTACCAACTGGTAACTGACATATTTAACTAGCTATTTACGCACTAGTAACTACCTATCATCAAACCCAATAAAGCCCTAATTCAAACATTTGAATTTCATTCAAACAGAGAAAGAGATACATAGTTCAGCAAAAATAAAGGTGAACTTAGTCTGCCAAGTGGTGCGCCACGTCACGGCGTGAAAATACGCGAATACGCAATTTTACAAGTCTGCCAAGTCACAAGTCACGTGATTTTCACATGAAAATACACGAATACGCGCGCGTGCGCACGCGTGTGATTAGGTAAAGCCATCCTCATACCATTCATATTCATAATTTAAGGAGTGGCATGGACTCCACCTTATAAATTAGTTTTCTCTATCTTACCTTAGCAATATGATACTAAACCTTGCATGTTTTGAAATTAAAAAATAGACCTCATTTTATGGGCCTATTTCTAACACATTTCTCTCAAGACAATCCAATACTCCGTGACTTATACACACATTTTTGTTATGAAGAACAATCTGATTGTATTCAAAAAGGAGATACTCTTCGATATCCTCCAAATCAAACCCAACTTTGCAAAACTACCACGAGCCATTGAGGAGCTGCTGAATCAGAATCCTGAAGTAGAGATAATTCAGATTGATTGAATTGAGAATCCCTTCAAGACTAGTACTTGTTTATGTAGTACTTGATGGATACCTCAGTACATTTAATTACTTGCATCAAGTACTTGATGCTCTCCTATGAGATGCTTTATAATAAACTATTGTGATATTAATAAGATGGAGTTTGGCATTTCTATGCTTCACTTGATACGTGCTTTACCTTCATCGAGAAAAAAAAATGTGTTGTCGTTTTTAGATCTGCCAAATACAGAATAAACCAATTCGAAGAGACGGAGATTTTTTAGATTTACCATGTGTTCAGTTCATATGGTAGTTTCTTACAATCTCATTATCAAGGGCGTGTTCCTTAAAAACTACTTTGCCTCGTAGCAATAGTTTTGTTACTTATACTAAATAAGATTATTAGTAGTAGTTTGAATCTGATATACATGCTTGAATTTGCCGTGTTGTTTGCGTATAATACATTTCCCAACAGTTCAAGTATAATATTTTCTCCAATAAAAATCACTCCAAATTCATACCCTTAGTATATTATCCATGCCATTACTTAGTTTTAAATATTATCCATGCCATTACTTAGTTTTACTACAATTAAGAAGAAGCGCTTGGGAAGCTTGTGATTGGCTGGATGTTGAAATAGTAAGTTCACATGTTGATGCGGATACAGATATGTGTACCACTTTTCACTATACAAGATGGATTGCATCAACGCTACATGCTTGTAGTTGAGGCCCACCAAAAGGGAAGCCAACCAACATTTCAAGACCAAGTCAACATCTTCCTCAACTCTTTCTCAAGGTCATCACGTTACTTTTGGACCAATTCAACAAAGAGTTCAAGTGGGACACGTTTTGGAATCCAATTCGGCCTCCAGATCAATTCAGATTCAGTCTGACAGCATCTACTTCAAACGGCCATAACTTTTTATCCAGAAGGAATCTCGGGGCCTATAAGTACTTATTGAAAAGCTTTTGAAATCTACTTTTAGATGGATCTGGATCCACCTCCGAATTTCTTCTATACACGTCAGAATCATCAAAACAATCTGACACTAACTCAGCCTGATAGGACCGATTTTAAATGCTCATAGATTTCACATCAAGAGTCTATTTGTAATATGTGAGTATAGCATGGAAAACTTATCTCGCTCTCTTCCCAACGGATCTGATCCTATCCTAAAATTCCTTCTATGCGCATCGAAATCATCAAAAAAATCTTTCAATTTTAGAAACAGAAATAGAATTAGATCTGATTTAATTACTTTCCATATGTTGAAAATTTTCCATAAGTAAGAGCATGTGTGCTCCTATAAATAGAGACTCCATTGGCCATGTAACACAGATCACCTTTGAGAAAAATCAATCTACTAAAATTTGTTCGAGTTTATCATTGCTGTCGAAATTTCATAAGGAATTAGGGGTGTTCTTCAATTAAGATTGTTCAGCATTTCCACTGGGAATTGGGTGCACGATAGATTTTCGCTTGGTTGTTGGCGAAATCAACAAATGATTCATAGTACTTATTCAAACATTTTTTTTAAGAAGATGCATATTCTTCACATAACTCAGTAGTCCAATCCTCTCCACAAGTGGGCTGTAGTGTCTGGGGTGAAAATGAATCGAATACGGACGGATAATTAGCTCTACTATATTTGTTTTCATATTTTTTTCCTAGATGTGGATACGAATACGGATATCTCGGATATAAATACAAATACGAATAATATCGAATATAAATACAGAGCGAATATGAATTGAATCGAATACAGTCATGAATATTTTTGGAACATGAAAACCCTTTAAATTGTACACACAAAATGAAAAAATAACTAGTTTATTGATCTAAACATTTGTGAGAAACATTTATGAATTCCTTGTATAGGTTAAGATTTCTTCTCTAACTCCATGTATTAATATATATGTTAATGTATGATGGACTACTAAAGTATCTTGTAAATATGTTGGGCTGAAATAGAGTATATAGACTGCGGATATCTGATCTCTAATATCCAGATAATTCAGATCTGTATTCGTATTCAACGGATGGTGAGCTATTGAATTCGTATTTGTATCGGACAAAGGAAATCCGTATTTGTTTTCTGATTCGATACTATCCGACAAATATATAATCCGACATAATTCGTATTCGAAAATTATCCAGATCAGTGGGAAACTATCCAATCCGTTTTCACTCTAGGTGTCCCCAAAGACCACACGTGCCACAAACCCTTTCCTGTTTCGTCTTTCCAACATTTATCAGGTTCAATTCGCATCCATTCCTGCTGTGGCCTTTCTTTCCGGAAAAAACCACATGCCTCCTGTATCCAACGAACTTGGTATCCTTGTTGATCGCGGCCTGCCACGCTTGGCCCTCTTATTTGGCGGTTGTATCTCAAGTGAGCCTACATCTTTATCCGGTTTAGCACCTTGATCGACAACTTGGGTATCTCCAGCTACTTCCACCTATCTGTCCGTCAATAAACCTTATGTCCTTGAGCGCCATACTGAGTTAATTCATTGCAATGCTGAATGTTTCAATGCTTTGGTCCCCCCCCCCCCCCCCCATACTTCCATACATTTGTGGTGAAGGAGTGCACGTCTGTCTGTGAGTCCTTGATTTCGCATTGCGTCTGGTCTTTTTTCATACTATCAATTTGAGTACCCGTTCCATCCCTTGGTCGCCGAGTCCATCTCTTCATATTAATGTATTTATCTGGAATTTTTGTGCACCCGGTATGCACCATCACCTAATAGAGGTTTATACGCTAATAATGAAGTGATTTTTTTTTTAAAAAAAACCCCAACGTGTGTACCATACATACCTTGAAGATATGGGCAGACGGTATTCCCGTGTGCTCAAACTTCCTACATAACACTTGTATTCCCCTTCATCTTTATTCACCTCAATTTCAAATGTAGTTCTGCTCCAAGGTTCCCTCGAATCCTTGTCAACGTGAACCACCCTGTAAAGCCCATCTAAGCCTTCTGTTTCAACATTGAATAACCCACTTTTATACACCTCGTCACTAAACTTCTCAAAAATTGCTCGCGTATACACCTTAGAGGCCTGTCTCTCAATCGGTGATGAGGTCCTTGTCTGCAAACCACCCTATACAATAATAATAATAATACGGTTTGAATTTTGTTGACCACATGCAATCCTATGAATATTCTTGTCAAATTTAACTTACTTGTCTGTTTCAAACTCTTCGCCATCCTCTGCATCAATAGATCACTTATGGACTTTTCACACTGCACTACAAAGTTATGCATTGTGCAGGAGGATGATACATATCTTTTGAATACATGGTTGCAACTTTCACTCCGTTGGGTTGATGTCTGGTTTGCAAAATAGTGATTCCTGAAGTATGGGCCTGCCCAACTAATATAGCCTGAACATAATAGAATTCATATTTTTAATTTTCATACCCATTTTTCGAATTAATATAGTCAATGAACAAGTTTGCATACCTGTCAAAATAGCTTTTGGATGCTTCCCATGTTGGGATACAGATAGGCTACATTAGCACAAATTTAAAAAAATCTACAGCGTAAACCAGAAAGCCATACGAGTAAGAGATCATAGATCGTTACCACTAGACGCGCAGTGCAGCGGAAGTAGAGTTGAAACAGCCGATTCAATGAAGAGCGCGTCGGTATAAGCGAAAGTAGTCAATCGTCCTTCGGCCAACCGTCTCCTCCTTACGATCGTCCGGATCAGTGCCGCAGTCGTAGCAGCGTTTCTACCGAGGTCCACATGTTCAGGGAGGAAACACCATGCGTCGGTGTGCTAGCACCAACGCGCACGGTTGGGGTTATGAGAGGTGGCGGCTAGGATTTTTGGAATGTCGCCCTTACCCCCCACCTCTCATTATATAGCCTCCAATCGAATCCTCATCCAATACGAGTGGAGATCGAATCCCGCTCGAAAACTATTATCTGGACCTTTATTGTTCCAGCTCATTAAGTGTGTGACCCTATAAGTTCATGTACATTTGGCCATAGGCTGAAAACTCCTTTCTGATCCATAGGTCGGTAGCGGTTTCTAGCAGAACATAACGACCCCGAAATATACATAAAGAGGGAGGTGATTCCATACTCTCCTAAATAGTGAATTGTACATATATTAATAAAGCACTTTTAAGAGTGGATTGATACTACTTACCTCTTAGTTGTGCTTTAAGATTTGTGCATGTCTATAGGAGTGGAAAGCATAGAATCACTCCTCAAATAAAGATTATATCGGACGAATCTATATAATGATTATGTATCGATCTCTTTGTCTTATAATACTAGATCGAACTCAAGACGATGAGCGTGTCATACTATGATAGCTCGATCCTTCACTCAAACCTGTGATGGATTACTCAGTTGTGATTGACTATTCAATCATATTCGGCATGATCATTCACTTCCTTAATCTAACCATATCGAAGGGCCCAGAGATATCTCTTTTGTTATATAGAAGGAGCAAATTCCATCTTAATCGCTCATATTCCTCCGTATGTTTTCATAGTAAACCCAAAAGCTACCTTTATGACCACCTAGTTACGGAGTAGTGTTTAGTAATCTCTAAGTAAACTATTACACATATAGGAAATAATGACGATATCAGATCTAAGGATCCTACATACACTATATATGAGACAAACTAATAACACTTAAGAATATAACAATTCCCGCAGTGTCTCATGGTAGGTCAATCCAACATCATGTTCTTTAATATGTGTCCACATTATTGATTTGATATCTCATATCTATGATTCATGAAACATGATTATCAATCAATACATGTGCTGATCTGTAAATCATAATTTTCCCACATAATGATATAAGATCAAGGATAATTTAGAATAATATCAAAAACATAAATAAAGAGTTCACGAACAAGTCACATATTTGTTAATCAATATGAAAGATATTTATTTAAGGGACAAAATAATATATTATTCAAAAGATCATAAACATAGAAATGATACAATCATTTTCATGATTGCCTCTAGGACATATCACTGACATCCCATTCATGGCAGATAAAAAGGCTCTGAATAACCATTTAGAAGACTCGGCACTCTCAACCCTAACTAATGCACAACCGAACACTACTGACTGGAAGTGGTTATTAACACCAATGAAAGGGGCAAAAGGCATACCATACATGTTGGTCTGGTATGTTGGTATCAAATGTGATCACATCTCCAAAAAAATTCATACCCGAGCCGGGTCAAGAGTGAGACCAGAAAACATTCTGCAACTTCTGATCTCTGCCAAAGTCCACTGCTATGAAAAAGTTTGCATTCGAACTCTGCATGTCCCTGAAGAAATCCATAGTCTTCTGTACGTCGTTAATACACTCCTCTTGTCTTATAGAACGCTGGACTCTAGTGAAAAAACTTCCTGCTGAACGGTAACATAGGAACTCCACCATGTAAACAAACTATATACCCGTACATTTGAGTGGTGGTGCGTTGGTTTTCCATTGGGTTCCTGACGATCTCTTTAGTTCCTTCGTCTATGGCATTGTGAGATCGCCACTGATCGGTGCTCCCCATACCGGGTGTAACAATATGGTTATGGGTGTTCTGAAATTTTGTAACGACCCAGCCGTTGTCTGATGATCGATGAATCTTGAACATCGCCTTGCATCCAGTCTTGATCGACCTTGTGTCGCTAGGCGAACCTTTTCCCTGAGAAAAAAATTACAAAACTTACTCAGAAAACCCTTTAAATACATGTTCTGATCTGAGGCAATTGGCATGAATGGACAGAAAATGCTAGTGAGAAGATTACCTGTCTGTTACACACAAATTCATACGTCAAAACAATACCGAATTATGAGGAACAAGAAATTAAAATGATTGAATTACCGAAAAACAAGATGCAGTAATTATGAGGAAAAAGAAAGAAATTAAAATGATTGAATTATCGAAAAACAATATGCAGTAATTATGAGGAAAAAGAAATGAAAATGATTGAATTACCGAATCATCTCTTCCACCACTTCTCCAGCAGAACAGTTGAGACTCATGTTTGGAGCTTAAATTTGATAACGCTACTACGGAGGGAGAAACGAACAAGCGCAGCCACGATGGTTCACAAATTATGACCCTCCGATAAATTCTGATACGTTTGTAGTGACAAATAAAGATACCCATGTCATACACATACCCGTTAAATTGCAATTACTTTTTACAATGGTCAGTATCTCTAATACAGCTGTGCTTTTATGAGAAGCCCGGTAGTGTTATGCCCCTCAATATATTTTTCCATATAGCTTGATACACATGCTGATACTTAGTGATCCCTTCCATTTGTGATTCATTGACCATAATTTTGTCATATCTAATTTACATCTAGCATGATAACCAAGTCGAATCACTAACCACAGCAATTTCTTTAATTTGCATCTGAATGTCTTTCAAATCACAGACAATGGGTATATGTTAATCACAAGAGGGCAAAAAAGTTCCAAAAGCCATGCACTAATATACATGAACACCCGCAACTTAATCACTAAAGGACAACAAACTTCCAAACCGATGTAGTGATATACACGCACAGTTGAAACTTACTAAAGGAAGACAAACTTCCATACACAATCAAAGGTTAGTGATTATCACACAGTGTACGATGTGGTACATGTATTACACTTCGTTGCCCTCGTTTCATACTTTCCTTTTACACATGAATACCTGATGGTATATTAGTTAATACCTCAAGGAAAGCATTCGTATTTAGCTCTATCACTTCAAAAAGATTCAGAAATTATGGACCACTGCGCTGATTTCACGTTTTTGTCTACCATGTTATTTTTAATGTTGAGTGAATTTTGGAGACAGTGTTTCCAAACATGTTGATAGCCTTCCAAAATTGATACACGTCCAAATTAGCTGGTGCAACTACCAGATACATGTACATGTATGTTTCCTTTTGGCTGGTTTATGCTCTACGATTGACAAAGGTGAGAGTGGGATGATCTGGACCACAGCACTGATTTCGCATTCCTGTCTCCCATGTAACTATATCTGCAATTCTTATTGGGTATACCTGTTAACAAGTGTATCCTATCAACTGGCACTTCAGCTAAAGCAATCTGACATCTAAGAAATTAGGTGCCTAGGCACCTGGGTGCAGCAAAACATCATCATATTGCCATGCTCAACTTAGCTTAAAGTCAACTTCTGCTTCTAATTTCTGCTTTTTTTTCATTATTCATTAATTTCATCTTTTTCTTTTTTTAGATTTTTTGGACTTTTTTGCCATTTCTTTTTTTCTCGTATTCCTTTGCATTGTCCGTGATGGGCGTGTATATGTACGTACGTACGTATGTACATACGTATATATGTATGTATGTATGTATGTATGTATGTATGTATGTATGTATGTATATGTACAGTAGCGTTATTCAGCACCTGTGATGAAAGCATTTAGACCCCTAAAAATGGTTTTTGTAAGTAATGACGATTTGTGAATATGTGACTAATATGTTTGTTGACAATTGCATAGTTTAAGTCTTAAGTGTGCGTGCATGTCAAAAGCAAGTTGCATGCTAAATGATGAAAAGAAAATCAAAATGGCTCAAAAACAAAGGTATAAGTAGTATAGGATCCTTTTTTCATATTTTGCTGGTCTTAGGAGAAAGGTTGAAAAATCAGATTATAGGATAATCACCGTACTATTAAGAGAGATCATAGAAAGTAACTTGATAAAATGTTGTTGTGCCAATTAGATCAATCTAGGATTATGCATGCACATAAAATTAAGTTTGAAAACCAATTGTACTCTTTCAGAAAAATCGAAAGAACCGGCGTTAAAACTGCAGAACTACCAGAATCTGGTAGTACCGACATGTAAACTGCAGAACTACTGGACCACAGTAATACCGGATATTTTCAGCGGTACGTTTTTTTTAGAAAGCACCCCCGTTGAGATTGGGCTCGCAGAAATTGGTAGTACCGGAGAATACACGGCAGAACTACCGCAGTGCGGTAGTACCGCACCAGAAATCAGAACTACCGACCTTCGAAAGTACCGGACATTTTTAGCGGTACGTTTTTTTCAGAGAGCAATCCCGTTGAGACTTAGGGTTGCCGAAATCAAAAGTACTAGGAAGTACATGGCGGAACTACCATGGTACGGTAGTACCGCGTCGACACAGCGGAACTACCAATGTGCGAAACTATCGTACTTACAACGGCGGTAGTACTGTATCGACTTTCAACGGCTAATTCTGATGTTCTGACAGAGCTGTTACTATGTGCTACAGTACATTATGGTAGTACCGCACTTTGCACGTCGGTAATTTTGATTCCCTGATTTTTCAGAATTAATTTTTGTAACGGCTAGTTTTGATTGGTGAGGGTATAAATGCCCCCCACCAACTCAAAAACATGCTGCTGAACTTGCATTGAACATCTTTGAGCCTTGACCATTCATCTCACACCTCCTCTCCTTGTGTGCATTCATTTTTAAGGTGTTTTAGCCAAAATCAAGTGTATAAGCTTTTAGATTGATCCTTGGTACTTTATTGCCGTCAAGCGAAGCGTAATCTTTTACTTTTGGTGCTTGCCGACACCTAGACGGCCTAGTGGTTGATCGCAAGGTGATCTCTTCAAGAAGCTTGTGAAGAGGCACGAGCAAATTGTGAGTGGTTCGGTGCTTACCATCTCCGAAGAGGAGCAAGAGCAACCAATAGTGGATTGAGGAGCTGAGGTTTAATTCGTGGAGCCGGTCGAAGTGTGCTTGGGCTTTCCTCAACGTGGACTAGTGAAGACTGGCAAGTCTTCGATAACACAGGAAAAACTTCTTGTGTCTACTTGTGGTTATTTCTTGATCATCTCTTTTATATTTACATTCATAGCCTTGCAATTCTCCATATTGTTGCATTTTCTTGTGCTAGAAGTTTAATTGCTTACATTAGCTCTTGTGGTGCCTTAGAATTACTAGAATTGTATATGTTAAAATTAATTAGCATTCTTTCCTTGTGATCACTTGTCATAATTCGTTTATAAAGTCTAGAATTTTTAGAACCTTTTATTCAACTCCCCCTCTAGTTGGTCATCCTTGATCCTACATATGTGCACGCTACGCGCAGGTCCTGCTGCCTGGCTTCCTAGTGTAACTGTATTTGATGAGGGGGTGGCCCGATCTTTCGATGAGAAGGATAAGTTTGATTTGATATAACGTTGACGAAGAGGCTACTTGACCGAGACGACCAAGTTCGTCCTGCAATCGCTACACCTCACCCTAGTCGCTATCAACCGTGCCAAGAACGCGGTTGACCTGAACACGAGGTTCAATTCCTGCAAGCAATCGAAGAACAAGCAAGAACAAGTGAAGGAGCAATCTTATTGCGAATATGACTGAGAAACACAAAGGGGTTGAGGCCTGCAATCGCAGTTGTTGGTCTAGTCGACACAAGAACACACGACGAAGTTTCACGGTGAAAAACTAATCTAAACAAACCTGAGTTATATGGCCAAATGAGCCTCTATTTATAGGGGCACGCAGGCCCTTACTTATGGAAAGTTCTTAACATATGGAAAGTAATCAAATAATAGCGGACTCTATCTCTGTTTCCAAAACCGAAGATTATTTTGTTGATTGCGTCGTGCACAAAAGGAATTTTAGGATGGGGTCAGATCCGTTGGAAAGAGGACGGAATTAGCTTTCCATGCTATACTCACACATTCCAATTGGACTCTTGATACGAAATCTATGAGCATTTAAAGTGGGACCTGTCAGGCTGAGTCAACGTCGTCTTGTTTTGATGATTCTAATGCGCACAGAACGAATTTGGAGGTGGGGCCAAATCCATTGGAAAGTGGACGAGCTCTTCTTTCTTTGTTGTACTTGCACACCTCAAACGGAGTTTTTATGCAAAAGTTATACACATTTGAAGTCCGACTTGTCAGGCTGACTCTGAATTGATCCGTAGGCTGAATTGAATTCCAAAATGTGTCCCACTTGAACTCTTGCTTGAATTGATCCAAAAGTGACGTAGTGACCTTGAGCAAGAGTTGGGGAAGGTGTTGACTTGGTCTTGATATATTAGTCGGCTTCCCTTTAGGTGGACCCCAACCATGAGCGTATTGCGCTGATGCAATCCTCCTTATACAGTTAGACAAAAATACATTTTCATCTTTAGATAGCATCACATTCTCAATTAAATAAATTGAAACCGAAGAAATGAATTCACCATTTATTTATTCTTGGGAGCTTTGGTTGTATGAGTATGTGACGTGGTCACATCATCCTCCCCTTCTTAACAGAAAACCGTTATCGGTTTTAATAGATGTGTGGTCTCACGTATTACATGACCTTGATCATAAATCTCGGTACATGACAAAGAACGCAACAAATTCGTATTATGTAATATCATAAGTTCTTTATCAAACAAAGTAAACTCTCTTAGAAACGATTGTACCTGATTGGTAGTATTATCCCTAGATGGTATATGTGCTTCATCTTGCTCCCATTCTTTAGAAAATGTTGTATTGGACTGTGACTTGATATTGATGATCTCAATGAGAGGCAAATTCTTTTTCGGTGCAAATAGGGAAATGGTTGTGGTGTATGGAAGTAGCCCACAACACTCCCCTTCTTGAAAGGTTTCCTGTAGCTTGCAAATAGCAGTAGATAAACAAGAAATAATAAGGTTAGTGCCATTAGTTTTCTCTACATGATTATGTTCCTTCTCCAAATTTGAACCTTTCAGTTCTGAATTTATCCAAATTCGATGAACCATATAATTTCCATTTTCATCATACTCACCTATTAAGTAGAATTTATAACGAAATAATGAAAGTGAATTGGGAATCTCAAATAACTTCTTTGTTAGACAACTCAGTTCACAAGGATGATCAATCTCAATATAACCGAAAGTGTGCGAAGAAGAAATTTCATTCAACTTATCTCTAGCATGGATCAATTGCATATTGACAAAATCAAAACCATTTATTTCAGCATATGGATTTAAAATTAAAATAGAAGTATCAGGTTTAACTTCTGGTTGTGGCAAAGATATTTGTAAGAAATTAGCACACAACTCATTATCAATACTTAAATCAATGCAGTTGGGATTTTGTACTTGAAACATGTGTATATCGAAATTACTTTTCACAATGTTTTGCTTTAATGTAGCATGAACAGTGGACAATAGTTGTTCTTCACAGGCATACTCACCTTGAGTGATGATAGCATGATTATATTTACCTTTCTGGCTCTCCTCACATGATGTTGGGACATCCATCACCTCATCTTCCTTCTTAAGTAATGGGGTCGGTAGCTCAAGTAACTCATTCTTCTCTTCAGTATGGTTCTCAACTTGCTGCAAGTTGTTAGTCACAGAAAAAGGCACAACCACAGGCACAACCACAGGTTTGCTCTCATGCTCTCATCTTCCTTCTTAAAAAGATCCTGAATTTCCTGATTAAGCCCACTTAAGAATCTATTCTCCGTAGTTTCAGCATGTTCCTCTAAACCACAGCGCAATAAACAAGTTTTCAATTCATGATAGTATTCTCTTACAGTTCTACTACCTTGTCTTAAATGTTGCAATCTAGCTAGCAAATAATCAGCATGATTTTTAGGAACAAATTCATCTCTCAAAAGTTTCTTCAATGCATTCCAAATTTGAGGCGCTCTACCATGTTTACCAAGATACTTCCACTAAATTATTGCATTATCAATAAAAATACTAGTGGCAGCTCTAATCTTTTGCCTATCCGACCAATCATAATATTCAAATTCTTTGTCTAATATTATCTCCCAGTCAACATAGGTATCAGGATCAAATTTACCAGCAAAGAATGGAAAAGTATACTTGACTTTAGTTAATGCATCATCGTCGTCATTTGGAGATGAACGGTTCAGAGGAAACAGTGCACGTCGAGTAGCTGGGGATGCACGTTTATCAAGGTTCTCAACTCTGTTATTGATGGTGGTGAGGGTCTTATTAAACCGATCCAACACATTGTTGATTTCACGAAAATTCCTACTATGTGATCTTGAACCTGTCATGATTAGTAGAAAATCAGGAAATACATAAGAATTCTGTAAGTTCCTATAAATTACTAGGAAGTGGAGCTTGACAAGTCACACATCTCTCAAACTTTTACCAAACTCTTACAAGTTCTTACCAATGCAAACAGGTGGCGCAACCGGTGGCTGGTTCGTGATAGTTCTGACTTGAGTGATGAGTATAGCGATTACCGGTACGTCAAGGCCTGTAACGGTTAGTAGTAGGTGTAGTTTGAAAGGCTCTAGATATGTAGCAATGGAGAATAATCGGTCAATTTTAGAAATTGCATGGAATTGAATTATAGTTCGTATATAGCACTTAGCCTTATGTTGCTGATCAAAGAATGATAGATGAAGGCTAAAACAAGTGGATATCAAAGTATAGGAGTGGTGTAGACACAAGATAATTCAATTGAATCCAATTGGAAGCGGAAAGCACAAGTATTGACCCAAAACTGAGAATATCATATTTCTGTCCACTGGACTAGTCGTCGGTATTTTGGCCGTAACTTTCTGTCAGTTGCCTCTTTTTCAATGATTCTTTTTTTCCTTGTTTTCTGATGGCTGTTTCTACAACTTTTCTTTTGGGGTCAACTTCTGGAAACCGACATAAAAATTCACACAAAAATCACAAGTGCTGACTATTGTAGATTCGAAACAGAAATTTGGGTAACATTCACCGCATGTATCTTTTACTTGTAGTATTGGAATGAAGCGAAATTTTGCAAGCAGATGGATAATGAAGTTGAGAGTCTAATGGAAGTGGTCTCACACAAAAAGGATCAACGAGTCAAAAGTTATGTTGTTTTTGGTGGCGGCTGCACAAGAGAGAGTTTTTGGCCGAAAATCGAAAATAGGGTTTGATGTGTTCTTGATGGTTTTGGACGTGGGGATTTTTGTTTTTGGAGTTTTATGGGACCAAGAATATGACCAGCAATAAGACAAAGCTAAAACGGATACAAATTCAATTTAGCAAACCGAAACTAACAAATTGAAAGGCACAACGGGGTTTGGACAGCGGAAATAACAAATTCACATCAGTATTGATTTGGCAGTAACTATTATACGTGGAGTTACCGTCAGACAAACATGAAGTTACTTGCTACTGGTACAAAAAAACATGAATTTTGCAGCGTCGAAACATATTCAGCATTGATCATGTTTTATTAAGCTAATAATTTTGGACACAATGGCGCAATGGATCACGGATTGGACTTTCATAAAAGAGTAATTGTATTTTTTAGCTTGAAAGCAAGATAAAAAAATGTCCCCATGTCAACTGCACTGCTGCATGCATGTGATAATTTAGTGGATTCAGTCATGAAAAAAGTTATTGCCTATTGTGAGTGAAGTTGTTGTTTGTTGTAAGGAAAGTTACTACATGCTATGTATTTGATACCGATAGTAAATTCGTTCATAATGGATGATAACTTAATGTGCATATGATAGTAACTTCATCATGGGATGATAATTTCATTCCATATGGATAATAACTTCATGCGTAATCGAAAGTAACTTTACGAAAAAGGGTGGGTTGGTGGGGCTTCAATATAGGGATGATAACTTCATTCCATATGGATGATAACTTCATGCGTAACCGATAGTAACTGCAAGTATTACAGATGATAACTTGATGTACATTCGATAGTAACTTTGCCATAATTAACAAATGCTAGTAACTGAGCATGGAGTGGGATGCTGGAGCAGTTGGCTGGTTAGGTCAATTGGGAGACACTTATTTTACACATGTGTGCTGGTTAGTATGTATGTACGTACGTACATACATACATATGCATCTATGTATGTATGTATATACATATACATATATCTATATATCTGTGTATACACACACACACACACACACACACACACATATATATATATATATATATGTATGTATTTATTCATATATATGCTTTTTTATACTCTCTAGAACAATTTTAGGTCTTGGAGTTTAGGGCTTTTTAGGTATGTATATGCATGTAGTAAATTCACTTACCTACTTAAACACGTAAGTTTAGAGGCTGAGATTGGCAATGGAAAAGGATACAAGATAATGAGTGTTTCACAATTAATCTCACCAGTTGTTCACCCATGCTAATGCAAAGATAATGAGTGCTTCCTAGAGTTGCAGCTTTTTGGAAATTTGCCAAGATACATCAAACTTCTCTCCACCAGACCACGAAGTGGAGCAATGTCGTTTCCTTAATTCCCAATGGAAAAGCAAACATGACCTTGATTCATGAACAATCCTCTGATGGATATTGTGTGAAAAGAAACAAGCAATTTGTTGTTCAATATTCAAACTAAAAGTCATCTTGCATTTCAAGGAGGGGTCACAGTGGTATTTAAGGTGCCTCAACTCACGCAAGCAATCCTACGGCCTGCTATTGTTGCGTTCGGTCAAGCAAACTGAAACAATCTCAACTCGACCAAACAAACTGACTCAAACTCCTAATCTGATATCCTAGTGTTCGAACTCCATTAAACAAGTTTGGGTTTGGACTTACTAGCTAAAACAAGATACATGACCGACTCTCAACTGATTTCAGTCAACCAAAATAGCACATAGGCCTTGGAATCCATCACAATACATTGGCTTTGGTTTTGGAGAGATCCTCAAGAAAACCAACTGGTTTTTGAGAGAACTCAAGGAAACAAATTCCCTTTCTTGCGGTGCACGTCATAACTCGGCTCGACTTGGCTCCCTTGGAGCATGGCAGCCCTCATGCGGTTGGGCCTTCCCCCTTGCACAGTCGCATGGGCTAGCTCATGGCTTCCTCTCCGCATGCCCCCTTGGCTGTGTGGGCCAGAGTAGCCACATGGGCTTTCTTACCCATGTTGGTTGCTTTAACTTTCTCCTTGGTTGGCCAAAAGAATTTGTTCAATCTTGTGCTCCTCCATTGCTTTGGCCTCAGTCTCCCTCGCCTCCCTCTTGATTCCAAAGTCTTCACATCTTTCAAACCTGATAATGCACAAAGTATTTTGCATAAGGTAGTATGCTATTCTAATAAAAACATAAGGAGAGCCTTTAAGAAACAAATGCACCTGTTGATTTAGAGCTTGGCTCTTGCTCTAATCATTGAAACTTTAGGTGTATCATAAACAACATCTTGAACATTCTCATGCACACTTAAAGAGTTGAAAGATGTGGTAGTATTAGGGATGTCCTCATCATCCTCCTCTAGAAAAGGAGTCATCCTTGACTCTGTACCGTCTTGCCCAAAGGATGGTGAAAAATCAGCAATATTGAGTGTAGTACTTACCCCATAATCATCTCTCGAAAGCTCAATCTTGTATGCATTATCAATAATCTTGGCAAGCACTTTAAAAAAAATCATCACCATGAGGCATCAACTTTGATTTATGCTTCTCCGGAAAGCATTTTTTTCGAAGATGAACCCACACCAAGTCACATGGTTCAAAAAATATCTTCTTTCTAGTTTTATTAGTTTTAGAAGCATAAGAATGTACTTTCTTTTCAATCACCACTTAAGTCTTTTCACGGAGTTTCTTTACAAAATCCACATGATTGGAAGCATCCATATTAGCATGTTCTAGCAAAGAAAGTAGCACCAAATAAAGTTATATGATCGGTTTGAAGTTATACATCACCTTAAATGATAACAATTGTGTAGTAGAGTGTAGCGCCCTTATTATATGCAATTCAACATGCGGTAGACAATATTTCCACTTTTTTAAGTTCTTTTTTATCATTGTCTGCAGCAGTATTGATAGTGTACGGTCCACCACTTCCATTTATCCATCAGTTTTTATGTGACAAGTTGACGAAAAGAGCAACTTTATTCTAAGCTTGGCCCACAAAGTCTTTTAAAAGTTTGTAGAGTATACAAACCTTGTGGATTAAGTTTAGATTTAGCTTTATAGCATGTTATACATAGCTGAACAAACCTTTCAAAGTCATGTCTCATCTTTCGCCAATAGAAGTGATCAGCTAATATCATGTAAGTTTTTTCTCCACCAAAGTGCCCCATCAATCCCCTTACATGAGATTCCTGTAAAAATAACAAACGCGTGAATGAATCTAGAACAC
This sequence comes from Melocanna baccifera, assembly GCA_036346265.1. Classification (NCBI taxonomy): domain Eukaryota; kingdom Viridiplantae; phylum Streptophyta; class Magnoliopsida; order Poales; family Poaceae; genus Melocanna; species Melocanna baccifera. Next base: position 15,075,405 of record CM070692.1, on the reverse strand, counting down.
AAAATTTGTTAGCACGAAAGAGAACCTCATCATATATATGATACTTATCCCAACCTTTCTCATCTTTGCACTTTGAATATGGTCTTGAAAATTCATGACCGAAAGCAAATATTCTTTCAAACTCTCTAATATGGAAACATTTACTTCCAATTGAGTTAAAAACATATTCTTTCTAGACAATGCATCAATTACCATATTCTCTTTGCCTTTCTTATATTTAACAACATATAGAAAAAATTTAATGAATTCAACCTACTTAGCATGACGATGGTTCAGTTTAGCTTGACCACGTAAATGCTTTAAAGCCTCATTATCAGAATGAATAGTAAACTCTTATCTCTTTTTTTAACTCTTTCCTGTCGTGGCTTTTGAATTGAGATGGCTTGCCTTTTCTTCTCTCTTATTGATTCTGCCAAAACTAGGGTTTTGTGCTCCCTAGATTTTTGCAAGTCCCAAAAAAGCTCAGCAATGTGTAAAGAATTCTAAGAGCAGCCCTAGATGCAATTATCAATAGCCAGTCTCAATTGATGAAAGGATATAAGTGAAGCTCAAATTTGTAATGCTTTCGGTTGGTTATGTTTTTGGCCCAAGCTATGAACTCAAGACAACCAGTTTCAACTCAGGTTTGGGAAGTAAATGGACTTGGTTACTAACTCCCTAAGCTGATTTTGGATGGAACTCTAGGAGTCAATTTCAGAATCCAAACTCCTCGCAATGGAATTTGGACAAGAAACCAGCAAAAGAACTCGGCTTGCACTCCTAGGGTTTTGGACGCACGACTCAAGGAGTGTGTAGTGGATTTTGCAAACCAAGCGAATCACTAAGATGAACCCAAAAGATTGTTTAGCCAACCTAGAACAGCAAGTTGGTGCAAGCAATTAGGCTTGAAAAGCAAGATTCTAGGCTTTAAAAAGTGAATGCAATTTAACTCTTTTTGGGTGCTAATTGAGGGATTTAATCATCAATTTTCTAGGGTCTATGTGGACACAAAGATTAAGTTATGCAAAGGAAACATGATGATCAGCATGTAAACAAAAAATTCTAATGGACTAAAACCTAAGTAAACTCACATGAAATAACAAATTAACTAAGGTTTTGGTATTGCAATTTTTTGGTTTAATTTGAGTAAAGAATATAATTAAACAATCTAAAAACAAGGTAAATAATTCTATCGAGTCAACCATGCTTTGATACCAAAATGATATATGTCAGACCCGAAGTGACAACTCCGGGATCCTCTGTGTAAATCGCACTAGTCTAGGATCAAACTAGTGCACACAATGGATAACAAAGATTCATACTATGCATAATGATATTTATTCATTAACTAAATATGGGCCTGATGGCCAAAGTTTACATCAATGGTTCATAAATAAAAATTAAATATAAGCAGCGGAAGAAGAACAATAAAGCAGCAGCCCATCCTGTCTACCCACAGGTGAATGACTGTAAGACGTGGCCTACTCGTCTTAATCCTCACTGAAGTTGATAAAGTCCTTATATGAAAATAGTGAATAAAGCAACATGAGTACATAAAGTACTCCACAAGTTATACTAGGAGGTTTAACAGAGTTCATGCATGCATGAGGATTGACAATGAAAGGTATAATAAGGTTAATTGAGCGTAAAGCAGAATTTAAGTAAATACTACAAATAGATTCAAAAGCTGAATTTGATACAATAGATAAAAATAGCAATTTAACAAAATAATATCGTTAGTGAAGACTTCGACTAAATACTAACATATCCACAGGTATCCCACCTGGTTTATTTTCTCCAAAAAATCTCATACGAATTCCATATATTCATATACTTTTTAAACTCCTCTGTGAATTCCTTCCATCCATAAGCCTTTTTAGAAACCATTTGGAAAACCAAAGTCTAATCTATGAAAAATTTTACTCAGCTTGCCTATGACCATGGGCACGGTTATCTAGGATAAATTATATACTCTATAGAGGTTATACAACTTTACCTGCAATATATGATTATCTCATAATATCGACAATTACATGCTTCCGTAGGCGTGAATCATAACAAGGCCTTTACAATATAAAACCTTCAACCTAGCCAAGCCAACACTAAAGTTTTACCCCAGTAAGGAATCCACTAAACCAGGACCCCCTCTTGAGCCGAGTGAGACTCAGGTTGGGACCTACAAATTATTCAGTCAGGACTGTCCCATACCAGCTCACAGACTAGTCCTTAATTTGACTTAGGCTCAAACCACATACTCTTTGTGCCTGACAATCAACATTATGTCACCAAACAACAATGCATGCTAGAACCCACCACCTAACCATTAGCCTAGGTCCAAACCAAGTTTTATATTTTATTTTAAAATATTTTATATACTTTTTTGACTCACCGAAGTCAAGAATACATTTCGAAAGTTTATCGTTTTATGTGAAAGAGGTATTCCAACCTATGATTATTCTAAATATAGCTAAGCTTTGTTACAGAAATTGTCTAGTTAATACTAATATATCAACTAGGTTTTTCTCTATGGTAATAAGGCATAGGAAGTTCAATGTCAAATTTGCCCATAAACAAAGGATTTGAGTATAACTAGAATTTAAATCAAATTTAAACTAGGTTTGAATAAAAGTACGCATACATAATAATTTTAAAAAACAATATAAATAATTTAAATTACTGAGAGCAATATGATCAAAAGTTCAACTTACCTTGCTTTGAAACTTGTTGAAGTTCGCCGAAGTTATACTCTCCGGAATAGTCGTAATTTACAGGTAAAAAATTAGAGTAAATTAATTTTAAATAAAATCTAAATAAAATCTAAAAATTATAAAATATATACTGAAAGATAGATTATGAATTTAAATAAATTTAGAAACTAGAATCACTTGATTTTGAATTCGGATGGAGGAGAACTAGCGATTGAAAAATTGAAAGGAATAAAAATGCTAGAAAAGGAAAATCAGGAATATTCCAATTCCTTCTTGAAGAGTAACTAACAGAGAGCACCTACATTGTTTTGGCTATAGCACCAACGAGGGAATGCGTGGAAGGTGAAGCCAACTAGCAAAATGGGTTGTTAGGAATTCGAGGAATACATAGAAAGTGATGACACGTTAAACAGAGCACAGTGATGATGCAACAACATGGGGTTGGAGAGAGAAATAATACCTGAGCACGAAACATGAAGAGATAGTGGGAGCACGGGCTAGAACATGACATGGTGAAGCTAGAAAAATTATCGGCTAAGCCAAAAACTCACTAGAGACAACGCAATCGACGTTTGAACGACGACGATAGAGAAAAAGAAAAAACTTGATATCTTGGTGCTGGATGAAGCGAATCCAAAACCATCTGGAAGGTAACTACCTGGGATGGTTTGGCACATTTTGATGCAAAAGGATCAAACAAAATATTACCGGATAGATAGGAACGCGGAGTGCCATAGGCGGCCATGGCTAGGTGTCGGAGGTAAAAATTTATGAAAGATTTTTGAAGAAAAGGAGGGAAGCACGACGCAGAACGCAATGAGACAAGTCTTACAGAGGTGATGGAATAGGTTGAAACTCATCGGAGGCGATGAATCGACATTGGGAAGTCAAAAGTGGCTATTTTCGTGAAAAGCTCAATTTCTGACGATTGGCTCCATGAAAAATTAAATAAAAATAGTTGATGAATTGCTTAGAGGCTAGCACACGATATGACATGAACAAAAATCAGGAAACTCATACAAAAAGCAGGATATGCGAATAAACAATTTTACTATCTTGGCTTGACAAGGTCGACAAGGACTCTAGGATCTTCAGGTGATGACGATGGAACCACGATGTAGAACACATCAAGATGAATTCAACGGTGTAGACAGCTCGGCCAACGTACTGGCAAAACACGATGGAGAAGACCTTTGGCAGCCGGCGGGTTGACGTCGGCGTTCCAGGCAAATAGAGAGGAGATAGCATGCGGGATTTGTGATGAAATGAAGAGGGAAATGTGGGGAACACAATGCTTACCTTGGTGGTGGTGGAATAAGCACGGTCGGCCAGCGACGAGGAGAGAAACGGTGATGCTATTTGGCCCATAGTGGTGTCAATGCTTCGGCGAAGCTTCGACAAAGGCGAGGGGAGAACCGCATAGAACATACGAAGGCGAAGCCAATGATGTGGTCAATGGTGGCGGGACTCCATTGTAGGTGGTGCAAAAGGTCGAGGAACGATGTTTAGATGGCGAAATAAAAATACCGATTATGGCTAAGAGAAAGGGAGAGAGGATTTGAGATTTTCGTGGATGGATGAGGATGAGAAGGGGCTCCCGGAGCTCTCTTTTATAGGGACGGAGGTGGACCAGATGAGGAGATTGACGTGGCTTGTCCTCTGGTGGCATGACTCGTTTTGGCGAAATGGGCAGCGAAATTGAGGGATAAGGCCAGAAATGAAGGAGTCTTGATGAGAGAAATTGAATACTTTTGATTGCGCAACAAATAATGGAGAAAATGATGAGTTTTGAAAGCTTCAGAGAAACTCTCATGGCGGCACGCTCGGGACAGAATGGTTGGAGAAGAAGATAGAGACGAGAGAGAAAAGAAAAAAAAGAAAAGAAGAAAAAATCAAGAAAATTCTACAAAATCCTTGAAACCAAAAAAAGGCCAAATAAAATAATTTCAAATTTAATTGAAGTTTATTTTAATTATTTAAAATGTTTTTTATTTTTCTAGCGTTAAATTAATCCAATAAATTGCAAATAAAGCCTAAAGATTAAAAAAATTATAGAGGTTTCTGAAGCTATTTTGGTCTTAAAAAATATTTCCAACTAAAAGTTGGATATTTTTCTTAATAAGATATTTTTTTAACAGAAATGCCTTTTTAAAAGCAAAAAATCAGGTTAGCTAAAATTTTAAAATTCAAGCAACAAATAACATTGATTTGTATTTTAAACTAAATTAATTATTTTTAATTATTTTATTTTGTTGTTATTTTCTTTTAAAAAAAACTGGGCTGTGACTATATGGGTAGCCAAGATCTTCTCAATGTAGGATACAATATAATAAGTGTCTCAACTAATCTCACCAGTTGTTCACCTATGCCAATGCAAGAACTTGCAGCTTTATGAAATTTTGCCAAGATATAGCAAGCTTCTCTCCACCAGACCATGAAGTGGAGCAATGTTGTGCCCTTAATTCCCAATGAAAAAGCAAACACAACCTTGATTCGAGAATAATCGCTCAATTCTCTCAAGTAATCCTTGTAAGGATATTGTGTGAAAAGAAACAAGCAATCTGTTGTTCTATACTCAATCTAAAAGTGGTCTTGCATTTCAAGGAGGGCTCACGGTGCTATTGAAGGTGCCCAAACTCATACAAGCAATCCTAGGACTGGCTGTTGTTGAGTTCAGTCAAGCAAATTGAAACAATCTCAACTCAGCCAAACAAACCGACTCAAAACTCCTAATTTGATCTCCTAGTGTTTGGATTCCATTAAACAAGTTTGGGTTTGGACTAACCAGCTAAAACGAGATACATGATCAATCTCAACTAATTTCGGTCGTCCAAAATGGCACGCAGGCCTTGGAATCCTTCGCGATGCATTAGCTTTAGTTTTGGAGAGATCCTCAAGAAAACGAACTATTTTTGAGAGAACTCAAGAAAACCAATTCCCTTTCTTGAGGTTCACGTCATAGCTTGGCTTGGCTTGGTCTTCCTTGAAGCATGGTAGCCCTCATGCAGTTGGGCCTTCTCCCTTCCATAGTCACATGGACTAGCTATTAGCTTCCTCTCCACATGGGCTCCCCCCTTGACCACATGGGCCAGAGTAGCCGCATGGGCTTTCTTCCCCATGTTGGTTGCTTAAACTTTCTCCTTGGTTGGCCAAAATAACTTGTTCAATCTTGTGCTCCACTATTGCTTTGGCCCCAGCCTCCCTCACTTCTCTCTCGATTCCAAAGTCTTCACATCTGTCAAACCTGAGAATGCACAAAGTATTTGCATAAAGTAGTATGCTATTCTCACAAAAAAAACATAAGGAGAGTCTTTAAGAAACAAATGCACTTTTTGATTTAGAAGCTTGGCTCTTGCTCTAGCCATTGAACCTTTAGGTGCATCATGAACAACATCTTGACCATAGGGGCTCACTAAGCTTGCAAGTGTGGTCGGTCAGTGCCTTGATCGCGAAGATTAAGCCAAAAATCTTTGCTCGTTGAGCGCTAACCTTTCCAAGATAGCCTTCCACTATGCATTTAATTGCATAATGTCCTGGGTTGGACTGGTGTACTCGGTACACACGGCTGATAGACAAGGTGTATCGTGCTATAGCTTGTTGCATAACTACCTTTGCTAGGGAAGTGCTACCCAACTAAGAGGGTGTCGGATTGAAACCCCCATTGGGACCCTTCTTGCGATAGTACAAGGGAACACACCACAATATTATCGAGTCTGGAGGCCACATAGGGCACCTCTAATGACACAATTCCCCTGGTTGGACCACCTGTCTGGTGTGCATCGCCATCGCTACCATTGGAACCTGGGTCGGCGTCCTCATCGAACTTCAACTCGAGAGCCTAGTTTGGTACATACTTGTGGCAGTAAATGCGAGCCGACCACCACAAGTCCACCCTATGGCGCAAGTCTTTCCTCCAAGACAGCACATTCCATGATATCATCTTCAAGCTCGCCCTACAGTTGCCTGGTTGTAGAGGCCCCGACATCATCAAGGTTTACCGGCGCCTTGTGTACAAAATTCATGTACACCATTGACCTCTCATAAATTGGTGCCTCAAGTTGGGAGGCAATCTACATGAACTGGCTCCATGCTATGCTTCCATTCACCTTGATGAGCTCCCACAAGCCATTCATGCAGGTGATCCCCTCGATTGCAAGTTTCATCAGCATTGCCTTCGTGGAGAACTCCCTTCGAAATCAGCTTTGAAGCTCATGAATATTCATCACATCGAGCCCCTCTGTCCAGACCACCTTATATTGGCATCTTGATAGATCCTGTCCGTACGAGACCATCAACATAAAACACTAACAAGTTATGCATGTTCGACATTACCTGAAGCCATAACAACCCGATCCGCTGTACACGTTAGAACAAATAATGATGACAAACAACATGCTAGTGATTGATTACACATATGTAATTACATGCGAATAATTAATTAATTACCAACAATTTGATTACTCCATCGAAAATTAATTACTGGTAATTCATTACCGTCATCCTTACCATTATTAAACCACAGCTTCATTACCCCTTAATTACTTACCACTAACTTATTACTTTAACCTAACTAATTGGTTCTAAACTAATTATGACTGATTAATTACCACTAAATTAATTATGATTGATTAATCCCTACAAAGTACCATGCACTAATAAATTATGGGTATTGTACCTACTACTACATTATAAACAGTACAAAACTACGGCTAAATTACTATGACCTACTTATTTCATAATACAAGCATAGTAATTATGACTAACACTGATTAACTATGACTACAGGAATAACGACGACGACATGCGAGAAAAAATTATCTGCACTTCCGGGGAAGCAATCTTCACTGCTACGATCGTGACAACTACTTTGATATTTACTTTCTAAAAAAACTTAATTATGTTACACTTTCTTAATTCTCAGCGACGAGCGCGAGAACGAGAAGTGAAACGTAGCTGAAATGAGCGATGAACGACTATGAGAGCTCAGTATTTATAGGGAACTTGCTGTGTTGTCGTCGGGAATTCTAATGTCGTTGTCGACAGCACCACTGCAAGCAAAAAGGGGGACAACATGGACGGAGTGACATATGTGCGGAGAAGGGAGGGGGAAAGAAGGGACAGCATGGATGAGACGATATATATGCGAAGGATGAAGGGGGCAAGTGGGGATAGCAGTGAGGGGTGATGTATGTACGGAGGAGGGAGGCCAAGCACTGCAAAAGATGGCCACCGCACTGTGGCTGTGCAAATTACAAATTAAAAGACTAATTAAATGGGCACTACATGTTGCTAATTACAATTAAATTAACATGAATTAGCATGGTAAATTTAGAGTCTATAAAATTATAAAAAATATAAAATTAGTTCGACTGTGTTGGAAGACTCCACAAAAAAAATTCATATTTTTTTGAATTTATTTACTATATGTAACAATTCCTACAAATAACATAATTCAATGAATTTTTGAGTGAGATTCAGGATGGTTAAAATTATAAAAAATTTACATAATTAAGTACGCTGCATCAGGAGGCTCCACATAAAATTTCATAATTTTTTAATCTTATTTCCTATATATAAAAAAAATAAACAAACAGTGCACCTAAATGAAATCCCTAATTATAATTATATTAGCACTAATTACCCTAACTAAACAACTGCCGCACGATGGCCCTGTGGCAGAGGAGGTCGCCGCACGATAGCCCTGTGGCAGAGGAGGCCGTCGCACGGTGGTTGTGCAACCGAGGGCATGTGTCGTCTCCCCTAAGATGTCACACGATGGCTGTACAGTGAATACGCTATTTTTATAAAATTCACACTACGAATGCCATTCTCACAAATACAATCCAAAAACTGTTAAAATTGCCAAAAACTCGAGCGGCTGGACCAGATTTCTGGAAGCTAGTCGTGTCCAATCTTGTGCAAATTGATTGGGTGGGTTAAATGATCTTTTTTTTACCCTTGTACGGCAGTTTGTCTAAAATCTTTGTTTCTTGGGTCTACATGCCGCTTTCCGTCTTTCCATTCCCTGAAGCCCGCCAAGAAACATCAAAGCATCCGGCCCAACCCGTGTACAGTACGCCCTTCTGTGCCTCGGTTCTCTCCTCGCCAGGCCGTTCTTTTCCTCTCCGCCGTCGCGAGGCGAAACCCCAAACCCCAACCGAGTGGAAGGCGGAATCGGGCGGATTCCCGGCCGGAGTCGCCGCTGCCAGCTCGTCCGACACCGATCCAGAGAAGATTTTGTCTTCGATTTGAGGTCGGCTGGCTCTGATGCGGTTCGCCGCCGGAATCGCCGTTTTTTGCAACCATCTAGTCCAGTTAGTCGCCGTTCTTGTTCCTAGGCTTTAGATGTAAAAGTAGTCGCATCTAGGCGTGTGATTTTGGCTTTGTGTCTTGGTTTGTTGAGATCAAGTGAAGAACTTCAGTGCTAGTAGCTGTCCTACCTGTTTTCCCTATTTTTTCTGTGGCTTGTATCCTGTTCTCGTTCCTTCTGTGATATTTGAAAGAAATAAGAAAAGAGGAAATAAAGAATTTGTTAGAGACTGAAAAAAAAGCCGAATTCTGCGTTGTAAAGAAGATAAAGAAGTGAAGGAGATTGTATTTTTCTAGTTAGCTAATAAGGGACAGGAGGATTGCTGAAAGGCAGATTTGTGGACCGCCCATGGCGAAGAGTATTAATAACAATAATAGTAACAATAATAATTATGGTTACCTTGGTGTTACTGAGCCAATCTCGTTGAGCGGCCCAACGGAGAAGGACATTGTCCGCACTCAGGAGGTTGAAAAGGTAGGAGTTTGGATTGCTAATGCATCATAAAGTTCACAATTTCTTGTTCTATCTTCTGTGCCACATGTTTAATGGTGTTGTGCTTTTGATTTTCATCAGTGCCTTGCTGATGCCGGCCTGTATGAAAGCCAAGAGGAGGCTGTCTCGCGTGAAGAGGTTTTAGGCAAACTGGACCAGGTTGAGCATTTATCCTCGGTGTGCTTTTCTTCAATTATAGTTTGTCTTGGAGGTGTGTCATGTTAGCATTGACTCGTTGGTTGTTCTGGCAGATTGTGAAGGCTTGGATTAAGAAGGCAACTAGGGCTAGTGGTTATGGCGAGCAATTTGTGCAAGAAGCAAACGCAAAGATCTTTACTTTTGGCTCATACCGACTAGGGGTACTCTGCCCACTGTTTCTTGTATAGTTTGTTCGGTCTGTAAAGAATGTTGTTTATTGTCTTAAAAAAATATTTATTGTTCTTGTTCAGATGACAATGCCATTACTTTCTGATAATGATACTATGTTTAGATGCTGTGTAATATATAAGACGACTATCGTTTTCCTTTCTTGCTTGCTCTGATATTGCTATTGGATGATGGAAGTGCATAATTCTGTAAATGTGGATCAATGATGGATATTATCTTCTAGTACATTTTTGCTCTGCATATATCTGAAGGTTTCAATTAGCGGTAGCTAAGTAATCCTTGCTTGTAAGCAGTTCTATTACTTTGTTATCCACCTATGCTAAGAGTTGTAAATATTGCTATATCCGTCATATTGTCCCAGGTACACGGTCCTGGTGCAGACATTGATACACTTTGCGTGGGTCCAAGGCACGCAGCTCGAAATGTAAGATGAATTTCTGTGAAATTTTAAAGATTTTGCATTGTTTATTGTATAAAATGCTCCCTTTGTTTTTTTTCAGGAATACTTTTTCCTGGCGTTGCATGATATGCTAGCTGAGATGCCGGGTGTTTCAGAGTTACATCCAGTCCCAGATGCTCATGTGCCTGTTTTGAAATTCAAACTTAATGGGGTGTCTGTCGACCTTCTATATGCTAAGCTCACACATGTGGTGATTCCTGAGGTAAGTTTTGTTTGATATCTTTCTTGGCCTAACACTCAAGCTGCACATTTACTTGTTTTTATTCTTGCATGCTAGATTGACCGTATGAAAATATCCACAATCCACTTATTATTTTTCTTCTTATATCTTATCATGAAAAATGGTGGAGTTACATTTGTGGAAGCTTAACTTTTTTATGCCCTTGTTTTGCAATGGCTGTTGAATCTTTTTATTATAAGCATTCCTAACAATGCTACACCAATCCTTTGCAGGACCTGGATCTTTCACAGGACTCTATATTGTACAACGTTGATGAACAAACTGTCCGTAGTTTAAATGGATGTCGGGTTACTGATCAAATTTTACGATTGGTTCCAAATATTCTGGTTTGCACCTTTAGCGATGTCTATGTTTTAGAAACATATGTTAAGTGATCTTTAGTGGATATGATACGAGGATCATTTTTTCAGTTACTAAATTGGTACCAACCCATTTGTTTTTTAAAATCCAGAATTTCCGGACAACCTTGAGATTCATGAGATATTGGGCAAAACGCCGTGGGGTCTATTCAAATGTATGATCTTCTTTTATGTTTTTGTGTGCAGTATTATGTTTCATGGTATGCATGTAGGTGAATCAGCAAATGTTCTCATATTCGTTAATCAGGGGTATGCATATGTGTCAGGAATTTGCACAGATAAATGTTTTACATGTTCTCTGTAACAAATAACAAAGGTTCTTATGATCGTTTCCAGGTTATAGGATTTCTGGGTGGTATAAACTGGGCACTTCTTGTTGCTCGTATATGTCAGTTGTACCCAAATGCATTACCAAGCATGTTGATATCTCGGTTTTTCAGAGTCTACAGCAAGTGAAAGTGGCCCAATCCTGTTATGCTTTGCCATATTGATGAGGGTTCTCTTGGCCTTCCTGTGTGGGATCCAAGAAGAAATTTTAGAGACAGGGGTCATCACATGCCTATAATTACACCTGCTTATCCTTGTATGAATTCTAGCTATAATGTATCTATCAGTACTAGGCATGTCATGGTCCAAGAATTTGCACGAGCTTATGAGATCTGTCAGGTACATCTCATTTCAGAGTTGTTTTTATTTCACTAGCCAATAATGGAAACTGCTGCTGGTAGTGGAGAAGAGAACCTTACAGGCTTACATAATTAAGGTCAAGTAGTGAGGTTCTGTTGTCTGATCTGATGTGCATCAGCATCAAAATTTTGGTGACACTTTCATCTTAAGTTTGTATTTCTAAAGTGCAAACTGATCTTAAGTTTGTAACTTTGTATGCCTTTTATATAATGAAGCATTTGAGCATGTTTCAGTAAAAATAAGCATCTGAAACACTTGTCAAAGAACCCCAGCACTATTACTAGCTCAATGCATTAAGTTATTACAATGACTATTCCGAGATATGTGTTTTTTCTATTGATATTCAGGGTGATTTAATGTGAATTATTTTATTGTAAAATTAGTTTATCTTTTTCAATGTAATATTAAGTAATTTATTGCATCTGGAATGCCTGTCCAACAGAAATACAGTCAAATACAACATATGCGAGAGTTATTGATATTATGTGGCTTATTAACATGTATAATACAACTTTGTAGGGAGTAAAAGCATTAATAGTTAGATGTCTTAGTATTAATAAGTCTTATGATATGTATCATTTATGGCCTCCATGTGCACACAACTTGCTTCATTACAAAATTGCATAGATGTTCAAACCATCTTTTCTATGTAATGAGCTGTGAAATTATTTTTATTTACAATGCATGCTATTGCCAGATACTTCTATAGGCAAAAAATACTGTTGTTCAACTCTGCTAATATATTTTTATGTTGCATACTTGCATGTTCGAGTTTGCATTTAATGTCAGTTCGATGACTTACTGTAGGCAATAGATGAAAGCAATGCAGACTGGGATGCTTTATTTGAGCCATATCCATTTTTTGAATCATATAGAAATTATCTAAAGATTGAGATCACAGCAAGAAATGAAGATGACCTCAGGAATTGGAAAGGCTGGGTAGAATCTCGGCTCCGTACGCTTGTATTAAAGGTGATTAACAGATACATTTCATTCTTTTAATAAAGTGAGCTGTGTTCTAAAACTTCTAATATATAATTTTTGTGTTGACTCAGATTGAGCGATTTACACGTGAGATGCTCCTCTCACATCCTAATCCTAGAGATTTCTTAAACAACTCCAGGCCATTGCATTGTTTTTATTTTATGGGTCTCTGGAGAAAACAAATAACCCAAGCTCAAGAAGCTGAGCAATTTGACATTAGAGCAATTGTGAATGACTTTAAAAGCTCTATTCATGCGTATCAACATCGGAAAGAAGGAATGGATATTGAAGTGTCCCATGTGAAAAGAAAAGATATCCCATTGTTTGTTTTTCCAGGTGGTGTGCGTCCTTCTCGTCCTTCCAAAATAGCTGGCAGGGAAGCTCGTGCAGTTTCAAGAAATAAGGTTTCAACTGATGCTCAAGCGGGAAATGTCCTGAGTGATGCCCAGTATGCACCATATAAGAGTAGTGAGATAAACCGACTTCCTTCCGATCCTCTTGATGGCTATCAGTCTCTGGAAAGAACTCCTATAGTGACGTCTAGTTTGCCCAGTGAAGAAACTGGCCATACTTTCAATGGGTACGCGAATCTGCATGCAGAATCTGTTGAGTGGGAACATCTGGGTAACCATCATGAAAGAATATCTGTTCCTGTGAAGCATGTTGCTCATGATGTAGTCAATCCACCAGAGAGCATGGCGCCTAACTCAAGTGATGTTTGGCTGAGTCCAACAGATGGATTGAACGTACTTTTAGATAGTAAATGTCAAGAACCTGCACAGATTGCTTTAGATAAACACACCAATTTCTCTTCAGCTGTTCTAGCAGTACCTGATGAACTTGATGAGCTGGAATCTCATCAAGTGAAGGTAAATCAGAGAGATTTAAATGCTGTTGATCAAAGATTATCTCTGGAGGGTAGTGCTGGAAGTAATGTGGGGCAAACAGGAACTGCAAGTTCCCATGGTGATAATCATCTGAAGCGTAAAGCTGAGGAAGCGCTTGAGGTCTCTTTTTCCTCTTACCTAAATACATTTAATTTCTTTAGAATGCAGTTATATATTTTGCCTTGACTCAAGTCGACTGTAGTGGCCTTTATTACTTATGGCTTATCCTTTTTATTTTGTTAGTTTTTCTGACCTTGCACCTTAGTATACTTAGGCAAATGATGAAAGTCTTTTACGTTTGTCTTTGTCTCATTTTCTATGTTAGATTCCAAATGCTGCAGATTTCCAATTGGTTGCTTTCTTGCAAAAAAATGTTCCAGGAATCATTGAGTTTTTTTAATTATATTTGTAAATGTGAATGGTTGTTGTATATTGCAATAGCCCATAGGGCCTATATATAGTACAAAGAGGATACAAGAACCCAAACCCTAGACATAAGGGAAAAGACCTAAATACCCTTAACACCCCCCCTCAAATGCAAAGTGTATGCAATAGCATTGCATTTGGAAGGGTTGACACTAAAAGAGAAAAGACACAAATATCCTTAATACAAATAAGCCCCTAAATTGTATACATATCTAACAACCCCTTTCAAACTCATGGTGGATCAACAACACTGAGTTTGGAAAGGTAGAACCGATGTTGAGCAACCGTCTGCGCCTTGGTGAAGAAATCTACTAACTGAAGCTCCGAGGGCACATACTGAAGAGCAATAACTTTATCTTGCACCTGGGAGCGCATGTATGAAGCAGCTACTCCAATGTGTTTAGTGAGCTCATGCTTCACAGGATCGCGAGCAATTCTGATCGTGCCAGTACTATCTGATAAGAGAGGAGTTGGTGCAGGAGTGGAAACACCAAAATCCTCAAGGAGCCACCGAAGCCAGGTGATCTCAGCTGTCAACGATGCCATGGCTCTCAACTCAGCCTCAGCGCTCGAACGAGAAACAGCAGTCTGTTTCTTGGTCTTCCAGGCAATCAAGGAGGATCCAAGGAAAACACAATAGGCGGAAAGAGACCGGCGATCAGAAGGATCACTAGCCCAGGTCGTATCAGAGTATGCCTGAAGGTGCAATGAGCTAGAGCGAGGAAAGAAAAGGCGACGAGTGATGGTCCCACGGAGATATCGCAGAACACGGAGAAGGTGACTGTAATGGAGTTGAGTAGGAGCAGAAACAAACTGACTTAAGATGTGAACTGCATGAGAGATGTCAGGACAAGTGATGTCAAGATAGACAAGACTCCCAACAAAGTGGCGGTAGCGAGTGGGATCCTCAAGAGGCTCGCCATCGGTAGATCGAAGATGAGTACCGAGCTCCATAGGAGTATCTACTATACGCTGATCAGTAAGACAAGCGCGAGTAAGAATATCCTGAATGTAACGCTCCTGGGAGAGATAGTAACCCTCGGGGGTAGCAGTAACCTCAATGCCAAGAAAGTAATGAAGAGGACCCAGATCAGACATCAAGAACTGCTCACAGAGACGCTCCTTCACAAAAGCAATGTAGTGAGAGTCATCACCAGTAATGATCATATCATCAACATATAGAAGGAGAAGTGTCCGGCCCCGAGAAGAGGTGTGAACAAAGAGAGCAGGGTCATGATTACTAGCAGAGAAGCCAGCAGCAGTAACAATGGATGAGAACCGAGCGAACCAAGCACGAGGAGCTTGCTTTAACCCATAGAGAGAGCGACGAAGGCGACAGACCATACCATCAGGGACAGAATATCCAGGAGGCGGTCGCATGTAGACCTCCTCACGCAGCTCGCCATTAAAAAAGGCATTCTTAACATCTAACTGAGAGATGGACCACTGTCGAACGGAGGCAACAGCAAGGAGAGTGCGAACGGTGGTCATGTGAGCGACAGGAGCAAAGGTCTCATCATAGTCACGACCATGCTCCTGCTGAAAGCCACGTGCTACAAGATGAGCCTTGTAGCGCTCAAGAGAACCATCCGAACGAGTCTTGACCTTATATACCCACTTACATGTGATGGGAGTGACATGTGCAGGTAAGGGTACAAGATCCCAAGTGCCAGTACGCTCTAAAGCAGCAAGCTCCTCAAACATCGCAAGTTGCCACTCAGGATGAGCAACAGCCTCACGATAAGTCAGAGGCTCAGAAGAGGCAATGGTCGCAAAGCCATAGCGCTCAGGCTGCCTAACAGTGTGGCGATCACGAAGGTCATATCTGGGAGCAGGAGCTGACGAGGACAGAGAAGAGGAACTGGGAACAGAGCCCAGCAAAGAGGGAGAGCCAACTGGAGAAGGAGGAGGTTGAGGCCGATGAGAGTAGTGCAAGGGAAAAGGTGAAATCTCAACAAAAGAGTGGGAATGGTTCTTCGACGTCAGGGGAGGAGGATCAGTCGAAGATGTAGCCGAAGGAGGTGGACGAGGCAAAGTATTAGTGGAAGTAGGTGAAGAATGAGGGAAAGTCAGAAAGGAGATCGATTCAGCAAGTGAATCAGATTTGACTGGGGGAGAACGAAGGTAGTAAGCTCGAGACTCGTCGAAGGTGACATCTCGGGAAATCCTCATCTGGCGTGCCACAGGGTCATAGCAGCGATAACCCTTATGCTCAAGACTATAGCTAAGAAAAACACACTCAACTGACTGAGCAGTCAGCTTAGTGCGCTCACGAGGTGGAAGGAGAACAAAGCAGACAACCAAAACTGCGAAGGTGACCATACTCTGGGGCTCGACCAAAAAGACGCTCGATAGGAGTGGATCCCTGAAGGGCGGTGGAGGGCTGCATGTTAATAAGGAAAGCTGCAGTGGAGACAGCCTTAGCCCAAAAATGAGGGGGAACAGAGGAGGCAAGCATGAGGGCTCTAGCAGTCTCAAGTAAGTGACGATGCTTACGCTCAGAGACACCATTCTGAGCATGAGCACCAGGACAGGAATACTGGGGAAGAGTATCCTGTTCAGCGAGAAAAGAGCGGAAGGCTGTAGAGAGATACTCGCCAGCAGAGTCAGCACGAAGCACACGAATAGTCAAATCGAACTGTGTGCGAATCATAGTGGCGAACTGCTGATAAATAGAGAGAACCTGACTGCGAGAGGACATAAAATAGATCCAAGTATAACGAGAATAATCATCAATGAAAAGCACATAGTAACGATGACCCCCTTTCGAAACGAAGGGAGCCGGACCCCAAACATCAGAGTGCACAAGATCAAAAGGACGCCAAGAAATAGAGTCACTAGAGGGATAGGGGAGTTGCAGCTGCTTGCCAAGCTTGCAACCCATACAATGTAATGAGATGTCCCCAGAAACAGACCCAAGAACACCACGACCAACAAGTGACGAAAGACGTGAACCACAAAGATGACCGAGACGATGGTGCCACTGAGCGAAAGAGATAGTGGACGCAGCAAGCCCAGATGGAGCGGCGGCGGCGACGGCTGACTGGCTGGTGGAGGGAACGGAAGGCAGATGAAGCCAGTCGAGCTCCCAAAGACGCTGCGAATCACGGCAGCGAGGGCCAGTACCAAGCAGAGTCCCCGTGCGATGATCCTCAACAGAACAAGAGTCAGACTCAAGAATAACACGACAATCGTGATAAGTAATCTAACCAGCCGACATAAGCTGTAAAGTAAGCTGAGGAACATGAGAAACTGCAGGAACGTGAAAGGAGGTGGACAACGTGTCTCGACCTACAACAGACAGAGGGGTACCATCTGCAGTCTGAACAGTAGAAGAAGAGACTGTAGGCTATATGGAAGTGAGATGTGTAGAATCTGGTGTCATATGAAAAGAAGCACCAGAGTCTAAGATCCACGGAGATGAAATACCTGATGAGGGAGGAGGAGGCGTGGAAGACTGCTGAGAAGCAAGAGCCAGACGAGCTGAACCCGATGAGTCTGAGGATGAGCCGACACCGAGGCGCTGAAGAAGCAAGAGTAACTGCTGTGCGGCATCATCGGTGGAACCCTGGTGAGAAGCACGAGCTCCAGAGGAGGAACCGCCAGAGCCTTTTGGGGGACGTCCACCCCGACGACTCTGATCCCTCTTCCTCTTGTAGCAGTCCTGGTACCTGTGACCATCACGCTGGCAATAGGTGCAGTGAAGACCTGTAGTAGAGGCAGCAGCCTCTGGCGGCGGGAGCTGGGAAGAGAGCTCGGTAGTCTTGCCAAGAAGCTGGTGTAGAAGCAGACAAGACAGCGTGCATCTGAACTGTGCCACGAAGACGAGTCTCCTCAGCATGCACAGCTGTGAGAGCCTCCACTAGGCTCGGGCGCAGGTGACGAGTCAGGAGCTGAGCCCGCACAGTCTCGAACTCTGGGCGGAGACGCGTCAGAAAGTCGTAGAGACGGTGAGTCTCCTGTGAGCCCGGAGCCGCACACAGCAAGGACATGTCCGGCAAACATCTGGCCCCAAAGAGTCAAGCTGAGGCCACATCTCTGACATCTGCTGGTAGAAGTCGTCGACGGTGGCATCAAGCTGCTGAAGGGAGTGCGCCCGATGCACGATTGAGAGATACATAGCATCACTTGTCGGCTGATAGTGAGCTCGGAGACGCTCCCACATAAGCTGTGTCGTCGGCAGCTCCGCCACATCCATAGAAATAGCCACGGTCATGCTACCTACCAGAATGGCAGTAGCACGAGGCTCAGCCTCCTGCCATAGCTCATAGGCGTGCATGGCAGACTGATAGAGCTTCAGGGCCTCCTCCAACACAGCATTAATCTCGTCTCGAGCCGTCTGATCCGCATCAGCAGGAAGAATAGGCTAGATGGGCGGTGTAGGACGAGGCGGGCAGGGGTCCTCACCAGTGAGATGACCCCATAGACGCTGGCTGTTGAAGAGAATCCTCAGGTGCACCGCCCACTCCCGAAAGTTGGTACCATCAAAACGAATAGCGGGGAGTGGGATGGCAAAAGAACCATTAGCCATTTTTTTTTCTTCTTTTTTTTTCTATTTTTTTCTTTTCTTTTTTTTCTTTTTTTCTCTCTCTTTTTTTTTACCTGTAAACCCTTTTTTGTTTTTAAGAGGTAGTGGGGAAGGCTACCTTATCACAGAGACTGGAGCCCAGGCCCGAGCGGCGGAGGCGACTTTCGGGCGGCAGCGGCTTCCGGGCGGCGGCGACCCCAGGCGGCGGCGGCTTCCAGGTGGTGGCGGCAGCTTCCTGGCGTCGGCGGCCCTAGGCGGCGGCGGCTTCAGCGACAGCGGCCCGAGCGGCGGCGGCCTCAGGCGCCGGCGGCTTCTGGCAAGCGGCGGCCCTAGGCGACGGCGGTTTCCAGGCTGGAGGCGATCCGGGCGACAGCGGCCTGTAGGAGATAGCCGGATCCGGCGGCTTAGGCCGAATCTAGGGCGGCAGCGGCCGGATCCAGCGGGCAAGAGGCGGCGGCGTTCCCGGACGGCGGCACCACTGAGGCAGATCCGACGAATCCGGCAGCTTGGGCCCGGTGATGACTCCAGGCGGGCCGGATCGAGGACGGGGACGGTCGGAACCGACAAGCGGCAGAGCTTGGTGGAATGGAGAGAGGGGAAAGGAGGGAGGGGAAAGGATTCCGGCGGCGGCGGCCGACGACTGGCGGCGGCGGCGGCCAACCAGGAACCCTAACTCTAACCTTGCTCTGATACCATGTTAATGTGAATGGTTGTTGTATATTGCAATAGCCCATAGGGCATATATATAGTACAAAGATGATACAAGAACCCAAACCCTAGACATAAGGGAAAAGACCTAAATATTCTTAACAATATTTACTTTATTTTCATATTGCATCTTGGTTTTAAACTATTCTACTTACTGTATGTTGTTATCTAAGTTCGGTGGTTCATGAAGTGTTTTTATTCTCACAAGAATTATGTGTGTTTTTCTAGCACAAGATTTATGTGTGTTTTTTTCTAATGTACTAAAATAGAATAGTCTTGTTGTTGAAGTCTCTTTTCATTTTACCAAATAAAGGTGCAAATTAAATGTTTTGCGGAAACACCGAGGTTTAATATCAGTTAGGTTATAAATATCATTTATTTGAAACTCCCAGTGTTGCAGCTTAGTTGTACTTTGCTTAATGAAACTTACAAATAATATTTTTAAAATTTTTATCTGAAATTCAGTTCTACACCTTTATGTTGATATCTGTCCTATTTAAATGAATTATATCAAAACCATTAAGAATATATGTACAAGCAGCAATTTTCATGGTGTGTGGCTTGTACTATTATTTTCCATGTTTAGATATTAATGATAATTTTGTTCATTTGTTTTGGGCATAATAGCCGCTTGAGCTTGCTGTCCCATTAGTTTGCGCGCCTGCATCAACATCTTGCGCGCCTGCATCAACATCCACTGCTCAGAGGAAGCCCCTTAGGTACTTAGTGCACTGTTTAAACGCACCCCTTTGTCATTTTTAAATACAGTGCCAATTCTAGTGAATTTGTGCATTAACGGCAGTTCTGTTTCGTTGGTTTTAATTTCAACTTGTGTGACACTGTTCTGATAATTTTGTCTCTGGAGGGTAGTGCTGGAAGTAATGTGGGGCAAACAGGAACTGCAAGTTCCCATGGTGATAATCATCTGAAGCGTAAAGCTGAGGAAGCGCTTGAGGTCTCTTTTTCCTCTTACCTGAATACATTTTACTTCTTTAGAATGCAGTTATATATTTTGCCTTGACTGTCGACTGTAGTGGCCTTTATTACTTATGGCTTATCCTTTTTATTTTGTTAGTTTTTTCTGACCTTGCAACTTAGTATACTTAGGCAAATGATGAAAGTCTTTTACGTTTGTTTTTGTCTCATTTTCTATGTTAGATTCCAAATGCTGCAGTATTCCAATTGGTTGCTCTCTTGCAAAAAACATGTTCCAGGAATCATTTTGTTTTTTAATTATATTTACTTTATGTTCATATTGCATCTTGGTTTTAAACTATTCTACTTACTGTATGTCGTTATCTAAGTTCTGTGGTGCATGAAGTGTTTTTGTTCTCACAAGAATTATGTGTGTTTTTCTAGCACTAGATTTATGTGTGTAGTCTTGTTGTTGAAGTCTCTTTTCATTTTACCAAATAAAGGTGCAAATTAAATGTTTTGCGGAAACACTGAGGTTTAGTATCAGTTAGGTTATAAATATCATTTATTTGAAACTCCCAGTTTTGCAGCTTAGTTGTACTTTGCTTAATGAAACTTATAAATAATATTTTTAAAAATTTTATCTGAAATTCAGTTCTACACCTTTATGTTGATATCTGTCCTATTTAAATGAATTATATCAAAACCATTAAGAATATATGTACAAGCAGCAATTTTCATGGTGTGTGGCTTGTATTATTATTTTCCATGTTTAGATATTAATGATAATTTTGTTCATTTGTTTTGGGGATAATAGTCGCTTGAGCTTGCTGTCCCATTAGTTTGCACGCCTGCATCAACGTCCACTGCTCAGAGGAAGCCCCTTAGGTACTTACTGCACTGTTTAAACGCATCCCTTTGTCATTTTTAAATACAGTGCCAATTCTAGTGAATTTGTGCATTAACGGCAGTTGTGTTTCATTGGTTTTAATTTCAACTTGTGTGACACTGTTCTGAGAATTTTCATTTTTGAAGACTGAGATTGTCGACTGTGGGGAAACCAAAACCTGCTGAAGGAACTTCATGAATCCAATTGGCTCGAGACATGATCTTTTTCTTTTCAGCAGAAGGGAGGCGGGCCACCCAATAGCTATATGGTCTTGTAGAGCTGTGTAACAGTACGGGAAGAGGCACTGGAATGTCATCCAGAGCCAGATGTAAACTAAAATTAATGTGAAACCCTGAATTGCATGTTCTAATAAACTTGTGCTTTGATCCCGATTTCTTTCAGGGTATATCTCCTGTGTGTTGAGTTGGAAGGCAGATAACAAATGTGATGTCAGCAAGAAACGTGTCAGTTTTTTCTTTTCTTTTCTTTATATTTTGCAAGTATTCTTCTTGAGCAGGACAGCGGTTGGAAGCCACCATTTTTTAAGGACATTGGCTATTATTGTTCATGAGTCTCAGCAGCTCTCGTCACGCGCGATTATATAGTTCTATGAGTTTTCTTTTCTTGGTTTTCTAGTATTTTGCTTATTCACCTTCTGAATTTCTATGATTTCGTGGTATTTATTAATTTTCTGAGTTTAGGATATTTTTCTTGATGGTCAAGCGGTGTTTTTAGGAGTCTATCCGTGGATGTGCGCTATTCACGAAGGAGAGAGATGACACCTTTTTTCAAATGGAACATCCCAGATTCCATTACCCTTGAGGCATGGACAAATCGCCAGCCACCAAGGCAGAAAGAGAAGTCGGGGGCCCTGTTGAACACGATCAGGTTGCTCTTATATTCCGGATGGGTTCTTTTTAGATGCTGCTATAGTTTATAACTATGACTATTTTTTATTTTAACACAAGTATTTATATGAATAAACTAAATACTGATAAATCGTTTCGAAAATGCTATCCTAATAAGGTGCATCGAAAAGATAATAAAAAATTGTCTTATTTTTTTGGAGGATATGAAAAGAAGAGGCCTCTATTTTACAGTCATACACCTGTACTTTATTACATTCTCTAGGGATATAGGATGAGTTCTTTTGAACTAAGACTTGTAGTTTTTGTTTAAATTTGTGAATTCTAGTTGTTCATAAGAGAGAGTATGAGAGATATTCACATGTGATTTTAGCCGATATAGATGAATTTAGTACAGCGTCTACTATAATTGACTTATAGACTTCGCCTTGAAAAGATATACAATTTAAAAGCTAGTTACTGTAACACAAGTCAAAAACAATAGACCCAAAAGAACCTAACCATACTTAGATGAGAAAGAGCTATGTCTACCGTCACGTAGCATCAATAGCTTCAATTAAATGCCAGGTTATTGAACTTTGATCGGAGATCGAACCAGTGGAATCACTGATTCACCGGTCCACTAGTCCCACTACTGAGTGTTGATTTTAGCAATGTTGCAGTTGGGGGAGTCAATAATAGTTAGTTGATGTTGTCTTAATACCCAAATAGACAAGTGAAACAACTCTACCTAGGTGTTAGGCACATAAAAAACACACTACAAAGGTACTGTGTAAGTATACATGAATAGCTCCATAGTCCATAGTACATTATCCCTTCTCTCGTACCAAATTAGAAAGGACAAAGAAATTTGAAAGATCTGAAATAGGAATCGAAGGAGTAGAAATTTAGAACCTTAACTAGCTTTCCTTACTGCTACACATCTCAAGAGTCCAGACGATTATGAGGAGTTTGATGCCCTCGACAGTCATGGATGTCATGGCCGCCTAGGATGCCGGCAGGTCGACATGAGCCGTCGTGGACGTCGGTGTGGCGCCACGAACGGCTGAGGATGAGGACGGCAATGGGACCTTTGAGTGGCAAGGATGAGGTTAATCATGAGAGAGATGGGGAAGATGGAGATTGAAATAATGGATAGACAAGAGAGAGATGGAGCTATGGAGGGTGACGCTTGGTTGTGGTCTTGTGGGGACTAGGAGCTAGGGTTCCCTCTCCTAGTCATATGCACTTAAATTGGGCCACTTGGGCCTTCTACTTCCTTTCCCATCCCCTCCTATTTTCCTACCATGGTTTATAGCTTTATACCCAAAAGAAAACCGTCCAGTTCATCCAATTTTTTAGTCCAATTTCTCGAGCTGTCTTTGAAGCGAATTGAGCTGCTAAATGTACCAGTTTTGGTTTTTTTCCAGTTGAATGGACAGTCCTGTCCGGTTTTAATAACTATGATGAAATATATGCATACACTAAGGCAAGTATCTCTACCACAACTTAGAGTGTCTTCTTTTTGGTTGCAACGGATGGTTTATGGTTACGGTTGATAGTTTTTTTTACCTTAGTATGAGCATTTGTGTGAACAAATTGAATACCAATAAACTGATAAGCCATTTTAAAAAGATCATTTTGATAAGTCGTTTTAGAAAGGAGACGAGATAGAAAGATCTGTTTTATTTAGGGAAAGTTACAGAATATAAGCTATAATCTATGAACAGGAAAGAACCTACCCTTAAAAAGTTCCAAGAGCGAAGAATGGGAGAACTTTTGGAACCCTCTCCATCGCCAATGTAGGCCTTCGAGCCACCGACGTCTGCCACCTCCGCCCCTAAGCTTTGTTATCCCTTCGCCTTCCTTTCCTCCTCGCACTTCCCCTCTTCTCCTTGTTGTTTCGCCTTGTGCCTCCGCCCTTTCCTGTAGCCAACGCTGCAGCGTTCCACTGCTGCCTTTTTGTCACCACCGCCGCAGCTTCTCTCTACCCTCTCGCCATCCCTTCCTCCTCTTCCACCAACGTCTCCGCTTCTCCCCGCTGCCTCTTTTGCTTCCTGCCGCCTCCCCCTTTCTCCCCTTCTCTCTTCTCTCTCCTCACCCTCCTGCAAACCTCTGCCTCTTCTTACGTTTTCAGTGCGTCTTCAAATTCCACGATGTACCGTTGCCTCAAGAGGTCTCCGTTGGAGATGTCCAAACCATCTCAAGTGATATTGGACCAATTTCTCTTCAATTGGTGCTACTCCTACCCTATCATGTATATCATCATTACGGATGCGATCCCGCCTTGTATGATCACAGATCCACTGCAGCATCCTCATCTCTGCTACACTCAAATTCTGTATATGTTGTCTTTTAGTTGCCTAACATTCTACTTCATATAGCATCGTAGGTCTGATCGCTATCCTATAGAACTTACCCTTTAACTTTTGAGAGACTTTTTTTTGTCACACAGGATACCAGATGCTTGGCCCCTTTAACTTCGGAGAGACTTTTTTTGTCACACAGGATACCAGATGCTTGGCGCCATTTCACCTACCCCGCTCTCATCATGTGGCTCACATTTTCATCAATCTCACCGTCCCACTGTAGCATTGATCCTAAATAACGAAACATATCCTTTCTAGGCATTACTTGTCCGTCCAACCTAACATCTCCATCATCTGCCCTGGTACCGCTAAAATCACACCTCATATACTCAGTTTTAGTCCTACTAAGTTTAAAGCCCTTTAATTCTAAAGTCTTCCTCCACAGCTCCAGATTCCTATTAATACTTATCATTATCAGTGAAAAGTATACACAAATGGATATCTCCTTGTATATCTTACGCGACCTCGTCTATTACTAGGGCAAAAATGTATAGGCTCAACGCTAACCGTTGGTATAGTCGTATCTTAATAGGGAAGTCATTAGTAAATACTACCACATGTTCTAACATTAGTTACAATATCTTCATATATGTCCTTAATTAAGGTAACATATTTTGTTGGGACTTTTTTCTTTGAAGCGCCCACCACATGACCTTCCTTGGCATTTTATCATATGTTTTCTTGTTGGAACCGGATTTTATCAATCCGAATTCCTCTGTGATTTCTGCACAGTTCCCTGGATCAGTAGCCAGTGCTCACAGTTACATCACTGTATATCGAAAATATATTAAGCGAAGGCATAATTTATACAGTAATAACTTACACATGGGCCGATTGGGCCGAAAAGGAGAGAATGCAGCAGCGAAAAATCTTCACACAATGGGGACCCTCAGGACTTGCCCACAGGCAGCCAACTGGGGTTTCGCAACCTATGTCCATGGCCTTCTTGAATACCAGCTCTGTCGACCCTTCTGGAGCATTGCAAGGCCTTCTTCTATCCTTGACTGACTGGAGGGTAATTAGCAACAGTGAGTACAAATTGTACTCAACAAGCCACCACACAGAATGCAACACTAATAACTATTATATGCATGGCTATGAAAGGAGGCTTGAGATTATTTTATTTGCTAAAGCAACATTTCCAAATATTGTAAATAAAATTCCTGTGACTTCACAATTTTAACCAAAGTGCAAGTTGTAAAGAGAGAGCAATATTAATAGTAGCACAGGTTACATCCACCTTTACAGTGTATGGTTACCTCTGCCAATGCTAATTTTGATTACTGGGCTACATCCACCCTAATTACCGCTGGAGTACATCTCTCCAGGAGAAATCAAACAAAGTGAAGTACTTCTCTTCACTTAGTTTTCTGTTCCCACCCGCAAAAGGTTTTTGAAATAGAATTAACTGGAGGAAGTTCCCATGTCCGCTCTTGACCGTGAGCACGGCTATTCGAATAGTTTAGACTCTGCAGAGTTGCACATCTTTACCCACAAGAGATAACCCAATTGTTATATTCCACATATTTCCTTGGACATGTAGATCAACCGGATTATCACATGACCTTTACAATGTATCTAGTAAAAGAATACACTCGCTAAGGTTTCTGTCTACAAGAGGGCCATTTAGGCGCCAGCTAGACCCCCTCTTGCGCCCACCTCTATCCAGTGACACGACCATCTTCAGGACGCTTTGCGTCCAACGAGAAAAATCGTGCTTTCCCCCGAAGTGCATTCATTTACTGGTGAGTACAAATTATTTAGTCATGCCTACACTTTGTCTGCTTGTGGTTGTACTGTTTTACATAGAGAGGTCAACACAGGATTAAGTCCTTAATTTGTTCAGATGGCTTCCATAGCCCCATGTTACATCCACCAACCACTTCTACCATCTGCCCAGACAGGTAAGCAAGTTTTAGGGTTTCGAGAAGCACAAGATAATCTGTACCAAAACTATCAGTCATCTACATCTCATGAATGCCCAAAATCAATTTGATGGTTTGAAGAATAATGATGAGCCGGACAATTGAATGCCCTAGCTCTGGACTCATTTTGCAGCAAATATGACTTAACAAATGTTAATAGCAATATTATCTAGGGTGACAAGGATTGGTTAAATCAACTGGTAAAGGGTGTCACATTAATAATACTGGTAGCATAAAAGGGCAATATCTACCTTATATTTGACATAAATTTGCATAACAAGTAAGCATGCATTTTGATAATTTGAAAGAACATAACCTTTGTAAAACGTGGGATCAATATGATCAAACTGATGACTTGCCTTGTTTATTTACCGCGGCCTTGATTTAATACAAAAGCCCACTTAACCAGTCGGTTGCAATAAATCTTGAATCTTCGCTGTAGCCCGAATCTGCTTGGTCTTGTCGTCTTCAGTCTGCGGCCTTCTAATACGCGGCAACATAGGGAAAACCAAATAAATCCAAACAGCGGCAAAAGTTTAGTTTAAATTAATTGAACTCATTTAGGGTTGCTTTTGGATTGAGAGCAGATTGGGAGGGATTGAAATGGTTTTGAGTGAAGGAAGGAATTGATTCGATAGCTTTACCGTGAGGGAAAACTTTAAAAAACAAGAAGAAGTGGATTAAAGGATTACCCGCAGGGTCCTTTTGCTGGGTTCAAGATACAGGACTTGATCTTTTCTTTATAACCTCTTTTATATTATTTCATATTTATCAAGGAAGTTCCAAGAGCTAGGTAGGAATTATGCATCTTTGGAAGATTGTCTGGGGTGATTTATCAGATACTTGAGTCATGTATTTTAAGGTGTTAGATACAGGATAAGGTGGTGCATTTTATCCAATTATGGTTAACTCCACAACTTTTAAAAGCGGATGATAATTTGCTAAAAACCTGATTTAATGAGATAAGTTTGAACAATATTAATTGTTCTAATTGCTGGAAAGCAATTAGATTATTTTGGATGCAAAGCTGCGTTTTAGCAAGAGTTCTTAAATAAGATTGCAATTGCTCAATAGTTATTATTTTATACAAGCTTTGGACTTTAGATTACAGGATCATTTTAAATGGTTATATACAAGAGAGTCTTTTTGATTTTATTGAAGAAGGCTATTGATATTTATGTGTCCAAAAGATAGTTTAAATTAGTAACCTTGCCTTGTATTAATGGATTATGCATACCAGGAGAAAGACATGATGTAAGTTAATCCGATTACTGGTAGGTTTTTGATGTTAGGTGGCATTATCTTAAATCTTATTGTTTACTAAAATTTAATTATCAAAATTTAGCAAGATTAGACTAAACATTGCCATATGGAATTTTTGTCATAGGGGTTTAATGAATCTTTTCAGATTTCTAATTGATTTGCGTAAATATTTTTAATTTGGCAGATTGCAGATAGATTATTGGGGACTTTGGCAAATCTAAATTTGAATTAAATATAAGATGTATAACAATTGCATCATGGCATGATTTAGCTAAAATACCAAGATTAGTGAGCAAGTTACAGAGCATGATAATACTGGATCTTATTATTATTTCTAAACAGTTCACGTTTTCAATAAGAATGCTAGGTCCAGAATCCTATCTTTGATATCTTTGCACAAAGAGGAATTTGCAATTGGTTGGCATAAGCATAATTAGTTGATTTCAACATCGCGTTCTCATTTCAGAAGAAACTATGCACCAAATTTTATCCATTAGTTTTAAAGAACAACTTGTAGATTCAATCTCCATATGCTGGCAAAGAGAGTGATCAGGCTATTTTGTGCATACAACCTTATAGATTGGTACATGCGCACCGGATTCTGAAATTTGCAAACGGCAGGTGTACCTTTTAGCTTCACTAGGGCTCATGATCGTAGACCAATAGAGGAAGGAAAAAAAAGGCCATCGGTATAAGACAGAGGGCTGACTAATTGATCTTCGTCGGCTGGAACAGAGGAGAGGTCCAGCTCCGTGTTGACACCGATTTTATCCTGAATTTAAAATATGAATAAACATATATACAATCATCAAATTAATATATTATATCGACAAAATCCATTATGATATAAACGACTAAATGTTAAATGAGAATCGCCACGATACACATGGACAAGGAAATAGTCAAATGGTCAATATTTTGTCGGTAACAATATACTGGTGTACCAAAATATTTTTAATACTTAAAGTATTACATATGTTGGACCTATAAGGCAAATGGACACACGCGTACATAAATTAAATGATTCTCTAATTATCGGTTATTTAAGGACTTAATGACATATGGGTCCATATCCGCTACACCTATATAGCTCAAGCAAATAATGATAATAAGTGAATAAATAAAATGAGATATATTGCCATGTGGGCTAAAAAATGCATAGCTACAGTGGTTGGTTGACATGCATCATTAGATAGTTGATTAACTTTAAAAAAAAGGGTTAGTCAAAGCATTAAATCTAGTAGCTAAGAAGGAAGTGTACGTGGCCACATGTAGATACCACTCCATGCTGCCTTCTCCATGGATTAATAAAATAAAGAGAGTCACCACCATGTCCATGCACTAAAAAAAAAAGACTGCCTGCATGCTCCCAAGCCCACCTTTCGAGATTTTTTCTGTCGAGTGGCGAATTTTTACAGCAAGTTTGCGGGGCAAGTAAAAGTCTTATATCAAATTTTCAGCTTATTCGGAGCACATATGCTTACTCGAATAGGATAATACGGCCAGACGACGTACGCAAAGCACAAGTCCACCTTTCAGGATTTTTTGTGTGTGCTACATATTACAATCGAGTGGCGAATTTTTATGGCATATTTGTGGTGTAAGTGTAAGTCTTGTGTTTAATTTTTAGGTCATTCGGAGAACAAATGCTACTTGTATAAATTGATATAGCCGGACAGATTACAAATGTTTACGTGCAAAATGCTTATAAGTATTAATTACCTTTTCCATGGATTAATTAAAAAAAGACATTCATGCCAATGGCCATACATGCTCACGTACTACATGCATGCATAAAAGAACTACATACAAGCACTATTGAATTTCTTCATAGATTAAGCCACTAAGCCACGTCCATGCACATGGGTCAATTTGCATGCTCCCACGTCCCAACATGCTTTGCACTATCCAAAAAAAGTGAGAGAACCCCTAGTATATACCAATCTAGCTTGTGCATGCATACTACGTCTAGCCTGTGCATGCATGCATAGATTTTGAGCTCTTAATTAATTAATAGCTAAACACTTTGCAAAGATGTAGCTCACACCCACGTAGCAATCAGATTGGCTCTCATGCATGAACTAAGCACTCCAGCAGTTAACTGATTAACGTAAAATAAAGCTAATTAATTAGTTAAGAACGCAAGGCAACAATTCAGCCAAAGCATGTATTGGTAGCATCTCTGCCATGTTGCATGGAAAAATGGTATCACGGCAGCATGCATGGTTAAGTTAAACACTCCTCTGACTAATTATTCAAGGATAATCATGACCCACATCTAGTTCAAAAGCCTTGTATGGTACCTCTCCCATGCCGCAAGGGAGTGGCATCATAACTGCTTGCATGTTTAAGTATTCTCCAATCAATTGACTAATAGCAATCACTAGTGGGGTTATGTTTTAACCGTAGCACACAGGGAGGTTCCAGCCAAAGAAGTGCATGTTCTGCACAACGGCAGGAAGAGCCGGCTAAAAGGGGCATGAACTGCCGATTGAAAAAAAAAAAGAAAAGGAAAGAAAACCACAAGAGAAAAGGAAATCAAAAGAAGTGGCCGTAACCTCCCTCAAAGGAACGTGCCTGCAACTTCCATCTCATCCGTGACATATAAATGAAGAACTTTTGGGGGAGAAAGAGGAGGATACGCTGGCCATGTTTGGAGAAAAAGGGAAGTATACACAAACACTTGAGAGGAGAAACTATAGAGAAATAGAGAGAGTTTTTGAAGCAAAGGTGAAATTCTTGCTCTTCTTCTTCTCTCTCTCCCTCCCTTTGCTCTTGGGTTCGGCTATCGCGGTACGAATCAAAGAGCGTTCTCCCTACCTCCCTTTGCCCTTAGGTTCGGCCATCGTGGTACAAATCAAGGTGCTTTAATTTTTTTTATGCTTTTGCCCCTTGGTTCGGTCCTGTTAGGTGGATACAAACCCGAAGAACGAGTGCTTGATCTCTCGTTTCTTAGGTTTGGTCCCCTACAAATGGATACAAATCAAGGTTGTGCATGAAGACCTCATTTTCTCGGTTCGGTCCCGTTAGATGGATACAAACCCGAAGAACGAGGGCTCGATCCCTCGTCTCTTAGGTTTGGTCCCCTACAAATAGATACAAATCGAGAGTGAGAAGATAAAAAAAACCATTTTCTCAATTCGGTCCCCTCAAATAGACACGAATTAGGGGTGGATGTATGCTGCAAAAAATAATAAAAAAATGCATATGCAAATATTAAAACAACAAACTTCGTCTCGGTTACGCTACATGAAAGCGCTCGACATTCGTGAGCGCTATGCAGTGCTAGTAGTAATACAAGGTGAGGCAAAATAATAAAATACTCAAATTCTTATTACACTACGTGCATAAAATTCATGTCATGGTAGTAGTAATAGAAATATTAAGACAACAAACTTCGCCTCGGTTACGCTACATGCAAGCGTCCGACATCCGTGAGCGCTATGCAATGCTAGTAGTAATACAAGGTGAGGCAAAATAATAAAAAAATAATAAAAATACTCAAATTCTTACTACACTACGTGCATAACATTCATTTCACGGTAGTAGTAATAAAAATATTAAGACAACAAACTTCGCCTCGGTTACGCTACATGCAAGCGCTCAACATCCGTGAGCGCTATGCAGTGCTAGTAGTAATACAAGGTGAGGTAAAATAATAAAATAATAATATTCAAACTCTTACTACACTACGTGCATAAAATCCATGTCACGGTAGTAGTAATACAAGTATTAAAACAACAAACTTCACCTCGGTTATGCTACATGCAAGCGTTTAATATTTGCAAGCGCTATGCAATGCTAGTAGTAATACAAGGTGGGGCAAAACAATAAAAAATATAAAATAATGAAATACTTCTATTACGCTACATGCCTAAAATCCATCTCGTGCTAGTAGCAATACAAATATTAAAAAAAATAAATTTTGCCTTGGTTACGCTACATGCAAGTGCTTAATATTTACAAGTGCTACGCAATGTTAGTAGTAATACAAGGTGAGGTAAAACAATAAAAAATATAAAAAATAATAAAATACTTTTATTACGCTACATGCCTAAAATCCATGTCGTGCTAGTAGCAATACAAATATTAAAAAACAAACTTTGCCTCGGTTACGCTACATACAAGCGCTTCATATTTACAAGCGCTACGCAATGTTAGTAGTAATACAAGGTGAGGTAAAACAATGAAAAAATATAAAATAATGAAATATTTCCATTACACTACATGCATAAAATCCGCATCATACTAGTGGTAATAGAAATATTAAAAATAACCTTCGCTTCGGTTACGCTACATGCAAGCGCTCAATATTCGCAAGTGTTATGCAATGCTAGTAGTAAAACAAGTGAGTAAAACAATAAAATATTTCTATTACACCATATGCATAAAATCCGTGTCATACTGGTAGCAATAGAAATATTAAAAACAAACTTTGCTTCGGTTATGCTACATGCGAGCGCTCAATATTTGCAAGCTATGCAATATTACAAGATGAAGTAAAATAATATAAAAAATTGAAATAATTTAACTTCAATCATGCTCATGCATATGTTCGCTAAAAAAATAAATACTATACCATGCTAGCAGCAAAATAATATAAATGCAACTAAAATACCATCGAGCAAGCATCCATCAACGACGCCAAGATTGAAGACCCTTTTCTTTTATATTTTTGTAATAGTCATATGTTGTAATTTGTTGTAATATTTATGTTGAAATTCTTAATCAGGGGTTTTCTCGCAAAGAGATGTAATTAACAGAATTTTTATGTAAATGTATTAATTCTGGAAGTAATGGACCTGCAAT
Source organism: Melocanna baccifera (assembly GCA_036346265.1). Classification (NCBI taxonomy): domain Eukaryota; kingdom Viridiplantae; phylum Streptophyta; class Magnoliopsida; order Poales; family Poaceae; genus Melocanna; species Melocanna baccifera. Next base: position 15,043,234 of record CM070692.1, on the reverse strand, counting down.
ACTTGATCCTTTTGTCTCATTTTTAATTAAATTTAGTCAACTTGTCTCTAATGATGTGGACGCGGGTTCCCGCCCATTTTCCCGTCATCACTCCGGGCTGCCGGCGGTGCTTGTCAAAGAAAGGCGGCCGGAGTCAATGAATCCGGGAAGCTTCCAAAGTGACGATATCACAGGAGTAACAACGCAGCTACGGACGGAACCAAAAGGACCAGTGGCGGCGCGGAGCGACGGCTTGGCGAGGTGCAGGGCGGCGCCGACATGAGAGAGGGGGAAAGTGAGCGAGTGCGCAGGAGCAAAGGAAAACCCCAAACGACTCACCGGTGGTGTGTGGTATGGCTGGGAGGTTGTGGAGGCGGCCTGGCGACGGAGGCTACGGGCGGCACAGAGGGGCTGCCATGGATGATGAACTGTGGTTGACGAAGGGCCTGGCCAACGGTTGGAGCATGCTCAGGTCATCCCAGGGAAGCTCCAGACGTCGGCAATCGGTCGGAGAGGCAGTGGCGAGGGAGATCACCGGATGGCCGTGAAGCAATTTGGAAGAAGGGGAAAACGAAAGCTTTGACCTGGAAGGAATTGGAGTAATGCACGGGGAGGAGCTGGGAGCCTCGGGCCCTTTTGCAGGCGATGGAGGTGAGGCGGCCGTTGACGCTCATCAATTGCTCCATTCATGGAAACACTGTGGGAAGGCGGGCGGCTCAAGGGCTTGATCGGCAGGAGGTGGCGTGCACGCGACCGCAGAGCTAAGCCGAGGGAAGGGGGTGGCGCCAGGCTGTGCGTCGGAGGGAGCACTGCTGGGCGGTGGTGGTGCGGCACTGATGAGCTCGGACAGCAGGAGCTAGGCCGGCAAAGAGCTTGGGGATGGCGCAGGTTGTGTAATGCCCGGGCGGCGACAGAAGAGTAGCAGCAGAGCTAGCAGGGGAGTGGAGAGGAGTAACTCCAGGTGGCTGCTAGCTGGTCGACGCGACGCGGAGTAATGCCGGGGTAGGCCGGTGGAGCATTGAAGTGCAGCGCTGAGCAATCAATTGGCGCGAGCGGCGTTTGCAGGCGGGCAGGGTACAGGGCTAGGGCGGGGTAGGGCTAAGCTGTGAGGGGGGGGGGGCGAGTAAGCCGGGGTAGGGGACGACGGCAACTAGGCGTGCGGCGAGCTGCTGCGAGGCACTTGGGGCCGGGTTGCTGGGGAAGGCGAGGCAAGGACCGGGCCGGGGAAGAGGGCCGAGCGAGCCAAAGGGTAAAGGAAGAGGCGCAGCGCAGATCTGGGCTGGAGGACGGAGGAAGAAGGGCCAGGCGAAGGAAGAAGCGCAGGGCCAGGAAGAAGGAGAGCCGGGCGGCGGTGCTGAAATGGAAAGGCCTAACGGCGGCGCTTGCACAGAGAGGAAATGGGGAGCCGGGTGGGGAGGCAGGGGAAAGAGGTAAGGGGATGGCCGGATGGGCCGGACGGGCTGAATGGGCCAAAGGCCGGAAAAAGGCCTTCCGATTTTAAGATTTTAGCAATTAAACTTCCTTGCTGATCTTGCCAAAGAATTAATTTGTTAACTTGCAAAAATCATTTTTCTTGGCTAAAATAATTTAGATGAGAAGGATTTAGTATAGATTCTTACTTCATCTGAAATTCAGATTTTTAGCTTTTCCAGAATTTAAGATCTCCACTAAATTTTGAGACTTCGGACTTCGATTTTTTTTAAAATATGATTCTCACTTATGAAGTTTTGTTCTTTCTTAATTAAGTTTTTGCCGCCTGAAATCCCATATCAAGAACTTCAATAAACAAAATTTTGAAATACACAGAGAATCGAGGAAATATTTTTAGCATCTTGCAAATATCACCGTCCCGTACTTTTCGGATGTTTCATTTCTTCAAGTCAATAAACACCATGTGAATGTCCTTTTTTGCTCCCTATACCTTTCCGTGAATTGTCGTAACAAGAAAATCACCTCCGTGGTCAACCTCCCACGCATAAAACTAAATTGGTTTGTCAACACACTAGTCACTTTTCTTAAATGGTGTTCAATCACTTGCTCCCAAAGTTTCATTGTATGACTCATGAGTTTAATTTCTCTATAATTAGTATAGCTATGGATATCTCCTTTATTTTTGAAAATTGGTACTAATGTGCTTCTCTGCCACTCGTTGCCATCTTGTTCAACCTAAAAATGCTATTGAACAAATTAGTTAGCCAAATAACCGCTACTTCTCCTAGACATTTCCACACCTAATAGGGATATTATCAGGCCCCAACACCTTACCCACTTTCATCCTTTTTAAGGCCCCTCTTACTTTCGATTCCTATCTTCTTCGAATAAACCTCTTATCGGTATCGTCAAAAGTATCATCCAATTCAATCATACTATCATCATTGTCATGATTGAACAACTTGTCGAAGTAATCTCTCCACCTAACCTTGATCTTCTCGTTTTTCACCAAAAGTCTATTAGTGTCATCTTTGATGCATTTAACTTGGTTGAAATATCTCGTCTTCCCTTTCTGAAGTTTAGCCATCTTGTAGACATCCTTCTCACCCTCTTTTGTACTTAGATTCTGGTAAATTTTCTCATATGCCTTGCCTCGTGTCTTACTAACCGTTTTTTTTGCATTCTTTTTGTTGCTTTGTATTTCTATACATTGTCATCACTCCTATTAAGATGCATGTGCTTGTAGCATATCTTCATCTCCTCGATAGCCTTTTGCACTTCCTCGTTCCACCACCACCACATGTTTTTAGGTTTGCCTCTTATCCCTTGGGTCACTCTGAGCACCTCTGTAGCCACCTTCCTAATACAAGCTGCCCTATCTGTCCATATACTATTTGCTTCTCCTACGTCCCATATCTCTTCCGCCAACATTATCTTCTTAAACGCCTGTGCGGTGTCCCCTTTGAGTTTCCACTACTTCATTTTTGTGACTCTGGGATCTTAGCCTGTCTAACTCTTAACCTAAAATGAAAGTCGGAGACTATCAACTTGTGTTGTTGGACAACACACTCTTCAGGTATAACCTTACAGTCTATGCAAGCTCGTTTGTCCTCCCTCCTAATAAGGATAAAATCGATATGGCTAGAATGCTGACCACTGCTAAAGGTAACTAAATGGGAATGTCTCTTTCTAAAAAAAGGTGTGAGCTATCATTAGATCAAAGGCTACGATAAAGTTTAAAATATCTTCTCCCTCTTGATTTATATCATAACCAAAACCCCCATGTACCATTTGAAACCCACACTAGTTGTACTGACATGACCATTAAAATTGTCTCCTAAGAAAACCTTCTCACTGTTATGCACACTTCTAACCATGTTATCTAGGTCATCCCAAAATTGTCTCTTAGCGATCTCATCCAGACCTACTTGTGGAGCATATGCACTAACAACATTCAAAACCAAGTCGCCAAAGATTAACTTGACTAAGATAATCCTATCCCTCTGTCTTCTCACATAAACAATTCCGCTCTTGAGGTGCTTATCGATTAAAATGCCCGCTTCATTCTTATTTCGTTATTTTCTAGTATACCACAACTTGAAACCAGTATTGTCCACGTCTTTCGCCTGTTGATCTACCCATTTAGTCTATTGAACGCATATGATATTTATACGTCTTGTGATCGCCGTATCAACTACCTCTCTTAACTTATCTGTTAAGGACCCTACATTCCAACTACCTAAATGAATCCTACTCTTCTCGGCTAACTTCCTTGTCCCTCGCACTCGTCGAGTAAAGTGCGAAGACCCTTACACATTTTCCACTACATCCGGGCGCCGACGTAGCGTGTCACTAAGGGAATGACATCCTGTCCTTTGCTCATTTATCATCACACCCGGGTTTCGATATGGCACGTCGCTAAGAGGGCTATGCCCCAACGAAACTATTTTAGGTTTCATTCCATGAAAAGATAGCTTGATTTTACATTGGCTCACCAGGTCTAACACAACCCTCCTCCTTTTTCTTGGCTTGGGACAGACTACATATGTGGAGTTAGGCTAAGTGCTTGATACGAACTATAATTCAATTATGTTGAATTTCTAAAATTAACTAATTGTGTGCTAGATACGAACTATAATTCAATTATGTTGAATTTCTAAAATTAACTAATTGTTCTCCAAGTCACACCGACTACTACAGACCGTGACAGGTCTCAGCGTTCCAGTAATCGCTATACTCGTTACTTGAGTCAAGTTGTCATGAACCAGCCACTGGTTGCACCATCTGTTTTGCATTGATAAGAACTCGTAAGAGCTTAGTAAGAGCTCTAGAGATGTGTTACTTGTCAAGCTCCACCTCTTAGTAGTTGATAGAAACTAACATCTTTCTTGTGAGTTTCTTGTTTTCTACTGACAATGACATGTTCACAAAATTTTAAATATGATTCTAAGAATGATGATCAATCTTTTGAACTTCAGAGTGCCGGACCTCTCCTTGCGTCAGGATGCTCGTAACATTTCAATCATGAGGTCAACTATAAAACGGAGAAGATATACAACGTGTTGGATTGGTTTAACGAGACCCTCACCACCATCAATAACAAAGTTGAAAACCTTGAGTAACATCCACCCCAAGCTGATCGATGTGCTCTATTTTCTCTTTGGCGGATGAGAATGACTGTGTCAAAGAGAAGAACTATGGCACGTATACTTATGTTTGAGGGCTCCGATTACCGTGACCGTCGTTGACTCTAACAAAATTGACAAGGTACGGGTAGGTTACAAAGAGAGGTACGTGATGATGATACATTAACTAAAGTCAAGTTTACAATTCCTCCATTTGTTGGTAGATATGACCTTGAAGCTTATCTTGATTGGGATTTACAATTAGATTAAAATTTTGCATAATAAAATTTTCTAATAATAAAAGAGTTAGGGCTGCTATTAGTGAATTAACTGATTTTGCATTATTTTGTTGGAGGGAACAATGAAAACTACCACATGTACCTAGAACTTGAAATGCTTTAAAATGAGTAATGAGATCTAGATTTGTTTCTTCATATTATTCACGTGACTTATTAAATAGATTGCAACATTTAAAACAAGATAGTAGAATTATAAGGGGATACTATTATGAATTGAAAACTTGTTTGTTGCGTTGTTGTTTAGAGGAATATGCTGAAACTACAGTGAATATTTTCTTAAGTGGACTTAATCAAGAAATTCAGAACCTTCTTGTTCACAAAGAATATAATTCTCTTTCATTTGTTTATACTTGCTTGTAAGGTTGCAAGTCAGATCGAGGGAAAAAAATAAGAATGCTTGATGATAGAAAACATACGAACAAACCTGTATTTGTGTTTTTTTATGTGACTAACAATTTACAGTAACTTTGAGAACCATGCTGAAGAAAAAAGTGAGCTATGTGCTTCCACAATATGTGAGATTGAGAGCATTCAAATTGAGTGTGAGAGATACACCAAAAGAAAAGGATGAGGAGATAACCACGGTTAGAGATGAAATGCTTGATGCCCCATTGTTTCATCACAAAGATTTGACATATACAACATCTACATCAACTAAGGTGGTCGACAAAGGTAACAACCATGTTGCTGAATTTAAATGTAAAAATGTGAGTAATTGTGAGAACTCATTTCTTCAATTAGAAATTACATATTCTGAAATTTCTTTGCTTAATTTACATAATGTGGAATTGATTACTCATAAGAAAGTTCTTACTAGAATATCTCCTGATAACTCTTTATACTATATCATGTTCGATGATTCTAGAGAGTTATCTAGTGTGATTGAGAACCTTGCTGAAATTTTATGTTTAAAATCACTAGTTAGTATTTATGCCTATACATATAAGTTCAATTTGACTGAAGATTATGGTGTAGATGACAAGTTCTATGTTTATCACATATGCATTACATGTGACAAGTTTGTTGAACTGAAATGGAATGTTTTGGATAAACAATTTTTAGTGCCATGTCATGATCACAATGAGTGAAAAGCACTAAAAATTTTCTCTCCCATATTTGAACAACTTGATTGGGTTTTGCCCTTTGATATCTTGTCTATGTGCTTAAAAAAGTCAATGATTTTTTTTATGAGAGGAATAATGATGTGAATGATAATATTGCAATGTATATATCTTATAACTGCTGTTGCACTAAATGGTTTGTGCAAAACAACGAGAATGACATAATAATTGATTCATGTATACACTATGTATATGTGTTGTTTTCTCTGTTTACTATATCCTTAGATGTTCATGGTGTGCTAAACAGGAGAAGTGTGGATGATAGATACATATACCGTGCATAATGATAGATATATATACTGTGCATATATGATTTCTTTGTTTAGTATATTTTCAGATTATCAAAAGCCGATGTCAGCTTTTCGTGAAGAAGGTGAGGATGATGAGGACATCCTTGGTTATGTTGTTCCATATGTTATTTGTAATCTATCTATTTCAAAACAATATGAGCTTACTAGAAGAGCTAAAACTTTTTCCAAGAAGATTAACATTAAGGTGAACTCGTTTCTATCTATTCCTACTAATGTTATTCATGAGAATGGAATACTACCTCATGTCACTATTTTGTACATTCTCAAGTTTGACAAATGAAAAACTTTACAACCGAGGGGGAGAAGAAGGAAGTCGGGACCAAATCAATGGAAAAGAATAAGGAAGAAGAAGGCCAAGAAGAAGCCGATGCAGTGGGAGAGCAAAAGGGGAGAGGTACAAGAACTTAAAGACTAAGTTTTGGATGAGGTTTCTAAGTTCAGTTCAGAATTTCCTCAAGCTCAACCGAAATCAAATCAAACTTGGAATCAGCTTAGACCTCAATTTGGAATCGGTTAAGAACAGCTCAATAGACCTGTAATAAAAAGGCAATAACTTTCAGAAACAGAGTACGATTAAGGTGTTCTTGTGCTTGTTGGAATGCTTATTCCAAAGCCTATTCAATGTGTAAGGCCCCAGCTTCATAAACCTTTTGGTCACATTGCAATCACCAAAACAATCCAACTCTGATTCAGCCTGACAGGACTAACTTCAAACATGCATAGAATTCGCATCCAGAGTCTGTTTGGGATGGGTGAGTATTTGATGGAAAGCTTATCATGTTCTATTTCCAATTGATCTAGCATCACCTCAAAATTCCTTCGGTGCGCAAAGAAATCACCAAAACAAGTCAGGGCTATATCTGAATCCCAGTCTAAAGGTGCTACGCCACCTCCAATTGGGCCTAAGGGCTTTGTAACTTTCTTAGGGTGCGTGTCCAACCCTAGGATGACCCTTGGTCGCCCCTCTCCCTTCTCCAACTCATATATTCACCCCCTACCCCCTTTGAACTCTTCAGGTTTTGTTTTGATCAGTTTAGCCCGTGTGTGTAAACTCCATGATGTCTCTTGTATCGACTAGACCAATATATCTGGCAATTTTTATATTGCTCTTTACTTGAATTCTTGCTTGTTCTTCGATTGCTTGCAGGAATTGATCTTCATAATTAGGTCAACCATTATTCTTGGCGAGGTTGATAATGACAAGGGTGTGGTGTAGCGATTGCAGACGGACTTGATCGTTTTGATCAGGTAGCCTTATCATCCTCATCGAAAGATCAGGACCAATCCTACATCATATTTGGCACCACTTACATGACTTCTTGTAGGAACAGCCTCGGGGCACAGCAATGCCGATGAAAGTTTCAGACCTATGGCTTACAGGTCCCACAGGATGGAATGACAGCAATATCACCCAACTGTTCGGAGATGAAGTAGCCCAATTTATTACTCAAACTCCAATAAGTCAGGTGGATCAACCAGACATTCTCTGTTAGAGCTACACTAGCACAGGTATGTGGACAACTTATAGAATGGTTCATTAGTTAAAAATAGTGATGAGGGGGTGTAACACCCTGAATTTATGGAATTTTAAAAGTTTTTAAATTAAAAATGAATTTATGGAATTTTTTAGAATTTAATAAAGATTAAATTGAATTTTTAGAAATTAAAAAGGATTTAATATGATTAAAATAAACATCAACATAAACTAAAAATATTTTATTTGGATTCCTTGTGTCTCAAGGAAATTTTTTGGAATTTTTGGTGAACTTTTTGGATTTATTTGCTATTTTCAAGAGCACTTTTGGATTTATTTAGTTTTCTGAAAAAGGAAAATTCTGGAAAACCCCATGAACAGTAATGGGCCCGGCCCGCACTGTTCATCTGGCCCAACCCTTTGCCGCTGTCCGATTCCCCGCAAGCCACATGTCGGGCATCCAACAGTTCGGGTACTATTCATCGTGTTTGACCCAGACTCCGCCGCCGTCTCTATTTGGGACTCCTCGATGTCCGTGCATATAACGCCGCGCTGCCACCTACACCTCCCGCATCCTCGAGTCGCTGCCTGCCTCGCCCGAGCGCCATGTTCGAGCGGGACACCCTCGGTTCCCGTGCATAAAAGCGCCCGCACCCCGTCGCCTCCGCACTCCCGATCTCCCTGTTGTCGCCGAAGGCCGCAGATCTCCGTCCCGAGTCTTCGTGCCTTCTCTGTGACCCGCCGCTAGACCCGAAGTCTCCACTGTACCCCAGAGCCCCTTCGCCACTGAAACCCTTCGCCATTGCTGGTGAGTCTCCGCTGTACCCTGGAGCCCCCTTCGCACCCGAAACCCTTTAGTTGTACCCCAGAGCCCCCTTCGCACCCAAAACTCTCCGTCGTACCCTGGAGCCCTCTCCGCCATGCCCCGGAACCCCTCCGCCGCCGAACCCGAAGTCGCTGCCGAAACCAAGATCGCCTCGCACCGCGCACTCACCTCGAGTCAGCAATCGGACAGTCCAATCCCCCATCCCCGACCATCCATCTGGATCTAGACCGACGGCTAAGATCTTGCCACATGTCTACTTCCCCACCGTCAGATCTCATCGCTGACAGCTGTACCCGACTCGTCCATGTCAGCCCTAGCTGCCACGTCAGCATCCCCCGTGTGCACTGTTCCATGAGTCGAGTCGACCATGAATCCACTTTTCCGTGCACCAAGTCCACAGCATAGTAACTTTTCTGATTTTTAGTATTTTTCAGCCCATTTAATTTTTTGAGAGCCCATTCTCCTCCGTCCTAGCTCCGATTGACCACGTTCTTTTTCTAAATTTATCTAAAATCAAGCTCTACCTTTTAGTTCTGGTTCCAAGGTTTTTGGAGTTCATTTGAATTTTATTTTATTTGATTTTTATTGTTTCGGTCGTTTTCTCTCTTGTTAGATCTCGTCTTCGAAGGAGCAGGAGCACCGCTAGAAGATCCCGAGTTCCCCATTGAGCCAAACCAAAGTAAGTCGTGTCGTTTGATCTTATTGAACTTAGTTTTCAATCTATTATTTAATTATTTTATTTTAAATTATCTTACATTGCTATTTTGTTACAAACCTTTGTAATTGGTAGTTACCGTTCCAATTTGAATAATCCCTCCTTGATACTTTGAATACCATGATGCCATTGTTACCATAGGTTGGAAAATTACTTAGTAATACCATACTAGATGTCACATGGGTGGTACGATTTATGTGCTTAGCCATGCTTATAGTCTTGATGGGTTCATCAGCACATGTGATTAATTAATTTGACTTAATGAGATATTGAGTCGTGGTTGGAGCCACAGAGAATCGTGGTTGGTGCCACAGTTATAAAATTTGTGCCGTGACATGGGGGTGTCATTGGTGTTGTGATACAAAATCGGTTTTCACTTGGGCGAGTGATTGTGCAGTAAAGGGGAAAGTGAGGATCTACTTCGTGGGATGTGGAAGTCTCGCCCGGGTAACATTAAGGACTTAACTTTGTGCGCCATTAATCTGAGCTTTACCGTGCAAACCACATATCTAGTATGGGATAGACCTGGCTAATTAATTTGGGATATTTCAATTTCAATCCCGCCATTGTATTGAACAAGGTTGCTGATTTTCATGAGGCGCAAGGGGGGGTGTGATGCGAAACCCTCGTGGGCGGGATTGAGTTGAAGTTAAACATTGTAAAAGTCTTGTTGTGATTTCCTTAGTACGAGGCTAATCACATTGGGTGGGTACAGTTGTGCAACCTCTGCAGAGTGTAATTCTATTCGAATAGCCATGTCCCTGGTTATGGACAATACTCGGTGATTTCACATGAGGGGTAGTGATTTCATAAAAACTTGTGGTTTATGGTTGGAAAGTGAACAGGTAGTTCACTATTGGTTTAACTTGTGGATGGAATATTCGCAAACGGCTTAATTTCAATTCCGTTGAGTATTTATTTCTGATTGTTTTTCATTAAAGTACACTTTCAATCTATTTATAATGTTTATCTTAAAATGTCATTTTATGCAAATTAACCCCTTTGAGCCATCCATTGGTAAGCCCTGCATATTATATTGCATTCATTTGTTACAAACGACTTGCTGAGTACCAATGTACTCACAGCTTTATGCCCATGTTGCTCAGTTGAGGAGGAGGAGTTCTACCAGCAGGAGGTACCAGAGGGAGGATACTTCAGCGACTTTGCGGATTAGGACTTCGCTCCCCAGTCGATTGTCTGTGGGCATGTCGAATGGCTTTCACGTTTATTTCTGTTTTTCGCTGCTAGTTTTTAAGCCCTTCAGGTTAATAAGTTGTAAGTTTGGTCATAAGGTCGTACTTTGGATGATTATTAATATTCACGTTTTCCCTTTTCCTTAGCGTGTGTATGGTTGATATTGCATCTATGTTTGACTGTGTGCACTAGCGTGGTCCTAGATTAATACGGTATACACAGAGAGTCCGAATTTACATATTCAGGTCTCGATAGAGATGGTATCGGAGCGATATCGACTGTAGGACAAAGCCTTAGTGAGAAAGGTCGTTTATCCTCAAAAATTATTTTCTACATCAAACCAACTAAATTGGATACTTAGTAATATCTCTATTTCCTTACCTCTTCCTTAGGATCCTTGTTCTTCGCCCCACTTTTACAAAATTGTTTTCACAAATTCTTAAACTGATCTTTACCTTATGAATGCATTAGATGTCTCAAGCCTCTTTCAACCAGATAGGAGGATGGAGAGGACTTCTTCACGTTCTATTGCGGAGTCTTGGATTAAAGAGATCACTCGTCTATCTCACCAAGGACGAGAAAGAAAAAGGCTAACGTATCGGAAGCATCACCAGGCTGTACTTCACCACCAGAGTCGGCAATCAAGTTCAACACCACAGCTTCAAGAACACCGGAGCTTGCGGAGAATGGTTAGCACAAGGAGTCGCGCACAAGGCCATCCGATGACTTTGCAAGCTATACAAGATTAACATGTCCAGACTCATCCGAAGGTTCAAGAAGCAATATAGAGCCACCCCTAGACTACAGGAGCCAGCCAGGAAGGAGCCTCGACCGCAGTCACCAGTACCCCTACCTTCGCCTACACTGTCGAGCTCGGAGGAGAGACGACGCATCACCGGTGACCAACAGGAGTACCTTCGGCACTTCATTTCAGCCCCAGTCGAAGAGCAGTCGCCGCAAGTCTGCAACTCGTGGGTGGTCTACAGCGATTCGGAGGATGAGAGTAGCGAGCCCTACCTGTTAGGACCTAAGTGGGTGCCTTTAGATTAGAGAGTGCGAGTAGAACGTTGGATTTTATTTGCAGTTGTGTGTGATGTGAACTGCAACTCTTGCCCTTAAAAGCATTATATTGCAATCATATCAAAATTTTATTGGAGTTATTTTCCTGGTTTTTGTTGTTAGCCTTTTTGGCTAAGTATTTATTTAGTTTAGATTGACATTAGAAAATCCCTTTAGACGAATTTACTCCCCTTATCTATGCTTTCCCCCTAACCTTGGTGCCCTTAATAAGTCAGCAGTTGTTTCCCTTTCGGAGCAGCAACAAGATGGTTGACACCAGGAACTTAGCAGGTCGTAACTAGGCATACCAGGATCCAGGGAGCAGTGCCACCCAGCCACCCCAAGCAGCCCCAGTGAGCTTGGACCCAGCCCTCAGTCAGTTTTTGGTGACTCAGATACATATGATGCAAAACGTGAATGCTTTGATGCAACGTTAGCACCAGGAGGTAGTAGCACCTCAGGCCACTCGTCAGCAGTCCGGATATGCAGAGTTTATGAGGACGAGGCCGCTCACCTACTCCAGATCTTTAGAGCCTTTGGAGGCAGATGATTGGATTCGTTTAGTTGAGAAGAAACTGAACCTGGCCTAGTGCACAGATAGAGAGATGGTATTGTATGCCACGGACCAGCTTGAGGGAGCCGCCGCAGAGTGGTGGGAGAACTACTGCACTGCTCATGAGGACCAAAACAATATCACGTGGGTAGAGTTCACCACCGCTTTTTGTCACGCCCATATCTTGAACGGGGTGATCGAGATGAAGAAGGAGGAGTTTCGTGAGCTGCAACAGAAGAATATGTCAGTGAGTGAATATCTCAACAAGTTCACACAGTTAGCTTGCTACGCGCTAGAGGACGTAGCCACAGACGATGCTTGCTAGAAGAGGTTCGAGAAAGGATTGAATCCAAGACTGAAGGTGCAAGTGGTGGGCAATGACTATGCTAGTTTTCAGCATATGATGGATAAGGCCATGCTTATTGAGGAGAGTCGCCGCGAGCTAGAGGAGTCTCGCAAGAGGAGGATGATGCAGCAGGGATATCAGATGCATCAGGCTTAGAAGGCCCACTTTGGCACGACACCGCACGAGTACCTCGCAGCCTGGTCTTGAGACACCGCCCAGCGCCTTGATGGATCAGTAGCGCAGCAGAGGAGCGCCAACCTAGCGGCGTCCGTCACTTGCTTCAAGTGTCATGAGTCAGGACACTATGCTAGTAAATGCCCCCTAGAGGCAAGTCTCTACGCCAGTTCGCTTCAATCTGAAAGCCACACCAGATCAGACTCCTACCTCAGGAGCAGGACGAGGAGCACCCCAGGCATCAGGCTAGGCTAGCAGAACACTACCAGTTGTGAGAGGTCAGGTGAACCATGTCACTGTCAAGGAGGCCTAGGTAGCGCCAGAAGTTGTGATTGGTAAGTTTCTAATCCATTCAACTATAGTTTTGTTTGATTCTTGAGCTTCGCATTCGTTTGTTGAAGGATCAGAAATGACAACAGAGGGGGGGGGGTGAATGGTGCCTTTAAAAATTACCCCGAGTATCCGCACGATTTCTCTCCGATAACTATAAAAGCTATGAAGCAAAAAAAACGGAAAGAGCTCACTGGAAAAACAAGAACGCAGAGATCAAGTCGAAAAGGAATAGAAATGAGCTTAGCTACCGACTGGAGAAATAAGAGATTTCTGCCCAAAAGTAAACTGCACTAACAAGAAAACTGACAAGAAGCTGAACTATCCGAAAAGAACACAGGCTACTAAAGAACTTAGAACAAGAAAAATGGACAAGCCGAGAACTGCTAACACTGCTGAAAAACAATAGAAAATGAGAGTACAAACCAAAATAATACTAGTGCTGCAGCTGCAACCGAAATGACTGCAGAACAGCCAGGAAACTGAGCACAAAAAGCACAAAACTGATTACTAAACTTTAGCTGAAAACAAGCTGAAAGAGACCAAAAATTGCAGCACTTGCAGTCTGAAAAAGGGGACAAACTGCTGGCCAAAAACTGCACAAAGTACTGCTGCAACCTGGCCGAAACTATTGCAGAAAGGAGACAAGAAAATGCACGCAAAAGAGCAGATGCAGATTGCCGCATCGAGAAGATCAAGCAAAGAGAGAATTGAACTTGAACTGCAAACAAATGGACTATGGTTGCTGCAGACAAACTGAACCAAACTGAAAATGAGATCTGCTAGAAGCACTGATCTTGGTAATTCACAAAGAGAGATAAACAGGGCCTGACCGAACGTATTTGATAGATGTGCAGTGAGCAACAGAAAAACTAACGTGTAGCCAACAGCTTCAAACAAAAAGCAAAACTGAAATTAAACTTTTGACCAAAAGCAATTTAGTACTGCCTAACAGAAAAGATACTACAATATAATTTCTGCATTTCTAACAAGGGAAGAAGAGAACAAAAAGCTTGTGTCTCTCGAATCTCTTGAGTGAAGGATTTCATATTCAGATCAAGTGAGCACACATTAATACAATCTTCCCAAGGAAAACAAGAAGACAAGATTTCTTTGTTCATAAAGAACAGAAAGCCATAGATAATTTGGAAACAAAAGAAGTACAGCAATCCAAGAGAAGAACAGCAAGTGGAAGAAAATAGAAATCTTGCTCTTGGGCATAGGCTGGCCAAAGGGCCTTGAGATGAAACCCAAATTAGAGCAACAACTCAAAAACTGAAATAGGACACAAAAGAGCTAGCCAAAACAACTCAACCCCAGGATGTTTCTCACAATGAAACAAAGAGAGATGAATGATTCATATAGATGAATGATTACAAAGATTGTTTACACCCATCTCTCCCACCTCATACTCAAAAACACATATGGAGAGAAATAAAAAACCCTAACTCCACTCTCTCATAGAGCACAAGCATTACGAAACCCTAACACTCACACCCATCTTTCTCACTTTCTCTCTATTTTTCCCACTAGAGAGCACCTCTATCTATAGCCTCCACTAATGGGTTTACAAAACCACTTTACCCATTAGGTCACAACAACTCATAGCACTTTATCCATTATGCCCTAACCAAATCCACTTCCTTTTGTGCAGCCCTGCGCATTTACCAAAATGCCACTCTTGCACCTTCCGGGAAGCATCTTCCTTTCTTGCCGTTCAAGCTTCGCGCAACCACTTCGAGTCCTTGCCGTCTTTGACACATCCGACCACTCTGACCTCAGCACCGCCTGTGCCTAGTTCGGTCACCTCGTGTCTCGCCACGACTCCGTCTCAAAGTCCTACAGCCATAATCGACAAGAAAACACATAACATAGCACCGCACAAAATATTATAAATAAACATTAGCATCTGAGATATTACAAAATACCCAAAAAACAAACTCAAATTTTACAGAGCACGTGTCAATTACTCATCACACACACGGGGTTACCTCCACATGGTCTCACATTTGTTTATCGGAGTTTTTCTTTAAAACAACGGTTGAAAACTGTTGTTCTTGGATCTATTCTTTTGATTCAATCTCCGGGTTCTGAGTTGAGCACGAACTTAGGCTGTCCAGGAGTTACGATAACCATTCAAGGAGTGGAGTTCAGTGCCAACCTGATCTTGTTGGATATCTAGTCTTTAGATGTGATCTTGGGGTATGGATTGGCTTAAAAAGTACCAAGCAGTGCTAGATTGTGGGAGCAGAGTAGTGACCTTGACCAATCCCGATGGGAGGAAAGTAAAGTTTGCAGTCAGCATGAGTCAGCCAGAAAAGGTTATGGTTTGCCATAGCAAAGGAATCAAGTTAGAGGATATACCAGTTGTCAGAGAGTGCCCCGACAAGTTTCCCGACGATCTTCCGGGTATGCCACCCGACATGGAACATTTAAATAAGTTTGTCGTTGTGTTCATTGACGATATTTTGATTTACTCCAAGGATAAGAGAGAACATGAGGAGCACTTGAGGATGGCATTGCAGAAATTGAGAGAACACCAGTTATATGCCAAATTCAGCAAGTGCGTATTTTGGATGAAGGAAGTCGGGTTCCTAGGCCATGTGATGTCAGCAGAAAGAGTCACAATTGACCTTAGAAAAGTAAAGGATATTTTGGATTGGAAGTGGGTGTGGCAGGATATTACCGTCGCTTCATTGAAGGATTTTTCAGTGTAGTCAGACCCTTTACTGATGCGGATACGCATGTGTCTTGCACTTTTCAGTTAAATATATTATTCAACTGGAAAGAATTATTGAGCCGTATGAAATATGGCCAGGTGAACTCATGCCAAACTAAATATAATATTGTTATTCATAAGGAAGGAATACTACCTCATGTCATCATATGATGCGTTATTAGGTTTGTCAATGGCAAAGCAATGGAGAGGCAAAAGGAAGAGGATAACCACATTAGGTGGCAAAGACATGAAGTAAGAAAGCCCATGCAGTGGGAGAGCAAAAGGGAGGAGCCCAAGGACATAAACTACAAGTTTTGGATAAGATTTTCAAGACCAATTCGTATCTCCCACAAGCCCAACTAGATTCAAATTCGGATTCAACCCAGAATTCAACTCGGATTCGGTTCGGGACAGCTTGACAGGCAGTTACTAAAAAGGTCATAACTTTCACAAACGAAGTCCGATTCGGGTGTTCTTGTACTCGTTGAAAAGAAAATTCAAGGGCTACGCAATGGATCTGGTCCCAGAATCAAATTTGTCACAGATCAAAAGTTATGACCGAAACAATATGACGGCTGTAAAATCTAGTTTTCTTTTTGTAAGAGTTCGTAACTAAAACCATGTAAGGTTAAGTTGTACTAGGTTTGGGGACCCTATGGACGTCCCAAGGGGCTATATAAGCTATGTATTAGCAGCCTTAGGGCTCAGACCACCTTTGAGAATAATCAATCTACAAAAATTTGTTCGAGTTTGTTATTGCTGCCGAAATTCCATAGGAAATTAGGAGTGTTCTTCAATCAAGATCGTTCAGCCTTTCCGTTGGAAATTGGGTGCACGGTAGATCTTCGCTTGGTGGTCGGTGAAATCGACACGAGTGTATTTTGGCAGATTAAAGAGTGTTCGTCCCTTGCACTAGCATTGGAGGATCATTGTGATTCATCAAGACTCCCGCGAGTATCCATCCTATGTCGAGAAGATCGAGCGACCCCGTATCACTTACACAGTTGCTCAAAAAGGAAAAGAAATTCACATAGACGCTAGAGTGCGAGAAAAGTTTTTAGATGTTAAAGAAGAGTTTGACCACAGCCTCAGTGCTAGTGTTGCCTGATATAAACAAGGATTTTGAGATTTATTGCAATGCTTCTCACAAAGGATTGGGATGCGTGTTGCAAGATGAGAGAGTAGTAGCATACGCATCGCGTCAGTTGAGACCGCATTAGGAGAACTATCCTACCCATAATTTAGAGCTAACAGCCGTAGTGCATGCTTTGAATATTTGATGTCATTATCTAATGGGTAATCGATGTGAGATTTATACGGATGACAAAAGTCTGAAATATATCTTTACCCAAGCTAAGCTCAACCTCAGACAGAGGAGATGGTTGGAGTTAATAAAGGATTATAATGTTGGTATATATTATCACCCAAGGAAGGCCAATGTAGTCGTAGATGCTTTAGGGTTCTTAGGCTAAGAATTGATGGGGATTAGCAATTAGATTCTTCGATTAGGGAATTTCTGTTGTCTGCCTGTAGATCAATCCGTAAAGCGTAAATGTTTGTGCAGTTTAGACCTTCGAAACGATTTTTCCTGTGGGTCTGCCCGAAAGGAAAATTGTAGAGGACGACAAGTCCTATCTTCCATATTTTTTTTCAGAATATTTGGCCACGGGATTTGGGCGCAGCAGGGTCGGGAACCTTATTATCTGTTAGGGGTGTAGACTTGGATAGATTATTGTTCGGGTGTGATTTAGGAGTAGTAGATGATTTTTATGGTTTTGGTCACAATTGTAAAAAATGTAGAGAATTTAGTAATCTAACTACCGTATAAAAATCATATATTTTTAGAGATTTATACTGTGGTTGGGGAGCGTTCGAAACTGGCTGCCCAGCTTGCCAGAATAGAGAACGCCCTCTGTTTTGCACGTTAAGTTGTGCCTTGTTAGTAACAAAATAAAAATAAATAATCTACATGAAATGTGAAGGTATTTAAGTGAGGAATCCAGAAATATATCTATTTAAATGAGGAATCCAGAAATATATCTTTCTCTATAAACGATTTAATAATCTTAAAGATACAAAAAAATTAAGCAGCACTGCTGCAGCGGGTAGAGTGTAGAACCATTAAGCGGATATGGATGTTGTGGGGTTTTGGGGTTTAGCGACATCTTTACTTCTTAAGTCACATTTTTATTGCTGTGGATTGTGCTGAGAGATACTTTTGGATAGGTGATTTTGCTCCTGAACGTGCGTGATTGCTTTACTTCAACGGTAGAGGCAAGTAAACGTAGCGGTTGTGCTACTATTTAACTCGTTAATCATTCTACATTCTCATTAATTAATTCTTTAATTTGAGGTGCTTTGTCATTGCTACATTCTACCTTAATGTGGTCCGTGTGGTAGTATTTTAAGAATTCAATTGTTTATGGTGTTGATGGTTTAATTGTGGGTATGCAGAATTATTCTTGATGAAACAAAAACAGTTGTGGGGTAGAATTCTTTATGAACATATTGTGGTCTAGGTTGTAGTATTCTTAGTGAATATTTGTGGTTGTGGTGGTAGAATTTCCTATAGATCAATTGATTATGATTTTGGTGAACCGAATGCGGGTTATGTGGTAATAATCTTATGAAACATTAGCATTGTGCCTAATGAGACACATGTGGATTATGAGGAAGTATTCATGATGATTATGTTGTTGATCTTCGTGGTTAAATTCTTGTGGTTTATGATTATCATATCATTCATATCATATCAGGACATTTGCATTGTGGATGTCGCCACTTATAGCCGCGACCGTACCGGTACATCATTGTACATTGCCGTAGTACGATGCACACTTTTAGCTTGTTGGGTAAAGGTGCAATGGATCATACGCATTCATATGCATTACATTGTGGAAAGATCATTTGCATACTTATGCAATGTATTGTGGTGGAGTTATTTTGCAAACAAATGCAACTTCTTAGTTGTAATGTGGAATTGGCTCATGAGAGTCACTTGTGGTATGAGGAATGTGGCTGTGGTCGTGGAATGGGGTTCATCCCTTGTGGTATGGTAGAGGTTGTGATTGTGGCATGAGTTTCTTTTCTCTTGTAGTAACTATTGATAGCAGTTGTGGATGTGAGAAATAATAAAGTTAGTGAGGTAACATATATTAATGTTTTAATATCTTGGGTAGTGGTAGTGGTTGAGGATTTGAAGTAGTCAAACAAGAATTATTTGCTAATATTTTACCGTCGTTGTTGGTGATTTGGGGTTGAGAAAATAAATGTGGGCATTGTGGGAAATAAATGTTGATGATTAAACTGTTATAGTTTAATTAGCTTGTTAAACAATTTGCTTGCTGAGATTTTTTTATCTCACTCTTGTTTTCCCCCTTCCAGGTGATTCTCGAGCATGCATGGGAAGGATAGAGCGGTACCTCACTGTCACACACCATATCATGTTTGAAACTGTAATAAATAAGTGTGGTCCCTGGTTATTCATTTTTATCTCTTAATATTGATCACTTTTAATTATTATAGTTAAGTTGTGGTTCGCTTTTTATTGGTTAAAGTTATTAGCGATTGATCTTTAATTAGTAGTGTTCCATTACCTTTGTTTTAGTATGTTTCCACTTAGTTTATCATGATTTAAAAAAATTATTGCCAGTTTATATATCTTGTAAATTGGCTAGTTTGTAGAGTGGTTTAGTTGCATTCTAGGGTAATATGGATCTTGGGGTGTTACAATCAACTCCTAAGTTCCTGAGTAAAAGAACATTATATGCATTAGGTAGCAGTCTCTTCTCCATTAAACAGTTATGCATTCTTAGGAAAGAGTTTATCTGATAATTTAGTTATCGTGCACGTGCCCTTGTAATTAGCCCTTGTATTGATTCAAGTTGAGAAGTCTTATTTGTATCGAAAAGTGTGATGTCCTCATCATCCTCCCTCTCTTGAATTAGAGTCGTCCTTGACTCAAGCTCATCTTGTTCTCCCAAGTAAGGTTTCAAGTCTGAAATATTAAATGTGGGACTAACCCCAAACTCTGCAGGCAGATCGAGCTTATAGGCATTATCATTAATCTTTTCTAATACTTTGAATGGACCATTTGCTCTAGGCATAAGTTTTGACTTTCTCAATTAAGGGAATCTTTCTTTTCTTAAATGCAGCCAAACAGAATCACCAGATGCAAATGTAATTTCTTTTTTACCTTGACTTCCTGAAACTCGATATTTCTCATTCATGCGTTCAATGTTCTCTTTAACAGTCTCATGCATTTTAGCAATAAATTTAGCACATACCTTTGCATCAAAATTTACCATTTTTGAAGTTGGTAGAGGTAGTAGATCAATTGGAGCACGTGGAGTAAAACCATATACAATTTGGAAAGGGCTCATCTTTGTAGTTGAATACAATGACCGATTGTAGGCAAACTCCACATGAGATAGACATTATTTCCATATCTTCAAGTTCTTCTTCAAAATAACCCTCAAAATTGTTGACAAGGTACGGTTGACAACTTCAGTTTGTCCATCAATTTGGGGATGACAAGTAGTTGAAAACAGTAGCTTTGGCCCAAGTTTTCCCCAATGTGTTCTCCAAAAGTGACTCAAAAATTTCGCATTATGGTCTGACACAATTGTATTTGGCACACCATGTAGACGAACAGTCTCGCTGAAAAATAAATTAGCAACATGTGTAGCATCATCGCTCTTATGACAAGGAATAAAATGTATCATCTTAGAAAACCTATCTACTACAACAAAAATACTATCCCTCCCCCTCTTTGTCCTAGGCAATCCTAATACAAAATTTATAGAAATATCCTCCCAAGGAACACTAGGAACAGGAAGAGGCATGTATAAACCATATGGATTCAGTCATGACTTAGCTTTTTGGTATGTAGTGCATCGCGAAATGTAGCGCTCGACGTCACGCCTCATCCTTGGCTAATAGAAATGTTTAGCAAGGATGTCCTCCATCTTCTTGATGCGAAAGTGTCCCATTAATCCTTCTCCATACGCCTCCTGTAACAACGAAAGACGCACAGAGCTAGTTGGAATGCATAGCTTGTTAGCTCTAAATAAAAATCTATTATTGAAAATAAATTTATTCTAGCTTCTACCATCTTTGCAATTGGACATGGCATCTCTAAACGCATTATCAGAATCGTATAGTTCTTTTATCGTCTCTCAGCCAAAAATTCTACAATTAAGTTGAGACAACAAAGTATACCGCCGAGACAAGGTATCAGCAATCACATTTTTCTTTCCTTTCTTGTGTTTAATGACATCAGAAAATGATTCTATGAATTCAACCCAACGAGCATGTCTTCGATTCAATTTAGCTTGACTTCTAATGTGTTTCAACAATTCATGATCGGAATGAATAACAAGCTCTTTGGGCCATAAATAATGTTGCTAAGTTTCAAGAACACGAACAAGAGCATATAATTCTTTGTTATAAGTTGAATAATTAAGACTTGGCCCATTCAATTTCTCACTAAAGTAAGCAACAGGTTTACCTTCTTGAAGCAACATACCACCAATTCCAATTCCACTAGCATCACACTAAAGTTCAAAAGTCTTACTGAAATCAGGAAGTTGGAGTAATGGTGTATTCACGAGCTTTTCTTTGAGAAGGTTGAAAGATTCTTCTTGTGCTTGTCCCCATTTGAAAGGAACATCTTTTTTCGTCAATTCATTAAGTGGTGCGGCGATAGTGCTGAAATCTTTCACAAAGCGACGATAGAATCCTGCAAGTCCTTGAAAGCTCCGCACTTATGTGACCGTTTGTAGTATCGGCCAACTCTTTATAGCTTCAATCTTGGCTTTATCTACCTCAATTCCCTACGGAGTAACAACATAGCCAAGATAATAAACTCAATTGGTGCAAAAGGTGCACTTTTTGAGGTTACTAAATAAACATGCATCTCTCAAAGCAATAAAGACTGCACGTAAGTGTTCAACATGTTCATCAAGTGACTGGCTGTGAATTAATATATCATCAAAATATACCACTACAAATTTACTAATGAAAGCACGTAAAATATCGTTCATTATTCTCATGAAAGTGCTAGGTGCATTAGTTAAACCAAAAGGCATCACTACCACTCATATAATTTGAATTTAGTTTTAAAAGCAGTTTTTCATTCATCTCCAAGTTTCATTCTAATTTGGTGGTATCCACTATGCAAGTCAACATTAGAGAAAAC
The DNA here is from genome assembly GCA_036346265.1 of Melocanna baccifera. Classification (NCBI taxonomy): domain Eukaryota; kingdom Viridiplantae; phylum Streptophyta; class Magnoliopsida; order Poales; family Poaceae; genus Melocanna; species Melocanna baccifera. Next base: position 15,021,379 of record CM070692.1, on the reverse strand, counting down.
AATAGAGCCACTCAATTCATCAAGAATGTCATCTAACCTAAGAATAGGATAACGATATCTAATAGTGATATTATTAATCGCTCTACAGTCAACACACATTCTCCAAGATTTGTCTTTCTTAGTCAACACACATTCGCCAAGATCTGTCTTTCTTAGGAACTAAAATCACACAGACAGCATAAGGACTAAGGCTTTCACGTACGTACCCTTTTTCAAGTAAGTCTTGCACTTGACACTGAATTTCCTTAGTCTCCTCTGGATTAGTCATATATGGTGCACGGTTAGTGACAGCCCCGGGGGTATTTCAGATGGGAACACATCATTAAACTTTTGCAAAAGGTGACAACAAGAGGCAAAGATGCAAGCAAATCCTCAAATGAAAAGAAAGTATCTTTGCAAAGTAAGGCATAACAAACAAAATTTTCTACTTCCAAGTCATTGAAATCAGATTTAGTAGCTAATAGAACAACGCTTTTCATTTTAATTTCGTTCTTTCTAGCATTTGATTCTTTTGCTTCTTTCTTTTTAGGTGGAAAGCATTCTTTAGCTACTGTCTGATTCTTACTTTTAGCATTCTCCTTTTTCTCAAGTTCAGATCATTCAATTCCATCTTTAACAATGGCTTCAGGAGACATTAGATGTAAAATAATTTTCTTGCCCTTATGCATGAGAGTATATTGATTAGTTCTACCATGATGAGTGGAATCGTTATCAAACTGCCATGGCCTACCTAAAAGCAAGGAGTATGCTTGCATAGAAACGACATCGCAATTAACATAATCATGATATGAATCAAGTGAAAATGGTACTCTCACAGTTTTGATTGCCTTCAACTTACCATATGAGTTGAACCACTGAATATAGTAGGGTCGTGGGTGAGAATTTGTAGTCAAGTAAAGCTTCTCGACCATTTCCAAGTTAGCCAAGTTGTTGCAACTTCCTCCATCGATGATGACACGACACAAATGATCCTTGATGACGAACTTGGTTTGAAACAAATTGTGTCGTTGGTCTTGTTCGGCACTCTCCATTTGTGCACTAAGAACACGCTTCACTATAAGGCTCATGTACTTATTTGAAACTTCAGCACTCAAGTGTTCTTCTTGTTCATCACTAGTATCAATCTCATCACCTGCATGGTCATTTGCAATATATATGTATTCTTCATCAATTTCATTAGCCGAAGAATACCCACCATCTTCTCTCACAATGAGAGTCCGCTGACTTGGGCAATCTCTCATGAAGTGCCCAAACCCTTTGCACTTGTGACATTGGATGTTCTTTGTATGTCCAGTGGAAGCAAATGAAGATGCACTCTTTGTTGGAGCAAGTTTTATGGGAGTGTAATGCCCTGAACGTCTTTACGACATCCTTGGGAATATTTAGCGGAATCGCGGAGTTTCTCGGTTTTTCGGTAAATCACGGGAGACGGTAATTGTATAAACAGAAAAAAATATTATTAATAATAAAAAAATTGTGGGTTATTTTTAGAGGGAGAGAGGCCTCCCACATTTAGGCCCAGAGCAGCCTACTAGGCCTAGCCGCCCCCTCCCCCTCCCCCTTTTATTCCCCTTCCCCCCTTTTCCCTAAACCCTAGCCGCACCCTCCCACCCCATGTGGCCGACCCCCTGCCCCCTTGCGCCCCTCCCTGCTCTCTCTCTCCCCCCATGTCTGCCATGGCTGTAAAGAAAGGAAGAAAAGGAAGAAGGGAAGAAGGGGAGGAAGAGAAGGGAGGAAGGAAGAAAAGAGGAAGAAGAAGAGAGAAGATGGGTGATCTTGTGGGATTATTTAGGTAAATTTTTCTCACCTCAATTCTCTCAGTTTTTGATGCAATTAGGGTTTATGGCACGGGATTAGTGGGGTTCTAGCGGGGTAATTAGTCGATTAGCGTAATTCTGCTGTCTGCGCGTAGGTTGATTCATCAATGCGACTGTTCGTCTAGATTAGAACATCAAGACAATTTTTCTTGTGGATCTGTCCAACATGAAAGTTGTAGAGGACATCGAAACCTAGCTTCTGTAATTTTTTTAGATTTTTTGTCTGTGAGGTTTGGGCGTAGTAGAGTCGGGGACTTTGCTGTATAGCAGAGAGTAGTCTAAAACTGGTTGTTGTTCAGGTGTAGTTTTAAAGGAGTAGATGAATTTTATGTGTTAGACCATGTGATGAATAATTGACAATAGTTGTGATGGCGATTAACTGATAATATTATTTAGCATTGTCATGCGAGGTCATGAGAGGTGTGTTGCGCGTGTACGAATTGACGTTGATCAAGTTCGGACGAACTTATGTTGAAAAAATATTCTTTGATTTTTGCATATGTAGGTTGAGCATGGAGGTGATCGTGGTCGATAACGAGGAGGACCGGGACTAGGATAGGGAGATCTGAGATCAGACGGTAGAGAGAGTCACGAGATGATCGACCTAATGCTTTGGCACGTGAAGATCAAATGTGGATGATGCGTGGAGAAGATATAGGAGGTGCGGTCCTGGAGGCTTCGACACGTGATAAGCTGGAAAAATCATAAGCGTAAAAATAATTACAAAACCCATGTTATGAAGAGTTTTGGATCCCTTGAAAAGTAGTGGGCCAAAAAGGCTAGTTGAGGCAAAAAGGCCCAGGATGAGTGTATTAAGGTTAATGACGTATTTAAGTAGGTTGAGGATTTTTAGAATGGCTAACGGTAGCCGTAGGAGTATATATAGAAAAGGCAAAAGTTGTGTAAAAAACAACTAAATGGAGAGCAATTAGAAGTGCTTGTGCGGCTCGTTTCGTGGAAAAAAAGAAGAAAAGCGGCGCGGCGAGCCATAGGTTTTGAAAAGAAAAGAAGTAAAGTTGCGGCGTGTTTTCTTAGAAGAGAATAAGAAGGCGGCGCGACGATTTTCCATGGCGTCTCTGTTCGCATGCATCACTTTTGTCCCATCTTAGTCCGTGCGAAGGTATAGCAATCTAAGCTTTTATTTTTCTCAATTCTTGTGCACGTGATTAGAGCCACTAAAAAAGGTGATTAGCATCTCTTGTATTAGTGAGTTTGGAGTGAAAATAAAACGTGGCTATTGCATACATGTATTGTGACGTGAGTTTTTCTAGCGCATCAATAGATGAGAGCAAGTACTAGTTTCACGTAGTGCATGATCGTGAGTTCTAGGCAAGATCTAGTAGTCGTGAGTTGAAAAAATAAAAAGTGTGTAGCGAGCGAGTTGTATAGTCCTAGCCGTGATTTTTGGTGAGTGAAAACAAGAAAGCAACGACCGTAGGAATAAAAAAAGGAGTACAAAAAAATGAGGCGTTGCATGGCATTTCATGCATGGGATCGCTAGTTGTTGCTTGCATGTATACGAGATGTGTGAGTTATTGAGTTGATAGAAAAAGAACTGGCGGCTGGTGCGCGTCCACAAAAAAAACGGCGAGCATTCAGGAGAAAAAGGTTGGAAGAGCAGAAAATAATAGTTTAAAATTTTTCGCTACGCACTATAATCATTCACCCCCCTTTGATTGCCATCGACGATCGTACAAGTGGTATCAGAGCAGGTTTTTATGGTGTTAGAGAGGTATGTGAATCGTCCCCCATGCTAGATGGTATTGATTTTGTCTTTTAGAAGTGTCGTATGCAAGCTTACATTGAGGCTCAAGGTAGTGATGTTTGGATAATAGTTTCTACACTATATGAGGTTCCTGCTACTGTTACTATTTTAAATAAAGCTGATGTTGATTTAAATGCTCAAGCTCGCAACTTATTATTTCAAGAGATTTCTCGCAAAGAATTTGATCGTGTAGCTCATATTAATTCTGCCTATCTAATATGGAAAACTCTTTGCGGTTATCATGAAAGAATCACTAAAATTAAAAAGGTGCGTAAAAATCTTTATCAAAAAGAATATTTTGATTTTCCTTTGAAGCCTGGTGAATCCAGTGATGATATCTTTGCTCGCTTTAGGAAAATTTTAAGTAATTTGCATGGTGTTAATGTTATTCCTGCAGATGAAAATAATGCAACTAAAATTTTGAGATCTTTCGGTTCTGAGTGGTTGATGGTTGTCACAATTATTAATCAAACTATTGATCTAGATACTTTAACCATGGATGATCTTTATTCTAGATTGAAAACCTATGAGATGGAAGCTTTGCCATCTAGGATTGAAAAATCTTCATCTTTAGCACTTGTGACTAACCCCATGCAGATTGCCTCGTCGAGCTCTTTGTCTTGTGTTTCTTTGTCTGCCTTGTCTTCTTTTTCAGAGGAACAATTCGAGTAGCTCCCTGAAGTGGATTTGGTGTTGATCTCCTCACATCATATAAGGCACTTAACAATATGAGGATGAGAAAGCGAGGTGGCGTCTCAGGTCCGATCAGGTGCTTTGAATGTGGCGAGCCAAGCCAGATTAAGATGGACTGCCCGAAACTCAAAGGGAAGGTTGTAACATCCCAAATTTTGAATTTATTTGGAAAGAATAATTTTAAATTAATTAATTCAAATTATTTGGATTTATGTGGATTTTATTTAAATATTTAAAGCAAGAAAATGTATTTTAAATATTTTATTAAAGCTAAAAAGAGTTTATTTTACTTTTCCTGGCCTTCCCTAAATTATTAATTAATTTTTGAGAATTTTTTGGAATTAAAAATCAATTTTAAAAGTTAAAAAGTATTTTTATAAAATTATTAAATGCAAATCTAGAATTAAAAATATTTTTCCGAAGTCTAAAATGCTTCCAGGAATATTTTATGATTTTTATGGAATGTTTAGACTATATTAGCTATTTTCTAAGTATTTATAAAGTTTCTAGTATTTTCTAAAATTTTATTCTGAAAAAAAATCAAATTAATCCTGGCCTGCCACGTGTCGTTCTCAGATTAAATCCATCTCTCTCCACGATTTAATCCTAGCCATACAAAGTCACTTACCCCTTCATATTCATCCAAAGGCCTTAAGCTATTCACTTGCCACGTGTCGCAAATCCGACGGCCCGTACCCCTTCACTTCCCCTCTCTCTCACCGACACATGGACCCCACATGTCATATGTTTCTTCAACCTCTCCTTCTTCCTCCTCCCACTCTCTCTCTCCTCCACCATTAGAGCCGAAATAAACCTTTGATTGCCGTCTGTTTCCTCCTCTTAACTCCCGATTAAAGCGTGAAAACGGATGCCCTAATCACCCCCACCAATCCACCGGCCGTTTTCCCCTTTAATTCGCTCTCAAAACCGTCGGCCCCTTCCTCTCCTCTCTCTTCCTATAAATTCCCAAATGCCGGCTCTTCTTTCATCCTTTCGACCTTCTTTCACCGCCGTCCTTCCCCTCTCCTTCGGCTGTAGCCTCGCCGTTGTGCGCCGCTGCCTGGTCGCCTCCCACCGGCCGCCCCGCACCTCCCGCTGCCGCCGGCCACCTCGGGCCCCACTGCCGCCGTGAGAAGGTGCGCCGCCACCCCTACTACCCCCGCCGCCCCGCCTCCGGCGAGTTCGCCGGCCGTGCCCCCCGTGTGTCTTCTCTGTGATCTTTTCTCTCTAATCATTCTCCTCCCTGTTTATTTTGTCTTGTTGATGCTTTCTTGTCATGAAGGATCAAGAGCTCACCTGACTAGCGGAGTCTAGTTAGTGCATGCTTGTGTGAGGTTGTGGGTTCAAATCCTGGGCATGCATTTTTCGGTTGGACTTTCCAACTTTTGTTCACCTTTAGTCAATGACAAGCGGGACCCACTTGTCATAAATTATTAAAATAAAAATCTGTACCCAATGACAACCGGGCCCCACACGTCATACACTCAAATATATCCAAAAATCATCCAAAAATAAGATTCCAGAGAATATTCCCTCGGATTTGCATTTTCTGGAATTTCCAATTCATTCAAACTTCTAATCGCTCGTTCTCCGTCGTCCGAACTCCGAATCTAGTGATTCAAATTTCTAAATTTATCTAAAATCATAACCTTTCTCCACATATATATTTTATATTTTTGTGATTTTATTTGTATTTATTTTTTTATTTGCTTTTACCGTTTCGCGTGTAGAACTCGACGTCGCCGAAGAGTTTGTCGAGACACAGCAAGAGGGATCATATAGTGCGCAAGAAGGCAAGTCTCCTTGACCATTTTGCTCCTAAATTTTGTAAATGATTTTATGAATATTTTAAATTTAATTGCATGGCTATGTTATATAAATTAATAATTTTAATTGTAGAAAATTTAGATAAATACCCAAACTTGTTATACCCTCCTTTGGAATTGTTTGCCATGTACCTTTGTCAACATAGGATACCTTTTGGCTCATAGATGAGTTAGTATTCTTTTTGTGAAATTTAGAATATAGTAAAAGCTTAGTCTAGCTGTTCCTTTAAATCATTTATATGGGGAAAAATCTATTGTTGAATGATTTTAAATTTTATATGTTTGTTAAATAAGTGGCAATGGAGATTGTCACTGTTATTTCAAAATAAAAGGAAATATATAAAATAAAATTTGACCAGGGTGGATGGAAGGTTTGGCTGGTGCGGAATTAGCACAAGAACTTGGATTGTGAATGTTCTACCCTAGTTACTTAAGGACCGACTCTTGTGTTTGTCCAAACTGAGCATTTCCGTACAACCACATGTTAAAATGGGTATAACCTAGCTAACTTACGATAGTTTAGTATAGATGCCGCCATCGAAAAATGAGTACCAAGGATTTACTGGTTTACTCCCAGTGAGGGACAGGGATTTACTCTACTCACAAGGCGCAAGAGGGGGCTTCTGACTGTGGTGGATTTAACCCTTCAGCGGTGAAACCTCAGCGGGTGGTATCTAACTAGACTAGAGTAGGGGAAAAGCTTTGTGATATTTTATCTGGGTCTCATGTCAAAGGAAACATGTTGACTATTAAGATAATTTATCTCTTGTGGGTAAAGTTGTACAAACTCTGCAGAGTAATAAACTATTCGAATAGCCGTGCCCACGGTCAAGGGCGGCCAAGGAATGCATTCACATGGTAGACCTTTGATTTTGACTTTAAAAATAAAATGTTTTAGAAAACTTGGGAGTGGATGTAACTCTCGGAATTTTGGTTTGGTGGATAGAACCACTTCAGGTGGTTGTAACCATCATTTTAAATCTTGGCGGATATAGCCTATGTCATTAGTGTAGGTGGATGAAACCTTCACTAAATTGCTTATCTAATTTCAATTATTGAAAATAAATTGTTTAACAAGTTGCTTTTAAGATAAGTATATAAATTTGAAATAAAATGCTGATTTCTGCAAAAAGAACCATATAACCATTCTTTGTTAAGCCCTGCATTTATTGCATCTTTCCCAAGACTTGCGGAGTACATTTCACATGCTGCACTCCAAATCCTATAGCAGAAGACTATGAAGCTCAGGAGAATGATTACCGCTACTTCGAGGAAGCTGGAGGAGAAGGCTTTGCAGAGGACTAGGTCGCGTTGCTCCAGTCAAATACCTGTGGCATATTGATGGGCCGTTCATTTGAATGTTTTTGCTTTCGCTGAATTTTGTTTGGTGTGGTTCCGTGAACCTCAGTTGTAAGGCAATGGCCAAGAAGTATGAACTTCAGTTATTATTATAATAAAGCGTGGTTGGCAATGTATCAATTTCTGTTTAACTGTGCGTACTAGCATTGATCTGGGACTAGTACTGTAATACACATGGGGTCTAGGAGTTTCAACTCCGGGTTCCCACAAAGGTGATAAAAAAGACAAGAATAATCGTCGTCGCCCATCCAAGAACAACAACACTAAGGGTAGCAATTTCCGTCGTAAGTTCGCTGAAAAGATCATATCAGCTAATGAGCGTCTTGATTTGAGTGATGTGAAATATGAGAGTTGTGACAATGACCATGACAATGATGATTTCAAAGGTAAAAAGAAGAATGACGACTTCACGGACATGTGCTTCATGGCAAAGAGTGACGTCGACAGCGATCCCGATGAGATAAGACCGTCATATGATGATCTTGAAGAAGGTTTGGTTAAACTTGGTTCTGTAAAAAATATGAATTGTAGAGCATTATATAAGGTGGAATTCGTTAGAAGATTGCTGGCCAGATCGCCGAAGCAGAGTTTGTCCTCTATTTTCCATGATATTTTCCACTCTTTTAGCAGCAGATTAAAAATAGGATGCCTACTTGAAAATTGTAGTTTTTTCTCTTTAGTTTCCCGAAATATCTCATTTGCTGTGCTTGACCTAGTAGTTTTAAAGATAAAAAAAAACAAGTAGCGTTGCTGCAGTAGGCTGGGCGTAGGATTGTCGAGCGGAGAGGGTATAGTCGGGTTGGGGCTTAGTGGTATTTTTATTTTTTTAAGATGTGCATACCTTGCTGTAGTGTTGTGCTGAGAGATGATTTTGGACAGGTGGATTCGCTCCTAACCGTGCGTGAGCACTTCGCTTCATCGGTAGAGGTAAGTAAATATAGCGGTTGTGCTACCGTTTAACTTGTTAATTTTAGTACATTCATATTGGATAATTCATTTAATCCGTGATGCTTTGTTGTTGCTACATGCTTTTCTTTAATGTGGTCTATGTGGTACCATTTTAAGAACCAATTATTTATGCTCTTGATGGATTAATTGTGGTTATGTGGTATTGTTCTTAATGAAACAAATATGGTTATAGGGTTGTATTCTTTATGAGGATATTATGGTCTAAGTGCTAGTATTCTTATTGAATATATTGTGGTCTTAGTGGTAGTATTCTTAACGAATATATTGTGGTCTATGTGGTAGTATTTTCTATGAATCGATTGATTATAATCTTGGTGAATCGAATGTGGATTATATGGTATTGTTCTTATTGAATCATATGTGGATTATGAGATAGTATTCTTGATGAATAGATTGCTAATCTTTGTGGTTAAAATCTTATGAATCATCGGTATCATATTATGCATATCATGACATGTCATTTGCATCGTGGATATCGCCGCACATAGCCACGACCGTACCAGTACAGCATCGTACATTGCCGTAGTATGATGCACACTCTTACCTTGTTGGGTAAAAGTGCAGTGGATCATATGCATTTTATTGTGGATGGATCATTTGCATACTTATGTAATGTGTTGTGGATGAATTATTTACATACATATGCTACTTCTTAGCTTCTCATTGTGGAATTGGCTCATGAGGGTCACTGGTGGTATAAGGATTATGGCTGTGGTTGTGAAGTGGGGATTCACCTCCCTGTGGTATGGTAGGGGTTGTGGTTGTGGTATGAGGTATTTTCTCCTGTGGTAACTGTTGTTAGCGGATGTGGTTGTAGGAAATAATAAAGTTAGTGATGAAAAATATGTTAATGCTTTACTGATATTGGTAGTAGTGGTAGTTGAGGTTATGAAGTAGGCAAACGAGATTTATTTGCTAATATTTTTATTGTTGTTGGTGGTGATTTGTGGTTGAGAATATAAATATGGTCATTGTGGAAAATAATTGTTGATGCTTAAACCATTATAGTTTAATCAGCTTGTTAAACAGTTTGCTTGCTAAGATTTTTATCTCACTCTTGTTTTCCCCCTTTCTAGGTGATTCTTGAGCATGCATGGGAAGAGTAGAGCGGTACAACACTATCACACACCATTTCATGATTTATGCTGTAAAAAATATTTGGAGTCTCTAGTTAGTCATCTTTGTTCCTCATTGTTGATCATTTTTAATTAATAATGCTAGGCTGTAGTTCGCTTTAATTGGTTAAAATTGCTAGTGGTTGTTTATATTTAATATTTACCATTACCTTTTGTTTTGTTATGCTTTCGCTTAGCTTATCTTGTTTTAGAAGTTATTGCCAGTTTATTTGATCTTGTAAATTGGCTAGTTGCGGAGTGGTTTAGTGGCATCGCAAGGTAATGTGGGTCCTGGGGTGTTACAGGCATCCCAGTTGTTGCCTTGCTTGCTTCGGGTGCACGTGAGGGTATGGAAGTAGAAGTAGAGCGTCCTCGGCTTGGTGTAAATGGAAGGGGTGTCCTTACTATTCCGACACTTTGTTTGGAGGAAGAAGAGCCTCCAAAATGACTCCTTGTTCTCATGTGTTGCCCCTGCTCTTCCCTTTCAGCTTTGCAAGCAAGATGAAACAAACGGGTGACAGAATTGTATTCCTTATAGTCAAGTATGTCCTGAATTTCCCGGTTAAGCCCTCCCAAAATTCTAGCCATTTTAGCTTCTTCAGTTTCTTCCAAACAACAACGCAATAAACCAATTTGTAATTCTTGATAGTATTCCTCTACTGATCTATTGCCTTGTTTTAAGTATTGCAATTTATTTAACATATCACGTGAAAAGTATGAAGACACAAATCTAGCTCTCATGACTCTTTTTAAAGCATCCCAAGTTTTAAGTACATGTGGTAGTCTACATTGTTCCCTCCACTAAATTGATGCAAAATCAGTGAATTCACTAGTACCAGCCCTAACTCTTTTATCATCAGAAAAATCATGGAATGCAAATTTTTGATTTAATTGTAATTCCCAATTAAGATAAGCTTCAAGGTCATATCTACCAGCAAATGGAAGAATTGTAAACTTAACTTTAGTTAATGCATCATCATTATGTACCTGTCATTGTAACCTGCCCATACCTCGTCGGTTTTGCCGGAATTGATGACAGTCGCGGTTATCGAGGCCCTCAACTTCAGTGTTGGCGTTGCAGTTGTTCTTTCCAACATCGTCATCCTCATCTGCCGAAGAGTGAGGGGAAGATAGAGCACGTCGAGCAGCTGGGGGTGGACGTTGCTCAAGATTCTCAACTCTGTTGTTGATGGTGGTGAGAGTGTTATTGAGCCGATCCAACATATTGTAGATCTCCTCCATTCTCTTGTTGACCTCACAGTTGAAGTGTTGCACCAATATCTGAGTGCGAGGAGTGAGAGGTCCAACACTCTCAAGTTCAGCAGATGAACTATCATCCTTGCCACCATGTTTCGAATTTTGTGATCCTGCTATTGTTAGTGGAAAACAAGAAAATCACAAGAAAGATGTTAGTTCCTGATCACTATGTAACATCCCAAAGTTACGGGATTATTGTAATTGCAAAAATAATACAAATCTTCTCTTTATTGTGGGTGTATTTCAAAATTTTCGTCTTTAATTGAGCTCTTGATTTAAAGTTTCTAGCGGCAAAAACTCGATCAAAGAAAAACAGAAGAGCAAAATCGAGAACCAAGATTTCAAAATCGAAATCCGAGTTCCCAAAGTTCCTCGCAAGTCCTAAATCCAATTTTTGAGAACTAGAACATTAAACATTAAGATCCAAGTTGAAATTAAAAGTTGAAAATTAGAATCCTTGTACACCTAAGTAGTTCGTCAAGGAAAATAAATTGCGAAATTCTTCAAAATTTAGAAACCCTTCTTCCAGCCAGGCCCATTTCTTTTCTCGGCCCATTTGGCCCATCCAGCCAATCCCTCTACCCTAATCCCCTCTCTTGGTCTCCTCACCCTCCTCTACGCCTTCCCCCCTTGAAGCCGCCGCGCTTGGCCCATTCAGCATCCCCCTTCCCTCTGTCCCATCTTCCTCCTGGGAATTCTTTCCCCCACTCTCCCCCATTTCCTGCAGCCGCTGCGCCCGACCCCATCTTGGCCATCTGGCTCGGCACCCCTCTTTCTCCCCTCCTTGCCCTGCTCCACGAGCACCTGGCCCAGCCAGTCTTCCCCCTCCCTCCTCCCTCTGGCCCAAGCGCTGCGCAGCCACTCCGGCCCACCGACGCCTCCCACAGCTCCCCGCCAGTCATACAGCTAGCACTGCCCTCTCCTACTGGCCTAGCTCCCTACTTCAACCCTCCCGTTCATTACTACTTCCAAAGGCCATCCCATTCGGCGTCAATACCGCACCAGGCGTTGCACGCCACCCTGCTGAAACTAGCTGTCGCCCACTGGTTTTCACGTCGCCCCGGTTTCCCCCATCACCTCCATAGCAGCTACCCTCCCACTGGCCTCATCCTGCGCCTTGTGTAACAGTCCAGTTGTTTATTTTGAAATATTTAATTTAATTTAAAATATAGCATTTACTTTTGGTTGCTTAAGTTTTTTTAAAATTAATTGCATGATTTTCTGTTTTAGGGGTCTTTATTGTGAAAAATAATATATATATATATATATTATTAAATAAAGGATATTTGAATTTCTGTATAAAATTAACTCAAATAAATTATTGATCTCATTTGGAATTTAATTGGATTTTTTTGGATTTTATTTCAAGCCTTGTAGTGAGAAAAATTAAATTATTTCATTTTCTAAAAATCAAAATAAGTGCATTTCTCTTTCCTGAGTCATTTCCGTATTTATAAAAATTTCCAGGATTTTCTAGAAATTAAAAACTCTCTTTTTAAAGTTAAATTGTGTTTTTATAAAATCTAATTACCACATCAAGTTCAAAATATTTTTATTAAGTCTAAAAAGGTTCCAGAAGGTTCTCTGAATTTTTCTGGAATTTTCAAAATTTATTTGGTATTTTTCTAAGTATTTTAAAGCCTCCGAAGCATTTTCAAAAAGGAAATTAAATCCTAAAACCTTCCCTGGATTGACAAGTGTCACCTTCTGGGCCGTCCCCGTGCCAGATCAAACCGCAACCGTCCGATTCCACTTAAACCTCATTCCCCGCCTTCCCTTTCTCTCTGGCCGACACGTGTCGAGTATCTGGCCGATTCACCGTCGCCTGATCTAATCCCCACCGCCCGTCCCCACTTACCCGTTCACCTGCCTTTCTTCCCTCAGGCTGATGAGTGTCAAGATCTGAGCTGTTCGCCGTTGTCGGATCAAGTCCCAACGGCCCAGATTTAATCTCAATTGCTAGTTGAAATCTCGGCCACCCTCTTTCACTTACCGGTTCATCCACGATCTAACGGCCGTCCTCTTTTCCTTTTGCCATGCGTTAGAAGATCCGAGCCGCCACCTTCTCTTTCCTTTCTTTTTCTCTCGCCGACAGGTGGGGCCCACTTAACAGAGCTGTCTTCCTCGCCCGTTTCTTCCTTCCCAAGCCGCCGTGAGACACCGCCCCTCTCTCGCCTCTCAATCGGAACGTTCGAGCACCGGAGTTCCCCCGAGCCCGATTCTCCCTCCGCCTGCTTCATCGACTCCAGTGAGGAATCACCGCCGCCTCAGGCCTCCCCGCCCCCCTCCAGCACTGCTCTGACCTTGCTCGTGCCCCGGCGATCCCCGACGACCACTTCCCTGGGCCGGTGCGCCACCGGAACCCCTCCGCCGCCGTGAGACCCTATCCGACCGCCGCCCCTCTCCGCCGATCACCCTCTCCGACCGTCCCCGTGCGCTGCGCAAGGTACCAGTGGACTCCCCGTGCTTTCCTCTATGTTTTGCACCCATTGACCAACGCCGCCGTCCGCCAGAACGCCGACGACCATCGGTCCCCGCACCGCCCCGCCAGCCGGCATGCCATGTCGGCTTGACGGGCCAGCTGGCAATTGACGTGGCCGCCACCCGGAGGCCACCTCGGCCTCGGGCAGCCACGCCAGCGCCACCCCGCGCCCCGTCACCCGCACGCCACCTCACCCTCGCTCGGGTCCGTGGACTCAGTCTCACTCAGATTATTTAATTGTCAGGGCTGACGTCATGCTGATGCAGTAAAACCAATTTTCCCATTTAAAAATAATTAGGCCGAAAACCTATTTACCTTACTGACGTCATAATCTGTTATTATTTCCTTTAAGAAAATAATTCGTGCTGACGTCATAAATGCTTTTCGGTTTAAAAAGAATTCCAGAAATTGGGTATTTTCTTTTTAATTGTATTAAAACATTGAAAAGCTATAACTTTTTCATTTTAACTCCAAATTGACCTGTTCAAATTTCTAAATTTTTCTAAAATCATAATCTATCCATTTACAGCATCCTTTTGAAATTTTGAATTTATTTGAATTTTATTTTTGAATTTCTTTTGAATTGGCTCTTTACGTTAGATTTTGACGATTCCGGAGAGTTCGAGTTCGACGATTCTCCGCAGGACTTCGAGTAAGGCAAGTTACATCTTTAAACATGTTGAGCCAAATATTTCAAATTTATTTATGTTGTTTTACTGTATACGCATGCATACTTTTATTCAAATTTAATTTAATTTCAATCTAAATGTTAGATATACCCACAATCCTTTGAATATGGCCAATTTGAATCTCGAATTCACATACCTTGTCACCCTAACTGAAAACTAGTTAGTACCATAGTATTGACTAGAAATTTTATAGAAATGCTTAGCCTGGCTTAGCGTGAATTTAGGTGGGATCAACTATTCCACATGAAATGACAGTTCCTTTTGAAATCTTGACTTTGGTGAGTCAAGGATGGTTCATGAAAATGGTTTAAAAATGAAAATAGAAACTTATGATTTGGACTTAGGCTAATGGTTAGGAGGTGGGTGCCGGCATGCCTCGTGTTTGGTGACACCTAGTTGATTGTCGTGTATGTGGGTATGTGGTTGAGCCTAAATCAACTTAAGGACCATTTCTGTGAATTATTTTACGAAGTCACTTTGTACTACCACAAGTCCGGTATGGGACGGACCTGGCTAAGTAATTTGTGAAGTTCCAAATATAGTTTCGCTATAGGCTGAATGTGAGCGTGGCGTAGACCGCGAGAAGTCTCACATGGCACTAGAGGGGACTCCAACTCGTGGATTCGAGTTGTGGTGAAATCTTAGTGGCGGCGTGATTATTTTGGCTATGGATCATTGGAACAACCTTGTCATAAACTCTCCGCCGCACACCTAAGGCAGTGTGTTTATCGCGTGGCTCAAGTGAGAGGGAATGTCTTGTGGGTAAAGTTGTACACCTCTATAGAGTTAAAACCTATCCTGGGTAGCCGTGTTCATGGTCATGAACATGATGAGTAGAATCTTCACAGATTAGACTTGGTTTTATAAAAACTTGGTTTTTAGCAAATCACCGTGAAATTGTCAATGGACCGGGTGGGATGCCCGTGGTTAGGTTAGTGTAGGTCGGAGCCTACACTAACGATATCACTTTGTCAAATAATGTTTTATGATGTATTAAAATTCAGGTTTTTCTCACTTACGTTATTGTATTTAAATTCAAGTACTGCTTTTCCGTAAATTACCTTAATTAGACCTCCTTTTGTTATCTCTATGCATGCATTCACTCTATTAAAAATTCCTGGTGTAACTTGCGTAAGCACTTAATGTGCTTACCTTGAGAGTACTTTATGTGCTCACCTTGCTAAAATCTGTTGCCAGATTTCAACGGCGACTACGACGGTGAGGACTACTTCAGCGAGTAGGATGCGTCTTACAGTCATTTGCCTGTGGGAGGCTGGATGGGCTGATCTGCTGCCTTTACTGTTTTCCGCTGCCTTTATTTTTCAGTTGGCCTTGTGCCTTTTTATTGTAAGACTTGGCCATCAGACCGTACCTACCCGTGACGAACACGACGGGCGATGACGAGCAGACCAGGACTAGGCTCAGGAAGGAGTTGAGGTCGCCGGTTGCGGGAAACTTCCGGGAAGGTGTTTGAGGGCAATTTGGAGAATTGACTCAAGTTTTGGTGAAATGGCTGGTTCCCTCCATTTCTCTACAGGTGTTTGACCCTTGCCACGTGTGTGTATGGAGCAAGGGATTGGGTGTTGGACTACACTTCTTGATTTGCTGTTTTTAGACAGGAAGCAAGAAGTGTTCTCCTTTTTTTCTCCTGTGTGTGCATGTGAGGTTGGTAAGAAAGGAAGTAGTAGAGTGAGTTGAGCTCTGGTTTTACTATTCCCTGCGTGTGTTCTTTCTTATGGTCTCCTGTGTGTTCCCTGTGTGTGAAAGAAATATATGGAGAAGGAGAGGGTAAGCTAGGTAGTAGCAGTGCGGTGTTCTTAGTGTGTGTGGAGTATGTATGGATTAGAGTAGAAACTCAATCATGTAATCATTCCTCGTTATGAAATCATTCTTGGTTCTGAATCCATTTATGAATTCCCATGCTTGAGATGCTATGGATTCTTGAGTTTCTCTGGTGTTTGGCTCAGTTCTGTTATTTTCTCTATTCTAAGTTCCTTTTAGCTTAGTTTTGCTCTTGTGTTGATTCCTTGCTTATGAAATTGCAAAATGGCTTTGTCTCTGAACTGGGAACTATTTCCTCAAGGTCCTTGGCTAATACATTCCCGTGAGACAAGATTCCATTTCCTCTGTCTCACAGTTTCTAGGGTTTGAATTCAGGGGTCCCTTGCACTTCTGATCTTTCACTTGTAATCTTGTATATGGGGTGTGGTTTCTCTCCCTAAGACCATCCCCCTGCAATTTACAAAAGTGATTGAGCAAGAAAGTCAAGAATTTGGGCTAATTGAAAATCAGTCCCCTTCTAAATGTAAGCTTCAGTTTTTTACTCAATTCCAGATTTCTTGTTCTATTGCTATTTTCCATTGCTTTCTGAGATCTTGTTGCTATTGAGTTTAAAGTCCAGAGCAATTGACCTGAAAATATCTAACTTTCTATTGCCAATTTCTCTGCTGTTCGGTTGGTTGCAGTTTTTACTGCACGGCAATTTCAGTCTAACTGTTGTTCTCTCTTCGGTGGTTTCTGTTGGAGCTCTGAATTTCGGCCAGGGTGGGATTAGGACTGTGAGCAGTGTGGAGCCGAGTAAGAATGCTCCATTTGCAAGCCTGCTGCACAGGGGATCATCCAATTTGGTACTGCCGTTCTCATCTGCAAGTAATAACCGAACAGAGCATTTCTTAGTTGGTTGTTTGCTGTTGGCTGACTGCCTGAGAGTGTTCGGTCTGCTAGATAGGTTTCGGCTGGGCTTTGTGTTCTGGTTTCCATTTTCAAAATCTGCACATCTTTTCTTTCTGCTGATTTGCTCCCTCTCTGCAGATGTCTTGTGCTGTGTTCGGCTGGTGTTTGGACTGCAGGTTAGGCTGCTCTTCAGCTTTCGGTTGTATGAGTGCTGCAGATTTAAATATTCCATTTGTCTGCAGTTTCAAGTCTTCAGCTCCTGTTTTTTAGTTCGGCTAGCAGCAAGAACAGCTCAGTCTTGTTCTCTTTTGGTCATCAGTTTTCAGCAGAATGGACAAGCCTTCTTGGTGCTGATTTCTCTGTCTGCAGTGGATAAGATTTTCAGTGTTCAGTTTTTAAGAATGCTTCTTGGTGTGAGTTTCTTTGAGAATGCTTGTGTGGGTTTGCTAGAAGTTGTGAATGCCCAGTTAGTATATGTGTGTGCCTTGTGGAGCAGGAATTCTTGAATCTTGCCAGTGCTCTTTAGGTAAGATATTTCCTTGAGATTTATGGTGATAGGTTCAGAAGTTAAGTGTCTTTTTCAGTAAGTTTGTGTTGATCTTTCTTTGCCACTACTGTAAATTTCTTCGGTAAATTGGCAAATTTGGTTTTGTCTACCTTTGAGCGAACCTGTTCTTACTTCATAGCTATTATAGCTATCGGAGAAGAAAATCGAGTAGATATTTGGGACGAATTTTTGAAAGCACCATTCACCCCCCTCTGTTGCCATTTCCGATCCTACACCTTTGCACTTCGGTCCATGGACCCAGTTCACCACAGGCCGAGCCCACATGTCAGTCTCGGTTTTGAATTTTAAAATCCCAGGGCTGACGTCATGATTGCGTCATAAAACCGATTTTCGTATAAAAATAATTCGGTCGAAATTAAATAATCATTGCTGACATCATAATCTCATATTTCCTTAACAAAAATAATTCAGTTAATTACTTGCTGATGTCATAAATGCATTTCGGTTTAAAAATAATTCCAGAAAATGAATCCTTTTCTTTTCTTTGTATTTAATCTTCCAGAGGCCATAACTTCTTCGTTTTAACTCCAAATTGTCCCGTTCAAATTTTTAAATTTTTATAAAATCATGAACTATCTGTTTCTGGACTCCTTTTGAATTTTTGAATTTTATTTGATTTTTTGTTTTCAATATTATTGGGTAATTCCAAAATTTAAATTTTAAAATATAATTCCGAGTTCATTTTTAACCTCAATTCCTTTTTAAATTTTTAGTTCACATCGAAAATTCAAATTCAAATCTTTCAAAATCTCCATAAAAATAATTGCTCTAATTTTTTTCTTTTCTGAATTCAAAATATTCTCCTGGCTTTTCTCTTTTTCAAAGCAAAATAAAAAGAATTAAGAAGACTTCCCGAGGCCAAAACCTTCTTTTGTTTAAGTACCCTTATCTATTAGTTTTCACCTCATCCAGTGCCATAGATCCTTCTCATTTCAGGTGTTTTGGACCATTCCCTTTTTAGCCTAATATTTATTCTTCCCTCCTTCGTTGTTCATCTTCACGCATTCGACCAGCAAATAGTCTGTTTTTCAACTAAAGCCACCAGGAGCAATGCATGCATGCAAGAAAAATCAATTCTCTCTTACCAAATTAGTTGGCATGCAGCAATAACACCATTATTCATTGCCAAGCAACAATTTTTTTCAGTTTTTATCCATTAAAATTTCAGTTTTTAGTCTCTTGCATTCAAGCATTGAAAACCGATGTCACGCATAACTTAGCCGAATTAACTCCTTTTTCTCTGGTAATCTTTTTTGATTTTTGTTCGTATCACTTTGAGCTCCAACATCTTAGCAACCTATCCACCAATTTAATTTGGTTTTTATGCAGCCATTTGCTAAGAATTAAGTTTTTCCCAAAAACAGCCGTTTTCGCTTCTCAACGTCAATTCGTCACCTCCGGTGAGTTTTATCCCGAGCCATTCCACCAAAAATTAGATGGCATGTAGTAAAAACATCTCCAATCAATTCCTTCTCACTTTCTTGGCCATTAACTTATCAATTATTCAGTTTCTTGCATGCAAAGTTGAAACCGACATGTCTTTTATTTCGGCCATTACTTCGGCATTCAATTCCGGCCATTCCCTTGCTCCTCTCCACCTATAAATTGAACCCCAGCCTCCTCACCTCATTCCCCACTTGTTTTGCATTCTAGAAAACCAAAAACCCAGCCAAGAAGAAGATTTGGAAGACTATTCCTTCGGTTGGCTTGTTCCAACAATTTCCTTTGCAACCGATCTTCCGACGACTCGTTTTCTATCGTCCGAACTCCGAATCTAGTTATTCAAATTCATAAATTCATCTAAATTCATATTCTATTTCCTAGTATATATTTTATAATTTTTAGATTTATTTGGATTTGATTTTGAGTTTAGTTTGTTATGGCTTTTCGCGTGTAGATTACGACTAATCCGGAGAGTATAACTTCAGCGAACCTCAGCAAACTTCGAAGCAAGGCAAGTTATACCTTTGATCATGTTGCTCCTAGTAATTTAAATTATTTATGTTGTTTTTAAAATTATTATGCATGCGTACTTTTATTTAAATCTAGTTTAAATTAAATTCTAGTTATATCCAAATCCTTTGTGTATGGCCAAATTTGATATTGAACTTTCTTATGCCTCGTCACCTTAGATGAAAACTAAGTTAGTACAATAGTATTGACTAGAAATTTTAAAGAATTGCTAAGCCATGCTTAAAATGATTTAAGTGGAAATTTCAAAAAAATGATTTTTCAAAATGTATTCTTGACTTCGGTGAGTCAAGAAGGTGTATGAAATGTTTTAAAATAAAACATACGACTTAGTTTGGACCTAGGCTAATGGTTAGGTGGTGGGTGCTGACATGCATTGTTGTTCGGTGATACAATGTTGATTGTTAGGCACAAGAGGTATGTGGAATGAGCCTAAGTCGAGTTAAGGATCGGTCTGTGAGCTACTGTTGAAAAGTCATATCGTACTACCACAAGACTGGTATGTGACAGTCCTGGCTAACTAATTTGTGAGGTCCCAACTTGGTCTCGCTACAGGTTGAATGTGAGCGCGGCGTAGGCCATAAGAAGTCTCACACGGCACAAGAGGCGGTTCCAACTTGTGGATTTAAGTTATGGTGAAACCTTAGTGGTAGCGTGACCTGGTTAAAGGCTTAGCATTGTAAAGACCTTGTCATGATATCCGCGCCGCACACCAAAGAAAGTGTGTTTATCTAGTGGCAATATGGGATGATCATGTCTTATGGATAAAGCTGTACAACCTATGCAGAGTGTATAATCTATCCTGGATAGCCGTGCCCACGGTCATGGGTAAGCTGAGTAAAATTTTTCATAGATTAGTTTTTGGTTTTCAAAATGGTTTCTGAAAAAGCCTATGGATGGATGGAATCCATGAGATATTAAAAAGCATATGGATGAATGGAATTCGTATGAGATCTTTTGGAAAAGATGGACCAGGTGGGATACCTGTGAATAGGTTAGTGTTTGGTCAGACCCTGCACTAACGATATTATTTTGTTAAATTGCTATTTCTATCTATCGTATGAAATTCAGCTTTTGAATCTAGTTACAGTATTTACTTAAATTCAGCTTTACGCTTAACTAACCCTACTATGCCTTCCATTGTCAACCTTATGCATGCATTATCTCTGCTAAACCTCCTGGTGTAACTTGTGGAGTACTTTATGTACTCATGTTGCTTCATTCACTATTTTCATAGAAGGACTTCATCAACTTCGGTGAGAATAACGATGAGTAGGCCACGTCTTATAGTCATTCGCCTGTGCGCAGGCAGGATGAGCTGCTGCTTTATGGTTCTTTTCTGCTGCTTATATTAAATTTTGGTTTATGAACCATTGATATAACCTTTTGCCATCAGGCACATATTTCGTTAATGAATAAATGTCATTATGCATGATATGAATCTTTGTTATCCACTATGTGCACTAGCTTGATCCTGGACTAGTGCGATTTACAAAGAGGATCCTGGAATCGTTGCTCCGGGGTTCGACACCTTGCCTGCTTGCCTGCAAACGCCACTCGCACCAATTGATCGCTCAACATTACTCCGCTGCACTTCAATGCCCCACCGGCCAACCATCCCTCCCCACACATAAGAAGGCTCAGCTCGTCCCCGACCCTCTTCCTTCCTCTCCTGAGCAGAAGCTTAGCTTGAGCCCTTTCCGTGCACAACATCAGCTCCCAGCTCCTCCCCGCGTCCTTCTTACTCTTTTTCCCCCAGGCCGATCTCTTTTCGGTTGCTCCACCACCGCAAGACCATCTTCCGTGCTACTGCGCCTCTAACCAATTGACGACGCCTGGAGCTCCGCTCGGACGACCCAAGTGTACTCCCATCGCCAATTGAGTCCATCGACGGCCTTAGCTTGCCGCCCACGGAAGCCGGCCTGCCACCACCCCGTGCCCCCGTCGACAACTCGCCTCGACACCTCCCCAACCAAACCACCCCTGTTTGTAAGTCCTCCTTGCCACGCTCCTACTCCCGCCCACATTGCACTCCTTCCTTTCCTCCTCGGTCGCCATCGCCCTAGGACCTCCTTACTCAGGCCGCCTCCAGTCACCGCCTCCAGTGCGAGGTGGGTCACCCTCCCCTGGTTGAGTTACCTGGTTTAGTAAATCACCCAATTACCAGTTCGGCACGTATAGTTTAAGGAAAGATCAGGGAGACTCCTTGTGAGCAAGTAATTAGAAACTAAAGTTTAAATGCAAAGTCAAATTGAAGTGTGGTTACAAATTGAAAATTTAATAATCGCATGACAAGAAAGCGATCACTAAAATAGCCGACAAACTAAGATTTTGTAATATAATTATTTTAAATGAAACTAAGACTTAGGTGGAAAGCTGAGGTTCAAAGCTTTACAAAGATATCTCCGCTGCTCTTAAAATTCTAAAGCAATCGACTGCTAATGTCAGAACCAATCGGAAACTCGAATGATCGGCATGATATCTAGTATATCTTTACTCTTGGGCCTATTCCGCTAATACAAATTAAACTCATTAATTCAACCACATTATGGCACATAAAATATCAAAGCTTTGTCCATCACAAAAATCAGAAGGACTCCTTCCTAATTAATGATTAGAGTAGTCATAAATAGATCTGCAACGCTCACTTATGAAATACAAAGTCTTAAATTTCTTTTGTGTTAAGAAATTCTCAAACCCAAGTAGGGGACCGTAAGTTGTCCCAAATAATTAACCTTAGATAATTTTAACATCCATCCCAAATCCAATCTGGCAAGAAGGAGCATAACATGATAGATCAAGTTTAAATAACACCCTTGACTAAGAATCTTGCTAAAATACAATCCTACATACTAAAATAACCATCCAACCATTACCTCATCACTTAGTGAGTAGCAATAATGGATAAAATATCACTACGTCAAAGAACCCAGTTAATGCAAAGATTGCATTTCCAGTAAATCGACACCATCAGTCATCTACAATGAGATAGTTAAACATCAAAATAATCAACTTTATTTCTAATCATAATTGGCTAGATAACCGACTCCATGGTGCAACTAAATTACAGAATGTATGGGTTCAAGCATCTGACAGTTACAGCTCTCAGGTAATTTCTCTAAGCTATCCATAAGT
This sequence comes from Melocanna baccifera, assembly GCA_036346265.1. NCBI lineage: Eukaryota > Viridiplantae > Streptophyta > Magnoliopsida > Poales > Poaceae > Melocanna > Melocanna baccifera. The sequence goes on along the minus strand of CM070692.1, from coordinate 14,999,060 downwards.
TCTGCCTAACTCATGGAACTTCCTTGATAAATATAAACTAACATAAAGGAAGTTATAAATTAAAAAGATCGATCCATAACATTCCTCACTTGGCTATATCTAAACCGCCTTTCTTGAACACAACCGAAGGATCCTATGGGTAATCCTTTATTCCTAATTCTTCCTGATCCTAAAAATTTTCCCTCACGGTAAAGCTACCTAGTCACCTCCTTCTTTTAACTCGATTCCATTCCAACCATCCCTCTTTACTCTCAAAATTATAACAACATTAAGCAAGCTCAAATAAATTGAACTAGACTCTTGCCGCTATTTGGATTTATTTGGTTTTTCGTCCCTTTGCCGCCTATTAGAAGCTGCAGTCTTGAAAGGCGACAAGCTCCAGTAGTATCAAAGTGCAAGCGGAGGAAAAGCCCGAAGATCCAATATTATTAATTGAGTAGATCGGCTTTGAGCTACTTCAAGGCCGCGGTAAACAAGCAAGGCAAATCATCACTTTGACCATATTGATCCTACATTTCACAAAAATTATGTTCTTTTAAATTACCCAAAAATGCATGCTTAATTTATTCTGCAAACGTATGTCAAAATATAAGGTAATTATTGCCCATTTAATATTACCAATATTTCTATGACACTCTTCATCGCTCAATTTAGCTAATCCCTTGTCACCCTAGATATTACTAATAGCTTTACTAGCTAAGTCATTGTCGGGACCCGGAACAACAACTCCGAGCCCTTCTGTGTAAATCGCACTATCCCAGGAAAAGCTAGTGCACACAGGTTTCACAGTAATGTATATCATGCAAAAATAACCACGAGATATTATTAAGCGAAAATATGGCACAAGGCCAAGTCTTACAATAAGGCACTAGGCCAACAAAGTAAACAAAACAATGGAAATAAAGTAAAGGTGGCAAAGCCATGCCCATCCGACCTCCCACAGGCGAATGATCAGAAGACGATCCTACTACCAAGTAGTCCTCACCGTCGTAGTCGCCTCAAGTCCGCAACAGATTTAGCAAGGTGAGTACGAAGTACTCCCAAGGTAAGCAAGTAAATGCTTACGCAAGTTACACCAGAACTATAAATGATTTGATGCATGCATAAGGGATTTCAAAGGAAGCTTAATAGGTAATGTGCGGAAAGCAATACTTGAATTTAAATACAATAACGTAAGTACGAAAAGTTGAATTTAAATACGAAGATATGAAACATTGTTTTTAACAAGTAATATCGTTAGTGTAGGCTCCAACCCACACTAACCTATCCACGGAATCCACCGGACCATTACCAAATCCAACGCTTGTTTGCCAAAACCAAGTTTTATGAAAATTCAAGTCTAATCTGTGAAGACTCTACTCAAAGATGTCCATGACCGTGGACACGGCTATCCAGGATAGATTGTTACTCTGCAGAGGTGTACAACTTTACCCACAAGACATTCCCTCTCACTTGAGCCACGCGATCAACACACTGCCTTAGGTGTGCGGCGGAGAGTTCATGACAAGGCTGTTCCGATGATTCATAGCCAACATAATCACGCCGCCACTAAGGTTTCACCACAACTCGAATCCACGAGTTGGAGCCCCCTCTGGTGCCATGTGAGACTTCCCACACCTACGCGCACACATTCAAACCTATAGCGAGACTATAGTTGGAACTTCACAAATTACTTAGCAGTCCGTCCCATACGGACTTGTGGTAGTACGAAGTGACCGTAAAATAATTCACGAAACAGTCCTTAAGTTGATTTAGGCTCAACCACATACCCCCGTACACGATAATCAACCAGGTGTCACCAAACACGAGGCATACCGGTACCCACCACCTAACCATTAGCCTAAGTCCAAAACATGTTTTCTATTTTCATTTTTAAATAATTTCCGTAAAACCATCCTTGACTTACTGAAGTCAAGATATCGAATTTCAAAGTCCGTCATTTCATGTGAAAGATTGATCCCACCTAAAATTATACTAAGCCAGGCTAAGCATTGCTACAAAAATTTCTAGCTAATACTATGGTACTAACTAGTTTTCACTAGAGGCGACAAGGTATACGAATTCAGGATTTCAAATAGGCTATAATCAAAGGATCATGGGAATATCTAAGTTTCAAATCCAATTTGAATTATACTTGAATAAAGATACGCATGCATATACAGTAAAACAATATAAATAATTTAAAATATTAGGTTCAACATGGTCAAAGGTGTAACTTGCCTTGATCGAAGTCCTGCTGCGATTCGTCGAATTCAAACTCTCCGGAATCGTCAATATCTAACGAGAAATCAATTCAAAGCAAATTCAAAACAAAAATTCAAATGGAATCCAAATAACTTCCAAAAATTATCAAATAATTTGGGAGACAGAATTCTGAATTTTTGGATGTGGGTCAACAATTCTTAAAAGGAAATGAGGCTTTTAAAAGAAGTTGGAAGTTTTAATTTAAATTTGAACCTTGGAATTACAAAATATATTCAAATCAAATTTAAATAAGTTTCAAAATTTCAAAATTATTCCAGAAATGGATAGATCATGATTTTAGAAAAATTTAGAAATTTGAATGGGTCAATTTGGAGTTAAAATGCAAAAGTTATAGCCTTCCAAAGTTTGAATTCAAAATAAAAGAAAAAGGGTATTTTCTGGATTTATTTTTAAACCGAAAAGGATTTATGACGTCAGCACGAATTATTTTTTAAAGGAAATTATAGATTATGACGTCAGCCCTAGGATTAATATATTCGGCAGAGGTCGACAGTGGGGCCGGATGTCATGGACCGAGTCCATGGACCCGAGGAAGGGTGAGGTGGCGGCGCGCGCGGGGAGCGGGTGGCGGACGTGGCGCCACGGGGCTGCCGCGTGGTCGCCGCGTGGGTCGCCACGCCACGGCTTTATGCCGGCGTGGCGCACGCGCGCGAGGTGGCGAGGGGCGCGGCGGGTGGCGCCGGCGTGGCGCCGATCCGCCGCCACTGGCCGCCACGCCGCCGCGCCGCGGCCGAGGCCGGTGGCGTGCTGGCGGCGGCGGCGGCGCTCGCTGGGCCCGATGGTCGCCGAGCTCCGGTGGCGGCGCGCCGCCGAGGGTACCAAAGCGACGAGGAGAACGCGGGAGTGCGTCGGTACCTTGCACGAGGCCGAGGATGGCGGAGAGGGAAACCGCGAGAGAGGCGGCGGTCGGAGAAGCCTTCACGCGCGGAGTAGCTCCGGTGGTGCACGTGCCCGGGGAGGTGGTCGCCGAGGGTCGCCTGGGCACCAGCAAGGCCGGGGAGGTGTCGGCGAGGGGCGAGGGGGCTCGAGCCGGCGGCGATTGCTCGCCGGAGTTGCTTGAAGCCGCGGAGGGAAGTCGGGTGCAGGGGGAGCTTCGGGGCTGGATTATGCGCTCTGGAGGCTCGGGGGGTGGCGGTGTGGGTAGAGGGACCTCGGGGAGGCCCTTTTATAGCCTGGGGAGGGGTGTAACGGCCGCGCGAAGTTCGCCGGAGTGCAACGGGCGGGGAGGTTTATTGCGACGGTGATAACGGCTGCGATTATGCGTGATTATGCCCGTAATGGACGCGGTGGAGGTGCAATTGCGATCGGCCGTTGGCGCGGGGCATAAATTTGGAAGGAAACCGAAGCTTTAAAAGCTTCGGTTTGCGACAGCAATGGCGGCAGCGGGCGGAGATCGCGCGAGGAAGAAAGGAAAGGGGCGGGGGAGACGGAACTGACGAGTGGGGCCCGCACGTCAGCGAGAGAGAAAAGAAAGGAAGGAGCGAGGGGGACGGTCGGATGCTTGACGGGTGGCACGGGGGAGAGATCGGGACCGCTGGCGCATTGCGAAGGGGTAAGTGAAGGGGGACGGCTGAGATCCGATCCGACAACGAAGGTTAGATCGGGGCCGGACGGTGCTTAAGTGGGAAGGGGCGGCCGAGATGAGATACGGCAATAGGGGACGGCTTGGATAACACCACGTGGCGGCAGGAGCGGAGAGGGAAGCGGTGAAGCGGTAAGTGGTTGCGGCGCGGATTAAATCCGCGCGGGAGTGGACGGTCCGATCGTGACACGCGTCGCACGCGGAGAGAGGAAAGCGGGAGAGGGTTTAAGTTAGATCGGACGGCCGAGGGGATTCCGCGGGCGGAGGGGACGCCGATGGTTGACACCGCGGCGGGAGGATTTTCGGAATTTTCTTTCTTTTGATTTTCCGAAATGCTATTAAGCTTTAGAAAACTCGAGAAAAATACCAAATAAATTTTGAAAAATCCAGAAAAATTCTGGGAACTATCTGGAGCTATTATAGACTTAATAAAAATATGTCCCACTCATTTTAACAAGTATATTTTGCAAAGGTATAATTTGATTTTGTAGGGAGGGTTTTAATTCCTTCTAAAATCCAGAAAAAATTAATATAATCTCATATTTGACTTAAGGAAGCTGAAATACATTGGTTTAAGCTTTTAGGAATGCAATAAATTTAATTTTGACTTTTACACAATAAAGTTTAAAATTTTTCTCAAATCAGGATTTTAACATAACTCCAGAAAATCCAAATAAACTCCAGATTAAATTTTCAATAAAGGGACAAAATTTTGGGATGTTACAAACCTACCCCCCTTAGAGGAAATCTCGCCCTCGAGATTTGCACTGGCTAGCAAAAGAGATGGGGATGGCTGGTCTTTAAGTCTTCTTCTCGCTCCCAGGTGGCTTCGTCCTCGGTGTGATTGCTCCACTGAACTTTGCAGAATCTGATGGTCTTCCTTCTGGTCTGACGTTCTGCTGTCTCGAGAATCTTGATTGGTTGCTCCTGATAGGTGAGGTCATCCTGGAGGTCCAAGGTTTCCAGTGCGGCTTGCTCTGTGGGTACTCGGAGGCACTTCTTTAACTGTGAGACATGGAAGACATTGTGCACCCCTGACATGCTTGGCGGCAAGTCTAACTGATATGCGACTGCACCTCTTCGGTTCAGAATCTTGAAAGGGCCCACATATCGCGGTGCAAGCTTTCCTCTAACTTGAAACCTTTTCACACCTCTGAGTGGGGATACCCTAAGATAGACGTAGTCCCCGACCTCAAAGGTCAGGTCTCGACGGCGGTTATCCGCGTAGCTCTTTTGTCGAGACTGGGCTATCTTGATCGTCACGATCTTCTTCACTTGATCTTCTGCGTCTTGCGGCGAGTTTGGTCCGTTTCTTGGGGTTCACCTTGCCGATCCCAAAGCGGGGGTTACGCACTTCGACCATACAAGCCTTGAAGGGTGCCATCTGCAGTGGCTTGGTAGTCGTTATTGTACGAGAATTCCGTGATAGGCGTTGAACGGTCCCAAGCTGTTCCCGAAATCCAGCGTACAAGCCCTTAGCATATCCTCGAGTATCGATTAACTCTTTCGTTTGACCGTCCGTGCGGGGATGGTAAGCTGCATCAAACCGAGCTTACTACCCAACTCTTCGTGCGCCTTTGCCAAAATCGAGAAGTAAATCGACTACCTCGATCCGACACTATCTTCTTGGGTACGCCATACGGGCACACAATTCGAGACATGTACAGTTCAGCCAACTTGCTTCCGAATAAGTGGTCTTGGTGGTATGAAGTGAGCTACTTTAGTCAATCTGTCTATGATTACCCAAATTGAATCATAACCCGATTGTGTCCTTGGGAGTCCGGTTATGAAATCCATACCAATTTCTTCCCACTTCCATTCCGAATCGGCAATGGTTGCAAGAGTCCGTTGGCCTCGATGTTCAGCTTTGACTCGTGACGGTGTCGCGAGCTTCGATGAACTCTGCGATTTCCTTTTCATACTAACCCACCAATATCTTTCCTCGGATCCTGGTACATCTTGGTACGACTGGTGGATTGAGTATGGGGTATCATGAGCCTCTTTCGTAATCGGGTTTTGATTTCGATTATTCGGCACACAGATGCGGTTCTCGAACCAAACGTGCCATGTTCATCTTCGCTGAATCTGGCGCTTTGCCTCTCCTCATATTCTTCTTGATTTCTTGAATATCCTCGCCCACAACTGAGCTTCCTTAATTTGATCGGAGTAAGCCGGTCGCACTTCTAGTGTGGTGAGGGTGCTTGGTCCCGTTGGGTTTAGACTTAGAGGCGACTCCTCCCAAGTCGGGTCTGGTCTTCTTCTGATATTACCAAGTTTGCATAAGACTTCCTGCTTAAGGCGTCGGCTACTACATTCGCTTTTCCGGGGTGGTAATGTATACCGATGTCGTAGTCCTTGATCAACTCCAACCATCTTCGCTGCCTCAGGTTGAGTTCGGCCTGGGTGAAGATATACTTCAAACTCTTATGGTCCGTGTATACTTCACAACGGTTACCAATAAGGTAGTGGCACCAGATTTTTAAGGCGTGCACTACTGCGGCTAACTCCAAGTCATGAGTAGGATAATTGCACTCATGAGGCTTGAGTTGACGCGATGCATAGGCTACCACTTTGCCTTCTTGCATTAGAACACAGCCTAAGCCTAGGCGAGAGGCGTCACAGAAAACCTCGAAGCCTTTATGCACGTCTGGCAAGACGAGCACGGGTGCTGAGACTAGTCTCTTCTTAAGGGTCCTGAAACTCGCCGCAAGCCTTCGCCCATTCGAACTTCTTTTCCTTTTTCAGCAATTGGGTCATTGGCTTGGCTGTCTCGGAGAATCCTGCTATGAACCGACGGTAATAACCCGCAAGTCCAAGAAAGCTCCTGACTTCTGTTACGGACTTTGGTGGCTTCCACTCCATTACTGCTTCCACCTTGGAAGGATCTACAGCGATTCCTTGGTACTGTTACAATATGTCCGAGGAAGGCAACCTCTTTTAGCGTAATTCACACTTATCGAATTTGGCGAAAAGCTGATGTTCTCTAAGCTTTTCCAGGGTGATCCTGAGGTGTTGCTCGTGCTCTTCTTCATTCTTGGAGTAGATGAGGATGTCGTCGATGAAGATTACTACGAACTTGTCCAAGTATTTCATGAACACACTGTTCATCATACTCATGAAGTAGGCTGGTGCATTGGTCAGTCCAAATGACATGACCGTGAACTCATAATGCCCATATCTGGTGGAGAAGGCAGTCTTAGGAATGTCTTCTTCACGAATCTTCAACTGATGGTATCCTGATCGCAGATCAATCTTGGAGAAGATACCGGCTCCTTTCAACTGATCGAACAGGTCATCGATCCTGGGGAGGGGGTATTTATTCTTGATGGTGACGTCATTGAGTGCTCTGTAGTCCACACATAGCCTCAGACTCTCATCCTTCTTCTTGACGAATAGGACGGGTGCTCCCCAAGGCGATGAACTAGGTCGGATATACCCCTTGTCTTCTAACTCCTTGAGTTGATTCTTCAATTCCGCTAACTCATTAGCAGGCATCCGATATGGTCTCTTGGAAATCGGGGCGGTGCCTGGGACTAGGTCAATCACAAATTCGATCTCCCTATCCGGTGGCATCCCTGGCAGTTCCTCGGGAAAAACATCTGGGTACTCCCGTACGATCGGCACTTCCTCCAATACTTGGAGGTGGAAGAGGGCACATTCTTCTGCTTTCGGAATCTGGGGAGAGAAGATTACCTCCATGCCTTGGTCATTGGTGAGGGTGTGTCGGACCCCAGAGCAACGACTCCTGGATCCTCTGTGTAAATCGCACTAGTCCAGGATCAAGCTAGTGCACACAGTGGATAACAAAGATTCATATCATGCACAGTGACATTTATTCATTAACTAAATATGGGCCTGATGGCCAAAGTTTACATCAATGGTTCATAAACCAAAATTAAATACAAGCAGCGGAAGAAAAACCAATAAAGCAAAGAGCCCATCGCCTCGCTTACAGCGAATGAGCGTAAGACGCGCCTAGTCGTCACCATCCTCACCGGGTTGTTGACGTCATCCTCCGCAACAGATTTTAGCAAGGTGAGCACATAAAGTACTCCCAAGGTAAGCACATAAAGTACTTACGCAAGTTATACCAGAATTTTAGCGAGTGAATGCATGCATAGGGATAACAAAGGAAGGTTTAATAAGGTTAATTGTGCGGCGGTACTTGAATTTGAAATACAACATCGTAAGTATGAAAAGCTGAATTTAATACAAGATATGAAATAATAATTTAACAAAATAATATCGTTAGTGCAGCTCAGACCAAACACTAACCTAGTCACGAGTATCCCACGGTCCATCTTTTCAAAAGTTTCACATGGATTCCATCTATCCATATGCTTTTCAAAATCTTTTATGGATTCATTTTGTTAGTGCAGGCTCCGACCAAACACCAACTTATTCACAGGTATCCCACCTGGTCATGAATTCTATCCATCCATCCATAAGCCTTTTTCAGAAACTATTTTTAAAAACCAAAGTCTAATCCATGAAAAACTTTACTCAGCGTGCCCATAACCGTGGGCACGGCTATCCAGGATAGGTTATACACTCTGCAGAGGTTGTACAGCTTTACCCACAAGATATGATTATCTCATATTGTCGGCCATTACACGCTTCCGTAGGCGTGCGACTGAGAAAATCATAACAAGGCCTTTACAATGCTAAGCCTTCAACTTGGTCACGCCGCCGCTAAGGTTTCACCACAACTTGAATCCACAAGTTGGAGCCCCCTCTTGTGCCGTGTGAGACTTCCCATGGCCTACGTCACGCTCACATTCAACCTATAGCGAGACCAAAGTTGGGACCTCACAAATTAGTCACCAGATCGTCCCATACCGACCTTGTGGTAGTACGATGTGGCTTTGCAACAGTAGCTCACAGACTGGTCCTTAATTTGACTTAGGCTCAATCCACATACCCATATGCACGATAATTAACCAGGTGTCACCAAACACGAGGCATGCCGGCATCCTACCAATAGCCTAAGTCCAAATCATAAGTTTCTATTTTTGTTTTTAAACCATTTTCACAAACCATACTTGACTCACTGAAGTCAAGAACTCATTTTCAAATCGTCATTTCATAAGAAAGATTTGATCCCACCTAAAGTTATATTAAGCCGGGCTAAGCATTTCTACAAAATTTCTAGTTAATACTATGGTACTAACTAGTTTTTAGCTAGGGTGACAAGGTATATGAATTAGGGATTTCAAATGGGCTATAATCAAAGGATCATGGGTATATCTAACATTTAAACTGAATTTAAATTAATTTTGGATAGAAGTACGCATGCATATACAGTAAAACAATATAAATAAATTTGAAATATTAGGTTCAACATGGTCAAAGGTGTAACTTACCTTGCTTCGGAGTTTGCTGAGGTTCGCTGAAGTTATACTCTCCGGAATAGTCGTAGTCTACACGTGAAAGCAAGAACAAACTAAACTCAAATAAAATCCAAATAAAATCCAAATTTTACAAAATAAATGCCGGGAGATAGAATATGAATTTGGGAATTTGAATTGGTCCAAAAGGAGTTAGGGTGAAGGAGGACGACTTTTGGAAGTTTGAATTCCAAAGAAATAAATAAAAGGAATTCTTTGAATTCTTTTCTTTGTGAAGGAAAAGTAGTCGGGAGCTACAATATTTGTGTATGGTCGAAACCATGATCGAAGGCGTAGTCGAATTCGAAGATTAAGATTCGGTTGAAGACTTACTCGAAATTGTATGGTGGTCGAAGAACACTATAACAATCGAGAACAAATGGTAATCGGAGTCGAGTGGTCGGGATGACAATGAATGCCGGTGGTGGAAAGCGAAGGTACTCAGAGTCGGCTACGACTTCGACTACCGAGTATTCTTCCAACTACTCCTCGCTGAAAAAGCGAAGGTACTCGGAGACTTAGAGAGAAGAGTGACAGTGGTCGGAAGCGACTACGGTCGGAGGTAGATGGAGACGGCAGTGGTTGGGAGCGACTGTGGTCGAGAGTGACTGTAGTCGGAAAAACAATTGTGGTTGAAAGGATTGGAGTTGAAGTCTCTGAAGATCAAAGTCAAAATTGGAGTCTTCGAAGGTCGAAGTCGAAGGCTCCGGCGGTCGGAGTCTAAAAAGCCTTCGAACAACGGAGTCTAAAGAACCTCTGGACGACAAAGTCTAAAGAGCCTCCGGACATTGGAGTCTTATGAGCCTCTGAATGTCGGAGTCTAAGAATCGGATGGTTGAGAGACGTCAGATGGTTTCACGTGATGAGATTCGAGTGATCCAACGGCAGCGAAGACCGGGGAGGTGTATAAAAGAGGGAGAAGAGTATGAGTCCGATTTGACCATGGCGTAAGGTTTGGGTTACATAGAGTTGGCTGGCGGCGAGGGTGTAGCGAAGGCAAGACACGATTATCGACGGCGGAGACTCTCCGACGACAGCTTGCTCGGAGAAGAGGCGTCGAAGGTTCGCGCGGGCCTGAGGAAGGTTATTGGTGGCGGGGTACTCTGGTCATATTTTGGCTCAGTAAAAAGGGTGAAGGAGGTGCGCGTGGTCCCGTCGAAGATTTGGCGGTGGCGGCGTCGGCGTCGGCGAAAGAGACACTCCGCGGGGATTGCTTGGCGGAGGGGTGGCAAGGAGAAGAAAAGAGAGAGGGGATTGCGAGGAGTGCATTGGTGCTCTCGTGCAATACCAGAAGTGGTTGGAAGGTGGTCGGTGGCGAGTGGGAGCGATGGCGTAACTCGGGCGGCGATGGCGGCAGTATTCCGGCGGTGAGGAGACTCAACCAAGGGCGGTCGAGAAAATCCAAAAATTATGAAATATATACTGAAAAATATATTATGAATTTAGATGAATTTAGAAACTCGAATCACCTGATTCGGAGTTCGGACGGAGGAGAACGAGCGATTGGAAGATTGTCGGATTAGAAAATCCTGAAAAAAGAAAAATCAGGAATATTCCAAAGGAATATTCCTGCGCAGAGAACAACCCTTCCACTGTTTTGGTCGCGACGCCGGTGAGAAAAGGCACAGAGGTGAAGCCAACTAGCAAAATGGTTTGCTAGGGACCCGAGGCACATGTAGGAAGTGACGGCACGTCAAACGGAGCACGGTGACGACGTGTCAAATGGCGACAACGACATAGGGCGTGAAGAGAAGAATAATTTTGGGTAAAGAATATGATGAAGTAAGGTAACCACGGCGTAGAACGCGGTAAGGTGAGTCTAGAAAAAAATATCGGCTAAGCCGAAACTCACCGGAGGCGACGAAATCGTCATTTGAACGACGTCGGTACCGAAACACTAAAAATTCAATATCTTCGCTCGGTCGGCGAATCAAAACCGTCAAACGTAGCCACCTGGGATGGTTTGGCACGTTTTGACGCGGACGGATCGTTGAGAGCATTCCCGGACAGGCGGGGACACGAAGTGCAATTTGCGGCCATGGCAAGGTGTCAGGCGCAAATATTTAGGAAAGGTTTTTAGATGAACGGAGGGGAGCACGGCGAGAACGATCGAGGCGAACTCAACGCTGCAGATGGCTCGCCAACGGACAAGCGAAACACGGTGGACAAGATTTTGCGCGCCTACTGAGCTAACATCGGCGTTCCGGGCAAACGGAAAAGAATTAACATGCGAGACTTGCGGCGAATCGAAGAGTAGAGCGTGGGGATCGTGATGCTCACCTTGGTTTTGGTCGGGCATGCACGGTCGGCCGGTGGCGACGCGAAGAACGACAACCCGTTTTGGCCCACGGTGGCGGCGGTGCTCGGCGAAGTTCGCGCGGCGAGTGAGCACCGCGTAGAACGCGACGAGGCGAAGCCAACGGTGTGGTCAAACTCGGCGGCGCTCCACCGGACGAGGCACAAAAGGCCGGAGAACGACGCTTGGTACACAAAAATAAAACTCCGATTGCAACCAAACGAGAGGGAGTGGGAACTTAAGATTTTCGGGGTTGAGTGAGGATGAGAAGAGGCTCACGGGGCTCCCTTTTATAGGGGTTGAGGAGGCCCGAGGTGGGAGATCAACCATCCATGTCCATGAATGGCATGGTTTAAATCCCGCAAAAATAGCTCATGAATGAGGGGGAAACGGTAGGGGAATGAAAGAGCTTGATGAGGGGAGTTGAATGCAATTGATTTCGCTAAAAACCGTTGAGGGAATCAAAAGATATGGAGGTTTAAAGAAGCTTCATAACGTTTTTCATGGCTGCCTTGCTCTGTGCTGTGCGCGTGCACGATGGCTTCATGGAGAAGAAAGGAAAAAGAAGGAGAGAGAAAAGAGAGAAAAGAGAAAAAAAGAAAAAGAAAAATCGAAAAAATTCCAGAAAAAATATTTTTAGAATCCTTGGAACCTGAAAAGAATAAAAAAATATTTTCGGAATTTTTTGACATTTATTTTAATTTTTAAAAATGTTTTCCTTTTTCTAGCTTTAAATAATACAATAAATAACAAATAAAGCTTAAAAATCTTAGAAAAATTCATGGAAGTTTCTTAGGCTATTTAGAACTTATAAACAAATTTCCAACTCAAATTTGAATATTTTGCCTTATAAAATATTTTTTTGTTTAACAGAAAGGCTATTTTCTTTAGCGAGAAAATCAAAGTTAGCTAAAAATTTTAAAATTTCAAGAAATCAAATAACTTTGATTTTTATTTCAAACTAACTTATTTAATGCCTTATTTATTTATTTATTGTTTTTATTTTTTTTTCTTAAATCACCTTTCTCACGTAAAACCCTTTTTAAAAGCAGAAAATCAGGCAAATAAACTTAAACAACCAAAAGTAAATATTTTTTTAAAATTAAATTAAATGTGTTTTTTTTTGGAATAAACAGCTGGGCTGTTACAAACTATCCCCCTTAAAGAGAATCTCGTCCTCGAGATTCGCACGGGCTAGCAAAGAAATGGGTTTGGATTCTACTCCGCATGGCTTGAGCTTTGATCTTGTTCAGATATCCATTTGTAAACTTTTATGGCTTTTTAATTGTTGTCTGAAGGGTATTGACGATCGGTGTTCCAGCTTGATGCTTCCAAAGATTAGGAAAGAGGAGACTTAAGACAAAGGAGGAATAGGGGGTCGTTTTGCACATTCCAACAAAATACCAACTAGCAAAAACCTTTATTAAGATAATAACAAGTAACAGTTACGGCTATCAACAAAAGAGAAAACTTGATAGCTCGTAACGTCGTCTAATAGCTGCCTAACAACGTATCCTAAAGGGGCAAAGGTTGCCTTGGTGTAATCCTTGTGGTTCTCGAGGTACAAAGCGCGATCCTTCGATGCGAAGATTGAAATGATGGCAAAGGTGAAGAACTTCTTTACGAGCGGCTTCTCGCTCGGCTCGGGCAACTATATCCTTTAAAGTGGTAGCGAAGACTTTTCTTGTCCAGTTCGCCTGGCGATGAGTAAAGAAAAGCGGTGTCCCATCGTCTGATTTCCATGGCTGTCTCTCTGGTGTACGTAGATAGCTCGACGTTGGAATCCCAAATGACGAAGTAGTCAATGAAGGCCTACACTCCATCCATCATTCGGTGCATCTTGATGAACATCCATCTATAATGGTTTGAACAACATGAGAGATAGAAATAAGTTTTTTTTTTCAGAAATGACATAAAGATGAGAAAGGATTGAGAGATAAGGGTAAGCAAAGGTTGAGAGGTAAGAGTAAGCAAAGCTTTTTTTTTAAAAAATATTTTATTACTTAAGTTAAGTCCTTAAGGTTCAACCATTCTATTCTACCTACGGTCACGTCTTAGGGTCATTATAGCTCTGATACCATCTCTGTCGGACCCCAGAGCAACGACTCCTGGATCCTCTGTGTAAATCGCACTAGTCCAGGATCAAGCTAGTGCACACAGTGGATAACAAAGATTCATATCATGCACAGTGACATTTATTCATTAACTAAATATGGGCCTGATGGCCAAAGTTTACATCAATGGTTCATAAACCAAAATTAAATACAAGCAGCGGAAGAAAAACCAATAAAGCAAAGAGCCCATCCCGCCGCCCACAGCGCGAATGATCAGAAGACGCGCCTAGTCGCCACCATCCTCACCGAAGTTGTTGACGTCATCCTCTGGCAACAGATTTTAGCAAGGTGAGCACATAAAGTACTCCCAAGGTAAGCACATAAAGTACTTACGCAAGTTATACCAGGAATTTTAGCAGAGTGAATGCATGCATAGGGATAACAAAGGAAGGTTTAATAAGGTTAATTGTGCAAAAGCGGTACTTGAATTTGAAATACAACATCGTAAGTATGAAAAGCTGAATTTAATACAAGATATGAAATAATAATTTAACAAAATAATATCGTTAGTGCAGCTTCACCAAACACTAACCTAGTCACGAGTATCCCACTGGTCCATCTTTTCAAAAGTTTCACATGGATTCCATCTATCCATATGCTTTTCAAAATCTTTTATGGATTCATTTTGTTAGTGCAGCTCGACCAAACACCAACTTATTCACGGGTATCCCACCGGTCATGAATTCTATCCATCCATCCATAAGCCTTTTCGTAAACTATTTTTAAAACCAAAGTCTAATCCATGAAAAACTTTACTCAGCGTGCCCATAACCGTGGGCACGGCTATCCAGATAGGTTATACACTCGCAGAGGTTGTACACTTTACCCACAAGATATGATTATCTCATATTGTCGGCCATTACACGCTCCGTAGGGCGTGCGATCGAGAAAATCATAACAAGGCCTTTACAATGCTAAGCCTTCAACTTGGTCACGCCGCTAAGGTTTCACCACAACTTGAATCCACAAGTTGGAGCCCCTCTTGTGCCGTGTGAGACTTCCCATGGCCTACGCCACGCTCACATTCAACCTATAGCGAGACCAAAGTTGGGACCTCACAAATTAGTCACCAGACTGTCCCATACCACCTTGTGGTAGTACGATGTGGCTTTGTGATGAGCTCACTGACCGGTCCTTAATTTGACTTAGGCTCAATCCACATACCCATATGCACGATAATTAACTGTGTGTCACCAAACACGAGGCATGCCGGCATCCTACCAATAGCCTAAGTCCAAATCATAAGTTTCTATTTTTGTTTTTAAACCATTTTCACAAACCATACTTGACTCACTGAAGTCAAGAACTCATTTTCAAATCGTCATTTCATAAGAAAGATTTGATCCCACCTAAAGTTATATTAAGCCGGGCTAAGCATTTCTACAAAATTTCTAGTTAATACTATGGTACTAACTAGTTTTTAGCTAGGGTGACAAGGTATATGAATTCGGGATTTCAAATGGGCTATAATCAAAGGATCATGGGTATATCTAACATTTAAACTGAATTTAAATTAATTTTGGATAGAAGTACGCATGCATATACAGTAAAACAATATAAATAAATTTGAAATATTAGGTTCAACATGGTCAAAGGTGTAACTTGCCTTGCTTCGGAGTTTGCTGAGGTTCGCTGAAGTTATACTCTCCGGAATAGTCGTAGTCTACACGTGAAAGCAAGAACAAACTAAACTCAAATAAAATCCAAATAAAATCCAAATTTTACAAAATAAATGCCGGGAGATAGAATATGAATTTGGGAATTTGAATTGGTCCAAAAGGAGTTAGGGTGAAGGAGGACGACTTTTGGAAGTTTGAATTCCAAAGAAATAAATAAAAGGAATTCTTTGAATTCTTTTCTTTGTGAAGGAAAAGTAGTCGGGAGCTACAATATTTGTGTATGGTCGAAACCATGATCGAAGGCGTAGTCGAATTCGAAGATTAAGATTCGGTTGAAGACTTACTCGAAATTGTATGGTGGTCGAAGAACACTATAACAATCGAGAACAAATGGTAATCGGAGTCGAGTGGTCGGGATGACAATGAATGCCGGTGGTGGAAAGCGAAGGTACTCAGAGTCGGCTACGACTTCGACTACCGAGTATTCTTCCAACTACTCCTCGCTGAAAAAGCGAAGGTACTCAGAGACTTAGAGAGAAGAGTGACAGTGGTCGGAAGCGACTACGGTCGGAGGTAGATGGAGACGGCAGTGGTTGGGAGCGACTGTGGTCGAGAGTGACTGTAGTCGGAAAAACAATTGTGGTTGAAAGGATTGGAGTTGAAGTCTCTGAAGATCAAAGTCAAAATTGGAGTCTTCGAAGGTCGAAGTCGAAGGCTCCGCGGTCGGAGTCTAAAAGCCTTGAACAACGGAGTCTAAAGAACCTCTGGACGACAAAGTCTAAAGAGCCTCCGGACATCGGAGTCTTATGAGCCTCTGAATGTCGGAGTCTAAGAATCGGATGGTTGAGAGACGTCAGATGGCTTCACGTGATGAGATTCGAGTGATCCAACAGCAGCGAAGACCGGGGAGGTGTATAAAAGAGGGAGAAGAGTATGAGTCCGATTTGACCATGGCGTAAGGTTTGGGTTACATAGAGTTGGCTGGCGGCGAGGGTGTAGCGAAGGCAAGACACGATTATCGACGGCGGAGACTCTCCGACGACAGCTTGCTCGGAGAAGAGGCGTCGAAGGTTCGCGCGGGCCTGAGGAAGGTTATTGGTGGCGGGGTACTCTGGTCATATTTTGGCTCAGTAAAAAGGGTGAAGGAGGTGCGCGTGGTCCCGTCGAAGATTTGGCGGTGGCGGCGTCGGCGTCGGCGAAAGAGACACTCCGGCGGGGGATTGCTTGGCGGAGGGGTGGCAAGGAGAAGAAAAGAGAGAGGGGATTGCGAGGAGTGCATTGGTGCTCTCGTGCAATACCAGAAGTGGTTGGAAGGTGGTCGGTGGCGAGTTGGAGCGATGGCGTAACTCGGGCGGCGATGGCGCAGATTCGGCGGTGAGAGACTCAACCAAGGGCGGTCGAGAAAATCCAAAATTATGAAATATATACTGAAAAATATATTATGAATTTAGATGAATTTAGAAACTCGAATCACCTGATTCGGAGTTCGGACGGAGGAGAACGAGCGATTGGAAGATTGTCGGATTAGAAAATCCTGAAAAAAGAAAAATCAGGAATATTCCAAAGGAATATTCCTGCGCAGAGAACAACCCTTCCACTGTTTTGGTCGCGGCGCCGGTGAGAAAAGGCACAGAGGTGAAGCCAACTAGCAAAATGGTTTGCTAGGGACCCGAGGCACATGTAGGAAGTGACGGCACGTCAAACGGAGCACGGTGACGACGTGTACAGCGACAACGACATAGGGCGTGAAGAGAAGAATAATTTTCGGGTAAAGAATATGATGAAGTAAGGTAACCACGGCGTAGAACGCGGTAAGGTGAGTCTAGAAAAAAATATCGGCTAAGCCGAAACTCACCGGAGGCGACGAAATCGTCATTTGAACGACGTCGGTACCGAAACACTAAAAATTCAATATCTTCGCGCTCGGTCAGGCGAATCCAAAACCGTCTGAAACGTAGCCACCTGGGATGGTTTGGCACGTTTTGACGCGGACGGATCGTTGAGAGCATTCCCGGACAGGCGGGGACACGAAGTGCAATTTGCGGCCATGGCAAGGTGTCAGGCGCAAATATTTAGGAAAGGTTTTTAGATGAACGGAGGGGAGCACGGCGTAGAACGCATCGAGACGAACTCAACGCTGCAGATGGCTCGGCCAACGGACAAGCGAAACACGGTGGACAAGATTTTATGCGGCCTACAGGCTAACATCGGCGTTCCGGGCAAACGGAAAAGAATTAACATGCGAGACTTGCGGCGAATCGAAGAGTAGAGCGTGGGGATCGTGATGCTCACCTTGGTTTTGGTCGGGCATGCACGGTCGGCCGGTGGCGACGCGAAGAACGACAACCCGTTTTGGCCCACGGTGGCGACGGTGCTCCGGCGAAGTTCCGGCGAAGGCGAGGTGAGCACCGCGTAGAACGCGACGAGGCGAAGCCAACGGTGTGGTCAAACTCGGCGGCGCTCCACCGGACGAGGCACAAAAGGCCGGAGAACGACGCTTGGTACACAAAAATAAAACTCCGATTGCAACCAAACGAGAGGGAGTGGGAACTTAAGATTTTCGGGGTTGAGTGAGGATGAGAAGAGGCTCACGGGGCTCCCTTTTATAGGGGTTGAGGAGGCCCGAGGTGGGAGATCAACCATCCATGTCCATGAATGGCATGGTTTAAATCCCGCAAAAATAGCTCATGAATGAGGGGGAAACGGTAGGGGAATGAAAGAGCTTGATGAGGGGAGTTGAATGCAATTGATTTCGCTAAAAACCGTTGAGGGAATCAAAAGATATGGAGGTTTAAAGAAGCTTCATAACGTTTTTCATGGCTGCCTTGCTCTGTGCTGTGCGCGTGCACGATGGCTTCATGGAGAAGAAAGGAAAAAGGAGAGAGAAAAGAGAGAAAAGAGAAAAAAAGAAAAAGAAAAATCGAAAAAATTCCAGAAAAAATATTTTTAGAATCCTTGGAACCTGAAAAGAATAAAAAAATATTTTCGGAATTTTTTGACATTTATTTTAATTTTTAAAAATGTTTTCCTTTTTCTAGCTTTAAATAATACAATAAATAACAAATAAAGCTTAAAAATCTTAGAAAAATTCATGGAAGTTTCTTAGGCTATTTAGAACTTATAAACAAATTTCCAACTCAAATTTGAATATTTTGCCTTATAAAATATTTTTTGTTTAAATGAAGGCTATTTTCTTTATGAAAATCAAAGTTAGCTAAAAATTTTAAAATTTCAAGAAATCAAATAACTTTGATTTTTATTTCAAACTAACTTATTTAATGCCTTATTTATTTATTTATTGTTTTTATTTTTTTTTCTTAAATCACCTTTCTCACGTAAAACCCTTTTTAAAAGCAGAAAATCAGGCAAATAAACTTAAACAACCAAAAGTAAATATTTTTTTAAAATTAAATTAAATGTGTTTTTTTTTGGAATAAACAGCTGGGCTGTTACAGGGTGATGGATCTGGTAGCACAATCGATCCGACCTCGATTCTTGGCTAACCAGTTCATCCCTAGAATGACGTCTAATCCTTGCGATTCCAAAACCAAAAGATCGGCGAGGAATCGGGTCCCATCTATGAGCAATTCCACTTTGGGGCACAAGGTCCCTGCTCTCATTTCTGCTCCCGGGGAGTGAACTATCATGGGGTTGCTAAGGGTTACCCTGCCCAACCCATGCTTATCCACAAAAGTTTTTGACACAAAGGAATGCGATGCTCCGGAATCGAAAAGAAGCGATCTTTGTGCATGAATTGACAAGGAACATACCCAGCACGACATCTGGTGCAGCCTGGGCCTCTTCCGCTGTCACGTGGTTCACTCGCCCTTTGATGAAGGTCTGCGGCTTCTGCTGGCCCTGGTTCTGACTTCCAGAGGCTCCTGAAGTTGCTGCCGCTTGAATCTTCTTAGGGCATGCCTTGGCAAAGTGCCCTGGTTCCTTGCAGTAGTAGCAGGTCAATCCGTCAGACGGCGGACTGCTCTTCTGTGTCTGGCCACCGGTTGCTGAGTTGCGGTTGCTTGGGAACTGCTGGCGGTTGGCTTGAAACGGCGGGCGGCTGGTTGAGGACTTGAACCTGCTGGACTGGTTCTTGAAGTTGCTGCCCTGGGGTCTGAACTTGTTTGAGTGAGGAGGAGTACTGCGATTCTTGAAAGAACTTCCAGAGTTGTTCCTTTGATCCGCCATCCTTTTCTTCCGGGTCTCCATTTCCATGTGCTTGCCCTCCTGGCGGATGGCCTTACTGACTAGCTGGTGGAAGTCAGTATAGTCACCCGATATCAGTTGTACTGATATGTTGTCATTCAGGCCCTCCATGAACCTTTCTTGCTTGGCTTCGTCGGAAGCCACATCCTCTGGCGCATAGCGGGCCAGTTGGTTAAACTTTGTACGTACTCATTGACACAGTACGACTTCCTTGGCGCAGAGATCTGAACTCCTTCTTCTTTAATGCCATGGTGCCGGTGGGGATATGAGCTTTGCGAAAGCTTTGCTCGAACTCGATCCAGGTCACCGTCTGCGGGTTGGCGTGTGAGGCGGTGAAGGTGTCCCACCATTGAGATGCGGGCCCGTTCAGCTGATGGGAGGCGAACAAGACTCGCTCCCGATCAGTGCACTGTAGAATGTCCAGTTTCTTGCCAATCGACCGAGCGATCGTCGGCGTCCATCGGTTCAAAGATCGCGGCGAAGGTGGGTGGCTTGATCCTCGGGAACTCGAGAGACGATTGGGGGCACTTGGGCGGGTTGATGATGAGCCTGAGGGTTGTTGATCGTCTGAGCTAAGAGCTGGATCAACTGGGTTTGATTGGCCATCAACTGTGCCCAATCTGGTCCTGCTGCTGGCGGGGGTGGTGGAATCGGAGCGGACTGGCTTCCTTGTGCTCCGGGGTTGGCGTTGTCCATGTTGGGATTTCTTCTTGTGTTCACCATCTAATGAGACTTTCAGATTTAGAGAGGGAACTAAAGGAAAGGTTCTAGTAACAATCCCACCAAAACAACACACAAGAGCAAGGAAAACCCAGATAAGAGCCAAATAAAACTTTTTATTTTATTATAATAGTCTTCGTGGCTGTTTACAAAGGTTCTGACTCACGGATAGCGTTCTAAGACTCGGGGTTGTCTACACACTAGCGCTGCGCTCGAGTCTCCTCGGAAAAGGTCCGGAATCAGTGGAACCCGCATCCTCTGCACGGAGCTCGGCAAGTTCCTCTTCGCGTGCGCGGAGCTTCTGCTGTGCGGTGTGCAGCTCGTCCAGGGTGGTCTGGTACATGTGATCCATGGACTTGGTGTACTCCACCAGTCGTATGAGGCGGGGGTTGCTCTCATACTCTGTAGACGAGAAGTCGCTGGCAGCCCACAAGGGAGTCTTCATGGGAAAGTAGCGGAAGTCGGTGCGCAGCAAGTCTCGAGCGTAGATGTTCCGCAGCTGGCGAATGGCCTCTCGGGCTGCATCCTGAACTCCATCAAAGAAGGTGGCCCGAGGTAGGGGTGCGTCGAACACGTAAATGGCTCCGTGTGCTCCGAAATCCTTGAAGATCTTTACTTCCACTCTCCAGCGTTCCTCGTCTCCATACATGCCAACGTATCCCTGGTAGAGGGGGTATGGGCGGAAGTTGAGCTCTTGCATGAGGTTGTATGGATCGTCGCGAAGAGTCCGGCAAGGGTTCCGTGGGAGACGCGGGTGGGTTGCTCCATCTAAAATTTGGAAGGGGAGAGGAGTTAGTAATCGGTTTTGGTAAAGAGACTTGAGAAAAGGGAGAGATAATTTAAAAGCGCATTTCTTATTAAAATATATCCTTAAAGCTGGTCTCTTGCTAAGGTCACGTCTTAGAGTCATTGTTGCTCTGATACCATTTCTGTCGGGACCGGAACAACAACTCAGAGCCCTTCTGTAAATCGCACTATCCTGGAAAAGCTAGTGCACACAGGTTTCACGAGAATGTATATCATGCAAAAATAACCACGAGATATTATTAAGCGAAATATGGCACGAAGGCCAAGTCTTACAATAAGGCACTAGGCCAACAAAGTAAACAAAGCAATGGAAATAAAGTAAAGGTGGCGACCAACCCATCCGACCTCCCACAGCGAATGATCAGAAGACGATCCTACTCATTGAAGTAGTCCTCACCGTCGTAGTCGCCTCGAAGTCCGGCAACAGATTTAGCAAGGTGAGTACGGAAGTACTCCCAAGGTAAGCAAGTAAATGCTTACGCAAGTTACACCAGGAACTATAACAGATTTGATGCATGCATAAGGGATTTCAAAGGAAGCTTAATAGGGTAATGTGCGGAAAGCAATACTTGAATTTAAATACAATAACGTAAGTACGAAAAGTTGAATTTAAATACGAGATATGAAACATTGTTTTTAACAAGTAATATCGTTAGTGTAGGCTCCAACCCACACTAACCTATCCACGGGAATCCACCCGGACCATTACCAAATCCAACGTTTGTTTGCCAAAACCAAGTTTTATGAAAATTCAAGTCTAATCTGTGAAGACTCTACTCAGCATGTCCATGACCGTGGACACGGCTATCCAGGATAGATTGTTACTCTGCAGAGGTGTACAACTTTACCCACAAGACATTCCCTCTCACTTGAGCCACGCGATCAACACACTTTGCCTTAGGTGTGCGGCGAGAGTTCATGACAAGGCTGTTCCGATGATTCATAGCCAACATAATCACGCCGCCACTAAGGTTTCACCACAACTCGAATCCACGAGTTGGAGCCCTCTCGGTGCCATGTGAGACTTCCCACACCTACGCGCGCTCACATTCACCTATAGCGAGACTATAGTTGGAACTTCACAAATTACTTAGCCAGTCCGTCCCATACCGGACTTGTGGTAGTCTGAAGTGACCGTAAAATAATTCACGAAACGGTCCTTAAGTTGATTTAGGCTCAACCACATACCCCGTACGATAATCAACCAGTGTCACCAAACACGAGGCATACCGGTACCCACCACCTAACCATTAGCCTAAGTCCAAAACATGTTTTCTATTTTCATTTTTAAATAATTTCAGTAAAACCATCCTTGACTTCATGAAGTCAAGATATCGAATTTCAAAGTCCGTCATTTCATGTGAAAGATTGATCCCACCTAAAATTATACTAAGCCGGGCTAAGCATTGCTACAAAAATTTCTAGCTAATACTATGGTACTAACTAGTTTTCAGCTAGGGTGACAAGGTATCTGAATTCAGGATTTCAAATAGGCTATAATCAAAGGATCATGGAATATCTAAGTTTCAAATCCAATTTGAATTATACTTGAATAAAGATACGCATGCATATACTGATAAAACAATATAAATAATTTAAAATATTAGGTTCAACATGGTCAAAGGTGTAACTTGCCTTGATCGAAGTCCTGCTGCGATTCGTCGAATTCAAACTCTCCGGAATCGTCAATATCTAACGAGAAATCAATTCAAAGCAAATTCAAAACAAAAATTCAAATGGAATCAAAAAACTTCCAAAAATTATCAAATAATTTGGGAGACAGAATTCTGAATTTTTGGATGTGGGTCAACAATTCTTAAAAGGAAATGAGGCTTTTAAAAGAAGTTGGAAGTTTTAATTTAAATTTGAACCTTGGAATTACAAAATATATTCAAATCAAATTTAAATAAGTTTCAAAATTTCAAAATTATTCCAGAAATGGATAGATCATGATTTTAGAAAAATTTAGAAATTTGAATGGGTCAATTTGGAGTTAAAATGCAAAAGTTATAGCCTTCCAAAGTTTGAATTCAAAATAAAAGAAAAGGGTATTTTCTGGATTTATTTTTAAACCGAAAAGGATTTATGACGTCAGCACGAATTATTTTTCTAAAGGAAATTATAGATTATGACGTCAGCCCTAGGATTAATATATTCGAGAGGTCGACAGTGGGGCCGGATGTCATGGACCGAGTCCATGGACCGAGGAAGGGTGAGGTGGCGGCGCGCGGAGAGGCGGGCGGCGACGTGGCGCCACGGGGCTGCCGCGTGGTCGCGGCGTGGTCGCCACGCCACGGCTTTATGCCGGCGTGGCGGCGACGCGCGCGAGGTGGCGGCGTGCGGTGGTGGCGCTGGCGTGGCGCCGTCGCCGCCACTGGCTGCCACGCCGCCGCCGGCTTCGCCCGACGGCCGGCGTGCTCGCCGGCGGCGCGGCGCTTCGGGGCCGATGGTCGCGAGCTCGTGGTGGCGGCGCCGCCGAGGGTACCAAAGCGACGAGGAGAACGCGGAGTGCGTCGGTACCTTGCACGAGGCCGAGGATGGCGAGAGGGAAACCGCGAGAGGCGGCGGTCGGAGAAGCCTTCACGGCGGCGGAGTAGCTCCGGTGGTGCACGTGCCGGGAGGTGGTCGCCGAGGGTCGCTGGGCACCCGCAAGGCCGGGGAGGTGTCGGCGAGGGGCGAGGGGGCTCGAGCCGGCGGCGATTGCTCGCCGGAGTTGCTTGAAGCCGCGGAGGGAAGTCGGGTGCAGGGGGAGCTTCGGGGCTGGATTATGCGCTCTGGAGGCTCGGGGGGTGGCGGTGTGGGTAGAGGACCTCGGGAGGCCCTTTATAGCCCGGGAGGGTGTAACGGCCGCGCGGGTTCGCCGAGTGCAACGGCGGGAGGTTTATTGCGACGGGGATAACGGCTGCGATTATGCGTGATTATGCCCGTAATGGACGCGGTGGAGGTGCAATTGCGATCGGCCGTTGGCGCGGGGCATAAATTTGGAAGGAAACCGAAGCTTTAAAAGCTTCGGTTTCATGCAAAGAATGGCGGCATGGCGGAGATCGCGCGAGGAAGAAAGGAAAGGGGCGGGAGACGGAATCGACGAGTGGGGCCCTGACGTCGGCGAGAGAAAAGAAAGGAAGGAGCGAGGAGGCGGTCGGATGCTTGGGACGGTGGCACGGGGAGAGATCGGGACCGCGGCGCATTGCGAAGGGGTAAGTGAAGGGGGCGGGTGAGATCCGATCCGACAACGAAGGTTAGATCGGGCGGACGGTGCTTAAGTGGGAAGGCGGCCGAGATGAGATACGGCAATAGGGGACGGCTTGGATAACACCACGTGGCGGCAGGAGCGAGAGGAAGCGGTGAAGCGGTAAGTGGTTGCGGGCGCGCGGATTAAATCCGCGCGGAGTGGACGGTCCGATGCGTGACACGCGCCGCACGCGGAGAGAGAGGAAGGCGGGGAGAGGTTTAAGTTAGATCGGACGGTGAGGGGATTCCGGCGGGCGGAGGGGCGCCGATGGTTGACACTGGCGGCGGGAGGATTTTCGAATTTTCTTTCTTTTGATTTTCCGAAATGCTATTAAGCTTTAGAAAACTCGAGAAAAATACCAAATAAATTTTGAAAAATCCAGAAAAATTTAGGAACTATCTGGAGCTATTATAGACTTAATAAAAATATGTCCCACTCATTTTAACAAGTATATTTTGCAAAGGTATAATTTGATTTTGTAGGGAGGGTTTTAATTCCTTCTAAAATCCAGAAAAAAAATTAATATAATCTCATATTTGACTTAAGGAAGCTGGAATACATTGGTTTAAGCTTTTAGGAATGCAATAAATTTAATTTTGACTTTCACACAATAAAGTTTAAAATTTTTCTCAAATCAGGATTTTAACATAACTCCAGAAAATCCAAATAAACTCCAGATTAAATTTTCAATAAAGGGACAAAATTTTGGGATGTTACAGTCATACTTAAATGCCAAGCAAGTTTATGTCCAGGGCATTAAAACTGCCCTACTCATTACTCTTCAAGCATGTGAAAATTTATTTGGGCAGTTATGGGATGTACATGACTGATAATTTAGTACAGCTTATCTTATGTTTCTCAAAACCCTAAAACTTGCTTTACTTGTCTAGGCAGTTGGTAAAAGTGGTTGGTGTGGATGTAACATGAGAACTTGTGGTTGCGGTATGCACCGCCTGGACGAATCAAGGACTTAATCCTGTGTTGACCTCTCCATGTAAAACAGTACAAACCACAAGCTGGCAAAGTGTAGGTATGACTAACTAATTTGCATCGCCATGTCCACTATTCGAATAGCTGTGCCTACGGTTAAGGGTGGATATGGGAACTTCCTCAAGTTAGTTCTATTTCAAAAACCTTTTCGGGCGGGATAAAAAGCTATCAAAGGGAGGTACTCTGACTTTAACTTTTCCTGAAGGGACGTACTCCAGTGGTGATAAAATCTAGCATTGGTGGAGGTAACCATGCACTGTAAAAGGTGGATGTAACCTACGCTACTATTTATATTGCATCCTCATAATCAACTTTAAAAAAATCTGCTTTGGGTAAAACTACTAAGTCTCAAGGATTTCTTATATACTGTATTTGCCAAACAATGCTTTAACAACTAAAAGAACCTCAAGCTTTCCTTTCACAGCCTTGCATGTATTATTATTGCATTCTATGTGATGGCTTGTTGAGTACGATTGTACTCACTCTTACTTAATTACCACCATCCAGTCAGTCAGAAAAAGGAGAGAAAACCCCTCAATGCTTCAAAAAGGGTCGACAGATTTGGTATCAAATGAGGCCAAAGACTAGGTCGTGAAACCCCAATTGACTGCCTGTGGGTAGGTTGCTTAATCACTACCATCCAGTCAGTCAGGAAAAAGAAGAGAAGACCCCTCAATGCTTCAAAAAGGGTCGACAGATCTGGTATCAAAGGAGTCCAAGGACTAGGTCACGAAACCCCAGTTGGCTGCCTGTGTAAGTTATTATTGTATATTTTACGCTTCCGCATAATATGTTTTGGTATACAGTGATGTATCTGTGAGCATTGTCTACTGATCCAAGGAATAGTGTGGTGGAATCACAAAGGATTCGGAATGGCAAATTCCGGTTCCGACACACTACTAGGTGTTTGGTGGTTTACAAAAGTCGCACACACTCAAACTCTTACCAAGTTCCTACAAATGATGAGTGATGAGTATTGAGGTGTTAGCAAACAGGTGGTGCAACCAGTAGCTGGTTCGTGACAGTCTTGACTTGAGTGATGAGTATAGCGATTACCGATAAGGCCTGTAACAGTTAGTTGTAGGTGGTGCAATCGGTTAATTTCAGAAATTACATGGAATCTAATTATAGTTCGTATCTAACACTTAGCCTTATGTTGCTGATCAAAGAAGAATAGATAAAGGCTAAAACAAGTGAATATCCAAGTATAGGAGTGGTAGGCACAAGATAATTCAATTGAATGCAATTGAAAGTGGAAAGCACAAGTATTGACCCAAATCTGAGAATGGCAGATTTCTGTCCACTTGACAAGTCGTCGGTATTTTGACCATAACTTTTTGTCAGTTGACTCTTTTTCAATGATTCTTTTTTTCATGTTTACTGACGGCTTTTTCTACAACTGTTCTTCTGGGGCCAACTTCTGAAAACCGATAGAAAAATTCGCACAAAAATCACAAGTTCTTACTATTGCAGATTCAAAACAGAAATTTAGGTCAACTTTCACCGAAGATATCTTTTAATTTCCGTACTGGAAGGAAGCGAAATATTTCAAGTAGATGGATATTGAAGTTATGAGTTTAATGGAAGTGGTCTCAGTCAAAAAGTATCAAAGAATGAAAATTTATGGCGTTTCTGGTGGCGGCTGCACAAGAGGGAGTATTCTGGCCGAAATTGAAAATTAGGGTTTGGTGTGTTCTTGATGGTTTTGGACGTGGGGATTTTTTTTTGTAGTTTTATGGGACCAAAAAATTGACCAGCAACAAAACAAAGTTAAAACAGACACAAATTCAATTTAGCAAACCAAAATTAACAAATTGAAAGGCACAATAGAGTTTGGACAGCGAAAATGTAACATCCTGATTTTCAGAGATTTTTAAAACCTTGAATTTAAAAATAAATTTTTTGAATTTTAATCAAGCTTAGATTGAATTTTTAGAATTTAAAAAGATTTAATATAATTAAAATAAAATTTAACATAAGCTGAAAATATTTTATTTGAGTTCCTTATGTTACAGGGATTTTTCTGGTATTTTTGGTAATTTTTTTGGGATTTATTTGCCATTTTCTAGAGCTCTTGGGAGTTTATTTGAATTTTCTGCAAAGAAAACAAATGGGGGAAAAACAACCGGCCGCCCGATTCCCTCTCTCTCCACACGTCGCCATCCCCGGCCTCTCTCCCCGCCGCCTCCCTCGGCCTGGCCCGCTCCCGCCGCCGCACTCCCCATCGGCCCAGCCCGCTGCGCCGCCGCACGATCTCTGCCTCTGCCATGTGGTGCGGATCTGCACGCCCAGTGCACCGCGCGCACGCCCCCCGTCGCTGCCTCCCCGCACCCGAGCCGCCCCGCCGTCCGATCGCTCGCTTGTGCACGCGTCGCCCATCAGCCCGCTCTCGCCACGCGCGCTTCGCACGCACCTGCACCTCGCCGCCGTCCGATCGACCGCGCCACACGTCATCGTCCCCGCCATCGTCTCCGATGCGGAGACGAGTCCGTCTCCGTCCCGAGTTCGTCCTCGGTTCGCGTGATATAAACCTCGCCGCCGCCTCGGTTCGCGTACCCAATCCACCACCGCCACCCTCAGTTCTTGCACTCCACCACCGTCCTCGCCTCCGGCAGTCCCGCACCACTGCTGGACCTCCATCTCCGGGCGCCGTCGCCCTAAACCCCGGCCGTGCCCACCGCCCACCGTCCCCGTCCGCGCCGACGCCGGATCCTGCCGCCGAACGCGCCCTCGCCACCGGGCCTTCCGCCGTCGTCCCGGGCCTCCGCCCTGCCGACTCTGTCTGTTGACGAAGTCCGCTGCCGTCCCGAACCGTCTCTGCCGTCGTCAGTAAGCCGCGCCGCCGGACCCCCTTCCCATCTCGCTTGCCAGACCCTCCCGCCGCTCACACCGCCTACCGAAGCGGTCCTCCCCACCGCACGCCTCGCCGCGCACGTGTGCCCCGGCCTCGGTCCCCGAGCGCCACACCCGCGCCGCCTCGGTCGACGCACCTGCGCCCGTGTGCGCGCTTCGAGTCCGAGCGACGCTTCGCGCGTCGTGCTGTGCCACACGTCAAGAATCCATCGGCGAGCCCGCAACACGCGTCGCAGATCCAGCCGTCCTTGGTGGATCTAGATCTGTGGGCCAGATCTTGCCACGCGGCCACCAGCTGCTGTCACGTCAGCCCTAGCCCGCCGCGTCAACACCGTCGCCCCGCACGTGCTGTTCCATGCACCGGGTCCATGGTAGACTCATTCCTCCGTGTACCGGGTTCACAGCACAATGCCATCTTTGAATTTTCTAGATTTCCTTTAGGGTTTATTTTCCGAGGGCTGGATCTCCTCCGTCCTAGCTCCGATTGACCCCGCTCTTTTTTCTAAATTCATCTAAAATCGAGCTCTAGCTTTTGGATCTAGTTTCATGATCTTTGGAGTTCATTTGCTTATCATTTTATGTATTTTTGTTGTTTCGGTCAATTTCTCTCTCGTTAGATTCCGATTTCGGAGGAGCAGGAGCTACACCCGAAGACCAAGAGTACCTCGCTAAGTATAACGAAGGCAAGTCGTGTCCTTTGATCATGTTAAACCCAGTTTGCAATCTACTATTTAATTATTTTGTTTCAATTTACATTGTATTGCTACTTTATTACAAACCTTGTACTTGGTAGTTATTGCCCAATTGATTAAACCCTCCTTGATACTTTGAAATGTCATGATACCATTGTCACCTTAGGTTGGGAAACATACTAGTGATGCTATGCTATTTATCATATGGGTTGTACGATTAGAATGCTTAGTCTTGCTTAATTTACGAATGGGCTCGTCATCACATGTGATGAATTAATTTGACTTAATGAGATATTGAATCGTGATTGGAGCCACAGTGAATCGTGGTCGGTGCCATTGTTATAAAATTTGTGTCATGACATTGGTGTGTCATTGACGTGGTTATATAAACTTGGTTTTCACTTGGGCGAGTGATCGTGCAGTAAAGGGGAAGTGTTGGTGCACTTCGAGGGATGTGGTAGTCTCGCCTGGGTAGACTTAAGGACTTAACTTTGTGCGTCATTGATCTGAGCTTTACCGTGCAAACCACATGTCTAGTATGGGACGGACCTGGCTGATTAATTTGGGAAGTTTCAATTTCAATCTCGTCATTGTGATGAACATGGTTGTTGATTTCCATGAGGCGCAAGGGGGGTGGGATGCGAAACCCTAGCGGGCGGGATTGAGTTGAGACTGAACTTTGTAAAGATCTTGTTGTGAATTCCTTAGCGTGAGACTAATCACATCGTGTGGGTACAGTTGTGCAACCTCTGCAGAGTGTAAAACTATTCGAATAGCCGCGTCCTTGGTCATGGACAATGCTCGATGATTTCACACGAGGTATAGTTATTTCTGAAAACTTGTGGATTGTGGTTAGACAGGTAATAGTTAATTCACTGTTGGTTTAGCTTATGGATGGAGGTCCATAAGCGGTTGGTTTAGCTTATGGATGGGAAGTCCATAAGTGGTTTATTTCAATTTCTTTGATTATCTATTTATTACTGTTTTACTCAAAGTTCGCCTTCAATCTATTTATTGTATTTCAAATATCATTTTATGCAAATTAACCTTTCAGCCATCCTTTGGTAAACCTTGCATATTATATTGCATTCATTTGTTACAACGACTTGCTGAGTACCAATGTACTCACGGCTTTATGCCCAATGTTGCTCAGTTGAGAAAGAGGAATATCACCAGCAAGAGGTTCCAGAAGGAGGCTACTTCGACGACTTCGCGGATTAGGCTTCGTTCTCCACTCAATAGCATGTGGGCTTGTCGATTGGCCACTACGCTTTATTTTGGATTTCCGCTGCATTTTTTATTAAGCCCTTTGGGCTAGTCTATTGTAAACTTGATCATAAGGTCATACCTTTTAAGATTTATTGATATTTAAGCTTTTCCTTTATTTTAATATGTATATGGTTGTGATGACATCTATGTTTGACTGTGTGCACTAGCGCGATCCTGGGACTAGTGCAGTATACATAGAGAGTCCGGATTTGTATATTCGGGTTTCGACATAAAATTAACTCTTTTTGTAGGGCAATTTTCTGGTTATAGGTATGAAAAATAAATCTAAAACGAAAATCTTACCAGGCAATGTGTGCTCTGATACCAACTGATAAGGGGGCCCAATCTTTCGATGAGAAAGATAACTTCGATTGTTGATATGACGTTAACGATGAGGCTACTTGATCGAGACAATCAAGTCCATCCTGCAATCGCTACACCACACCCTAGTCGATATCAACTGTACCAAGAACGTGGTTGACCTGAACACGAGGTTCAATTTCTGCAAACAATCGAAGAACAAGTAAGAACAAGATAAAGTGCATTCTGACTATTGTGAATATGAATGAGGAATACAAAGGGTTGAGGCCTGCAATCGCAGTTGTTGGTCTAGTCGACACAAGAACACACGACAAAGTTTCACGATGAAAAACTAATCTAAATAAGTCTGAATTACATGGCCAATTTAGCCTCTATTTATAGGGACATGCAGACCCTTACTTATGAAAAGTTCTCAACACATGAAAAGTAATTAAATCATAGCTGATTCTATCTATATTTTTAAAACCGAAAGATTGTTTTGATGATTTTGTCATGCACAAAAGAAATTTTAGGATGGGGTTAGATCCATTAGAAAGATGACGAAATAAGCTTTCCATACTATACTCACACATTCTAAATGGACTTTTGATGTGAAATCTATGAGCATTTAAAATTGATCCTATCAGGTTGAGTCAGCATCGGCTTGTTTTAATGATTGTCGTGCGCACAAAAGGAATTTGGAGGTAGAGCTAGATCCATTGGAAAGTGGACGAATTCTTCTTTCTATGCTGTACTCGCACTCCTCAACGGAGTTCGTATGCCAAAATTATGCATATTTGAAGTTGGACCTATCAGACTGACTCCGAATTGACCTGAAGGCCGAATTGGATTCTAAGATGTGTCTCGCTGGAGTTGTTTCTTGAGCTGGAACCAAAGTGATGTGGTGACTCTTGTACTCTGCTTGCACATGCTTCTCTTCATTTTGTACTCCTTGCGCTTGATCAACTCCTAAGTTTCTGAGTAAAAGAACATTACATGCATCAGGTAGCAGTCTCTTCTCCATTAAACAGTTATGCATTCATAGAAAAGAGTTCACCTGATAATTTAGTTGTCGTGTACGTGCCCTTGTAATTGGCTTTTGTATTGCTTTAAGTTGAGAAATCTTATTTGTATCCAAAAGTGTGATGTCCTTATCAAATAGACAAAAATGCTAATCAGTTGAACCTTACTCCTGAGATTACTACTATTATGCAGCTGATTTGGAAAAAAACAAAAAGATTTTACCTGGAGTTCAGACTTTTATGTGGCGTCTTCTTACTAGGTTTCTAGGTCTCTAGCTGTTGCTCACAGGATAAACGAAAGAATTCAGTATATTTCAGCCAACTGCGCTAGATGTGGCTGGCATGAAAATGATGAGTACCTTTTTTTTCCATTGTCCTTATACCAGAGAAGTTTGGTTCCACACTGATTTACTTATTAGAACTGAAAATGCGGACTTGGCACAAACAAACATGCTCTCAAATCATTTCTACAATTCTCGATTACAGGTCTACTTCCATCGATGTCAATTTCATTTGTTATTTACTTTGCCATCTTTGGAAGTCTAGGGATGATTTTCTTTTCAAAAAGAAAGAGGCTCCTATTCCTTCTCTTATATTTCAAGCAAAAGCAGCTCAACTTACTCAATATGAGGTCACTCAAGAAGAGAGCCTCTTTCAGTCTCTTGGCTGACAGCCATTGCATGTCAAACATTCCTTCAGCTGTTGATGCCATGATGTTCACCAGGATACCAAGATGTATTACTGATGCTGCCTTAAAAGGATCACAACCGAGTTGGCTTGGGTGTTATCAGGGCGGATTTGGGCCCCTGGCAAGGTGGGCTCTAGCCCAGGGAGTGAAAAAATATGCAGTATATAGCCTAGGTATTTTTAGCTCAACCTGGGGTAATATTACTAGCATTCAGCCCAGCCCATATCCCGCCAGGCTGTCAGTCATCACTCGTCAGCCCATCACACGCTCGTCGCTCACTCGCTCGGCCCATCACACACTCATCGCTCGGCCGCCCACCCCCTCCCTCATCACTTCGCCAGGCCGGGCACCCCTCTCGCTCATCACTTCGCCAGGCCCTCCCCAGATCAGCGCAAGCCCCCCGGCGCCTTCCTCCCCCTCGCTCTCCCCCCGCCGACCCCCTCCTCCCCCTCCCCCTCCCCCTCCCCTGCCGGCCCCCGCCCTCCTCCCTCCTCCCCTCCGCAGATCCGCACAAGCCCCCCTCCCCGACGCCTTCCTCCCCCTCGCTCTCCCCCCGCCGACCCCCTCCTCCCCCTCCCCCTCCACCGCCGCCCCCCGCCGGCCACCGCCCTCCTCGCCCGCCGCCCCCACCGGCCCCTCCTCCCTCCCCGACCCCCTCCTCCCCTCCCCGCCCCTCCTCCCCTCCCCCCACCGCCTCCTCCTCTCCACCCGCCGCCCCGCCTCCCCGCCGCCCCTACTCCTCCCCACCGCCGCCGCCTCGATTTCCAAGCGGCGGCGCTGCCTACTGGTGACACTCTTCTGCTTCTACGGCGAGCGTCCCCCCGCGCCGCGCACCTTCAACTTCCCCGCCTTGCCGTGCCCTAACTCCCCACCGCCACCGCCCCCTCGTCCCAGATCCCGCCGGCCCGCCCCTCATCCTCCCTAGGCCAGATCCTCCCTCCTCGTCGCCCCCCTCTCGCTTGGCTCCTGCCTCCTGGTAATTGCAGGTAAAAATAGTTGTGTTTGGCACATACCAAAATGCCTCATTTGCAGTCAAGTATTACGTGGAATCCTAGTTATGAATATTTATGTGGAGATAAGCCTTTTGGATTTGTATCATCGCTTTAAGGAAATTTACAAATGCTCTGTCATGTTTGTATATCAGAAAAATAGTGTGTATCAATTGATTTGTATAGCCTTTCTGTGTTTGCTATGGGTGTTCCGGGAGCAATTGGGTTTGGCCCGTTTGGGCAGAGCAGTTGTGTTTGCTATGGGTTGCAATGATGGGTGGAATGATGGGCAGAGAAGTTGTTCGTATTTATTCGTACACATGTTTGATTTATTCATACACATGTTTGATTTATTTGTACACTTCGTGTTTGCTATGGGTTGCAATAAATTTAAACTTCATGTTGTTCGTATTTATTCGTACACATGTTTGATCTATTCTCATATGTTGTCCTTACAGGTTCTGGTTCATGTCCAACTATCAATAAAGAAATGACAAGAAAGGATAGAGAGCAAATCTTCGTAATTTAGGTACTCAAATTGTATCTCTATTATGTTACATTTTTTATATTTTGTTATCATACCATATTTTTCTTATTATGTTTTTTGTTTATTTGTTTTGTATTGAACTCAAGTTTCATATCAGTAATGCAATTAGCCAATTATGATATACTTTTGTTATATCGTGGTATGGGTACAAATTGGTGTCAGAGTTCAGCCCGAAACGTAATAAAATCATGATTCCGCCACTGGGTGTTATCATACACACAGCTACACTACACATTCAAGCTATTACTACAAAAGCTACATCTCCTCTGCATGCAGAGGTGCTGGCTAGTTAGCTAGCAGCACATTTTGTTTCTTTGCAGGTACAGGGCTGTCTCCATCTCAGATTGCCAAAAAAACCATCCAATCGTTGACGGAGGATCATAAGAATACATGCGAACGGACAATACGTCCCAATGTTGCAGAAATTAGAGACATACTTAAAAGTACTCAAATGCAGATTATGTCCATCAATCAAGGGAGCATACTCAGATAGCAGACACCTTAGCTTAAGGCTCTTCTGCTAAATAATCAATGTAAATCCTGCAGTAACTTTTCTCATGGGGAAATTGCCCTATCCTTTTATTATGTAAATCGGTGAACTGGGCAAACATCCGTAAAATTTCCTGCGTATGAATGAAATGATGGCCCTGTATGGGGCCTTTTGTGGTAGCATATGGAGTGACAGCCTCCTTCTTGATGTTTAAACTTACGTATAGCACTATTGGCTTATTATAACGTTACAAGTTGAATTTACTGTTCATTGGAGATGCTCTCGGCAAGACAGCGAATAAAAGGATCGTGTAATTCAATTAGTTGGACCAGCAACTCAATTAGCACGTGAGATTTTGCCCATTGCTTAGCTCACAGCCTCACACAAGCACCAGATCTGTCCAAACAGAATAATTCGCCGACGCGGAATTAACGACTGATCAGCCATCCACACATCGAACTTTGGAAATGAATGGGATGCACGAGGCCGTATCGTATGCACATACGGGAGGCGCTGCACGCGTGCACGCGGTGCTTCTCGTACGCCCGATCAAAATCCGACCGTTGCGATGCAAGGCGCTCGCATTTTGCGGAAAACCCACGCCGAGCATCGCGTTTTTTCTCATTTGCCCTCACCCGCATCTCCGTCCCCAAATCACTTCACTCCCTCTCCCGTCCACATTGCGTCTGTCCTGGCAACTCGTGTCCCTCCCGGCGATCTTGCGTCCCTCTTGGCGATCTTTGCATCCATCTGCCGCACGGCCTCTCCCTATCCGTCCCTCTTGGCGATCTTGCATCCATCTACCGCGCGGTCTCTCCCTATCCATCCCTCCTAGCGATTTTGCGACCGTGGCGAGGATGGCCATTGGCCACGGCGAGAAGGACTGCCCGGCAAAGATGGATTCCAACACCGCCCCTCGACGTCCAACCGATTCAGGTATTAAACCAAGAATGCTCTGCACACTGGATTTGTTCATATATTTCTCATTTAAGACCGAGGACTTTCTGTAAAACCCTAACGAAACTGACTCTGCAGCAATGGATCTATCAATATCTTACCAATGCAAGAATGCACTGATTCCCAATCACTGGTTGAGATAACCTCGCCCCTGAGGAGTGATGTGGGATACAGCACACCCAAAAAGGAAAGCTAACATGCCTTTCTCTGTATGAGTGAATTTGTCGATTGACTAAGTTGTCATCAACGCAATGTTTGTTATTTCACACCATTTCCTTTGTGACATTGCAATATTTGTCATTTAGACCCGATTATGATGATGAATTGAAGCCAACTATAGGGATGGAACTTGAAGATATTGAGTCCATGGAGAAGTTCTACAAGTTGTATGCACATAACATGGGTTTTTTAGTTCGTATTGGGCAACGAAAGTTGTTGAATAAGGTGGTTCAATACAAACGCTTCATGTGCTCGAGGAAAGGTTATAGGTCCAAGAAAGGTAAGGAGATTGCTACCTCTAATAACAAGATAGACCATATGAAGGAAACTAGATGTGGATGTGATGCATATATTTTCGTGAAGCTGTGTAGTGATAACAAGTATAAGATAACTTCAATGGTTGAGCACTATAATCATGGACTTGTGTCACCTGATAAGCTTTATTTGATTAGATCGAATCGTTGAGTTAGTGAGAGAGCAAAACATATATTGTACACATGCTACAAAGCTAGCATAGGCATCTCGTAGGCTTATAGGCTACTTCATATCAGTGAGGGTGATTTTGAGAACGTCGAATGCACGAAGAGAGACTTGCAAAATTACTATCGTGACCTTAGAAAAAAAATCAAGAATACAGGTGCTAAAATATTTGTGATCCAGTTTGAGAGAAAAAAGGAAGCCAATTCATCCTTTTTCTTTGATTTTGTCATGGAAGAGCAGTGTAGGTTCGTGCTGTTAAGTAGTGTATGAAGTGTATAGTATATTGGCCCATTAGCCTCAATAGGCTTAGGATTGAATCATATATATATCCATGTATATCTCCCTCATATGCAATGGAATAGAGTTGAGTCTTCCTCACTTACACATGGTATCGGAGCAGGCGTGCTCCTGCTCCTTCCATCGCTGACTTCTCGCTGGCGAGTTAGCCACCGGCGGGGTCTCTGGCGAGCACCTTTTGTTCCATCCACCGCGGCGCCTCTACCACCAGCTCGCAGCTGTCTTCATGCCGGATTCGCGCACCTACGCTGGTTGTTTGCGTTCGCCCCCTGCCGTCCTCTCCATCGCCGTTGAGCCCGGCCGGATATGGACACTGTCGGTTGTCTTCGCGCCGGATCCAATCTTCTCTATGGTTGCTAGCACCAGATCCGACGGTCGTCCTCTTTGGCTGCGGTAGCCCACTGCCTGTTGAAGCCCGTCGCTGTCCTCTTCGGCTGCATCTGCCCTATGGCCATCCTCTTCGACTGCGTCTGCCTATCGCCGTCCTCTTTAGTTATGTTGGCTGCATCCGCCCACCACCGTCCTCTTTGGCTACATCCGCCCGCCATGTCCTCTTCGATCGACACCCGTCGAGCTTGCCAAAGGGAAGGTCGCTGAGCTTGTCTGCATTCACCCGTTGAGCTTGCTCGCTGACGCCACTCGACTGAAGGGAAGGTTTCTGAGGTCACCGGTGGATGCCGTTGACTGTTTTGGATTGTGGCTTGTCTGACTTGGGGGCAACTGAAGATCACCCTTTTTAATAGGGCAACTGGAGATCACCCTTTTAACACATAGTACTTGCATCCCCTCTGGATCTGGTTCCAGAAGTGACCATCTCGCCATCCTTTTTCCATTTGCAGTGTTGCTTGCCACTCCTTGACATCTCTATTTTACATTATGACTACTGTTATCCATTTCTTGGTGGCATTGCTTTTTTGGCCTTAGATATTAAGCTTAATAGTTAGAACTATCATGAGTGCGCATCGTTTGTTCATATGCTTTTCAAATCGATTGGTCTTGCTTCACACCTCTTTGAGGAACCCCCTAATCTTCATGCAGTGGATCCGTCAGCTGATCAAGCCTAGAGGAGTGCTGATGATCGTGTGATGGGCATCTTTGCATGAGTGTAGAGATATCCATTTGGATGACTGTAGTGGATCTCTCATCAACTCAAAAAATGTGGGAGTATCCAATAGCACTATTACCAGAGTAGTGAGGCTCTTCACTTTTCGCTTCACTAGAACCTTCAGAATCTCCGGCAACAACAAGATGTTATTGTAGAAGAGTTCTACAGTGCTTTCAGACGTCTTTCGAGTCAGCTAAACTCTATGGTGCCCCTAGCTCACTCTGGATGCAAGGATTGTGCAGCCAAGGAAAGGTATGATCAGTAGAATCTCATGTTTGACTTTGTGATGACACTTCGTTCAGAGTTTGAGCCCATTCGGGTTCAGCTTCTTGGTCGTTCTACATTGCCTACTATGGCTGAAGCTCTCTGTGTTTTGATTGCGGAGGAGACTCGTCTTCAATCACTTGCTATCTCTCCAATGTCTTTACCTCATACTGTCCTGGCGGCCCTCGGTAGACTGGCTTTACCATGGTTTCTTACTCTAAAGAGCTCATTTGTTCTCATTGCAAGAAGCCTGGTAATACCACTTAGTGTTACTTCAAGCTTTATCCTGAGTTATTGGCTGAGTTGAGGGCCAAGTGTGGTTCATCTCATCGTAGCATGGCTGCTAGTGCTTCCTCTACTAACATGACTACTATTGATTCTTCTGCCAGCTCTACGGGACTTATTACTACTAAGTCTTAGTATTAGTCAAATGGATTTGCTGTATCCCTATCTGTGTCAGACACTACTCTTCCTTGGATATTGGACTCAAGGGCCTCTTTTCATATGACTGCTGATAGCTCTCAGCTAACAGCATGTAGACCTGTCACAGATGGTACTCAAATTCAAACAGCTGATGGTACTACCTGTTCAGTTACACATGAAGGCACTCTTTCCATTTCACAACTTGTTATTCCAGAAGTTTCCCTTGTGCCTCAACTCTCTATAAATCTATTGTTTGTTGGTTAGCTCACTGATATGCATCTCTTTGTTGGTTTTGATGATTCTTCGTGCTTTGTTCAGGATGTCGGACCCGAGCTCTCATTGGTATTGGCCATTGCCATAAACATTCT
Organism: Melocanna baccifera; assembly: GCA_036346265.1. Taxonomy (NCBI): domain Eukaryota; kingdom Viridiplantae; phylum Streptophyta; class Magnoliopsida; order Poales; family Poaceae; genus Melocanna; species Melocanna baccifera. Next base: position 14,960,882 of record CM070692.1, on the reverse strand, counting down.
TGAGGACTCTACATTCTAGATCGTTTAAGTCTTTCTCCATCTACACCGTCCACCTGTTTTGGCTTCATCATATGCTTTGGCTTCTGCTTCCACTACTACTTTTCCCCAATGGCATTATCGTTTAGGTCATCTATATGGGTCACATTTATCTACTTTAGTTCGTTAAGGTGTCCTAGGTCATGTATCTATTGATACAAGTTATGATTGTAAGGGTTGTCGACTTGGTAAACATGTACAACTCCCATATCCCTCTAGTGATTCTAAAGCTAGTCATCCTTTTGATTTGGTCCATTCTGATGTCTAGAGACCTGCTCCTTTTGAATTCAAAGGTGGTCACAAGTACTATGTAATTTTTATTGATGATCATTCTTGTTACAGTGAAGCATCGCTCTCAATTGTTGTCTATATATATCAGTCTTTTACTAAGATGATTCACACTCAGTTTTCTTCCACCATTCGTACTTGTCATTCTGATTTCGGGGGAGAGTATTTGTCCACTACCTTTTGTCATTGTTTGTCTTCTAAAAGTACTCTTGCTCAACTCTTCTGCTCGGTGCTCTTGCTCAGAATGGTATGGCTGAATGTAAGCATCGTCACATAATTGAGACTACTCGTACTCTTTTAATTGCATCATTTTTTCCTTCTCATTTTTGGGCAGAAGCTGTCTCTATAGCTGTTTATCTCATCAACCTTCAACCTTCCTCTCATCTTCAGGGCATATGCTCCGGAGAGATCTTGTTTGGATCTCTTCTGAGTTATGATCATCTTCGTATTTTTTGTTGTACTTGCTATGTTTTGCTTGCTCCTAGGGAGTGCATCAAGATGATGGCTCAGTCGGTAGAGTGTCTTTCTTAGATATAGTCTTGAACATAAGAGCTATCATTGCTATGATTCCTCTGCCTGTCTCATTCGCATATCTCGTGATGTCACCTTTGATGAGAGTCGCCCTTTTTCTATTCTTCTACTGCTTCTCCATCCTCCACATACTCTATTTCTTTTTTATATCTTCCTTCTATTCCCTCAGTTGAGTCAACCCCTCAACTTGAGACTTCTGTTATGTCATCTTCTCCTCCTCCAACTCCTTCAATCATACCTTCTGTAGCAGACATATCTCCTTTTTCTTTTCACTATAGTCATCAGTCTAGATTTCTTCTAGACTCTCTCTCTTCCACTCCTGTTCCTTCTAATATTCCAGCCAGTACTACTACTGCTCATCTTGATGATCCACTGCCTGTACCTCGGTATGACCTTCGTGACTATGCTACTATTACTGCTCCTGATCGTTTTGGTTTTTCCACTACTTGTGTTGTATATGAGCCTAATACCTATTTAGGAGGCGCTTGTATTCTTGAGTCGTAGATGGCCATGTCCGAGGATCATTGAATAGCAGCAATTGCTCCAACCTGATACTGTTACATATAGGGATCATTGAATCAAGTAGAAAGCTTACATTCTTTTCATCACAATGACACACAAAACTTACATTCTTTTGATTACAATGACACCTGCATTCCAGAACAAGCAGCCAAACAACTTTGCATTCCAGAACAAGCTTTCAAAATTGGCATTCTAGAAAATTGCATTCCAGAACAACAATAGCCAGAACAACCTTACAATCTACATTCAAAAATTTTACATTGAACTATCCAGGAGGCCAAAATACAACTACATAAGTCGACTGATACCAGCCAAAATATCGAGGAAGCCCAAACAACCAGCACGTCGTCGTGGCGGTTGCCGCTGGCGCCAACAGAGCCCTACAACTGATTTAGGGGGTGTCGGGTCTCCATCGCCATCACTTTGGCCGAGGGATGGGAGAGGGAGACGGTGGGGGAGAGCCGTGGCCTTGTTGTCATCTTGTTGCCACCAATAGCAAACCCTAAAGGGATTTGGGGGTGCATGGTGGAAGGAGTCAAGGGAGTGGAGGGAAGATCGAGGCAGAGGCAGCATCGCGCTGTGACTGAGGGATGGAGAGGGAGAGCAAGAGCTATGGCCTTCCACCGCTGCGGCCGTCACTCGGTGGTTGCTCAGTTTGGGGATGGACATGGGGGAGCGAAGTGATTTGGGGATAGAGATGTGGGTGAGGACCTCTCGGGTGAGGGCAAATGAGAAAGAATGCGAAGCTCGGCGGGGTTTTTTTCGCAAAATATGTGCACCTCGATCGCAATGGTCAAATTTTGATTGGGTGGACAAGAAGTGCTACGTGCACGCATGCAGCACTGCTCGCATATGCATATGATACGGCCTCGGGATGCACAACACTCAACAGTGCTAGGATTCTTTTGCACACTCCCATTTCTTGGGAATGAAACATTTTACTCATCTTCTACATATTCGAGATAGCAGAAACTGAAAATTACAACATAGTCCTCAGATCCCCAAAGGAGAAATTAAACTCCCAGTACAGGACAAGGGGGAATAGCTTTTAATTGTAATCACTCTATCTCGCAATATAAATCTGGTGTATATATCTATAAAACATATTATTTAAGTAATATATAATAGAATTGAACCACAATTGCTTCTATTAGATAGATATAATACTATTTTTCTATTAGAGATAAATATAATATTATTAAGTATTACTTAAATAATATAATTTCTAGATATAAGGTCTGTTCTTTTTGGCTATGGCTGATGGCTTTTTGGCTGTTTGTGATAGAGATTGCGGAAAAAGAGATACCCGCTTACAATTTTTTATGGTACAGATATTAGTTTTTTAATGTGTACTACAATTAACTTGTAGATCCTATCTTAAAAAAATACTCCGTTTAAAAGTTAGTTACTATAGTAAAAACCAAAAGTGATTTTTAGAAACCGCAAAGAATATAGTCATATACACTGCACTTATATTACAGGAAGGATAGTAGCAGTGACTTTATTTTCTCCGGCTGCAGAGAGATTAGGAGTAAGGAAGCACACTGTGAGGCTGGCAAACACAAAGAACTCTTTCTTTCTTCCAGAAATTACAAAACTGTCCCTCACGGAGGCTCGCACTGCTTAAGTGTTAATACTAACACACCAAGGGTGCGAAACGCAAGAACGAAAGAAAGAAGGATGCTTGCAGCTGTATACCCGCCTGTGATCAGAAGCGGGGAAACCACGAGATGGCGTCCTCGCCAGCGCTGCCCCCGACGTCGTCCCGAGCGGCCGGGCCGGCGCGGCAGAGCAGGCAGGAGAGGCGGGTCTGGTCAAACCAGCCGTCGAGACAGGCGGCGTGGAAGGCGTGGCGGCAGGCGAGCGTGCGCACGCGGTCGCCCTCCACCATCGCCGACAAACAGATCGTGCAGTCGCCTGCCGCGCCTCCGGTGGAGACGGAGGAGGAGGCGAGGTGGTCGGCGAGCACCGTGAGGCCGGAGGAGAGGGTAGAGATGTTCCCCGAGGAGGGGTCGGGGCCTGCGCCGGAGCCGGAGAAGAGGGACGCGAGCGCGGATGCGAGGGAGGCGAGGTGGAGCAGCGACAGCGGCGCTGCGTCGGAGACGTCGTGGAGGTGGCTCGAGAGGCCCATGTCTTTTAGGTAGCTCCTCCGAGCTCGATCGAGAGCTTCGCCTCGCGTCGCGTGTAGTTGCGCGCCTGGTTGGTGCGGTGGTAGGCGGTAGCTAGCGTGTGCACTTCAACGGATTATGCAGAAAAATTCAATGGCCACAAATTCTCCGTACGAAAAAATTCCTCTCTAAAAAAAAAGACTCCAACATCACAAATCTAAATAATTGTTAAAAAAATATTAAGTAACAGCTAGACACTTCCTTTGCTAATTTGAGAATACTTACCGAGTTGAAATGTTAGATGCCCGTCAGGGGCGGACCCAGGAAAAAAAATCTAGGTAGGGCGAAGTCCAGTGACGAACCTAGGAAAAAAAACTAGGTAGACTGAAGTCGGAAGCGTGAAATAAACAATAGTACCCAAAAGCAAAACAATTCATGATCAAACTATGTTGCAATCACACTAATAAAAGTATGTGATATGAAATAAAAACAACAACTACAATTCGCATGTTAACATATATAGATAATGGAAGGACAATGAAAAATACCTCACTAATGAAGCTTAATCCACAATTGTAGATGAGCTGTAAAAAAGACAACATGTCAATTGTGAAAGATAGATAAATCAGTAGTGTTTGAGAAGAATTTGAGATGCGGGGTTGGGTTGGGCTGGGGTTAGCAAAGGATCAAAAGAAATCAAGAATTTGAGATTTTTTTAAAAAAAATCGGTTTTGTTTCAACCTACCCCCTTAAAAGAATCTCGTCCTCGAGATTAACTAGACTCAAGGAGTAGGTTTGGAAAGATAGATGAGTCAGTATTGTTATAATTTGATAATAGAACATAAAAGATACAATAAAAAGAAGAAGACAAAAGACATATCACTAGATAACTAAGTACGTCTAGGAGAATGAGGATAGGTTAGGACTATATAAAAGCATATTTATCATATTAACTCCTAAGCAAGTGAGCATGGATAACATCATTCTTCAAGAACTTAATCTGTTACTCCAAGTAGTTGAAGAACTGAGTATTTCTCAGCATCTTCAGTGGTGCTTTCGTCAGGCCATACAAAATAACTAGCTCTGAATTTAAGCCGGACACTATTTTGAACAAAACAGCACCCAAAAAAATTCTCCAGTCTCCATAAACATTCATCATTTTAATTTGGAATCCTAGTAGTCCTGTACTCCCATTTCTCCAGCACTATTGGTATGTACAATCAGATAGCTTGCGATTTCCCTGCAGCACCACTACCTGAAGATTCTGAACTCTGAAGCCTGAACAATTCAGCTACCGCATCATTGTCTAATAACTCTAATCCATGCCATCATTACTGATGTGTAAATCATACAAATCGAGCACATAATATATATGTGATGATAAATCCAAATACACAAGGATCTTCTCCAAAACTACGGAAGGGGCAGTTGAAGATCTGCAACGGCAATTCTGCATAGTGCTTGTGCATACCACTTTTGTCGATCTGATATTCCAAATTTCTGGCCGGTGGCCACCGAGGCTGAGCCGTGCCTGCCCGCTGGCCGCCGCGGTGCCGCCCACTGCGCCGCTCCCTCTGGCCGTCGCACCTCTCCCACCGCCCATTGTGCCGCGCCTCCACACTCCCACTAGGGTTAGGGTTGGCTCTCACCTCCCACAGTCACCTCTCTGGCTCTCAGTGCCTCGGTCTCAACTCGATTGACGCATTGAGCATTGGCCTTCACTACGGGCTTCTCTCGGTGACTCGGTGTTGGTCTCTCCATTGGGCCAGGGCGCCAGGCAGTGGACCGGAGCCGGATTCCTCCACGTGGGCCGTCGCCACTCCCACGGGCCATGACGTAGGAGCCAGGTCACCTGGAGAGTACGAGACGCCGGGCAGGCGACCCGAGCTCAGGCGGCCGCCCGACCTCGCCGGAAGGGCAGGTTCGCCACTGATGCCCGTGTACCTAGTTAGATTTAAGCACAACCTAATCTGGACCATTGGATGAAAGAATTCTCTCCCCCACTCTTATATGCAAGGTCACTACTCAGTGCAAAGCTCTGACACACCACCTTTGCTTTCACCCTATGTGTGTTCTTCTTCCTCTTCTCCATCTTTCCTTTTTCCCTTTGTTATTCATTAGGGACCATTGACCCTTTTCATCGCCTCTCGTCTACTTTTTCATCTTAAAATCCTAGTATCTTTTTGGACCTTTAAAAATTATTTTTCTATAGTAAAATATTTTTTTATAATAATAAACTTTAAACATAGTATCTTTTAAAGATAGAGTCTACAAATCGATTATAATAACTATCTTGCCATACACGCAACATCACAAAACATTGGCTATGCCAATGGTGAGGCCAGCTAGCTTCCTTCTTACCCTCGTGGTCCTGCCATCGACTTCGGTGGCGTGTTGCAGTTTTCTTCTTCAGGGTTTTGGTTACCAGCTATTTTTTTAAAATGGGAGGCACGGTAAAACGAATTTTGTGAAAACCAGAAAATTTCGGCAATTTTTTGAATCCAAAATTTGAATTTTGTTTATGAAAAGAAAGAAAAATCAGAAAACGCTGCAGTTTTGAAGATTAGAGCAGGACTTGCAATAACCAACACAGCTACCCTACCACCCGTGCGCGTGCATACATCTGTTATGTTGTAGTTCTGAAATTCGTTCATATGTTGATGAAATTCATGCAAATCTGATTCCGGTAAATTCGGTTTTCGCCTGTTTTCAGTGAATTTCAGCCGGTAAATTGAACCTTGCTCTACCTTCAATCTGAGGGATTCAAAGTTTTGAAAATTGTATGCGAAAATCCAAAGCAGTGCTAGGAAATACTAGATAACCATGTTGCATTGCATATGTTACTAGAAACATGCCACGAGGTGAGTTAATTTTCCAATGCTCTGTAGTCTGATTAGTCTCTTTCCCACCAAAGTATACTAGAAAAAAGTAATAAAAAGTGGACCACCAGAGAGAGCCGATCAGAGAACGTCACGTACGCTCCATTTGTAGAAAGTTGGGCCGCCTTTATCCTCATTAAAATTAGCACGGATCAACTGGCCACATACTGATTTGCGGATGCGTTCGTGCCCACCCATCAATTTCTTAAGAATTCGAACAATGGAGACCACTACTGGCTGTATCATGTTGTACTTAGTAACTTGCAGCTACGTCAAGTAGCAGAGGTTTTTTTCGTGATAGAGTCTCCATTGTTCGCGACCTGATCTGTCCCTACTGGAATTTGCACATGACCTCGATGGAAATCTTTGTTTACTAGGGGAGCATTCGAGACGTGGGTTTAGTAAACTGGACAGGTGTGCAGAGGATCTGAGGTGGTCCACGTTTATTGCATCGAAATATGCCTTGCGAGTTGCGACTTGCGTAATACATACTACCATGCATGCATGACGTGTTTTTGCCCCCACAAGTCCACAACGTGGACGCAAACAGGAGCCCACGAACACGAGGAAGTATTCTGTGCTACCTACCTCACTGAGCTATAATATTATCTCTTTTAAAATACGATGTAAATGATCATAAAAATTTGAAAAACAATTGATAGCATGAATATAAAAGCAATCTATCATGCCACCAAATTTTAAATCTAAATTTGATCTATATAAAGAAATAAAAAAGATAAATTCAGCTAAAAAGGAAATTAGAAAATAAAAAAAAAGATAAAGCTACTTGTTAACTGCAATTACCTTTTTTTTTCTCGTAATGTAAGTCATGTTTTCAGATGAGTTTTTGTATGACAATTCCTCGTGTCATGACCTATCTTACAAAAATTTTAAGAATATTTATAAATGTTTGTGTCATATTTTGATGAGAGTAATTAGTATATGCAAAAATTATATTATAAAGTATTTTTCATGACAAGTCCACTAGAATTATTTTTATATCAGATTATTGCATTCCTCGAAGAAATAATACTAACCTTTTAGCGCTGTTCCAAATAATCATCACACATCTTTAGCTGTTTTATGCTGTCTTTTTAATTTGCACCGTGTACCTGTACTCTATAGAATTTTTTTAAATAATTCTTTTTTATTAAAAATACAGAATTATATCCATGTTTTTTATTTTTTTTAAAATGACTCTCAATCGTCCAACTGTTGGTCAATTGGACCCTATTGCGCAACGACCGAGCAGCATACATGCAGCAACTGTACCGTTGGACGACAGGGATGCAGTCACCCAATGGTCAGGTGATAGGTACTGTTGCCCAACCGTTGGGTGACAACACTTCTTATCATCCAACGGTGTGGCGACTGGATGCCTTATATTGTCGCGCCCGAGTGCATTAGCTCGTTGAATCTGCCGATGTCGAGCGAGTGCGAGAAGAGGAGAGGAAAGAAAGAAAAAAAGAGGAGAGAAGTGGAAAGAAAAGGAAAGGAGAGGAGAAGAGGAGAGGGAGAAGGAGAGGAGGAGGTTCCACTAGTTCTGTGGGGGGAGATTCATCCGTAAGGTAAAAATTTGAGGAGAGGGAGAAGGAGAGGAGGAGGTTCCACTAGTTCTGTGGGGGGAGATTCATCCGTAAGGTAAAAATTTTGTTAGGTTTAAGTCTATATTTTTGTAGTAAGTAAATAGTTTGTTTAGTATAAAGAAGAAAATAACTAGTATCTGTAGAAAAATATAGTTATAGAAAAGAATAGTACAACTTTGGTTAGATTAATTAGTCCCATTAGGTACGAAGGAATTAGTCCCATTAGAGTAACGAAAGCAAGAAGATAGGAGAATGAAAAGAAAAGGGAGGAGAAACACGCTTATAATTAATTTATTTCACTGTGAATACTTAACTAGGAGGATCCCGTGGTATGTTAAGAGTACTGTAAAGAATTTTGTAGTCATGTGAAAACGCAAAACATTGTTAGACAACATTTAGGATTAATTAGGAATGAATTTAATGTTATAAGTACATTGAAAATTCATGCGTACCGTTAAAACTGGTATATTGCCATTTAAATTCTCAAAACCTATTAGGAATTATTTAAAGTAGGAAAGTGCTCGAGTAGAGAGAGAAGAGCGACATCGGTGTGCATAGGAGCAGATAGGGAGTCGATGCATATTGAGGTAGAGGAAAGGGAGCAGTATCGGTGCGAATGAGGAAGGGTTGCGCTATGAGGGAAAAATTAACCGATATGAAGAGACCTACATGTTCATTGTGGACTCTGCCTTAGGGAATGAATGATGTCTTAACCATGTGGTAGTGTAGTTGTTCACGATAGACAAATAGTCGTAGAAATCTAAATTACAGTACAACAGTAATTTCATAATGTGCGATGCGATTTGACTAGTTGCAATATTGAAAATATTTACAAGTAGACATTAGCCATGCCGGTACCCAATACATCGAGAGTGCATTGCGGTGTTGGCTTCGTTCATGAAGGTTCGTACGGTGTTGACTTGAGCAATTTTCCGTAAGCCACTTTGGTACACCTAGACGGCGAGAATACTCAAATAGCAGATATGGTGTACTGGCTCACCCATAACTTCTCCTTAGACGCTGAGGTGTGCAGCATCATCGAACAAGGGCTTTAGAGCTGATCTCCCATGCATATTAGATGGGAGTTAATAAGACTAATACACACAGTTGTGTGGAAGGGCTTTTTGGAAGGCTGCCGATGTCGTGGATATAAGTGCGTGCTGCTTGTGCAACCATATCCAAAAGAAGTTGTACAAGGTCTTGCCGATGGATATCATCCGAGTGGTGGGAGCAGCTCAGGCGCCCAATATGTTGGTCAAGAAGAGGACCGGCTAATGTTATGGAGGGTGCGGAGGATGTTGCTTGTGATGAGACCGACGTGGTAGATGTAGGAGAGGAAGATTAGTCACCGCGTGCTAAGCCTATAGGACGGCTGATGAAGGGGAGCATATAGAGTACATAGTGTGTCAAATAGATAGTGATGACCGGATGACCTGGGTTGAAGAGAAAGCTATACAGGAGAACGACGAAGACAATTTCGATGAGGACGAAGCTCCCATCCCCCAAGAATGGAACAGGATTGACACTGAGGGTGTTGCTGTGCATGATGAGCATGAATCACCATGGGAGTACCATGGCGTAAAGGTTCGGTTGCACTCAATGTTTGCTCACAAGTCATCCTTGTAGGATGCCATTAAGTTGTGGGGCTTGTCTAAGCAGTGCGAGCAGGCTAGTTGTCCTTGATGAGTGCACGCACGCAGACCAAAGTATGAGACTTACTGGGTTGTCTCGAAGATGAAGCCGCACTCTTGCATGCTTAGCATTGTTTTACCAAGGCATCGTAACCTAACGTCTATCTTCATAACCAATTTGATATATGGAGAGATAGTGAAGAAGAAAGACATGGAAGCCAAGCGCATCATAGTGGCTATTGAGAAGAAATTCAAATACAAGATTAGCTATGTAAAGGCGTGTCGTACAAGCAAAAGGCTTTGGAAAAATGATTCAGGTCTTTCAAGGTGGCACGCGACAACCTTCCTAATATGCTTCAGGTGCTACAGGATAGAAAGCCAGGCACATACACTGTTGTGAAGGACAAGCTATCTACAAGGTTGCTAGATTTCACGGTATTGTAGAGCGCCTTCATAGCCTTCGTTGCCTACATCGAGACTTTTAGGCATATGCTGCCATGATCTTAGTTGACGAGACCTTTTTAATTGGTAAATACAAGGGCCAGATCCTTATGGTCATTGGTGTCGATGGCAATAATCAAAATTTGCCCTTGGCCATCACATTCGTTGAAAGTGAGAATTACAACAGCCTCTCGAAACGAAGCCTCTCGTACCTCCAACCCTAACCTATGCCTTAACGTTCCCACCGAGCGTTCATCACAAGACCCGCCCGTGGGGGAGACACCCCCCTCTGCTGGTGCAGGAACGCATGCAAGTTCTTCAAGTCCAAGGAGTAGTTGAGATTGGGCATGCATTATTGAGGTTGCGGTAACACGCCTGGGACTATCCCGACCGACGTTGGGACACTGCCCACTATTGGCAGCCGGTAAGGACATGTTATAGTACATTCCCTACCGGTTCTCTTCTATGGTATGCACTAACAATCTCTTCCCTCTTGCTGTAGTCTCTGGATCTGCTATGCGTATGCCACAAATGGATCGATCCTTCCCTTTTCTTTGTGAAGCTGAGTTTGATTTTTTGGATGTGGATCTAGATGAAAGAAACAAATTTGCACCATATCAAGCAAAGTTGGTCCAATGGGTTCAGTAGGAAACAAGAAGGCATTCAAAGAGCTCGACCAGAATTAATATGCTACCACCAATAGACTCATTTTTTTTGGAGCGACAAGGGAAAGTTTGAAGGCTTCAACTATACTAGATTGGATCTATATATCTCTCTTTTCATGGGCTATTCTAACAAACCAATCATGGCATCCTTTCAAGGCACAGGGGCCAAGATTTGAAACTATTGGGCCAACCATCTAGGATAGATCCATCCGAATTTAAAGGGATATAAGAAAGACCATTGGAGATAATGTGCGATGATTCTAAATGTACGCAACAACTCAGAACAAATTGATCAGTAGATTCAGAAATTGGGTGGAATACCTAGTCGAGCTAAAATTCAGAAATTGGGTCCATGAGGATTTGTTGAGAATTTTTGGAGATCTGAAGGGTTTTTTTGTGTTGAAGAATAATCCTAGAAATGACGGTGGAAGAGAAAAAGGAGAGGAAAGGGTAAAGACCGGTCTTATTTATATAGAGAACATATAAGTGTAGGACTATCATTCCGCATATGTGCCACATTAAGTTTCACCAAAAATCAAGGTGACAGTTGTTTATCATGTCAGGATGATGGATGAAATTGACTTTGCTACAAAGGAGTAACACTTGACATTTTTGTAAAGGTTTCATCTTCACAAAACTCGGAGAGCATGTGCTGCCACCAGATTTTGGCATGTAAAATAGTCGGCAAAGTTATCTGTGGCATTTGACGTAATTATAAGGAAAGATTGGGATTTGCCAAACATAAGGCACGCTAAGAACTCTCCAAAATATGTCGACTAAGGAAAGATAGATGTGAAGAAAAATTCATCAATAGAGATTGAAGACGAGATGATTTGAAGACAGATAAGAACTCGATCAAAGGAAAGATTGAACTAACACGAAGAGTGAGAAGCACAATCCAAGATTGAATTAGCTATTTTAGACTATAAATACCCTATACTAGTTGATGCAAAAATATTCACATGCCAACATTTACTACCTTTTTGCATCTACTTTTCTAGCACTATAGGAGCAGGTCGTAGCTAGTAGAATCTTACCTTCGGAATTTAACTTTGCTCAATATTGCTTTGCATCAACATATTCATCAATCTATGAGATACACATATCCCTTATTTCAAGATTCATTCCTATTCATTATTACTTTGCATTGATGTTTCATCCAAAATCGACTTTCACTTAGGTTTACCTATCGTCGACTTTCCTGATTTGCTGAAAAATTCACTGCCACGTCACACACGCTGCTAGATAGCACCTGTCGTAGGGGTGGCCCCCACCTAAACCCAGCTAGCATGTCAAAGGACGTAGTTGCCCTCGGTCGGAGGCTTCGCTGTAAGGTTACGATTATAAACACGCTCCTTCACGAGGGCACAGATATATATACCATGCCAGCTCTTGGCAGAGACCGAGAGGTCATTTGTTCACCTAACTCTCCACTACCATACCCTCTCTCTCTGTTTGGCCTGTAGCGATAACAGTTGGCGCCGTCCGTGGGGACGACGGAAGCAAGAAGACCTCAAGAAGGATGGCACCAACATCGTCAGCGGCGAAGAGGAGGAAAGGGGTCGCGGAGGCGGCACCTCGCGTCAGCATCGGCACTGCGGCGTCGGCATTGGCGGCTATAGGAGTGAACGATAACACTCGCGCCGACGCCGCCGACCCAACCCGCCGCCGCCGACGCGCACTGCCGACTCCAACTCGCTGCCGACACGGCCGCCAACTCCAACTCGCGCCGCGACGCCGCCGACTCAACCCGCGCCGCCGACGCGCCGACTCAACCTCGCTCGCCGATGTAGCTGCGGCTCGACTTCGCCACTACCACAGCACCAGCTGGGCGGCAAAGGGCACTGGCGTAGACATCCACGGAGACGCGGAAGCGTCAAACGGTCCTGCTAATACTGCGACCCGGGCCGGCAACGCGGGAATCCACCGCACCGATGGGGTGGACAATTTGGCGGTGTAGGCAGTGGTCGCGGCTGTCAAGCCAGCGCGATCAGGTGCACCGTCCATTTTGACTACGCCCGTAGTACAAAGATCCTCGCCGACGCTCTCCATGCGCCCGGCCAGAGCCGCGATCTCGCGACACCATGCGAACCATGCAAGAGGCTTCGAGCTCGGCACCGACGGCCGCCGCGGCTGGGACCCGCCGCAAAGATCGCAGCAAGCGCCCCCGTAGGTTCAGGTCGTCAATGTCATCGCCGGAGGTTCGTCGTCGGGAACCTCGCGGTAGCCACAGCCGGGTGTAGCTCAGGGTCAAGTCACCTTCGCGCCCGCTGATACCCGGGGCGTGGAGTTTCCCCACCACGACCCCCTGCTCGTCTGAGTCGATATTGCAGGATGCGACGTCTGGCGCGTCCTCATCGACGAAGGTAGTTCGGCGAATGTGCTTTTCGCGGAGGCCCTCGGCCGCATGGGAATCCCTCACTGTCGATTGCAACCATCGAGGACCCTATTATGTGGCCTTGGCGGCCAATCCCTAAATATATTAGGCCAAGTATACCTCCAAGTCTCCTTCCATCAGGGTGATAATATTAGGATAGAAGGCGTCATCTTCGACGTCGCGGACACCCCAAGCCCATACAACGCCATTCTGGGCCGCCCTGCCCTCGTCTCCTTCGAGGGGGTCCCACATCATGGCTTCCTGTGCCTGAAGCTCCCAGGCCCGCGAGGCGTCATCACTATCTTCGGCGACCAGGACCTTGCCCGACGCACGGAGTTCACAAGTCCCCACCGTAGGGTGCACGCCCTCGCAGGCAAGCCTAAGGCGGACACACCATCCGCCCCGGGGTGGACCCCTAAGCCTCGACCGGAGGGCGAAGTCAAGGGGGTCCACCTCCAGGCCAACGGTCGAGTCGTCTCCATAGGCGACGGCTTCCCCCCAGAGATGGAGCAAGGGCTCCTCCAAGTTCTCCGGAACAACGCAGACGTCTTCACATTGTCCCCAGAGGACATCAAGGGTGTGGACCGCTCCCTTATCGAGCACAACCTAGCGGTCCGTCAGGACGCCAAGCCGGTCAGGCAAAGGCTTCGACGTATGTCCGCGGACCGGCAGCAGACGGCCAAGGTGGAAGTGGTGAAGCTCCTGCGGGCTGGCGTCATCCGCGAAGTTCAACACCCGGATTGGCTCGCCAATCCGGTGCTAGTGAAGAAAGCCAACGGTGCCTGGCGCATGTGCATCGATTTCACTGCCCTCAACAAGGCGTGCCCGAAGGATGACTACCCCCTCCCACGTGTCGACCAACTAGTCGACGCTATGGCCGGCTGCGAACTCATGAGCTTCTTGGACGCTTACTCCGGTTATCATCAAATCTACATGGCCAAGGATGACGAAGACAAAACCAGCTTTATCACTCCGATAGGAACATACTGCTTTGTCAGAATGCCCTTCGGTCCAAGAATGCGGCGCAACTTTCACCCGCCTCATTGCGCTGGCGCTGACCTCCCAGCTAGGGAGGAATGTCGAGGCGTACGTTGACGATGTGGTCGTCAAAACCAAGCAATTGGCCGCTCATGGCCACGATCTCCAAGAGATCTTCGACAATCTCCGGAAGGCGGGCATCAAGCTCAACTCGGACAAGTGCGTGTTCGGTGTGCGGGCGGGCAAGCTTTTGGGCTTCCTGGTGTCGGGGCGAGGTATCCAAGCCAATCCCGACAAAGTCGACGCAATCCATGCCATGGAGCCGCCCAAAACGACACGAGAAGTCCAAAGACTCGCTGGCCGCATGGCTGCGCTGAGCCGCTTTTTGCTCAGGGCAGCGGAGCGCGGCCTGCCCTTCAAAACCTTGCGCGGTTGCGATGGATTTCGTTGGGACGCCGACTGCGCCAGCGCCTTCGACGACCTCAAGAAGCACCTTGCAAGCCTACCCACGCTGGTCGCCCCGGCACCAGAGGCTCCGCTTTTACTTTACCCCGTCACCTCCGCGACAGCCGTCAGCGTCGTCCTCATTCTCGAGGAGGGTGTTCATCAACGCCCAGTCTACTTTGTCTCTGAAGCCCTCCAAGGCGCAAAGACGCGGTACACGGAGGTTGAGAAGTTGGCTTATGCCCTAGTCATGGCCTCGGGAAAGCTCCGACATTACTTCCTCGCCCATCCAATCACGGTGCCGTCCTCGTTTCCTCTGGCGGAGATGTTGCACAATAAAGAGGCCACGGGACGCATCAGGAAGTGGGCAGCCGAACTCGCCCCTTTTTCACTGACATATGCTTCGCGCACAACAATCAAGTCCCAAATCCTTGCGGACTTTCTCGCGGAGTGGACCCCAGCGGCCCAGCATGCCAAGCAGCCAGAGGACCCGGTATGGACGCTTGACACCGACGGCGCATACTGCGTCTCCGGCGCAGGCGTGGGGGCGGTGGTCACTACACCGGAGCGACACCGCCTGTTATACTCGGCGCGCCTCGCATTTCCCGCCACCAACAACACCGCGGAGTACGAGGTGCTACTTTTCGGCCTAGTAAAGCTCAAAGCTCTGGGGGCGCAACGAGTCCTCGTCCGCACGGACTCAAGGCTAGTGGCGGGGCAAGTCGAAAAGTCTTACCAGGCCAAGGACCCCAACCTGGCCAAGTACTTGGCAGCTGTGCGAGCCAAGGAGCGGCATTTCCTGGGCGTCACGGTCAAGGCCATTCCCCGAGCAGAAAACGAGCAGACGGACATTCTTGCAAAGGCCGCCAGCCAACAACTCCCCGCTCCCGAAGGCGCATTCTACGAGGTCCTGCACGCGGCGGCCATCACGTAGGACAATCGCGACGCTGCCCTAGTCCACCAGATCATCCATCAAGGCGACTGGCGAGAGCCAATTCACGCCTTCCTACAGGGCATAGCCGAGCCTGACGACCCTGATGATCTCCGCCGCCTATAATGCCACGCCAGATCCTTCCAGATACTCGACGGAGTGCTCTACAAAAGAGGGGTCTACGCACCGCTCCTACGGTGCCTCTCACGCGAAGAGGGAAACACCTCCTGGCGGAAATCCATGCGGGCCTTTGCGGCTCGCATTTGGCGCCGAGGTCGCTCGTCGGCAAGGCATTTAGGCAGGACTTCTACTGGCCAACCGCCATCGCTGACGCCCAAGAACTTGTGCGCCGGTGTCAAGGCTGCCAATGGATGGGATGGGTAATTCATAGACCCCCCACCGGCTTCAACCCCATCCCCCCTGTATGGCCGTTGGCACGGTGGGGCATCAACGTGGTCGGACCTTTGCCCCGAGCCCCAGGAGATTTGTACTTCATCGTGGTCGCTTTGGAATATTTTTCCAGGTGGCCAGAGGCTGTGGCCCTAGCCAAAATCACCTCGACAGCCATGCAGCGCTTCCTTTGGCAGAATATCATATGCCGCTTCAGAGTGCCCAAGGAGATCACCGCCGATAATGGCCTGCAGTTCAACTCTGCTCCGTTCAGAGAGTTCTACAACGACATGGGCATCATACTTCGGTTCGCCTCGGTCGGACACCCACAGTCCAATGGAGCGGTCGAGCGGGCGAACGGTGCCATCTCCGCCGGGGTCAAAAAACGCCTTGTCGGGCTACCAAAAGGCAAGTGGCCCGGTGAGCTCCACAACATCCTCTGGTCGCTTCACACAACAGCGACACGCCCGACGGGATTCACGCCGTTCAAACTCCTCTTCGGCGATGAGGCAATGACGCCCGAAGAGATCAAGGTCGGCTCGCGGAGGGTCCTCACCCAGGCACCAGATGAAGAGCGCCAGTTGTCCCTGGACCTCCTCGACGGAGAGCGCGTCAAGGCCACCCAACACGTCGCCAAATACGCCCGCCAGATGGCGCGCAGGCAGGGCCGTTTTGTGTATCTGCGAGCATTCCAGCCGGGGGACCTTGTCCTCAGGTAGGCGCTTCACGCAGACATGGTCGGCAAACTAGAGTCCAAGTGGGAAGGCCCGTACATTGTCACAGCAGCACTACAGCGAGGAGCTTATCACCTCGCCACACTGGAAGGGCAAACGCTCCGCCACACATGGAATGCGGACAGGTTGCGGAAGTACTATGTTTAGGCCAGTAAGGTTCGCCGTCATGGCAGCAAGTCCAACGGTCAGTCCCTGACTTCCTGTACTCGCTCACCCAAGCAAACGAGAATTTAATAAAATTCGTCGTTTGCGGAGCTATTCGTACCCCCCACCAAAAACGTGCGGAGCCTTGACTTCGCGCGCACTCTACGGAGTATAAATAAGACGTGGATATTTTCCCTGCGCACTCCACTGAGTATAAACAAGACGCGGGATTCTGCGCACGCGATGGTGTTGTCACCACGCGTACTCCCCGGAGTATAAAGACGTGGTCGATGTTCCCACGCACCGCACAGAGACCCACCTCCGCACGCGCACCACATGGAGACTCACCTCCGCACACGCAGGCATAGAGACCCACCTCCGCACACGCACCACATGGAGACTCATCTCCGCACACGCACTCCACGGAGGTCCGCCTCCGCACACACTCTACGGAGTATAAATAAGACGTAGCGATGAGGTCCGCCTCCGCACGCACTCTACGGAGTATAAATAAGACGTAGCGACGAGGTCCACCTCCGCACGCACTCTACGGAGTATAAATAAGACGTAGCGACGAGGTCCGCCTCCGCACGCACTCTACGGATTATAAATAAGACGTAGCGACGAGGTCCGCCTCCGCACGCACTCTACGGAGTATAAATAAGACGCAGCGGGGGGACGCCCTCGCGCGTACTCTGCGGAGTATAAATAAGACGCGGATGTTTTCCCTACGCACTCTACTGAGTCTAAACAAGACGCGGATGTTTCGTGCACGCGAGTGCGTACCCTCCGGAATTTAAGTAAGTCGTGGTTGATAGTCCCACGCATTCTCCGGAGTACGAACAAAGACGCGGATGTTTTCCCTGCGCACTCTACTGAGTCTAAACAAGACGCGGATGTTCCACGCACGCGAGGGCGTACCCTCCAGAAATTAAGTAAGTCGTGGTTGATAGTCCCACGCATGCTCCGGAGTATAAACAAGACGTGCATGTCCCGCGTGCGCGTTGGCGTACCCTCCGGAGCCTAGCTAGGCCGTGGTTGACAGTCCCACGCGTGCTCCGGACCACCGCTTCAAAGGGTAGGGGACGGAGCACGATAGCGTCTACTCCAACTAGACGCCAGCTCCGCTGCCACCACTTTGAAGGGTAGGGGACGGAGCGCGATCGCATCTACTCCAACTAGGTGCCAGCTCCGCTGCCACCACTTTGAAGGGTAGGGGACGGAGCGCGATCGCGTCTACTGCAACCAGGCGTCGGCTCCGCTGCCACCACTTTGAAGGGTAGGGGACGGAGCGCGATCACGTCTACTCCAACTAGGCGCCAGCTCCGCTGCCACCACTTCGAAGGGTAGGGGACGCAGCGCGATCGCCTCTACTTCAACCAGGCGCCAGCTCCGCTACCACCGCTTCGAAGGGTAGGGGACGGAGCGCTCGCGCGCATACTTCGAATATGCGCCAGCCCCGTCACCACCACTCTTCGCCCGCAGGGCGTTATTGCCTCTACAATAAGCGAACGCGGTTGGGAGGTGCCAACCTCCGTCGTATTAACAATCAATTGTACAAGCAGCATGCAGCTGTGCAGTACTCGACACAACAGTCCTCTTTTCCGTTAGCAAGAAAAAGAAAACAATAGCAAAAGCAAAAGTTACATCACAACCACCAGCTCCCGGACGACACTAGGAGTCGGCGCCGTCTTCGGTGCGCTGACGAGCCTCCTCCAACCACTCGAGGAAGTTGCCTTCCCGGTGTAGCGTCCGCCGCAACAACACTTTGGCTGCTTCCTCTCCAAAGTGGCACCAGATCCCCTCGTAGAAGCTCTGCACGGCAGGCATGGTGGTGTGGACTGCACCGGACAATACCCCGGCCCCGGTCGGAGCGCTCAAGCTTGGAGCGGCCAGCTCTTTCACGTGCTCACACCCCCGGGCGTGGAGCGTGGCAAAGGCGAGGCATGCGCTGGCGTAGCTGCAGTGATCGCCGAAGGCTTTCGCACCGCAAAGCGCCAAGCTCGATCCCTCCTCAATCCGCGCCAACGACTACCCCACGTCCGCAGTGTCGTGGGTAAGGTCCAGCACGACGACGGAAAGGTCCCACAGGGCCCCCTCCAAAGACCCCATGGCCCTCCAAGCTGCCGCGGATGCCTCGCCCAGAGCCTGGCTCCTCTCCTCCAGGGCCATGCTAAGCTGGGCCTTCTCCTCCTCCAGCGCGCCGATTCGCCCAAGTAAGCCGGCACACTCCTCTACCGCGGCACGTTGGGCCTCTTCGGCAGCACGTTGTGCCATCGCCGCCGCGCGAACTTCCGCCTCTAATACACAGATGCGGTCGTCCTTCGTGGCATGAGCCTCGTCGACAGCACGAAGCTGCTCCTCCAGCGCCCTCCGTTCGCGCATGCGCGCCTCATCCAGAGCCCGGCCGATGGCGACCACCTAACAACAGGAGGACATGGCTATTTAGCATGCACGCGGTGGGTGATGTCAATGGCGGGCCCAGGAGCTTACCTTCATCCCCGCGGCGCCCAGTGCGAGTGCAAGCAGGTCCCCCCCGCACGACGACAGCGCTCGCCGATCCAGCCTGCCGTCACCACATTCCGTGGCTCCGTTGAGGGCACGGAGCGCCTCCCGTTGTGGCACGAAGTCAGACACGGTGAGCCTCGGGGGCCTCGCGGCCGCATTAGGTGTCCGCGCTGCGTTTTGCGCAACATCACCGCTGACCTCGCAGACACCACCACTGACCTCGTAGACACCACCGCTGCTCGATCCTTGCCCGCGTCCGGGCGACTTCCCCTATCCTGACGTCGACGACGGCATGAGCGAACAAATCGGAGAGAGCTTCGCGAAGTCACGGGGAGAAAAGGAATTACGCCTACCTCCGCCACCCCCCACTACGGTGTGGGGAGGTGTCGGCTCAGCCCCTGCCTGGGAAGCAATAACCCCCTCCTCAGTCAGAGTGGCCTCGCGGTCGGATCCCAGGCCCCCACCGACCGCGCCCGCCACATGGAATTGCCCTGCCCGCGAAGGCGATCGCAACCGACGGCGCTTCGCTGCTGGAGAGCCAGATGAAGCACCCCCGACCGCTCCAGTACCTGCACCTTCTGGAGCGGGCGGCATGTCCGCGGCGGCTGCAGCAGGTGACAACGACGAGTGCTCCGCTGCTCCAGTTGTCGCCAGGCCTAGGGCCGGCGGAAGGTTTGTGGCAACCACCATGGGCGACGACGACGCGGGAGGCAGGTCCTCGCCAACCGGCATTGGCGACAAGGCCTCGTCTTCAACGACGTCGCTGCCAAGGCCCGCCTCACCACCTAGGTCCTTGCTGGCCGCAGCGTGACCCTCCGCGCTGCCATGCACGGACCCACCCCCGGACACGTCGTCTGGATCAGCGGCCTCTGTCGCTAAGCCGGCGGACGGGTCAGAGATAGTAGCTCGGGACCGGGACCTTCGCCGGCGGGAGACGCCCCCGCCCCGCTGGCACCATCGCGGCGACGGGGTGAACTCCGCACCGGCACTGGGCGCTCTAGCACAGCGAGGCCTAGGACTTCGCACACCCGATTTATCCGCCCTAGCCTTGCAGGCCTGGTTGCGGTTTCACGCAGGGTGTGCTCTTTCCACATGTACGACCCCAGGAAGGCATCCACGGCGCCCTCAGCGTCCTCCAACGAAAGCATTGCATAGCTGGTGGGCTGCTGCAGCGACGACACCGAGGGGCGGACGCCATCCCTCCGCGTACCACCCCGTTCGTATCTCCACAGGACAGACAGCGGAGACACCCCGTACATGGTAAATTCCTCGGCAAGATCGCGCATGTTGAACCGAAGTGTGACGCCGCCAAGTCTCCGTGCCTGCCACTGATCCTCGCTCACCGGCTTCAGCCATGGGCAGTAGTCGAAAGCTATCGGCTGACCCAAGATCGCAGACATCGGTCGGCGCCACGCGAGAGTAGAACCACTGCCGCATCCACCCCTCCCACTTCTCCTTCGTCGCCAGAGCGGGGACCAGATGTGCGTAGCCCGACCGCACCACGAAGTGGACGCTGCCAAAGTTGGACAGTGCCCCTCCTGTGACTCTCTTTGGCTGACAGCGTGCATCATGAAGAAGGGCGAATAGGCTCGCGCGGGGATGAGCGCCTTCTACTCGAATTGCCCAGGCGAACACCGCCAAGCGGACTATCGCATTCGGGGTCAGTTGTGCCAACTCCAAGCCATAAGCCTTCAAGACCTCACCGACAAAGAGCATCGACGGCATCCGGAGTCCAGCCTCGAAGAATGTGCCGAAGACAATCGCCTCTGACTCCTCGGGATGAGGCTCCACTTCGTCGCGGCCGGGCAGGCGAGCTCCATAGCGGTCATCTATCTTCTTCTCCTGCAGGAGAGCTTTGATCATCTCCTCTGTGGCAAGGCTTCACCCTAGCACCGCGGAGCACTGCCCTTGCGAGCCCCGCCGGGCGTCGTATAGCTTGCGGGCCCGCAGCGGCTTACGAGCCACCACTGAAAATTCCGCCGCAGGCGGCGTCGAGCTGCGCTGGCCCGACGAAGCGCTAGCACTAACCCGACAGCTGGAATCTCCGTGGCTTGCCATCCTTCTTTCTGCACGGAGGATTGCTGGAGCACAGGCGGGTGGATTTCGCGCAGCAACGCAAAACAACCAAACGAACGCGCACCGACGAGATGCACGCCCGTGCGCCAGTAAAGCACCTTTTATACAGCCCCTTCGCGTCCCATGACCGGGAGGGCAACCAGCAGGAGCCCGTCGGTTCGCTCCACCCATGATCGAGAAGCGTAACTGCCCGTGGGACAGCTCGCCACGTGTCCCGCCTCTCTTGGGAACAGACACGGGCTCGCGGTCACAAGGCTGCTGACATCCCACGGTGCGCCAACCAGGCAACGCCGCGTATACCTACTTACTCGGGACGTCGTATGCATAATCGCGCAGAACCGCCTCACTGCTCAACACACCACACAACGACTCCGGACAGAGCGAAGGGGCCGCCCCGCGCCAAACAAGGCTTTTCGGCTCCGCAGCACGGCCCCGGCAATAGCTGTGGCTCCGTGGAGGGAAGGCTCCGAGGCCGTCAACGACTTCGACGTTTCGACGAAGCCCCCGCCCCGGGCGCCAAGCGACCTCAGCTTTGCCCTTCTCGAAGCCTTCACTTTTGCGGAGCAACCCCATGTTCGCCCTCGGCCATGGCGCTGCAGCAGGCAGCCGTGCGTCCGCACGCCATGCCCAGCGGCGCCCCTTCCACTCGGGTGGCCCGCAACGACCCCGGCACCCGTTGCACGTTACACCTTTTCACCCTCACCACAACTGTTCTCACACCTAATGTGTCCCCTACATTTTCATGGATGCTAGGTTGCAGAAAGAAGTAGCGCGGCTGGTTAGTCGAAGGGAGTCCGCATCGACAAGGTCTTCACCTATACGCCACCAACGCACCCCCACCGCAATCACCCAGCGCAAGGCTTCAACAGCGATTCCGCTGCGGCCCCCCGGCCTCGACTACGCGGAGCCATGAGGGCCTACATACGTCAAATCATCTACGCCCACAACCACACGATGTCACAGGCCGCGGGGACGGAGGGAGCCAAAGGACTCGGCAACATGGCTTCGGCCTGTGAAGCCCTTCACCATGAGAGGCTCCTGTCGTAGGGGTGGCTCCCACCTAAACCCAGCTAGCCTGTCAAAGGACGTAGTTGCCCTCGGTCGGAGGCTTCGCTGTAAGGTTACAATTGTAAACACGCTCCTTCACGAGGGCACAGATATATATATACCATGCCAGCTCTTGGCAGAGACCGAGAGGTCATTTGTTCCCCTAACTCTCCATTACCATACCCTCTCTCTCTGTTTGGCCTGTAGCCACAACAGCACCCTTTGTAGAGAGTGGTACTAATATTAGGAATTCTCCAGTGGCAACAAATGGTATCTCTACTGTTCGATGGAGGGATTCAAATCTCATTTTAAGAAAATCTTGGCTGGCTGCAGCAACTAGTCAAAAACCACACGAAAATTTTCAAGAGTAAATTGCACCATAGATACATAAACTTGTGAGGTGGGTGCATCTACATCACTAAAAATGAACCATATATTTAGGTCAATGAACTTGTTAAACCATGCAAAGGATATCCAAAAGAGGTTTTCCAAGGATAACAAGGCATCCGTGTGGCCTAATACTTATATGCCATTGATGTGGATGCTGACATAAGAAGGTGAAGGCCTCTGTCTCCACCCCACTAGCTATGCCCATTTGTGTGTCCATCAACACCATTCCAAAGCATTGAAAAGTAATTTGATTTCGATTGAGAAGGAAGATGCAAGCTTTCTGCAGTGCAGTGATAGGATTAATTGCAACGTGAATTCTTATTGTTTTATGGTTGCATGAGATTCATATGGAGCAAATGCAGTTGTTACTAGATGCATATGGAGAAAAAAGGCAATGAAGAAGAAGGCGATGGGCCTGTCCACGTGCTCCAGATCATGTCGGCTGCGGCTAACTACTTTCTACAGTGCCTATTTGACAAACACATCAAATCATCGAGTGGTGCCCCCTCCTTTATTTATGTCATATCCTTCAGCCGCCATGCCTCATCATATATCATGTTGCTCCTACTTCTCGACAAGAGGTCACAGCCTGAGACCTAAAAGTGGCTGTCAATGCACAGGACTAGGTTGCCTACTATCGAATTTGGGAGAATAACAAGGGGAAACACTAATCACCAATATACTTTATTGATGTGGCCAAAGAGTATTTACGGGAGTGTGACAATGAATGTGAATGGTTCCATTGTGTTGTTGTAGGCATGTAAGCCTCCCTATTTATACAAATCTAAAGCATGGCAGTTAATATTTGAATAGGTGCCTGTTGTCTTCAAGGGTGAGTCTTTTTTGTGTCTTGACATGTTGTGTTCTTTGTCAAACATCGCAACTTATTGGACACACCATTAACTACATTCACGTGTCAAATTAAACCATCACATGGAAAACCATCTCAACCAGTTAATACTTTGCTTGAGGAAGCGAACAGTTACCAATCATAATTGACCATCGCTAGTCATTTGTTTGAGTGTAACTGATCTTCGATCAGTTATATTTGTTAAAGGAGAAAACTTTCTCTTTTATGTGCTCGCAAGCTAGATAAGGTACTTAGTGGACACTAGCTCACGCCTAGACATGGAATTTTATTTTGACTCATGTTGACCAAATATATTGATGTGGTCAAGAAACCTTGTCAACGGCCAACTGTGGTTCAACGAAGAGAGTGAGAAGAAAGTATGTGAAGGATAGACAAAAAGTGGGTGAAAAGAGAGAAAGAAGGGGAAAAGTTGCCACATAAGCAAGGGGAAGAGTTTCCACATAAGCATTAGTGTCATATGGATGCCTTGTTAGCGTTGCAAAGCCTCTTTTGGACCTTTTTTTGTGTGGTTTAATAAGTTCATTGACCTAAATACATGGTTTGATAATGTAGTGACGTAGATGCACCCATTTCACAAGTTTATGTACTTGTGATGCAATTTACTCAATTTTCAAATTAAAATTTTGAATTTTTCTTTTGTTTTTTGCAAATTAAAGATGCAAAACGATAGAGATTCAATAGATGTTCAAATAGAGATAGTATGGAGATGAAATAAATGTGAAATAGAGAAGAAGTTTGGATACCATATAACTTTTTAAGGCAGATGACCTTATACTTGAAGTGATTGAATTGGATACCGTGTAATTTGAAGTGAGTTGGACTAGATTTAGGTGCAAATGGGCCTGTTTGGGTCGATTTTTAGTCCAAGCCCATCGTTTCGAGCATCAGATAGTGGTATATGAAAGTATTCAGATATATCAACCCAAATATTTAGTCAGCCCAGACCAATAATTAGCAACTATACCCATCTTATTATGTTCGGTCCAGACCAACATGCGCTTGCTTCTGTATACTAGTATGTTGTATTCTTCCTGTGGACCATGACAGTCCTTGTGTCTAGCTATTTTTTTTGGTATATTTTTTTATCCACTCAGAACAAACAAGGAAATTGACATTGCTAAGGAGTACTAAGGTGTTTTCTCACTACAAGAGTACTCGAATCTTCTATCCCTCTGATTTGCCTTGAGATTTGCGTCTCTAGTAGTGTCTCTGGTGACCTGCAACCATGGTAGAACTCCGGTGAGTTAGGTTTAGGGTTTGGGATAAAGTTAGGTTCACCGAAACCCCTCGAGTATAGAGGGAGACCAAGAGGGGGACCAGTGGTAAGCGGCGGTGGGGCGGCATGGAGGTCAACGGGGCTAATGAAGATGAGAGCGGTTAGAAGGCGGTGGGGGATCTCATCGGAGAGGAGGAAGAAGTGTGGCGCAGGGACAACTCACCGAAGAGGAGGAAGAAGGCGGTGTGGGAGGGTGCTTGCAGTGAAGAGTGGGAGCAGGAGGGGTAGTGGCTCGCCGACGACCAACGCCGCCACCGGGAACGACTGTGATGGTGGTGGGGTGGGGAGATGGCTAGGATTTGGTGAGGGGAGGGGAAGGAGAGAGAATTTATGTGGTTTAGAGAGGGATGAGATGCTTTTGATCTAAGATTCAATTGCTCAAAATTTGAGTACCCGCTAAAAAAATAGCACATGCTACCTAGACACCACCAACAAAAAAAGTAGTTATTCTTTTTAAAAATTATTTTACCAGTACACATAGCTGGGTGGCATGCTTGATAGCTTCACATTCAGGGGCGCACCCTCCCATGTGGCAAGAGGTATGCCGGCCGCAATAGCCTCCCTCCGGCTGAGACCCCCTCCCCTCCTTTCCCCTCTAGTCCCCTTCCGACGCTTGGTAGAAGACAACCTTGTTTATCTATTTATTCGCGTGCTGGCCGTCATTGCTCACAGCACCTTGAGTTTTGAGTATACCAAAAATTCCGAACCAGCTCACTAGATGTTGGCACCATTTGCTACTGCCCTGCGACCTCGATGAGCTACTACCTGAGTAGTTCCGCCTCAAAGCATCTACAAAGGGAGGGGGGAGAGAGAGAGTCTGATCTGAATCTTGGTAAAGGAAGAGGTGGGTGGTGGTGCTTGATGTCCATGGGCCATGGTGTGGATGAGTATTGGGATTGTGGAGTATTTGCTAGAGAGCGAAGAGCAAGCAAGAAAGAAATGAATTGTGGGAAGGGCAGCAGCAAGAAGAAGAAAGGTGGACTTTGGTGGCCAATCGATGTGGAATAGGTTAAATGAGTGGGTAGAATTTTTTTACTTTATTAAATGGATAAAGCTATCTTGGGGGCATTATAATTACTCTTATAAAATGTACATTGTTATATCCTTTGTTACTAAGTAAGTTCAATATAAAGTTAAAGATATATATAAATATAATTAAATATGTTATTTTTAAATTTCTGAAACAATACACTAGAATCCGATACCCAAATGTTCCATTCCAACAAACAAATCAGAAAAGCCTCCGGAATAGTATTGATAACTTTGCTTTGACTACCGTAACGCAGTTTGGGTACTATATGTCTAGTGCCTATGCAAGAGGTGGTAGTATGCTTAGTGGCCAATTGGGCGCTAGGGATTATGCCCTGGCTAAATTTAGTCCTGGGTTTGTCACTATTCACATTAGCATCCACTGCAAATCTTGGCAAAATTTGAGATGGTCTGCTGACAATAATTTGGCAGATGGGTGGATCGAGCAAAACTATAACAAAACCATGGTATCATCTGCGATCCTTTGGCATATACATGAGTACTTCATTCTTAAAAAAAGATCATGAATGACCGCTTGTTCTTCTTCTCTAAGGGCAAACGCATGAACACCGTAATTCTAATCATACCTGGGCCTGCCTGTTTAAGAAAGAAATCTAAAACAGTTCAAAGAAGAAATTTAACTTTGTGTTCTTCCATGATGCACGTGGTCAACTGTCAGGCTCCTCAGCGCCCATGAGAGTTCTCTCGAACTTGACGGCGAATGTGCAAAGACCAGCAGCCGCTAGCCTAGGCGCCTTTTCGATAAACACATTATTGAAATTTATTGGACAAAAAACTATTCGTACCATGTTTTTGACCTACGGCCTATACTTTTATGACTGTGGCCTAACTTCGTGCTGGAATGGTCTTTTTTTTCCTCCTCCGTAATGTCCGACTGTTGCTAACTCTTCTTATGGGATTTCATTGTGTTTGTGGCTAACCGATATTGCTTTTATCATTTAGCGATGACATTCATGTTTCTCATTGCGAGTCATATCTATGAACTAACTTGGGAATTAGGCTGCATGTTTTTCACCTAGGGCCTACACTTTTTGAGTGTCCTTGAGGTCAGACTGTCACTAACTCTTCTTGTGGGATTCATCCACAAACACAATTTTTATGTTGGACCGATGTTGCTCATTATCATTTAGCTATTGTATTTATTTTTCTCATTGCCGGTCAAATTTATCGTACTAATTTCGAAATTGAGGACAACATCAAGGATCTTTTAGAAGCACATAACCTCCTAGGCATCGATTACAGTGTAGGCATAGGGGTCTTTACGACACAATCAATAATTTGAGTTATTTTTAGATTATGATCATATTGACTTCTACTTTTGAATTCTGTTTAGAGAAGTTAGAAGCTAATATGAATATCCGGTTTTTCGAAACGGCTTCTCTACTCCTTTCGCTACCATCTTACTCTAGGGATAAAGTAGGGGGTCATGAGTGCATCACCCATTCTACTCCTCTCGCTTCTGTCACGCACACGCATCTTACTATCACTTTTTGCACTGCTTGCTCTCTTCTTCTAAAAGCTACTTATTTTAACTACTATTATTATTTTCAGCCAAAAACCTTTAACAAATGTCAATACCAATGCACCCTTTTAGTTAGGTCCTGCTCTAGCTTCTTTAGGGGACTCTACAAGGCACAAGGGAAAAGTCTGTTCGATGCGTGCTAGTACTATATGTCTGCTCTTTCTAGCTTATGTATTATGGCTTATAATTTATGACTTCTCTTGAATAAATAAATGTGACGGTTTCTCTATCATTGTTTCAAAGCGGCTTATTGAAATAATCTTTTAGAATCGATTTATCGATTTTTAATTTATTTATACAAACACTTCTAATAAAACCATAAATTATAGCCCAAAAAATAACCCACGGATCTAGGCCCCATGTATCATCAAGAACTTCTCACATTCATTCTAGGTCCTCTTGATTTACATCCGTCTTTTTTATCTCTTTACCACCAATGATTGCAAGTATTTATACGGAAACGTTTATGCACGTAGCATCACTGTTAGGTGTCACCCTCCAACCTGTGCTACCGTCGGTGCTGCTCGACTAGTAGTTTGTGTTTGAGAGTATTTGGACAAGTATTGAGAGAACTATTGCTTTATTGATCTGTCTCTTTCTCAGTACATGATTCTTACAATATATAGATGATGTAGGGGCGGTAGTTGCCTGTGACAAACCGGCGTCCGTACGGATCGCCGGCATCCGTACGGACCGACACGTCCGTACGGATCGTCGCGTCCGTACGGACACGACCATTGGGCACAATTTGTCTGTAACACTCCCCCTTGAACAATGTGTCGTCACATGATCATCTTGATTCATCATCTTGGAAAAAACTCCAAAAACCCTGTAGGAAAAATATGAGGAGAACCAAAAGAGTAGATATGCCATGAAAAACTCATTTAAAACCCAGTAGGAAAATTTAAGAAAAATGATATGGCATATATTTGATTATATCTGTTAAAAAAAACCCATGTGGGGAAAATAGAGATATAATATGTGTATATATAATATGTGTATGATTACGTTGTCATATTGCCTCATTAAAAACCTTGATGAGAACCTTAGAGGAAAACTCATAAAGGGAAAAGAGTACAATATTTATACTTGAACGGGTTAAGTCTTAGGAGATTTCTCCCCCTGATATTTGCAAATCACGTAGTCTTCGCATACCAATTCCATAAATATATTTCTGAAATGTGAAAGTTGGTAATGACTTAGTGAATAAGTCTGCGAGATTATCACAAGACTTAGTTTGCAGAATAGTTATCTCCCCACTCTCTTGCAATTAGTTTAGGTGCAATATGTTTTGTGATATTGCTCTTTATGTAACCCATTTGCATTTGAACAACGCAAGCAGCATTATCTTCGTAGATAATGGTGGGTGATGCGATAGCACCTATACCACATGATTGTTGTATGTGGTTAATCATTCTGCAAAGCCATACACATTCACGTGATGCTTCATATAATGGAATTATTTCAGAATGATTAGTGGATGTAGCCACTAGTGTCTATTTCGAAGACTTCCAAGAGATGGCTGTTCCACCATGTAAAAACACAAAGCCTGTTTGAGATCTGGCGTTATGGGGATCTGATAAATAGCCAGCATCTGTATATCCTATTAAATCCATACCTTTGTTCTTCTGGAAGAATAGACCGAGATCTTTAGTACCTTGAAGATATCTAAGAATATTCTTCACTCCTACCCAATGTCTTTTGGTTGGAGCAACGCTATATCTAGCAAGTAGATTTACTGCAAATGCAATATCCGGCCGGGTGCAATTTGCAAGGTATATAAGCGCTCCGATGGCACTGAGATATGGAACCTCGGGTCCCAATAGCTCTTGATTGTCATCTCGGGGTCTGAATGGATCTTTGTCCCTGTCTAGAGATCGAACAACCATGAGGGTTTTCGATGGATATGCTTTGTCCATATTGAATTTCTCCAATATTTTATGGACATAGGCTGATTAATGCACTAGAATGCCTGTATGATGGTGCTCAAGTTGTATACCTAAGCAAAATTTGGTTTTACCCAAATCCTTCATTTCAAATTCCGTCTTAAAATGATTACGTATTTCATCTATATCTTGTGTATTACCAATGATATTGAGATCATCGACATACACAGATATAATGCAAAATCCTATTGAGGATCTTTTCATGAACACGCATGGGCAATCATCATTGTTGGAGTATCCCTTTTTGGTTAGGAACTCGCTTAGTCGGTTGTACCACATTCTACCCGACTGTTTCAAGCCGTATAGAGACTTGTTCAATTTTACACAATATATATTGCGATTTGCGCTTGGATTCGGAATTGAAATTCCATCAGGAACTTTCATGTATATGTCTGAATCAAGTGACCCATAAAGATATGCAGTCACTACATCCATCAACTGCAAAGATAGATGATTTTGTACTGCCAATGATATTAAATATCGAAATGTTATTCCACTCATTACTGGAGAATAGGTTTCATTGAAATCAATGCCGGGTCTCTGCGTGAACCCTTGTGCTACAAGCCTTGCTTTGTATCTCACCACCTCATTGTTTTCATTCCGTTTACGGATGAAAACCCATTTGAATCCGACAGGGAATACATTGGGAGGTGTATGTATCACATTGGTGAATACATTTCTTTTCTTGAGCGAGGCTAACTCCTCTTGAATTGCATCCTTCCATTGAGTCCAGTCTGAGCGCTGTTTGCACTCTGCCATGGTCTTATGATCTAGATCATTTTGAAGGTTGTTTGCAATTGTTGTGGAGACATAAATGTTGACAATTGTAGTCTTACGATCATATGATTCTCCAGAATCAGTATAGTTAGTGGAAAGTTCTTGGACCCCTGGTGACTCAATGTTATTTCTCAAAACATTTGAGTCGGGGTATTCCGATGTCCTAGGATCAGAATTTGAGTGCACTGTTGATTTGGGTTTAAGGATCCTTTGGTGTCTATCAACATGAGGTTGATCTGCATTTACATTATTGTGTTTCCTTTATTGCTTGTTAGAAGCTGTATCCGCCACTTGTGCCGTACTTCTCCCCCTCTTATTTTGAACTGGGAGTTGAGTGGTATTTTGCGGTACCTCCACTCTTTCAGGCACATTTCTAGCAGGATTATAGGATTTTGTGACACCCTTATAATCAGTAAATGCATCTGGCAGATTATTTATGATGTTTTGCAAATGAATAAGTTTCTGAACTTGAAGTTCAGTCTCTCTGGTACGTGGATCTGAGGCAGAAATGCCTTGAACATTCCAATCAATTTCCTGGCATTTAGTTTGGTACTTGTTGTCTCCCCCTAATGCCGGGAAATGTTCTCATTGAATATGCAATCAGCGAACCGGGCCGTAAACAGGTCCCCAGTTAGGGGCTCGAGGTATTTTATAATCGACGGAGATTTATACCCAACATAGATCCCAAGTTTCCTGTGTGGTCCCAGTGAGGTACGCTGCGGTGGTGAGATCGGTACGTATGTAGCGCAACCGAACTTTCGCAGATGGGAAATATCTGGTGGATTTCCACATACTAATTGTAGCGGGGAAGTGCTATGATATGCAGTTGGACGCAATTGGATTAAGTCAGCAGCGTGTAAAACTGCATGACCCCAACATGATGTTGGTAAGTTGCAATTCTGTAACAATGGTCTTGCGATGAACTTGATTCTCTTGATGAGAGATTCTGCTAAACCATTTTGTGTATGAACATATGGAACAGAGTGTTGAACTTGTATCCCCAGAGCCATACAATAGTCATTGAAGGCATGGGATGAAAATTCAGCAGCATTGTCCATTCGAATTGATTGAATTCGATATTCAGGATAATGTGCTCGTAATTGGATAATTTGACCAATTAACTTAGCAAATGCATGATTTCGTGTGGATAAAAGACACACATGTGATCATCTAGTAGATGTGTCAATGAGAACCATGAAATACCTGAATGGTCCACACAATTGTTGTATTGGACCACATATATCTCCTTGAATGCGTTCAAGAAATTTAAGTGGTTCAGCTCTGATTTTAAGATAAGAGGGTCTTAAAATCAATTTTCCAGTGGCACATGAAGTGCACACAAAATCTGAGGATTCCGGAAATTTTGTTTTAAGGTATGTATGACCAATGGAATTGCTAATAATTTTCCTCATCATTCCAATGCCTGGATGGCCAATGCGATCATGCCATGTTTGGAATGTGTTAGTGTGTTGAAAAATTACTTTGTTCGCAATATGTTGAATCGGTTTGATGTATGTATAGTACAATCCGGAGGTTAAAGATGGAATTTTTTCTAGTACTTGTTTGCCATATCCGTTGTTTTTGGTGAGGATGAGATATTCCTCTTTGTTGTCATTTTGGGTTTCAACATGGAAACCATTCTGACGGATATCTCTATAACTGAGTAGGGTACGTGTTGAATCGGGATACAAGAGTGCATTCTTAATTTCTAACTGTGTACCCATAGGGAGAATGATAGAGGCACGACCAGAGCCTACTATCATTGCATCGCGTTCAGCGATGGTTAAAATATTTCCTTTCCTCCTAGTGAGAGTTAGAAAATATTTGGTGTCCCTAAGTATAGAGTTTGTGGTGCTGCTGTCCACAAGGCATAATTCCTCCTCCATTTGATTGACTCCAAAAATCTATATACACAAAAGAAGAATTTAATGAAATTCTCTTGGTGGTATATATAGAATTCATACAAACTTAGTTACAATATTGAATATGTTCGATATTGAAGCATGCAAGCTTACAATAGATGACAACATTGTTTATTTTACAACACTGTAGTACTTAATAACTATGGCCAGAGGAGTCTAATTGAGATCTCCAAACATGTCTTGAGAAGTAAATTCTTCAAGTGTGTCCTCGGTGCTCATGAAATCATCCTTCTTTGGAGAAGTACATGTGTCCTTGAGTTCTTCAACGAACTTTTGAGAGCATCCAGCTTCATTGTTGTTGCATAGGAGATTGAAGTGCGCTTCAAATCTCTTCTCTTGAGTATGCTTGCCTTGAGCTGAAGACTGGAGGTAGAGGTTCACAATGTGCTTCGGGGTACGGCATTTCTTGGTAGGATGGTTGTAGCAACCACATTTTTGACAAACTGCAGTTTTGTCAATTTTCTTACCAAAATTGCCTTTACCCTTCTTGAATCCACCGTGCTTTTGCTTCATGTTGCGTTTGTTTTTACCTTTAAAGTTCTTTGAGTGGTCTTTTGAACCACGAAACTTAGTGTTATTCTGATTAGCATGAACTTCAGGAAGTGGAACAGCCCTAATGGGGCGTTGCTGATGGTTCTTTAAAAGATGTTCAGCATGCTTCTCGGCCTGAAGTATTGTATGCATAAGATCAGAATAAGATTGGTAATTGGCAGCACGCCATTGTTGCTGGAGGACCCTGTCAAATGGGAGCATGGTAGAGAGAGTTTTCTCTATTTTGTCCGCATCTGTTGGTTCCTTTTCACAAAACCGCAACTTGGAGCAAATAGCATGAAGGGCATGGTTATAGTCTCCAACTGTTTTGAAGTCTTGGAGTCTAAGATGTGCCCATTCATGATTAGCCTCAGGTAAAATAATAGCTTTCAACTGTTCATATCTATTTTTGAGGGCTAACCATAAAGTGAGTGGATTTTCCTCATATAGGTATTCAGCCTTCAAATCTGGATGTATATGATTCCGTATGATGCTCAAAACGGAATATTTTACAATATCCAGTGGGATTTGATCAGCTGGAGGATCGAATATCACCCTTTGCAACCCACGTGTGGTGAGGTTGATTTTTAGGTCCATAGCTCATGTAGGATAGTTGCTACCATCGAGAGCGAGAGGCTCAAATTCTTTGGTAGCCATTTAAGACCTACATGAAAAGTACGTCATAACGTAATTAATTTACATGAGGTAAATTAATATGTATGGTAATGTTGTAAAATATGTGGAAAACAATATGAGTATTGTAATCCGAATGAATATATACCTTATTCAAATATAACATGTGGTTACATTTATAATACCGTGTAATTACAATATTGGTGGAGATCACCAATTAATTGTATGGCATAGCGTACAAAGAAATGTAGCAATGTGCCATAAATTTGTAATCATGGTATTTGTTGTAGGTATGTATTCATAATATGTTGCAAAAATTCTAAAGTATTAAGTACAATGGTACTTATTAAAAGACAATATTAATGTAAATGTGCTAAATAAAGCAAATATTGAAATATTGTCGTTATACATATGGTAGGTAATTTGCAATAAGTTAATAATCCCACAAATGTAAAATTATATAAATGTGGATGCACATTTATGTAAAATTTAACATAATGTTCAAGTCCTGTAGGGACTGAAATGCAAATGTATAAAAATACACACTAACAGGTACAATTATAAACATTCACAGGAGTTATTCTGCAAAAACGACAATAGGTAACATAATTTTCATGAAATGGAGGGGGAAATTGCAAATTTTTCGAAAACTTGGGCTTAAGCCCGTGTGCTCTTTTGTCCCAGGATGGGAGGTGGAGATTAAATGGGCCAAAGCCTATATATATATGAGTGGGGGGATTTAGGGTTTCCCCCCAAACCCTAGCCTGAGCCGCCATGGGCTGGCGCCAAGCGCCGCCGCCGCCACGCGCCGCCGCCGCCACGCGCCAAGTGCCACTGCCATGGCATTGGAGCCGCACGCCACCCGCCGGCCGGCGGCCGACCGCCTCGCCGCGCGTCGCTCGGGACGAAGCGCCGCCACGCCGCACTCGCGCGCGCGCTGCGCGTCCGTGCGTCGCCGCCGGCCGGCCGCCGCCGCCGGCGCTCCACAGCGTTGCCGCGCTGCGCGCCGGCCTCCGGCGCCACCGCCGTGGCCGCTGGCCGCTGCAGCTGCGCTGCGGCGCCGCCGAGGCCGACGGGCGGAGCGCGCGGGGCGTGAGACCGCGCCGAGCTAGGGTGCATCGACCATGGGCCACGCCGGGCCTAGGGCGCGCCGGGCTGGGGCCACCGCGACGGGGCGAGGCCACCGCGACGAGGGGGGTCGACTGCGCTGGCGCCGCCGCCGGCGGGGCCGCGGTCGGTCGGGCGGCCGGCGCCAGCGCCGATCGGGTGGCTCGCAGCTGCGTCGCGCATCGCGCCAGCGGGGCACCGCGTAGCCGTCCGGGTATCGCCCCGCCGGGAGCCGCTTCGGCTTGGGCCCATGCCGCGCGCCAAGGGCCGCCGTGCCACCGGAGGCAGCGTGCCAGGGGGGCTGCGTGCTTCTCTAAGAACTCCAAGTAATGCGTTCTCATGTTGTTCAGAGAGATGTAGCTTTCATTCTCCATTACCTTTCTTTGTGCTTGTTCTCGTCTAGAGACAAGGTGCTGATAACGTGTTTGAGAGTATTTGGACAAGTATTGAGAGAACTATTGCTTTATTGATCTGTCTCTTTCTCAGTACATGATTGTTACAATATATAGATGATGTAGGAGCGGCAGTTGCCTGTGACAAACCGGCGTCCGTACGGATCGCCGGCATCCATACGGACCGACACGTTCGTATGGATCGTCGCGTCCATACGGACACGACCATTGGGCACAATTTGTCTGTAACAGTTTGCGGCCAGGCTCGTGGATTCATTGAATAGGGCCAGCATGGTTCCTTGTACTTACCAATCAATCATGTTCGTACATTTGGCGAGTGTTTTTCCACATTTATCGCCAAAAGTAATCTTCCAACAAGGACACAAAAATGTCAACCTCCTGCCATGCACTTGTTTTTCAGTGCTATACACGGACAACAATACGAACAGTCGTTTCTAGCAATTCGGACATATTTACTTCGTCACAAGATTAGACCCCGCTTGTTTCACTTTATTTTCAGTTTTAGTTTTTTTTATTATTCAATAATTCATTTTTCTGAAATTTTTTAGATTTTTGGGGTTTTTTTGTATTTTTCTTTTTTCCCGTGTTCTTTTGCATTGTTCGTGATAGGCTAACATATTTTTTGTATTTTTATATTTTTTGAAATTTAATTATGCCCAAAAAGCCAAATCAGCTACAGTAAAAGAAAAGCCAGCTACAGTGAAATTTCAGTCAAAAGCCAGAAGCATCGCTAAAACGAAGCTCTTGTAGGAAAAAAAAGATGTACATATAAGCAATGTAACTAAGCTGCGTTCCAAAATCTCGAAATGACATTCAATCGGCTGATCACCATAGAATTCGATGCTTTCAACCTGAATTCCTGCAGCAATGGGAACAAAGGGTCCGTTCTTTTTTGCTGCGGTTTATAGTTTTTAGCTGAAATTTTTGAATTTTAGCTGTTTACGACAAAGATTACAAAGAGAGAGATACTCGCTTGTGATTTTGGATGGTACAGATGTTGGGCTTTTAACGTGTATTATAATTAACTTGTAGACTCCGTCTTAAAAAAAATATTCCGTTTAAAAGTTAGGTACTGTAACAAAAGCCAAAAGTCGTTTTGAGAAGTTGAAAAGAACAGACCCAAAGCCTGTCATCCTAATTAGTTCAGCATGGGAAGAGCGAATGAAGATGATATGTTTGGCAGCCTAACAATTGCAAATTGGCAATAGCCAAATCGAGTTCTCCCTGCTGTGTTGGCTGTTTGGACCTAAACCATACTTTTGGCATAATACATTTTTGATAGTACGACGAGCTGTGAACTTCTGCAAAAGAAAGTTATATTTACTTCTTTGTCCTAAGCGGCCAAAGTTTGATATCAAGTTCACCTATGGATCAGTTCCTAGCCGGAAGAACTATGTAAGAAGGTCTTCAATTATGTTGTGATAAACCATTACAATTTAGAAAATTTAAAAATTCAAGTTTCAATTTTTTTTTAAGATTGCTGGCAGGTTTCAAGCAGACCAGTCAAACTGGTTTTGAATTCTGGTCTAACAAGATATGGTCAGCAGTCAACCGGTGGTGAAATCCAATTAGACCGGCTAGACTGAGTTGCTTCGGCCAGGTTTTTGATTTGAGGGTTTTGAGTCGCGGGAAGAGTTTGAGTAATCTAACTCTAGGTTTATTTATTGCATGAGTTATGTTACATTTAACGTGGGTAAAGTTGTGAAGAACTTACGTCTGAAAATAATTTCTTTATCTGTGGATGTGTATGGATCGACAAGGATCGGGACTATGCTCATGCAGGAACTGAAGCCCAGAACAATTAAGGATGCTAGGTGAGATGGTGAGCTCAAGTATAGCACGAGAAAGTTAGGAAATATTGAAAGGAAGCTCAAACGGCGGGTTGCACCATGTGGCTTAATCGGTCTAAATGAGGAGTCGTTTGGTTAAATCGAAATAGGAGAGACTTACTGACACGTGGCAACCAACGGTACACCGACACATGGCAAGCATAGTGATTGCTTGCAATAGAAGGAGATGACCAGGTCAAGGAAGGGTATTTTTGTAGTTTGGACAAAATATCGGAAACTACCTTAAAGCAAAATCGCGGTGCTTGCAAGTGTGGTTTGAGCCGAGGAGAAGTTGAGAATATCAAGTTGTATCAAGTGTGGATATGGACTTATATACTTTGAAAAGCGTGCAAAAAAAGTAGTGTGTGAATTAAAACCCTTGTGTGGGGGTTATTGTGTTTTCTCCATTGAGCTAAGTGAATATTATCTACTAAGAGATAGATATGGCTGGTTTACCTATCTATTTAACAGGTTAAGATGGAAACTTGTAATTAACAATCCAACCATTCTGTCTTGAGATCAAGTCTTCACAAATGTTAGGGTTAGGATTTGAGAGAAGTTGAGTATTGTGGTGTACTCTCCTATCCTCTAGGTGGAGTGGTTGTAAATCTTTCATTTTCAAGTAGCAATATATCAATCTTTGTTCATCTTTATGAATCTCTTCTATGTTGATTGATTTACACTTGTTTTGGTTGGGTTTTTCCTCTTCTCCTCCCTCTTCTTGATTTTGTTGCGCCAATAATGTACAAGAGACGGAGATAGCCTCTGCAAATTAATCTCCACCTATCTAAGTACTTTGGTAGCAAGTTTATGAAGAAACTCAATTTTGCTTGATTTTAGCCTCACCAAGTGATTTCGTGATATGAGGATTTTCAGCTTAATTTCTTCAGTTTTCTTGCTTGATGTGGCACGTGGGAACATATCTAGAACCAGCTTGGTCATCCTCTATCCACAATCAAGTCATATTCATCATTTCATATTTTGCTCAATTTTTGTGCAATCTTGCTTCAATCTAAAAAAAGTCTATACTTTCATATGGATTTCTACAATCTATGGATGGAATAGGTTCCTAATACCTTGTAACATCCCAAAAATTTGCTTTCTTCAAAACTAATTCCAAAATAATTATTTAAAAATATTTGGAGTTTATTTGGATTTTCTGGAGCCTAGTTGGATTTATCTGGGTTTTATTTAAAAATTTAAAGCAAGAAAATGTATTTTAAATATTTTATTAAAGCTAAAAAGAGTTTATTTTATTTTTCTTAGCCTTCCCTAAATTATTAATTAATTTTTGAGAATTTTCTCGAATTAAAAATCAATTTCAAAAGTTAAAAAGTATTTTATAAAATTATTAAATGCAAATCTGAAATTAAAAATATTTTTACTAAGTCTAAAATGTTTCCAGGAATATTTTATGTTTTTTCTGAAATTTTTAGACATTAAATATTATTTTTCTAAGTATTTATAAAGTTTCTAGTATTTGCTGAAATTTATTCCGAAAATAAAAATCAAATTATTCCTAGCCGCCACGTGTCGCTCTCAGATTAAATCAATCTCTCTCCACGCTTTA
The DNA here is from genome assembly GCA_036346265.1 of Melocanna baccifera. Taxonomy (NCBI): domain Eukaryota; kingdom Viridiplantae; phylum Streptophyta; class Magnoliopsida; order Poales; family Poaceae; genus Melocanna; species Melocanna baccifera. The sequence continues at coordinate 14,922,729 of CM070692.1, read as the reverse complement.
ATCCTAGCCATACAAAGTCACTTACCCTTCACATTCATCCAAAGGCTTTGATCTATTCACTTGCCACGTGTCTCAAATCCGACGGCCCGTACCCTTCACTTCCTCCTCTCTCTATTACACATGGACCCCACCTGTCATATGTTTCTTCAACCTCTCCTTCTTCCTCCTCCCACTCTCTCTCTCCTCCACCATTAGAGCCGAAACAAACCTTTGATTGCCGTCCGTTTCCTCCTCTTAACTCCCGATTAAAGCGTGGAAACGGATGCCCTAATCACCCCACCAATCCACCGGCCGTTTTCCCTTTAATTCGCTCTCAAAACCGTCGGCCCTTCCTCTCTCTCTCTTCTTATAAATTCTCGAATGTCGGCTCTTCTTTCATCCTTTCGGCCTTCCTTCACCGCCGTTCTTCCCCTCTCCTTCGGCCGCCGCCCCGCCGCTGCCCGGTCGCCTCCCGCCGGCCGCCCCGCACATCCCCGCCGCCGCCACCATCTTTCATTGCCGCCGGCCACCCCGGGCCCCGCCGCCGCCGTGAGAAGGAGCGCCGCCGCCCCTACTACCCCGCCGCCGCTTGCCGCCCGCCTCCGGCCGCCGGCCGCCGGCGAGTTCGCCGGCCGCGCTTTTCCCGTGTGTCTTCTCTGTGATTTTTGCATCTAATCATTTTCTCTTGGTTTATTTGGTCTTGTTGATGCATTCTTGTCAAGAAAGATCAAGAGCTCACTTGGTTAGTGGAGGCAATCTAGTGCGTGCATGTGAGAGGTGGTGGGTTCGAATCCTGGGCAAGGCACATTATTTTTTCGGTTAGCCTTGGCCATGTGCTATCAATGACAACCGGGCCCCACACGTCATACACTCGAAAATATCCAAAATCAGCCAAAAATAAGATTCCAGAGAATATTCTCTCGGTTTTGCTTTTTCTGGAATTTCCAATCCATTCAAACTTCCAATCGCTCGTTCTCCGTCGTCCGAACTCCGAATCCAGTGATTCAAATTTCTAAATTTGTCTAAAATCATAATTTAAGTTGCAGTATATATTTTATATTTTTGTGATTTTATTTGCATTTATTTATTTGTTTGTTTTGTCGTTTCGCGCGTAGAAACCGACGTCGCCGAAGAGTTTGTCGAGACGCAGCAAGAGGGATCATATAGCGCGCAAGAAGGCAAGTCTCCTTTGACCATTTTGATCCTATGTTTTGCAAGTTTCCTTTGATTAACTTGCACAAATGATTTAGAAAAATGTTTAGGTAGTTATTTTAAATTAATGCATGCTTATGTTATATCAAGTGATAATTTGATTTAGAAAATTTAGTTAAAGACCCAATTTGTTATACCTTCTATTGAAAATTGTTTACCTTGTACCATTGTCAACTTAGGATATCCCTTTACTCAATAATGAGTTAGCATTAAATTGGTTGAATGTTTAAAATACTAGCAAATGCTTAGCGTAGCAAATCAATGTATTAATACTCAAATAAGTAGCATGTTTATCAAATGCTTTGATGAATGATTTGTTTGAACATTGGTAATGGATGTTACCATTGTTAAATGCTTTGTTTGAAAAGTGGTAATGGGTGTTACCATCGTTAATTTGAAAATAAAAATGAATTTCAAAGGGAAAAGTTGACAAGGGTGGATGGAAGGTTTGGCCGTGCGATTAGCACGAGAATGTTTAGAATTGTGAATGAGCCACCGTCGACAGGACCGACGCTTGTGTTTGTCCAAACCGAGCAAAACAAGACAACCACAAGTCTATATGGGTACGACCTAGCTAACTACCCTATAATAGTGTAGTTTAGATATCACCGGTGGTGTATTGAGTGCCGTATGCATCGTTACTCATAGTGAGGGACAGGGTTTCATCAGACTCATATGGCGCAAGAGGGGCTCCAACTCGTGGATTCGAGTTGTGGTGAAACCTTAGCGGGTGGTATTTAAACTATACTGGAGTAGGCGAAAGGCTTTGTGATAATTTATCTGGGTCTCATGCCAAAGGAAGCGTGTTGACTATTAAGATAATTTATCTCTTGTGGGTAAAGTGTACAATCTCTGCAGAGTAAAACTATTCGAATAGCCGTGCCCACGGTCAAGGGAGGGCAAGGAATGCATTCACATGGTAGAAAGTTTGATTTTGTTTTCAAAATAAAATGATTTGGAAAACTCGGGAGTGGATGGAACTCTCATGATTTTTAGACTGGTGGTGTAACCAGTTCAGGTGGATTTAACCTGAGGTTTTGGAAAAATTGGCAGATAGCCTGAGATATTAGTGTTGGTGGTTTAACCTTCACTATGTTATTTATCTAATTTTATTTATGAAAAACAAGGTGTTTCACAAAATTGCTTTCGAAGTAGTTACGTAGATTTGAAATAAAATGCTGATTTCCGCAAAAGAACCATATGGCCTTCCTTTGTTAAGCCTTGCATCTATGCATCTTTCCCAAGACTTGCGGAGTACATTCATGTACTCACGTGCTACACTTCAAAATAACTCTCGGATGAGATCAAGCTCAAGAGGTGGACTACGACTACTTCGTGGATGGATTTGACGAAGGCTTTCCGGACTTCTAGGTTGCGTTTTCCCCAGTCAATTGCCTGTGGCGTATTGATGGGTCTTGCTTTAGTTTCTTTTTGCTTCCGCTGTAATTTTCTGTTTGGTGTGAGGTCTTAAAACCTCATTTGTAATAAAGGTTTCGAGGCCTATATTCTCGATTATTGAAATAAAGCGTTGTTGGCAATGTATCATCTTTTCTGTTTGAACTGTGTGTACTAGCATTGATCTCTGGGACTAGTACAGTAATACACAGGGGGTCTGGGAGTTTCTACTCCGGTCTCAAGTATGGTATCGAGCCAATTTGATCAGAGGACGAACCTAGTTAGAATGGTCATTATTAGAAAAGCTTCAAAATTTATTTTATAAAATAAAAATTTAATAATGTGTTTTTCTCATCTTTTCTCTTCTTTCTATCCTTACCTTCGTCAGGGTATTCTGTCTTATCTATCTATTTACTCACTTTGAAGAATGATAATTGTATCCACTTTCCTTTGAATTTCTATAGACGGGTTAGAGATCAAGTCCGAGAAGCACCAGAGGACCGTGTCGTCATGAAGATTGAAGAGTAGTTCTTTAGTGCCCAAGTAAAATCCTACGATTTTAGAACGCTTATATATATTATTTGTTGGTGCTAGATAAAATGTACCAAGTCTTTGTGTACTTGTAGTACAGCCATCTTTAAAAACTATTTTGTTTTCAAGCTAAGTTTCTCCTGGTTGGAGTTTGCTTCTCTCTTGAGTGTTTGTTTGGGATGTTATTTAGTTGTTCCCTAACCTCTTATCTATGCTACTTCCCTCTTACCTTTTGTCAACTTTGGTTACCGCTTCAGATGGTGAATACAAGAAGCAACACCGGCAACAACCAAGGACCCAATGACAGCAATGCCCCAATTCCACCTCCACCAGCTCAAGCCCCGAATTTGGAGCAGATGATGGCCATGCAATTGCAGCTTCTTCAAGTCTTAGCCCAGAATCAAGTTCATCAGGCTCATCAAGCACCTGTTCAACCACCTCAGTCCAAGCTTGGTGAATTCATGAGGACTCGACCTCGACTTTCGTAGATCCGCCGATCCGTTGGAAGCGGATATTTGGATAAATGAGGTTGAACGGAAATTAAATTTGGCGCAATGTAATGATAATGAGAAAGTTCTTTATGCTGCCCATCAACTCAAGGGAGTTGCAGCAAACTGGTGGGAAAACTATTGCGCTGCACACCAAAATGCTCACAATATTGTTTGGGCAGACTTTGTGCGAGCTTTCCGAGCCACTCACATACCTACTAGCATCATGGAAATGAAAAGGAAAGAGTTTCACTAACTACAAGCAGGAAACCTTAGTGTTTCCGCATACTTGAGTAAGTTCATTCATTGCCAAGATATGCAACAGAGGATGTGGCAACCGATGAAGCAAAGATCCGAGGTTTATGGGAGGATTGGATCCTAATCTCAAGGTGCGCTTAGTATCCAATGATTATCCTACTTTTCAAAGATTTGGTCAACAAAGCTCTTGTTCAGAAGATGCTCAATGTCAACTACAGAATCTCGTAAGAGAAAGATGGCTTTTCAGACGCAGATAATGCAAGCGATTCAAGACCCGAATGAATTCACCTGCTCAACCAAGCTCCAGCGAAGAGCAGATGCACTAAGAACTCTGTGTTCATCACCCGCTCAACGATGCAAGAACCCCACCTCTATACCGGAGTCCAACCTCAGAAAAGCAACACATCAGCTGCAGGAGTGCAATGTTTCCGGTGTCACGAGATGGGGCATTGTGCTAGCAAGTGCCCACAGAAGCCTCAAGCTATCACTCCAATACCTTTCAATTTGGGGACTACACCAGAGCGAGCCCGGTGCAGGCAAGGTCGAGGAGTATCTCGGACTCGTGAAAACTCGAGGACCCCGCAATCGCAAGGCGGAGGACGAGTTAACTACATCACCGTGAATTATGCTTGAGGCAGTGACCAATCTTGGTAAGCTTCTTGTTTATTCGGTACCAGCCTAATCCCGCTTTGGTTGTAATCGAAGCAATATAGGAGCGCGAGGAAGATCGAAGAATCGAGCTTCTCTCTCCTTTCTTTTTCCTAGTCCGTCCGAATCTCGGGGACGAGATTCTTTCTAAGGGGGGTAGATTTGTAACATCCCAAAAATTTGCTTTCTTCAAAACTAATTCCAAAATAATTATTTAAAAATATTTGGAGTTTATTTGGATTTTCTAGAGCGTAGTTGGATTTATCTGGGTTTTATTTAAAAATTTAAAGCAAGAAAATGTATTTTAAATATTTTATTAAAGCTAAAAAGAGTTTATTTTATTTTTCTTAGCCTTCCCTAAATTATTAATTAATTTTTGAGAATTTTCTCGAATTAAAAATCAATTTCAAAAGTTAAAAAGTATTTTATAAAATTATTAAATGCAAATCTCAAATTAAAAATATTTTTACTAAGTCTAAAATGTTTCCAGGAATATTTTATGTTTTTTCTGAAATTTTTAGACATTAAATATTATTTTTCTAAGTATTTATAAAGTTTCTAGTATTTGCTGAAATTTATTCCGAAAATAAAAATCAAATTATTCCTAGCCGCCACGTGTCGCTCTCAGATTAAATCAATCTCTCTCCACGCTTTAATCCTAGCCATACAAAGTCACTTACCCTTCACATTCATCCAAAGGCTTTGATCTATTCACTTGCCACGTGTCTCAAATCCGACGGCCCGTACCCCTTCACTTCCTCCCTCTCTCTATTACACATGGACCCCACCTGTCATATGTTTCTTCAACCTCTCCTTCTTCCTCCTCCCACTCTCTCTCCTCCACCATTAGAGCCGAAACAAACCTTTGATTGCCGTCCGTTTCCTCCTCTTAACTCCCGATTAAAGCGTGGAAACGGATGCCCTAATCACCCCACCAATCCACCGGCCGTTTTCCCTTTAATTCGCTCTCAAAACCGTCGGCCCCTTCCTCTCCTCTCTCTTCTTATAAATTCTCGAATGTCGGCTCTTCTTTCATCCTTTCGGCCTTCCTTCACCGCCGTTCTTCCTCTCCTTCGGCCGCCGCCCGCCGCTGCCCGGTCGCCTCCGCCCCGCCGCCCGCACATCCCCGCCGCCGCCACCATCTTTCATTGCCGCCGCCACCCCGGCCCCGCCGCCGCCGTGAGAAGGAGCGCCGCCGCCCCTACTACCCCGCCGCCGCTTGCCGCCCCGCCTCCGGCCGCCGGCCGCCGGCGAGTTCGCCGCCGCGCTTTTCCGTGTGTCTTCTCTGTGATTTTTGCATCTAATCATTTTCTCTTGGTTTATTTGGTCTTGTTGATGCATTCTTGTCAAGAAAGATCAAGAGCTCACTTGGTTAGTGGAGGCAATCTAGTGCGTGCATGTGAGAGGTGGTGGGTTCGAATCCTGGGCAAGGCACATTATTTTTTCGGTTAGCCTTGGCCATGTGCTATCAATGACAACCGGGCCCCACACGTCATACACTCGAAAATATCCAAAATCAGCCAAAAATAAGATTCCAGAGAATATTCTCTCGGTTTTGCTTTTTCTGGAATTTCCAATCCATTCAAACTTCCAATCGCTCGTTCTCCGTCGTCCGAACTCCGAATCCAGTGATTCAAATTTCTAAATTTGTCTAAAATCATAATTTAAGTTGCAGTATATATTTTATATTTTTGTGATTTTATTTGCATTTATTTATTTGTTTGTTTTGTCGTTTCGCGCGTAGAAACCGACGTCGCCGAAGAGTTTGTCGAGACGCAGCAAGAGGGATCATATAGCGCGCAAGAAGGCAAGTCTCCTTTGACCATTTTGATCCTATGTTTTGCAAGTTTCCTTTGATTAACTTGCACAAATGATTTAGAAAAATGTTTAGGTAGTTATTTTAAATTAATGCATGCTTATGTTATATCAAGTGATAATTTGATTTAGAAAATTTAGTTAAAGACCCAATTTGTTATACCTTCTATTGAAAATTGTTTACCTTGTACCATTGTCAACTTAGGATATCCCTTTTACTCAATAATGAGTTAGCATTAAATTGGTTGAATGTTTAAAATACTAGCAAATGCTTAGCGTAGCAAATCAATGTATTAATACTCAAATAAGTAGCATGTTTATCAAATGTTTTGATGAATGATTTGTTTGAACATTGGTAATGGATGTTACCATTGTTAAATGCTTTGTTTGAAAAGTGGTAATGGGTGTTACCACTGTTAATTTGAAAATAAAAATGAATTTCAAAGGAAAAGTTGACAAGGGTGGATGGAAGGTTTGGTGAGTGCGATTAGCACGAGAATGTTTGGAATTGTGAATGAGCCACCCCGTCGATTAAGGACCGACGCTTGTGTTTGTCCAAACTGAGCAAAACAAGACAACCACAAGTCTATATGGGTACGACCTAGCTAACTACCCTATAATAGTGTAGTTTAGATATCACCAGTGGTGTATTGAGTGCCGTATGCATCGTTACTCATAGTGAGGACAGGGTTTCATCAGACTCATATGGCGCAAGAGGGGCTCCAACTCGTGGATTCGAGTTGTGGTGAAACCTTAGCGGGTGGTATTTAAACTATACCGAGTAGGCGAAAGGCTTTGTGATAATTTATCCGGTCTCATGCCAAAGGAAGCGTGTTGACTATTAAGATAATTTATCTCTTGTGGGTAAAGTGTACAATCTCTGCAGAGTAAAACTATTCGAATAGCCGTGCCCACGGTCAAGGGCGGGCAAGGAATGCATTCACATGGTAGAAAGTTTGATTTTGTTTTCAAAATAAAATGATTTGGAAAACTCGGGAGTGGATGGAACTCTCATGATTTTTAGACTGGTGGTGTAACCAGTTCAGGTGGATTTAACCTGAGGTTTTGGAAAAATTGGCAGATAGCCTGAGATATTAGTGTTGGTGGTTTAACTTTCACTATGTTATTTATCTAATTTTATTTATGAAAAACAAGGTGTTTCACAAAATTGCTTTCAAGTAGTTACGTAGATTTGAAATAAAATGCTGATTTCTGCAAAAGAACCATATGGCCTTCCTTTGTTAAGCCTTGCATCTATGCATCTTTCCCAAGACTTGGAGTACATTCATGTACTCACGTGCTACACTTCAAAATAACTCTCGATGAGATCAAGCTCAAGAGGTGGACTACGACTACTTCGTGGATGGATTTGTGAAGGCTTTCCGGACTTCTAGGTTGCGTTTTCCCACCAATTGCCTCGTGGCGTATTGATGGGTCTTGCTTTAGTTTCTTTTTGCTTCCGCTGTAATTTTCTGTTTGGTGTGAGGTCTTAAAACCTCATTTGTAATAAAGGTTTCGAGGCCTATATTCTCGATTATTGAAATAAAGCGTTGTTGGCAATGTATCATCTTTTCTGTTTGAACTGTGTGTACTAGCATTGATCTCTGGGACTAGTACAGTAATACACAGGGGGTCTGGGAGTTTCTACTCCGGGTCTCACATACCTTAAGCAAGGTTTGTGCAAATTTTCATGGCATTTGAAATTACATTTTAGGAGTTGCATCAATTTTGGGTCTTGTTAGGCTATTTGTGAACAAGGGAGCGGTCAAACCTCTAGCCACGGGCCTAACTAGCTTGCTGCTTGTGGTCTGATTGGCTAGTGGTCAAACTGGCAACTAAGAGTCAGTCAGGCCTTCAGGTTTCTGTGTTTTGCAAATTTTGATTCTTTGATCTTTTTGTTTTGGGATTTTGGCTGAGGATTCTATTATCTATGATTGTATAGTTATATGAAAATAGAATTAAGAATACTTGGAGGCAATTATGGATGGCACCATTAACCTCCCTCTATTGCCTATTTGATCTTGCAAGTAGTATCAGAGCCCAGTTAACTTTTCACATAAATTTTAACCAGTCTTAGGAGACATGGCATCAGACAAGTATTTTACCTAACAACCTGATGTGGCCAAGACTGTGAATGCTACATTGACTTGTGCTTCATCTATGCATTCTGAAGTTACAAGACTTAGAGCTGAATTGAGCAAAGAGAAAGAAGCAACTGGTTATGAGAGAGGTAAGAAAATCCTAGTTCATGTGGATGCTTATATGATTCCTCCTTTGCGTAATGCAAACAAGATAGCAACACATGGAATTGGAGGTGTGGGTGGTGAAGAAAGAAAGCTAGTTTGGTTCAAGAGGAAGACACAAGAACAATCAAATCTTTATAGTTGCAGTTCTATATACAAGGTTCATGAAGCTTTCAATGTCAATTCTGAGATTTCAAATGCACACAAAACACATATTTGGAAAGCTAATGAAGTCTATTTTCCAACAAATCAAACGGCACTTGATTTGAAAGATTCTACACAAAGATATGGTAATTTCATTGGACGCTGCACAAGCTGCCCAGAGAGACGCACGAGAGATGCTAAACATAATGAGTCCATGTATTGCAAGGCAAGTGTGGATAATCTTAGGTGACAACATGAATTTCCTAAGGTTGAGAAGGCTTCCTTTCCATCTACAAATCGGATTTGGAAGCTTCCTAAACCGACAAAGGAAAGATATGAACATTTGAATCCAACTCGGACTCGGTTCGGAACAGCCAGCAGGGCTTATCTTAAAACGCCCATAACATTCACAAACGGAGTCCGATTAGGGCGTTCTTGGACTCGTTGGAAAGATAATTTAAAGCTCTATATAAATCATAAGGTGCTGGCCCTGAAAGCCTCGTGGTCGTAGCACAAATTGGTAGAGAAATCGATGGGTCTATTTTAGCTATTTCCTTCTTAGTTCGTATTGGCGTAGGCTTTTTGTGTTCGTGTTATATTCAAGTTGGCCGCACCTTTGGTGCCAATATAAGGCTGGGACCTTAGCACCATTGTAACTTAGGCTATGATATGATAAGTTTTTACACTTATAAAATAGAGGAGAAAATCACCATGATGGTTGTTGGCGGCAAGATTGCGTGGTTGCAAGGTTTTCTCGTTTGGAGTTTGCTGAGTTGGTGCAAGGCAAGAACAGGAGGTTCTTGAGATTGCCCATCGAATCTACAAGGTTCATCTCATCTAATTCATGTCTTCATTGCTGAATTCACGGTTTGGAGAGTCGGTAGATTGCTTCTAGTGTGCACATTGCATACTAGTGCAAACCACCATTATCAAGATTGTTGACGACGTCAAGACAAGGAGAAAACCCCATCCGTAAGATCCAAAGGAGGAGGAACCTAGACGTACCGGAAAAGATCAGGCCATCCCTACGCATCAACTAATCCTTAGTTGGTCTGTATCATCTTGGTATTAGAGTGTGGTTGATCACGGTATGTGCTTGTATTTCTTGCTGATTTAAGGATGTCGGAAGCAAGTAGAAGAGGTTCGAACGGCTACCACAGCGATGAATTGGGCGAACCACTCGATGATAATGTAACACCTGCTATACGGACCTGAGTCAAGGCGCTTGTCGAACACATCAAGCGCTGGGAGGACGTCATGCGTAATGATTTCAACCAAAGTATCAACGGCGTGCATACAAGAATCACCGAGGTTCAAGATACGTTGAATGCTCGCCTCACGGAGGGCTTCAACAATCTGGAGGTGACACTTCGTCGCTTGGAGGGACGACTACCGCCGCTGGGAGGAGCCGGTGCACAGCCCTATGTAGCCAATTTTGTGCAACATGCGCGATCGCATGACGGCGTATACTACTATGAAGACAATGATGACATATCCGATGGCCGTGGAGGCTATCCACGACCACCACGGTGTGATTTTGTTGACTGCTATATTGCTGCACATGGAGGGTACCGCGGAGGTGGTGTAGAATGCGTGGACGATTGTATTGGTTGCATCAAAACAACCGTACCAGAGTTTAAGGCCAGAGCTGATCCAGAGGCTTATTTGGAGTGGGAGATGCGTGTAAATCAGATTTTCGACAACCACAACTACTCTGAAGAAAAGAAGGTTCGTGTTGCTTCGATTGAGTTCACCGAATACGCTATTATTTGCTGGGATCAATTGAACCATGTAGGTGAACATCCACACACTTGGGAGGCAATGAAGCGAGTCATGAGAAACCATTTTGTACCAGCATAGTACACACGCACGCTTCATACAAAGCTACGACGGTTGAATCAAGGCTCCAAATCCATGGATGAATTCTATCAAGAGATGCAAGTGCACATGATCCGTACCGGAGTTTGTGAGTCTGAGGAGGCTACTATGACAAGATTCTTTGAAGGGTTAAACGACGATGTGTGGAATCGTGTTGATTTAATGCAATACGACACCGTACAAGAGCTTCTACACCAAGCGGAGCGTGCTGAACAACGGGTAAGAGACAACTATCCCAAGGTTGTCCGAACTCAATCATCCACTTGGAGGTGCCCACATCAGCAAGAGGGTGAAGGAGGTTCAAGTTCTAAGCCGGGTGCATCCACTAAACCAGTTGGAACTCCATTTAAAGAAGCATCAAAGGTGACAAATTCAGCAAGGAAGGAGGCATCTAAATCTGATTCTAGCGCCTTCTCTACCATTAGAACAAGTCAAGTTGAGTGTTTCAAGTGTAAGCGCAGGGGGCACATGATGCGGGATTGCCTAAATGTAAGGAATGTGTTGCTCACACAAGAAGGATATATCACGGAGGGCGAAAGCAACGAATCTGAAGATGATGATGATAAATCCAATGATTCTTTACGAGAAGGTGTGAATTGTGATCCTGAGGATCGTCCAACTTTGATGACTCAAAAGGTGGATGGTGACAATAAGCTGATTGTTGAGAAGGGGCAGCGACGTGGTGTTTTTCAGACCCAATGCATGATCAAAGGCAAACGATGCAAGCTTATGATAGATAGAGAAAGCTACAACAATGTGATCAGTAAGGACGTGATTGATGCACTCTCATTGATCACATGGCGTCATCTTAAGCTATACTATATGCAATGACTTCACAATGTTGGTAAGCTGAAAGTTACTCACAGAGTTCGTGTGCCGTTTTCAATTGATGGTTATGAAGACAAGGTAGATTGCGATGTTGTGACCATGCATATGTGTCACATCATGTTGGGACGTCTGTGGCAATTTGATCGCAGTGTTACACACCAAGGAAGAACCAATCTTTTCACTTTTATGCATAAAGGTGTGTTTGAAGTGGTATCATAGCCCAGTTAGCTTTTCTCATAAATCTTAACCAGTCTTAGGAGACATGGCATCAGACAAGTATTTTACCAAACAACCCGTTTTCGATGGAGTCGATTTCTCATATTAGAAGGCTCACATGCATACCTACATTGAGGCTCAAAGGCATGCCCTTTAGTTTGAAATCAAGAATTCTTATGCGGTGCTGGCCAATGATGATGTAATCAAACCCAATATAAAGGCAAACAGCAAAACTCAAAAAACAATTACCATGAGGGCTCTCAAGGAAGTGAAACAAAACCAACTAAAGAAAGAGTACTCAAAAATCAACGAAAGGCTCGATGAATCTTTGGATGAGTTATGGGGAAGGTTTTCCAAGATTGTTTATAATTTTCATGTTGTTGGTCTTGTGTTTTCTGAGTCTAAGAATGCGCGCTAGCTGTTGAATGCACTTTATATGAATTTGGGGAATAAAGATCACTTCTATCAATAACAAACTGTCATGAGAGCTTATCATGGATAATCTCTACTCGAGGTTGAAGATGCATGAGATTGACTTCATCTCGTACCTCCCTAAGACAGAGTCAATAACACTTATGGTTAACCCTTCTCAGAGGAGATCTTTTAATTCCTTGGATTTTGGTTCTTCTGGATTTTCATTATCTATCTTACATTTTTTGAGCTAGAGAGACTACCTAAGAATGACTTAGCTCTTCTATCTACAAAATTTAAGAGAGAATACAACAACGTAAGGAACAAAAAGAGATATGACCCTATCACTTGCTTTAAGTGTGGTGAGCCAAACTACATTTTGGCCAAGTGTCCCAAGCTGAAGGGCATTGAGGAGAAGGACTTTTCAGAGGCGCCATCAAGCTCGTGTCTATTGATCAATGTGATAATGAGCCCAACGTAGTAATAAGCATGGCTAAGTATACTAGACGTACAACCCAAGTGGATACTAGTATTGCATCACTAGATAATTAGCTATCCTATGATGGCAATAGAATCATGACATTCAAATTAATCAAAATTGATTGATAACTACCATGTATAAAGGTTTGCAATAAATTAGCAAAGCATAATATATTAGAACAACATAATAATAATAATTATATTTAAGATAATAAATTCCACATATATAGGGGTTTGCAATAAATTAGCAATGCATAATATGTTAAAACAAAAAAATAATACTTATATTTAAGATAATAGATTCAACATGATCAAATATTATGATGTGCCTTGGCTTTGCACAGTTACCACCTTCAATTTCTACTTCTACTTCTTTGAAGATGTTATCTAATGAGATAGAATGTGAACGAAACACAAATAAATTTAAATAAAATCTAAAAATAACCAAATTAGTACCAAAAGATAGAGCTTAATTTTAGATGAATTTAAGAAGAAAAATCAGATCAATCGGAGTTCAGACGGAGGATAACGGACTATTAGAAGATTTGCTAGAAAAAATAAATTCATGTAAACTAAGAGAGAAAGGAGAATATTCTCTTCAGAATTATTTTAATAATGTCTAGAGACTGATAGGTGAACCCTATAGATTTTTGAATTTTCTAAAATAAAATTAATTATGGAAAATAGGTATTTGGTTAGTAAGTGGGTCCTCTGTCTATTGACCAGGTCCATGGGTTGGCTTGGGTCTATGGTGGACTCGGTTTACACAGCTCGGGTGAGGGACGTGTGGTAGCAACCATGTGGGCTTGGGGTGCTGAGGTGGCATGACGTGGCTAGCCACGCAAGCTGCTGATGTGGGCAAGTCGATGGCTGAGAGTTCCGACTTCAGTAATGGTGATCGGTAGCGAATAACAGACCAGTGAGAGCACTAGGAGCTTCACCGTGGTATGGCATGTCTTCTAGCAGCTCGGATTTGGTAGCGGAGATCAACACGATAGTTGGCGATGACGAGGCATGGTCAGCGGTGAACTACAATGATAGGGGCACAACTTGGGTTGGCATGGATCCAGGGAGCTATGTTGTAATGCCCTAGGCATTGTCTCGGCATTCTTGGAATTATTTAGCGGATTCTTGGAGTTTTCCTTTTCCATGTGGGCTGCAGAATCATATAATTAATAAAAATAATAAAAGAAAATGTTTGTGGGCTGTCTGGAGGGAGGGCCACCTTGGGCCAGGCTGGCCCATCCAGGCCCATCCTGCCCCCCTCTTCCCCCCAAACCCTAACCCTAGCCCCTTTTATTCCCCCCATGTGTAGCCTCCCCCCACTTTTCTCCCCCCTTTTTTTGGGCAACCGCCCCTCCCCCACCTTCCCCTACCCCCTTGTGGCCACCCCCAGCTCCTCTTCCCCCCATTTCACCTCCTCTCCGTTGTTGTCCTGCTAGAAACAAAAGAAGAAGAAGGGAGGAAAGGAGAGGAAGAAGGGAAGAAATGAGAGGAAGGAGAAAGGAGGAAAGGTGTGTGTTGTGGCTACAGACCAAACAGAGAGAGAGAGGGGTATGGTAGTGGAGAGTTAGGTGAGCAAATGACCTCTTCTATCTTTTCCAAGGAATAGTCACGATACATAAGCACTCCCTCTGGTGACGAGTGACATTACCGTCGTAGCCTTACCCGGAGCCCCTTACCGAGGACAAGCTACGAGGACAAGCTACGTCATTTACATGATTTACAACCTTCTCAGCAGGCCAGCTGGGTTTAGGTGGGGGCCACCCCTACAACAGGAGCCTCTCATGGTGAAGGGCTTCACAGGCCGACGCCATGTTGCCGAGTCCTTTGGCCCCCTCCGTCCCTACGGCCTGTGACGTTGTGTGATTGCGGGCGAGGCGGAGTCGGAGCCGGGGGCTTGCAACGGAGCCGTTGGCGAAGTCTTGCGGTAGGCGATCACAGCGGGGTCGTGTCTGCGCTGCGAAGGTGAGGGCCGCGACGGGTGTACTACGGAGGCGAAGACCTCGCCCGAGCAGCTGATTATGCGCGGCCAGGCGACCGCGAACGCACGCGCCTTGCTGGCGGCTGGCCTCGCGCCGGTTGGTGCGGGCTCCCGCCGAGTGACCTGCTGCATCGGTGCTCTTTACAACCTGGCGACATGGAAAGACACGGGGCACATTAGAGTAGTAAAACAGTTGTAGTAAGAGTGAAGAGGTATAATGTGCGGCAAGTGCCGGGGTTGTCCCAAGCCACTGAACTAGAGGAGGCGCCCTTGTGGCGCGGCTTGCGGACGCGCGGCTGCATGTGGAAGTGCCTGGACCAAGGGCAGACTCTGGGGTGCGCCGCGGGGGTAGAGATCGCGGCAAGGGCGGAGTCGAAGTCGTTCCACTGAGACGAAGGCTTCGCGAAAGGCGGGTTTGCGGGCCCCTGGTAGTGTCGCATGTGGCCTGCGAGGGTGGAGATCCCGCCGTCCTAGCCATGTGCGCACGTGCAGTCCCGCGAGGATGTCGCGACGCGCGTGTGGAGCGCCGCGCCGCATCGGCTTCTGCGGTGCGCCTCTCCGTGCGTAGGTGGCGCTTGAGCTTCCGCCGATTGCGCTTCTTGACGCTTGGGCGATGCTTCGACTTGCGCCGATTGCGCTTTTTGATGCGTGGGCGATGCTTCGGCTTCCGTCGATTGCGCTTCTTGACGCGGAGGAGGCCTTCATAAATACATACCAGAGGGCCGTAGGGTCGTCTGAACTGGCTGAGATGATCTTTGATCTCAAAAATATGTCTTCTTCTGTTCATGAACACACAGTGAAATGTTGTCGTGTTGATGAACAGATGGAGGCCTATTTTCGAGCGGAATAGTGCGGAGATCACCGGTCGCCGTGCGCACGTAGGGGAAGGAGGCCGCTGCGTTGCAAGCAGTTGAGCGGTGCTTTGCGTGGCGCGTCATGGGCACGTAGCGCTGGCCGGCCCTGCATGGATCGGCGCAGACTTCGCTTGAACGGGCTGCTCCGCGAGCGCTCCCCACGCGTGTGCGTGTTGACGGCGGGGGCAGACCCGATATTGCGTCGCAAAGCCGAGGGTGCCGTCGAAGGCGGAGCCAGGTTATCTTGCATAAATTCCCGAGCAGACACGCGGCGAGGCGCTATTGGCGCGCCGTGCTCTGCCGGGGCCCTTAGTGCAACCGTCGCTTGACCGGACGCGGTGCGCACGGGTAGGTGCGCTGGTACGGCGGCGATCGTGGGGATGTGAGTGGTTCGCCTCCTAGCAGTTATGCGCATCGATGGTGTGGGAGGCACAGGGGTATTAAGTACCCCTTGTATTAGGCCACTTGCCTTTTCATCACCTTGTCTTTTAGCTCCCGCTCACGCGTCCCAATCTTCTAGCCTCCTTGCTTCCTTGTACGTCTCGGAGCTCCAGAAGAACAATGGCCTACGACGGGGCGCGCGCGCGCGGGGCTAACGACAGCGCCGTCTTCCGGCGGGACTCGCCGCTCGAGGTGAAGTACACCCTCGAGGGGCGCTGCTCCGCGAGTGTGACGAGTGGTGGACGGCGGTGAAGAGAGGAGGGGGGCTGTGCTCCCGCATCCTAGGCTCCACGCTGGTGACGGAAGAGACAATCCGTGGCCTTCTTGCGACTGCCGGGATGTGCGACTGCCTGCGGGCGACGAGATCGAACCGCACCCCGACACATCGGAGGCGATCGTGTTCATCGCCTACCTCGAGGCTGGGTTACACATTCCGGCCGTCAGGCTTGTCGGGGACGTCCTACGGGCCTGTGGGCTTGAGCTAGCGCAGATAACGCCGAATGTGATAGCCCGGCTTGCCGTGTATAGTTGGGCTGCGCGCACGGAAGCATGCTGGCTGACCGCGTCACTGTTCGCGTTCCTCCATGATATCCGATGCGCGGTGGAGGAGCAGGGGGACGGGGCGCTGCCCGCCTTCGGCGGCGTCGATCTCGCGCTACGCCCGCAATACAAGAAGATATTTCCCGCGGAGTCGAGTCGGGCAGAGTGGGGGCCGGACTGGACGAGGCGGTGGTTTACCACCGCGTGGCGAGCGGTGGCGGTCTTGAGTGCTCGGGGCGGCCGGTGGCGGTTAGCGCCATGCCCGGCGCGCCCCTAGATGCTAATGACGAGTGGGTAGCACGGAGGCTTGTGGGGATCACCGCCTGCTTCAATATGCGCGACCTCGCTGAGGAGTTCGTCATGTATGGTGTGGCGCCGCTTGCTGCGGAGTGGCGTGTTGCTACTGGGAGCCTTCGGCGTGACAACATGCGCCCTTTTGTGTCTTCGCTACCGAGGCCCTCCGGTCCGTGTAAGTTGTGTTGGAGTTGGCTTTTGTGCGGTGTTCGTCAAGGCTGTCGCTTTTACAACGTGCCCCCGTGCCCTTCGCAGGTACTTCCCTAGGGGACGCGGAGCATGCAACGTGTGCGTGCCTTTGACCGCATACGCCAGGAACACACATCGCGCTGGGTGCAAATCGCAGAGGCAGTGTCTGGGCGTTGAACTGCGTGTGCGAAGCCTTGGGTATTAGGGTGCCAGCACGTGTTGTTCCAGTTCCCAGCCCACCCCGCTGCGACTCCGCGGAGGAGGGGGTACTAGCGGACGCGGGTTCCGGCTCGGCAGAGCATGCACACTTGGAGGCAAAGGCGAGTGCTGCATCGCCACCAGCCGGTGTTGAGACGGATCTATCACTCCTGGAGGATGTTGGGGCGAGCCGCGTTCGCGTCGTGGGACCTCCTTCGCGGGCGGTTTCGAGGCGGGCCGCCAGACTCCCAAAGGCGAACGACCCGCATACGGTCGCCTTCGCCGTCTGGGGGTTTTGTTGTAGCGAGCCGGGTCGGAGCCCTATGGGACTCCGACTCTGACACCGAGTGCTTCGGTGCCCCAGCGGCCCCGATTGAGGCTGCGGCTGCCAGTGGTGAAGGCTTGGTGGAGCTGAGCTCCAACACCGAAGTTCCCCCGGTTGGCGAGGTGGGCGAGGATGCGGAGGTCCTTGTGGACTCGGGCGGGGCTGAAGGTAGACCTTGATTTTGATTGTGACCTGCTAGGTATTCGCAGGGCTGACCGTCGTGTGCCCTTACAGCAACATTGCTCCCCGAGCGTGGGCGGCCCGCGGAGCCCGAAGATGGCTTCTTGGGAGGGGCACCCGGCGCCGCCGAGACTATTGCCGCGGATGCCGCCCGTCATCTAGCGGACTTCGTTCCTCGAGCAGAGGTGTTGGTGGCATGGCGAGGGGCCGCTGATGATGCAGCCGCGAGCTTAGATCGGGACGCATTGCAGATCTGCGAGCCTGAATTGCTTGAGGGGGTGCTTGAGGTCTCGCAATTGAGGGTAAGTGCCTGACCCCGAGCAGGCCGTAGCCACTAGGAGGTATACTGATTGCTTCATTGTGTAGACTTTTGCCCTCAGCCGGGCGCTACAGGCGGCCCATGCCCGGGAACGGGAGGCTTTGGAGGGCCGGCTGCGCGCCGTCAAAGGGGCCCTTCACGCGTCGGAGGAGGCGCATTCCGCTAAGGATGACCGCATGCGGCTCCTGGAAGCGGAACACGTGGCAGCCGTCTCATATGCCGCGGAGTGTGTGACGTCGACTCGGCAGGCAGCGATGGTGGAGCGTGACGGGCTGCTCCAACAAAGTTGCCGATCGAGGAAGAGAACGGTCGCTCGCCGCGCCCCCGAGGAGCGGATGAGGCATTGGGTGCCGCCTCGGCAACGGCATGGGAGGCTATACTGGCCCTGGAAGGTACCCTTGAAAATCTCGTTACCGAGGTACCGCCCCGCTCCTTCGGACCCAAAGAGCTTCCACGGACACTTCGATGGATTGCGGAAGCGGCCGATCTCGCCCAGCCAGCCGCGATGTCCTTTGGCAATCACTGTTCCTTTGTGACTGCTTGCCTGGCGTGCGCTCTTCTCCAACACCGGGGCTGCCGCCATGTCGATGAATTGGGCGACCCGCACCGAGATACCGCCGAGCCGGGTGATGTCTGGTGCCGTGCGCGCCGTTCGGTTTTTTCACGAGCGGATCTGGGAGTACATTGGGGAGGCCGCGGCGAAGGTGGAGCTGCGGCGGAACATGTACGGCGAGGGGAACCTTGGCGAGTGGCTTGACAATGTTGCCCGACGCGACGATGACGGGGCCGACGGCTCAAAGCAGGTGTGACCCCGGGTTCTTGTATGCTTGGTGTGTGTTGTAACCTTGCGTAGTCCATGCCGCAAATGAATTGCAAACTGCTTCGCTTCCTTGATCGATCTTGCCCACTTGCTTCGAGCAGTTTGCCGATGGGGACTCGTCTTTGGTTTCGACGTCAGAAACTCGGCGCCGCTTACGCCGGTGCGGGTCAAGACTCACTTGACTGGCGACCGCCCTCGTGGCGAGACCGACGCGAAGGTCATCCCAGCGGCCGTGACGAGTAGTGCCGCCCGCGGTGTTGTAAAGAACGTAGTGGCGGTGTGGTAGACAAGTCGAGAAATTCATCTTTGCCGTTGTTTTTGGATGCGTCTGCTTTGTGTCTTCTTTTTGGTGGGGTTTGTTGGTTGGGGTAGACGCCTGGGGTAGACGTGGAGGTGGGACGCTCCGTCCCCTACCCTCCGAAGTGGTGGCAGCGGAGCTGGCGTCTAGTCAAAGTAGATGCGCGAGCGCTCCGTCCCCTACCCTCCGAAATAGTGGCAGCGAAGCTGGCGCCTAGTCGAAGTAGATGCGCGAGCGCTCTGTCCCCTACCCTGTAGGATAAGATTGGGGAGGGACAGGGACCTAGCCTCGTAGGTCCTGTCCCTTATGGACGATGGAGGACTTCACGGGCGGCACTATTTCGCTGGGCTTTCAAACGCCGATGGGACAACTGAGGCAGGATCAACGGAGGTCCGCACATGGTGCTGTACGACTGCGAGTGAGGTGCCTCTTGGCCATCATCCCTCGCTTCGGGCCCCGCAAGATAGGGGGACGCGTGGAGTGGGGCAACCCTGCCGCACCACGTGCCCCTGGGGCGTCGATGGGACTCTTGAGCGGACTGTCCGCGGTCTTGCCTCTGGGGTTCTTTAAAAAGGGGGGCGATTGGCTGAGCGGAGCGGCATTCTCCTTCCCCGACATCGCACCCCCATACTCAGGTTGTTCCAACTTCGCCCCATAGCGTGAAGGGATCCCGAACGCGGCTAATGCCGCCTGAGCGATCGCGGGATCGAGCGTCCCACCCATGTGGGGGGACGCGATGCCACGATGCGTTTTCTCTTCGCCCATGCGCTGAAGAGTCGCAGTTGGTGCGGGGAAGTGGGCAATTCACTTGTACTTCATCAGGGTCGCTCCTAGCTTCAGGAGTAGATTGTTATGGCGCGCCGCCGAGGCCATGTCCCGCCGTGCTGCCCTGTACAGGCGCCTGTTCTCTCCCCCAGTCTCCTCCCCTAGCTCTTGGGCGCTTGGGATGAGGGGAGGATGGGGGCGTGGCCCTTGCGGTGCTGCAAGGAGCCGTGCCACGCCAGGGGGGCGCCGACTCCTCCAGCTCGGAGCGGCACGTCTAGGAGCCTTGGACGCTCTCCGTCTTGTGTCGTCTTATTGGGGCGATGTTGCAGCCCAAGCTCGAGCGTCAACGGGCGCCCGCTGAGGCAGCCTCCTGCGCGGAAGGAACTGCATCCGCGTGGGGGCCTTCGCCGAGCGTGTTTGATTTCTCGGCTCGTCTGCAAAGGCGCTGGCCATTGAGCTCCTGCGCTGCCTGCTTGATCGGCATGCAGAATACCAAGCGTAAGCCCCATGTTGAGCTCCTGCGCCTCGCTCCTGTACTCGCGGCCGCCTGTCCATGCGGCGCGCACGGTTTGCCAGGATCGCACGGAGCCTTTGGAGCCCGTGCGCTGTTGTATGTGGACTCCAGCAAGTGCGTGGAAATATCATCCACGTCTTATTTATACTCTGGAGAGTACGCGTGGTGAGAACACCAGCGCATGTGCGAGGTATTCGCGTCTTGGTTAGACTCAGTAGAGTGCGCAGGGAAAACATCTGCGTCTTTGTTTGTACTCTGGAGAATGCGTGGGACTATCAACCACGACTTACTAAAATTCCGGAGGGTACGCCCTCGCGTGCGCGTATCGTCCGCGTCCTGTTCAGACTCAGTAGAGTGCGCAGGGAAAACATCCACGTCTTTGTTTGTACTCCAGAGAATGCGTGGAACTATCAACCATGACTTAAATTTCGGAGGGTACGCCCTCGCATGCGCGGAACGTCCACGTCTTGTTTAGACTCAGTACAGTGCGCAGGGAAAACATCCGCATCTTTTTTATACTCCGTAGAGTACGCGCGAGGGCGTCTCCCCGTTGTGTCTTATTTATACTCCGTAGAGTGCGTGCGAAGGCGGACCTCATCGTTACGTCTTATTTATACTCCGTAGAGTGCGTGCGGAGGCGGACCTTGACGCTACATCTTATTTATACTCCGTAGAGTGCGTGCGGAGGCGGACCTCGACGCTACATCTTATTTATACTCCGTAGAGTGCGTGCGGAGGCGGACCTCGACGCTACGTCTTATTTATACTCTGTAGAGTGCGTGCGGAGGCGGACCTCCGTGGAGTGCGTGTGCAGAGGTGAGTCTCCATGTGGTGCGCGTGCGGAGGTGAGTCTCCGTGCGGTGCGTGGGAACATCAACGACGTCTTTATACTTCGGAGAGTACGCGTGGTGACAACACCAGCGCGTGCGCAGAATCCCGCGTCTTGTTTATACTCGGTAGAGTGCACAGGAAAAACATCCGCGTCTTATTTATACTCCGTGGAGTGCGTGCGAGGGCGAGCCTCCGCACATTTTTAGTGGGGGGGGCATGAATAGCCTCGCAAACAGCGAACTTTATTAGATTCTCATTTGCGCAGGTGAGCGAGTACAAAGAGGTTATGAACAAACCACAGGACTCGTTGTGCGTGCGGGGGCGAGCCTCCGCACATTTTTAGTGGGGGGGCATGAATAGCCTCGCAAACGGTGAACTTTATTAGATTCTCGTTTGCGCGGGTGAGCGAGTACAAAGAGGTTATGAACTAACCACAGGACTCGTTGTCGTGGTGATGAGATGCGAAGCCTCTTGTGTTTAGGCTGCCGCAGGGCGTGTATGGGCGCGCCTGACCTAAGAACCGCGTTGGGCTCCCAGGCTTGGGCTTCGGGTTCCGTGCTCCAGGTGCCGAGCCACGTGCTGATCGCCGAAGATGGTGATGACACCTTGCGGGCCCGGAAGCTTCACACATAGGAAGCCATGGTACGGTACTGCCCCGAAGGAGTTAAGAGTCGGTCGCCCCAAAATGGCGTTGTAGGGGTACTGGATATCGACGACATCAAAAGTGGCGTCCCTGGTCGCCACGTTGTCATCCTGGCCGAAGGAGACCTATAAAGATATTTGGCCCAACGCCAGTAGGGGCTGACCTCCGAAGCCCTGCAACGGGATTCGTGAGGGGCCTAGGCGACTTCGAGGGATCGCCATCTGGTCGAAGGCCTGTGCGAACAAGATATTTGCGGAGCTGCCCCCATCGACCAGGACGCGCTGTACATCACACCCAGCAACCGCAACCTGGATGACTAGGGGATCCTGATGGGGGAACTCCACGCCTTCAGCGTCGTTAGGCGTGAAGGTGATCGCGTGCTGCGCCCAATCTGGCGGCACCTGAGCTGGGTATGCCGCCACATGGTGTAGCCTCCGCACATAGGCCTTGTGCTGTCGCTCCGAGGCAAACTCCAAGGAGGAACCGCCGGAGATGACGTTGATAACCCTGCGCGGGGCGCCCTCGAGGGCATGGATCCGCAGGGGGCTTTCCTGGGGCTGCTGTGTCTAGGCTTGTATCCGCCGGAGACCCTCCTGAGGCTGCGGCTCCTGATCGCAAATCCTTAGGGGGCCGTCCGATGGCTGCTGAACGTGCGCCATGACGCATGGGCACGCCTCGAGATCCCTGTCTCTGGCAACTCTTTGGCGAAGTGCTGCGATGGTGGTACAGGAGCGGGTATCATGATTGCCTTGGTCATGCACCTCGCACCACTGTGGGCGCTGTTGGTCGCCGTACTCCGCGCGGGCCCAACCGTCGCGACCCCGGCCTCAACCTCGCCCCCGACCTCATCGGGCCCTAGTCCCGCGGTTAGCAGGGGTGTTATCCTCGGAGCCGACGTCGATGTCAAAGACGTGCCGGGCTCACCGGGACATCTGACGGCCACGCTGGGGCTTGTCCGTCGGCACGTCCTTGTGCTGGGGGTGTCCTTCGACATCTCCTGTCGACGCTTACTCCGCGAGGAAATTGCTTGCGATGGGTCGACGCTCTTCACGATGCTTCCTGCTGGGTTGACATCGGCTTCGTTGCCCTGGCGTCGCTTTGCGTCTTCTTCTGTCTGAGCGTATTCCTCCATCTTGATCGGCTTGCGGGCATTACATTCGGCCAGTGGCCCCGGGTGAAGACCTTGTACCACTGCGTTGATGATTGTTGTCTCGTTGACGTCTTTGACCTGGCAGCGGACCTTCGTGAAACGTTTGAAGTACTCGCGGAGCCGTTCCAACAGTTGTTGCTTGATTGCGAAGAGTTGATCCGCGTCGACGCGCTCGATGTAGTTCCCCTAAAAGTTGTTGTAGAGGCGGTCGCGTATCTGCTCCCATGCGTATATGGAGTTTGGCTCTATGGTAAAGAACCATGAGAGCGCCACTCCTTGTAACGCGAGCGGGAGCCCCTTCACCTTGGTGGTGTCGTCCCCGCCTGCCGCCTCGATGGCGGTCTCGTACACGCGCACGAACTCCCGGGGGTCCGTGTCGCCCTTGTACGATGTAATGGAGCTGGGAAATTTGAAGTCCTTTGGCCACGCTACTTGCTACAGGCCCGGCGATAGCAGGGATTCCAGGTCCACGCGTCGTAGCGAGGCGCGGCTGGAAGTTGGGGCGTCGCAGCTGTCCACCCTTTCGGGCACAGGCTCCAGCGCGGCCACCAGTGGGGTTGGCTGACTCCGAGCCTCTTGCATGCTTCGCACGGCCCCCCGGAGATCCGCCAACTCTCGCTGGAGCGTGCTAAGGGCTGCCAGCAGGGCATTCTCTGCGGCGGGCGTAGATAGGGCGACGGGGGCACCTGGTTGCACGGTCGAGGTTGTCGCGACCGCTGCTTGTGCTCTTTGGTTACTCCTTCCATCTGCGCGGTGGAGTTCAGTGCCGACGGTGGGGCCCGCGTGGCTGGTAGGACCGCTCGGCACTTCCGCACCGGGTGCAGAGACGGTGGTCGCGCCTCGACGGTCATCGAGGCTACCACTCCCTAGCGCCTGGCCGGTGTCGTCAAGGTTGATCGTCGCACCAATGGCGGGTTGGGGTGCGACGCGCGGGTTGGGGCTGATCGTCACGTCAATGGGGGCGGGGTCGATGGCGTCAGTGGTAGCGGGGTCGATGGCATCGGTGGTGGCGGGGTCGATGGCGCCGGTGGTGGCGGGGTCGATGGTCGCGCGATGAATTTCGCCATTTTCGCCCCCGACCGCCGATGCCGAGGCTCTGGTGCTGACACGGGGCCTCGCCGCGGCCGCTTCCTTCTTCCTCGCCGCCGATGATGAAGCTTTTTTCGGTGCCATCCTTCTTCTTGCGGTCTTGAGGTTTGCTTCCGTCGTCCCCACGGATGGCGCCAACTGTTGTGGCTACAGACCAAACAGAGAGAGAGGGGTATGGTAGTGGAGAGTTAGGTGAGCAAATGACCTCTTCTATCTTTCCCAAGGACTAGTCACGATACATAAACACTCCCTCTGGTGACGAGCGACATTACCGTCGTAGCCTTACCCGGAGCCCCTTACCGAGGACAAGCTACGTCATTTACATGATTTACAACCTTCTCAGCAGGCCAATTGGGTTTAGGTGGGGGCCACCCCTACAACAGTGTGCTTGTGGGCAACATAGGTATGGGATCCCCATCTTTTATCCTCTATTTTAAGATGATCTTAGGCTTTTGGCTCATCGTTAGAGGTGGATCATCTAGGAAAAACTGATGATTAGCGCTTTATTGGTGTTCTGTGCGTAGGCTGATCGGGCAGTGCATCTATGCAGGTGGTTTAGGCAAACAAGATAACTTTTCCATGGAACCCATGAACAAAAAAGTTGTATAGGATGTAGAGATCTAGTTTCTATATTTTTTAGAATTTTTTGACAAGTGGTTTGGGCACAGTAGAGATTGGAATTCTGCTGTGTAGCAAAGCTCAGGTTTCAGTTTCTGTTCGTGGGCAAATTCAATGGCCCGAATAATTTTTGTGAATTTTCTCATAATAACAAAAGTTGTAGATAATGTTCTAATCTAGCTTTTAGTAAAATTTTATAATTGTTGGAATAGTGTCCTGTCGGTGGTGGTCTGTGGAAGTTCACTAGTTAGAACTCTATTCAGTTTCTATCCTCTATTTTTCGTTGTGAATTACGCCTTTTTAATGATAGAATAAAATTATGATGTCTTCGTGAAAGTTGTAGATTTAGTTCTGTAGATTTCAAAAATGCTATTTTTTTTGTTGTAGTTTGATTAGTAGATAAAAAGATATGAAAAAGACAAGCAGTACTGCTGTAGTGAACTGAGCGTGGGAGCGGCGATTTGAAAGGGAGTTGTTGGGTTTCAGGCATAGTGGCGCTTTAACTTTCAGTTGTGAATGTATATCATGGTTTTGTGTTGAGTGATGACTTGTGTACAGGTGGCTTCGCTCCTGACCGTGCTTGAGCCCTTCGCCCCTTTCGGTAGAGGCAAGTAAACGTAGTGGTTGTTACTACAATTTAATTTATTAATTTTACTACCTTCACTATAATTATTGATTGTCTAGTTATTAATCCACCATTAAATCAAGATGGCTTGTTGTGCTTTATGCTTTAATATACACATTCCTGTCTATGTTGTTACATTCCTAATGAATCCGTTGTGGTCTCATCATGCACGTCATAACATGTCATTTGCATTGAAGCTTTGTTGCCGCACCTAGCCGCGACCATACCGGTACGGCATCGTACATTGCTGTAGTACAATGCACACTCTTACGTTGCCAGGTAAGAGTTCAGTGGATCATTTGCATACATATGCATTTCATGAGGATCATTCTTGATATGAGGTTTTAAGTGGTATTGAGAGACCATGTGGAGGTAACCCCGGTAGTGTGATGAGTAATTGACGCGTGTCCTATAAAGTCTGAGTTTGTTCCGGGTATTTTTATGCTAATTACCGATGCAGATATTTAAATTATATCATTTTGTGCGATGCTATGTAATGTATTTTTTTTGTCTGTGTGACTGCAGGACTTTGAGACGGAGTCGTGGCGAGACACGGTGACCGGACTAGGCACAAAGCGTGCCGAGGTCGAACAGTCGGGATGTGTCAAGACGGCGAGGACTCGAAGTGGCTGCGGCGTGCGCGGCAAGAGACGAGGAAGCTTCCGGGAAGGTGCGGGAGGCGTTTTGGAAAATACGCAAAGCTGCACTGTCGAAGCGGATTTTATATGGAATGATCCATTAGTGGAGAGGTGTTGTAACCTAATGGGTATAATTGAGTGTAAACCCATTAGTGGAGAGGAGTTGTAACCTAATGGGTATAATTGAGTATAAACCCATTAGTGGAGAGTGGTGTGACCTAATGGGTAAAGTAGTCTACTAGACCCATTAGTGGAGGCTATAAATAGAGGTGCTCTCTAGGTGGAGAAGTGCACCTTGAGAAAGAGAGAAAGAGAAATGGGTATGAGTATTAGGGTGTCCTAATGCTTGTGCTCTTGGGAGAGAAATATTTTTGCAAGTTCTAGGGTTCTATTCTCTCCTTGTGTGTTCTTGGATGAGACATGGAAGAGTGATGTAAACACTTATGTGTTATATTAATCGTTCATCGCTCTTCGTCTCAACATGAATATTCTTGTTTTATATTTTGTGCTATTTCCTGCTTTCCTTTGAATTAATGTTCTTGTTCTAGTGCTACTATATATATTTACATGCTTTGAACGGGGAATCGTCTCAAGGCCACCTTGGCTAGTTCATCCCGAAAGCAACGTCCTTTTACGTATTAGTTTCTTAAGAGCATGTGTGTGTTCTTATTTTTATCTTTGCTGTTAAATCATTGCACTTCTTCTTGCCACAATGAATAATTCTAGTCATCTTTTTTCTTCCTGCTAGTTTTCAGCAAGTGCGTGTGTGCAATCCTTAGTATTGGACAGCAGCAGCACCTTCTTCTAGGCAGCAAGATTCGACTCTATTCTCTTGAGTTCTTTTCGGTTCCTTGTTCTGCACCTCTCGAATCAAGTGCTTATGTTCAGCTTTCAGTGCGATCGAGAAAATGTCTTGAGTTCTACAAGAGTCCCGTGCTTGTTTAGGCTGCTGCGTGGGCTGGTTTTATTGTGTGAAGTGTTCTTTTTGGAAGCAGCAGCAACAAGTTTTTTTTTAGCTTTCGGCCAGTTTTGGTTCTTGGTTCAGTCGGTCACAGCAGTACCTCATTTCGGTTTGTGGTCTTCTGTTCTTTGCTGTTCTGCAGCAAGCAGCCATCCCCTCTACCTTTCGGCTGTCACCAGAACAGTTCAGCACATCACTTCAGGCTGCAGCAAGGTTTTGGCTAGTACTGTGTGCAGATTTTGGTGCATCCGATTGGTTTCATTTATTGCTGCCGATTCACCTGTATCTCCCCGCTGTTTTTCGCCGCAACTAGTAGTTTTCTTCCTTGTGTTCTTTTTAATCAATAGCTAGCATGTCTGTTCGTGACCAAAGCAGCAGCAGAGTTATTTGTTTTAGTGTTGTTTTTGCTTTTTGGTTGTTTTCCCGCTATTAACTTCATTTCGGTTGGTGATTTCTTGAGAGATCTGCGATCCTTGTCTCCTTTGGTAGCATTTCTTAGGACAGCACATCTGCATCTCTCCCCCTGTGCTTCCTTTCGGTCCAAAGAAAGTTGTTGCTCTTGTTTTCCAGTGCATGCTCGCTCTGACTAGCACTAATGGATTTTCAGTCTTGTAAGTAGGCACAGGTCTTGTGAGGGTTTTCGGTTTTTTTTTCTTTATTCTGTTTTGCTCCTTCCTGCTGCTGCTGTTTATTGTTTGTTTTGATCGCTTTTAGTCGCGACATGTCCGCAAAAGGGTTTAGTCAGACTACTTTCAGTTTCGGTTAAGACGACAAGTTTCGGCCAAGCTCACTTTTTACTTTTTAGTAGTAATTTCTTTTATTTTCTTTTCAGTCAAGTAGAGCACTTAAAGTTCCACTAATTCTAGTTCTACTGACTGCATTATTACATACTTTTCTTCTGGTTCACTAGTTTTAGGAGGTGTTTTTCTACTGTCTTGTTTACTCTTTCTGCTCTCCAACTTTCAGTTTATTTTCAGTAAGCTTCTACTTTATCTCTTCTTAGCTTCTAATAGCTATCGGAGAGTAAGTTTTGTGTGTTAGTTTCGTGTGCGAATTCTTCGGGTAATTATTTTTTTTTTAAAAAAAAAGGCACCATTCACCCCCCTCTGTTGCCGTTTCCGATCCTTCAGGTATTGGCTCATGAGAGTCATTTGTGGCATGGAGTGATTTTATTGTGGTTATTGTTGGTCGTGGTTGTGGATATGAATGTGACTAATGAGAATTAAATGCTAATGCTTTATTGTTGTTGGTAGTCAAGGGCGGAACTGGGCCTCGGGCTAGGTAGGCTGTAGCATCACAGCCCAGCCCAAGGCGGCATAAGTGGCCCAGCCCACGATGAAAACTGTAGCGCAGAAGAGCAAGAAGCCAAGAAGATGGCCGCCGTCCCTGACTCCGTCTCCTCCTGCAGCAGCAACACCAACGTGCGTCGCATCGACTGCCTCCTCCCGCTCCCGCTCCCCTGCGTCGGCGATACCACCGCCGCCTCCTGCGTCTCGCCGGGGTCCTCGCCCGCCCGCTCCGACGCCTCCGAGGGCGTGGCCTCATCCTACGCCGCCGACGCTGAGCCCGAACCGGAGGCATCCGCGGGGAGGAGCACGCAGATGCTGCTCGCGATGGCCACCATGGGCGGCCGCGGTGGCCCCTACGACCGCCGCCCGGTGTCGTCCTACGGTAGCTGCGCCGCGTGGAGCGCCGGGTCGCTCACTGACCACCGCCCTGCCTCGCCGTCCCCCATCTGCAGCCCTGTGAGCAGCAATGGCGGTGAGGGCTGTCTTGACGGCGGCGAGCACCGCGACGGTGATGACGTCTCCTCGTTCGTCACGAAACGACATGTCAGTTTCTGTGCTCTTCGTGCTCTTTAGTGTTGTCTCGGACAGGTTCTTGCTAGAGAGGGAGGCGATCCTGATGCTTCTTGGCTCTTGATTTTGCCTGCCTTTGATCTTGATTTCTAGTTTTGTAACTTGCGGTTCTTGAATTGTGTTGGATTTCATCGATTACTTGTGTTAGTTCTTGGAGCTAAGGTGGTTTCTTGGATGGAGCTATTCAGTTTCTTGCATGGCTCCTAGGAACAAATGCCTCTATTTCTAAGCATTGTTCTAGTATTTCAGTAGATTCTTGATTGATTAATGATCCAGGAATTGATTGGAAATTCCCAAGACAAATTAACTGCAAAGCAGCAAAAGTCGCACCTCTGGTGATTTGGGTTTGTTGCTAGATTTCTGCTAGCTGAATCTTGAAATGGCAAAAAAAACCAGAGCAGTCCTATCCCACTCAGCTCTGTTGTTGCATTTATCTGCTCTTAACTACTACATCATCCAACCAAATTTGGATAGTTTGGTGTCTAGTTCCATCCTACGGTATGCTATATTGAACGCTATATTGAACGAGACATATTTGCAAACATTAATGATGACAAGATTTTAGAGCGTTTTCAAGGGATAAGATCACGTAAGAAACAATTATCTCGTGCTAGTGGTAAGTTAGCCTCTTATAAATGTAAACTTCGTGTTGTTCGTATTTATTTATACACATGTTTGATTTATTCTCATATGTTGTCTTTACATGTTCTGGTTCATGTCCAACTATCAATTAAGAAATGACAGGATAGGATAGAGAGCAAATCTTCGTAATTTAGGTATTTAAATTGTATCTATATTATGTTACATTTTTTATATTTTGTTATCATGCCATGTTTTTCTTATTATGTTTTATATTTATTTGTTTAGTATTGAACTCAAGTTTCATATCAGTAATGCAATTAGTCAATTATGATATACTTTTGTTATATCGTGGCATAGGTACAAATTGACGTTAGTTTTAAGTTGTTATAGTTCAGCCCGAGGCGTAACCAAATCCTGGTTCCGCCACTGTTGGTAGTAGTGTGGGTGTGGATATGAATGAGATTACCAAGAATTAATTGTTAATGCTTTATATTTATACCATGGGTCGTTAATGGCTACTTAAATATCCGTAGTTTAATTAATTTGTTAAACAGTTTGCTTACTGAGATTTTATCTCACCCCTATGTTATTTCTTCTAGGTGATCCTTGAGTATGTTTGGAAAGGGATAGAGCAGCACGTCACTATACACCTTTCTTCATGTGTTTTGCTGTAATAGGATGGAGGATCTTTAATCGTTTATGTCTCCTCGTTATTGAGCACTATAATTCAATGATGTTAGGTTATGGTTGGCCTTTGGTGAGCTTTGAGCAGTCGAAGCTAGGTGGACAATTGATGTTAGTCGAATGTTAGTTGATCTTAGACTGTCTATCCTTTTTATCTTCCATTATTTGTTTTGCTGTCTTGCTTCCGCGTAGTATTTAATTTGGGAAGGTGCCTCCGTTTCTCCTTGTAATCCCGTTGGTCATAGGTGTAATTGTAACATCCTGTTCTTCTGTTATTTTTAAAGCCAGGAATTTAAAAATGAATTTTCTGGAATTTTCTGAAATTAATTCAAGCTTCAAATGAATTTTTAGAATTTTAAATATTTTAATATGATTAAAATAAACATTAACATAAGTTAGAAATATTTTACTTGGATTCTTCAAGTCTCAAGGAATTTTCTGGTATTTTTGGTGAATTTTTGGGATTTATTTGCTATTTTCTAGAGCCCCTAGCAATTTATTTGAATTTCTGGAAATAAAAGAAAATGGGAAAAAG
The DNA here is from genome assembly GCA_036346265.1 of Melocanna baccifera. Lineage (NCBI taxonomy): Eukaryota > Viridiplantae > Streptophyta > Magnoliopsida > Poales > Poaceae > Melocanna > Melocanna baccifera. The sequence continues at coordinate 14,892,267 of CM070692.1, read as the reverse complement.
CCTCTGCCGTCCGATCCTCCCCCGCGCCACGCGTCGGCATCGCGTCGGCCCAGCCCGCCGCTCAGCCGCCCCCGCCTACCTCGCCTCCGCGCCGTCCGATCGCCGCGCCCGCCACGCGTCGCCTCCCTGCAGCCGCCGTACCCTTTCCCGCCCACGCTTTCCCGCCGCCCGAACGGCCCCGCGCCACGCATCGCGCATCTGCCGCGCCGTTCCCGCGCCCGCTCCCGCAAACCCTAACCCTAATCCCGCCGCCCGCGCACCCGCATCCGCGCCGTTGGTCAAGCCACGTGGCAACACCAGCAGAACCCCGCCCTCGCCCGCTCGGTGCCGTTGGATGCGTCCACGCATCTCGATCTTGGCCGTCCGAACCCCGCCTGTCTCGTGCCCGCGCCGTCCCCGATCCGGATGCCTCGGCTCGCGTGATAAAATCCGCTGACGCTCCTCGGTTCGCGTGCCCATCGTCCGAACTCGCCGCCGCCGCTCCTCGCCCGTTCTCGCACCCACGCCGCCGCCGGCCGTCTAGCCTCGCCGCCATCTGCGACGTCGCCGGAGCCATACCGTCGCCGGAGCCCCGCCCTCGTCGCCGTCCCCGCCGCCGGTGAGCCTCCGTCACCCGCGTCGCCCGCTCCCCGCGCCGGACACGCCCGCGAGCACGCCTCGGTCACCCACCGCCACCCGCGCACCCCGCGCGCGCGTCCCCGCCGCCCAACCGCGCGCGATAAGCCAGACGGCGTGCCCGAGCCACGCGTCGCCCATCGCCGCCATCCCGCCTCCGCGCCCCGCATCCCTGCCGTCCAACCCAGATCGGAGCCACGAGGCACCAGCTCGCGCCACGCGTCGCACCTGCAGCCGTCGGATCCCCGCCGCCTCCGCCCGCGCCCGAGCCGCGCCGCGTCAGCCTACCGACGTGGCACGCCATGTCAGCCCTAATGCCACGTGGCATCCACGTGTCTGCCACGCCGCCAGATCCGCCCTGTGTGCCACGTCACCGCCACGCCACCGGGTGACACATGGCGACACCAGAAGAACGCCATGGCAGCCCTAGTCGCCGCGTCAGCACCGCCGCCCCCCCGCGTGTACTATTGCGTGGACGGAGTCCACCGTGGGTTTGGTCTACCATGGACCGGGTTCACAGCACAGTGCGATTTCCGAATTTCCCGAATTATCTTTAGGGTTAATTTTTCGAGGGCCCGTTCTCCTCCGTCCTAGTTCCGATTGACCCCGTTCTTTTTTCTAAATTCATCTAAAATCGATCTCTAGCTGTTGGTTCTGGTTTTGTGAATTTTGGAGTTCATTTGCTTATCATTTTATGTGTTTTCTTTGTTTCGGTCGTTTTCTCTATCGTTAGATTCGGATTCCGGAGCAGCAGGTTCTACGCCCGAAGACCAGAAGTACCTCACTGAGCATAACCAAGGCAAGTCGTGTTCTTTGATCATATTGAACCCAAATTTTCAATCTATTATTTAAATATTTTATTTTAAATTACATTTTATCGCTATTTTTATTCAACCGTTGTAATTGGTAGTTATCGTCCTAGTTTGTTTATCCCTCCTTGATAATTTGGAACACCCTTATACCTTTGTCACCTTAGGTTGGGAAACATACTAGTGATGATAGATTATTTGTCACATGGGTTGTTACGATTAGATGCTTAGTCCTGCTTTATTTACGAATGGTCTCATCATCACATGTTAATTATTAATTTGACCTAATGATAAATGGAACTGTGGTTGGTGCCACGTTTATTAAAATTTGTGCCACATCATTGGTGTGTCATTGGCTTGGTTATACAAATTGGTTTTATGCTCAGGCGAGTGATCGTGCAGTAAAGGGGGAGGTGCAATGTCGGACCCCGGAGCAACGACTCCTGGATCCTCTGTGTAAATCGCACTAGTCCAGGATCAAGCTAGTGCACACAGTGGATAACAAAGATTCATATCATGCACAATGACATTTATTCATTAACTAAATATGGGCCTGGTGGCCAAATTGTACATCAATGGTTCATAAACCAAAAAAATACATATAAACAGCGGAAGGAAACCAATGAAGTAGCAGCCCATCCTGCTCGCCCACAGGCGAATCGATCAGAAGACGCGCCTAGTCGCCACCATCCTCACGAAGTTGTTGACGTCATCCTCGCAACAGATTTTAGCAAGGTGAGCACATAAAGTACTCCCAAGGTAAGCACATAAAGTACTTACGCAAGTTACGGGAGTTTTAACAGAGTGAATGCATGCATAGGGATAACAAAGGAAGGCTTATTAAGTTTATTTGTGCAAAAAGCAAGATGAATTTAAATACAATAACATAAGTGCAAAAGCTGAATTTTATCTGATGAGATAGAAATAATAATTTACAAAATAATATCGTTAGTGCAAAGCACGACCAAACACTAACCTAGTCACAGGTATCCCACCTGGTCCATCTTTTCAAAACGTTTCACATGGATTCCATCTATCCATATGCTTTTCAAAATCTCTTATGGATTCATTTTGTTAGTGCAGGCTCCGACCAAACACCAACTTATTCACAGGTATCCCACCTGGTCATGAATTCTATCCATCCATCCATAAACCTTTTTCAGAAACCATTTTTAAAAACCAAAGTCTAATCCATGAAAAACTTTACTCAGCTTGCCCATAACCGTGGGCACGGCTATCCAGGATAGTTTATACACTCTGCAGAGGTTGTACAGCTTTACCCACAAGATATGATTATCTCATATTGTCGGCCATTACACGCTTAGTAGGCGTGCGATCGAGAAAAACCATAACAAGGCCTTTACAATGCTAAGCCTTCAACTTGGTCACGCCGCCGCTAAGGTTTCACCACAACTTGAATCCACAAGTTGGAGCCCCCTCTTGTGCCGTGTGAGACTTCCCATGGCCTACGCCACGCTCACATTCAACCTATAGCGAGACCAAAGTTGGGACCTCACAAATTAGTCACCAGATCTGTCCCATACCACCTTGTGGTAGTACGATGTGGCTTTGCAACAAGAGCTCACTGATCGGTCCTTAATTTGACTTAGGCTCAATCCACATACCCACATGCACGACAATCAACGGTGTCACCAAACACGAGGCATGCCAAAGATCCTACCACCTAACCAATAGCCTAACTCCAAATCATAAGTTTCTATTTTTGTTTTTAAACCATTTTCACAAACCATCCCTGACTCACGAAGTCAAGAACTCATTTTCAAATCGTCATTTCATGAGAAAGATTTGATCCCACCTAAAGTTATACTAAGCCGGGCTAAGCATTGCTATAAAATTTCTAGCCAATACTACAAGATCGACTAGTTTTTAGCTAGGGTGACAAGGTATAGGAATTCGAGATTCAAATTGGGCTATAATCAAAGGATTATGGGTATAACTAAATTTAAAACAAATTTGAATTATATTTGAGTAAAGATACGCATGCATATACAGTAAAACAATATAAATACATTAGAAATATTAGGTTCAACATGGTCAAAGGTGTAACTTGCCTTTCTTTGAAGTTTGTTGCGGTTCGCTGAAGTTATACTCTCTGGAATAGTCGTAGTCTACACGTGAAAGCAAGAACAAACTAAACTCAAATAAAATCCAAATAAAATCCAAATTTTACAAAATAAATGCCGGGAGATAGAATATGAATTTAGAAATTTAGATAGGTCCAATCGGAGTTAGGATGAACGAGAGCGGCTTCTGGAAGTTTGAATTCCAAAGAAAATGAATAAAAGAAATTATTGGAATTCTTTTCTTTATGAAGGAAAAGTGGTTGGAAACTACAATATTTGTGTATAGTCGAAACCATGATCGAAGGCGTAGTCGAATTCGAAGATTAAGATTCGGTCGAAGACTTGGTGGCTCATGCGGTGGTCGAGAACACTATAACGATCGAGAACAAATGGTAGTCGGAGTCAGTGGTGGGACGACAATGAACACCGGTGGTGGAAGGCGAAGGTACTGAGTCGGCTACAACCGACTACCGAGTTTCTTCCAACTACTCCTCGCTGAAAAGCGAAGGTACTCGGAGACTTAGAGTGAAGAGTGGCGGTGGTCGGCGACTACGGTCGGAGGTAGATGGAGACGGCGGTGGTTGGGAGCGATCGTGGTCGAGAGTGGTGTAGTCGGAAAAACAATTGTGGTCGAAAGGATTGGAGTTGAAATCTCTGAAGATCAAAGTCAAAATTGAAGTCTTCGAAGGTCGAAGTCGGAGGCTCCGGCGGTCGGAGTCTAAAAAGCCTCCGAGTCAGCGGAGTCTAAGGCAGTCTTTGAACCATCGGTGTCTAAGGAACCTCCGAACGGTTAGAGTCTAAAGAACCTCTGGACGTCGGAGTCTTAAGAGCCTTCGGATATCGGAGTCTTAGAATCGGATGGTTGGGAGAAGTCGGACGGCTTCGCGTGATAAGATCCGAGCGATTCAATGGCGGCGAAGACCGGGGAGGTGTACAAAAGAGGGAGAAGAGTATAAGTCCGGTTTCACCTTGGCGCAAGGTTCGGGCTGCGCAGAGTTGATTGGTGGCGAGGGTGTAGCGGAGGCGGGGTACAATTATCTACGGCGGAGACTCTCCGACGACAGCTTGCTCGGAGAAGGGGCGTCGAAGGTTCGCGCGGGCCTGAGGAAGGTTATTGGCGGCGGGGTACTCCGGTCATATTTTGGCTCAGGAAAAAGGGTGAAGGAGGTGTGTGCGGTCCTGTCGAAGACTTGGCGGTGGTGAAGTCGACGTCGGCGGAAGAGACACTCCGGCGGGGGTTTGCTTGGCGGAGGGGTGGCGAGATAAAGAAAAGAGAGAGGGGATTGCAAGAAGTGCATTCGTGCTCTTGTGCAATACTAGAAGTGGTTGGAGGGTGGTCGGTGGCGAGTTGGAGCGATGGCGTAACTCGGGCGGCGGTGGCGGTAGTATTCCGGCGGTGAGGAGACTCAACCAAGGGCGGTCGAGAAAATCCAAAACTTATGAAATATATACTAAAAGGTAGATTATGGATTTAGATGAATTTAGAAACTTGAATCACCTGATTCGGAGTTCGGACGAAGGAGAACGAGCGATTGGAAGATCATCGGATTAGAAAATCCTGAAAAAAGAAAAATCAGGAATATTCCAAAGGAATATTCCTGCGCAGAGAACAGCCCTTCCACTGTTTTGGTCGCGGCGCCGGTGAGAAAAGGCACAGAGGTGAAGCCAACTAGCAAAATGGTTTGCTAGGGACCCGAGGCACATGTAGGAATTGGCGGCACGTCAAACGGAGCACGATGACGACGTCTACGGTGACAACGACATAGGGTGTGAAGAGAAGAATAATTTTCGGGAATAAAACATGGAGAAGCAAGGTAACCACGGCGTAGAACGCGGTAAGGCGAGTCTAGAAAAAATATCGGCAAAGCCGAACACTCACCGGTAGCGACGCAATCGTCGTTTGAACGATGTCGGTACAGAAACACTAAAATTTTAATATCTTCGCGCTCAGTCAGGCGAATCCAAAACCGTCTGAAACGTAGCCTCCTGGGATGGTTTGGCACGTTTTGACGCGAACGGATTGTCGAGAGCATTCCCGGACAGGCGGGGACACGAAGTGCCATTTACGGCCATGGCAAGGTGTTGGGCGCAAATATTTAGGACAGGTTTTTGGACGAGCGGAGGGAGCACGGCGAGAACGCGTCGAGGCGAACTCAGCGCCGTGAGCGGCTCGGCCAGCGGACTAGCGAAACGCGGTGGACAAGACTTTATGCAGCCTACTGGTGACATCGGCGTTCGCAAGCGGAGAGGAATTAACATGCGAGACTTGCGGCGAATCGAAGATTAGGCGTGGGGATCGTGATGCTCACCTTGGTTTTGGTCGGGCATGCACGGTCGGCCGGTGGCGACGCCAAGAACGGCGACCCGTTTTGGCCCACGGTGGCGGCGGTGCTCGGCGATGTTCGCGGCGAGTGAGCACCGCCAGAACGCGCGGCGGCGAAGCCAACGGTGTGGTCAAACGCGCGGTGCTCCACCGGACGAGGCACAAAGGCAAGAACGCCGCTTAGAACACAAAAATAAAACTTCGATTGCGGCCAATAGAGAGGGAGTGGGGACTTGAGATTTTCGGGGTTGAGTGAGGATGAGGAGAGGCTCACGGGGCTCCCTTTTATAGGGGTGGAGGTGGACCGAGGAGGGAGATCAATGGGGTATGTCTTTGAATGGCATGGTTTAAATTCCACGAAAATAGCTCATGAATGAGGGGGAAACGGTGGGGGAATGAAAGAGCTTGATGAGGGGAATTCAATGCAATTTATTTCGCTAAAAACCGTTGAGTAAATCACAAGTTCTCCAAGCTTGAAGAAATGCAACAATGGCGGCTCGGGCTCTGCCTGTGCACGCACGAGTTACCAGGAAGAAGAAGGGAAAGGAAAAAAAAAGGAAAGAGAGGAAAGAAAAAGAAAGAAAGAAAAAAAAGGAAATTAGGAAAAATTTTAAGAAAAATATTTTTAGAATCCCTGGAACCTGAAAAGAATAAAAAAAATTTCGGAAAATTTTTTTGAACATTATTTTAATTTTTAAAAATGTTTTTCTTTTTCTAGCTTTAAATAATACAATAAATAACAAATAAAGCTTAAAAATCTTAAAAAAATTCATAGAAGTTTCTTAGGCTATTTAGAACTTATAAAAAAATTTCCAACTAAAATTTGAATATTTTGCCTTATAAAATATTTTTTTGTTTAACAGAAAGGCTATTTTCTTTAGCAGAAAATCAGGTTAGCTAAAAATTTTAAAATTTCAAGAAATCAAATAACTTTGATTTTTATTTCAAACTAACTTATTTAATACCTTATTTATTTATTATTTTTATTTTTTTCTTAAATCACCTTTCTCACGTAAAACCCTTTTTAAAAGCAGAAAATCAGGCAAATAAACTTAAACAACCAAAAGTAAATATTTTTTTTAATAAAATAAATGTGTTTTTTTTATTTTTGGAATAAACAGCTGGGCTGTTACATGCAAGTGCACTTTGGGGAATGTGGTAGCCTCACCCGGGTAATACTAAGGACTTAACTTTGTGCGCCATTGATCTGAGCTTAATCGTGCAAACCACATGTCTAGTATGGGATGGACCTGGCTGATTAATTTGTAATATTTCAATTCAATTCTGCCGATGTGATGGACATGGTTGCTGATTTCCATGTGGCGCAAGGGGGGTGTGATGCGAAACCCTAGCGGACAGGATTGGGTTGAGGTATAGCATTGTAAAAGCCTTGTTGTGATTTCCTAAGATTGAGGTTAATCACATCGTGTGGGTATAGTTGTGCAACCTCTGCAGAGTGTAAAACTATTCGAATAGCCGCGTCCTCGGTCATGGACATTGCTCGGTGATTTCACACGAGGGGTAGTGTTATCTTTTAAACTTGGTGGTTTATGTTGGAGGTGGACAGGTAGTTCACTATTGGTTAGCTTGTGAATAGGTGTTCACAAGTGGGTTATGGTTAATTCCTTTTATTAATTATCATTACTGTTTGCATTTAAATTCCGCTTTCAATCTATTATTCATATTTACCATGAAATGTCTTTTATGCAAATTAACCTTTCAGCCTTCCTTTGGTAAGCCTTGCATATTATATTGCATTCATTTGTTACAAACGACTTGTTGAGTACCAATGTACTCACGGCTTTACGCCTATGTTGCTCAGTTGAGGGCAAGGAGTATTATCAGCAGGAGGTTCCAGAAGGAGAGTTCTACGACACTTCACGGATTAGGCTTCGTTCTCCACTCAATAGCCTGTGGGCTTATCGATTGGCCGCTACGTTTTATTTTGGATTTCCGCTGCTATTTTGTTAAGCCCTTCCGGCTAGAGATATTGTAAGCTTGGCCATAAGGTCATACCTTTGAGATTTTATCGATATTTGAGTTTTACTTTATTATTATCGTGTATATGACTGTGATTACATCTATGTTTGACTATGTGCACTAGCGTGATCCTGAACTAGTGCAGTTTACACAGAGAGTCCGAATTTGCATATTAGGGTCTCGACAGAGATGGTATCAGAGCCATATCGACTGTAGTACGAAGCACTAGTTAGAATGGTCGCTAGCCCAAAAATTTATTTTATGAATCAAAACCACTAAATTTGATATATAGTAATATCTCTATTCTTCTTATCTCATTCTTAAGGATTCTTGTCTCTGGCCTCATTCTTGCAAAATTTGTTTTTATAAAGCTATAAACTGATCTTTCCTTTATAAATACATTAGATGTCCCAAGCTTCTTACAGCCCGACAGGAGGATGGTGAGCACTTCTACGCGTTCTGTTGCGGAGCCTCGGATTGAAGAGATTGCCCGTTTACCTCACCAAGGATGAGAAGCATAAAGGTCAACGCATTGGAAGCATCAGCAGGCTATACATCACCACCCGAGTCGGCAAGCAAGTTCTACATCACAGCTTCAAGAATGCCAGTGCTAGTGGAGAGATGTCAGCACAAGGAGTTGCGCACAAAGCCATGCGTCGCCTTTGCAAGCTATACAAGATCAACATGGCCAGACTCATCCGGAAGTTCAAGGAGCAGTACGGAGTTTCCCCTAGACTACCAGAGCCAGTCAGGGAGGAGCCCCGACCGCAGTCGCCAGTACCTCTACCGTTGCCTACACCGCCGAGTCCAGAGCAGAGACGTCGTACCACTGGTGATCGTCGAGCATATCTCCGGCAATTCCACCCAGTTCCAGTTCTAGTCAGAGAGCAGTCGCCGCTGGTCTGCAACTCGTGGGTTGTCTACAGCGATTCGGAGGACGATAGCAGTGTACCCTATTTGTCAGGACTCGAGTGGGAGCCTTCAGAGTAGATAGCGCGAGTAGACACGTTGGATTTTATTTGCAATTGTGTGTGATGTGAGCTGCAAATATTGCCTTAAAAGCATTATATTGCGATCATGTCAATCTTTTAATGGAGTTTATTTTTACTCAGTTTTGTTGTTAGCCTTTTTGGCTAAGTGTTTGTTTTAGTTTAGGTTTCCATTAGCAAAACTCTCTTAGACGTATTTACCTCTTATCTATGCTTTTCCCCCTCGCCTTTTGCCTTTGGTCAGTCAGCAGTTGTTTTCTTTTTCAGAGCAAGATGGTTGATACCAGGACTTCCTCAGGCCGCAGCCAGGCGAACCAGGATCTAGAGAGCAGTGCTGCGCAGCCAGTGCCACCTACTTTGGACCCCGCCCTCAGTCAGTTTTTGGTGGCCCAGACTCAGATGATGCAGACTATGATGCAGAGTATGCAGGCTATGATACAGCAACAGCACCAGGAGCCAGTACCGCCACCCGCACCTCGTCAGCAGCCAGCTATGCAGAGTTCATGAGGACGAGACCGCTTGTTTTCTCCAGTTCGTCCGAGCCTTTGGAGGCTGATGATTGGATCCGTTCAGTTGAGAAAAAGCTGAACTTGACTCAGTGCACCGACAGGGAGAAGGTGTTGTATGCAGCACACCAGCTTGAGGGACCAGCAGCAGAGTGGTGGGAGAACTACTGTGCCGCCCATGAGAACCAGAACAACATCACTTGGGCCCACGTCTTGGATGGTGTGGTCGAGATGAAGAAGGATGAGTTCCGGGAATTTCAGCAGAGGAACCTGTCAGTGAGTGAATACCTCAATAAATTCACACAGCTAGCTCGCTACGCGCCAGAGGATGTAGCCTCAGATGCAGCTCGCCAGAAGAGGTTCAAGAAGGGCTTGAACCCAGCTTTGAAGGTGCAGGTCGTAGGCAACGACTATGCCAGTTTCCAGCAGTTGGTGGACAAGGCCATTCTCATTGAGGAGAGTCGTCGTGAGCTCGAGGAGTCTCACAAGAGGAGGATGATCCAGCAGGGGTCACAATCGCACCAGTCCCAGAGACCTCGCTTTGGTTTCTACCAGCCTACACGAGCGCCACAGCAGCAGCAGTCGCCAGCTTTCAGGACCCCATCTCAGACGCCACGTCAGTTTCAGTCGGGACAGCGTCCTGGTGGTTCCAGTGATCAGCAGCAGCAGAAGAGCAATAATTCAACAGCGTCTGTCACTTGCTTCAAGTGTCATGAGGTGGGACACTATGCTAGCAAGTGCCCCCAGAGGCAGGCCCCGACGCCAATTCGCTTCGACTTGGGAGCCACACCCGGTCGTACTCCTACCCCAGGAGCAGGACGAGGAGCACCCCCGGCATCAGGACATGCCAGCAGGACGCCGGTGGTGAGAGGTCAGGTGAACCATATCACCGCAGAGGATGCCTAGGCAGCACCAGACATTGTGATCGGTACGTTTCTATTCCATTCAGTTCCTGCTACAGTTTTGTTTGATTCTGGAGCTTCGCATTCGTTTGTTTCTCGGAGTTTTGCTTTAAAGCAACAATTGAAAACTGTTGCTCTTGGATCTGTTCTTTTAATCCAATCCCCCGGTTCTGAGTTGAGATCCAACCTAGGTTGTCCAGGAGTTAGGATAACCATTCAGGGAGTTGAGTTCAGGGCCGACCTGATCTTGTTGGATATCCAGTCCCTAGATGTAATCTTAGGGATGCATTGGCTTCAGAAGCAGCAGATAGTGTTAGACTGTGGGAGTAGAGCAGTGACCTTGACCCATCCAGATGGGATCAAGGTACAGTTTGCAGCCAGCGAGTGTCAGCTAGAGTCAGTCATGGTTTGCCAGAGTAAGGTGATCCAGTTGGAGGGCGTACCAGTTGTCAGGGAGTACCCCGATGTGTTTTCGGATGATCTTCCAGGTATGCCACCAGAGAGAGAGGTTGAGTTTCTGATTGAACTTGTACCAGGTACCGCACCGATTTCCAAGAGACCCTATCGGATGCCAGCCAATGATTTAGCAGAGTTGAAGAAGCAAATTCAGGAGCTTTTGGATAAGGGTTACATCAGACCGAGTTCATCCCCGTGGGGAGCGCCAGTGTTATTCGTCAAGAAAAAGGATGGTAGTCAGCGCATGTGTGTGGACTACAGAGCGCTTAATGAGGTCACCATCAAGAATAAGTACCCTTTGCCCAGGATTGATGACCTGTTTGATCAGCTTAAGGGAGCCGGAGTGTTCTCCAAGATTAATTTGAGGTCAGGTTATCATCAGATGAGGATCCGAAAGGAGGATATACCTAAGACAGCCTTCTCGACTCATTATGGTCTATACGAGTTCACCGTGATGTCATTTGGTTTGACCAATGCCCCAACTTATTTCATGTATCTGATGAATAAGGTGTTCATGGAATATTTGGATAAGTTTGTCGTTATGTTCATTGACGACATTTTGATTTATTCCAAGGATTAGAGAGAGCATGAGGAGCACCTGAGATTGGCATTACAGAAATTGAGGGATAATCAGTTGTATGCTAAGTTCAGCAAATGTGAGTTTTGGATGAAGAAAGTCGCCTTCCTAGGACATGTGTTGACAGCGGATGGAGTCGCAATTGACCCAGGAAAAGTGAGTGATGTTTTGGATTGGCAGTCGCCTACTTCAGTTACCTAGATCAGGAGTTTTCTGGGTATGGCAGGATATTACCGACGCTTCATTGAAGGTTTCTCTAGTGTAGCCAGGCCTCTCACGCAGTTACTCAAAAAGGAAAAGAAATTCACTTGGACGCCAGAGTGCGAGAAAAGTTTTAAGAAACTTAAGGAGAGTTTGACCACAGCCCCAGTACTTGTGTTACCTGATATAAATAAGGACTTTGAGATTTATTGCGATGTCTCTCGCAAAGGTTTGGGTTGTGTCTTGATGCAGGACAAGAAAGTGGTAGCCTATGCCTCACGCTAGTTGAGACCGCATAAGGAGAACTACCCTACTTATGATTTGGAGCTAGCAGCCGTAGTGCATGCTTTAAAGATTTGGCGTCATTATCTGTTGGGTAACAGATGTGAGGTTTACACGGATCATAAGAGTTTGAAATACATCTTTACCCAGTCCGAGCTTAACCTCAGGCAGAGGAGGTGGTTAGAGCTGATAAAGAATTATAATGTTGGCATACATTATCATCCTGGAAAGGCCAATGTTGTTGCAGATGCCCTGAGCAGAAAGGTATATTGCAATTCAGTGATGGTTCGAGAGAGTCAGCCAGCGTTGCATGAGGAATTTCAAAAGCTTAGCCTAGAGTTGGTTGAGCAAGGATTTTTGGCAGCAATGGAGTTGCAGCCTACCTTGGATGGTCAGATTCGTCAGGCTCAGTCAGATGATGAGACATTTCAGTGGATTAGAAAGAACTTAAGTGAACGTAAAGATCAGGATTTTCATTAGATAACCAGGGAACCTTGTGGTTCAAGCAGCGTTTGTGTGTGCCCAGCAAGCAAGAGCTGAAGAATGTGTTGTTAAAAGAGGCTCATGAGTCGTTGTATTCGATTCATTCAGGTAGTACCAAGATGTACCAGGACATGAAGGATAAGTATTGGTGGCCAAGTATGAAGCGTGAGATCGCTGAGTATGTGGCCCTTTGTGATGTTTGTCAGAGAGTAAAGGCAGAGCATCAGAGACCAGCAGGCTTGCTACAGCCATTAAAAGTCCTCGAGTGGAAGTGGGAAGAAATTGGCATAGACTTCATAGTCGGTCGGCCTAAGACCGAAGGGGACTATGATTCGATTTGGGTCATCGTGGATCGATTGACCAAGGTTGCTCATTTCATTCCAGTTAAGACAACCTACAGTGGTGATAGATTGGCAGAGCTATATATGTCGAGGATTGTCAGTTTGAATGGTGTGCTAAAGAAGATTGTGTCAGATCGTCGTTCGCAGTTCACCTCTCGTTTTTGGGGTAGTTTCCATAAGGCTATGGGAACCCACCTGAATTTCAGTACAGCTTATCACCCTCAAACAGATGGTCAGACAGAGCAAGTGAATCAGATTTTGGAGGACTTGTTGAGAGCATGTGTGCTCGATCATGGGTCCAAGTGGGACAGTTGTTTGCCTTTTGCAGAGTTCTCGTACAACAACAGTTATCAGGCCAGTTTACAGATGTCACCGTTTGAGGCATTGTATGGCAGGAAATGCAGAACCCCTCTCAATTGGAAAGAGACAGGGAAGGTCAGGTGTTTGGTCCAGATTGTTTAAAAGAAGCTGAGGATAAGGTCCGTTTGATATAGGAAAGGTTGAAAACTGCCCAGGCCAGACAGAAGAGTTACGCAGATACCAGACGTCGAGAGCTGAGTTTTGAGCTAGATGATTTTGTGTATCTCAGGATCACACCATTCAAAGGTGTGAAGAGGTTTCAGTTAAAAGGGAAGCTTGCACCGAGATATGTTGGTCCGTTCAGGATTCTGAAACGCAGGGGAGAGATTGCGTATCAGTTGGAGCTACCTGCGTCCTTCAGTGGGGGTACATGATGTTTTCCATGTGTCCCAGCTGAAGAAGTGTTTGCGTGTACCAGAGGAGGTTGTGCCAGTTGAGGCCGTTGACCTGCAGGAGGATCTGTCGTACAAGGAGCATCCAGTCAAAGTCTTGAAAGTGTCAGAGCGAGTCACCCGGAATAAAGTGGTCCATTTTTGCAAAGTCCAGTGGAGCAATCATTCCGAGGAGGAAGTATCCTGGGAGCTCGAGGAGAACCTCAGAGCAGAGTTTCCGAACCTATTATCTTAGTGGGCCCAGATCTCGGGGTCGAGATCTCGTTTAAGGGGGTAAGATTTGTGACATCCTGTTTTTCTGTTATTTTTGAAGTCAGGAATTTAAAAATGAATTTTCAGGAATTTTCTGAAATTAATTCAAGCTTCAAATGAATTTTTAGAATTTTAAATGTTTTAATATGATTAAAATAAACATTAACAAAAGTTGGAAATATTTTATTTGGATTCTTGAAGTCTCTAGGAATTTTCTGGTATTTTTGGTGAATTTTTGGGATTTATTTGATATTTTCTAGAACCCCTAGCAATTTATTTGAATTTCTGAAAATAAAAGAAAATGGGAAAAAGCCTCCGAGCCACGCGTCGCCCATCGTCGCCTTCCCGCCTCCGCGCCCCGCAACCCCGCCGTTCGTCCCAGATCGGAGCCACGAGGCACCAGCTCGCGCCACGCGTCGCACCTGCAACCGTCGGATCCCGGCGCCGCCGCCCGCACCCGAGCCGTGCCGCGTCAGCCTACCCATGTGGCACGCCACGTCAGCCCTAATGCCACGTGGCATGCCACGTGTCCTGCCACGTCAGCAAAATCCGGCCCCCAGGTGCCACGTCAGCCGCCACGTCAGCGCCACGTCAGCTGGGTGAAACGTGGCAGCACCAAAGAACCGCCACGTCGACCCTAGCCGCGCACAAGACCGCCGCCCCCCCCCCACGTGTACTGTTACGTGGACCGAGTCCACCGTGGGTTTGGTCTACCATGGACCGGGTTCACAGCACAGTGCGATTTCCGAATTTCCCGAATTATCTTTAGGGTTAATTTTCTGAGAGCTCGTTCTCCTCCGTCCTAGCTCCGATTGACCCCGTTCTTTTTTCTAAATTCATCTAAAATCGATATCTAGCTGTTGGTTCTGGTTTTGTGAATTTTGGAGTTCATTTGCTTATCATTTTATGTGTTTTCTTTGTTTCGGTCGTTTTCTCTTTCGTTAGATTCGGATTCCGGAGCAGCAGGTTCTACGCCCGAAGACCAGAAGTACCTCACTGAGCATAACCAAGGCAAGTTGTGTCCTTTGATCATATTGAACCCAAATTTTCAATCTATTATTTAAATATTTTATTTTAAATTACATTGCATCGCTATTTTTATTCAACCGTTGTAATTGGTAGTTATCGTCCCAGTTTGTTTATCCCTCCTTGATAATTTGGAACACCCTTATACCTTTGTCACCTTAGGTTGGGAAACATACTAGTGATGATAGATTATTTGTCACATGGGTTGTTACGATTAGATGCTTAGTCCTGCTTTATTTACGAATGGTCTCATCATCACATGTTAATTATTAATTTGACCTAATGATAAATGGAACTGTGGTTGGTGCCACGTTTATTAAAATTTGTGCCACATCATTGGTGTGTCATTGGCTTGGTTATACAAATTGGTTTTATGCTCGGGCGAGTGATCGTGCAGTAAAGGGGGAGGTGCAAGTGCACTTCGGGGAATGTGGTAGCCTCGCCCGGGTAATTCTAAGGACTTAACTTTGTGCGCCATTGATCTAAGCTTAATCGTGCAAACCACATGTCTAGTATGGGATGGACCTGGCTGATTAATTTGTAATATTTCAATTCAATTCTGCCGATGTGATGGACATGGTTGCTGATTTCCATGTGGCGCAAGGGGGGTGTGATGTGAAACCCTAGCGGGCAGGATTGGGTTGAGGTATAGCATTGTAAAGGCCTTGTTGTGATTTCCTAAGATCGAGGTTAATCACATCGTGTGGGTATAGTTGTGCAACCTCTACAGAGTGTAAAACTATTCGAATAGCCGCGTCCTCGGTCATGGACATTGCTCGGTGATTTCACACGAGGGGTAGTGTTATCTTTTAAACTTGGTGGTTTATGTTGGAGGTGGACAGGTAGTTCACTGTTGGTTAGCTTGTGAATAGGTGTTCACAAGTGGGTTATGGTTAATTCCTTTGATTAATTATCATTACTGTTTTCATTTCAATTCCGCTTTCAATCTATTATTCATATTTACCATGAAATATCTTTTATGCAAATTAACCTTTCAGCCTTCCTTGGTAAGTCTTGCATATTATATTTCATTCATTTGTTACAAACGACTTGCTGAGTACCAATGTACTCACTGCTTTACGCCTATGTTGCTCAGTTGAGGGCAAGGAGTATTATCAGCAGGAGGTTCCAGAAGGAGAGTTCTACGACGACTTCACGGATTAGGCTTCGTTCTCCACTCGATAGCCTGTGGGCTTGTCGATTGGCCGCTACGTTTTATTTTGGATTTCCGCTGCTATTTTGTTAAGCTCTTCCGACTAGAGATATTGTAAGCTTGGCCATAAGGTCGTACCTTTGAGATTTTATCGATATTTGAGTTTTACTTTATTATTATCGTGTGTATGACTGTGATTACATCTATGTTTGACTGTGTGCACTAGCGTGATCCTAGACTAGTGCAGTTTACACAGATAGTCCGAATTTGCATATTCGGGTCTCGACAGTAATTTAGTAGCATCCCAAGGTAGTGTGGTTCTTGGGGTATTATAGTTGGTATCAGAGCTTAGGCTTTGGATTATAGGAGAAAAAAGTAATTTGACACACTTGCACATGTAGGATGGGGAAGGGTTTGCATACCTTTGCATATGCCTTGCTTGTTTCTTTCTATTAGTGCTTGTGCCGTAACTGCTTGAAGTTGATGTTTGTGTATTCTTGTGTACCGTGGTGGCTGTAGGAATGGCGCCTAAGGTGAGTGGCCGTGGCCATGCAACCATGCCTGTGGCACAGCTAGCAGCTGAGGAGGCCGAGTCTTCTCAGCCAGAGGCTGGTAGTCACGAGGAGCTATTGGCCGCTACGAGGGCCATGCAGCAGAAGCTTCGGTGGTGGCGAACTCGAGCTGTGGTGGCCCAACAATGATGGCGAGGAGCAAAAAAGGTAGGGTGAAGAATAGCGATGCTCGGGTGGTGATTGATGAAGGTGGAAGCTCATTGACACTAGGGCAATTGCTTGGCGAAGTTTGCCAACAGCGGCGGGGAACTAAACTCCAAATCCCAGTGAGACAGCGTGACTTTGGCAATTGCTAAGCTTAGCAAGACACGAAGCGGCTCGAGGAGCAGATTTCTGGGCTTGGTGTGCTCTTTTTATAGTCAGATGATGGAAAGATTCCATGGCAAATACAAGCGGCGACAATGTGCTAAACTTGAAAGCGAGTCCCAACAGGTGGGCCCAGGCTAGCAGAGACAATGGGATGGAGAAGGAAAGAGGGGCCAACATGTGGGGTGGTCTGCTGGGCCGAGCTACGGTAGGAGATGGGTCAAAGCCCGCGTGAAGTAGACCAGGCCAGAAGAGAAAGATTCGGCCAAAGGATAATTTTGGATTTTCTGAATTTTAGAAAATAGAATAATTCAAATTAAGGTCAAATAAATAGCAAACAAACTCCAGAAATCCAATAAAATATAGAAAATTCCTTGCAGCACAAGGAATGCAAATAAAACTGGTTTTGAGTTAATTGAATTCTATTTTATTCACATTAAATCTTTTTAATTTCTAAAAATTCAAATTAATATTTAATCAATTGAAGAAAAATCCAAATGGTTATTTAAAAAAAGCCTTGAAAAAGGCACTGAAAATTAAGATGTTGCAGAGTTTCACTCTTTTGCATTTATTATATCATATTTTATATTTAAATTCAGCAACTTGTCCAAGTAATATAACTATATGGAACTTTGACTATTATCCTATGTAACATGATATCTTGCTTTACATCTTGCTATTTCTTGTGCTATATTGCTAGATTTGTCATGTATTTCTATGTGTACCTTAGCTTTTGTTGTGACTAGTTTTGCTCTAGTGATCCTTTTATGATTCATACTATATCAAATAGGATAAGTTGAGTCTTAAATCTAAAATGAGTTTTAGATTGAGTTATGCTAGTTCCTTATTGAAGTATGAGTTTATTTTTCCTAGGCTTTTGTGACTTGAGTCAGGATTGCTTGCAGACTAAGAAGTAACTCATTGTTCTTGAACTAAAAATAAAATCTAAAAAATTGATTTTTTTTGTGCGAAAAAACTAATCTCACTAAATCTTTCTCATGAAACAGCTTGCTATTGTGCTAGGCACGAACTCAGGGGAAGTTTAGATGACCTAGACCACTCTATTAAGTTTCTTACTTGAGATGGTCATAGTAATGTTTGAGATCTAGCACATGGCTAAAGAAAGCCCTAAATATGAAAAATGGTTAAAACATAGAAGGCAGTTGTGGTTCACTCCTAGTCCAAGACTTGCTTTGCTAAGATAAGACAAAGAAATTTAGCAAAATGCTAAATATGATAATTATGCTCAAT
This sequence comes from Melocanna baccifera, assembly GCA_036346265.1. NCBI lineage: Eukaryota > Viridiplantae > Streptophyta > Magnoliopsida > Poales > Poaceae > Melocanna > Melocanna baccifera. The sequence goes on along the minus strand of CM070692.1, from coordinate 14,874,407 downwards.
TCCAAGTGCTTGAATAAAATAATTTAGCACTGTACTTATAGCACTCTAAATTGACTCAATTGTAGCTTCTTGGTTCTATTTAATTTATTGATATGGTTTGGCTCATTTTTTTGATATTTTTGGCTAAATTATTATCTTGAGCAACTTGATATGTTAAAAATCCATTTAATTTCACATTGTTGCTCATTTAGCTTTACCTTGATTATATATGGTTTGCTATGGTCTAAAATAGTTATTTCACATAATATGGCTTGGTGTAATACTTATAGAGTTACTCTAGATAATTTTCATGACTCCTAATGCTATAAATTAAAATTATAGCCACTTTATTTTAGTTTTGATCTGTCTTGATGACTTCATGTTAAAGTGAAGAATTATTGGTAAAAATGCATATCTAAGCATGATTTAGAGTTTTTGTGTAAAATCTTGCTAAATTGGAGATTTAATATTTTGTTGTGATTCTCTTGATTTTTTGATCTCTCCTCACCATGACCAAAATCAAATAGAATAATTGTTTTTTATATGGACCTAGAGTAAGATTTCATGACTCATTTGGTAAAAATAAAGCTTTTTATTAAAAAATCTACTGTTTTTAGTTGCTTCAGTTCACATCTGCCTCAAATAGTCACTTTCTCTTTGCATTTTTTTTTCTTTTGACCATTTGAAGTTCTATTTGTAAATTTCCATCTCTATTATCTAAAACCAACTCCAAATTGCATTTTTGGGAAATTTCAAATTGGTTCATGAAGGGGAGATTGAAGAACCATGTGAGAAGATTCTAGATTATATTGTGATAAATCATTACAATTTGGAAGGTTAGAAAATTCAAGTTGCAATTTTGTTGGAGGTTCCTGGTAGGTTTCAGGTAGGCCGGTCAAACCGATTTGGAATTTCGATCTAACCGGATATGGTCAGTGGTCTGACCGGTGGTTAAATCCAGTCAGATAGACTGGACTGAGTTGCTTCAGCCAGGTTGATGATTTGAGTGTTTTTGAGTCACGGGAAGAGTTTGGGTAAGCTTATTCTAGTTTATTTATTGTATGAGTCATGTTATAGCTAACGTGAGTCAAATTTGAAGAACTTGTGTCCAAAAATGATTTATTTATCTTTCGATGTGAATGGTCACTTAGAGTCAAGCTAGTCAATAGCGAGGATCGAGGCTATGCTAATGGAGGAGCTAAAGCTCAGAATGATTAAGGATGACGAGTGAAATGGTGAGCTCAAGCATATTACGAGAAAGGCAAAAAAATATTAAAGAGAAGTTCGAATGACGGGTTGCACTATGTGGCTTGGTTGATACAAGTGAAGAGTGATCCGATGGAATCGGAACGGGAGAGACTTGCTGACGTATGGTAAACATGTGGCTTGTGATTGCTTGCAATGAAAGTACATGATTGGGTCAAGAAAATGTATTTTAGTATTTTAGCCAAAATACCAAAAACTATCTTGAAGTAAAACCGTAGCACTTAGGTGGCGTTTGGAAGAGCAGTTTAGGTCAAGTAGAAACTGAGAAGATCAAGTTGGATCAAGTCTAAAGACTTATCAGATTCAGACTTTTGCACTTTGACAAGTATACATAAGTTTAGTGTGTGAGTTAAAACTTATGTGTGGGATTATCAAGTTTCCTCCATTGAGCTAAGTGGATATTGTCCACTAATGGTTAGATGTGACTGACTAACCCATTTATTTAACGGATTATGATAGAGACTTGTAGTTAGCCATTCAATCATCCTCTCTTAAGACCAAGTCTTCACAAGTATTATAGTTAGGGTTTTGAGAAATGTAGAGTGTTATGGTGTATTTTCTTGTCCTTCAGGTGGAGTAGATGTAAATCATTCATTCTTTAGTAGCAATATATCAATATTTGTTCAAGTTCATGAATTTCTCTTATGTTGATTGATTTACACTTGTTTTTATTAGGTTTTTCCTCTTCTCCTCCCTGTTCTTGATCTTGCTATGCCAATAATGTATAATAGATGGAGATAGCCTCTGAAAATTAATCTCCACATATCTACTCACTTTGGTAGTAAGTTCACGAAGAAATCCGATTTTGCTTGATTTTGGTTTTACCAAGTGATTTGTGATCTGAGTGTTTTCGGCTTGATTTCTTCTATGTTCTTATTTACTGTGACATGTGAGAACATATGTAAAGTCTGTTGGAAATGTAGACAATTTTTTAATTTCAAGTTTTATTAGGAGGCAAATATCACAAATAATTAATGATACATAAAGTAGTGCTAACAACATGCAAATCATTGTACTTCAAAAATATATAGAAACATAATTTAAACAAGTCAATCAGACGAGTGAACGACTTACTGTTTGGCTTGAAAAAGAATAGGAAATAGCGTAGGCTTGATACAGTGCAGAACGTAGATGACGCAGTGCAGTGAGCGGTCACGTAGATGTGTGCTGCTCAGAAATCTTATTGCTACCCCCATGCAGATCTTCACAATAGCAATGGTTCGGAGATACCGCTCCCCTTCTTCACGGTACACGTCAGGAAGAAGAGTCGACAAGGCTCAGACGGCGCAGTATAATAGTACAAGTTCGCCGGAGGAAGAGAATGGAGGTAGTGAGATTCTTGGCTATATACTCTGGACGTCTCCAGGCATATATATATAAACAAACTGATAATTGATTTCATTATAACAGTCATTTATCCACTAGTAACTAACATATTTAATCAGCCATTTATCCACTGGTAACTGCTTATAATCAAACCCAATAAAGTCTCAAATTCAAACGTTTGAATCTCATTGAAACATAGAGAGAGTGATGCACGGTTCAGCAAAATAGTGGCACGGCAGTCACGGCGCGGTCACTAGTCACAAGTCACATGATTTTCATGCGAAAATACACGAATATGCATGCGCGCGTATGTGATTAGCCAAAACATTGCTCATACCATTCTTATTCATAATTTAAGAAGTAGTATGGACTCTACTTTAGAAATTAGTCTTTCCTACCTTATCTTAGTAATATAATACTAAATTTTATATACTTTAAAATTAAGAAAATATGAGTAAACCTATTTCTAACAAAGTCATCAAACTCGTACACATCACAGGTCAGACGCAAACAACTCCTAGATTCGATGACATTTCGATCAAGCCCTTCTCTATGGAGTGCGTACCTCCGAAAACACTCCAAATTTCGTGTCAGCTCGCCACAGAACCTCCCTCCTCACCCGAGCTTTGCGACGTGCCGCGATTGACGGTGCACGTGCGTAGTCAACCGAGCTGGCCGGGACGTCGCGATCTGAAAACTGCGAGTCGTGCCTGGTCGGGGGCACTGCTGCACATGCCTGTCCTGTGATGTGACTTAATGCAGCTCCTGCAAGAGCCCAATCGCACGCAGACGCAGCCGTCAGTCGCCGAACGACCGAAGCTAACATCCCACCAAACTCTCCCAACATGCCGAAAACGTCCAAACAGTCCCTGTCCGGGGACGCCAACTCTTTCCGGTGGTAGGAGTTTCAGGTCTGGAGACCTCCGGCGCCGAGATTAATTAATGGATGATTTTTGCAAAGAAAATTGATGATTTGTCATCTTCAAGAATGGGTTTCGTATTTTTGTCACTCTCAACGTTGGCTTCGTAAAAATATCATGTAGTACATTAATCTCTTGATTAGTATGCCATTTTATCCCTTTAATTCATTTTCTTTTCTTTTTCTAATTTCAGGGACTGGAAAAGACCTTTCTACCCCTGACTAATTTCTCACACTTTTTTTTTGTTTTCTTGTAGGAAGAGGAACCCTAGAAAGAACATTACAAAAGCTAGGCAAGGTGAACCTAGCACCCCACAAAGGCCAACTAGAGAGCAAATACTACAGGATAGTCCAGGCAGGGTAACTAGAAGGTGAGAAACAATGAAACATATCTATGTACATAAATGTTCAAATCCGAAAAAAAATTAATTAATTGTCATAACACATATGTGTGCAGTTGTCTTGCTTTCTTGTTTGGAGAGGGTAGTTCTTCACAAACCTCAACCACTACTCCTAAGAGGATGCCTACTATAGCTGCACCAAAGAAGGTGACTCCAAAGAGAAAGTTACAAAGTGGATGAATGATATTTTGTGAACCCATAAGAAGTTTATTTTGTTAGATGTGAACTCACAAATTATTTGCTTTGAGATGTATCCTATTTGTGAGATGAACTCCTTTTTATTCTCATACTATGGATGTGAGATGAACTCCTTTTATTCTCGACTTTATATTTGTGAGATGATACTATGGCTGTGATATGCATTTGTTTATTATTTGTGAAATTAGCCAGGGGTAAAAGGGTCTTTTCCAGTCCCTGAAATTAGAAAAAGAAAAAGAAAATGAATTAAAGGGATGAAATGGTATAGTAATCAAGGGATTAATGTACTACATGGTATTTTTACGAAGCCAACGTTGAGAGTGGCAAAAGTGCGAAGTCCATTCTTGAAGATGGCAAATCATCAATTTTCTCGTTTTTGCATGATGCCAATGGCATACTAAAATGTTGCTAGTCTCATTACGTACCTAGTCATTTGATTTCCCACTGCATACTTGCTCTGGCTTCCCATTAGTATTCACGAAGCCCATCTCTGGACTTTCTTGCGAGTTGGCTTGCGTTAACAATGATCTAAGAAACAGGCAACACCAGCAGTAGCTGAGAGGTGACGGCCTGTGGCCTGTGGCCTGTGGCGGATGTGGGTGGGAGGGAGCTCTGCCTGTCGTGGTATGCTGCTCCGGCAGATACGGTGGAGACTGGAGAGGGAAAGGGGAGGCATCCAATAGAGCCCTAGTGGACCATGAACTCTAAATTCGTGAAACCAAAAGCTATATATTTTCATACACTTTTGGGAAGAGAAGTCTGTGTAAAAATAAAATTTCAATCAAGCCCACATCATCTATAGCAAAGTTGTCAAAATTGCAATCCTATTAGTAGGAAGTGTGATTCCATCAACATCAATGCGACTTAAATCGTACCTTAAATTGTAACCAGTAGGATTGCAGTGAAGTCACCCTCTGAATCGTTGGATCATAGTAGGATCATGGTAACATCTTATAGATTATGAAAGACTCAATGTTTAGTTGTGCCATATGCCTCTATTCAAGTTGGATTGTAAGTACTAAGTAGTCAATAGTTTAGACATTTGGTGTAAAATGGTGAGCTATCAGTACTAGCAAAAGTACTAAGGGACTGTTTGGTTCAATAGATAGAATCATTCTATCTCAGACGATGTCTCGTTGTAACACACCAGGACCCACATTACCCTAAAATGTCACTAAACCACTCTACAGCTGGTCAAAAATTTCAAGATAATTTATTCCGACAACAATTTCTAGACATAAAGCAATAAACGAAAGCATAAACAACAAAGGGAACAAAGATAACGATAACAAGATCAATAATTCAAACAACCTCTAGCAGATTAATCAAAGAATAGTTCACAAGTTCATCATTATTAAATAAAATAATCATCCACGGATAGCTAGGCATTTGGCTAGAATTCCATCGACTCTATTACATCATGAATTGATGAACCAAGTGTATTATTGTGCTGCTGCACTACCTATCCCATGAATGCTCAAGAATCACCTGTAAAGGGGGGAACAAGGGTGAGATAAAAATCTCAGCAAGCAAACTGTTTAACAGGCTATTCAGACTACAAACAAATATACAACATCATTTAAAGTAACCACATGTCCGCATCCATAATGTGCATCCACATTCATTAACAAGCTAATTAAACTATAATGATATTAAGCATCAATATTCATTTCTCATAATGACCACAATTATAGCCTCAACCATATTTACGACCGACAATAGTAGAATATTAGCAAATGAATCTTGATTAACTACTTCATATCATCCACCACTATCACTATCAATGACAATAAAGCATCAACATGTTTTACCTCACTAACTTTATTATTTCTCGCATCCACAAATACTATCAATAATTACCACAAGAGAAAAGAATCTCATGCCACAAACACAACCCCTACCATACCACAAGGGATAAACCCCAATCCACGACCACAACCACTTTCCTCATACCACATGTGACTCTAATGAACCAATTCCACATTACAACTATGAAGTTGCAGTTGTTTGTAAAATAACTTTACCATAATATATTGCATAAATGTAACATCCTGTTTTTCTGTAATTTTTAAAGCCAAAATTTCAAAAATAATTTTTCTGGAATTAATTAAAGCTTCAAATGAATTTTTAGAATTTTAAATAATTTAATATAATTAAAATAAATATTAACATAAGCTGAAAATATTTTATTTGGATTCTTCAGGTCTCAAGGAATTTTCTGGTATTTTTGGTGAATTTTTGGGTTTTATTTGCTATTTTCTAGAGCTCCTAGTGTTTTATTTGAATTTCTGGAATAAAGAAAAATTCGAAAAACCCTTTTTAAATCCCCACCGTCCGATCCGGCTTCCCTCCACGCGTCGGCCTCCGGCCTCCCGCGCGCGCGCCCGCGCCCAGCCCGCTCCCCGCCACCCGATCCCGCGCCCCTTGCCACCGGTCGCCGATCCCGTGCGCGCCCGCCCCGCTCGGCCGCTCCCGTCGCCCCGCTAACCCTAACCCTAGCGTCGCCGCACCCGCGCCGTTGGATCTGCTACGTGGCAGCACCAGCAACGCCCCAACCCTCGTCCAGCTTTGCGCCGTCGGATTGCCCCCGCGCCCGCATCTCAGCCGTACGCGTGTCCCGCCCGAGTTCCTCCCGCGCCCGCGCCGTCCCCCACTCGGTCTCGCCTTGGTTCGTGTGATTTAAACCCGCCGCCGACCTCGGTTCGTGTGCACGCCCTCGCCTCCGCTCTCTCGCCGCCGCCGCCGTCGCCCGTGTGTCCCCGACCTCCCCCGTCATCGCCGTCGCCGCCGCTGAGGCCCCGCGAGTGAGCCCGTCGCCGCCTCTCTTCTCCCCATTGCCTCCCATCGCCCTCGTCGCCGCCCTCATCGTCGGACGCGCCCGCTCCTCTCGGCTCGGTCGCCGCGCCGCCCACCCCGTGCACCCCCACGCGCCCGCGCCACGCGTTAGCCACGCCCTCGCTCCCGCCCGCGCCCGTGCGACGTGCGACGCTTTGCGCGGCGCGCCCGAGCCACGCGTCGCCCATCGGTCGACCCTGCCTCCCGCGTCGCCCGATCTCAGCTGACGATCCGGATCTGAGCCAAGGGCCCAGATCGCGCCATGTGAACGCCCCCGAGCCGTCGGATCTCGCCGCCGCCGCCGCTCCCAACCCGCCAGCTCAGCCCTAGCCACGTGGCAGCACCAGCGCGTGCCACGTCAGCCCTAGGTCCACGTGGCAGACACGTGTCATGCCACGTCAGCCAAAACTCGCCCCGGGTGCCACGTCAGCGAGCCACGTCAGCCTACCACGTGGTAGCACCAGCAGCTGCCACGTCAGCCACACCACGTGGCATCACGTCATGATTTTTGGAGTTCATTTGCTTATCATTTTATGTGTTTTATTTGTTTCAGTCGTTTTCCCTCTCATTAAATTCAGATTCCGGAGGAGCAGGTTCTACGCCCGAAGACCAGGAGTACCTCGCTGAGCATAACCAAGGCAAGTCGTGTCCTTTGATCATGTTGAACCCAGTTTGCAATCTATTATTTAATTATTTTATTTTAAATTACATTGCATCGCTATTTTTATTCAAACCCTTGTATTGGCAGTTATCGATCCAATTGAATCTATCCCTCCTTGATAATTTGGAATATCATGATACCATTGTCACCCTAGGTTGGAAAACATACTAGTGAAGCTAGATTATTTGTTACATGGGTTGGTACGATTAGATGCTTAGCTGTGCTTAATTTACGAATGGTTCCATCATCACATGTGATTTATTATTTTGACTTAATGATATATGGAACCGTGGTGGGTGCCACGTTTATTAAAATTTGTGTCGTGGCATTGGTGTGTCATTGGCGGGGAGATACAAACTTGGTTTTGCACTCGGCCGAGTGATCGTGCAGTAAAGGGGGAAGTGCAGGTGCACTTCGGCGGATGTGGTAGCCTCGCTCAGGTAATGTTAAGGACTTAACTTTGCGCGCCATTGATCTGAGCTAAATCGTGCAAACAACATGTCTAGTATGGGATAGACCTGGCTGATTAATTTGTAATATTTCAATTTCAATTCTGCCATTGTGATGAACATGGTTGCTGATTTCCATGTGGCGCAAGGGGGGTGTGATGCGAAACCCTAGCGGGCAGGATTGGGTTGAGGTAGAGCATTGTAAAGGCCTTGTTGTGATTTCCTGAGATCGAGGTTAATCACATCGTGTGGGTACAGTTGTGCAACCTCTGTAAAGTGTAAAACTATTCGAATAGCCGCGTCCTCGGTCATGGACAATGCTCGGTGATTTCACACGAGGGTTAGTGTTATCTTTTAAATTTGGTGGTTTATGTCAGAGGTGGACAGGTAGTTCTCTGTTGGTTTAGCTTGTGAATAGGTGTTCACAAGTGGTATGCGTTCATTCCCTTGCTTATTTGTTATTATTGTTTTCATTCAAAGTTCGCTTTCAATCTATTTATCATATTTTACTGTGAAATATCATGTAATATCCTGATCGTCGATTCGGCGTAGGTTTTAAAAAAATGGGGAGTTTTCTATTTTTTTGGTGAATCGCGGGAGGCGGAAATTAATTTGGGAAATTTTCCAAAATAAAAGAATGAATTTAATTCATTAAAAAATAGAATTTGGGCTTTGTAGAGGGGGGCCTAGCCAATTTGGGCCAACCAGCCCAAAGGGGGCCCAAGCTACCCCTTTTTCTTTCCCCAAACCCTAGCCAAGCCCCCTCCCACCCCTTTGACCGCCCCCACCCCATCTTGGACGTCCTCCCTGCCCTCTCTCTCTCTCCCCGAGGCTACCATGGCTGAAAAGAAAGGAAGAAAAGGAAGAAGGGAAGAAAGGGAGGAAGAGAAGGGAGAAGGAGGGAAGAAAAGAGGAGAAAAGAAGAAGAAGAGTGATCTTGAGGAATTTCCCTAGGTAACTCTCCCTTACCCCAATTCCTCTATTTTCTACTGAATTTAGGGTTCTTAGTCCAAGTTTTGTGGGGATTAGCATTTTAGAAACCCCCGATTAGAGAATCCCGGATGACTATCTGCAGATCCAATCGCACGGTGTTACTGTTCGTGCAGTTTAAGCCTCTAAGACGATTTTTCCCGAGGGTCTCCCCAAAAGGTAGAGGACGACGATACACATCTCCTACATTTTTTTTCAGATTTTTTGGCTATGGGATCTGGGCGCAGTAAGGTCGGGAATCTTGCTATCCGTCAGGGGTGCAGTTTGGGGCAGACTGCTGTTCAGTTGGGATTAAGGGGTAGTAAATGATTTTTATGCGTATGGTCATAATTGAGAAAAATGTGGGGAATTCAGTATTATAGCTACTGTAAAAGAATCAGAATTTTTAGAGCCTTGCTCTGTTATGGGGATGTGTTAGAAGCTGGCTGCCCAGAATGTCAGAACAGAGAATGTCCTCTGTTTTGCGCATTAGGTAGCACCTTACTAAGAACAAAATAAAAATATATGATCTACATGAAAAGTGTAGGTATTGAAGTGAGAAATCCAGATATATATCTTTTGCTGTGATTAGTTTTATATTTTTAAAGATAGAAAAATGTTAAGCAGCGCCGCTGTAGTGGAAAGATTGTAGAACCGTTACGCGGGGAAGGATGTTGTGAGACTTTGGGGTTTAGCGATATCTTTTCTTCGAGAATCGTATTTTTTATTGTTGTATTGTGTGCTGAGAGGTACCTTTTTGGACAGGCGGTTTTGCTTCTGAACGCGTGTGATTTCGTCGCTTCGCCGGTAGAGGCAAGTAAACGTAGCGGATGTGCTACCGTTTAACCCGTTATTGTTACTACTTGCAATATACATGATTTTTCGTAATGTTAAATGATATGCCATGGTTACATGACTTCTAAGTAAGAATGTGATAGCAAGATATGAATCAATTGCTATGTTTGGATGAGTTTTGGTAGTATGGTGGTAATTTGCTTAATGAGCGAATTGTGCTATACGAAAGTAAATGCATGGTGGATATGATGATATTTTCTTGTTGTTAAATTCATGAGGTTCATATTGATACCCTTGAAGTTGGTATAATTGTGGCCTTAGTGGTAGTATTCTTAGTGAATACTTGTGGTTGTGGTGGTAGCAATCTTGATGAATATATATATTGTGGTCTATGTGGTAGGATTCACTTTGGATCGATTGATTATGATCTTGGTGAATCGAATGTAGGTTATGTGGTTGACCTTCGTGGTTAAATCCTTGTGGTTTATAATTATCATATCATTCATAACATATCATGACATTGCATTGTGAATGTCGCCGCTTATAGCCGCGATCGTACCGGTACAGCATCGTGCATTGCCGTAGCACGATGCACACTTTTACCTTGTTGGATAAAGGTGCAGTGGAGTATAGCATGCATATGCATTGCATTGTGGAAAGATCATTTGCATACTTATGCAATATCTTGTGGTGAAGTTATTTTACAAACAACTGCAACTTCATAGTTGTAATGTGGAATTGGCTCATGAGAGTCACTTGTGGTATGAGAAAAGTGGCTGTGGTCATGGATTGGGGTTCATCCCTTGTGGTATGGTAGGTTTTGATGATTGTGGTATGATGTTCTTTTCTCTTGTGATAACAGTTATGGATGCGAGAAATAATAAAGTTAGTGAGGTAAAATATGATAATGCTTTATTGTCATTGGTAGTGGTAGTGGTGGATGGTATAAAGTACTTAATCAAGATTCATTTACTAATATTTTACCATTATTGGTAGTAGATATGGTTGAGGCTATAATTGTGGTCATTATGGGAATGGATATTGATGCTTAATATCATTGTAGTGTAATTAGCTTGTTAATGAATGTGGATGCACATTGTGGATGTGGACATGTAAATACTTTAATGATGTTGTATATTTATTTGTAGTCTGAATAGCTTGTTAAATAGTTTGCTTCTTGAGATTTTTATCTCACCCTTGTTTCCCCTCCTACAGGTGATTCTTGAGCATTCATGGGATGGGTAGAGCAGCACCACAATAATGCACTTGGTTTATCAATTCATGTTGTAATAAAGTCGATGGAATTCTAGCCAAATGCCTAACTATCCGTGGATAATTGTTTTAGTTGATAATGATGAACTTGTGATCTATTCTTTGATTAATCTACTAGAGGTTGTTTTAATTATTGAACTTGTTATCGTTATCTTTAATCACTTAGTTGATTATGCTTCCGCTTAATATTTTATGTCTAAAAATTGTTACCGAAATAAATTATCTTGAAATTCTTGGACCAGCTATAGAGTGGTTTAGTGGCATTTCAGGGTAATGTGGGTCTTAGGGTGTTACATGTCATTTATGCAAATTAACCTTTCAGCCTTCCATTGGTAAGCCTTGCATACTATATTGCATTTATTTGTTACAAACGACTTGCTGAGTACCAATGTACTCACGGCTTTACGTCTATGTTGCTCAGTTGAGGGCGAGGAGTATTATCAACAGGAGGTTCCAGAAGGAGAGTACTACGACGACTTCACGGATTAGGCTTCGTTCTCCACTCGATAGCTTGTGGGCTTGTCGATTCACCGCTACGCTTTATTTTAGATTTCCGCTGCTATTTTGTTAAGCCCTTCCAGCTAGGGATATTGTAAGCTTGGCCATAAGGTCGTACCTTTGATTTTTATTGATATTTGAGTTTTCCCTTATTATATCATGTGTATGGTTATGATTATATCTATGTTTGACTGTGTGCACTAGCGTGATCTTGGACTAGTGCAGTTTACATAGAGAGTCCGAATTTGCACATTCGGGGCTCGATAGAGATGGTATCAGAGCCGTATCGACTATAGGACGAAGCCCGAGTTAGAATGGTCGTTAGCCCAAAAATTTATTTTCTAAATCAAACCAACTAAATTTGATATTTAGTAATATCTCTATCTTCTTATCTCATTCTTAAGGATTCTTGTCCCTCGCCCCATTCACAAAGCTATAAACTGATATTTCCTTTATAAATGCATTAGATGTCCCCAGCTTCTTATAGCCCGTCAGGAGGATGGAGAGCACTTCTACGCATTCTGTTGCAGAGCCTTGGATTAAAGAGATTGCCCGTCTACCTCACCAAGGATGAGAAGCATAAAGGACAACGTATCGGGAGCATCTCCAGGCTGTACTTCACCACCCGAGTCGGCAAGCAAGTTCTACATCACAGCTTCAAGAATACTGGTGCCAGTGGAGAGATGTCAGCACAAGGAGTTGTGTACAAAGTCATCCGTCGCCTTTGCAAGCTATACAAGATCAACATGGACGGACTCATTCAGAAGTTCAAGGAGCAGTACGGAGTCACCCCTAGACTACCAGAGCCAGTCAGGGAGGAGCCCCGACCGCAGTCGCCAGTACCTCTACCGTCGTCTACACCACCGAGCCCAGAGCGGAGACGTCGTATTACCGGTGATTGTCGAGCATATCTTCGGCAATTCCACCCCGTTCCAGTCCCAGTCAGAGAGCAGTCACCGTCGATCCGCAACTCGTGGGTTATCTACAGTGATTCAGAGGACGATAGTAGTATACCCTATTTGTCAGGACCCAAGTGGGAGCCTTCAGATTAGATAGTGCGAGTAGAAACGATGGATTTTATTTACAGTTGTATGTGATGTGAGCTGCAAATCTTGCCTCAAAAACATTATATTGTGATCATATCAATCTTTTAATGGAGTTTATTCTTGCTCAGTTTTGTTGTTAGCCTTTTCGCTAAATGTTTTGTTTTAGTTTAGGTTTCCATTAGAGAATACCCCCTTAGACGCATTTACCTCTTATCTATGCTTTTCCCCCTCGTCTTTTGCCTTTGGTCAGTCAGCAGTTGTTTCCTTTTCAGAGCAAGATGGTTGATACTAGGACTTCCTCAGGCTGTAGCCAGTCGAACCAGGACCCAGAGAGCAATGCTGCGTAGCCAGTTCCGCCGGCTTTGGACCCCGCTCTCAGTCAGTTTTTGGTGGCCCAGACTCAGATGATGCAGACTATGATGCAGAATATGCAGGCTATGATGCAGCGACAGCACCAGGAGCTAGTGACACCACCAGCACCTCGTCAGCAGTTCAGGTATGTAGAGTTCATGAGGACGAGACCGCCTGTTTTCTCCAGTTCGTTAGAGCCTTTGGAGGCTGATGATTGGATCCGTTCAGTTGAGAGGAAACTAAACTTGGCTCAGTGCACCGACAGAGAGAAGGTATTGTATGCAGCACACCAGCTTGAGGGACCAGCAGCAGAGTGGTGGGAGAACTACTGTGCCGCCCATGAGGATCAGAACAGCATCACTTGGAAGGAGTGGTCGAGATGAAGAAGGATGAGTTTCGGGAGTTGCAGCAGAAGAACCTGTCAGTGAGTGAATACCTCAATAAATTCACTCAGTTAGCTCGCTACGCGCCAAAGGATGTAGCTTCAGATGCAGCTCACCTGAAGAGGTTCAAGAAGGGTTTGAACCCAGCTTTGAAGGTGCAGGTCGTGGGCAACGACTATACCAGTTTTCAGTAGTTGGTGGATAAGGCCATTCTCATTGAGAAGAGTCGCCGCGAGCTCGAGGAGTCTCACAAGAGGAGGATGATCCAGCAGGGGTCACAGTCGCACCAGTCTCAGAGGCCTCGCTTTGGTTCTTACCAGCCTGCATGAGTGCCTCAGCAGCAGCAGCAGAAGAGCGAGGCCAGACCCGGCTCGAGCGCGCGTCGGTTTGATTAGGACAGCGTCCTGGTGGTTCCAGTGGTCAGCAGCAGAAGAGCAATAACCCAGCAGCGTCCGTCACTTGCTTCAAGTGTCATGAGCCAGGACACTATGCTAGCAAGTGCCCCTAGAGGCAGGCCCCAACACCAGTTCGCTTCGACCTGGGAGCCACACCCGGTCGGACTCCTACCCTAGGAGCAGGACAAGGAGCACCCCAAGATCGGGGCCACAGGGGCGCGGTGGTGAGAGGTCAGGTGAACCACGTCACCGCAGAGGAGGCCCAGACAGCACCAGATGTTGTGATCGGTACGTTTCTGGTCCATTCAGTTCCTGCTATAGTTTTGTTTGATTCTGGAGCTTCACATTCGTTTGTTTCTCGGAGTTTTGCTTTAAAGCAACAATTGAAAACTGTTGCTCTTGGATCTGTTCTTTTAATCCAATCCCCCGGTTCCGAGTTGAGATCCAACCTAGGTTGTCCAGGAGTTAGGATAACCATTCAAGGAGTTGAGTTCAGGGCCGACCTGATTTTATTGGATATTCAGTCCCTAGATGTAATCTTGAGAATGGATTGGCTTGAAAGCAGCGGTGTTAGGCGTGGGAGCGAGCGATGATCTTGACCGATTCGAGATGGCATTAAGGTACAGTTCGCAGCCAGTGAGTGCCAATCGGAGTCCGTCATGGTTTGCCAGATCAAGGTGATCCAGTTGGAGGATGTTCCAGTTGTCAGAGAGTACCCTCATGAGTTTCCAGATGACCTTCCAGGTATGCCACCAGAGAGAGATGTTGAGTTTCTGATCGAGCTTGTACCAGGTACCACTCCGATTTTCAAGAGACCCTACCGGATGCCAGCCAATGATTTAGCAGAGTTGAACAAGCAAATCCAGGAGCTTTTGGATAAGGGATATATCAGACCGAGTTCATCCCCATGGGGAGCACCAGTGTTATTTGTCAAGAAGATGGATGGTAGTCAGCGCATGTGTCTGGACTACAGAGCACTTAATGAGGTCACCATAAAAAATAAGTACCCTTTGTCCAGAATTGATAACTTGTTTGATCAACTTAAGGGAACAGGAGTGTTCTCTAAGGTTGATTTGAGGTCAGGGTATCATCAAATGAGGATTCGTAAGAAGGATATACCTAAGACAGCATTTTCAACTCGTTATGGTTTATACGAGTTCACAGTGATGTCATTTGGTTTGACCAATGCCCCAGCATACTTCATGTACTTGATGAATAAGGTGTTCATGGAATATTTGGATAAGTTTGTCGTTGTGTTCATTGACGACATTTTGATATACTCTAAGGATGAGAGAGAGCATGAGGAGTACTTGAGATTGGCATTGCAGAAGTTGAGGGATAATCAGTTGTATGCTAAGTTCAGCAAATGTGAGTTTTGGATGAAGGAAGTTGCCTTCCTAGGCCATGTGATGACAGCAGAAGGAGTCACAGTTGACCCTGGAAAAGTGAGAGATGTTTTAAATTGGCAGTCGCCTACTTCAGTTACCCAGATTAGGAGTTTTCTGGGTATAGCAGGATATTACCGTCGCTTCATTGAGGGATTCTCTAGTGTAGCCAGACCTCTCACGCAGTTGCTCAAGAAGGAAAAAAATTCATTTGGACGCCAGAGTGCGAGAAAAGTTTTCAGAAACTTAAGGAGAGTTTGACCATATCCCTAGTGCTTGTGTTGCCTGATATAAATAAGGATTTTGAGATTTATTGCGATGCCTCTCGCAAAGGTTTGGGTTGTGTCTTGATGCAAGACAAGAAAGTGGTAGCCTATGCCTCACGCCAGTTGAGACCGCATGAGGAGAACTACCCTACTCACGATTTGGAGCTAGCAGCCGTAGTGCATGCCTTAAAGATTTAGCGTCATTATCTGATGGGTAATAGATATGAGGTTTACACGGATCATAAGAGTTTGAAATACATATTTTCCTAGTCCGAGCTTAACCTCAGGCAGAGAAGGTGGTTAGAGCTGATAAAGAATTATAATGTTGGTATACATTATCATCTTGGGAAGGCCAATGTTGTTGCAGATGCCCTGAGCAGAAAGGTATATTGCAATTCAGTTATGCATCGAGAGAGTCAGCTAGCGTTGCATGAGGAATTTCAGAAGCTTAGCCTAGGCTGGTTGAGCAAGGATTTTTGGCAGCTATGGAGTTGCAGCCGACTTTGGATGGTCAGATTCGTCAGGCTCTGTTAAACGATGAGGCATTTCTGCATATCAGGAAGAACTTAAGTGAAGGTAAAGAGTCAGGATTTACATTTGATGATCAAGGAACCTTGTGGTTCAAGCAGCGTTTGTGTGTGCCCAATAAGCAAGAGCTAAAGGATGTGTTGTTAAAAGAGGCTCATGAGTCGTTGTATTCGATTCATCTAGGCAGTACCAAGATGTACCAGGACATTAAGGATAAGTATTGGTGGCCAAGCATGAAGCGTGAGATCGCTGAGTATGTGGCACTTTGTGATGTTTCTCAGAGAGTAAAGGCAGAACATCAGAGACCAGCAGGCTTGCTACAGCCATTGAAAGTCCCTTAGTGGAAGTGGAAAGAAATTGGTATGGACTTCATAGTCGGTCTACCTAAGACCAAAGAGGGCGATGATTCGATTTGGGTCATTATGGACCGTTTGACGAAGGTTGCTCATTTCATTCCAGTTAAGACAACCTACAGTGGTGTCAGATTAGCAGAGCTATATATGTCGAGGATTGTCAGTTTGCATGGTGTGCCAAAGAAGATTGTATCAGATCATGGATTGCAGTTTTTGGGGTAGTTTCCATAAGGCTATGGGAACTCACCTGAATTTCAGTACAGCTTATCATCCCCAGACAGATGGTCAGACAGAGCGAGTAAATCAGATTTTGGAGGATATGTTGAGAGCATGTGTGCTCGATCATGGGTCCAAGTGGGACAGTTGTTTGCCTTTTGCGGAGTTCTCGTACAACAACAATTATCAGGCCAGTCTGCATATGTCACCGTTTGAGGCATTGTATGGCAGGAAATGCAGAACCCCTCTCAATTGGAAAGAGACGGGGGAAGGACAGGTTTTTGGTCCAGATTGTTTAAAAGAAGCTGAGGACAAGGTCCGTTTGATACAGGAAAGGTTGAAAACTGCCTAGGCCGCGTAAGAGCTATACTGAGATACTGCACGCCGAGTGAGTTTTGAGCCAGATGATTTTGTGTATCTCAGGATCACACCATTCAAGGGTGTGAAGATGTCGAGCCCCGAATATGCAAATTCGGTCTCTCTGTGTAAACTGTACTAGTCCAGAATCACGCTAGTGCACACAGTCAAACATAGATGTCATCACAGTCATACACACGATAATAATAAAGGAAAACTCGAATATCGATAAAATATCAAAGGTACAACCTTATGGCCAAGCTTACAATATCTCTAGCCGGAAGGGCTTAACAAAATAGCAGCGGAAATCCAAAATAAAGCGCAGCGGCCAATCGACAAGCCCACAGGCTATCGAGTGGAGAACGAAGCCTAATCCGTGAAGTTGTCGTAGTACTCTCCTTCTGGAACCTCCTGTTGATAGTACTCCCCTCCTTCAACTGAGCAACATAGGTGTAAAGCCGTGAGTACATTGGTACTCAGCAAGTCGTTTGTAACAAATGAATGCAATATAATATGCAAGGCTTACCAAAGGAAGGCTGAAAGGTTAATTTGCATAAAGGCATTTCACAATGAGATAAAATAAATAACTTGAAAGCGAAAGTTAACTGAAAACAATAATAATAAATAATCAAAGGTATAAACATGAACCACTTGTGAACACCAATTCACAAGCTAAACCCAAAGTGAACTACCTGTCCACTTCCAACCTGAACCACCAAGTTATAAGTGAAAACACTAACCCTCGTGTGAAATCCCCGAGCAATGTCCATGACCGAGGACGCGGCTATTCGAATAGTTTTACACTCTGCAGAGGTTGCACAACTGTACCCACACGATGTGATTAGCCTAGGCCTAAGGTAACCACAACAAGGTCTTTACAGTGCTCTACCTTAACTCAATCCTGCCCGCTAGGGTTTCGCATCACACCCCCCCTTGCGCCACATGGAAATCAGCAACCATGTTCATCACGATGGCAGAATTGGAATTGAGGTATTACAAATTAATCAACCAGGTCCATCCCATAATAGACATGTGGTTTGCACGATTAAGCTCAGATCAATGGCGCACAAAGTTAAGTCCTTAACATTACCCGAACGAGACTACCACATCCCCCAAAGTACATTTGTACTTCCCCCCTTACTGCACGATCACTCGCCCGAGTGCAAAAACTACATTTGTATAACCAAGCCAACGACACACCAATGACGTGGCACACATTTTATTAAATGTGGCACCAACCACAGTTCCATATATCACTAAGTCAAATTACAGGTTAACATGTGATGATAAGACCATTCGCGATTGTAAGTAACACTAAGCATCTACTCGTACAATCCATGTGACAATAACCATACATCACTAGTAAGTTTCCCATCCTATGGTGACAATGGTATCATGGCATTCCAAAGTATCAAGGAGGTATAATCTCAATAGGGACGATAACTACCAGTGCAAAGGATTGAATAAAAATAGCGATACGATGTAATTTAAAACAAAATAATTAAATAATAGATTGCAAACTGGGTTCAACATGATCAAAGGACATGACTTGCCTTGCTTATGCTCAGCGAGGTACTCCTGGTCTTTGGGCGCGGAACCTACTCCTCCGGAATCCGAATCTAGCGAGAGAGAAAGCGACCGAAACCAAAGAAACACATAAAATGATAAGCAAATGAACTCCAAAAATCACCAAACCAGAACCAACAGTAGAGCTCAATTTTAGATGAATTTAAAAAAAGAATGGGGTCAATCGGAGCTAGGACGGAGGAGAACGGGCTCTCGAAAAATTAGACCTAAACTTAATTCGGGAAAATTGGAAAATGACACTGTGCTGTGAACCCGGTCCACGGTAGAACTAGTCCATGGTAAACCCAGCTCACACAATAGTACACACGGGGGAGAGAGGGTGCTGATGCGGTACAGGCTGCTGACGTGGCAAGCGCTTATGCTGCCACGTGGCACTCGGATGACGTGGTGCTGACGTGGCACCCGGTGGGTGAGTTTCGGCTGACGTGGCGCTGACGTGGCAGGTCCACGTGGCATGCCACGTCGGCTAGGGCTGATGTGGCTCGGCTGACGCGGCACGGCGCGGCGCGGGTGCGGGGATCCGACGGCGGGGGCGTGGGCACACGGCCGGATCTAAGCCCTCGGCTCAGATCTGAGCGGGCGGCGGAGATGCGGCGGCGTGGGAGCGGGGCGGCGCGGATCGCCGGCAGCGTGGCGCGGCGCGCGCGCGCGCGCGTGGGTGCGGCGGGGCGTGGCGATGTCGGCGCGTGGGCGACGCGGAGCGGATCGCGACGCGTGGGCGGCGCAGCAGCGCGCGGCGCCGCGGCGCGCGCGCGACGCGCCGAGGCGAGGCGAAGCGCGAGCTCGCAGCGCGGGCGGCCGGGAGGCGACGCGGCGACGGGGACGGCGCGGAGAGCTCACCGGCAACGAGGTCGGCTACGACGGGCGACGCACGGGGACTCCGGCGTCGACGGCGGCGCGGCTCCGAGCGGCGGCGCGAGGCGAGGAAACGGCGGTGGAAGCGACGGCGAGGCACGCGAACCAAGGCGACGGTGGCGTTTAAATCATGCGAACCGAGGCGATCGATTCGGAGACGGCACGGGTGCGAAACGAGCACGGTTCGAACGGTTAGGATGCGGCCACGTGGAACGATCGGACGGCGGCCGAGGGTTAGGGTTAGGGTTAGGGCAGCGCGCGCGTGCGGGCGATCGGACGGTCGAGGACGCGTGGCGGGCGGCGGGATCAGGCGGCGGGAAGCGGGTGAGGACGGGAAAGAGTACGGCGGCGGCGCGGGAGTGCGCAGATAGCCGACGCATGGGTAGGAGGCCGATCGGGCGGCGGAGGTTTATTTCTTTCTTTTTCTTTTCCAGAAAAACAAATAAATTACTAGGAGCTCTAGAAAATAGCAAATAAATCTCAAAAATTCACCAAAAATACCAGAAAATTCCTTGAGACCTGAAGAATCCAAATAAAATATTTCCAACTTATCTTAATGTTTATTTTAATCATATTAAATCATTTTAAATTCTAAAAATTCATTTAAAGCTTGAATTAAAATCAAAAAATTCCACAAAATTCATCTTTAAAATCCTGGCTTTAAAATTGATAGAAAAACAGGATGTTACAGAAGAGATTTCAGTTAAAAGGGAAGCTTGTACCAAGATATGTTGGTCCGTTCAGGATTCTGAAACGCAGGGGAGATGTTGCTTATCAGTTGGAGCTACCTACGTCCTTCAGTTGGGTACATGACGTCTTCCATGTGTCCCAGCTGAAGAAGTGTTTGCGGGTGCCAGTTGAGGCAGTGGACCTGCAGGAGGATTTGTCATACAAAGAGCACCCAGTCAAAATTTTGGAAGTGTCAGAGCGAGTCATCCGGAATAAAGTGGTCCATTTTTGCAAAGTCCAGTGGAGCAACCATTCAGAGGAAGAAGCAACCTGGGAGCGCAAGGAGGACCTCAGAGCAGAGTTTTCGAACCTATTCTCCTAGTTAGCCCAGATCTCGGGGTTGAGATCTCGTTTAAGGGGGTAAGATTTGTAACATCCTATTTTTCTGCAATTTTTAAAGCCAGGATTTCAAAAATAAGTTTTCTGGAATTAATTCAAGCTTCAAATGAATTTTTAGAATTTTAAATAATTTAATATGATTAAAATAAACATTAACACAAGCTAAAAATGTTTTATTTGGATTCTTTAGGTCTCAAGGAATTTTCTCGTATTTTTGGTGAATTTTTGGGTTTTATTTGCTATTTTCTAGAGCTCGTAGTGTTTTATTTGAATTTCTGGAATAAAGAAAAATTCAGAAAACTTTTTAAATCCCCACCGTCCGATCCGGCTTCCCTCCATGCGTTGGCCTCCGGCCTCCCGCGCGCGCGCCCGCCGCCCGGCCCGCTCCCCACCACCCGATCCCACCCCCCTTGCCACCTGTCGCCGATCCCGTGCGCGCCTGCCCTGCTCAGCCACTCCCGTCGCCACGCTCACCCCGCTAACCCTAACCCTAGTGCCGCCGCACCCGCGCCGTTGGATCTGCTACGTGGTAGCACCAGCAACGCCCCAACCCTCGTCCCGCTCCGCGCAGTCGGATTGCCCCCGCGCCCGCATCTCAGTCGTACGCGTGTCCCGCCCGTGCCCACGCCGTGTCCCCCTTGGTCTCGCCTCGGTTCACGTGATTTAAACCCACCGTCGACCTCGGTTCGCGTGCACGCCCTCGCCTCCGCTCTCTCGCCGACGCCGCCGTTGCCAGAGCCGCGCCGCTGTCGCTGGAGCCACGCCGCCGTCGCCCATGTGTCCCCGACCTCCCCCGTCGTCGCCGCCGCTGAGGCCCCGTGGGTGAGCCCATCACCGCCTCTCTTCTCCCCATCACCTCCCATCGCTCTCATCGCCGGACGCGCCCGCTCCTCTCGCCTCGGTCGCCGCACCGCCCACCCCGCACACACCCGCGCGCGGCGCTTCGCGCAGCGCGTTGGCCACGCGTCGCCCATCGGTCGACCCTGCCTCCCGCGTCGCTCGATCTCAGCCGACGATCCGAATCTGAGCCAAGGGCCCAGACCGCGCCACGTGAATGCCCTCGAGCCGTCGGATCTCGCCGCCGTTGCCGCTCCCAACCCGCCAGCTCAGCCCTAGGTCCGCGTGGCAGACACGTGTCATGCCACGTCAGCCGAAACTCGCCCCGGGTGCCACGTCAGTTCCACGTCAGCCTGCCACGTGGCAGCACCAGCAGTTGCCACGTCAGCCACGCCCGCACACGCGGCGTGACACTATTCCGTGCGCCGGGTCTACGGGGGACTCGGTCTTCTGTGAGCCGGGTTCACAGCACAGTATATTTTTTAATTTCTTTGTTTTCTTTTAGGGTTTATTTTTTGAGAGCCTGTTCTCCTCCGTCCAAGCTCCGATTGACCCCGTTCTTTTTTCTAAATTCATCTAAAATCGAGCTCTAGCTGCTGGTTCTAGTTTCATGATTGTTGGAGTTCATTTGCTTATCATTTTATGTGTTTTATTTGTTTCGATCGTTTTCCCTGTCGTTAGATTCGGATTCCGGAGGAGCAGGTTCTACGCCCGAAGACTAGGAGTACCTCGCTGAGCATAACCAAGGTAAGTCGTATCCTTTGATCATATTGAACCCAGTTTGTAATCTATTATTTAATTATTTTATTTTAAATTACATTGCATCGTTATTTTTATTGAAACCCTTGTATTGGCAGTTATCGACCCAATTGAATCTATCCCTCCTTGATAATTTGGAATATCATGATACCATTGTCACCCTAGGTTGGGAAACATACTAGTGAAGCTAGATTATTTGTTACATGGGTTGGTACGATTAGATGCTTAGCTGTGCTTAATTTACGATTGGTTCCATCATCACATGTGATTTATTATTTTGACTTAATGATATATGGAACCGTGGTGGGTGCCACGTTTATTAAAATTTGTGCCATGGCATTGGTGTGTCATTGCGGGGAGATACAAACTTGGTTTTGCACTCGGGCGAGTGATCGTGCAGTAAAGGGGGAAGTGCAGGTGCACTTCGGGGGATGTGGTAGCCTCGCCCAGGTAATGTTAAGGACTTAACTTTGTGCGCCATTGATCTGAGCTAAATCGTGCAAACAACATGTCTAGTATGGGATAGACCTTGCTGATTAATTTGTAATATTTCAATTTGAATTCTGCCATTGTGATGAACATGGTTGCTGATTTCCATGTGGTGCAAGGGGGGTGTGTGTGATGCGAAACCCTAGCGGGCAGGATTGGGTTGAGGTAGAGCATTGTAAAGGCCTTGTTGTGATTTCCTGAGATCGAGGTTAATCACATCGTGTGGGTACAGTTGTGCAACCTCTGTAGAGTGTAAAACTATTAGAATAGCCGCGTCCTCGGTCATGGACAATGCTCGGTGATTTCACACGAGGGTTAGTGTTATCTTTTAAATTTGGTGGTTTATGTCGGAGGTGGACAGGTAGTTCAAACAGCTTGTGAATAGGTGTTCACAAGTGGTATACGTTCATTCCCTTGCTTATTTGTTATTATTATTTTCATTCAAAGTTCGCTTTCAATCTATTTATCATATTTACTGTGAAATGTCATTTATGCAAATTAACCTTTCAGCCTTCCATTGGTAAGCCTTGCATACTATATTGCATTCATTTGTTACAAACGACTTGCTGAGTACCAATGTACTCACGGCTTTACGCCTATGTTGCTCCGTTGAGGGTGAGGAGTATTATCAGCAGGAGGTTCCAGAAGGGGAGTACTACGACGACTTCACGAATTAGGTTTCGTTCTCCACTCGATAGCCTGTGGGCTTGTCGATTGGCCGCTACGCTTTATTTTGGATTTTCACTGCTATTTTGTTAAGCCCTTCCGGCTAGAGATATTGTAAGCTTGACCATAAGGTCGTACCTTTGATTTTTGTCGATATTTGAGTTTTCCCTTATTATATCGTGTGTATGGTTATGATTACATCTATGTTTGACTGTGTGCACTAGCGTGATCCTGGACTAGTGTAGTTTACACAAAGAGTCCGAATTTGCACATTCAGGACTCGACAATAAGTATGCAAATGATCTTTCCACAATGCAATGCATATGCATGCTATGCTCCACTGTACCTTTACCCAACAAGGTAAAAGTGTTCATCGTGCTACAGCAATGCACAATGCTGTACCGGTACGGTCGCGGCTATAAGCGGTAACATCAACAATGTCAATGTCATGACATGTTATGAATGATATGATAATCATAAGTCACAAGAATTTAACCACAAAGGTTAACCATATAACCCACATTCGGTTCACCAAGATCATAATCAATCGATCTATAGTGAATCCTACCACATAGACCATAATATATTTATCAAGATTGCTACCACCACAAACACTAGTATTCACTAAGAATACTACTACCAAGACCACAATAATACCAACTTCAAGGGCATCAATATGATCCTCATAAATTTAACAACAAGGAAATATCATTATATCCACCATGCATTTACTTTCGTATAGCACAACTGGCTCATTAAGCAAATTATCACAGTTCTACCAAAACTCATCTAAACATAGCAATTGATTAATATCTTGTTACCACATTCTTACTTAGAAAATATGTAACCATGGCATATCATTTAGCATTACGAAAAACATGCATACTGCAAGTAGTAAGAATAACGGGTTAAACGGTAGCACATCCGCTACGTTTATTTGCCTCTACCGGCGAAGCAACGAAATCACGCGCGTTCAGAAGCAAAACTGCCTATCCAAAAAGGTACCTCTCAGCACACATTACAACAATGAAAACGCGACTCTCGGAGAAAAGATATCGCTAAGCCCCAAAACCCCACAACATCCTTCCCCGCGTAACAATTCTACAATCTTCCCACTGCAGCGGTGCTGCTTAACATTTTCCTATCTTTAAAAATATAAAACTAATCACAGCAAAATATATATATCTGGATTTCTCACTTAAATACCTACACTTTTCATGTAGATCATATATTTTTATTTTATTCTTAGCATGGTGTAACTAAATGCTCAAAACAGAGAACATCCTCTATTCTGTCAGTCAGGACAATCAGGTTCAAATGCTTTCCAACAACAGAGTAGGGCTCTACAAATTTTGATTTTTATACAGCATCTAGCTTACTAAATTGCCTACAACTTTCTCAATGGTGGCCCAAAATATAGAATTCATTTACTGTCCCTAATTCCCATCTGAACAGCGGTCTATCCCTGCCTACGACCCTAATGGACAGCGAGATTCCAGATCCTGGTACAACTATATTACGTGGCCAAAAAATCTGAAAAACCTACAGTAGATGCGTGTCGTCGTCCTCTACATTTTTTCTTTTGGGGAGACCGTCGGGAAAAATCTTCTTAGGGGTCTAAACTGCACGAACAGTAACACCGCGTGATTGGATCTATAGACAGTCAACCAGGATTCTCTAATCGGGGGTTTCTAAAATGCTAATCCTCACAAAACCTGGACCAAGAACCCTAAATCCAGCAGAAAATAGAGGGATTGGGGTGAGGGAGAGTTACCTAGGGGATCGGGATCACCCTCTTCTTCTCTCCTTCTCCTTCCCTTCTTCTCCTTCCCTCTCTTCTTCTCCTTCCTCTTCCCATCTTCCTTCTTCTCCTTCTCCTTGCAGCAGCACTTGGGCAAGAGGGGAGGCACAGGGAGAGGGGGTGTGGCGGCTTGGGAAAAAGGGGAGAGGAGCCAAGGGAGGAGGTTTGTAAAGGGGGTGCTAGGGTTTGGGAGGGGGTACGGACCTCCTTTGGGCTGGCTGGCTCAAAGTGGCTAGCCCACTCCTCCGGACCGCCCAAAATATCCAAATTAATTATTTTAATTTATTTTTTAAAATTTTGGATAATTCTGCAATTTAAATTTCATCTCCCGCGATTCATCGAAAAAATCGGAAAACTCCGCGATTCCGCTAATCATTCGCAGGGATGCCGTAAAAACGTTCAAGGTATTACATTCTCCCAACCTGAAAAGGATTCATCCTCGAATCTAACTCCTTAACCCACGAGACAAAAGAACAATCTAGAAAAGAGCAACCAGAGAAACAACAACTACAGGAACTCTTCTGCCTTGAAGAGCTCGGGTTCTTCTTCTGCATCTGAACTTCAAGCTCCCACGTCGCCTCCCGCTCGAACTGATTCATCTAGAGGACCTTCACGTACTTGAGGATCCTCTTCCTCGCGACCCACGGTGACGAGTCCAAGATACTCACTGGTCGACGCCGAACATCCACATAACTCTTCTGCCACTTTTGAGCGGCCAATCGGTCCTGCTATTTTCAAAAAATTTTCCCCGCAACAACTACTAAACCACTTTCTAAATCTATCCTCCTTCTTAACATACTTCTCTCTATTAATTATAATCAGGGTAATACATTACACCTCTTTTAAAAGAATTTGACCACAGATTTCACTCACAATGAAACTTGAAGCACAATAATATCTTTTACAAATACAACCCAACAACAGAAGAGTAAAGGATTCTCAAGCATCACACTAGCAACTAGCTTTCCATCAAAGGACCACGATCCAAAACAAAGAATTCACCACAAAACCTTTTCCACTCTCCAAGTAGACCATTGGAGAAATAACACCACATAAGCCAAGAGTGAAAATCACTCGACAGACCAAAACAATCATTTTCTTTTCCTAGCTGGAAAAGACTACGCCTCAGCATAAAACAATTCAATTTGCAGATGACCTCTGCCAAAAACACACAGCACAAACAAGAATCAAGAGAGCATCTCATTACTCGAGATAACAATAATTTCCCAATTCATTTCTTTTAATAATTTAACTTCCTTAAACCAAGAATTTTTAAATCATCACTCAACACACCAACGCATTTATCTTAAGTTGGTAACCTCGACAATGTGCTCAAACGGAGTACATCGTCTATACCCTTGTAGAGAGACTCTACTGTCTTCACAAAACATACTCTAGCCAAGATCTCGACCAACGGAATTATTTTAACAAATACTTCCTAAGCACCTCAATCCCTTAAAGATAACAACTCAAAATTCATATCACACCCACACCTACTCATTTACTGCACATCAAGGATGCTATCCCGATCATGACACTATTTGGATTCCACTCTGATCTACTATTCCTACACAGAAACACAGGGCCTCTAAGGGTTTGGCATAACAAAAGGTAAAGCCCAGACTCAGCTTTCAAGATCCTACAACAAACTTCCCGTATACAAATAGGGAAAACTTCAGGTGAAAACCCAAAAAAATCCCCACAATTCAAACCTATTCAAGAATTAACACCAATAAATTATTTAGCTCCAAGAGAAACATTATATTTAAATCAAATTCTTTCTAAGGATTATTGCACGAAGACAATATATCAGGCGATGCATCTCAAACATCATGATATTTAAGATTTCCACAAAAACATCTACTAGATCCTACTATCCAGTTGCCATCACACAAGAAAAAGGTTTCGCAATCCACAACAATTAACTTGTTCTTAGAAGAAGGGGTAAAAAGAAATAAATTTCAGCATACAGAAACCACCATCATTTATAGTAGCCATAAGGCCAATAGAAAAAAATAAATAACAATGGGGTTGGAAAAGTACAGGATGAGATCATCTGTACCTCAAATACTTCTAGTACACTCTTTCTTTTAACAAGAAATTTTTTTATTACCGCATCCCACCAATTCCAATAAAAGAGGCTTGAAGACCACAACACAAGGTTTAATTAAAACCAATAAATGCATTCATCACGCCAATTTGCTCAAAATAATTTTCGGCTACCACTTAAGTCATAAGGTCCAAAAAGAAGACCCCAACCACGAAACTCAAATCCTTTAATTCAATTAGTAACATGGAACTAACAAATTCCTTCATTTGTAAAGCATTCAACACCATAACCACAACTATATGCTATCAATTGTATTAACAACAAGATAAAACATTCTCTGTAAGAATCATCATATCCTCTTACTCCATATTTTTACAAAAGAAACACCATAAATAACTTCATCATATTCATATTATCTAAATAAGATTCCAACTACTTAACCTAAGAAAAACCTAGAACACAAGCCACAATATTGAAAATAAACTCTTTAACAAGATAATACTAGAACATGGTAACCTCACAACACATGCTAGTATAAATCTCTTATTAGATTTCATACATTCAATTCTTATTGATGCTCAAATCTAATTTAGCACAAATTGATTGCACTCTAGCCATTACTGTCAATAATTTATTATTATTTTTTGTCATCATAGAATTAATGATCCTATCTCTGTTTTGCAATCGCAAAAACAATTATGAGCATATATTCGATATTCCACCTTATGTTCATAAATTAGAACAAATAACTTTAAACATCAGTAATATCAGCTTTATAAGACAAGATTTCGCAAATCAATACATCAACCTTCATCTATTTCTTTATGCATGTTTCAACAATTTAGTATGGCAAAAGTTACATGAATTTAACAATTGTACATGCTCATCAAGTATGTAAAGAGAGGACATATTAAAGGTTAATCTTATTAAGGCAATATTCCAACACATCCTTACTTAACCATCCCGAATGGTCAGATTAATTACTTAAAATCAATCAATCCAATCTATCCAACAAGTTGGAAAATTTAAACAACTACAATAATCAAAACATTTGTTTTTCATATTCCTTAATAACTGCATAAGTTCTAACATGAATCGACAAATTCTTAACCACAATTCTTCAAGACACTACAACAAGACAACATCATATTAATCAACTTCACTTCTAAGGATGTTAGTAGAAATTAATTATGTACCACGCTAATATTTCAACTTGATAATTCACAACCTATCAATTATTTACATAATTGCCACCTCCTACTTAAACACAACAAAACATCACAAAGAGATTTTAACATTTCCTTTTCGAAAAGAGAGAAATTAAACTTCAATAGCCGAAATAACTCGAAAGAAATGCATAGAGTCAAGGCTTCCACCAGTTAACGAACTTTCAACATAAAGCTCTGATTTTTTCCAAAATATCAAACGAATAAAAGAGTCATGTTTTCCAGTAAGAAAGATGGAACATACATGAAAAATACCAGTCTCTCCAAAAGCACTGCTCACGAGCAGTAAAACAACCCATCAATCAGAAAGAAACAATATTTGGACTAAAAAACAATTGGAGGCCTATTGGCACCGAACAACTGCAATAAACCGCTAACCCGAGAAAAATTCATTAACCGCAATAAGCCAAGAATCAGCCAGAATCAACTCAAGGAGGATAACACTTTTCTAAGTAACTTACCCACGACATCCGCAACTAAGTTATCCGAGTTAACTACATCAATATCCCCATACAACGAACGGTGGTATAAACTAGCAATACCCAAGGCAACAGCTGCAAACCCTACCTCTTATCATTGCCTACCCTCACTCATAGTAGTCATAGAAACAAATCATAAATATATAAGATTATCTCATAGCATAAATCATCAATATAACATGTCAAAACATGAATGCAATGCATGGCCCATCACATCCTACGGTGCACCAGTGTGTCAATTTAATATTTTTAATTACCACGGATCTAAAGCCCGCTCTGATACCAACTGTAACACCCTAGGACCCACATTACCCTGGAATGCCACTGAACCACTCTACAGTTGGCCAAAAATTTCAAGATAATTTATTCCGGCAATAATTTCTAGACATGAAGCAATAAGCGGAAGCATAAACAACTAAAGGAACAAAGACAATGATAACAAGATCAATAATTGAAACAACCTCTAACAGATTAATCAAAAAATAGTTCACAAGTTCATCATTATTAAATAAAATAATCATCCACGGATAACTAGGCATTTGGCTAGAATTCCATCGACTCTATTACATCATGAATTGATGAACCAAGTGCATTATTATGGTGCCACTCTACCCATCCCATGAATGCTCAAGAATCACCTGTAAGGGGGGGGGGAACAAGGGTGAGATAAAAATCTCAGCAAGCAAACTGTTTTAACAGGCTATTCAGACTACAAACAAATATACAACATCATTTAAAGTAACCACATGTCCACATCCGTAATGTGCATCCACATTCATTAACAAGCTAATTAAACTATAATGATATTAAGCATCAATATCCATTTCTCATAATGACCACAATTATAGCCTTAACCATATTTACGACCGACAATAGTAGAATATTAGCAAATGAATCTTGATTAATTACTTCATATCATCCACCACTACCACTACCAATAACAATAAAGCATCAACACGTTTTACCTCACTAACTTTATTATTTCTCGCATCCACAACTGCTATCAATAATTACCACAAGAGAAAAAAATCTCATGCCACAATCACAACCCTTACCATACCACAAGGGATAAACCCCAATCCACGACCACAGCCACTTTCCTCATACCATATGTGACTCTCATGAGCCAATTCCACATTACAACAATGAAAACGCGACTCTCGGAGAAAAGATATCGCTAAACCCCTAAACCCCACAATATCCTTCCCCGCGTAATAATTCTACAATCTTTCCACTGCAGCGGCGTTGCTTAACATTTTTCTATCTTTAAAAATATAAAACTAATCATAGCAAAAGATATATATCTGGATTCCTCACTTAAATACCTACACTTTTCATGTAGATCACATATTTTTATTCTGTTCTTAGCATGCTGTAACTAAATGCTAAAAACAGAGAACATCCTCTGTTCTGTCAGTCAGGACAGTCAGGTTCAAATGCTTCCCAACAACAGAGTAGGACTCTACAAATTTTGATTTTTATATAGCATCTAGCTTACTAAATTCCCTACAACTTTCTCAATGGTGGCCCAAAATATAGAATTCATCTACTATCCCTAAATCCCATCTGAACAGCGGTCTGTCCCTGTCTGCAACCCTAATGGACAGCGAGATGGCAGATCCTGGTACGACTAAATTACGTGTCCAAAAAATTTAAAAAAAACTACAGTAGATGCGTATCGTTGTCCTCTACGTTTTTACTTTTGGAGAGACCCTCGGGAAAAATCTTCTTAGGGGTCTAAACTGCACAAACAGTAACACCGCGCGATTGGATCTATAGACAGTCAATCGGGATTCTCTAATTGGGGGTTTTTGAAATGCTAATCCCCACAAAACCTGGACCAAGAACCCTAAATTTAACAGAAAACAAAGGGATTGATGTGAGGGTGAGTTACCTAGGAGATTGTGATCACTCTCTTCTTCCTCTCCTTCTCCTTCCGTTCTTCTCCTTCCCTCTCTTCCTCTCCTTCCTCTTCCCTTCTTCCTTCTTCTCTTTCTTCTCCTTGCAGCAGCACTTGGGTAGAGGGGAGGCGCAGGGAGAGGGGGTGTGGCGGCTTGGGGGGGGGGAGGGGAGATGAGCCAAGGGAGGGGGTTTATAAAGGGGTGCTAGGGTTTGGGAGGGGGTACAGGCCTCCTTTGGGTTGGCTGGCCCAAAGTGTCTGGCCCACTCCTTCGGACTGCCCAAAATATCCAAATTAGTTTTTTTAATTTATTTTTAAAAATTTTTTTGGATAATTCTGTAATTTAATTTTCACCTCCCACGATTCACCGAAAAAATCGGGAAACTCCACGATTCCGCTAATTATTCGCGGGGACACCGTAAAAACGTTCAGGGTATTACACTCGTCCCCTTGTTTGGTTCGGTGGATAGAATTATTCCATCCAGAATGAGATGGTTCCACCTAGATAATTTAATGAGGAATATTCCGTCCAGATACTGTATCGCGTCATTCGGCCAAATCGATCGAACCACACTGTCCCTGATGGAATCATCTCATCTACCTTGGTATCATGAACCAATCGCCTCCTAAACCTTAGAGGAAGAATGCCATTGAAGTTGGTTTGATCCTGGCTTGGAGCACAGAGAGGTGATTGATGCTGAAAAACATGACAATAAAATGCAATGGTGTTTGTTTCACCATTTATGAAGGAGCGATTCGTATAGTGAAGCGATTTAATCAGTGGGTTTAGTTGTGTACTTATGTGAAAACATATTTATACTCCGGCCAAGAAAGATGCACCATGTGAGTATTGCAGTTGCGTACATTAGTGTCGGGACCCGGAACAACAACTCCGAGCCCCTCTGTGTAAATCGCACTATCCCAGGAAAAGCTAGTGCACACAGGTTTCACAGTAATGTATATCATGCAAAAATAACCACGAGATATTATTAAACGAAAATATGGCCTGAAGGCCAAGTCTTACAATAAGGCACTAGGCCAACAAAGTAAACAAAACAGCGGAAATAAAGTAAAGGTGGCAGCACAGCCCATCCGACCTCCCACAGCGAATGATCAGAAGACGCATCCTACTCGCCAAGTAGTCCTCACCGTCGTAGTCGCCTCAAGTCGGCAACAGATTTAGCAAGGTGAGTACGAAGTACTCCCAAGGTAAGCAAGTAAATGCTTACGCAAGTTACACCAGAACTATAATGATTTGATGCATGCATAAGGGATTTCAAAGGAAGCTTAATAGGGTAATGTGCGGAAAGCAATACTTGAATTTAAATACAATAACGTAAGTACTAAAAGTTGAATTTAAATACAGATATGAAACATTGTTTTTAACAAGTAATATCGTTAGTGTAGGCTCCAACCCACACTAACCTATCCACGGAATCCACCGGACCATTACCAAATCCAACGTTTGTTTGCCAAAACCAAGTTTTATGAAAATTCAAGTCTAATCTGTGAAGACTCTACTCAAGCATGTCCATGACCGTGGACACGGCTATCCAGATAGATTGTTACTCTGCAGAGGTGTACAACTTTACCCACAAGACATTCCCTCTCACTTGAGCCACGCGATCAACACACCGCCTTAGGTGTGCGGCGAGAGTTCATGACAAGGCTGTTCGATGATTCATAGCCAACATAATCACGCCGCCACTAAGGTTTCACCACAACTCGAATCCACGAGTTGGAGCCCCTCTAGTGCCATGTGAGACTTCCCACACCTACGCGCGCTCACATTGACCTATAGCGAGACTATAGTTGGAACTTCACAAATTACTTAGCGAGTCCGTCCCATACCGGACTTGTGGTAGTACGAAGTGACTTCGTAAAATAATTCACAGAAACGGTCCTTAAGTTGATTTAGGCTCAACCACATACCCCCGTACACGATAATCAACCAGGTGTCACCAAACACGAGGCATACCGGTACCCACCACCTAACCATTAGCCTAAGTCCAAAACATGTTTTCTATTTTCATTTTTAAATAATTTTCGTAAAACCATCCTTGACTTACTGAAGTCAAGATATCGAATTTCAAAGTCCGTCATTTCATGTGAAAGATTGATCCCACCTAAAATTATACTAAGCCAGGCTAAGCATTGCTACAAAAATTTCTAGCTAATACTATGGTACTAACTAGTTTTCAGCTAGGGCGACAAGGTATACGAATTCAGGATTTCAAATAGGCTATAATCAAAGGATCATGGGAATATCTAAGTTTCAAATCCAATTTGAATTATACTTGAATAAAGATACGCATGCATATACAGTAAAACAATATAAATAATTTAAAATATTAGGTTCAACATGGTCAAAGGTGTAACTTGCCTTGATCGAAGTCCTGCTGCGATTCGTCGAATTCAAACTCTCCGGAATCGTCAATATCTAACGAAATCAATTCAAAGCAAATTCAAAACAAAAATTCAAATGGAATCCAAATAACTTCCAAAAATTATCAAATAATTTGGGAGACAGAATTCTGAATTTTTGGATGTGGGTCAACAATTCTTAAAAGGAAATGAGGCTTTTAAAAGAAGTTGGAAGTTTTAATTTAAATTTGAACCTTGGAATTACAAAATATATTCAAATCAAATTTAAATAAGTTTCAAAATTTCAAAATTATTCCAGAAATGGATAGATCATAATTTTAGAAAAATTTAGAAATTTGAATGGGTCAATTTGGAGTTAAAATGCAAAAGTTATAGCCTTCCAAAGTTTGAATTCAAAATAAAAGAAAAAGGGTATTTTCTGGATTTATTTTTAAACCGAAAAGGATTTATGACATCAGCACGAATTATTTTTCTAAAGGAAATTATATATTATGACGTCAGCCCTAGGATTAATATATTCGGCAGAGGTCGACAGTGGGGCCGGATGTCATGGACCGAGTCCATGGACCCGAGGAAGGGTGAGGTGGGCGGCGCGCGCGGAGCGGGTGGCGCGGCGTGGCGCCACGGGGCTGCCGCGTGGTCGCCGCGTGGCTGCCACGCCACGGCTTTATGCGGCGTGGCGCACGCGCGTGAGGTGGCGAGGGGCGTGCGGGTGGCGGCGGCGTGGCGCCGTCGCCGCCCACGGCTGCCACGCGCTGCCGCCCGGCGGCCGACGCGGCGTGGCCGGCGACGGCGGCGCTCGGGGCCCGATGGTCGCCGGAGCTCGTGGCGGCGCGCCGCCGAGGGTACCAAAGCGACGAGGAGAACGCGGAGTGCGTCGGTACCTTGCACGAGGCCGAGGATGGCGGAGAGGGAAACCGCGGAGAGGCGGCGGTCGGAGAAGCCTTCACGGCGGCGGAGTAGCTCGGTGGTGCGTGCCGGGAGGTGGTCGCGAGGGTCGCTGGGCACCAGCAAGGCCGGGAGGTGTCGGCGAGGGGCGAGGGGCTCGAGCCGGCGCGATTGCTCGCGGAGTTGCTTGA
The DNA here is from genome assembly GCA_036346265.1 of Melocanna baccifera. Lineage (NCBI taxonomy): Eukaryota > Viridiplantae > Streptophyta > Magnoliopsida > Poales > Poaceae > Melocanna > Melocanna baccifera. The sequence goes on along the minus strand of CM070692.1, from coordinate 14,840,378 downwards.
AGCCGCGGAGGAAGTCGGGTGCGGGGAGCCGGGGCTGGATTATGCGCCTGGAGGCTCGGGGTGGCGGTGTGGGTAGAGGACCTCGGGAGGCCCTTTATAGCCCGGGAGGGTGTAACGGTCGCGCACAACTCGCCGGACTTGAAACGGCGAGGGGCTTAATGCGACGGCGAGTGGGGCTTTAATCGGGAGCTAATGCCCGCACGGATGCGCGGCGGGGGAATTTGAATTTGCAGCGGCTCGGGAATCAATTGGAAAGAAACCGACGAATTGAACGCCGGTCTCGGCATTCGTGGCGGCGTGAGGCGGGATCGCGCGAGGAAGAAGGAAACCGCGGGAAGAAGGGTCGACGAGTGGGGCCCACCGGTCGCGAGAGAAAAAGAAAAGGTAAGGGCGAGGGGACGGTCGGATGCTTGACGGTGGCACGGGAGAGATCGGGACGGCTGGCGCGTGCGAAGGGGTAAGTGAAGGGGGCGGCTGAGATCCGATCCGACAACGAAGGTTAGATCGGGCCGGACGGTGCTTAAGTGGGAAGGCGGCGAGATGAGATACGGCAATAGGGGACGGCTTGGATAACACCACGTGGCGGCAGGAGCGAGAGGAAGCGGTGAAGCGGTAAGTGGTTGCGGCGGCGAGGATTAAATCCGGCTGGAGTGGAGCGGTCCGATCGCGCGACGCGCGCCGCACGCGGAGAGAGGGAAGCGGGAGAGGTTTAAGTTAAATCGGACGGCCGAGAGGAATCCGGCGGGCGGAGGGGACGCCGATGGTTGACACCTGGCGGCCGGGAGGGATTTTCGGAATTTTCTTTCTTTTTGATTTTCCAGAAATGCTATTAAGCTTTAGAAAACTCAGAAAAATACCAAATAAATTTTGAAAAATCCAGAAAAATTTGGGAACTATCTCGAGCTATTATAGACTTAATAAAAATATGTCCCACTCATTTTAACAAGTATATTTTGCAAAGGTATAATTTGATTTTGTAGGGAGGGTTTTAATTCCTTCTAAAATCCAGAAAAAAAATTAATATAATCTCATATTTGACTTAAGGAAGCTGGAATACATTGGTTTAAGCTTTTAGGAATGCAATAAATTTAATTTTGACTTTCACACAATAAAGTTTAAAATTTTTCTCAAATCAGGATTTTAACATAACTCCAGAAAATCCAAATAAACTCCAGGTTAAATTTTCAATAAAGGGACAAAATTTTGGGATGTTACAAACCTACCCCCCTTAGAGGAAATCTCGCCCTCGAGATTTGCACTGGCTAGCAAAAGAGATGGGGATGGCTGGTCTTTAAGTCTTCTTCTCGCTCCCAGGTGGCTTCGTCCTCGGTGTGATTGCTCCACTGAACTTTGCAGAATCTGATGGTCTTCCTTCTGGTCTGACGTTCTGCTGTCTCGAGAATCTTGATTGGTTGCTCCTGATAGGTGAGGTCATCCTGGAGGTCCAAGGTTTCCAGTGCGGCTTGCTCTGTGGGTACTCGGAGGCACTTCTTTAACTGTGAGACATGGAAGACATTGTGCACCCCTGACATGCTTGGCGGCAAGTCTAACTGATATGCGACTGCACCTCTTCGGTTCAGAATCTTGAAAGGGCCCACATATCGCGGTGCAAGCTTTCCTCTAACTTGAAACCTTTTCACACCTCTGAGTGGGGATACCCTAAGATAGACGTAGTCCCCGACCTCAAAGGTCAGGTCTCGACGGCGGTTATCCGCGTAGCTCTTCTGTCGAGACTGGGCTATCTTCAGTCTGTCCCTGATCTTCTTCACTTGATCTTCTGCGTCTTGCAGCAGGTTTGGTCCCGTTTCTTGGGGTTCACCTTGCTGATCCCAAAGCGGGGTTCGCACTTCGACCATACAAGGCTTGAAGGGTGCCATCCGCAGTCGGCTTGGTAGTTGTTATTGCACGAGAATTCCGCATAGGCGTTGAACGGTCCCAAGCTGTTCCCAAATCCAGCGTACAAGCCCTTAGCATATCCTCGAGTATCGATTAACTCTTTTCGCTTGACCGTCCGTCTGGGATGGTAAGCGCATCAAACCGAGCTTACTACCCAACTCTTCGTGCAGCCTTTGCCAAAATCGAGAAGTAAATCGACTACCTCGACCGACACTATCTTCTTGGGTACGCCATACGGGCACACACCGAGACATGTACAGCTTCAGCCAACTTGCTTAGGAATAAGTGGTCTTGGCGGTATGAAGTGAGCTACTTTAGTCAATCTGTCTATGATTACCCAAATTGAATCATAACCCGATTGTGTCCTTGGGAGTCCGGTTATGAAATCCATACCAATTTCTTCCCACTTCCATTCCGAATCGGCAATGGTTGCAAGAGTCCCACTGCCTCGATGTTCAGCTTTGACTCGCCGACAGTGTGTCGCAGCTTCGATGAACTCGCGATTTCTTTTCATACTAACCCACCAATATCTTTCCTCGGATCTGGTACATCTTGGTACGACTGGGTGGATTGAGTATGGGGTATCATGAGCCTCTTTCGTAATCGGGTTTTGATTTCGATTATTCGGCACACAGATGCGGTTCTCGAACCAAACCGCGCCATGTTCATCTTCGCTGAATCCCGCGCTTTGCCTCTCCTCATATTCTTCTTGATTTCTTGAATATCCTCGTCCACAATCTGAGCTTCCTTAATTTGATCAGGTAAGCCGGGTCGCACTTCTAGTGTGGTGAGGGTGCTTGGTCCCGTTGGGTTTAGACTTAGACGGCGACTCCTCCCGAAGTCGGTCCGGTCTTCTTCTGATATTACCAAGTTTGCATAAGACTTCCTGCTTAAGGCGTCGGCTACTACATTCGCTTTTCCGGGGTGGTAATGTATACCGATGTCGTAGTCCTTGATCAACTCCAACCATCTTCGCTGCCTCAGGTTGAGTTCGGCCTGGGTGAAGATATACTTCAAACTCTTATGGTCCGTGTATACTTCACAACGGTTACCAATAAGGTAGTGGCGCCAGATTTTTAAGGCGTGCACTACTGCGGCTAACTCCAAGTCATGAGTAGGATAATTGCACTCATGAGGCTTGAGTTGACGCGATGCATAAACTACCACTTTGCCTTCTTGCATTAGAACACAGCCTAAGCCTAGGCGAGAGGCGTCACAGAAAACCTCGAAGCCTTTATGCACGTCTGGCAAGACGAGCACGGGTGCTGAGACTAGTCTCTTCTTAAGGGTCTGGAAACTCTGCTCGCAAGCCTTCGTCCATTCGAACTTCTTTTCCTTTTTCAGCAATTGGGTCATTGGCTTGGCTGTCTCGGAGAATCCTGCTATGAACCGACGGTAATAACCCGCAAGTCCAAGAAAGCTCCTGACTTCTGTTACGGACTTTGGTGGCTTCCACTCCATTACTGCTTCCACCTTGGAAGGATCTACAGCGATTCCCTTGGCTGTTACAATATGTCCGAGGAAGGCAACCTCTTTTAGCCAGAATTCACACTTACTGAATTTGGCGAAAAGCTGATGTTCTCTAAGCTTTTCCAGAGTGATCCTGAGGTGCTGCTCGTGCTCTTCTTCATTCTTGGAGTAGATGAGGATGTCGTCGATGAAGATTACTACGAACTTGTCCAAGTATTTCATGAACACGCTGTTCATCATACTCATGAAGTAGGCTGGTGCATTGGTCAGTCCAAATGACATGACCGTGAACTCATAATGCCCATATCTGGTGGAGAAGGCAGTCTTAGGAATGTCTTCTTCACGAATCTTCAACTGATGGTATCCTGATCGCAGATCAATCTTGGAGAAGATACCGGCTCCTTTCAACTGATCGAACAGGTCATCGATCCTGGGGAGGGGGTATTTATTCTTGATGGTGACGTCATTGAGTGCTCTGTAGTCCACACATAGCCTCAGACTCTCATCCTTCTTCTTGACGAATAGGACGGGTGCTCCCCAAGGCGATGAACTAGGTCGGATATACCCCTTGTCTTCTAACTCTTTGAGTTGATTCTTCAATTCCGCTAACTCATTAGCAGGCATCCGATATGGTCTCTTGGAAATCGGGGCGGTGCCTGGGACTAGGTCAATCACAAATTCGATCTCCCTATCCGGTGGCATCCCTGGCAGTTCCTCGGGAAAAACATCTGGGTACTCCCGTACGATCGGCACTTCCTCCAATACTTGGAGGTGGAAGAGGGCACATTCTTCTGCTTTCGGAATCTGGGGAGAGAAGATTACCTCCATGCCTTGGTCATTGGTGAGGGTGATGGATCTAGTAGCACAATCGATCCGACCTCGATTCTTGGCTAACCAGTTCATCCCTAGAATGACGTCTAATCCTTGCGATTCCAAAACCAAAAGATCGGCGTGGAATCGGGTCCCATCTATGAGCAATTCCACTTTGGGGCACAAGGTCCCTGCTCTCATTTCTGCTCCCGGGGAGTGAACTATCATAGGGTTGCTAAGGGTTACCCTGCCCAACCCATGCTTATCCACAAAAGTTTTTGACACAAAGGAATGCGATGCTCCGGAATCGAAAAGAAGCGATCGTATCTGAATTGACAAGGAACATACCCAAGCACGACATCCGTGCAGCTGGGCCTCTTCCGTATCACGTGGTTCACTCGCCCTTTGATGAAGGTCTGCGGCCTGCGGCCCGGTTACGACTTCCGAGGCTCTGAAGTTCTTTGCCGCTTGAATCTTCTTAGGGCATGCCTTGGCAAAGTGCCTGGTTCCTGCGATAGTAGCAGTCAATCCGCCGACGGCGGATCGCTCTTACGTGTCCGCCACCGTTGCTTTGAGTTGCGGTTGCTTGGGAACTGCTGGCGGTTGGCTTGAAACGGCGGGCGGCTGGTTGAGGACTTGAACCTGCTGGACTGGTTCTTGAAGTTGCTGCCCTGGGGTCTGAACTTGTTTGAGTGAGGAGGAGTACTGCGATTCTTGAAAGAACTTCCAGAGTTGTTCCTTTGATCCGCCATCCTTTTCTTCCGGGTCTCCATTTCCATGTGCTTGCCCTCCTGGCGGATGGCCTTACTGACTAGCTGGTGGAAGTCAGTATAGTCACCCGATATCAGTTGTACTGATATGTTGTCATTCAGGCCCTCCATGAACCTTTCTTGCTTGGCTTCATCGGAAGCCACATCCTCTGGCGCATAGCGGGCCAGTTGGTTAAACTTTTGTACGTACTCATTGACAGTACGACTTCCTTGGCGCAGAGATCTGAACTCCTTCTTCTTTAATGCCATGGTGCCGGTGGGGATATGAGCTTTGCGAAAGCTTTGCTCGAACTCGATCCAGGTCACCGTCTGCGGGTTGGCGTGTGAGGCGGTGAAGGTGTCCCACCATTGAGATGCGGGCCCGTTCAGCTGGTGGGAGGCGAACAAGACTCGCTCCCGATCAGTGCACTGTAGAATGTCCAGTTTCTTGCCAATCGACCTGAGCCAGTCGTCGGCGTCCATCGGTTCAGCACTGCCGGCGAAGGTGGGTGGCTTGATCCTCAGGAACTCAGAGAGACGATTGGGGGGCACTTGGGCAGGTTGATGATGAGCCTGAGGGTTGTTGATCGTCTGAGCTAAGAGCTGGATCAACTGGGTTTGATTGGCCATCAACTGTGCCCAATCTGGTCCTGCTGCCGGCGGGGGTGGTGGAATCGGAGCGGACTGGCTTCCTTGTGCTCCGGGGTTGGCGTTGTCCATGTTGGGATTTCTTCTTGTGTTCACCATCTAATGAGACTTTCAGATTTAGAGAGGGAACTAAAGGAAAGGTTCTAGTAACAATCCCACCAAAACAACACACAAGAGCAAGGAAAACCCAGATAAGAGCCAAATAAAACTTTTTATTTTATTATAATAGTCTTCGTGGCTGTTTACAAAGGTTTACAGCTCACGGATAGCGTTCTAAGACTCGGGGTTGTCTACACACTAGCGCTGCGCTCGAGTCTCCTCGGAAAAGGTCCGGAATCAGTGGAACCCGCATCCTCTGCACGGAGCTCGGCAAGTTCCTCTTCGGCGCGCGCGAGCTTCTGCTGTGCGGTGTGCAGCTCGTCCAGGGTGGTCTGGTACATGTGATCCATGGACTTGGTGTACTCCACCAGTCGTATGAGGCGGGGGTTGCTCTCATACTCGGTAGACGAGAAGTCGCTGGCAGCCCACAAGGGAGTCTTCATGGGAAAGTAGCGGAAGTCGGTGCGCAGCAAGTCTCGAGCGTAGATGTTCCGCAGCTGGCGAATGGCCTCTCGGGCTGCATCCTGAACTCCATCAAAGAAGGTGGCCCGAGGTAGGGGTGCGTCGAACACGTAAATGGCTCCGTGTGCTCCGAAATCCTTGAAGATCTTTACTTCCACTCTCCAGCGTTCCTCGTCTCCATACATGCCAACGTATCCCTGGTAGAGGGGGTATGGGCGGAAGTTGAGCTCTTGCATGAGGTTGTACAGATCGTCGGCGAAGAGTCCGGCAAGGGTTCCGTGGGAGACGCGGGTGGGTTGCTCCATCTAAAATTTGGAAGGGGAGAGGAGTTAGTAATCGGTTTTGGTAAAGAGACTTGAGAAAAGGGAGAGATAATTTAAAAGCGCATTTCTTATTAAAATATATCCTTAAAGCTGGTCTCTTGCTAAGGTCACGTCTTAGAGTCATTGTTGCTCTGATACCATTTCTGTCGGGACCCGGAACAACAACTCCGAGCCCCTCTGTGTAAATCGCACTATCCCAGGAAAAGCTAGTGCACACAGGTTTCACAGTAATGTATATCATGCAAAAATAACCACGAGATATTATTAAACGAAAATATGGCACAAGGCCAAGTCTTACAATAAGGCACTAGGCCAACAAAGTAAACAAAACAATGGAAATAAAGTAAAGGTGGCAGCACAGCCCATCCAGCCTCCCACAGGCGAATGACTATAAGACGCATCCTACTCGCTGAAGTAGTCCTCACCGTCGTAGTCGCCCTCGAAGTCTGGCAACAGATTTAGCAAGGTGAGTACGGAAGTACTCCCAAGGTAAGCAAGTAAATGCTTACGCAAGTTACACCAGAACTATAATGATTTGATGCATGCATAAGGGATTTCAAAGGAAGCTTAATAGGGTAATGTGCGGAAAGCAATACTTGAATTTAAATACAATAACGTAAGTACGAAAAGTTGAATTTAAATACAGTATATGAAACATTGTTTTTAACAAGTAATATCGTTAGTGTAGGCTCCAACCCACACTAACCTATCCACGGGAATCCACCCGGACCATTACCAAATCCAACGTTTGTTTGCCAAAACCAAGTTTTATGAAAATTCAAGTCTAATCTGTGAAGACTCTACTCAAGATGTCCATGACCGTGGACACGGCTATCCGAGATAGATTGTTACTCTGCAGAGGTGTACAACTTTACCCACAAGACATTCCCTCTCACTTGAGCCACGCGATCAACACACCGCCTTAGGTGTGCGGCGAGAGTTCATGACAAGGCCGTTCAGATGATTCATAGCCAACATAATCACGCCGCCACTAAGGTTTCACCACAACTCGAATCCACGAGTTGGAGCCCCTCTAGTGCCATGTGAGACTTCCCACACCTCACGCCGCGCTCACATTCACCTATAGCGAGACTATAGTTGGAACTTCACAAATTACTTAGCGAGTCCGTCCCATACCGGACTTGTGGTAGTCTGAAGTGACCGTAAAATAATTCACGTAAACGGTCCTTAAGTTGATTTAGGCTCAACCACATACCCCGTACGATAATCAACCAGTGTCACCAAACACGAGGCATACCGGCACCCACCACCTAACCATTAGCTTAAGTCCAAAACATGTTTTCTATTTTCATTTTTAAATAATTTCAGTAAAACCATCCTTGACTTCATCAAGTCAAGATATCGAATTTCAAAGTCCGTCATTTCATGTGAAAGATTGATCCCACCTAAAATTATACTAAGCCGGGCTAAGCATTGCTACAAAAATTTCTAGCTAATACTATGGTACTAACTAGTTTTCAGCTAGGCGACAAGGTATACGAATTCAGATTTCAAATAGGCTATAATCAAAGGATCATGGAATATCTAAGTTTCAAATCCAATTTGAATTATACTTGAATAAAGATACGCATGCATATACTGATAAAACAATATAAATAATTTAAAATATTAGGTTCAACATGGTCAAAGGTGTAACTTGCCTTGATCGAAGTCCTGCTGCGATTCGTCGAATTCAAACTCTCCGGAATCGTCAATATCTAACGAGAAATCAATTCAAAGCAAATTCAAAACAAAAATTCAAATGGAATCCAAATAACTTCCAAAAATTATCAAATAATTTGGGAGACAGAATTCTGAATTTTTGGATGTGGGTCAACAATTCTTAAAAGGAAATGAGGCTTTTAAAAGAAGTTGGAAGTTTTAATTTAAATTTGAACCTTGGAATTACAAAATATATTCAAATCAAATTTAAATAAGTTTCAAAATTTCAAAATTATTCCAGAAATGGATAGATCATAATTTTAGAAAAATTTAGAAATTTGAATGGGTCAATTTGGAGTTAAAATGCAAAAGTTATAGCCTTCCAAAGTTTGAATTCAAAATAAAAGAAAAAGGGGTATTTTCTGGATTTATTTTTAAACCGAAAAGGATTTATGACGTCAGCACGAATTATTTTTCTAAAGGAAATTATAGATTATGACGTCAGCCCTAGGATTAATATATTCGGGCAGAGGCTGACAGGTGGGGCCCGGGTGTCATGGACCGAGTCCATGGACCCGAGGGAAGGGTGAGGTGGCAGGCGGGCGCGCGGGGGAGCGGGGTGGCGCTGACGTGGCGCCACGGGGCTGCCGCGTGGTCGCCGCGTGGCTGCCACGTCACGGCTTTATGCCGACGTGGCGGCACGCGCGCGAGGTGGCGAGGGGCGCGGGGTGGCGCCGGCGTGGCGCCGACCGCCGCCACTGGCTGCCACGCCGCCGCCGCCGCCCGACGGCTGACGTGGCCTGGCCGGCGACGGCGGCGCTCGGGGCCCGATGGTCGCCGGAGCTCCGGTGAGCGGCGGCGCCGGCCGAGGGTACCAAAACGACGAGGAGAACGCGGGGAGTGCGTCGGTACCTTGCACGGAGGCCGAGGATGACTGGAGAGGGAAACCGGCCGAGAGGGGCGGCGGTCGGAGAAGCCTTCACGGCGGCGGAGTAGCTCCGGTGGTGCACGTGCCCGGGGAGGTGGTCGCCGAGGGTCGCCTGGGCACCAGCAAGGCCGGGGAGGTGTCGGCGAGGGGCGAGGGGGCTCGAGCCGGCGGCGATTGCTCGCCGGAGTTGCTTGAAGCCGCGGAGGGAAGTCGGGTGCAGGGGGAGCTTCGGGGCTGGATTATGCGCTCTGGAGGCTCGGGGGGTGGCGGTGTGGGTAGAGGGACCTCGGGGAGGCCCTTTTATAGCCTGGGGAGGGGTGTAACGGTCGCGCACAACTCGCCGGACTTGAAACGGCCGAGGGGGCTTAATGCGACGGCGAGTGGGGCTTTAATCGGGGAGCTAATGCCTGGCACGGATGCGGCGGAGGGGGAATTTGAATTTGCAGGCGGCTCGGGGAATCAATTGGAAAGGAAACCGACGAATTGAACGCTTCGGTCTCGGCATTCGTGGCGGCAGCGGGGCGGGGATCGCGCGAGGAAGAAGGAAACCGCGCGGGGAAGAAGGGTCTGACGAGTGGGGCCCACCGGTCAGCGAGAGAAAAAGAAAAGGTAAGGGCGAGGGGGACGGTCGGATGCTTGACGGGTGGCACGGGGGAGAGATCGGGACCGCTGGCGCGATGCGAAGGGGTAAGTGAAGGGGGACGGCTGAGATCCGATCCGACAACGAAGGTTAGATCGGGGCCGGACGGTGCTTAAGTGGGAAGGGGCGGCCGAGATGAGATACGGCAATAGGGGACGGCTTGGATAACACCACGTGGCGGCAGGAGCGGAGAGGGAAGCGGTGAAGCGGTAAGTGGTTGCGGGCGGCGAGGATTAAATCCGGCGCGGGAGTGGACGGTCCGATGCGCGACACGCGTCGCACGCGGAGAGAGGGAAGGCGGGGAGAGGGTTTAAGTTAAATCGGACGGCTGAGAGGGAATCCGGCGGGCGGAGGGGACGCCGATGGTTGACACCTGGCGGCCGGGAGGGATTTTCGGAATTTTCTTTCTTTTTGATTTTCCAGAAATGCTATTAAGCTTTAGAAAACTCAGAAAAATACCAAATAAATTTTGAAAAATCCAGAAAAATTCTGGGAACTATCTGGAGCTATTATAGACTTAATAAAAATATGTCCCACTCATTTTAACAAGTATATTTTGCAAAGGTATAATTTGATTTTGTAGGGAGGGTTTTAATTCCTTCTAAAATCCAGAAAAAAAATTAATATAATCTCATATTTGACTTAAGGAAGCTGGAATACATTGGTTTAAGCTTTTAGGAATGCAATAAATTTAATTTTGACTTTCACACAATAAAGTTTAAAATTTTTCTCAAATCAGGATTTTAACATAACTCCAGAAAATCCAAATAAACTCCAGATTAAATTTTCAATAAAGGGACAAAATTTTGGGATGTTACAATTAGTTCAGATCCTTAGTCTAAAATGACATTATCATGATAATTTCATACGATAGAGCGACGAGCGATCAGTAAGATAACATGAAACTAATGTAACTTATATATTGGCTTTCACCGAGTAGCTAAAAATCTAATTCTACATTTCCTACTCATAAGAATAACTCTGCAAATATAATCAGTTTGTGATAATCTTGTAAGTCAACTACTCCCTCTGATCTTTTTTACTTAATATTTTTTATTTTTTATGATCTTTTAGATACAACTTTAATCATCACTTTTTATAACTTTACTTTAAGATATACTAATAAAATTATAATATTATGAAAGTATTTTTAATAATAAATCTAATGATATAATTTTTGTATAGTCAATCTAGGTAACTTTAAACCTATTAGTTGTCAAACTTTACAAAAAGTTTGACAGCATAGATTCTATGAAGTCAAGTAAAAAAGAAAGGAGAGAGTAATTATTTTTAATTAAACTAGACATTTAATTATTATCAGTTAATAACCGTAAAATATGGGTTATTACAGAAGCATCATTTGGTAGGGAGTTGATTTAATGTGAAATCTTATGAAAAAAAAGGTTTCAACTAATGCTCAGAGAAGTTTTTGAAGTATCTGAGGACCCGGGTGAACGAGAGTGATGGCACTTATTCGTCGGAGCACTAAGATTATTTTTGAAATACATGACAGATATAAAAAAAATTATATTTTTACATAGATAGGATCTTAAATTCTGCGACACCGTCCTATCAAAACATCTTATATTTGATTCAAGATTCCTCGCAACCTTAACCGAGTGAAATCATGCGTTAGCCTGGCCATAACGGACGACCCTCGATGACCTCACCGCTATTGCGCTTGAGGGTGTAGTTGTCGTCATAGAAAGGAGTGCCTCTTTGCTCTCGTAATCAAATTAGACATTAAGTCTATGCTTATTTTAGTTTAAATTTAGTTTTTATTTTTGATTTCTGTTTTTCTTTACTATACAGTAATTTCATCTTTTTTCTGTTTTTTTATTTTTGGGCTTTTTACCCTGTCTTTTTTTCTGTATTCCTTTACATTGTCCGTGATAGGTTAACATCTTTTTTACTTTTATATTTTTTTAAATTTAATTATGCAAAATAAGCTAACTTCACTACAGTAAAAAAAAATTATAAATCAACATCAAATCGAACGCTACCTAAAAGGGCAAGGTATTACCGTCATAGCTCATCAACGTCAGAGGGGGAGGCCGAAGAGCCAATCAACGAGTTCTGCGCTACTTATCGGTTAGGATGTCAAAAATGGTAAAGGGACAGCCTCGACATTATGATAGTTGATAACCCTCTAAATGGAGGCAAGATAGAAAAAAACTTCTGTGACTTCGGCGATCATATGGAGAGGCTACATAGATGATATAAAGCGTACGGTTACATGATGGCATTCAGCTTGATATGCACACATATGTGATACGGATACACACGTATCTTATACTGATGTGATCATACCATAAATGCATACGACCATAGCTCCCAAGAATAAACAAAAGGTGAACTATAATTTAATTGGGTCATTGTTTCTTATATTTAGAGATGCAAAACTACTATTTTATGTAATTGTATGTAGACCCACACTTGATATATACAAACATAAAGTGAAGATGTGTGATGGGGACATCCTAACTACTTCCACATCTAGTGTGTATGAGAATGTTCACGAAACTGAATCTACGATACAAGGACCAATGACTCGAGCACATCAACTTAACTATCAGGTGAATGTGTTCCTAACTTTGCATACAAATGTTTCAAAGAATATAATATTATTTAATCCTTGTGATGATTTAATTATCCTTAGAAACCATAGAGAAGGACCACGCGACCCCAAATATATAAGTGAAACCGTCAAGCGCAAACCAAGTCCTGTTCGCGAGTTCGACTCAAATTCGGCTCTCTTGACAGCTTCTACTTCAAACGGCCATAACTTTTTATCCAGGGAAATCTTGGAGTCCATGAGTACTTGCTGTAAAGCTTTTGAAGTCTACTTCCGAATTCCTTCTGCGTGCATCGGAATCATCAAAACAATCCCACGCTGACTCAATCTGACAGGACCGAATTTAAATGCACATAGATTTCGTATCAAGAGTCCATTTGGAATGTGTGAGTATAGCATGAAAAGCTTATCTCACCCTTTTTCCAACGGATTTGGTCACATCCCAAAATTCCATCTGTGCGCACCAGAATCATCAAGACAATCTTTCGGTTTTAGAAATAGAGATAGAATATCTAATTTGATTACTTTCCATGTGTTGAAAACTTTCTATAAGTAAGAGTCTACGTGCCCCTATAAATAGAAACAACATGGGTCATGTAATAGAGACTACCTTTGAGAAATAATCTTCTATTTGTTCGTACTTGAGTTATTCCTTTGCTACCAAAGTTCCGTGAGGAATTAGCGAATTTCTTCAATCGAGATCGTTCAGCCTTTCCGCTGGGAATTGGATGCACGATAGATCTTCACTTGGTGGTCGGTGAAATCGACGCGAGTGTGTTTTGGCGGATTAAAGAGTATTCGTCCCTTACACTAGCATTGGAGGATCATTGCGATTCATCAAGACTCCTGCGAGTATCCTTCCTACGTAGAGAAGATCGGGCGACCCTGTATCATCTTAGTAGGATCTTATCTCTTTACTTTTCAGTTTATTACATCCTGTCCTATAGTCGATATAGCCAAAAATTACCTCACAAAAAAGGTCCAAACCGTAGTTTCATATCTGTTATTTTTGTGAGTTTTATTAAGTCTTGATCCGTTAGAAATTTTCTTTACGTGCTGATAATCGTGTCTTTTGCGTAGCTTAATCGTCGCATACCAATTTTCTTGAAAATCCCCTAGTTGATTTTTCAATTAGCATCTAAAAAAAGAAGATTCAATTCACCATTTGAATTCTTGATCTAGCTATTGTCGAGACCCGAATTTGCAAATTCGGACTCTCTGTGTAAACTGCACTAGTTCAGGATCACGCTCGTGCATACAGTCAAACATAGATGTGATCACAACCATACACACACTTAAATAAAAGGGAAACCTCCAATATCGATAAATCTCAAAGGTACGACCTTATGGTCAAGCTGTAGCACCCCGGTCAAACAAAGACCCGGAATGCTACCCAACTAGAAGTAAAACAGAGATAACTAGTTACATTATACAAAATTTCGGCAGAGCCTCCTTTATTATTTATCTAAATCAGAGATTCTAAAAGCAAAATCAATTATAATAGTCAATCCTCAAGTAATAAGTTCAAGGCTAAGCAAATAGTCTAAAGTTTACCAAACCATTCATGGATATAATACTTAGGGAAGAGCACCGGGAACACCTTAAATTCTCATTACAATTAAATCCAAAGATAATAATCAGATGGTATCTAAAAGATTCTTGCATCAATCATTTAATTCTCCTGCTTTTATTTCTGTTCTGTGTGGAACGTGCATGTGCAACAAGCTTATTCCTTCCCTTTCCCCATGCATGCCGATCTCGTAACGGTACCTAAATAAAACAACGACAATAAGTGTGAGTGCAACGACTCAGCGAATATTAGGGATAGAACGAAAATATTTATGCCTACCACTTCACAAACCCATTCATCAACTATATAAACAAGCCATGCTATGCATAATGATCAAAAACTCTTTATCTTTTTCTCTTTTGCATTTTACCGGTAATGCAAAATGTGCATCCGTCGATGCACACCCATGCCTGTACCACCTGGTACAGGGACCAATTACCCATACTCCACAAGTATGGGGACCTTTAGCCCGTCATGTCATCAACATGACGGGGACCTCGGCGCTTAGTCATCTCGTGACCAAGACTTCAAATAATCAACATGATGCATTTGCGGGAATGCTCCAAGAAAATAAATCTTGCATTCACAATATCTATGCACCGGAAATATTCACGAACACTGTAAATTGCAACACCCCTATATAACACCCACACATTGTTACCAGAATCATAAACACACATATATTCATACCATTGAACAAACATCGAACTTCCACCTTATCAATATTAAACCACCATTATACTTGCCTTAACCGCGAGATAACGAGGGACGTGCAGAAGGTGCTGCCTCGGGGATCCGTCCTCCACCTGAATCATCATTGTAATATTTGCTAAGATACCAGTAGAGGACCTATGCCCAAATAATAACGAACACAACCTAGTAAATTTGTCTATCTCGGTTCCAACTCCCAAATCCTACCGGTCACCCCGCCTACCTCTGCGGACAGTCAACTTCAAAAATTTGAATTTATTGGCACAGGAGTCCGAATGGGATGTCCTTTGACTTTCTGGAAAGATAATTAAATTATCTAACTAAACCTATTTGGGGAGCCTCCCTGATTCGGCCATCTTCTACCCGCATCACCCTGTTTTCTAAAACATCAATGTTCACGTCAGGTTCTCTGGACAGCACACTAAAAAGGCCATAACTTCCAGCCCGAGTGTCCGAAAAATAATTTCTTGACCTTTATGGAAAGCTAAGACAATTATCTACAACTTTCATAATATGAAGATCCCCTTATTCACCCGTTTTCTAATCGTCCAAACCAGTCTACCAAAACCTGACAGAAACCTCCCAATCTGCAGAACAGTCTCGCTAGAAAAACCATAACTTCTGCCACAGAGGTCCAATCGACACGTTCTAGAACTTCATGGAAAGATAACGACGTCCTCTACGACTCTCTAGGAGAGGTCTAGACCTGAATCCCCAGGAAACTAATCCAAAACAGCGGTTCAGTGAAACCTATCCTAGCAGTTCAGATTACCGACAAATCTACCCCAACTAAAATATGCATCTATTTGGAGAAGAACAGGGATTACCCTTGACGAATTGCCGAAGAACACCACGAATCCCCCACGAGTTCCTTCCCTCTCCCTCTTCCCTTCCTCTTCCTTTCTCTCCTTTCCTCTTCCCTTCCTCTTCCTTTCTCTCCTTTCCTCTTCCCTTCCTCTGGATGAGCACGGCAGGGAGGAACAGCAGGGGGCGCACAGCAGGGAGGCAGCAGGGGGGCGCGGCGTGCTGCAGGGAGGAGAGGCCTGGGGCGGCGCAAGGTAGGGAGAGGAGGCACAGGGGAGGCGCAGGGGAGGGAGGCGATAGGGGAGGGGCGGCGCAGACGTGGGAAAGAGGTGGAGGGCGGCTAGGGTTTGGGGGACGGGCGCCTCCCCCCTCTTTGGCTGCCTCCCCCCATGGGCCAAGGCCCAGGTCCAAGCCTAGGAAAAATTCAGAAATTCCCCCTCTTGAAATCTTTAATTAACACTTTTCAATTTGGTCCCTCCCTCCGATTAATCGAGTAGATCTCGAATCACATTTTGGGATATTACACTCTACCCCCCTTTAATAGAATTCGACCCCGAATTCTTTCCGTACTTACGCCAAGGATTAATCACAACTAAACTTAATCATAAACACGCACCTGTTGTGAATAATTCTGGATATTGCTCACGCATGCGAGACTCTAATTCCCAAGTGGCTTCTATCACTGTCTGCTGCGACCAAAGCACCTCGACATACTTTAAAGTTTATTCTTCAATGTTTCTCCTGATCTTTCCAGAATTCTCACAGGCTTGGACTCAACGGACAGATCATGTTCAAGTAGTAACGGTTCTAGTAAAATATATAACTCCGGATCTCGCAGGTACCTCCTCGACACTGGGTCATATATAACGTTGTGTATCCCACCCTAGGACCCAAGGCGGTCCTAGCGATACACCACCCTCCAAAATCCTCACAACTACAGATGCGATTAAATATACCTCGAGTTATCATTCTCTTTGGTACCAACCCGCACAACCTGCACATCAAACGACACTCTTGTTCCAACTCTCAATCTATCTCTTTACCTTAACAAGGAACACCTCCTTTAACCATTGACAAACAAAAGTGCTCATTGTAAATAATCTCTTTTACAACCAGAATCCAACTAAAAATAAAGGATTCTCATCACAACCACACTTCACCAGCTCCCCACCAAAATAATCAAATCTAAAAATCAAGGATTCAACATGAGAACCTCTCTACATTCCAAGTAGATAATTTGCAAATAACAACACATAAGGTAGAGGAGAATCACTCCAATGCCAAACCCTTCCTTTGTTTTTTTTTCTGAACTGGAAAAACCACACATGCCAACATAAAGTCAACTCAAACCACAAAAGACTTTTGCTATCATCACATAGCTCAAATAAGAATCAAAAGAGCATTTTACTACCCGAAAAAATATATATATATCTTTATTTTTTTTTGGAATAAACTTTCTCTTGAATCACAAGATTCCAAATCATCACACACCTCAATAACTCATTTCTCTTAAACTGGCAACATCAACACTATGTTCAAACCGAGTATATAAACCACACCTTTGTGGAGAGACTCTTCTGTCCTCCCAATAACATACTCTAGCCAACTGCTCTACCAATAGTGTTACTTTCATAAATAAGTTCCAATGCACCTCATCATTGTTTTCACCCACGATCACTTCACCACAATCCTTTAAGGATAATCAACTTGAAATTCTCAGCACACACACTCAGTTCCCTCACCCAAAGGACACTATCAAGGAGCACCCCACTATTTAGGATCCCCTTGTTCCAATATTCCCACACAACATCATTAGCCTCCAAGGTTCTAGCATAAAACACCAAACAAATTTTTTTTCCATCTCCAGGGCTCCTATATATGTACTTCGATATAATTGATATGAAGACTCTCGAATTGGTGACTAAAATTACCACAATCAAGCATGCTCCATCATTAACAATCACATGAAACATATTCTCAACCTAATTATCTTTAGAAAGATTCTAACTCTTGGTGGGTTACTCACTGAAGCCAAATCATGCATAGCAATAATTCAACAATCCCTTCTATCCCAATGATTCACATAGTGGTTAGACTTCTTCACCATTACAATCTCATTAGCTACACCACCATAATCATCCTTCTAAACCTTGCAAAGTGCCCAATCACAATACTCTAATAAGATCGATCAAGATTCTTATACTTTTGATAATTCTAATGTTTCATCAAAATACTCGAAACATTCATGAACCACAATCTACTATAGGTTCTACTAATTGCAATCCATAATATCAGTTAGCTCCAAAGACAAACATTCTATTTAAATCAAATCCCCGCCGAGAATTATTCCAAGAAATCAATTTATCACTCAATGAATCTCAAACAACTTGACACCTACAATCTCACCAAAATCATCTATTTGACCACCACTATCGAGTTGCCATTATACAACCTAAACGGCTTTGCAACACGGATTGGTTAATCCTACCTCAGAAGAAGATATAAATAGAAACTTTTTTTTTCTTTCAGCACATAGTAAAACATTTACCACTCACCGGAGACACAAGACCAAGGAAAAAAATCAAATAGCCATGATCTTGGAAAATAGAAGACGAGACCACAGTTGAGTGCACAAGTCCTACAAGAATAAAATATCAAACTTCAATCGGAAATAAATAAATAAAGCACTGCTTTTAGAACTTGAGGAATTCCTTTGAGGCAAACCAACAAGGTTAAGCATGCTTCAATAAGATGCAAGGTACAAAACTTGAATCCAACCGCGAATACCTCTACTGCACCCTTCAATTTAATAAAGGACATAATTTTCCTTAATGAAAATATCACTTTACCATCTTCAAGCAAACGATCCTTTAAGCTCAAATCACAAGAATTACTTAAGAACCGATAGAACCTTCCAATACATTACTCTGCGCAAACTAATTTCAGATACCACAATAATTCATGAACTCCCATAGGATCACGAATGCAAAACTCCAAACATTTCATTTAACTGACATCACGAAAGACGAACAAATTCTTTTACTTCTAAAAGAATCAATACTACCCTCATCATCTCATACTTTGTTTTACTAACCTCATCATTATATAATCTTAGCATGAATCATCATAGCCTACAAGCGCATCATAAACCTTTCCAAAAGAACACAATAACTTATTTCAAAATTTTTTTTCCAATAAGATTGCAACAATCTTACTAACATCAAGAATAATACACTCTTAACAAGAATCGTTATCGTCTACCCTTCCATTATAAAGCCCTACAAAATATCGTCAAATAGTTCCATGCTACTTTATCATTCCATCCTCAAATTGGAAGTATTTCAAAACTTTACAACCTCACTACGACAACCGCTTTAAATTCGAGGAGATCTACTACACACTTTTAATGATTCTACCAAAACTCTTTCATCAAAGACATAACATCATCTGACAATCCCACCTTCATGTAAATATAGATCACATTTTTAATCCCCAACGTTTGCACTTAGCAATTACATATGAACACTAAGTATCCACAAAGATAACTCCAAGATTAATATCCACTAATACAGTAATCCAACACCTTTTGAATTTAACTATCCTAACGGTTAGATTAATCCATTGAGACCCGTTGATCCAATTTATCCCAAAAGTTTACTAATTTTGTCTCTCCTATTGATCAACCAGTTCATCGAAGTTCCACGCATCTTAGCAACTCTATTGATTTCATTAGGAATAGCCCTATTCATAAACACAGTTCATGAACAACCACAAGAAGACAACCTCAACTTATTCGGTTTCACTTCCAAGGATACTCATACCATATCAATTTATTTGATTACAAACTATGACTTAACACTAACAAGGCATCATAAAAGGATTTTAACACCTCCCTTCAGAAAAGAGAGGTATTAAACTTCAACATTTAGAATAATCCAAAAGAATTACATAAAGCCAAAGCTTTCACATGTTAAAGAATTTGCAACATAAAACTTTCATTAACAAGAATACCAAGCGAACAAATGAGACATGATTCACAACATGACAAAACTCCCACGAAGGGACCAACCTTGCAAATCCACAATGCTCACAAGTAGCAAAAGTGTCTCAATAGTCCGAGAAACAATAATTACTTCAAAGAACAGGTAGAAACCAATTGAAAACCCTCAACTACAATGAACCACGAGCCCAAGATAAATTCATCCACCACCACAGGATAAGAATTGACCAGATTCAATTCAAGGAAGAGAGAAACATTTCTAAAGAATTCATTCCTAACCTCTGGAACTAAGTTGCTCAAGGAAAAATCCTTCACCATTTTCAATACCACGAATAGTGATATAACCTGGCCATGTCAATGGCCACAACGCGATCTCTTTCTCTCAACATCAACTATCACCACACATAACAATCATATAATCAAAACGTAGGCACAATAAATCATCTCATAACACGTACAAAGTCAAACATTAAGCATACATTCGACTATGATAACCGACGGAAATGTAGATGCAATGCAAACACCATTCCCACCTACAGTGCTTAGTGTGTCAAAATTAATATTTCGATAACCACGGACCTACAGCCCGCTCTCATACCAACTGTAGCACCCCGGTCAAACAAAGACCCGGAATGCTACCCAACTAGAAGTAAAACAGAGATAACTAGTTACATTATACAAAATTTCGGCAGAGCCTCCTTTATTATTTATCTAAATCAGAGATTCTAAAAGCAAAATCAATTATAATAGTCAATCCTCAAGTAATAAGTTCAAGGCTAAGCAAATAGTCTAAAGTTTACCAAACCATTCATGAATATAATACTTAGGGAAGAGCACCGGGAACACCTTAAATTCTCATTACAATTAAATCCAAAGATAATAATCAGATGGTATCTAAAAGATTCTTGCATCAATCATTTAATTCTCCTGCTTTTATTTCTGTTTTGTGTGGAACGTGCATCTGCAACAAGCTTATTCCTTCCCTTTCCCCATGCATACCAATCTCGTAACGGTACCTAAATAAAACAACAATAAAAAGAATGAGTCCAACGACTCAGCAAATATAAGGGATAGAACGAAAACATTTATGCCCACCACTTCACAAACCCATTCATCAACTATATAAACAAGCCATGCTATGCACAATGATCAAAAACTCTTTATCTCTTACTCTTTTACATTTTACCGGTAATGCAAAGTGTGCATCCGTCGATGCACACCCATGCCTATACCACCTGGTACAGTGACCAATTGCCCATACTCCACAAATATGGGGACCTTTAGCCCGTTATGTCATCAACATGACGGGGACCTCGGCGCTTAGTCATCTCGTGACCAAGACTTCAAATAATCAACATAATGCATTTGCAGGAATGCTCCAAGAAAATAAATCTTGCATTCACAATATCTATGCACCGGAAATATTCATGAACACTGTAAATTGCAACACGCCTATATAACACCCATACATTGTTACCACAATCATAAACACACATATATTCATACCATTGAACAAACATCGAACTTCCACCTTATCAATATTAAACCACCATTATACTTGCCTTAACCGCGAGATAACGAGGGACGTGCAGAAGGTGCTGCCTCGGGGATCCGTCCTCCACCTGAATCATCATTGTAATATTCGCTAAGATACCAGTAGAGGACCTATGCCCAAATAATAACGAACACAACCTAGCAAATTTGTCTATCTCGGTTCCAACTCCCAAATCCTACCGGTCACCCCGCCTACCTCTACGGATAGTCAACTTCAAAAAATCGAATCTATTGGCACAGGAGTCCGAATGGGATATTCTTTGACTTTCTGGAAAGATAATTAAATTATCTAACTAAACCTATTTGGGGAGCCTCCCTGATTCGGCCATCTTCTACCCGCATCACCCAGTTTTCTAAAACATCAATGTTCACGTCGGGTTCTCTGGACAGCACACTAAAAAGACCATAACTTCCAGCACGAGTGTCCGAAAAATAATTTCTTGACCTTTATAGAAAGCTAAGACAATTATCTACAACTTTCATAATATGAAGATCCCCTGATTCGCCAGTTTGCTAATCGTCCAAACCAGTCTACCAAAACCTGACAGAAACCTCCCAATCTGCAGAACAGTCTCGCTAGAAAAATCATAACTTCTGCCACAGAGGTCCAATCGACACGTTCTAGCACTTCATGGAAAGATAACGACGTCCTCTACGACTCTCTAGGAGAGGTCCAGACCTGAATCCCCACAAATCTAATCCAAAACAACGGTTCAATGAAACCTGTCCTAGCAGTTCAGATTACCGACAAATCTACCCCAACTAAAATATGCATCTATTTGGAGAAGAACAGGGATTGCCCTTGACGAATTGCCGAAGAACACCACAAATCCCCCACGAGTTCCTTCCCTCTCCCTCTTCCCTTCCTCTTCCTTTCTCTCCTTTCCTCTTCCCTTCCTCTTCCTTTCTCTCCTTTCCTCTTCCCTTCCTCTGGATGAGCATGACAGGGAGGAGCAGCAGGGGGCGCACGCCAGGGAGGTAGCAGGGGGGCGCGGCATGCTGCAGGGAGGAGAGGCCTAGGGCGGCGCAAGGCACGGGGAGGGGAGGCGCACAGGGGGGAGGGCGCAGGGGGGAGGGAGGCGCACAGGGGGGAGGGCGCAGGGGGGAGGGAGGCCCACAGGGGGAGGGGGTAGCTGCAAGATAGGGGAAAGAGGGGGAGGGCGGCTAGGGTTTGGGGGAGGGGCGCCTCCCCCCTCTTTGGCTGCCTCCCCCCATGGGCCATGGCCCAGGTCCAAGCCTTGGAAAAATTCAGAAATTCCCCCTCTTAAAATCTTTAATTAACCCTTTTCAATTTGGTCATTCCCTCCGATTAATCGAGTAGATCTCGAATCACTTTTTGGGATATTACACAAGCTTACAATAATACTAGCCCGAAGGGCTTAACAAAACTTACAACGAAAATCCAAAAATAAGCGTAGCCCAATCGACACACCCATAGGCTATCGAGTGGATAACGAAGTCCTAATCCGTGAAGTCATTGAAGTACTCCTCTGAAACCTCCTGCTGATAATACTCCTCCTCAACTGAACAACATGGGCATAAAGCCGTGAGTACATTGGTACTCAGTAAGTCGTTTATAATAAATGAATACAATATAATATGTAAGGCTTACCAATGAAGAGTTGAAAGGTTAATTTGCATAAACGAACATTTTAAGATAAATACGATAAATAGATTGAAAGTGAAGTTTAATGGAAAACAATAATTCATATGTAATCAGCGGGATTGAAATAAATCACTTGTGAACCACCTATTCACAAGCTAAATCAACAGTGAACTACATATTCACTTTCCAACTAGAAACCATAAGTTTAAATGAAATCACTACCCCTCGTGTGAAATCACCGAGCATTATTCATAACCGAGGACACGGCTATTCGAATAGTTTTACACTTTACAGAGGTTGCACAACTATACCCACACGATGTGATTAGCCTCAGCCGAAGGAAATCTCAACAATGCCTTTACAAAGTTCAATTCCAACCCAATTCCGCCCGCTAAGGTTTTGCATCACACCCTCCTTGCGCCACATTAAAATCAGCAACTATGTTCATCACAATGGCGAGATTGAAGTTGTCATATCCTAAATTAGTCAGCCAGGTCTATCCCATACTAGACATATGGTTTGCACGATAAAGCTCAGATCAATGGCATACAAAATTAAGTCCTTAATGATACTCGGGCGAGTCTACCACATCCTACGAAGTGAAACCACATTTCCCCCTTTACTGCACAATCACTCGCCCAAGTGAAAACCAAGTTTGTATAACCTCGCCAATGACACACCCATGCCATGGCATAAATTTTATAGGTGTGGCACCAACCACGGTTCCATATCTTATTAAGTCACATTACTTATTCACATGCGATGATAAACCCGACGTAACATAAGCAAAACTAAGCGTTCTAATCATATAACCCATGTGACATCTAACATGGCATCACTAATAAATTTCTCAACCTATGGTAACAATGGTATCATGACATACAAGGTTATCAAGGAGAAATTATTCAAATTGGGACATTAACTACTGGTATAAGGGTTTATATTAAAATAGCGATGCATGATAAGGTAAAGTAAAATAATTAAATAATAGATTGCAAACTGGGTTCAACATGATCAAATGTTACGACTTGCCTTGGTTATGCTCAGCGAGGTACTCGGGGTCTTTTGGCGTCGCTCCTACTCCTCTAGAATCGGAATAATAAAAACATATAAAAATAATAAGCAAATAAACTCCAAAAACCTTGAAACTAGAACCAAAAGCTAGAGCTCGATTTTAGATGAATATTGAAAAAGAACGGGGTCAATTGGAGTTAGGACGGAGGAGAACGGCCTCTCAAAAAATTTTAATCTAAAGAAAATCCTGAAAATAAAAAATTGTACTATGCTGTGGACCGGATTCACGGGATAGAGGGGTTCACGGTAGACCGGGTTTATGGAACAGTGTAGAGGCTGCTGATGTGGCATGCGGAGGGGGTGACGTGGCAATGCTGACGTGGCATGACATGTGGCACCAGGGCTCGGTTTGGCTGACATGGTGCTGACGTGGCAAGACACATGGCATGCCACGTGGCACGATCTAATCTGTCGGCTTGGCTCTAGATGAACGGCCATGATCGGAGGCGGTGGCCGTCCGATGCTTGACGCGTGGCACGACGCGCGGGACGAAGCAACGCGACGCAGACGCGAGGCAGGCACATGGATCGAGGCGGGTGTGTCCGACTGGGTGGTGCACGTCCGACTGGGTAGGACCCCTCTCAGAGCTCAACTCTTGACGTCTGGTATCTGCATAACTCTTCTAGCTGGCCTGTGCAGTTTTCAACCTTTCCTGAATCAAACGGACCTTATCCTCGGCTTCTTTTAAACAGTCTGGACCAAACACCTGACCTTCCCCTGTCTCTTTCCAATTGAGAGGGGTCCTGTATTTTCTGCCATAAAGTGCCTCAATCGGGGACATATGTAAAGTGTACTAATAACTGTTGTTGTACAAGAAGTCTGCAAAGGGCAAACAGCTGTCCCACTTAGATCCATAATTTAGCACACATGCTCTCAACATATCCTCAAGAATCTGATTGACCCTCTCGGTCTGACCATCCGTCTGGGGGTGATATGCTGTACTAAAATTCAGGTGAGTTCCCATAGCCTCATGGAAACTACCTCAAAATCGAGAAGTGAACTCTAATCCACAATCTAACACTATTTTCTTGGGCACTCCATGCAAACTGACAATCCTCAACATATACAGCTTTGCTAATCTGTCACCGGTGTAAGTTGTCTTGACTGGAATAAAATGAGCAACATTGGTCAATATATCCATGATGACCCGAATCGAATCATAACCCTCTTTGGTCTTTGGCAAGCCGACTATGAAGTCCATACCAATTTCTTTCCACTTCCATTCAGGGATTTTCAATGGCTGTAGCAAACCTGCTGGCCTCTGATGCTCGGCTTTAACTCTTTGACAAACATCACAAAGTACCACATACTCGGTGATCTCACGCTTCATACTTGGCCACCAATACTTATCCTTAATGTCCTAGTACATCTCACGCTTTTACTCATGAGGTTCTTTTAACAACAAATCTTTTAATTCTTTCTTATTGGACACATACAACCACTGTTTGAAGTACAGGTCTGTAAATGCTGACTATTTTCCTTTACTCATGTTGACTCTGATCCGCTGAGATGTCTCATCATCTGACTGAGCTTGACGAATCTGACCATCCAAAGTTGGCTGCAACTCCATCGCTGCCAAAAATCTTTCCTCAACCAATTCCAAACTGAGCTATTAGAATTCCTCATGCAACGCTGGCTGACTCTCCTTAATCATCACTGTATTGCAATAGACCTTTCTGCTCAAAGCATCTGCGACCACATTGGCCTTTTCAGGATGATAATGTATGCCCATATTATAATCCTTTATTAGCTCCAACCACCTCCTCTGCTTGAGGTTAAACTCGGACTGGGTAAAGATGTATTTCAGACTCTTGTGGTCCGTATAAATCTCACATCTATTACCCATCAAATAATGCCACCAAATTTTTAAAGCATGCATTACGGTTGCTAACTCCAAATTATGAGTAGGGTAGTTCTCCTCATGTGGTCTCAACTGGCGTGAGGCATATGCTACCACTCCCTTTTCTTGCATCAACACGCAACCCAAACCTTTGCGAGAGGCATCACAATAAATCTCAAAATCCTTGTTTATATCAGGTAACTAGTACTGGGGCTGTGGTCAAACTCTCCTTTAGCTTCTGAAAACTTTTCTCACACTCTGATGTCCAAGTAAATTTCTTTTCCTTTTTGAGCAACTGTGTAAGGGGTCTGGCTATATTGGAAAATCCCTCAATGAAGCGACGGTAATATCCTGCCATACCCAGAAAACTCCTGACCTGGGTCACTAATGAAGGTGACTGCCAATCCAAAACATCCCTCACTTTCCCCATGGTCAATTACGAGTCCTTCTGCTAGCATCACATGGCCTAGGAAGGTGACTTTCTTCATCCAAAACTCACACTTGCTGAACTTGGCATACAACGATGGTCCCTCAATTTCTGCAATGTCGTCCTCAAGTGCTCCTCATGCTCCTTCTCATCCTTGGAGTAGATCAAGATATCGTTAATGAACACAATGACAAACTTGTTCAAAAATTCCATGAATACCTTATTCATCAAATACATAAAGTAAGCTGAAGCATTGGTCAAACCAAATGACATCACTATGAACTCGTACATACCATAACAAGTCAAGAAAGCTGTCTTAGGTATATCCTCCTTTCGAATCCTCATCTGATGGTATCCTGACCTCAAATCAATCTTGGAGAAAACTCCTGCTCACTTACGCTGATCAAACAGGTCATCAATCCTGGGCAAAGGGTAATTATTCTTGATAGTGACTCATTAAGGGCTCGGTAATCCACACACATGCGCTGACTACCATCCTTCTTTTTGACAAACAACATTGGCGCTCCTAAGGGGATGAACTCGGCCTGATATAACCTTTGTCCAACAATTCCTGAATTTGCTTCTTTAATTCTGCTAAGTCATTGGCAAGCATCCGGTAGGGTCTTTTGGAAATCGGAGCGGTACCAGGTACAAGCTCGATCAAAAACTCAACCTCACTCTGTTGGCGTGCCTAGAAGATCATCTGCAAACACGTCGGGGTACTCTCTGACAACTGGTACATCCCCCAACTGGATCACTTTGCTCTGACAAACCATGGCTTTCTCTGGCTGACTCATGCTGGCTGCAAACTATACTTTACTCCCATCTGAACCGGTCAGGGTCACTGCTTTGCTCCCATAATCTAGCACTGCCTGGTGCTTTTTAAGCCAATCTATGCCCAAGATCACATCTTGGGACTGGATGCCCAAAATGATCAAATCTGCATTGAACTCAACTCCTTGGATGGTTATCTTAACTCCTGGACATCCTAGGTTTGTGCTCAACTCGGAACCCGGGGATTGAATTAAAAGAATAGATCCAAGAGCAACAGTTTTCAACCATTGCTTTAAAGCAAAATTCCGAGAAACAAACGAATACGAAGCTGCAGAATCAAACAAAACTGTGGCAGGGACTGAATGAATTAGAAACTTACCGATCACAACTTCTAGTGCTGCCTGGGCCTCCTATGAAGTGACATGGTTCACCTGGCCTCTCACCACCAGTGTCCTGCTGGCCTGGCCTGATGCCTGGGGTGCTCATTGTGCTGCTCTTGGGGCTGGAGTCCGATCTAGCATAGTGTCCTGGGCACCTCTGGGTTGGAGCACCGCGCCACGGCGACAAGTGACGAACGCCACTGGGTTGGCGCTCCTCTGCTGCTGATCACCTGATCCACTGGGTCACTGACCTGACTACTGCGGGCGCGGTGCTGGGGCCGGTGTCCTGAAGACTGGCTGCTGTGGTGCTCGCACAGGCTGATAAGTACCAAAACGAGGTCTTTGAGCCTGGTGCGATTGAGATCCCTACTGGATCATCCTCCTCTTGTGAGACTTCTCTAGCTCGTGGCGACTTTCCTTAATCAGTATAGCCTTATCCACCATGTGCTGGAAATTGACATAGTCGTTGCCCACCACTTGTACCTTTAATCCTGGGTTCAAGCCCTTCTTGAACCTTTTCTGGTGAGCGGCATCTGTGGCTACGTCCTCTGGCGCGTAGCGAGCTAACTGAGTGGATTTATTGAGATATTCACTCACTGACATGTTTTTCTACTGCAGCTGACGAAATTCCTCTTTCTTCATCTCTATCACCCCATCCAGGATATGGACGTGACGAAAGGCGGCGGTGAACTCTGCCCACGTGATGCTGTTCTGGTCTTCATGGGCGGCGCAGTAGTTCTCCCACCACTCTGCTGCGGCTATCTCAAGCTGGTGTGCTGCAGACAACACCTTCTCCCTGTCGGTGCATTGGACCAGGTTCAATTTCTTCTCAACTGAATGGATCTAATCGTCTGCCTCCAAAGGCTCTGAAGAACTGGAGTAGATAGGCGGTCTCGTCATCATGAACTCTGCATAGCTGGACTGATGACGTGCTGCCTGAGGTGCTACTGCCTCCTGGTGCTGACGCTGCATCATAGCATTCATATTATGCATCATTGCTTGCATTATCTGTGTCTGGGCCACCAAAAACTGACTGAGGGCTGGGTCCAAGCTTGGTGGAACTGGCTGAGCGGCACTGCTCTCTAAATCCTGGTTCACCTGGCTGCGGCCTGAAGAGTTCCTGATATCAACCATCTTACTGCTGTTCTGAAAAGGGAAAGAATTGTTGACTTCTCAAGGGCACAAAGGTGGGAGGGAAAAGCATAGCTAAGGGGAGAATTCGTCTAAAGGAGTTTTTCTAATGGCAACCTAGACTAAACAAACACTTAGCCGAAAAAGCTAACAACAAAACTGGGGAAAAGAAATAACTCCAATAAAAGATTGACATGATTGCAATATAATACTTTTAAGGGCAAGATTTGCAGCTCACACCACACACAACTGCAAATAAAATCCAACGTTCTACTCGCACTATCTAATTTAAAGGCTCCCACTCGGGTCCTGACAAATAAGACTCATTACTCTCATCCTCCGAATTGCTATAGATCACCCACGAGTTGCGGATCAGCATCGACTGCTCTTCGACTAGGTCTGGGATGAAGTACCGAAGGTATTCCTGTCGGTTGCCGGTGATGCGTTGTCTCTCCTCCGGACTCGGTGGTGTGGGCGAATGTAAAAGTACTGGCGTCTGCGGTCGGGGCTCCTCCCTGACTAGCTCCAGTAAACTGGGGGTGGCTTCGTACTGCTTCTTGAATCTCCAAATGAGTGTGGCCATGTTGATCTTGTACAGCTTGCACAGTCGTCGGATGGTCTTGTGTGCAGCTTCTTGTGCTGACCACTCTCCACAAGCTCTGATGTTCTTGAAACTGTGGTGTATAAATTGCTTGCCGACTCTGGTAGTGAAGTACAACTTGGTGATGCTTTCGATGCATTGGCCTTTCGTATTCTCATCCTTGGTGAGGTACACGGGTGATCTCTTTGTTGAGAAATCAATATAGAACAGATGAACGGTAACGCATTTACTCCATCAATCAATCACAATGAACGAAATAGGACGAAGTAGATCAATATAGAGGAGACACAAATTGAGAGAGAACACCAGGGAAAAACCACCTTTATTATTTCTCAGATCTCTTACAATGTACAACTATCTCTCTATTTGTAGCCTAAACCCTCTAGGGGTAATTTTGGTATTTGCCCACACGACATTCTGGGTTTCTTAACACTCCCCCTTGGGTGAATACCATGTCATGCATATATCTCATTAAAAACTTCTCCCAAAAACTAAGTGGAAAAAAATAGATGGAGAAAAGAGTACATCGCATCCGTTCTTTGTGATGCACTTGTTGCCTCATTAAAAACTTTTACGTGAGAAAACTTCAGAAAAACTCACAAAGGAAAAATGAGTACAACATTATATCTTTAGAATCATATAAGACTTCCCGTCTTAAATAAGGGCTATGGTTCAGAGATTTACTCCCCCTAAACCTTGCAACTCTCTTAGTCGCCTTATCCCTATGTCTCGCATGCGCTTCTGGAAGATAGAGGCTAAGAGAGATTTTGTGAATATATCTACCAGATTATCACAAGACTTAGCTTCAGTATCTTTTCTCTTCGCTCTTCTGAAGCCTGTGAGGATAAAAGAATTTAAGAGTAATATGCTTCTGGTATTACTTTTATCATAGCCCATTTGCATCATAAATTATATTATCTTCATAGATAATGGTTGGAGTCATTAACGGTATTTGTACCACATAACTTTTGGATATGGCATCATTCACTTAAACTAAGCACATCTGATGAGGCTTCATGGCACGATATGCATATGCCTCATTAAAAACTCCTTCCAAAAATCCAGTGGGGAAAAAGAAATGGAGAAAAGATTACATAGCACACGTTAAATTTTATTGCAGTTGTTGCCTCATTAAAAACCCTTCAAATAAGAAAACCTAATAGGAAAATTTACTAAGGGAAAAGAGTGCAACACTTATCTTCAGGATTTTTTGCAATACTTATCTTCAGGATATATTGTGATCTTCAAGGCCTTTATCGTGTCCATCGATTGGACTTTCATCAACAGGTGGTAAAACCTTTAAGGTCATGATCATCAAGTCAATACCTTCTGGGTTTGACTAAAGTTAAGATTTTCTGAATCTCATGCATAACTATAAAAATTTAGCATATACTCCCCCTGAAGACAACTTCTTGTGAAGTCTTATTATTCCACTACCTTTAAGAAATGAGTGCAAGCCAGTGTACTTATCAGGATTTGGGGTAATTAATTGCAATGCCACATTTCTTCAGGATGTGACTTATCAAAACCTTTCAGGATCTTTAACATTTAGCAATCATATCTGAGTAGTATCATATGACCAAAAATCTATTCTACATAATTAAAAGCACGGTCATACTACCACAGAATCAATATAATCAGTCTTAATTTTGGCACTCAGGGGATTAATAAATTTACCATTAACACCAAATATGTGATACCTTCGTGGTAATAGAGGATATTGCCACTCCATTAACTTCTGGTAGGAGATGCACTTCATATGTGCTTATATGGCGAACTTCTGGTTCTTAGCCTCGTTGCATTTCCTCGGGTCTTAGATGGGTCCTTATCCACTTCGTTGGTGTATATTTGACTAACTGGTAATTTAATTTCTCTTCAGGGAAATGCTCTCTCTTCTGAGAGATACTCTTTCTTCAAAGAAGAGTTTATCAAGTATAAGTTTTATATACATGTAGCAATTTACTTTGTCAAAATACTAAGTCCTTCAGGGATCGAGCTTTGGGTTCTTTTAGAGATCCCATCAAGGATTTTCAGAATCCGATAATTGTATATCTTATTCATGTCATCAGCCAGAGTTATTATATAACGGAACATTATTTCATTCATAACAGGAGAATGTAGATCTCTACAGAGATCTTTGAACCATCGCTTTCACCACCTCATTATTTCATAATTACCCATCAAGTCTGAACAAACAGGTTCCAAGACTTTCATCTATGATTATGGTTCGGTCTCAATTACTTTTTTTATTTTGACTCGATATGAACACTTCAGATGCTCGGCCATGAACTTTGGTTTCGGATTTATATTCTCATACTTTTAGCAAGTATAGAGGCAAACTGGTTGTCGACAACTTTTCTTCAAATATCCTCATAATTGAGTGTTTTTTAGTATTAACCAAAACTTCGTCATTTCCCAAAACGAAGGCATTTTGGTAGTTCCGTGTTCCCTAGTAGTATAATATGCGTGCGCCTTATTACTGGGGTTTCATCTTCAGGAGGTATTTTACCTTCAAGGTGAATTCTCTTCTAGAGTATTCAAGGAGTGTTTATCGATTATTTTGACTAGTGTCACCAGACCTTAGATCCATAGGCGTCCCCGTAGAGTTTAGGTCACTAACCAATAAGTCAATTTCGCAAAGATAGATATACTTTTCAGCCCAGGGTATTCCAAACTTAGCGACACATTTACTTTAGTTAAATACTTTATAACTCCTTCATGCAATGAGCAAAGAAATCTGGCAATCTCCTCGTTTCTAGTATACAGGAGTATCAGCTTAACTTATATTTAGCTTAGTTAGTATGTAGACCATATAGTAAAGATTTTTCTTCAGAAAAATATCACGACATTCAAATATTTTGGGCATTTCTCTCCCCCTAATATCGAGATATGATCTCTCTTAATAACACACTTCAAAATCCCCTCAGTATGCTACGGTGGCGATATCATATGGGAAATGATTGGTTCTCATAATACGCACTAATCCTTGATTGAGGTTCTTTTTCATAATGAAGTGAGTTAGACATTTATTAATGTAGTGGCATAGAAAACTGCGCATGTCTACTTCTGGTAGATTATCCCAAAATCTAGTGGATTATTAATCTGACACAACAGAAATATTCTAGCTTCTTATGTATTGCCCAATGTTATGATCGAATTACTCGTACTTCTGACTTCAATTTTAGATTACACAAACTTCAGATTTTTTGTTAGTGTAACATGTTTTATGTTTTGACAGCATAAAGTACATAATCAGTATGCTAGTAAAAGTAAAAATATAACGCTATCACATAAAAACACGATCGTCGATTAATCTGCATGGAATATATATATATATATATTGCTGGAATATACTTCTGGTTTAACCTCCCAGATGGAATAATTATTCTTTAGAAATATAGATGATTAATTTGGGAGGTAATTTATATGCCTATTATAATTTATAATGCCAAGTGAATATGACATATTTAGATCGTTCGTGATCATTAGTTTCCAATAGGTCATCTAGCATTTTGAGAGTTATATTTGCTTCAGGCAAATGGTTATAGCTTCCAGTAGTATATGTGCGGTAGCTTCATACTACCGTGTGATTCCCATGTATGTAGTCGCGTGTTGGCGACTAGTATATTACTGGAGACAAATTAATTATCCTTCTGGGGTTGCAATGATTGCTAACAATGGATAGTAGATTCAATTATCTCCCAAAATTATAGCTTCAGGCTTATTTGCTGCTGTATTTGACTTAGGATATGCCATAATGCTTGTCATTACTCTTGTGCTAGTGTCTCAGAGGTTCTAATATTCCTTATATACTCCAAATTCCTCTCCCTTTTCACGCCAACCATAAAATTCCAAATGAGAACACATGCTTCTAGCATTTGCTTCAAAATAACTCAGAGCTTTAGCTATAAGTTATTATTATACTATTTCAAGAGTATAATTTTATTGGCATGAAACCAACACACATTTTATAA
This sequence comes from Melocanna baccifera, assembly GCA_036346265.1. Taxonomy (NCBI): domain Eukaryota; kingdom Viridiplantae; phylum Streptophyta; class Magnoliopsida; order Poales; family Poaceae; genus Melocanna; species Melocanna baccifera. Next base: position 14,807,670 of record CM070692.1, on the reverse strand, counting down.
TACGGAAGATGGGGTTATATATACACTTGAAGTATTTAAGGTTTATAGCATTTTCTAGTCGACGTGATCCTTCTGAAATTTAACATTTGACTAGATTTCATGTGCATTCAAGGACACTTTTCCTATGGCCATCTGGGCAATAATAAACCGAGGCATGTCATTCCTATAATATTTACAAATGTTATTCCATGCATGATTAATTAATCTTACTTCAGGTAAGATATGCTGCTAGCAATGTGTTCTATTAAGCAACTATTCAGCAGGGGTAAGATTTTAATAGAATATCTTAGACTAAATATTTATGGTATCTGGGAAAATAATTATCTAATACATAATTTCAGCAAAAGATAAGAGGTGCTCTTCATGAGTAAGATTAAGCTCGACAGGAGCTGTATTTTACAATTGATGCTACTCATGTAGGAAAATAGCATCTAAATAAAGCTAAGGGATAACTAGGAGAATGCTGCTGGTCACCATATTGTTCACCGTAGGCATATTATTTATTATAAATGCACCTGTTTATTGGTAACATACGAGTTACCTAAACTTAGTCTAGAGGCAGTATGGTGTAAGGCAGAGTAATACTCGCATGTGAACTTCTGGTCCTAGAAAGAGCAATAGATCCTGGCAAAGTGCCTTCAAGGCTACCAGTCACACTCCAAAGTAGAGTAGAGGCGATACCTCGCCAACTACCAAGTTTTACCTTTCAGCGGTAAAAGGGTACAACTATATCAGTGTCATACTTGACAGCGGTACGACTGTATGCCAATGGAATAAACTTAGGTGATACAATTTTTGCCATTCGGGGCGTGCAAACATCTACTTACTGATGCCCAATATCATACAATATTCATGCAATTTTATACATACTTACTTCCGGTAAGTAATTTCAACTGCATGAAATGAGTGCAAAGGAGTAACAATTTACTTTTATCTATTCAGTAGATAAAGTATCCTTCCCCAGATTTTTCTAGCAACATTTTGGGATTTTCTTATGTTATTAGGGCATTTAAGTAATTTTCAGAATTACTAACACATTAAATAAATCCCCAAACACACAAAGTCAGAAAATAAACCATAAAAGAAATATGATGCTTCCAAAGTGTACTAAGTCTAAGGTTTCACAAATTTACGGAAGCTCATATACCTAAAAACCATGTTTCTAAGATTTACTAAAATTTTCTAGCAATCTTAATGAATTTTTGCTAATTAATAAGCAATTTTCAGAATTACTAAATAAGCAGATACAATATGCTAAATAAAATAATTCCAGAAACATAAACAATAATGCCAAAAGTTTAACTAGATTATAATGAAACTTAAATAATCTGGAAAATAAATCATGTGGGAAGGAACTAGTCTACTGGACTTAATTTCAATTTTTGATAAACTTCAAGGTCAAGTTTTGTGCTATTTCAGCATATCTAACGATTATACTTAACTAACCAAAAATTGTCACTCTCATCTAATCACCTACGCAAAAAAGCATAATTCTCTTCAGTCCAAACAGAACATCTTATTGCAATAAGCTGATCTGCACACTTCACAAAACAATTGCACCAGTGAAAAATTGCATAAATATCACTTCGATCCTTTCCCTCCGTCTGCGCATCAATTAATTCATGCATGATGCATGCACGCACGAAACCTACAAACCAACAAGTTACTTGCTGTGTATGCATGCATGTGTATGGTCCATGAAAAAGCAATGCAACAACATGGTGCATTGATTCCTTGATGGCGACACGGCGGGCGAAACATGCTAGCGTGTTTTCTAGTTTCACGAATTAATGACCCTCCTAAAAATTCCTGGAAAATTTATTCCAAATTGCTAATTGCCAGACCACGTCACAATACTTGACGTGCCTCTTTCGCGTGTACAAACTGCGCCCGTTCGTGGCAATATTGGCTTTGTGACGAAACCTGATGGTTTAGGGTTATGAGCAAATACCTATACTACCCTTCATCTATTCTCCTTTATATATATGAGGGCTTTGAGCCATTGTAAGTGGACAATCAATGATCAATAAAGACTACATTTAAGCTCTCTATTTCTGGTGTGTTTCTCTGTGTGTGATTGGATTGTTTGGAAGATTATATTATGCGTATGCATTGCCGTTCATCGATCAACATTATTTCTTAATACGTTATCAGCACGAGTCTCTACTACGGTGTATGGTATGCAAATTCCAACTCAGTCACTATACATTGCAGTTCTGGTTTTTCCATTCAAGATTGAAGTTATATTCCGTAGCAATGTTGTGATCAATCTTATAGAAAATGTTTATACTGGTAGAATGGTACTTGAGTCCTTTAGATCCGTAAATGCAATGCTATAGATCGGATCAGAATCAAAATTATATGGTATATGAGTTTGATCTAGGAACTATCTATTGCCTCGCATAGCAATACTAGATAAATCTGAGAAATCCATGTACTGACAGTCAGATTCAATCACACGCATATTGTACCTAGTATATTCTTTAGAACATAGTCGCGCCGCCGCCGCCTTGCGCCCGACCACCGCCGATGCGCGCCAAGCGCAGCCTCTGAACCCACCGTGTTTACTGGCCACCGCCACGCGCTGGTTTGGGGCCGCCGCCTCTGTGCCGACCTGAAGCCGCCGCCCACTGCGCCAGGATGAAACCACCGCCATCTGTGCCGAGCCGGGCCACCACCGCTGCGCCGCTCGAAGCCGACCGTCGTCGCGTAGAACTGCGGGCCACCGGCAGCCGCCTCCGCGCAAGATCGCAGCTACCATCGCCGCGCGCGCTGGCGGCCGCCGCGCAGCCGCGCCGAGTCCTGGCCGCGCGACAGCCCGCGCTCGCAACTCCCACGCCGGCCCGCAGCCGCTCTGCCCTGCGCGCCGCCCGCGCGCGCCGCCCCTGCCTGCCCGCCCGCGCGCACGTAGATCCGAAAAGGGGGATGGGTAGACCGAGTCTTGCGGCTAATGGGGGAGACACGAAGGCAGTCGAGGCCAAGAAAGGCGAGGCGACCCACACGGCCAGCTAGCCCTGTGGCCCCTGTCCCGAGCCGCCGTCGGCGTGCCGCTGGATGGAGCCGTGCTGCGCCCCTGCGCACCAACCGCCGCCGCCACGCGTCCCTGCGCCCGGACCACCGCCGCGCTGCGCCCCTGCGCCCGAAGCCGCCGCCGTGCTGCACCTCTCACGCCCGGCCAGATCCCGCACGGTTGCCCGCCTGCTCTCCCACTCGGCGATCCGAAAAACAAGGAGGTGGAGCGGCAGTTGCGGCCAGGGGAGGCGGAGGGGTGGTTGTGGCCAGAAATGGGGGGAGGAGGTGCGGCTGAAAATGAGGGAAGAGATGCGCCCGGGTTTTTGGGGAAGAACGAATGGCTTGACCGGATTTTGGGAGTGGAAGTTGATAAGGCCAGGCAGTTTTTACAAAAGAGCCCCGGTTTTCTTCTGGAATTACAAAGTATCAATTAACTCATGAAGTTTAGAGTAATTGCATTTTGGTCCAAAAGATTTTGATTCATTCCATGAGCTTTATTTACTATTATTTCAGATTTAATTTTATCCAGTTAACATTATGGCATTATTGTTCTATTTTCTAGAACAATATAATTAGTTTGTGGTATTATTGGTATATGTTTCCTGGATTTATTTTTCTCTAGCATGTTATTTTCTGCTTTATAGTAATTCTAAAAATTACTTATTTAATTAGCAGAAAAATTATTAAAATGCGAGAAAATTCTAGAAATTACTTGAAAATTCTAGAAATTTTAGAAAATCCTAGAAACATGGTTTTTAGGTATATGAGCTTTCGTAAATTTGTAAAACCTTAGACTCAGTACACTTTGGAAGCATCATATTTTTTTATGGTTTACTTCCTGGTATTGTGTGTTTGGGGATTTATTTAATGGGTTGGTAATTCTGAAAATTGCTTAATACCCTAATAATTATCAGATAATCCCAAAGGATTGCTAGGGAAATCTGGGAAATGAGACTTTATCTAACGAATAGATAAAAGTAAATTGTTACTCTTTTGCACTCATTTCATGCACTTCAGATTACATACCAGAAGTAAGTATGTATAAAACTACATGAACATTGTACGACATTGGGCATCACTAAGTGGATATTTGCACATCCCGAATGGCTGCAAATTGTATCTCCTAGGCTTATTTAATTGGCATATAGGTATACCACTATTAAGCCTGAAGCTGACAGAGTTATACCCTTTTACCGCTAAGATAAAAACTTTGTAGTCGGTGAGATATTACCTCTACTCTACCCTGAAGTGTACTGATGGCCTTGTAGGCACTTTGCCAAGACCAATTGCTGTTTCTTGAACTAGAAGTTCACAGTGAGTATTACTCTACCTTGCACCACACTGTCTTTGGACTAAGTTTAAGTAACTTGTATGTTACCAATAAACAGGTGCATTCATAAGAATATGCCTATGGTAAATAATATGGAGACCAGCAGTATTCTCCCTGAGAGACCATGTGGAGGTATCCCCGTGTTTGTGATGAGATATTGACAGTTGGTTTAGTGAGTTAGAGTTTGTTTTGGGTATTCTAGGGTTGAGTACCTCTATTTGTGCTAATGTGGAATATACAATTTCGTGCGGTGCTATGTGATGGTTTGCTTGTCTGTGTGACTGCAGGACTTCGGAGCTAGGTCATGGTGAGGCGAGGTGGACCGGGACTAGGCACAGGAGGTGTCGAGGTCCAGACGGTCAAAGATGCCGAAGATGATCGAGGCGGCTGAGGTCGAGCCGGGAGACGAGGAACCGGAACTGCCCATGACGGACACGACGGGCGATGACGAGCGGACCAGGACTAGACTCAGGGAGGAGTCGAGGTCCAGACGGTCGAGGTATCGGATGCGGAAGCTTCCGGGAAAGTGCTTGAGGGCATTTTGGTAAATTGACTCAAGCAATGAGAGGAGGGGCTGATTCTTCCTCCAAAATCTGGTCATGTTGACTTTGTCTCTTGCCTTAAGTGTATATGGGGCAAGGGAGTGTGTCAGGGCTGCCACTTCTTGAATTTCCTCTTGAGGAGAGGTGCTGGCTTCCCTTGAGGTTGGATGCGCAGGAGAAAGCTAAAGTGTGTGCCTCCTGTGTGCCTCTCTCTCCAGCTGGTGGGTATGCTGCTGGGAAGCAAGAAATGCATGTAGGAGTGGAGAGTGCTAGCTGCCTGGGTGCTTGAGCTAGTACTTCAGTGGGTGAGTCCCCTCCTTCTTGGCTCTAGTGAGCATGTGCTAGTGAGAGTTCTAGTGCGTGTGTGCTTTGTGTGTGCTCTGGGTGTGCTCTGGGTGTTGCTCTCGGGTGAGGGATTTGAGCCCAACTGGTGAATCATGTAGAGCATCTATCTCATTCAGTGAGAGCTGCTGTGTTTTAGCTTGTACTCCAGTGCGTATGTGCAACCAGAGTGTGTTCTTGTGTTAGGAGAGGGAGAGAATGAATTGAGAAACCATGTAATCAGTCCTCTTGTTTCAATGTCCATGCGTATCAGGACTCCTCAGTGTAATCATTCATGGGGATGAATCAATGGATTGAGTCTCTTTTGCCTTTGTTGTTCTCTGTGCTCAACTTCCTCTGTTTGCAAAATCTAGGGATTTAGAGGCAGAGCATTCTTGCCCTCTTGATTTTTCTATTTTGCTGGGTCTGAGTTTGTGCTTTACCTTCTAGGGATGCTTCTCACCAGTAATCCAAAGTTTCTAAGCAAAGACTTGTTGAATCTTTAGAAATATGGATTTTGTCTGCTTGCTGAATCTTTTAGCAAAACAAGATTCTCCATTTTCAAAGAGGTCTGTGTCTCGGATTTTCTTCTCCCGAGGTGGACATGATGTTTAGTTTGTAGTCGAAATGGGTTATCTGAAATCAACAAGCAAAGATTCATCAATTTCTCTCGTCTTTCATTCGTAATCTGTAATTACTGCTTTGGTTAGCTTCTTTTAGGTCTGCAGTATTGCGTGTAAAATTTCAGCAAACCGCACTCGGCCGGGCGCTTGGTGCCGTGATTTTGCCGAGCCGCTCTGAGAGTACTTGCTAATCAGTAGCTGGCTGGCCGTCAGGTGAATCGCCTCTTCGGCCAACCTCTTTGCGTGCCTATTCTTCGCTTCTTGCTTCAACCGAGTTTGTTGTCGCTGTGCTAATCTTTGTGCCGTTCGTCTTTGTGGAATTGCTAGCGAGGGTTCTTCGTTCACTGGTCCGCATGTATGAGATCGCTAGTTACAGTGCAGCACTTAGTGCTTACTTCGCCAGAAGTACCGCTGCTCGCTTGATTCTTGAAGGTGTGCGATTCGTTTCGTGTTGGGTGTGTGCTTGCTATGCGTGTGCTAGGGGCAGTGCACCCTGTGTGTTTTTATTTGCATGCGTGTGTGCCTGCTAATAGCAGTATGTGTATGTTGATCTCTGTGTAGAGAGAGAGAGAAGCAGAGAGGGGCATGAGCAAGAGCAATTCGGTTTCTGCTCGATTAGCCGCAGATCCTCAATGCCTTAGTTATTTTCGGTACTTACTGCTTTGTGCGTTCTTTTCTTTTAGGACTGCAGGAGTTCAGTCAGATGCTATTTTTGGTTCGGCCCCAACTGAATTTCGTTACTGTTTAGTTTCTTTTGCGGTTAGTGCTTTTTTTCTTTCGGTCTGCTGCTCCCCCTAAACTCTTCTCGGCCAGCAATAGCTTTAGGTCTTCACTGACTGCTTTCAAAGGCTTAATCCTCGATTTGTGAAGCCAAAGTTTGCGTTATCCAGGCAAACCGAGTTCTACAAAGGTCCAAAATTCAGTTTTCACCCGCAACTCTCGCGCTCAAGTTTCAGTTTAGTGCAGACTTCAATTTCAGATCTAAAAATCTGCCAAGCTAATAGGTGTTTGTGATCTGTTTTCAGCAGTAATTATTGTGCATCTTTCGGCTTCAGGCAGCTGCATATTTCAATCATTTGTTCTAGCTTTTCAGCAGCAAAGGAAATTGAAAGCTTTGTCTCAATTAGTGTGTTACCTGCTGTATACTGTGATTGATGCTACTTAGCTGTTGCTTAGTTATTCTTTGGCTAGTGCAGGTTGTTGACTTTCCTTGATCTGTAGCAGTTAAGTTGCATGTATGGTTTTACTCTGTGGTTCCTTTTGTGTGCAATGAGCATCAATTCAGTTGTCAGATTTCACGTTTCTGTTAAGTTTGTTGTTAACATCTTGTGTGATGGTAATTGTGTTTTCTAGAGAGTTGAAGCATCCTCTTCTTAGCTTTTGTAGCTATTGGAGAGTCGAGATTCTTGTAAATACTTTGGGGGCAAATTTTTGAAGGCACCATTCACCCCCTCTGCTGCCATTTCCGATCCTACACTCCTGCTATCCCTTAGCATTATTTGAATGTCAATTTTTCTACATGAGTAGCATCAATTGTGTAGATACAGCTCCTGTCGAGCTTGATCTTGCTCATGAAGAGCACTTCTTATCTTTTGCTAAAATTATGCATTAAATAACCTTTTCCCAAATATCATCAATACTTGGTCTAAGTTGTTCTATTAACTTCTTCCCCTGCTGAATAGTTGCTTAATAAAACACATTACCAGTAGCACATCTTATCTGACGTAAGATTTATTAATCATGCCTGGAATAATTTTTGTAAATATTATGCCTAATATTTGAATGGAATAATGATATGCCTAAATTCATTATTGCCCAGATGGCAATAGGAAATGTGTCCCTCTTAAAGACATAAGGAATCTAGTCAAATATTAAATTCCAGAAGAATCATCTTGACTAAACAACACTATAAACCCCAAAGACTGGAAGTCTATATACAACCCTTAATTTCCATATCATCAAGTGTATGATGGTTTCACGCCAATAAAATTATACTCTTGAAGTTGTATAATAGTAAATTATCACTCTAAGATAATTCAAAACAAATGCTAGAAAGCATACGTTCTCATTCAGAATTTTATGGTTAGCGTGAAAAGGGGGAGGAATCGGGGTATATGAGAAATATTGGAACTTCCAAGGCATATCCTAGGTCAAATACGGCTTAATAAGCCCAAGTGTAAATTTGAGAGATAATTAAATCTATATCCACTGTTGGCAAAGCATTGCAACCTCGATGGGTAATTGATTTGTCTCCAGAATCTAGTCGTTAGTATGCGACCACATACATGAATATTACATGGTAGCATGAAGCTACCGTATATATACCATCGAAGCTATGACCATTTGCTCAAGCAAACATAACTCTCCAATACTAGATGACCTATTGATGTTAATGATCCTGAATGATCTACATATGCTACATTCATTTGGCGTTATAAACTATAACAGCATATAAATTATCTCCCACATTAATCACATATATTCCCGAAGAATAATTATTCCATCTGGGAGGTATATTCTATGTAGATTAATCGTCAGGCGTGTATATGTGATAGTGTTATATTCATACTTTTACCAACATCATGAAGATGTACTTTATGCTGTCAAAGCATAATACATGTTGCACTAACACAAAACCTGAAGTTTTGTGAGATCTAAATTTGAAGTCAGAAGTATGAGAAATTAGATCATAATATTGGGCAATATAATAGAAGCTAGAACATTTCTACTGTCGCAGATCAATAACCCAACAGATGCTTGGGATAATCTACTGGAAGTAGAGATGCGCAGTTATCCATGCCACTGCATTAATAAATATCTAGCTCACTGCATTAAGAAAAGGATCCCCAATCAAGGATTAGTGCGTATTATGAGAACCAATCATTTCTCATATGATATCACCACCACAGCATACCAAGGGGATTTTAAAGTATGCTATTAAGCAAGATCACATCTCGGCATTAGGGGAGAGAAATGCCCAAATTTTGAATGCCGAGATATTTTCCTGAAGAAAGATCTTTACTATATGGTCCACGCACTAACTAAGCTAAATATAAGTTTAGTTGATACTCCTGTACGCTAGAAGCGGGGAGACTGCCAAATTTCTTTGCTTGTTGCATCGAGGAGTTACATAATATTTACCTGAAGTAAATGTTTCGCTAAGTTTGAAATACCCCGGGTTGAATAGTATTTTCATCTTTGTGAAATTGACTTATTGATCAGTGACCTAAACTCTATGGGGACGCTTATGGATATAAGGTTTGGTGACACTAGTCAAAATAATCGTTAAATACTCCATGAATACTCTAGAAAAAAATTCACCCTGAAGGTGAAATACCTCCTGAAGAGACTCATCCTGAAGATGAAAAACCCAGTAATAAAGTGCACACAAATTATACTACTGGGGAACACGGAACTACCAAAAGGTTTTCGTTTTGGGAAATGACGAAGTTTTGGTTAATATTGAAATACACTCAATTATAAGGATATTCCTGCCGATGAGAACATCAATGCCGGGAATATGGCTGATGTTGAGGTGAATGCAAAGGCAAGGAACATCATCATCCAGGGCCTGAGTCGTAGTGAGTTTGATCGCATATCTCATCTTTCATCCGCCTTCGATATTTGGGAGACCCTCGATGCTTACCATGAGGGCACCACCCAAATAAAGACGCACGACAGATCAGTTCAAGCGAGATTACAACAAGTTTGAAATGCTCACGGAGAGTCCTCGGATGAGTGCTTTGCGCTGCCACAAGATTCGAGCAACCTCCGAGCGATCGGTCTCACATACCCCGACTCGGATAACGCCGATGATGCTTGCTGCACTTGATCTTCGTGTTTGGGAAATGAAGGTGACTACCATCAAGGACACCACGGATCTCTCGACTTTGACTCTTGATGTGTCAGACTTGCCTCAAGACTCACGAGATTGACATTGTCTCTCGAAAGTCGAAGTCACAATCGATGGCCCTAGTCACCGATCCTAGTTTGGCTTCGGTTCTTCTCGCGATTTGTTGTGTGGTTTCTCCTTGTCGCTGCTCTCGTGATGTAATCGATGATCGCTAGAGCAGCTCGAGGATGAGCAGCTGGCCCTCCTAGCTCGGAAGTTCTCCCATGCTTACAAGAGGAGGGATAGAAAGAGGGGAGGACCTGTGATTTGCTTCGAGTGTGGTGGCCCCAACCACATTCGGGCAAACTGCCCCAAGCTGGAGAAGGGCAAGAACGACTACGGCGGTTCGGGCAAGAACGACTACGGTGGTTCGGGCAAGAACGACTACACCGACAAGAACCGCAACAAGAAGCCTCCAGCTCCTACACAAGGCAAGAAGAAGTTCCGCAACTTTGGCAAAGCCAAGAAGCTCTTCCACCGCGTCCTCACCGCCTTCGACGACCTCGACCTCAGCGAGGTGGAAGGATGGAGCGACGACGACGGGACGGGTGACCAAGAGCTCAAGGATGGCGGTGACGACTTCTCCGGCATGTGCTTCATGGCCTCGAGGGCGAATCGAGCGACAATGAGCTGCATCCGACTCGACGAGGTATACCCTACCTACGACCAGCTCAATCATGCTTTTCTTAAGCTAGGTGGTTTTCATGCTAGAGCTAGGGCTAGGTGTACTGAGTTAGAGAAGGAGGTAGATAGATTGTCACTAGAGATTATTGCTCTTACATCTGGTCCCCCCTGTGATGAGTGTGATACATGTTGTGCTCTGTTGGGTGATATGGAGAAATTAAGGACCTCGCATGATAGTTTGTCCTCTGAGCTTGATATTGTTAAGGTGGAGAATGCTAGTCCGCTGCCGAATTAGAACTGAGTAGGATGGTCATACCCTACTTACTACTGATGAGACTACTTCTCCCACCTCATGTGATGTTAAGGACATTGCTACTAGAGGACCTTATGCCATGCTTCTGGATTTGCCCGAGTCATGTGAAACCTGCAATAATTTAAAGATGAACCTAAAACGGGCAGATCATAAAATTGCTGAACTACAAGCTTCACTACTTGAGCCAATTGCTTCTTGTTTGAACTGTCCTAAATTAACTGCTGAACTTGAATCTGCCTCAAAATAGTTTCAAGAAATGATTGACCATAACAACAAGTTGGCTAAGTATGTAACTAAGGCCCCGCTTAGCTCACCATGCAATAGTTGTGAAAACTAAAACTTGAACTTGTTGCTTTGGATGAAAAATATGTGAAGCTAACTAAGGACCTTCTAGAGAAGCAACCATCCGCTTGTGATGTGTGTGTCGGGTTGAGGAGAAGCCCAAGGGTAAGGTAGAGACGACTAGCGACGTGAACCAAATTGCTAGCGTGAGGACTGCCCTTTCGAGTTGGTGTGCGTGCACATGCCATTCATTCCTCTCGCTATTGGTTCTTCTTCTACTCCCTTACCTTCTCGCTGTCTCTTCTTCCCCTGCTCTTCTTGCATCTCTCTCTTTCGGGAGTGTCAAGATCTTATGAACACTCTTGAGAGGTTTGTTGGAGGCAAGAAGAAGCTCAATCTTATTTTAGACCAATCTAAGATCTGCAGATTTAATCGTGGTCTAGGATATGATTTCTATGAGGACATGAGGAAGCATCCACCTACCGTGCTCGCACTCCATAGCACTGTGTGTGATCGAGATCGAGCCTGTGACCGAGAAAGTCCAATTTAAGTCGGCGGGCTATGTCTAGGGATCTCGACAGCAAGGTGGTTCCACTGTCACTTCTATCTCTCGAAGGTGAAGTATCACCGCACCTTCGCCGGCGATGGACACAATCGATCGATGCTTCAGCGCGCCAAGATTACGCCAGAGACCGTGCAAGAGCACTTAGGCGTATTCGTGGTCAGCCCTGCACTCGAGTGCACCTAGGACCAAAGACGAGGTCTAGGATTACCGCCGTTGATGGGTTTGGGCAGCATCGAGGACTTGGTTTTTCCGAAGTTTTCTGTTTTTCGTCCGCATGTTGCTTCCGTTATGACTTTTGCCGCTCGAGGGTAGTTCTCGCTTCCATCGAGATGGCTATCCGCGCATGATCAGCATGTTGTTGGTGCTCGACTCGCTCTCTCGTGAGCGCCGGACCCAATAACGTGCTTCAGTCAGTCCGCTAGTAGACCTTCCGGCTCTTCGAGCGACAGAGAGCGAGGGTAGCTAGAGGTCGCCGTGTGTGGCTACTTTCTCTGCTTCGGCGTGTGACTCAAGATTGGGTGCCAAAATCTCTTTTGATTTATCCCAAGATCGAGCCTTTACACTGCTTGACTCAGTTCACGGCCGGGAAGAGAGAGGTTTGGCTTGTGGACTCGGTTGTTCTCGCCATATGACCGAGACTCGTTGGTTCTCTTCCTAGCCCGTGCTCCTGTGATGAGACGATCACCTTTGGAGACGCCGTCTCGGGCGCATCATCGCAAAAGGTACAGCAGCATGTTAATGATTCATTCATTTTAAGGGATATTGCCTTAGTGAGTAAGCTGCAGACAATTTGCTTTCGTTTCTCACCACCGATGACGGTTTCGAGGTGAGCTTCAAGAAAAACAATTGCAAAATTCTTGATTCTTCTGGGAGTCCGGTTTATGGATTTCGTTATGGGAGGATCTTTCGTGCTGATTTTGCTTGAGTCTTCCGTGATCCTCTCGTGTGTTTAGTTGCTTCGAGTCCCGTGACCTTACCTTCCGCATAGGAGACTTGGTCATATTGGATTTGACCATTTGACTCGAGTTAGCGGCCACGATCTCATTCGTGGTCCACAAACTCAAGATGGTCAAAGATCTTGTTTGCGCTCCTTGCCGGCACGGCAAGATGGTTGCCGCTTCTCATCCTCGGTCCACAAGTGACTATGACCGATGCACCGTGACACCTGCTCCACATGGACACGCTTGACCAGCTCGAGTGCAACAAGCAGGAGGGAAGTGGTATGTTCTTGTCGTGGTCGATGACTTCTCGAGGTACTCTTGGGTGTTTTTCTTAGCCTCAAGGATGAGACATTTACACATTTTCGAGGTCTCTTTCAGAGGATTTCGTTGAGCTTCCGGTGCCTTACGAGCGATCCGCATGACAATGGCACGGAGTTCAAGAATTCCTACTTTAAGAGTTTCGTGATGAGACAGTGTAGAGCACCGTTCTCTTCTCCATACGCCCTCAAAGAAATGGCGTTGTGGAGAGGAAGAACCGCACCTTGGTCGAGATGGCCAGACGATGCTTGATGAGTACTCTACACCGAGGAAGTTTTGGGTCGAGGCGATAGCCACCGCGTGCCATGTTTCAAATCGAGTTTTTTCAGGCACACTTGCATCGCACCTCTTATGAGTTGAGATATGGGCGAAAGCCCAATATATCTCATTTTCGCGTGTTTGATTGCAAGTGTTTTATTCTGAAGTCTGGAAACCTAGATAAGTTCGAGTCACGATCTTGTGATGGGATCTTTCTAGGTTACTCGACTTCTTCGCGGGCTTATAGGGTGAATCTGCGAGTCTAGTAAATTGGTAGAAACTCGTGAGGTGACTTCGATGAGGCCACCGGGACTAGGCCCGATATCTCGTGTTCAGAGAGCAGTCCGAGACCATATTTGTGGATGATCAGGAGGATGGAGATGAGGGTTGTCTACCTGATCCAGTTTCTCCTCCCCCTGAGGTGCCTGCCTCTACCACCGCACCTCAAGGAGATTAGCCCATGCCTTCCGCTTCTTCCGAGCTAGTGGCCTGCTCCTACCTCGTCCACCATGAGGTAGAGGCCACTTCTCCTTCTTCTCATCAAGGACCTCCTCGTAGGGTCCGAGAACATCATTCTTCGTGAGCAGATAATTGAGATCTTTTGAGCGTGTCACACGCTCAAAATCCGCACTTCTCTTTCTGTCTCCATTCTCGCTTTCGCTGCCTCTTTCGAGCCCAAAGATGTTGATCATGCTCTTTCTGACGAGTCTTGGATCAATGCCATGCATGAGGAGTTGGAGAACTTTGAGAGAAACAAGGTCTGGTCGCTTGTTGAGCCCCCTCGAGGTCACAATGTTATTGGGACTAAGTGGGTGTTCAAAACAAGCAGAGTGAGGACGGGTAGTCATTCAAACAAGGCTAGACTGTAGCTCGTGGGTTCTCCTGTGTTGAGGGTCTAGATTTTGAGGAGACTTTTGCCCCTGTTGCTAGACTTGAGGCCGTTAGAATCCTGCTTGCTTTCGCGGCTTCTAAAGGTTTCAAGCTTTACCAGATGGATGTCAAGAGTGCCTTCCTCAATGGGTTTATTGAGGAAGAAGTCTATGTTAGATGACCTCCGTGTTTCGAGAACCCCAAATATCCAAACCATGTCTACAAGCTTTCCAAAGCCTTGTATGGACTTAAGCAGGCCCCTAGAGCTTGGTATGAGAGGCTTAAGTCTTACCTGTTGAGTCATGGATTTGAGATGGGTAAGGTGGACAAGACATTGTTCATTCGCAGGCATGGCAATGATCTTCTACTCGCCCGCATTTATGTGGATGATATCATCTTTGGTGGCTCTTCTCATACTCTTGTTTCTCGGCTCCGATGTCATGAGCTCGAGTTTGAGATGAGTATGATGGGCGAGTTGAGTTTCTTTCTTGGCTTCCAAATCAAGCAGACTCGGGAGGGTACTTTCTTGCATCAGGGCAAGTACACTCGTGACCTCCTCAAACGCTTTGATATGAGTGATGGCAAGCCGCTGTCCACTCCGATGGCTTCTTCACTTCACTCGACCTGCATGAGGATGGCGAGCCGCTTGATCGTAAGGAGTATCGCAGCATGATTGGCTCTCTTGTACCTCATCGCTCGAGACCGACATACACTTCTCCCGTGTCCAGGTGCTCGATTTGAGCTTCTCCTCACAGATCTCACCGCTAGGCGGTGAAGCGCATTCTTCGGTACCTTCGAGCTACCATTGACTATGGTATTTGGTACTCTTCCTCATCCTCGTCTTTTCCTCAAAGCCTACTCGGACGCAGACTTTGCCGGGTTAGAGGATAGATAGGAAGAGCACATCTCGCACCTGCCAATTCATTGGCACCTCTCTTGTTTCTTGGTCTTCTAGGAAGCAGTCCGGAGTTGCGCAGTCCACCGCAGAGGCGAATATGTTGCTGCCGCCAGTTGCTGCAGCCAGATACTTTGGATGGCTTCGACCCTGCGGGACTTTGGGTTAGTTATAGAAAATGTTCCACTCTTTTGTGATAACACTTCGCTATTAACATTGCTAAGAACCCAAAGGCAACATTCTCGACCAAGCATATTGATATCCGATATCACTTCCTTAGAGACCATGTGGAGAAAGGTGATATAGTGCTTCAGCCAGGAGAGTGACCGCCGTTGGTGATATCTTTACCAAGCCTTTGGATAGCTCTAGGTTTTCACCTTGCGGGAGAGCTTGGGGTGGTTTGTCCTTATGGACTGTAGTGAGGGGAGCTTTGTGCTTTCTTGCTTTATCTTGTATTTTATGTCGTTGTTCTTACTATTGCATTGCATTTGGGTGCATTCGGTTAGTCTTTCTAGCATAGATTAAAGTGTTTCTCGTATCTAGATGGTCAGACTTCTTCCTCTCGTCTTGTGATTCTAGGATGCTGCTTGTTAACTGTTTTTCTTCTCACTAGGTTGAGCTTACTCACTTCTTATAGGTTCTAGCAAGGGTTGGGCCACCCTTGGGTAGACAGGGAACGTGTTTGCTCCTTAGTGTGTTAGTTGGGCAGTTGACAGTCCTAGTGTCATATGGGGTAGATGAGAGTCAGTCAGAGCCATAGTATTCTCTATATCTTGTCTATGCTTTAAGGACTGCCTGTTTCTGATTTCTTTGCCAGCTTCTCGTTTTATAGCTTTGGTTCAGGGAGAGTTCATTTGGGAACCTCTGGAGCTTAATATTGATATAACTCAACTTGAACTAAGAAGTGCTTTACATGTTGAGGGGGAGCTGGATTTTCTGCATTTCATTGTAATATACCTACATGGAGCCTTGACTATTATCCATAGTTGACATGATTACAATGCATTACATCTTGCCATGATTATGCTTAATCGCTAGATTTATCATTGCTTCATATGTGTCGTCAAGCCTTTGCCATTGTTGAGTTAATTAAAATTGCACAACTTGAACTAAGACATGTCATGTTAGCTTTTGAGACTAGTCTGTCTTTAGTTATCCTCTTATGATTCATGCCATGTCAAATAGGCTAAGTTGAGTCTTGAATCTTTAATTGAGCTTTAGTTTGAGCTATGCTAGTTTCTTGATGAAGCATGAGTAAGTACAATTATTTAAGAAAGCAAAAGATCTCTTTTATGTGCGAAAGAACTGATCTCACCAATTCTTTCTCATGAGACTGCTTGCCATTGCACTAGGCATGAACTCAGGGGGAGTTTTGGATGACCAAGATCATCTCCTTAAGCTTCTCGCTTGGAATGGTCGCATAAGGCTTGAGATCTAGCATATCACCAAAATTATGAGTTTCAAATGAAAACATGTGATTTGTGCTAAATTTGCTTAATTGCCAAAAGAACTAAGTACTTGTGCAAATGATTCATTCTTGAACTTATAGCACTCTAAATTGACTCAATTCTAGCTTCTTGGTTCCACTTAGATTATTGACATGGCTTGCATCATCCTTGGATACTTCTAGCTAGACTATACTCTTGAGTGACTTGACATGCTAAGAAATTCATCTAATCTTCATATTGTTACTTACGTGGCTTGGCTTGATTATGCATATCTTGTCATGATATTGATAGCCTTCATATACGTTATGGCTTGGTGTAATACTCAAATAGTCATTTTGGATAACCTTCATGGCTCTAATTGCTTAGCATTGCATAACATTCAACCATACCATGCTATATTCTCTCTTTTATATCTTGATGATTCTATTGCCAAAAAGGGGGAGAATATTGGAGAAAAAGCCACCTTTTGAGAGCCTTGGGAGCGTTTGAGGAAAACTTGCTTTTTCTTTTGCTCCTTGTGTCCACATGGTCATTAGCGTCAATTTCTTCTCTCAGACCATGTATGACTTGCAAACAAACTCAACTTATGCTTTTTCTGTGTTTGTCAATATACTCATCAAGGGGGAGATTGAGAGATCATGTGGAGGTATCCCCGTGTTTGTGATGAGATATTGACAGTTGGTTTAGTGAGTTAGAGTTTGTTTTGGGTATTCTAGGGTTGAGTACCTCTATTTGTGCTAATGTGGAATATACAATTTCGTGCGGTGCTATGTGATGGTTTGCTTGTCTGTGTGACTGCAGGACTTCGGAGCTAGGTCATGGTGAGGCGAGGTGGACCGGGACTAGGCACAGGAGGTGTCGAGGTCCAGACGGTCAAAGATGCCGAAGATGATCGAGGCGGCTGAGGTCGAGCCGGGAGACGAGGAACCGGAACTGCCCATGACGGACACGACAGGCGATGACGAGCGGACCAGGACTAGACTCAGGGAGGAGTCGAGGTCCAGACGGTCGAGGTATCGGATGCGGAAGCTTCCGGGAAAGTGCTTGAGGGCATTTTGGTAAATTGACTCAAGCAATGAGAGGAGGGCTGATTCTTCCTCCAAAATCTGGTCATGTTGACTTTGTCTCTTGCCTTAAGTGTATATGGGGCAAGGGAGTGTGTCAGGGCTGCCACTTCTTGAATTTCCTCTTGAGGAGAGGTGCTGGCTTCCCTTGAGGTTGGATGCGCAGGAGAAAGCTAAAGTGTGTGCCTCCTGTGTGCCTCTCTCTCCAGCTGGTGGGTATGCTGCTGGGAAGCAAGAAATGCATGTAGGAGTGGAGAGTGCTAGCTGCCTGGGTGCTTGAGCTAGTACTTCAGTGGGTGAGTCCCCTCCTTCTTGGCTCTAGTGAGCATGTGCTAGTGAGAGTTCTAGTGCGTGTGTGCTTTGTGTGTGCTCTGGGTGTGCTCTGGGTGTTGCTCTCGGGTGAGGGATTTGAGCCCAACTGGTGAATCATGTAGAGCATCTATCTCATTCAGTGAGAGCTGCTGTGTTTTAGCTTGTACTCCAGTGCGTATGTGCAACCAGAGTGTGTTCTTGTGTTAGGAGAGGGAGAGAATGAATTGAGAAACCATGTAATCAGTCCTCTTGTTTCAATGTCCATGCGTATCAGGACTCCTCAGTGTAATCATTCATGGGGATGAATCAATGGATTGAGTCTCTTTTGCCTTTGTTGTTCTCTGTGCTCAACTTCCTCCGTTTGCAAAATCTAGGGATTTAGAGGCAGAGCATTCTTGCCCTCTTGATTTTTCTATTTTGGTTGGCCCGAGTTTGTGCTTTACCTTCTAGGGATGCTTCTCAGCTGTAATCCAAAGTTTCTAAGCAAAGACTTGTTGAATCTTTAGAAATATGGATTTTGTCTGTTCTTGCTGAATCTTTTAGCAAAAACAGCATTCTCCATTTTCAAAGAGGTCTGTGTCTGGATTTTCTTCTCCCTGAGGTGGACATGATGTTTAGTTTGTAGTCGAAATGGGTTATCCTGAAATCAACAGCAAAGATTCATCAATTTCTCTGTCTTTCAGTTCAGAATCTGTAATTACTGTTTTGGTTAGCTTCTTTCGGTCTGCAGGTATTGCTACAGAAAATTTCAGCAAACTGCACTCGGCCAGGCGATTGGTGCCGTGATTTTGCCGAGCCGCTGAGAGTACTCGGCTAATCAGTAGCTCTTTGGTTGGCTGTGTGAATCTGCCTCTTGGTGAACCTCTTTGCGGTGCCTATTCTTCGATTCTTGCTTCAACCGAGTTTGTTGTTCTTGTGCTAATCTTTGTGCTGTTCCGCTTTGTGGAATTGCTAGCAGAGGGTTGCTGTTCTCGCTGGTCCGCATGTATGAGACCGCTAGTTACAGTGCAGCACTTAGTGCTTACTTCGCCGTGAAGTGCGCTGCTCGCTTGATTCTTGAAGGTGTGCGATTTGGTTTCGTGTTGGGTGTGTGCTTGCATGCGTGTGCTTAGGCGTGCACCTGTGTGTTTTTATTTGCATGCGTGTGTGCCTGCTAATAGCAGTATGTGTATGTTGATCTCTGTGTAGAGAGAGAGAGAAGCAGAGAGGGGCATGAGCAAGAGCAATTCGGTTTCCTGTTCAGTTAGCCGCAGATCCTCAATGCCTTAGTTATTTTCGGTACTTACTGTTTTGTGCAGTTCTTTTTCTTTTAGGACTGCAGGGAGTTCAGCTGTATGCTATTTTTGGTTCGGCCCCAACTGAATTTCGTTACTGTTTAGTTTCTTTTGCGGTTAGTGCTTTTTTTCTTTCGGTCTGCTGCTCCCCCTAAACTCTTCTTGGCCAGCAATAGCTTTGTGTCTTCGCTGCACTGTTTCCAGTGCTTAATCCTCAGTTTGCAGAAGCCAAAGTTTGCGTTATCTGTGCAGCCTGAGTTCTACAGTGTCCAAAATTCAGTTTTCAGTCCTGCAACTCTCTGCTTCAAGTTTCAGTTTAGTGCAGACTTCAATTTCAGATCTAAAAATCTGCCAAGCTAATAGGTGTTTGTGATCTGTTTTCAGCAGTAATTATTGTGCATCTTTCGGCTTCAGGCAGCTGCATATTTCAATCATTTGTTCTAGCTTTTCAACAGCAAAGGAAATTGAAAGCTTTGTCTCAATTAGTGTGTTACCTGCTGTATACTGTGATTGATGCTACTTAGCTGTTGCTTAGTTATTCTTTGGCTAGTGCAGGTTGTTGACTTTCCTTGATCTGTAGCAGTTAAGTTGCATGTATGGTTTTACTCTGTGGTTCCTTTTGTGTGCAATGAGCATCAATTCAGTTGTCAGATTTCACGTTTCTGTTAAGTTTGTTGTTAACATCTTGTGTGATGGTAATTGTGTTTTCTAGAGAGTTGAAGCATCCTCTTCTTAGCTTTTGTAGCTATTGGAGAGTCGAGATTCTTGTAAATACTTTGGGGGCAAATTTTTGAAGGCACCATTCACCCCCCCTCTGTTGCCATTTCCGATCCTACACTCCCGTTATCCCTTAGCATTATTTGAATGTCAATTTTTCTACATGAGTAGCATCAATTGTGTAGATACAGCTCCTGTCGAGCTTGATCTTGCTCATGAAGAGCACTTCTTATCTTTTGCTAAAATTATGCATTAAATAACCTTTTCCCAAATATCATCAATACTTGGTCTAAGTTGTTCTATTAACTTCTTCCCCTGCTGAATAGTTGCTTAATAAAACACATTACCAGTAGCACATCTTATCTGACGTAAGATTTATTAATCATGCCTGGAATAATTTTTGTAAATATTATGCCTAATATTTGAATGGAATAATGATATGCCTAAATTCATTATTGCCCAGATGGCAATAGGAAATGTGTCCCTCTTAAAGACATAAGGAATCTAGTCAAATATTAAATTCCAGAAGAATCATCTTGACTAAACAACACTATAAACCCCAAAGACTGGAAGTCTATATACAACCCTTAATTTCCATATCATCAAGTGTATGATGGTTTCACGCCAATAAAATTATACTCTTGAAGTTGTATAATAGTAAATTATCACTCTAAGATAATTCAAAACAAATGCTAGAAAGCATATGTTCTCATTCAGAATTTTATGGTTAGCGTGAAAAGGGGGAGGAATCGGGGTATATGAGAAATATTGGAACTTCCAAGGCATATCCTAGGTCAAATACAGAAGCGAATAAGCCTGAAGCTGTAAATTTGAGAGATAATTAAATCTATATCCACTGTTGGCAAAGCATTGCAACCCTCGATGGGTAATTGATTTGTCTCCAGTAATCTAGTCGTTAGTATGCGACCACATACATGAATATTACATGGTAGCATGAAGCTACCGTACATATACCACTGGAAGCTATGACCATTTGCCTGAAGCAAACATAACTCTCCAATACTAGATGACCTATTGGATGTTAATGATCCTGAATGATCTACATATGCTACATTCATTTGGCGTTATAAACTATAACAGGCATATAAATTATCTCCCACATTAATCACATATATTCCCGAAGAATAATTATTCCATCTGGGAGGTATATTCTATGTAGATTAATCGTCAGGCGTGTATATGTGATAGTGTTATATTCATACTTTTACCAACATCATGAAGATGTACTTTATGCTGTCAAAGCATAATACATGTTGCACTAACACAAAACCTGAAGTTTTGTGAGATCTAAATTTGAAGTCAGAAGTATGAGAAATTAGATCATAATATTGGGCAATATAATAGAAGCTAGAACATTTCTACTGTCGCAGATCAATAACCCAACAGATGCTTGGGATAATCTACTGGAAGTAGAGATGCGCAGTTATCCATGCCACTGCATTAATAAATATCTAGCTCACTGCATTAAGAAAAGGATCCCCAATCAAGGATTAGTGCGTATTATGAGAACCAATCATTTCTCATATGATATCACCACCACAGCATACCAAGGGGATTTTAAAGTATGCTATTAAGCAAGATCACATCTCGGCATTAGGGGAGAGAAATGCCCAAATTTTGAATGCCGAGATATTTTCCTGAAGAAAGATCTTTACTATATGGTCCACGCACTAACTAAGCTAAATATAAGTTTAGTTGATACTCCTGTACGCTAGAAGCGGGGAGACTGCCAAATTTCTTTGCTCGTTGCATCGAGGAGTTACATAATATTTACCTGAAGTAAATGTTTCGCTAAGTTTGAAATACCCCGGGTTGAATAGTATTTTCATCTTTGTGAAATTGACTTATTGATCAGTGACCTAAACTCTATGGGGACGCTTATGGATATAAGGTTTGGTGACACTAGTCAAAATAATCGTTAAATACTCCATGAATACTCTAGAAAAAAATTCACCCTGAAGGTGAAATACCTCCTGAAGAGACTCATCCTGAAGATGAAAAACCCAGTAATAAAGTGCACACAAATTATACTACTGGGGAACACGGAACTACCAAAAGGTTTTCGTTTTGGGAAATGACGAAGTTTTGGTTAATATTGAAATACACTCAATTATAAGGATATTCAGAGAAAAGTTGTCGACAACTAGTTTGCCTCTAAAATTGCTAAAGTTTTCTCGTATGAGAGTATAAATCCGGAACCAAAGTCCATGGCCGAACATCTAAAGTGTTCATATCGGGCAAAAAAAATGAAAGAAAGCAATTGAGGCTGAACCATAATCGCAGATAAAAGTCTTGGAACCTATTCTCCAGACTTGATGGGTCATTATGAAATAATAAGGTGGTGAAAGCGATGGTTCAAAGATCCCTGTAGAGATCTATATTCTCCTGTTATGAATGAAATAATGTTCCGTTACATAATAACTTTGGCAGATGATATGAATGAGATATGCAGTTATCGGATTCTGAAAATCCTTGATGGGATCCCTGAAGGAACCCAAAGATCGATCCCTGAAGGACTCGGTGTTTTAATAAAAAAGCAAATTGCAACATGTATACATATGTATACAAAACTCATACCTGATAAACTATTACTTAAAGAAAGAGTATCTCCTAGAAGAGAGAGCATTTCCCTGAAGAGAAATCACCAGTTGATCGAAAATACACCAACGATTATGCGATCCCTAGAAGTGGATAAGGACACATCCAAGACCTGAGGAAATGAAATGAGAAACCTAAGAACCAGAAGTTCGCCACATAAACACATATAAAGTGCATTTCTTATCAGAAGCTGATGAAGTGGTAATATCCTCTATTACCATGAAGGTATCATATATATTGGTGTTTATGGCAAATTTATTAATCTCCTAATCTCCTAAGTGCCAAAATTAGGACTGGTTATATTGACTCTATGGTAGTATGATCATGCTGTTGGTTCTATAAAACAAACCTTTGATCATATGATACTACTCAGAGATATTTACTAAATATTAAAGAACCTAAAAGGTTCTGATAAGTCACATCCTGAAGAAATGTGGCATTGTAATTAATTACCCTCATATCCTAATTAGGATAAATATACTGGCCTACATTCATTTCCTGAAATGGATTAAAGGCAGTAGAACAATAAGGCTTCACCAGAAGTGGTCGTCAGGGGGAGCATATACTAAACTTTTATAATTATGCATAAGATTCAGAAAATCTTGACTTTAGTTAAACCCAGAAGGTATTGACTTGACGATCATGACCTTGAAGGTTTTACTATCTATCAATATAAGTTCAATTGATGGACATGATAAAGGTCTTGAAGATCATAATATATCCTGGAGATAAGTATTGAAAATCCTGAAAATAAGTGTTGTACTCTTTTCCCTTAGTAAGTTTTTCCCATTGGGTTTTCTTGCTTGAAGGGTTTTTAATAAGGCAATAACTGCAATACAATTTAACGAGTGCTATGTACTCTTTTCTCCATTCTTTTTTCCCACTGGGTTTTTGGATGGAGTTTTTAATGAGACATATGCATATCGTGGTATGAAGCTTCACCAGAATGTGCTTGGCTTAGATGAATGATTAGCTACATCCAGAAGTTATGTGGCGTGAGCACCATTACAGACCCCACTATTATCTATGAAGATAATGCCACTTGTCTTGCTCAAATGCAAATGGGCTATGTTAAGAGCAATATCACAAAGCATATTGCTCCTAATGCTTTTATCCTCATGAGCTCCAAAGAATGAGGAGATAAATGCATTGAATGCTAAGTCTTGTGATAATCCAGTAGATTTATTCACAAAACCACTACTGGCCACTAGTTTTCACAAGTATATTTGAAGCGTTGGTACGAGACAACTTAGAGAGTTACAAGGTTCAGGGGGAGCGAATCCCTGAACCACAGTCCATACGTAAGGTCAGAAGACTTACATGATTCTGAAGATCTAAATGATTGCACTCTTTTCCTTTTATGAGTTTTTCCTGAAGTTTTCTCACGCAAGGTTTTTAATGAGGCAACAGGTGCCATAAGTAACGGATGCGATGTACTCTTTTCTCTATCCCTTTTTTCCCACTGGGTTTTTGGGAGGAGTTTTTGATGAGGCATGTGCATACCGCGGTATTCGCCCAAGGGGGAGTGTTACGAAACCTGATGGTTTAGGGTTATGGGCAAATACCTAAACTACCCTTCATCTATTCTCCTTTATATATGAGGGCTTTGAGCCATTGTAAGTGGACAATCAATGATCAATAAAGACTACATTTGAGCTCTCTATTTCTGGTGTGTTTCTCTGTGTGTGATTGGATTGTTTGGAAGATTATATTGTGCGTATGCATTGCCGTTCATCGATCAACATTATTTCTTAACAGGCTTCACCCCAAGGAAACCAGAGTTGCGCGGTGGCCTGGCGGGGGCAGGCACGTGGCAGGACGGGCCCAACACGAGCTGGTGCGTTGCCACGATTCGTCGGGCCACACGGCCTCTGGGCCCACCGCCTAGTCACGCCCTGCCCGACGAAAACACTAGACCCGCTTCGGATCTTCGATTTCGACGGATCGGTGAACTGCAGATTTTCCAGTGTATCTATGAGAAAATGATCTAGAAACTAGATAATAATCTACTGAAATCTATATCTAATATGTAGATATTAGATCAATCTACTGTTAAAAAATAATTAACACGAGATTGATCTATGCATGCAATGAGTAGATATTAACCATGACTGGATCGAACAAACAAAGAAAGTGCATGTGTGCATGGACCGCGAAAAAACACAGAAGTAATCACGTCCTAGTTAATGCATGCAGATCGAACTTACTGATTATTCGGAGCGATGCAGAACGTGGTGCAAAAACCACTGGCCCCATCGGCGCACGCGTGGTGTATGCCGTCGGACCAGTTGATGGCGATGTCGGAGGCACCGTTGCTGAGGGCGTGGGCCTCGGCGAGCGACCTGCCAGTCTAGCGCAGGCCGTACTCCCATAGACAGACGATGGCGGGGTTGTCTCCCAACGCCTGGCCATCACGTAAACAATGATGTTTCAGATCACGCGAACACATTACAATTAATATGCAATTAGAATCAATTAAAACGCATCTGATCTAATTATGGTATTACAAATGAATATATAGTCAATCTAGATTGAAACATGAACGCAATGCGTAATAGATTGGCTCACGATTTATATACCGTACACCTTGTAGAGCGATTCGTGTTGATAACATGTTGAGAAATTAACGTAGAACAGATGAACGGTAACGCAATTACTCCATCAATCAATCACAATGAACGAAATAGGATGAAGTAGATCAATACAGAGGAGACACAAATTGAGAGAGAACACCAGGGAAAAACCACCTTTATTATTTCTCAGATCTCTTACAATGTACAACTATCTCTCTATTTATAGCCTAAACCCCTTAGGGGCAATTTTGGTATTTGCCCACATCAGGACCTTCTGGGTTTCTTAACACTCTTTAATCCAAGGCTCCGCAAAAGACACGAAGAAGTCATCTCCATCCTCCCGTCTAGCTGAAAGAAACTTGGGACATCTAATGCATTTTATAAAGGAGATATCAGTTTAAAGATTTAGAAAAATAAATTTTGAGAGTGTGGGGCGAAGAGCAAGAATGCCTAAGGAAGAGGTAAGTGGATAGAGATATTACTAGGTATCCAATTTAGTTGTTTTGATTTAGAAAATAAGTTTTTGGGCTAAACGACCATTTTAACTAGGCCTTCATTCTACAGTCGATATGGCTCTGATACCATCTCTATCGAGACCCGAATATGCAAATTCGGATTCTCTGTGTAAACTGCACTAGTCCAGAATCACGCTAATGCACACAATCAAGCATAGATGTGATCACAACTATACACACGCTTAAATAAAAGGGAAACCTCCAATATCGATAAATCTCAAAGGTAGGACTTTATGGTCAAGCTTACAATAGCACTAGCCCGAAGGGCTTAACAAAACTAGCAGTGGAAGTCGCCAATCGACACGTCCACAGGCTATCGAGTGGAGAACGAAGTCCTAATCCGTGAAGTCGCTGAAGTACTCTCCCTCTGGAACATCCTGCTGATAATACTCCTCAACTGAACAACATGGGCATAAAGCCGTGAGTACATTGATACTTAGCAAGTCGTTTGTAATAAATGAATACAATATAATATGCAAGGCTTACCAATGGAGGGCTGAAAGGTTAATTTGCATAAACGAACATTTTAAGATAAATACGATAAAAAGATTGAAAGCGAAGTTTAATAGAAAACAATAATTCATATGTAATCAACGAGATTGAAATAAATCACTTGTGAACCTCCCATCCACAAGCTAAACCAACAGTGAACTACCTATTCACTTTTCAACCAGAAACCACAAGTTTAAATGAAATCACTACCCCTCGTACGAAATCACCGAGCATTGTCTATAACCGAGGACACATCTAGTCGAATAGTTTTACACTCTACAGAGGTTACACAACTGTACCCACATGATGTGATTAGCCTCGGTCTCAGGAAATCACAACAAGGTCTTTACAAAGGTTAATTCCAACCCAATCGCGCCCGCTAGGGTTTTGCATCACACCCCCTTGCGCCACATAAAAATCACTAACCATGTTCATCACAATAGCAAGATTGAAATTACCATATCCCAAATTAATCAGCCAGGTCTATCCCATACTAGACATATGGTTTGCACGATAAAGCTCAGGTCAATGGCACACAAAGTTAAGTCCTTAATGATACTCGGGCGAGTCTACCACATCCCACGAAGTGAAACCATACTTCCTCCTTTACTGCACGATCACTTGTCCAAGTGAAAACCAAGTTTGTATAACCTTGCCAATGACACACCCATGTCATGGCATAAATTTTATAGCTGTGGCACCAACCACGGTTTCATATCTAATTAAGTCACATTATTTATTCACATGCGATGAAACACCCGACGTAACATAAGCAAAGCTAAGAGTTCTAATCTACAACCCATGTGACATCAACATAGCATCACTAATAAATTTCTCAACCTATGGTGACAATGGTATCATGACATACAAGGTTATCAAGGAGGAATTATTCAAATTGGGACATTAACTACCCGTACAAGGGTTTATATTAAAATAGCGATGCATGATAAGGTAAAGCAAAATAATTAAATAATAGATTGCAAACTAGGTTCAATACGATCAAAGGTTATGACTTGCCTTGGTTATGCTCAGCGAGGTACTCGGGGTCTTCTAGCATCGCCCCTCCTCCTCCGGAATCGGAATCTAACGAGAGAGAAAACGACCAAAACAACAAAAATGCATAAAATGATAAGCAAATAAACTCCAAAAACCCTAAACTAGAACCAAATACTAGAGCTCGATTTTAGATGAATTTAGAAAAAAGAACGAGGTCAATCGAAGTTAGGACGGAGGAGAACGGGCTCTCGAAAATTTTTAATATAAAGAAAATCCTGAAAATCAAAAAATGCAATGTACTGTGGACCAGGTTCATGGGATAGAGGGGTTGACGGTGGACTGGGTCTATGGAACAGTGTAGAGGCTGCTGATGTGGCATGCGGAGGGGGTGACACGTGGCAATGCTGACGTGGTACCGGGGCTCGGTTTGGCTGACTGCCAGGACATGTGGCATGCCGCGTGGCCTAGGGCTGACGTGGCTGGATCTGACAGCTCGGGAATGGCCACGTGGCGCGATCTGATCTGTCGGCTTGGCTCTAGATGAGTGGCCACGATCGGAGGCGGTGGCCATCCGATGCTTCATGCATGGCACGACACGTGGGACGAAGCGACACGGCATGGGTGCGAGGCAGGCGTGGGCGGACACGTTCGGCTGAGCGAAGCGCAGACCGAGGCGGGAGCGCGGGCGGTTGCGTTCAGCGATGCGCGGGGCGATGCGGCGGAGGCGGCACGGGTGAGGGTTCGGGCGGCGGAGTCCTCCGGTGATGGTGGTGGCGGCGGAGGGACACGGGAGATGGCGGGGCTCATCGGCGGGGTCAGAGACGGCGTGGCGGCGAAGCACCGGCGGTGGGGTCCGACGTCAGCGACGGAGACGACGGCGACGAGGGTGCGCGGGAGACGGCGAGGCTTGGCGGAGGCAACAAGGGTGGCGGCGGACACATGAACCGGGGGTGGCAGGGGTGTGCGGTTATAAAGCACGTCAACCGAGGACTCCCGGACGAACACAGCGCGACGCGGGGACGAGTCCCAATCGGAGACGAAGACGCGAGGGGGCGACGTGTGGCAAGGGCGAAGGATTGGACGGCAGGGGAGAGTCCAGGCATGGACCGCACAGTCGCACGTGGGCGAGCTGCGGGATGCTGCCGCGTGGCAAGGGAGCCGGATCCGGCGGCTGAGGTGGAGCACGGGGCGAGCGGGCGCGCAGGGCCGAAGGGAGATGGGCCGGCCGAGGGTGGCGGCGGGTGGACGCGCGGCGCGAGTGGCGGTCGACGCATGGCAAGCGGAGAGGAGGTGGGCCGAGAGAATTCGGCCCACTAGGGTTTAAACCTTTTCCCCCGATTTTCTTTTTAATAAATTCGAGTAAAATCCAAATAGCTCCAGAAAATCATAAATAAATCTAAAAAATTCACCAAAAATACCAGAAACATTCCTTGAGACCTGAGGAACTCAAATGAAACATTTTTAGCTTATGTTAATATTTATTTTGATCATATTAAATCCTTTTTTATTTCTAAAAACTCAAATTAAGCTTTATTAATTCCAGAAAATTCCAAAACTTTATTTTTAAAAACAAGGCTTTAAATTCTTCAGAAAGATAGAATGTTACAGCTGTCCACATAAAATCTTTACGTGTATTGAAAAATTATCATATCCGAACATATTTGGGTTTCCTTTTCTTGTTTGATTCGGCCGCAAGAAACCCTAACCACCATCAAGAATCCTAGTTGGACATGTTCGGACTGTCTTAAGTTTGTTGTGATTTGAATTCCGATACGTCTGTTGAGATTTTCACTTAAATCTTTTGACCCTTGAGATTAGTCATTGATAATTGCTTTAGGGCTGTTTTAGAATTATCTACACATTGCTGAACAACTTTGGACTTGCGCAGAAATTAAGGAACAATTAAACCTAGTTCAACCTTGAGTATATAAAAAAAAGAAAAGGCAGTCGATTAAAGAAAAAGAGGAGCCACGGCTTGAGCAAAAGAAAGAAAGAAAGAAAGAAATGAAAGCATTGGCCAAATTTGGGTGAGTTAATCTTAATCCGTAAATTTAAATTGTGTATTTAATTTCATTGAGCAATCTTGTGCCCTTAAATTCATATTATTGCAATTGGCTAGCGTCTCTTCTAGTACTTGATGCAAAACGAGGTAATATTTTCCGATTTTTTTCGTTTAGCTCATCCTTTATTTTGAGTCACATTGATCGTTGCGTGTGCGTCCATACTCTTCACTAATATCTATTGGATCAGCACATAGGCAAGAGTTTTTTTTAACTTGGATTATTACTTAATTCAACGACATTGTGAAATTCAGATTGTGTAGGATACATATTTCCATACCAAGCTCTACTAAATAACCTTACCGTGTAATTGTGGATTACTTTTAAATTCACTTGATCATCACTTGCTATTGTAGCCACCACCAGGTGTAAGTTTCTTTTTTATCTCAATTCACTTCGAAAAGGTAAAAACTTTACTTGGTGAGGAAAAAGTGAGATAGAGTGAACTCCACATATCGTATATATGTTGTGTCATTTGTGTGTTCTTTGTGCCACTAATTATGACAAGTGGAGACGATAATATGAGAGACGAGTATACCCTGACGGGTCATTTTCAATTCCAAGCTTCGAGAGGGACTTTGTGTAACGAGTTTGTCGCCACTTCTTCTATCTTGATAGAGCAACTCAAGTGGAGATCAATAATTCCGTGCAAAATATGCGTGTTGAAATGAACCAACAAATAAATGTGCTACGTACAAACATTGTGAATGACATTGTATGTACATTTCGGCCACAACAAGAAGATAGCTTCATTCATTTCTATGGAAGTGAAGATCCAGAGGAGTATCTTGAGTGGGAATGGTAAATAGAGAAAATGTTCAGATTTCAGAAGATTTCCAAAGCCCAAGAGGTGAAGCATGCCATTAGAGAATTTGAAGATTATGCTTATAGTTGGTGGCAATAACGTTTGGAAAAGAATTAATTAAATATTGGTCAGATTTGAAGGCACTCATGAGGAGAGAATTTGTGCCATCTTATTATGCACGAAGATTGCTTCGCCATTTGGAGAGTATCACACGAGGGAGTAATACTGTTTAAGAATATTATTTTGAGCTACGTCCTTAATACATAGTTTATAACCCTCGCAACAGGCCAGCCGGGTTTAGGTGGGGGCCACCCCTACAACAGTGCCAATATGATATATCTGTGATTCATAATGGTAGAACGAATCAATATAAGTTTATGTGGACTAACAAAGAAATAACATTACGATGTATGACTCATTTCCAAATTGTGATTGAAAATGTGCAAAAAAAAAATAAGTGTTAATAGAGAGTAAAAGAGGGAGAGAACAAAAGAATATAATTCTACAAAGGGTGAGCGACAGAGAAAAGTTGAAATTAAGTGGGAAAACCAATAGTCTGGGAGAGAAAAAGTTAGTAATGATAGCGACAAAATCTGAGTTGAGAGAAATGAGAGATGATCCCACTATAGTTCACTTTGTGTTGCTGTACAAAGATATTTTGATGACTACTAATGACTTATCTCTTTTGCTAGTGTTGTTTTCTAAGTTTTGCAGACTTATGACAATATGTTTTTGGAAGAGGTACCCACTGGTCTCCCACCCATTCGAGGTATTGAGTATCAGTTTGACTTGGTTCCAGGAACCCATCTTCCAAACCGACCGCCGTATCGCACCAATATGGAGACAAAGAAAATTCAGCGGTAAGTGCAAGCACTTTTAGACAAAGGGTACATACATGAGAGTCTTAGCCTTTGTGTCATTTCTGTTATTCTTGTTCCTATGAAAGATGGTACTTGAACAATGTGTGTAGACTATAACAATGTGTGTAGACTATAAAGCTATCAACAATATAACTGTTCGCTATCATTATTCTATTCGTAGGCTAGATGATATATTTGATGAGTTAAGTGATTCTACTATCTTTTCTAATATTGACTTGCGTAGTGGCTACCATGACAAAAGAATGAAACATAGTGATGAATAGAAAACTTCTTTTAAAATAAAATTTGGCTTGTATGAATAGTTAGTGGTGCCTTTTGGTTTATCCAATGCTCATAGTACTTTCATGTATTGGAATACGCGTAGGCTACAGAAGCAGAAAACAAAACTTTTCTACCGCGCACCCAAGAACATCATGCTAAGGAAGGATCATAGATCGTTACCACTTAGACGCGCAGCGCAGAGGAAGAAGAATTGGAAACCGATCCAATCACGCGCGTCGAGGTAGTAGTGGAAGTAGCCGATCGTCCCGAACAGATCGTCTCCTCCACGCACGCCGATCAGCACTGCAACGAGCAGCGCCTCCACCGGTATCCACACGTCCGGGGCTGGAACGCCGATCGCGAGTGTACTAGCACTCGTGAGCAGCTAGGGTTTGGCTCGGAAGGTGGCGGCTAGGGTTTTGCTAGATGTTAACAGGGACGAATCCCCTCCGCCCCTCGCCTCCATATATATAGACCTCCTCACGTGGGCCTTGCGGACCAAGGCCCATTAGGAGTCTATTCGGATCTTTATCCAAATTGAGCCCATATCCGAATCATATTTGAATCAGTGTTCCAACCCGTTAAGCGTGCGACCCTGTAGGTTCACGTATACTTGGTCTTGACCCGGAAACACCTTTCCGGTCACCCTGTTAATAGCGGCCTCTAGTAAGACATATTAACCCCAAAGTATATGTAAAGATCATATCGGCTTAACCTGTAATGTTCTCTCATGTACGAATCCCTTTGCCTCACGATATAGATTGAGCTCAAGGCGAGACCTGTGTCATCCTCTTAATAGCTCAATCACTCTCTCGATTCCGTGATGGATTATAAACTTGTGATTGACCCCTCAATCACCTTGGCATGGCCATGCACTTTCATAATCCATTACATCGAGGGGCCCAGAGATATCTCTCCCATAAGGAGGGGCAAATTCTATCTTGATCATTCACATCCCACTACATGTTTCATGGCAAATCCGAAGACTACTTTTATGACTACCCAGTTACGGAGTAGTGTTTAGTAGTCCCAAAATAAGCTACTACTCATGTTGGGAACCATGATAATCTCAAGTCTAAGGATTCTACATAAACACTACTCGAGACCAACTGATGACACATGGAATCTCTGCAGTGTCTCATGGCAGGTCTATCCAACATATGTTCACTAACACATGTCCATATTATTGATTTGGTATCACCATACCATGATCCATGAGACATGATCATCAATCAATACATATGCTGATCTTTGTCTTTGAATCATATTTGTTCCTCATATGATATACGATCAGGGATCATTTAGAAATAGCAACATTTTAGTATTTAAGAGTCTCATGAATAAGTCACATACTCATTGATCAATAATGATGATGTCTATTCCAAGGAACAAAGTAATGTATCATAAACATAGTATGTGATATATACAACATCTCCATGTTGCCTCTAGGGCATATCACTATGATCTCCCACTTGCACTAGAGTCAACCATGTAGGTATCTAATACCCATTGCCCTAGTGTGAGCCTCATGCTTTGGTGGGAAGCGGCTTTGTCAATGGATCTCGCAATGTTCAAATCCGTTTGTACTTTGCATATCTTCACATCGCCTCTCTCCACTATCTCGCGAATGAGATGAAATCGCCGTAAAATGTGCTTGGACTTCAGTGCGATCTAGGCTCCTTGGCTTACGCAATGGCCCCACTATTGTCACGAGAGAGGTCCATTGGGTGGAGGCACTAGCCATCACACCAAGCTCGAAATAAATTTCTTGATCCAAACGGCCTCTTTGGCGGCTTGAAGCGCGCTATGTACTCGGCTTCGTTGGAGAATCAAGCAACCGTCTCACGCTTGGAACTCTTCCGACTTACCGCACCGCCATTCAGCAGAACACAAATCCAGATTGCGATCTAAAATCATCTTTGTCGGTTTGGAAGCTAGCATCGGTGTAACCATTTACAACGAGCTCTTCCTCACCTCCATAGACAAGGAACACATCTTTAGTTCTTCTCAAGTACTTCAAGATGTTCTTTACGGCAATCCAGTGACTTTCACCTAGATCTGACTGGTATCTACTCGTAGCACTTAAAGCATACGAAACATCTAGACGTGTACAAAGCATGGCATACATAATGGACCCAATAGCCAAGCATATGGAATCGCATTCATTTTATCCCGCTCATCGGTGTACTAGGACACTGATTCTTGCTCAGATTTATACCATGTGACATAGGTAGAAAACCTTTCTTGGAATCATGCATATTGAACCTTTTCAACACCTTGTCAATGTACGTATCTTGGCTTAATCCAATTAGCCTTTTTGATCTATCTCTATAGATCTTGATGCCCAGAATATATGCTGCCTCTCCTAAGTCTTTCATAGAGAAACTATTTTTAATGAAGACTTATGATTCGAGCAAAGGAATGTCATTTCCGATCGTAATATGTCATCCACATATAAGACCGAAATACGAGTGCGCTCCCACTAGCCTTTTGTAAACAAAAGGCTCTTCTTCATTCTTGATGAAACCAAACCCTTTGATTACTTCATCAAAACGAATGTTCCAACTCGAGATGCTCGCTTTAATCCATAAATGGATTTTTGGAGCTTGCATATCTTTCCAATCGATTGCGGATCGACAAAACACGTGGGTGTGTCATGTACACATCCTCACTCAGATTTCCATTAAGGAAAGCTGTTTTGACATCCATTTGCCATATTTCATAGTCGAAATATGCAGCAATCGCTAGAATGATCCGAATAGACTTTAGCATTGCGACCAGGCGAAAAGTTTCATCATAATCAATACCTTGAATTTGTTTGAAACCTTTGGCCTGTCGCGCTTTATAGATGTGAACATTTCCATCTATGTCTATC
The DNA here is from genome assembly GCA_036346265.1 of Melocanna baccifera. Lineage (NCBI taxonomy): Eukaryota > Viridiplantae > Streptophyta > Magnoliopsida > Poales > Poaceae > Melocanna > Melocanna baccifera. The sequence continues at coordinate 14,773,992 of CM070692.1, read as the reverse complement.
TTTTCTTGAAAACCCATTTGCATTCAATGGTTTTAACACCATCAGTGGATCAACCAAGTTCCAAACTTGATTCTGTGCATGGATTCAATTTGGATCTCATGGCTTCAAGCCATTTCTCGAGTCCGGTCCCACCATTGCTTCTTCATAGGTCTTAGGCTCATCGTTGTCTAACAACAATGTCCCGTTGTTGAGTAGTCAAGAACATGTACCTCTCAGGTGCACGACGTGACCTTTCTGACCTACGTGGTGCTGGTGTGTCCACAACAGATTCTTCAACAGTTTGTTCATCTGTTGTGGTTTCAGAGGAGCTGAAACGTTATCAGTGTTTCTTGAATTTCTTCAAGTTGCACTTGTGCTCCCACTATCCCTTCTTGAGAGAAACTCTTTCTCTAAGAAGACACCATGCCAAGCGACAAACACTTTGCCTTCTCCTCGATTATAAAAGTAATATCCTTTTGTTTCCTTAGGATACCCGATAAAGAAGCATTTATCGATTTAGGAGTGAGCTTATCAGATTGTAAACGTTTTACATAAGCCTCACATCCCCAAATCTTAAGAAAAGACAAGCTAGGACGTTGTCTGCCCACATCTCATATGGTGTCTTTTCTACGATTTTGATGGAACCTGTTTAGTGTGAACGCGCTGTTTCAAGAGCGCACCCAAAAAGACAACGGAAGATCACTTTGGCTCATCATGGGCGTACCATATCTAATAAGGTGCGATTTCTCCGTTCGAGATACCCCATTCCATTGAGGTGTTCTGGCGAGTCAATTGTGGAACAATTCCACAATTCTTTAGATGATTGCCAAACTCATGGCTCAAATACTCGCCTCCACGATCGATCGTAGAAACTTGATTGTCTTGCCTAAATGATTTTGCATTTCATTTTGGAATTCCTTGAACTTTTCAAAGGATTCGGACTTATGCTTCATCGTAGATATACCCATATCTACTAAAGTCATCGATAAAAGTTATGAAATAATGAAAACCACCTCTGTTTATTAAGCTCATTGGTCCACATACATCGGTATGTACGAGTGCCAATAAGTCATTTGCCCGTTCACCTTGACCGGTGAAAGGTGCCTTTGTCATCTTGCCAAGTAAACAAGATTCGCATGTCTCTAATGATTCAAAATCAAATGAGTGCGAATACCATCTCTATGGAGCTTCGCATGCGTTTCTCATTTATGTGACCTAAGCGGCGATGCCAAATAAGCGTGGGATTCAAATCATTGGACGTTGCCTCTTTGCATTAATGTTATAGACCGGTGACCCTTCAAGAGTAAGAACGTATAACCTATTCACCAATGGAGTATGACAATAGAACATATCTTTGAAATAAAGAGAACAACCATTGTCCATAGATTTAAAGTCATAACCTTCTGCTTGCAAACATGAAGCAGAAATAATGTTCTTTGAAAGAGATGGAACACAATAACAATTATTCAATTTCAAAACTAATCCTGAAGGTAAAGACAATGGCATGGTGCCAACAGCTACCGCAGCAACTTTTGCTCCATTGCCAACGCGAAGATCCACTTCGCTCCTCCTCAAACTTCTACTTCTTATTAGCCCCTGCAACGATTTGCAGATGTGAGCAACCGATCCGGTATCAAATACCCAAGAATTAGTGGAAGAAATAGCAAGATTAATTTCTATAACATTTATACCTAGAGTGGAAGTCATACTTCCCTTCTTCTTCTCAAGATCCTCCAAGTACTTTGGGCAGTTCCTTTTCCAATGTCCTGATTGCTTACAGTAGTAACAATCTGCATCAGGATGAGCATCATCCTTCTTGTCTTTCTTGGCCTTAGAACTGCTCGCGATCGCATCAGGAGCTTTCTTTCTTTTGACCGCGCTTCTCTTGACATAGGGCTTGCCTTTGCCTTTCTGCATCATCATCACATGATTGCTGCTTTTCTTAATGCTATCCTCGGCAGATTTTAGCATCCCATGCAACTCGGCCAGGTCTTGTCCAGTTGTTCATGTTAAAGTTCATTATGAATGGCTCAAAGCTCGGAGGAGCGATCGGAGAATCACATCGTAGCCAACTCTTGGCTAAGGGAAAACCAAGCTTTTCGGACTCTCAATGTAGCCAATCATCTTAATCACATGAGGGTCGACGGATTCCCTCGCAAGCTCGCACGCAAATAAGGACTTTGAAGTATTGAACCTCTCACCCTTGCTTGGTTCTCAAACATACCACGTAGCCCCACAATGATATTGTAGGCATCTGTGTTCTCATATTGCTTCAAGCTCGAGAGGACATTGTGGCAAGCATGAGACAGCTCACATCAAGGCAATCATTCGTTTGCTTCTCATAAGCTCTCCGTGCAGCCACGAGTAGCATTATCGAGCAAGTCTTCGGGTAAGGAGACTCAAGGACATACTCCTTGCGCTCTTGCTTGAGAATAATTCTCAAGTTGCGATACCAATCCAAAAGTTTGTTCCATTGAGTTTTTCTTTCTCAAGAACAGATCGCAAATTAAAAATCTTGGATGCGGCGTTAGTGACATGATCTACAACATAAGAATATGCAAAGTTTAGCACTATGTTTATGTTCATCTTTATTAAACTATTTAGCAAAAGACTCCCACTATGAGTTTTGCAACAAAAACTCCTCTAAGTTACATAGTGGGTAAAGATCCTCATTTCACTAATTCCTAGTGAGCTTTGGCATCACGGCTAGAAAACTAGTGACATGGGTAAGCAACACCTTGCTAATCACATCCCTATGTGACTCTACTTTGGGTGACATTAGTATGCCTCGGCCCCAATCTATGCCCCAAGGTCCAAAACTATTTTGATAACCTTGTTAAATAAACCAAATACTTCCGCATGTAGATGTCCGACATCTACCCCAAATGATGATGATAACCGATGGCACTCTACTTTGGTAGACCTACCATGCGGTGATCATTATCTTTGGTGCAACATATGGAAGGGCATTAACACCTAATTTTAAGAGGATTCTATCCTATCAAATCAACATATCACATATATCATTGCATAAGAATAAGATAGATAACATCATAGATAAACACATTTAACTGTGAAGTAGTATGGCCCAAAAATGGTGATATCCATCTCCAAGTAGGTGTAGACGATCTCCATCCTCCACATCACTCCTTTAGGCCACCATGCTTAAAAGCTTGTAACCTCAAAACTAGGCTACTACCTATAATAGCTAGAAATTGAAGATTACAAAGATAGATTCAAGCATTAAGGTCGACACGCAGGTCGTTAAATACAATATATACAGCTAACAATAGCTGAAATAATCATGACACGCAGGCCATGAACGAATGTTACATGCATCACATACATCTCATACATTCAAATAAGCTATAGGGCTATACTATTCACATCATTCTCTGCAAAAACAAGTTAGACGTAGAATCGCATTCTACCTAACGATGTGAACCCAAGACGCTATACAAGGGGGGATAGCAAGATGGCTCTGATACCACTAAAGGAATACGCGTAGGCTACGGAAGCAGAAAACAAAACTTTTCTACCGCGCACCCAAGAACATCATGCTAAGGAAAGATCATTGATCGTTACCACTTAGACGCCTTGCGCAATGAAGAAGAATTGAAAACCGATCCAATCACGCGCGCCGAGGTAGTAGTGGAAGTAGCCGATCGTCCGAACAGATCGTCTCCTCCACGCACGCCGATCAAGATCGCAACGAGCGGCGCCTCCACCGGTATCCACACGTCCCGGGTGGGCGCCGATCGCGAGTGTACTAGCACTCGTGAGCAGCTAGGGTTTGGCTCGGGAGGTGGCGGCTAGGTTTTGCTAGATGTTAACGGGACGAATCCCCTCCGCCCCTCGCCTCCATATATATAGACCTCCTCACGTGGGCCTTGTGGACCAAGGCCCATTAGGAGTCTATTCGGATCTTTATCCAAATTGAGCCCATATCCGAATCATATTTGAATCGGTGTTCCAACCCGTTAAGCGTGCGACCACAGAGGTTCACGATACTTGGTCGTGACCCGAAACACCTTTCCGGTCACCCCGTTAATAGCGGCCTCTAGTAAGACATATTAACCCCAAAGTATATGTAAAGATCATATCGGTGAACTGTAATGTTCTCTCATGTACGAATCCCTTTGCCTCACGATATAGATTGAGCTCAAGGCGAGACTCGTGTCATCCTCTTAATAGCTCAATCACTCTCTCGATTCCGTGATGGATTATAAACTTGTGATTGACCCTCAATCACCTTGGCATGGCCATGCACTTTCATAATCCATTACATCGAGGCCCGAGATATCTCTCCCATAAGGAGGGCAAATTCTATCTTGATCATTCACATCCCACTACATGTTTCATGGCAAACCAAGACTACTTTTATGACTACCCGATTCACGGAGTAGTGTTTAGTAGTCCCAAAATAAGCTACTACTCATGTTGGGAACCATGATGATCTCAAGTCTAAGGATTCTACATAAACACTACTCGAGACCAAGCGATGACACATGAAATCTCTGCAGTGTCTCATGGCAGGTCTATCCAACATATGTTCACTAACACATGTCCATATTATTGATTTGGTATCACCATACCATGATCCATGAGACATGATCATCAATCAATACATATGCTGATCTTTGTCTTTGAATCATATTTGTTCCTCATATGATATACGATCAGGGATCATTTAGAAATAGCAACATTTTAGTATTTAAGAGTCTCATGAATAAGTCACATACTCATTGATCAATAATGATGATGTCTATTCCAAGGAACAAAGTAATGTATCATAAACATAGTATGTGATATATACAACATCTCCATATTGCCTCTAGGGCATATCACTAACATCATGTGCTTGATAAACCATATTTTGAGACACCTCATTGGAAAATTTGTAGTAGTTTATTTTGATGATATCCTGATATATAGTCACTTTTTAGATGATCATGTTGAATACATCAAACAAGTGCTAGAAATGCTTAGACAGGAATGTTGTACGCTAATCTTGAGAAGTGTAATTCTTGCACTAATGAGGTAGGGGCTATGTTGTTTTAGCTCATGGAATTGAAGTGGATGAATCTAAAATTGAAACTATTTGAAATTGGCCTACTCCTGTAAATGTTAGTCAAATTTATAGCTTCCCTAGGCTAGCTAGTTTTTATCGATGATTTGTGAAAGATTTTAGCACCATTGCTACACCATTAAATGAATTAACAAAAAAGAAAATCAGTTTTGAGTGAGGAGAAACACAAGACAAAACTTTTGCTGAATTGAAGAAATATTGGACTGAAACACCATTGATTGTTTTGCCTGATTTCACTAAAACTTTTGAGATTGAATGTGATACTAGTGAAATAGGTATTAGTAGTGTTTTGCAACAAGAAAGAAAACCTATTGCATATTTCAGTGAGAAACATCATTATGCACAATTGAATTACCCTATTTATGATAAAGAATTGTATGCTCTTGTGCGTGTGTTGAAAACTTGGCAACATTATTTTTGGCATAAGGAATTTATCATACACTCTGATCATTAATTTTGAAATACTTAAAGGACCAAGCGAAATTAAATCATAGATATGTTAAGTGCGTAGAATTCATTGAGACATTTTCATACTGTCGGAACCGGAATTAGCCATTTTGAATCATCTGTGATTCCACCGCACTATTCTCTGAATCAGTAGATAGTGCTTTCAAATACATCACTGTATATCAAAAATATATTATGCGAAAGCGTAATTTATACAGCAAAACTTACACATGGGCCGGTAGGGCCGAAAGCAAAAGAATGCAGCAACAGAAATTTTCACATAAGTGAGACCCTCAGAACTTGCCCACAGGCAGCCAACTGGAGTTTCGTGACCTAGTTCTTGGCCTTCTTAGATACCAATTGTGTCGACCCTTTTGGAGCATTCCAGGGCTTCTCCTTTTTCCTGACTAACTGGATGGTGGTAATTAAGCAAGAATGAGTACAAATGTACTCAACAAGCCATCGCACAGAATGCAACATTAATAATACATGCAAGGCTATGAAAGGAAGACTTCAGGTTATTTTAGTTGCTAAAGCACCACTTTAAAAACAATACATAAGAAATCTCCTGAGACTTAGTAGTTTTAACCAAATCTGATTTTTATAGAAAATTTGATTATAAGAATGCAATAGTAATAGTAGCATATGTTACATCTACCTTTTACAGTGCATGGTTACCTCCACCAATGCTAGTTTTTATTATCACCGGAGTACATCTCTCCAGGAAAAATTAAAGTCAGAGTACTTCCCTCTGATAGCCTTTTATCCCGCCCGCAAAGGTTTCTGAAAAAGAACTAACTCGAGGATGTTCCCATGTCCACCTTTGACCGTGGGCACGGCTATTCGAATAGTTTCATTCTTTGCAGAGATTGTACATCTTTACCTATAAGAGATAATCCATTTGCTATATTCCACATGTTTCCTTAGACATGTAGATCAAAAGGATTATCACATAACCTTTACAATGCACCTAGTAAAGGATTACACTCGCTAAAGGTTCGTCTGAGGGAAAGCTTATTTTTGCCTCGCCTAGACCCCTTCTTGCGCCACACGGCGGCTTAAGACCAGCGACACGACCCATGTCCACGACGGCTTAAACCAGCACCACGATCCATGGGTCACTCTGAAATGCTCTCCTTTACTGTCAATACAAGTTAATTAGTCGTGCCTACACTTTGCCAGCTTATGGCTTGTACTGTTTTACATGTGAGGTCAATACATGATTAAGTCCTTAATTCTTCCAAGTGCGTCTACCGCAACCACAAGTTCTCGTGTTACATCCACACCAACCACTCTTACCAACCGCCCATACAGGTAAGCAAGTTTTCGGGTTTTGAGAAGCATAAGATATGTTGTACCAAATTATCAGTCATCTACATCCAATGACTACCCCGAAATAAGTTTTTCATATTTGAAGAGTAATGAGCAGAATAGTTTAATGTCCTGGACTTATACTTGCTTGGCATTTTGTATAACTCAGCTAATAATGATATTATTAACATCTAGGGTGACATGGAAGCGGTTAAGTCGAGTGGCGAAGAGTGTCATAGTAATGTTGGTTATATTAAATGGGTAATGACTACCTTATATTTTGAAATACACTTGCATAGTAAACTAAGCATGCATGTCGATAATTTAAAAGAACATAAGTTTCGAAAAATGTAGGATCAATATGATCAAATGATGACTTGCCTTGCTTGTATACCGCAGCTTTGATTTAGTTCAAAGTCGACTAAATCAGTCGGTCATATTGGGCTTCTGAATTCCTTCTCCGAGCGAATTTTCATTCTGGCTGGAGCTTGTTGCCTCCCGAGATTGTAGATTCTAATATGCGGCAAATGAAGGGAAAACCAAATAAATCCAAATAGCAGCGAAAATCTAGTTTAAATTAATTGAGCTTATTTAATGACGTGCATACTTTGAAAGTAAAGAAAGACGATTGGAGCTGGGATGGAGGGGCGTTGAATCAACAGAATTGAGTCAAAGGAGGAAGATGACTGGGTAGCTTTACTGTAAGAGAAAATTATAAGAAAAGAATAGAGAAATACTCATGAAGTTCTTCTGTTGTGATAATCAGGAGTAGTCAGACATAGCTGATTAGTGCGAGGGCATGATCTTTTTATTTATAACTTCTTTTAAATTAATTTATATTTATCAAGAAAATTCCATGAGTTAAATAGGACTTACGGATATATTAGAGAGATTGCCCGAGAACTGTGAATTTACTAAGATTGTGAATTATAAATTGGCAGAGTTGTTTGATAAAGTTGCACTTTGCGTTATTAATTAAATGATGAGGTAATGGTTGGATGATTATTCTGGGTGCAAGGTTATGTTTTAGCAAGATTCTTTAGTTAAGGTTGTGGTCGTGCAAAACTGCACACCCGCAAGTGAACGGGTTGTCGCCTTGATAGCGGCAAGTGTCGTGTTCTCCACAGGGACTAGACTACTGGTCACATGATACCAAACCAAAGCTAAGTCGCACGAACGGGTGAAATGAAAAGAAAAATGAAAATCCTAGCTAAACTAAGGGCTAAAGAAATAAGGGAGAGAAGGACGACTGAAATTGCAAAAGGGAGTGAAGCAGCAGGAAGGGACTGAAGGAGAAGGGGAGATGAGAAGAAGCGAGAAAGGGCTGAGGAAGACGAAGACTGGACAGGAGAAGAAAGAAGAGAGGAGGTGAGGTAAGAAAGAAGCAAGAGGGGGGCTAAGGAAGAAGCAGAAGGAGGCAGAAAAGAGAGGGAATGAGCAAAGGAGGAAGAAGAGAGAGAGAATGAGCAAAGGAGGAAGAAGAGAGAGGAGCGAGACGGACTAACACTAAATCTACCACTAACTACCACTAACGACAAGAAACAAAAGTAAGCAATTAAAGAAAACTAATCTAACTTAAGCTACGACATAAAACAGTAAAGATAATCTAATATTTTTGGTATTTTCTTTTTACTAAAGGAACTAACAAAGCAGCGAATGAAAACTACTTCTAATTAACAGAACTAGTCTAGCATTAAAACATCTAACTAAAGCATAAAGTCTACGAGGCTACTTAAACATTGAGCAAAATTACGAATTTAACTAGACTAGTGCAAGATCATAACTAACATTTGCATCTAAAAACATTAACATAAGAAAATTCTAAATCTAGGAGCAAATGCAAGGAACTATTAAATAGCTACTGAGCAAACATGCAAAATCAGTAATCTAAATAAAAGACAGTCTCTTGCCACTCATTTCACATCATAGCAATTGTCAGAGCCAAATCCATACCATCATTCATCGTATCACAAGATATAAATATAAGACATTCAGCAGTTGCTCATCATTTCATACAAGAAATAGTGGCGATTGAAGATAAGGTTCAGAAGTATTAAACCAAGAGAACAAGTAGCAGAACTGCAGCATGTAGCAGAAATAGCATCACTGCAGAAGGAAATCAACACCCTTTTGGCCAGCAGCACCAGAAAACAGCAAACAGCAGCATCACAGCACTGGAAGCAGTAGCACTCGGTCACCAAATAGCAACAGCAGCAGGGACGCAGGAGGGAGCAGATCGGTGGATAGTAGTGTAGAGTAAAGTTGCAGTCGGCAGCAGCTAGGGGTCTTCAGCAGCAGACAAACAAACCGGCCAGCAGGAGCAGCTGAAATGCAGATCGGTGCAGCAGGAGAAGCAAATGGGGTTTTCGGCAGAGGGGAACTCGGCAGCAAGAAGAAGTACCAGGAAGGAGAAGTAGCAAGGCGCAGCAATTTGGGGTTTCGGTCGGCAGATCTGGCGAAGGGAGGTTGCGCAGTAGAAGGAGGTTGGGGATTTGGCCTGGAGAAGAAAAGGAGGGGGTTTGCGCAGAGGGAAGGCAGGGAGGAGGTGGCTTGACTGGGAGAAGGCAGGGGGAAGGAGGTGCGGTTGGGGAAGAAGAGGTGAAGGGAGCAGGCGCAGGAGAAGGAGCAAGAGGTGGCACAGGGAGAAGGATGAAGTTGCGGCTTGCTTGGAAGAAAGGGGAAGTAGGGAAGAAGGAGATCAGCAGGAGGAGATGGGAAGGAATGGGTGGCGGCTGGGTGTTGGAATGATGAGGAGGATGGGGTTTCAGTTAGTTTGAGGCGGTGGAAGGGAGGAGGAGAAGGCGCAGTGAGGGAGGAGGAAGAGATGGGCGGCGGCTGCCCCTAGGATGAGGGGATTTGAGCAACTTCAGCAGGGCTCCTACTTGAGGCCTTTAAACTCAGATTTGAGAGTCAGAGCAAAAATTTAAACTCCAGCAGGGTCCCTACTTAAGCCCTCAAAAATAGGGGCCTCTCAAATGAGGCCTCCAAGCCCTCATTCCTAGGGGCCCCCTACTTGAGCCCCTAAACTCAGATTTATTCGTATTTGAATAAATACGTCTCTCATTCGGAACAAATTTGAATTTAAATTTGAATATTTGTATTTGAATTCATAAATTTAAACGTCCCTTATTGTGCTTTCAATTTAAATTCGGAACAAATTTGAATTTAAATTTGAATATTCGTATTTGAATTCATAAATTTACATATTGTCCCTCATTGTGAAATCATAAATATTTTATTGTGTATTGTGCTTTTGTCCCATATATATGCATATAGTGTGTGAGGAAATAGAGAGAATTGAGAAGTAGGGGCTCTGTTTTGAGGGCTTCTGCTGGAGTGCAGCCCAGAAAACAGGGCCCTTAAAAATAGGAGGAGCTCTCAAATGAAAAGTAGGGACCCTATTTTGAGGGCTACTGCTGGAGTTGCTCTTAGGGCGGCCTCCGGCTTGAAGGTTGGTTCCCTTTTTATATGATTCTCATAAAACCCTAGTGGTATTTGACTGATTTGCGTTTTAGTACTTCGCTTCTTTAGATTTTTCAACCTTAGATCCTTTTACTGATTTTCTGTGAATTTTTGCGCCTAGTCGCGCCAACCTGCAATTAAATTAACCAACGCTGTAAACGTTCCAATTTGAGACAAATAAATATATAATCAATGAAATTATTGCCTGTTACGCTACTGAAAGCAAGGTAAAGATATGAAAATAAATAGCAAAATATGATGCACATCAGGTTGCCACTTGTACGGGAACTAATTATTTTATGCTCCTTTTGCAGATTCGGATTTAGGCGGAACATTAAGATCTTTTGGGGTGTGGTTATTTGGGATAAAACGGTAATATTCCCTTATTTAAGTTTTAATAACTTCTTAATCTGAAGGGGATTCGAAACTTTGCATTAAATATATTTGCTGAGGGTTTTGCCACAACTAATCGTGAATTAAATTAAAATCTTCATGATTTCAGATAGGAGTAAATCATTAATATTGTATGCGTTAAATTGTGATTTGAACTTAGTAAACTTGATTTGTATTTGTGGATCTAAATCCAAGGGTAAAGATACAATAGACATTAAGCAATTTAATCGAGTCTTTGGTAGTATTTGTTATAAAGCTTTAATTTTTAGTAGAGGATGACATGCACTGATATCTTCTGGTAGTACTTAGCTCCTAAGTAATTATTTTGTAATGTCTGGTCTGGCAATTTCTTTAGGGTTACCTTCTTAACATGCTTTGCTTATAATCTTCCTTTGATTAGCATTATATGATAAGTTTTAACATTACCATAAGATTATGTTAATTATTTGTCCTAAAAAAAGCCATGGTGATCTTGCTTTAGTAAGTTGTTGTAAAGGTAAATTTTCATTTGATTGGCATATATATGATTACACTCATATTTATCAGACACACTTTGTTTAATTTGCTTTACGATGTGATCTTTAGATTTGAAAGCAAACACTTGCCATGCATGGGAGATTGCTTGTGACTAGCTTTAGCCAAATATCTTTTTTTTAAAAAAAACAAAGGGGGCCACTGGTCATAAGAAGAAGGAGAGGGGTAGACAAGAACAGGAGAGGGAAGAAAGGCGCTCGGCGCAGTGCGTCCTTGGGCGGCGGCTTTGCTGCGGGGAATGGCCGGAGAGGCGGCGATGACCTGACCAAACAAGATCTTCTGGAGAAGTAGGGGCTCGGGAAGATGGAGCTGGCGCTCAGGGCGGACCAATGAAGCCTGGCAATGGGAAGAGCGGCCGTTGGTTAGGGTCGAAAGGGGCGCTGGTGACCGAAGGGAGGGAATGGCTAATTGGCGCACACACGAGCATCGAGAGGCCACAGGGAACTCACCATGGTAATTGTTGAAGTTGGAGGAGAGTCGCAGCGTGCTGGCGAAGGAGGCCTTGGGCGGCGCGGGGAGGCTCTCGTGGAGGGCGAGCTGGGGCCGACGGGGAACTCAACCAGTGTTGGAGCAGCTTCGGGACGCTGAGGAGTCGCTCCCACCGCCTAGAATTTGAGAGAGATCCGCTGAGGGGGAGTTGGCGGTGGAGATGGCGTCGTCAGCCTATAGTTGGGGAATGGCTACTTTGGTGGGTTTTGGTGACAAGGCTTCAATTAGGAGGGGGAGGCAGAGGGGATAAAGATGCTCGTCTTGATGCGGGCGACTCAGGGAATACTTCGCCGGAGGGATGGCGCGGCGTGGCGACGGTCAGAGCGAGTGTAGGGGCGGCTCAACTAAGAAGGCACAAGTGAAGGCATTGGGGTGAGGAGGTGAACTCGGGGGTTATTTATACAAGGCGAGAAGTGACTGTGGAGGAGTAATCGTCGAGCGGCGGGGCAGAGGCGCAGGTGTAGTAATGCCAGGGCGATGGTGGTGCAGACTGAGCTTGTAGGTGAGCAGGCGAGGTCGGCGAAGTGATGTGACGCGCAATATTGAAGAGAGGCGAAGTTGGCATGAGGGCAGTGCTAGGCGCTCCGCAGGCCGATGGGGGTGGAAGAAAGGGGCGCTAGGCCGGCGTGAGGGTAGAGAGGGGCGGCCACTAGATGTAAATGCATCGATGCAAACTGGGGGTGGCTGCAAATCAGGTACGGGGTGGCGGCGCTTGGGGCGGGGTTGTCGATCGGGCGCGGAGGCGAGGCAGAAGGACTGGGCCGACCGGAGGGGAGTTGGGGCCGCCCTATAGCCAGCGGAGAGGAGAAAATTGATGATTTGCCATCTTCAAGAATGGGCTTCGCACTTTTGCCACTCTCAACGTTGGCTTCGCAAAAATGCCATGTAGTACATTAATCCCTTGATTAGTATGCCATTTCATCCCTTTAATTCATTTTCTTTTTCTTTTTCTAATTTCAGGGACTGGAAAAGACCCTTCTACCCCTGGCTAATTTCACAAATAATAAACAAATGCATATCACAGCCATAGTATCATCTCACAAATATAAAGTCGAGAATAAAAGGAGTTCATCTCACATCCATAGTATAAGAATAAAAAGGAGTTCATCTCACAAATAGGATACATCTCAAAGCAATAGGAGATCCTCCACTCCTTGCAGTGTGCACAGATGCCTGCAAAGGTTTAGAGAATGCAGATGCCTCCACTCCTATTTGCTTTGAGATGTATCCTATTTGTGAGATGAACTCCTTTTTATTCTCATACTATGGATGTGAGATGAACTCTTTTTATTCTCGATTTTATATTTGTGAGATGATACTATGGCTGTGATATGCATTTGTTTATTATTTGTGAAATTAGCCAGGGGTAGAAGGGTCTTTTCCAGTCCCTGAAATTAGAAAAAGAAAAAGAAAATGAATTAAAGGGATGAAATGGCATACTAATCAAGGGATTAATGTACTACATGGTATTTTTGCGAAGCCAACGTTGAGAGTAGCAAAAGTGCGAAGCCCATTCTTGAAGATGGTAAATCATCAATTTTCTCAGCGGAGAGAGGGGGAGCAGAATAGAGAGAAGAGGAAGATGAGGAGCTGGGTCAGGCATCCGAATGAGCAGAGGGAGGAGAGGGGCGGAGAAAGAAGAGAGGAAGGGGGACGGGCCTGGTGGCGGCGCTGGAAATGGAGCCGAGTGGGGAGAAGGGGCAGGAGGAAAGAAGGAGTCCGGGCGGGCCGAGTGGGCTGAAGGAAATGGGCCTAGCTGGGGGAGAGATTTCTGAATTTTGAGAAATTTTAGCAATTTATTTTCCCTGCCAAACTCATTTGGTGTACGAAAGTTTAATGTTCAAACTTTAAATTTCCGCTTAAATCTTGACATTAAATTCTCTAGTTTTGAATTTAGGATTTGCAAGGGATTTTGGAAATTCGGATTTTGATTTTGAAAATTAGTTATTGATTTTACTTATTTGAACTTTTGCTAACAGAAACTTTGAATCAAGAACTCATTAAAGACGAAATTTTTAAATACACCACAAATAAAGAAAATATTTTCATCATTTTCACAATTACAATAATTCCGTACTTTTGGGATGTTACACATACATTGTCAAATATATGAAAGACAAAGAGAATGTGGTAGCTAATATATTGTCTAAAAAACATGTGATTTTGATTCAATTGGAAGTAAAATGTATTAGGGTTAGAAGGTTTGAAAGATTTGTACGCTTTTGATCATGAATTTTCAGTACCATATTCTAATTGCAAAGATGAAAAAGGGTGGAATAAGTTTCATATTCATGATGGTTTTCTCTTCACATGAACAAGCTATGCATTCCAGATTCTTCCGTGCGTTTGCTACTATTACAGGAGTCTCATGTAGGAGGACTAATAGGATATTTTAGAAGAGAGAAGACATACATGATGTTAGCTGATACTTCTATTAGCCAAAGATAAGGTGAAACGTCGAAAGGTTTCTTCAACAATGCATTATGTGTCATAAGGCAACATCGAAACACAATCCACATGGTTTGTATACTCCACTTCCAATTCCTAGTGCTCTTTGGAAAGATATTACCATGAATTTTCTATTGGGATTGCTAGGACTAAGAGGGGGGAGGGATTATATTTTTATTGTTGTGGATAGGTTTTCTAAGATAACACATTTTATTCCCTGTCATAAGAGTGACGATGTGTCACATGTAGCTGATTAGTTTTTCAGGAAATTATGAGATTGCATGGTATGCATAGAACCATTGTTTCAGATCATGACATCAAGTTCATGAGCTACTTTTGAAAAACTTTGTGGGACAAGTTTTGGACAAAGTTGTTATTTTCAACAACTTGTCACCTATAAATAGATAGACAAACGGAGATGGTAAACCACACACTTTTAATGTTGCTACGTGCTATGATAAAGAAGAATGTAAAGGAGTAGGAACATTGCTTACCGCATGTAGAGTTTGCATATAACAGGGTGGTACATGCTATGACTCAATTGTGTCTTTTGATATGGTGTATGATTTCAAACCAATCACGTCACTTGATTTATTTCCACTCCCACTACAACAATGTGCTAATATGGAGGCTACCAAGCGTGCAGATTTTGTGAAAAAAAAACTTCATGAGTCAACTAAAGAGATAATTGAAAAGAAGATAAATACTTATACTTCCAATGCTAATAAATCTAAAAAGAAAATGCTTTTTGAATTAGGTGACTTAGTATGGGTACACCTTCGTAAAAAAGCTTTCCGAAGAAGCGTAAATCCAAATTGATGCCCCGTGGTGATGGACCTTTCAAAATACTTGTCAAGATCAATGATAATGCTTACAAAATTGAGCTTCGGGGATGACTATGGGATAAGTACTACATTTAATATTACTGATTTGTCACCCTTCTTTGGACAAGATGATGTAGAGTCGAGAACGAATCCTTTTCAAGAGGGGGAGGATGATGAGAACACCCCTATTACACATTCACCTTCTACTCCAAGTGTGCATGACAAAGCTAGTAATGAGGCTCCAAAAGGTCCTATAACAAAAGTAAGAGCTAAGCTACTTCAACAACATGTATTTTGTTTCTTAGAGTGTTTTCTATTGCTTTATATGAGAATGATATACTAACTTATGCAAATATATTGTGTGTCTTTAAATTTGAAGCAATGGAAGATGTCGAGACCCGAATATGCAAATTCGGACTCTCTGTGTATACTGCACTAGTCCTAGGATTACGCTAGTGCACACAGTCAAACATAGATATAATCACAACCATATACACGTTAAAATAAAGAAAAAACTCAAATATCGATAAATATCAAGAGTACAACCTTATGGTCAAGCTTACAATAGACTAACCCGAAGGGCTTAACAAAACTAGCAGCGGAAATCCAAAATAAAACGTAGCGGCCAATCGACAAGCCCACAGGCTATCGAGTGGAGAACGAAGCCTAATCCGCAAAGTCATCGAAGTATCCTCCTTCTGGAACCTCTTGTTGGTGATACTCCTCTTCCTCAACTGAGCAACACTGTGCATAAAGCCGTGAGTACAATGGTACTCAGCAAGTCATTTGTAACAAATGAATGCATTATAGTATGCAAGGCTTACCAAAAGATGGCTGAAAGGTTAATTTGCATAAAATAACATTTGAAGGTAATTACAATAAATAGATTGAAAGCGAACTTTAATTAAAACAATAATAAATAATAAACAAAGGAATTGAAATAACCACTTGCGGACCTCCCATCCACAACTTAAAGCAACCACTTATGGACCTCCTATCCCTAAGCTAAACCAACAGTGAACAACTTGTCCACTTCCAACCATAAAACACAAGTTTTCATGAAATAACTATACCTCGTGTGAAATCACCGAGCATTGTCCATAACCGAGGACGCGGCTATTCGAATAGTTTTATACTCTGCAGAGGTTGCACAACTGTACCCACACGATGTGATTAGCCTCGCGCTAAGGAAATCACAACAAGGCCTTTACAAAGTTCAGTCTCAACTCAATCCCGCCCGCTAGGGTTTCGCATCCCACCCCCCTTGCGCCTCATGGAAATCAGCAACCATGTTCATCACAATGGCGAGATTGAAATTGAAACTTCCCAAATTAATCAGTTAGGTCCGTCCCATACCAGACATGTGGTTTGCACGATAAATCTCAGATCAATGGCGCACAAAGTTAAGTCCTTAATTCTACCCAGATGAGACTACCACATCCCTCGAAGTGCTCCAACACTTCCCCCTTTACTGCACGATCACTCGCTCGAGTGCAAAACCAGGTTTGTATAACCACACCAATGTCATGGCACAAATTTTAATAAACGTGGCACCAACCACTGTTCCATATCTTATTAAGCCAAATTGATAATTCACATATGATGATAAACTCAATCGTAAATTAAGCAAGGCTAAGCATCTAATCGTACCAACCCATGTGACATTAAGCATAGCATCACTAGTAAATTTCCCAACTTATGGTGACAATGGCATCATGGTGTTCAAAATTATCAAGGAGGGACGTAGTCAAATGGGGCAATAACTACCAAGTACAAGGTTTTGTAATAAAGTAGCAATGCAATGTAATTTAAAATAAAATAATTAAATAATAGATTGTAAACTGGGTTCAACATGATCAAAGGATATGACTTGCCTTAGTTATGCTCAATGAGGTACTCTTGGTCTTCGGGCGTAACTCCTGCTCCTCCGGAATCCGAATCTAACGAGAGAGGAAATGACCAAAATAAGAAAAATACATAAAATGATAAGACAATAAACTCCAAAAATCATGAAACCAGAACAAAAGCTAGAGCTCAATTTTAGATGAATTTAGAAAAAAGAACGGGGTCAATCGGAGCTAGGACGAAGGAGAACGGACTCTCGAAAAATAAATCCTAAAGAAAAATCAGAAAAGCTACTGTGCTGTGAACTCGGTCCACGAGAGAGCCGGTCCACGGTGAACCCGGTGCATGAAACAGTGCACACGGGCGGCGGTGCTGATGTGGCACACGTTGGTGCTGACAGATGGCAAATGCTGACGTGGCCTGCTGACGTGGCTGCCACGTGGCTCAGGTGGTAGGTTTTTGCTGACATGGCAGCTGACGTGGCGTGACATGTGGCTGCCACGTGGCCTAGGGCTGACGTGGCTAGGTGACATGTCAGGGCTAACGTGGAGGCCTAGGTGCGGCGGCGGCGGCGGGATCCAACGGCTGAGGGCGTGACACGTGGGTGTATCGGGGTCGTCGGTTCGGATCGGGAGCGACGGTCGAGATCGAACAGCCGGGGCGGTGGATCTCTGACGCGTGGCGGCGCGACGCAGTCCGGTGCACAGACCAAGGCGACGTGGCGCGGATGCATTCGGTGTGGGCTCGGGGACCGAGGGGCGGAGCGGGGTGTGCGGGGCGACGGCGAGGGCGACGCGGGCGCGGAGCGAGTCCAGCGAGCGTGCGGCGGCGGCGGGGTCTGCCGGCGAACATGGTGCGAGGCAGAGGACGCCGGTGGGGTCATCCGCGACGGAGGGTCAGGCGGCAGGGCGACTTACCGGCGGCGAGGGCGCGACGGCGGAGGCTCCGATCGGCGGTTTTGAACGACAGGGAGGTTCACTTGGAACGACGAGGACGGAGGCGATGCACAGTGAAGCCGGCTGAGGTGTCAGTGGCAAGATGCTTCGGCATCGGCACGGTGGCACGAGGCGAGGAACGGCGGTGCGGCGCGGACGAGGGAAGGAGGCGAGGGCGGCGGTGGCTTTTGAAGCCCGCAAACTGAGGCGTCCCGATCGCGTGCGGCGCGGGGGCGAGGCCGGATCGGAGATGAAGACCGGAGGGGACAACACATGGCGTGGCCAAGGGATCGGATGGGCGAGAGGGAGTCTGGGCGCGGGTGGGCGAGCGAGTGAGCGAGGGCGACTGGAGGCGTGGGCGGATGGGTGCCACATGTGCGGGGCAACCGATCAGGCGGCTGAGGGTGCAACGGGTGCGGGCGCTAGGGTTAGGGCACAGGGTGTGGGCGGCGCGGCCAGGATGGCAACACGTGGAGGGGGAGGCGGATCGGGCGGTGGTGCGAGCGCGGGGCAGAGGGGGAGCGGGCCAAGGGCGGTGCGGGCGGCGGTGGGCTGAGCCGGGGAGATTGGGCCGAGGAGGTTTGGGCCTAGAAGAGGGTTTTCCTGATTTTTCCTTTTTCACAAATTCAAATAAAATACTACGAGCTTCAGAAAATAGCAAATAAATCCCAAAAATTCACCAAAAATACCAGAAAATTCCTTGTGACGCAAGAAACTCAAATAAAATATTTTTAACTTATGTTAAAGTTTATTTTAATCACGTTAAATTATTTTAAATTCTAAAAAAAAATTTTAAGCTTGTTTAATTTCCAGAAAAATTCCAAAAATTAAATTTTAAATTCAAAGTTTTAAAAATCCCAGAAAATCAGGATGTTACAGAAGATCAAGTGGAGAGGAACAATCGGAAGCCCAAAGGGAGAAGGGTTCATGTGGCCACAAGGAAGAAGAACCATGCGGCTAAAGTCTAGGAGAAGAAGGCCCATTCGGCTAACACAATCAACCCAAACAGAATACATCCAACAATGAAGTAAGTCTAAGTCTCAAGCGGCCAGTCCATAGTCCAAAATAAGATAAATGCAAATATTTATAATTTTGCGAACTCATATTTTTTATTTTGCGATTTCAGCCCAACATGTAAACGATTGGGCCAAATAAGCAGAATAAGGCCTTAGGCTTAGTGTGTGCATGTGGAAACCCTAAATCCTATGTGTGGAGGTGTGAGAACTGAGTGTGCTATGCAAGGGGATGCACACCCCTTTAAAAAGCAACCGCCACCCCTTGGAAAGGCATACTACATTTTGATAAAAATCAATCTACTAAAGTTCTTATTTGTATTCTTCGTGGTTGCCAAAATTCTATGGAGAATTAGGTGTGTTCCTTAATTAAGATCGTTCAGCCTTTTCACTGGGAATTGGGTGCAAAATAGATCTTTGCTTAGTGACGACGAAATTGAAGCGAGTGTGTTTTGGCTGATTAAAGAGTATTCATCCCTTGCATTGTCATTGAAGGATCACTACGATTCATCAAGACTCTTATGAGTATCTAATCCTACGTTAAGAAAATCAGGTGACCCTATATCACCAAGCTCCGCCATTGCTGTCACTTTCGCGCTGGCTCGTCGAAGAAGAAGAGGGGTGGACGACACTGGCACCTTCACGTCATGGTCATCGCCATATGCCACCGCACCCGTACCACTACCTCCGCGGCAACTCTAGGCTGAAACCGCCTCCACGTGTGCATACAAGTGAGGCTAGGGGCTCTGGTTTCGTCCCTAGTGAGGACGGAGTGGAGGGCACCATCTCTACCACAGTCATCCATGGCGAGGATGGGGTGGGGCACCCGGTGCATGTCGCCGCCGCATCGGTCCAGGACCAAGTAGGCACATAGGCCACTGAGGAACACTGCCATTGCTGCTGAGCCACGACATCGTCGTCGCGCCTAGTGATCCTTGCACTAAAGACTCTGAACAAGAGGTTCAAAGGATAATACATTTGCAAATTTTTGCAAATCAGCTGCTAGATTAATTCATGGATCATAAATGTGTTATAAAGTCGCATATACTAGAGGTAAATGCACCTGAAAGTGTAGAACCATCCTAGGTTTTGTGTTCTACATCTGAGCAGGCGCCAGCTCCGCTGCCACCACTCCGCGAGGTAGGGGACGGAGCACTCGCATGCCTACTCCGTGCGTCTACTTCGACTAGTCAACAAACATCACAAGAAACTCGCAAAGCGGGTGTGCCCAAAGAAGACAGTGGGGACGAGCGTTTTGGCTTCTCTACCACGTTGGTACACAAGTGCTCACAAAAGTCGTGGCCGATAGCATCTGCTATTACATTATACACTATCAGGCCACCTGCGGATGCTACTCGTTCGGCTCTGCCCGGACGACCTCCTGCGCCGAAGCCTCGCCCGTCGTGGGTTGGTTCGGCTAGAAATCCAGTGAGTCCTCAGCCCGCCACCAACGCCGCAAACGGCGCCGGGTTACGACGTCGGAAGTTAGCAGCCAGTCCCTACCGGGCAGCTGTTTGGAACACGATGGTATGTTGGTCAATGCAAGGGAAGCAACCTCCGCTTCATTTACAGAATGGGATGCGTAGGTTACAACACACACCGACATGTAAGAACCCCGGGGTCACACCTGCCTCGAGCCTTCGATGCCACCATCGTCGCGCCGGGGAACTTCATCCAGCCATTCGCCGAGGTTCCCCTTGCCGTACATGGTCCGCCGCAGCTCTACCTTCGCCGTGGCCTCCCCAATGTACTCCTAGATCTGCTCGTGAAAAAACCGAACGGCGGGGCGAACAGCGCGCACTACACTGGACATTACTCTGGCCCCGGCCGGCATTTCCAGATGTGGGTTGCCCAATTCATCGACATGACGGCAGCCCCGGTGCTGGAGAAGCGCACAAGCCATGCATGCGGTCATGTAGGAGCAATGGTTGCTAAAGGATGTCGCGGCGGCATGAGCAAGATTGGAAGCTTCCCCAATCCGCCGAAGTATCCGCAACAGCTCCTCGGGTCCGAATGAGCGGGGCGGCACTTCGACGATAAGGTTTTCAAGGGTGCCCTCTAGGGCCAGCATAGCATCCCATGCCGCCACCGAGGCGTCGCCTAGAGCCTGGTCCCGCTCCCTTAGAGACGCAGCAAGGCGGCCCTTCTCTTCCTCTAGCACAGCAACCTACCGGAGCAGGCTGTCCCACTCCTCCACTGCCGCATGCCGAGCCGCCGCCACAAGCTCCTCGGCATATGAGACGGCCCCCGCGCATTCCGCCTCCAAGTGCCAAATGCGGTCGTCCTTAGAGGAATGCGCCCCCTCCACCGCACGAAGAGCTCCTTCGGCAACACGCAGTCGGTCCTCCAATGCCTCCCGTTCACGGGCATGGGCCGCCTGCAGCGCTCGGCCAAGGGCGAGGGTCTACACGATAAAGTGGTCAGTACACCTCCAAAGGGCCGCGCGCTGCTAAGGGTCAGATACTTACCCTCATTTTAGAGATCTCTAGCACTCTCCCAAGGAGTCCCGACCCACAGGTCTGCAGTGCCTGGCGGTCTAGGCTGGCGGCCGCGCTATCCGCCACCCCCTGCCACGCCGCTAGCACCTTCGGTCGAGGGACAAAGTCCGCTAGACTTTGCGCGGCATCCACAGTGACAGCTTCGGCGGCGCCGGATGTCCCTTCTGAGCGAACGTCCTCGTGCTCCGAGGGACGCCCACATTTGGGGAGGTATGTTGCTGCAAGGGGACTGGCGGTCAGCCCTACCAACGCCTAGTGGGATCACACCAAGCAATGTAAGCTTACCTTCAGCCTCGCTAGGAGCCGCAAGGATATCAGCGTCCCCTGGCGAGACCACCCCGCCAGGCGGGGGGGCCTCCGTGTCGGAACTTAGCTCCACTAGGCCTCCCCGCCCCTGGCAGCTGTAGACCCGGAGGGGACTGTGGGGACACCGAAGCAGGGATGCTCGGTGTCCGAGTCAGAGTCCCATAGGGCCCCGACCTTGCTCGCTACAGCGAACCCCTTCGCCGAGTGAAGGGGCGATAGCGTGCGGGGCTGCTTCGCATTCGGGGAGTAAGGCGACGATCTCGCTTCAGTAATCGTCGTAGGCAAGGACCCTGCCCTAGCATCTTCCATGGGCGACAGCTCCACCTCAACACCGGTTGGCGGCGACGAAACTTCTCCCTCTGCATCGCCCACGCTGCACTCTCCCTCCGTGCCAATATCCAAGGGCCCTCCGCTTCCCTTTGCATCCACGTCTACCTCCGAGTCGACATACTTCGCCGAGTCGGGGCTCGGGCTTGCGGGTACTCCCTTCCCCTTGGAACCGTGCAGAGGTGGGATCGAGACTGGAACAGTGCGCTCTGGCACTCTAACACCCAATTCTTCGCACACACGGTTCATCTGCCCCAGACCTGCCTCCACGATCGTAGCTACGCGCAGGGTGTGTTCCCTAGCTGTATACGGTCCAAGGAACGCGTCCACCGCACGCTCCACGTCTTCCAGTAAAACACCTGTGAGTGGCAAAGGGCACGATTTAAAACAACGGGCCCGATAGACAGCACACGAAAGCTAAGCTCCATCAAAACTTACGTGGACCGGAGGGTCTCGGCAGCGAAGATATGAACGGGCGGACGTTGTCGCGCCAAAGCCTCCCAGGCGTAACACGCCACTCAGTAGCAAGTTGTGGCACGCCATACATGACGAACTCCTCGGCGAGGTCGCGCATGTTGAAGCGGATGGTGATCCCCACAAGCCTCCGCGCCATCCGCTGGTCCTCATCATCTATCAGCGCACCAGGCGCGGTGTTGAGTGTCACCGGCCACCCCGAACACTCAAGGCCACTACTGCTTGCCACACGGTGGTAGAACCATCGCCTCATCCAGTTCGGCTCCCACTCCGCCCGACCCGAGTCCGCGGGAAAAATCTTCTCGCACTGCGAACGCAAGACAAGGCCGATGCTGCTGAAGCTGGAAAACGTCCCGTCTCCCTGATCCTTCGACTCAAACTGTGCGTCGTGGAGAAAGGCGTACAGCGACGCGGTCGGCCAGCACGCCTCCGTATGCAACGCTCAACTGTACACGGCTAGACGGGCTATCGCATTCGGCGTTATCTATACCAGCTCAAGTCCAAAAGTCCGCAGGACATCCCCGACAAACGTGGCGGCTGGAATGCACAACCCGGCCTCAAAATAGGCGATGAACACGATCGCCTTTGACTCCTCGGGATGCGGTTCGATCTCGTCGCCCGCAGGCAGTCGCACCTCCCGGTGGTCCGACAGCTTCCCTTCATGCAGGAGGCCGCGAATCGTCTCTTCCATCACTAGCGTTGAGCTCAGGACACGGGAACACAAACCTTCTACTCTCTCCGTCGCCGCCCACCATTTGTCCACCTGCGTGGAGTCGCGCCCCTCGAGTGCGTATTCCACCTCGAGCGGCGACGACCGCCGGAAGGCGGCGCTGTTGCCGGCCAGCTTAGCGCGCTCTCCGTCGTGCGCCATCGTCCTCCTAGAGCTACGCGACGACAGAGGCAGCAACGAAGGCACGATAGTGGGGTGTGCGGTCATAAGCTAGAGGGCAAGGTGAGGAGAATGCAGGTGGTGTACCGCAAGGGTTATTTAAAATCCCTGCATCTACTACGCCACCGTTAAGAGCAACCGGCGGGAGGCGAACCGCTCGCCTCCCCACGATCGAGGCCGAAGTGCCACAACTGCCCACGTGCGCCAAGCCTAGTCAAACCACGGTCGAACAAAAGGGCCTAACAGTGCACGACACGCCAATAGCGTTCCGCCACGCGTATACTCGGGAATCTACGCAGGGCAATTCTGGCCTGCCTTCGACGAGGCCTTCGCCTCTGTGGGGCAACTCCTCCGGCTCCACCTTCGACGAGGACTTTGCCTCCGTAGGGCAACTCTGGGCCCGCCTTCGGCTCCGTCACTTCGATATGCACCCGCGCGCCGGCACGACGCGCCCGAAAACGCCCCCCACTTCGGTGGCTCGGGGCAACCCTGGCACCTGCTGCACCCCATATTTCCTCACTCTTGGCACAAGGAACCGTTTCCGCATCCTAATGTATCCAATGTCTTTTCGTGGATGCTAGGTCGTTGAGAACGCTCGCGGGGCAGGTCAGTCGGCGGGAGTCCACGCCGGTCGACGCAAAGCCAGCCAACGGAAGGGGGCGCGCGATTGTGGTCGCGCGACCGCTCGCTGCCCATGACGCGCTAATCACATCGCGCAACGTGCACCACCGCCTCGGGACAGCGTAGACATGCAGTAGTAGCCCCCTGGCTTTTCAAAGGTCAGCGCGATTCGCGCTGCCGTTAAGACGCCACCTCCGGACAGTGGACCTGCCAGGACGTTCAACCTCCGTGCTTGAGGCACAACAGCCTACTTCCCCCGCGAGTGTGCCGCGGCCGGTGGTCGCCGTATATTGTGCTAAAAAATAAACCTTCTTCAGTTCATCAACATGGCGATACTCTTCTGCATGTTCATGAACTGAAGAAGGCCTATTTCCGAGACCAAGCTCATCTCAGCCATGCCCGGAACGGCACTACAACACTCCTGCTATATATATAGCTGTCTCCCGCATGGGGAAAACCAACTACCGCCAGTGGACGTGACACGGTCGCCCATGGAGAAGCGCAAGCGGTAGAAGTCGAACCGACGTGGTCATTCACGCGCGTGCAACGCCCCAACTTGCTGCACCTGCGTGCTTCACCTGCATTGACGAGGTCTCCGCCTCCACAGGGCAACTGCGACCCCGCCTACAGCCCCTCGGCGTCGGATTCGCTCCTGCATCGACGCCCGGCGCTGAGTTCGCCCCTGCATTGATGCACGGTTTCCACATCGACTCCGCCTATGGCCCCCTGGCTCTGAGTTCGTAGAGCCACGACGAGCCACACACGCCAGGTCTTCTCCGCCCAATGTCACACAAGGTCACAGGCCGCAGGGACGGAGGGGGCCAAAGGGCTCGGCAATATGGCTTCGGCTTGTGAAGCCCTTCACCATGAGAGACTCCTGTTGTAGGGGTGGCCCCCACCTGAACCCAGCTAGCCTGTTAGGAAGTTATAAACCCGAGGTAGACACGTACAATGACATAGTTACCCTTGGAAAGGATACTCGATGTAAGGGTACGATTGTAAAAACATTCCCCACGAGGTATATACGTGATGCCAGCCCTGGGGAGAACCCAAGAGGGCATTGCTCACCTAACTCTCCACTACCATACACACACACTCTCTCTGTTTGGTCTGTAACCACAACATTCATCATTGGATGAATAGATATTGTACTATTTTCCCCTTATTTGAGTTTTGTCCCATCGGGTTTTCTCATTCGAAGTTCTTTTAATGAGGCAATATGTGCAATGGCAAGAATGCATGCTATGTATTTTTTCTTATCGTTTTTTCACTGAATTTTTGTAAGGAGTTTTTAATAAGGCATAAGTATAGCATTGGTAAAGTATCCACGGGAGAGTGTTGTATATCGGCCCGTTCTGAGGCCTAATTATTTGTGGACACTTTATCTAAATGAAAGCTCATTAGGGAGCTGCCGACCCACAAGGCTGAGCTAGTTAGTTTAATCACATATTGCTTATCAAACTATAAATGCTAAGGGCTCTAATTGTACACACAAACCTATAGATCAAAAATTAATAGAGAAAGGCCGAGATTACATCTTTATATTCTTTATCTACTTTTAATTGTGTGTATAAGCTAAAAGGTTTGATTTATCGGTGATGTGACCGCGAATATATGACACGCAGCACGGTCTCTACTCACGAACTATTCACACAAATGGTGATGTAGTTATTTTTTAAATTTGACTTTCTGATATCTGGTTTTACAAATCTAGTCTTCTCCTTAGACCTAACGAGCTCAACAGGCACGTACCAAGCTCCCCTAACTTGGCAGGTCATCGATCGGATTAGTATGTGTGCGCTTAATTAGTGCTAATTATATTTAATTAATACTAATCACATTTAATTACCACTAATCTTGTGCCTTACTTAGCACTAATTTGTAGACATTAATTGTGTGGTTGTGCTATCGTCGGTGCTTGGTAGCACCTGCTGCCAACTCAGTAGAGCTCAATAGATGACCTGTTGAACTACAGGAGCTTGATAGGTATCTATTGAGCTCTTCATAGGTTTTAAGAAAAAGATCAGATCTAACAGGGGTTTGAAGAACAAATTTTAAAATATTGCTATATTGTCATTTATAAGACCAGTTCTCTAGTCGCTGTGTATCGCTACTCACGCAGCAAGGCCCCACATCTGTCAATGATTCGAATCCCTTCGGGCCCAGCAATGCCATTACGACACCGACACATCGCCGTTGTTCAATTGCCCTAGTTACCGGGAGTAGTAGTAACAAAAAAGAATTACCAAACTGAACTAGCACTACAAAGCAAGCTAAAGAATTTACTCGTACAGTAATAACCGCGTTGCACCCAGCAAAAGCTGCTATTCCGTCCTTAAAAGTTGTTCTCAGTGCGGCTGGGACAGCCCAGCAGTAAAAAACAAAACACTACTATTACTCCGCTCTCCGTCTCCTTCCTCCTCCCTGGCTCTCCCCTCTTACGGTGCAAGTGCAGGTGTAGAGGTGGGACTTGGGCCGGGTTTTTTTGGGCCAGCCCGAAGCACGGCCGGCCCGGCCCGGCCCAAGCACGGCCCAGCCCGACACGTGGCGGGCCGTGCCGGCACGGCACGAACGGTGGGCCGGGCCGGGCCTCAAAATCAGGCACGGTGGGCGGCACGGCACGGCACGGTGGGCTCGGGCGGCACGGCGGGCTCGGGCGGCACGGGGGCACGGCCGGCACGCCAGCCGCCTCGGCCTCCCCAGTCCCCCTCCAGCGTCCCCGCGCCCCGCCCTCCCCGGCTCCCCCTCCGGCGTCCCCCGCCGCTGCCCTCCCCGGCTCCCCATCACACATTCACACATCACATCACAGAGCAAAGAGAGAGAGAGGGAGTAGAGGGGATTAGGGAAGAAGAAGAGTACCCGTATCGTCGCTCGGGCTTCAGCCGGAGAACCTTCACCGCGAGGCACACGAGCACCTTCACCGTCATCGCCAAAGACAGGAGGACCAGCCGCCGCATGGCCGGCAGCCCGGCACCACCACGAACGCCCTCGCCTGCGCCGCCACAGCCGCCCAGTCCACCCGCACCGGCAACTCGCGAGGGGAGGAAGGGGGAGGAGGGCGAGACCGGGAGGGGGAGGGCCGGAGGGGAGGGGGAGGAGGGGGCAGCGGGGAGCCGGGAGGGGAGGGGCGACGGGGCCGTGGGGTGAGGGGGAGGCCGGAGGGGAGGGGGAGGAGGGGGAGACCGGGAGGGGAGGGCCGGGGGGAGGCCGGGAGGAGGCGGCGGCGGGGAGGCCGGAGGAGGCGGCGCGGGGAGCCGGGAGGAGAGGCGACGGGGCCGTGGGGTGAGGGGAGGGCCGGGGGGAGGCCGGGAGGCGGCGGCGGGAGGAGGCGGGAGGAGGCGGCGCGGGGAGCGGGGAGGGAGGCGACGGGGCCGTGGGGTGAGGGGAGGGCCGGAGGGGGAGGGGGAGACCGGGAGGGGAGGGCCGGAGGGAGGCCGGGAGGAGGCGCGGCGGGGCCGCCGGGGGAGCTGGGGAGGGGAGGGGGCCGGCGGGGCCGCGGGGGGGGAGGGGGGCGGGTGGGGGGAGGAGGTGGGGGGAGGAGGAGGCGGCGGAGGAAGGCGAAGGGAATGGGGTCGGGCGGTCGGCTGTCGTCCGCGGAATGGATAAAGAGGGAAAATAAAATAAAGAATGGAAGGAGAGATAGAAAAATAAAGAAATAAATAAAATAGAAAAATAAAAAGGAAAAATAAAAGTAAGATAAAATATAAGTAATATATTGCTATTAGATTTTTCAAACGCTTATTGAAATACTCACTTTGATGATTAGTAGATTAAAACGCAGCACGTACCGATTAAATAATGTATTGTCATCTAAATTAATTAGGATTGTAATTAAATACCTAATTAACCTGGCTTGAATATTACAATATTTAGAGATGAAAAAGGTTCTAATTATTGTCCACCTAAAGCAGAGATAATATAACTACACCTTCACTAGATCCATTCATGTAGTCTTCACTAGATCCTAGCAATCCTTCGGTCTCATACGCCACTCGGGCATTATCGTTGTTTGATCCTTTGGTCTTCACTAGATTCTAGCAATCCTTCGGTCTAACATACACCACTCTAGCACTATCGTTGTTTGATCCTTCGGTCTTCACTAGATCCTAACAATCCTTCGGTCTAACATACGCCACTCTGGCACTATCGTTGTTTGATCCTTCGGTCTTCACTAGATCCTAGCAATCATTCGGTCTAACATACGCCACTCTGGTATTATCGTTGTTTGATCCTTCGGTCTTCACTAGATCCTTCGGTCTAACATACGCCACTTTGGCATACTCGTTGTTTGACATTATCGTACTAGCGGGTATGAGAGAAAGGAAGATGACGGACGTCGCCACAATTGTCGCCGTCGTCTTCGTCGTGCATAGTTACTTTGGGCTGAGCTTGGGCTGGCACGACACGAATGCCGGCACGACGGGCTTTGGGCCGTGCTTAGGCCTGACCGGAGGTGAGGCGGGCTGGCACGGCACGGCACGGTGGGATGACTGGGCCGAGCCGGCACGGCACGAATCGACCCGAAGCACGATGGGCTTGGGCCGTACCGGCACGACACGGCCCAACTCCCAGCTCTTAGCAGGTGGCTGCTGCCGCCGCCTAGTCAACCGCTCCGAGATTTTTGCCCTGTCAATTCCGACATCAACTGCTCAGCTGAGCTCGACTGGAATAATAATATGACTCTCACGATGCCCCAGCTCCCTTCCTATACAAAGAGCTAGCTGAAAAGAGGCCAATAAGAGAGGGCGGAGGAGGGAGAGGAAAGCGGAGATGAAGTCCCGGAGCTCTGCGAGGGGGGAGCCAAGGAGGTTCGGAAATGTGGCTCTCCTGGCCTTCATGCTCTGCTCCCTCGTGGCGCTCTCGCTCATCAGGGCAAGGTTCTCCCCAATCGGTAAACATCGCATCTGCTTGCTCTGGCTCCTTTTCATTCTCTGGCCAGCTAGCTATCTGTTCCTGCCTATCAGCCTATGCACTGCATGGCGACTGAGAGCTAATTTGAGCTGCTGGCTGAATGCTCTCCCTGCGTGCCTGCAGGCAGTACTGGAGGAGAGGCCATCAAAGCAGAGGATCCGAAGGCGGTGGCGAGCATAAGCAAGGCGGCTGTCAAGATGGAGGCCGGCGATGGCGCCGACGAGGCCGCCGCAGTAGCTGGTAACTTAGGTTAGCCTAACGTTATGTCTTTGGACAAGTTCAGTGGGCTGGGAGCTGCTTTATGCAGCTAGCGGGATTCTCTAGATCTGCTCACGAGTGAGCATTTCTCTGCTAGCTGGCGGTTTCCGTTGATAATCGCATATCCATTTCTTTAGATTCAACTTGAGTTCAAACAAGTAGAAGAAAAAGAATGGAAGCGTCCACAAATTTTAGCAGCTAGTGCCTCTCCTGAACTATTCTCGATTTTCTGGAATTTTGTGCTAAACAAGTAAGAGGAGCATCTGACTCAGCCACAATATTCGGCATCAGATCTGACCAACTGAACTGAATTCGTCGTGCAGCGGGGGGAGACAAGGAGGAGGTTCAGCCGAAGCCCACCGACGCCTCCGGCGACGCCAGCAGGACGGTGTGCTACGAGACGAGCCGCCGCTCCGACACCTGCGAGGCAGCTGGCGACGTCCGCGTGGTGGGAAGCAGCCAGACCATTTACGTCGACGCTTTGGAGCGGGAGTGGAAGACCAAACCGTACTGCCGGAAGCACGAAACCTTCGCGCTGTCCCACGTCAAGGAGTGGTCCCTGAAGCCGCACCCCTCCGGCGACGGCGCCTTGCCGCAGTGCACGTCGAACAGCACGGCCACCGCCTTCGTGCTCTCGACGGGCGGGTTCACCGGCAACCCCTTCCACGACTACACGGACGTGCTCATCCCGGCGTTCATCACGGCGCACCGCTTCGCTGGCGAGGTCCAGTTCCTCGTGAGCAGCTACAAGTCGTGGTGGATGAACAAGTACATCCAGATCTTCCAGCAGATGAGCCGGTACGAGGTGGTGGACATCGACGCCGACGACGTGGTCCGGTGCTTCCGGAGCGCGGTGGTCGGGCCGACATTCCACAAGGAGCTCGGCGTGGACCCCTCCAGGACGCCATCGGGCTACTCGGTGGTGGATTTCCGCAAGATGCTCCGCAACGCGTTCGGGCTGGAGCGCGCGACGGCCACGCCAAGCGGCGACCGGTGGGACATCCGCCGGCGCCCCCGCCTGCTCATCATCTCCCGGCGCGCCTCTCGCGGGCGGGCGTTCATGAACGAGCGCGCGATGGCGGACATGGCGGCGAGCCTGGGGTTCGACGTGCGCATCGGCGAGACGGACACCAGCACGGACACGTCCAAGTTCGCGCGGCTGGTGAACTCGTGCGACGTGATGGTGGGCGTGCACGGCGCGGAGCTGACCAACATGGTGTTCCTCCCCGCCGGCGCCGTGCTGGTGCAGGTGGTGCCGTACGGGCGGCTGGAGTGGCTCGCCCGCAACACGTTCGCGGAGCCGTCGGCCGGCATGGAGATCCACTACCTGGAGTACGCCGTGCAGCTGGACGAGACGACGCTGAGCGAGCAGTACCCGAGCGACCACCCGGTGCTGAGGGATCCCATGGCCATCCACAAGCAGGGGTGGGACGCGCTCAAGACCACCTACCTCGACAAGCAGAACGTGCGGCCGCACCTCGGCCGCCTCAAGAACACCTTCCTTCAGGCGCTCAAGCTGCTACCGCACGGCCGGGACAATTAGATTAGCTTTGTTCATCGTCATCATAGTAGATATATGGACAAGAGTATGGTTTTGGTTTGCTGCTCTGTTTCTTTTTTGTCTAATTTGTTTGTATTGAGTGTGAGCTACGTAGTACCACTAGTTTTCCCGTCAGAAAAGGGCTAGTACCGCCAGTAGTGTATAAATGAATGCAGAGGACAAGTGTCTATAAACCCTTTTTACTTTTACTATTTTCGCCTTGTCTGCGGTGCTGTCTGCTCGGTGGTACTACTTCCTCTGTTTACAAATATGCTTTTGTTACCGCCTCCAATATAAAACTTTAACTATAATTTATTATTATAATATACTAATAATATATATATTATGAAAGAATCTTAAGATAAATCCAATGATATTATTTTTATGTACTTTAATATATATTAATGGTCAAAGTTTGAAAAACTTGACCGCATGTAATCTACGACGACCTATATTTGTGGATAGAGAGATAATCTAAAGAGCTCAAAGAATCATTAATCCTGAGCTCTGTGGGTTTGGGCATGATCTAAAGAGCTTAAGCCTATAGCTTTGGTTGTTGTCTTTTGACCGAAATTGTACTATAGCAGTTGTTAGCTTAGCACTATAATGGTTGTTAGGTTTTTTCTAAAAGATTAAATTAAAAATTAAAAAAATAAATAAAAGTAGAAAAAACGTTATATACAATACAAATGAATAAGGGGATAGAAAAGATAAAAACAAAAAAGTCAGAACAAAATATGATTAGAAGCTATGGTGTTTCAAGTTACTTCTAATTTAAATAAGTCAAAAAAAACCAAAAACTCAAGGTGCTTGGAGTGGCGCCTGTTACGAAACCTAATAGGTTTACGATTTGGGCAAATACCTAAATTACCCCTGGTAGTTTCTTACTATAAATATAGAGGCATTGCATCATGTAAACCAATCTATTATTAATAAAGCTTACGTTCTAGTGTTCTACTCTCTGTGTGTTTTATGTGATTGATTGATTGCCTTCGTCGATTGTATTTGTGGATTACGTTGCCATTCATCTACTTCACATCGATTTCGCAATATGTTATCAGCACGAAACTTTACGAGGTGTACGGTATGCAAATCGCGAACCAATTGCGAACCAACATGTTATCAATAATGGATTAAGTTTTCACATCCTAGAGTAATCGGGAACAACAGATCTAAATTGATCATGAAAACCACGTAGTCTTTGCATCCAACCATAGCACACATGTTGATTGATCACGGCAGCCCACCGGTACCAATGCGCCACCGGAGTTCACCCGGCGCCGTATGCTTGGCCTGAAGCAAGCCACTGCCCGGAGGAGTCCCACTGCACATGCATCGACTGACCGGCTACCATGGCAACCCCCGGCAGATGGATGCTCGCCATGGCAGCCACCGGTGGCCGGCCACATCGCCTCAGTAGGACCCCAAAGCACCAGGCAGCCGCCGCGACACCGCATGGCCCATCGGCCTCCTCCGGGGTGCCCGAAGCACCAGGCAGCTACCGCGGTAGATCTTGGTCACCACCGCCCACCACGACAGCCATCGAACGCGGATCCCCACCACGACAGCCGTCGGCAGCCGCCACGGCACCACACAACCTACCGGTTCCCCCTCTAGGTGCCCGAATCACCCACAGCAAACCTCGGCGACCGGATACCCACCACGGCAGTCGTCGGCAGCAAATCTGCAGCCATGGCAGCCGCCAACAGCTGATCGGCAGCCACGGCAGCCGCCAACAGCTGATCGGCAGCCACGGCAGCCGCCGAGGTACTGCATGGCCCGCCGCTATCCTTTGGTGCCTGAAGCACCAATCCCCTGCCGTGACAGCCGCCGGTTGTCGAAGGCCCATCGGCAGCTGCTGCGACACAGACCCATCAGTCTTCTTCGGTGCCCGAAGCACCAAGGCGCTGCCATGGCAACCGCCATGCATGAATCGCCCGCCACGGCAGCCATTTCGCGCCGGCAGAAACGAAAACGGCGATGGCCGTTGCAACCGAGGAGGGATTTGCGGCCAGCCGAAAATTTTGGGCGTTGGTGGGAAGAGATAAGGAGGGGGCCAGAAATTTTGCAAAAGGCCCTTGGACTTTTATGAAATTATATTTTTGCGATGGCACTTTCAGTTAGCCCCCCAGATTTTGATTAAATTAAATTGAAAATTATGAATATATCCCTGCTGTTTATTATAATTACAATTTGGTCTAGTAAAACTGATTTTATTCCATGTGTTTTTATTTATTAGATTATTTCAGCTTTACTATTATCTAAATAATTTTGTGGCATTGTTATTTATACTTCTGAAATTACTTTATGTAGTATGTTATTTTCTGCTTATTTAATATTTCTGAATATTATTTATTAATTAGCAGAAAATCATTAAAATTGCTAGAAAATTCCAGGAATTTATTTGCTGAATAGTTAAATTCAATACCTTACTAATTTTTGCAATATCCATGCTATTTACCTGAAGTAAATTTATAATTACGCATGGATAATGTAGGAGATGTCTGACATCGCTAAGAAAGAGTTCGCCGAGCTTGCCCTTGACGGTAGCAACTACCTCACATGGGCCATGGATACTAACATCAATTTGACGGCCAGATCACTCGGCACCGCCATAACTCAGCCTGCAGCTGGGGCTCCCGCCATTCCTGATGCCACCAAATGTGCGACACTACATTTCTTGAGACACTACATCCACCCAAACCTGAAGTCTGAGTATCTTTTGGAAGAAGACCCGCTGGCACTATGGAACTCCCTGAAGGAGAGGTATGATCAGCAGTTCCATCATGCTGCTTGAAGCACAGCGTGAATGGACCAACATCAGGTTCTAAGATTTCAAAAGGGTGTCCACATACAATTCTGTCATTCATAAACTTGTCGCTAAACTCAGGTTCTGTAACAAGAAGATTACAGATGTTGAGATGATTGACAAGACTTTAACCACTTTCCACCCTACTCACAGGGCGCTCCAATAGTAGTACCGTCAACCCAAGTACAAGATGTTCTCAGAGCTGAT
The DNA here is from genome assembly GCA_036346265.1 of Melocanna baccifera. Classification (NCBI taxonomy): domain Eukaryota; kingdom Viridiplantae; phylum Streptophyta; class Magnoliopsida; order Poales; family Poaceae; genus Melocanna; species Melocanna baccifera. The sequence goes on along the minus strand of CM070692.1, from coordinate 14,740,383 downwards.
TACCACTCTTCTCGAGGCAGAGAAGAATGACGAGCTACTAATGAAGAACTATTAGACTTGTCCTACTGGGTCATAGCCATTGCCAGAAACAAACGCTTATTCTTGGAGGACCAATGGTAGCTAGGGCCGTGGAAAGGGCCCTATGCAGAGAGGTGGACAGCGGAAGAAGCTGAGTGTGCAGAAGGATAATGGTAAGCCCCGCTGGATAGGGTAGGGGAGAGGCAAGCCACTGAAACCAGAATTTGGCAACAAAAAGACCTACACTCCTTCACCTTGCTATAGGTGTGGTTGCATGGACCATTGGTCCTGCAATTGTCGCACCCCAAGGCATCTGGTAGAGCTCTACCAAGAGTCAGTTGCCAAAGGTAAGAGGGCGCCGATGAAGAAGGCTGTAGAGACACACTTTGTTGATCAGCTTGATGTTGATAATGATGATGCCTTGAGTGCAGTGATGGAGCTAGACACTACAGTAGGGAGCGATCACATGGAGGTTGACACATATGGCGACCTGCAGTAGGCCATATACTGTCTCCACGGGCAACTCTAGATGTCATAACTTCTTAAGTTTGCTTTATCAATTTAGGTTATTCTAGAAGAATAGTTTATTATTCATGCTCTTATGAAGCATTAATTGTTTAGGATTTAAACATTATTTTGATGAATAAAATGAGTTTCCTATTCTTTAAATATTTATTCCTATTGTACTATTATTTGTCTACACTATACTCTATACTATACTCGAATGCCACATTATTTCGATGGCAGAGGAAGAGATCTGTCTGGTAGACAGTGGAACCACCAACTCGATACTAAGGAAAACAAAATATTTCCATACGTTAACAAAGAAAATAGGAAATATCATGACCATCGCCGGAAGCGATGCTCTAATTATTGGCATTGGAAGAGTCACAATTATTCTCCATATGGGTATGAGAATAGTAATTGAGGATGCTCTTTTGTATCCCGAATCAAAGTGTACCCTATTGAGTTTTAAGGATATTAGATTGAATGATATCCTTATCGAGACTGAAAATGAGGGTGGTGTAGAATATCTCCTCTTAACCAAATCTGACGGCAATCAGAAAAGAGTGGTTAAGAAACTTCCCTCCTTCTCCTCCGGATTATAGTACATCTACATAAAACCTGAGGAATATGTAGCAATGAAAATAGATATAAAGCTTTGGAACCTTTTAAGATCTGGCATGATCGATTAGGGCACCCTGGGATAGGTATGATGAGAAAAATAGTGAGCAACTCTATTGGCCATAGCTTAAAAACTCAATCCTTTTTTAAACTTGAAGATTTCTTATGTCTAGCCTGTGCTACAGGATAATTTACCACTAGACCTTCTTATCTGAAAGTTAAGGCAGAATCACCTATTTTCCTAGAGAGAATACAATATGATATATATGGACCTATTCAACCCCTATCAGGCCCTTTCAAGTATTTTATGGTGGTACTAGATGCTTCTACTAGGTGGTCAAATGTATGTCTGGTATCTACTAGGAGCCACGCTTTTGCTAAACTGATAGCTCAAATTATCAGATTAAGGGCAAACTTTCCAGAAGAAAGAATTAAGTCTATTCGGATGGATAATGCCAGTGAGTTTATATCCAAAGCATTTAATAACTATTGCTTAGCATTAGGCATTAAAGTAGAATACTTTGTACCTCATGTCCACACTCAAAATAACCTTGCAGAGTCATTTATCAAAAAGATTAAGCTAATTCCTAGACCCTTATTACAGAATAGTAGGCTCCCCACCAGCTGTTGGGGACATGCAGTGTTGCATGTAGCAGCACTAATAAATTTAAGACCAACTGCATATCTTTAGGTTTTCCCCTTACAACTAGTGCGTGGAAAAGAACCAAGCATTTCCCATCTGCAAAAATTTGGCTGTGCTGTATATGTGCCAATTTCACCACCACAACGGACAGTTATGGGTCCCCACCAGAAGTTGGGAGTATATGTTGGTTTTGAGTCCCTGTCGATAATTAAATATTTTGAACCAACCACGGGAGACATATTTATGGCTAGACACGCCAATTGCATCTTCGATGAAGATAATTTTCTGGTATTAGGGGAGGAAGGTATCTAAATGATGATAAATATCGAGAAATAGATTGAAATGCCTCAGGTTTTCAAGCCTCGGATCCACGCACCACATAATCTGAACTAGAAGTTTAGCGAATAATAAACCTGTAACAAATTGTAAACAATTTGCCAGATGCCTTCACTGATCAGAAGGGAGTAACAAAGTCTTACATACCAGTAGCAAATGCTCCGGAGAGAGTGAAAATACCCAGAAGGATATTTGAACCACTCCAACCCCTCATGTGAAGAAGAGGCGGAGAGCGCCGGAGAATGAGGCCTCAACTCCGCGGAGACATTCATAGAAATCAAAACTCAATGAGAATAAGATATCTCCCATATCAGTTGAAGAAGCTTAACCTTAAGTTAAGAGAACCCCTGAAGGGATTGATCCTGAAGATCGTATCCCCAATACAATTGCGCGCGCACAAACTAATACTGGGATTTTAGAACAACCAGACTCCGTCATTGTGGGAAATCACGAGGAGCTTGCTAAGATAAATGATGAAATATCCACTAATTTTGTTGAGTCAGGAGAACTATACAAGAGAAAAACTACAGTTGTCGATATCTATTTCACTTCAAAGATTGTTAAAACCTTGAACTGAATCCAGAACCAAAGACCTTAACTAAATGTTAGAAGCATTCAAACTGGGCTAAGTTGAAGGAAGCAATTGAGACAGAAATACTCTCGCTAAATAAAAGAAAAGCGTTTGGCCTGATAGCCCGAATACCACCCAAGGTATTCCCTATAGGATGCAAATGGGTTTTCATCCGGAAGAGAAATAAAAACAATGAGGTGGTGAAATACAAAGCGAGACTTGTGACACAAAGGTTCACACAGAGGCCCGGTATTGATTATGATGAAACATATTCTCCCGTCATGAGTGGAATAACGTTTCGATATTTGATATCAATGGTAACAGGTATGAATTTAAGTATGCAGTTAATGGATGTAGTGACTGCATACCTATATGGGTCACTTGATTCGGATATTTATATGAAACTCTTAGAAGGAGTAAAAATTCCGGACAAAGATAAACTGAATCAAAACATGTATAGCGTCAAGCTGGAAAGGTCGTTGTACGGTTTAAAACAATCCGGTAAAATGTGGTACAATAGATTTAGTGAATTTCTCCAGAAGAAGGGATACACTAATAGTGAAGACTATCCCTGTGTATTTATAAAGAAATCCCAAAATGAATTCTACATTATTTCAGTATATGTCGATGATCTGAATATCATCGGGACGACAAAGGACATAAAGGAAGCAAGTTCCTATTTTGTTAAAGAATTTAAAATGAAAGATTTGAACCGAACCAAATTTTTCTTAGGCTTGCAGCTTGAGCATATCCCTGAAGGAGTCTTAGTACATCAATCATCTTATACCAAGAAGGTATTAGAGAAATTTAACATGGATAAGTCATATCCAGTAAAAACACCGATGGTGATTCAATCCCTAGAAATGAATAAAGATCATGTTAGACTAAGGATGAAAATGAGAAAATTCTTGGGCCAGAAGTCCCATACTTAAGTACCATTGGGGCAGTAATGTACCTGGTTAACTGCACGAGGCCAGATATTGCCTTTGTAGTAAACTTGCTAGCTAGGCACAATGCAGCTCCAACTCGAAGGCATTGGGCTGGCATTAAGACATTATTCAGGTATCTTCAGGGTATGCAGGATCATAGATTATATTACCCGAAGAACAAAGACTTGAGTATAGTTGGGTATACAGATGCTGGATATCTGTCTGACCCACATAATGCGAAATCCTAGACAAGATTTGTATTTCTTTGTGGTGGCAGCGCCATTTCTTGGCGATCATTCAAACAAACCTTGGTAGCTATATCTACAAACCACTCAAAAATAATCGCATTATACGAAGCCTCACAAGAATGCATTTGACTTAGACAAATGGTTAGCCACATCCAGAAGTCATGCACCATTAATGACCCAACCATTATTTATGAAGATAATGCCGCTTGTGTTGCACAAATGCAAATAGGCTATGTTAAGAGTAATATCACGAAGCATATTGCTCCTAAATTATTTTATCCCCATGAGCTTCAAAAGAATGGGGAGATAAAGATATTGAAGGCTAAGTCTTGTGATAATCTAGCAGATTTATTCACAAAATACTACCGGTCACTAGTTTTCATAAGTACGTTCGAGGCATTGGTATGAGACGATTTAAAAAGTTACAAGGTTCAGGAGAAGCGAATCTCTGAACCACAGTCCATATGTAATACCAGAAGATTTATATGATCCTGAAGATCTATCTATTGCACTTCTTTTCCCTTTTTAAATTTTTCTTGAAGTTTTCTCACGCAAGGTTTTTTATAAGACAACAAGTGCCACAAATAACGGATGTGATATACTCTTTTCTCTATCCTTTTTTTCTCACTGGGTTTTTGAGAGGAGTTTTTGATGAGGCATGTCCATACCGTGGTATTCGCCCAAGGGAGAGTATTACAAAACCTAATAGGTTTTCGATGTGGGCAAATACCTAAATTACCCCTAGTAGTTTCCTACTATAAATATAGATGCATTGCACTATGTAAACCAATCTATTATCAATAAAACCTACGTTCTGGTGTTTTACTCTCCATGTGTCTTGTGTGATTGATTGATTGCCTTTATCGATTGTATTCATGGATTACGTTGTTGTTCATCTACTTCACATCAATTTCGCAACAGTACCAAAGTCTGAGCAGTGCTTGCGGAGGTGGCACCGATTAACCGTTGATCTTTTTTTTAGAGTAAATTAACCATCGACCTGTGGGTCTCCCTGTTGTGTTGCACCGAGGGTTGTCATTGCTGGACATGTGCGCACAGTGGACGAAACCTTCCAGACAATTGAGTCAACAGAGTTGAGGGACTCGAAACATTATTGTCTCATGCCTAGCCTTGGCGAAACGCAGGGACATAGATCGAGTACCGTGTATTTTGGCTACGTGTCCATGCTATGCAACACTGCCTGTGAGCGCTAACGTGCCATGCTATATTGCCTGGAAAGAAGTAATCTGTTTCCACACAGCTGCAATGTTGAAAGGACGACGTGATGTTCACATATCAGATCCAAGTTTTTTCGGTATGTGAGCATGGAGGCGTATGTAACGTATGTCCACTTGGTGCGCAAAGCAAATCCAGTGCATTCTCGTGCGTCCACGGGTTGCACATGCACCCTTGAGTTTTTAGATCAGTACTGCGGTTGATTAGGCGTGTGCAAACTTCGGGCCAGGCCGAAAATGTCCGACCTTAAATGGTCAGTCCCAAGCCTGTCCTGGCTTGTCATAGGTAGAGCTCGAAGCCCAAGAAAGCCCGACTTTCCATTTTGAAATAACAAATATTATTTTAATTATTTTTAATAAAATATTATCATTTATATCTTTTTAAAATAAAATATTATTTAAATTATTTATCGCCTATTTCGAGCTTTTTGGGCTTCAAGCTAGGACTGTAGGCAAAAAATCGACGCCAGAACTTGGCCACTGCCCATGAATAGGCCTACACTCAAGTGTTGTCCAATGCCCCAAATTAGTGATATGGCTCATCGATACTTCCAAGTTGCCACCACCTTTGCTGATCATCATGCATCCATAGAGGGGCAAATCCACCCGGTGCACTTGGCTGGGCTCAAGCCCACTGTTAGTGATGAGGACATTGGTTCTACTGATATGAACACTCCTCTTACTGCTTCCATGAATGATGGGCAAGGTCCAATTACTCGGGTACGTGCTCGTCAACTTAACTATCAGGTAAACTCGTTTTTAGGAGTCAATAATATTTCCGCTGAGAATTCAATACTTCCTAAGACTTGTGATTTTTTTGTTATTAGGAATCATGGAGAGGAGGAGCCAACTCACGGCGACAACTAATTCGTCTAATTCCACCAATTTGGCTGCATTCATCAAGTCTACTTCATCGGATTGACGAATTTACGCTTATTATCCATGGTGCTGCGACACCTTCTGGGCCGAGGGCCTTGTATCAACAGTTAGACTATTTGGGCCGACACTATTTGTAACATCCTGATTTTTGGGAATTTTCAAAACCTTGAATTTAAAAATAAATTCCTGAAATTTTTTTGAATTTAAATAAAGCTTAAATTGAATTTTTAAAATTTTTAAATAATTTAATATGATTAAATCAAATCTCAACAGTAGCTGAAAATATTTTAATTGAGTTCCTTGTGTCACAAGAAATTTTCTAGAATTTTCTAAAATTAAATTAAGCTTCAAATGAATTTTAGAATTTTGAAATAATTTTATCTGAGTAAAATAAACATCAACATAAGTTGAAAATATTTTATTTGGATTCTTCAGGTCTCAAGGAATTTTCTGGTATCTTTGGTGAATTTTTGGGATTTATTTGCTATTTTCTACAGCTTCTTGAAGTTTAATTGGATTTCTGGAAAAGAAAAAGAAAAGGAAAATTATCCCCGCCGCCCGATTCCGCCGCCGCCACGCGTCGGCTATCCACCCACCCCCGCGCCACCACCGTACTCCTCCTTCCCGCCGGCACCCGCACCGCCCGATCCTCCCCGCTGCCACCGGGCGCCATCCCACGCGTCCGCACCCCGCCCCGTTCCCCGCCGCCCTCGCCGCATCCCCGCCGTCGGATCGCGACACGCCCGCCACACGTCGCGCTGCTAATGCCCCGCCAGCGCTCGCGCCTCGGCCGTCCTCGCCCGTCCGATCTCGCGCCGCGCCTCCCCAGCCATTGGATCTGCCCGCGCGTTCGCAAACCCTAACCCTAACCCTCGCCACGCCGCGCCCGTCCGATCTCCCTTCCGCCGATCCGGACCGTCCAAACCGCCCGCCGCCAGCGCCCGAGTCGTATCCGGATCGAACCCGCCTCGGTTCGTGTGTGTTTATACGCGCGGCCGCCACGGTTCGCATCCCTCCCTCTCGCACTCGCCGTCGCCTCCGTCCCGCTTCCTCGCGCTCGCGCCGCCGTCTCCGGAGCCAGTTGCCGCCGCCCGTGCGTCTCCCTCTCCGCCCGACGTCGCCGGAGTCGCCACCACCCTCGCTTCCCCGCTGGTGAGCCCCTCCGTCCCTCACCGCGTGCGTCGCCGCGCCGCCCGCCGATCGCCGCTCTCGCGCGCGCGCCTCGTTCCGCCCCCTCGGTCGCCACGCCGGAGACCGCGCACTTCGCGCGCCCACGCGCGCGCGCGCGCGCGGCGCGCGCGTGCCACGCGTCGCCGATCCGCTCCCGCGCGGCCACGCGTCATCCCGCCGCCTCATCCCTCGCTCGCCTCGATCTGGATCGCCGATCGGTCGCGCCACACGCCGCTATCCCCGCCGTCGGATCCCCGTCGCCGCCGCCCGCGCCGCCCTCGTGCCGCATCAGCCCTAGGCCACGTCACCCCTAGCTGACGTGGCATGTCACGTGGACATGCCACGTCAGCGCCACGTCATCCGGAACCCCACCCCTGGGTGCCACGTCAGCGCCACGTCAGCCCCCTGCCACGTGGCAGCATATGCGCGTGCCATGTCAGCCGAGCCGTGCCACGTCAGCGCCCCTTCCCTGCGCGCACTATTTCGTGGACCGAGTCCACGGTGGACCCGGTTTCCCGTGCGCCCGGTCCACAGCACAGTAACATTTCCGATTTATCCCGATTTAATTTTATATTTTTCTTCCGAGAGCCCGTTCTCTTCCGTCCTAGCTCCGATTGACCCCGTTCTTTTTTCTAAATTCTTCTAAAATCGAGCTCTAGCTGTTGGTTCTAGTTTGGTGAATTTTGGAGTTCATTTGCTTATCATTTTATGTGTTTCTTTAGTTTCGGTCGTTTTCTCTCTCACTATATTCGGATTCCGGAGGAGCAGGTTCGACGCTCGAAGACCAGGAATACCTCGCTGAGCATAACCAAGGCAAGTCGTGTCCTTTGATCATGTTGAACCCAGTTTGCAATCTATTATTTAATTATTTTGTTTTAAAGTATATTGCATCGCTATTTTTATTCAACCCTTGTATCTGGTAGTTATCATCCCATTTGATTTCGTCCCTCATTGATAATTTGGAATGCCATGATACCCTTGTCACCATAGGTTGGAAAACATACTAGTGATGATAGTTATTTGTCACATGGGCTGGTACGATAGAATTGCTTAGCATTATATATAGTTACGATCGGGTTTATCATCACATGTGAAATATAAATTTGACTTAATGAGATATGGAACTGTGGTTGGTGCCACGTATACTAAAATTTGTGCCATGACATTGGTGTGTCATTGGTGGTGGTTATACAAACTTGGTTTTGCACTCGGGCGAGTGATCGTGCAGTAAAGGGGAAAGTGTAGGTACACTTTGGGGGATGTGGTAGTCTCGCCCGGGTAATGTTAAGGACTTAACTTTGTGCGCCATTGATCTGAGCTTTACTGTGCAACCACATGTCTGGTATGGGACGGACCTAGCTGACTAATTTGGGATGTTTCAACTTTAATCTTGCCATTGAGATGAACATGGTTGCTGATTTTCATGTGGCGCAAGGGGGGGTGTGATGCGAAACCCTAGCGGGCGGATTAAGTTGTAACTGAACTTTGTAAAGGCCTTGTTGTGATTACCTTAGGCCTAGGCTAATCACATCGTGTGGGTACAGTTGTGCAACCTCTGCAGAGTGTAAAACTATTCGAATGGCCGCGTCCTCGGTCATGGACAATACTCGGTGATTTCACACGATGGGTAGTTATTTCTGAAAACTTGTGAATGGAAGTGGACATGTGTTCACTGTTGGTTTAACTTATGGATGGGAGGTCCATAAGTGGTTGGTTTAGCTTGTGGATGGGAGGTCCGCAAGTGGTATGTCAATTCCTTTGATTATTTACTTAATTATTGTTTTACTTAAAGTACGCCTTCAATCTATTATTTGTATTTCAACTGTCTTTTATGCAAATTAACCTTTCAGCCATCCTTTGGTAAGCCTTGCATACTATATTGCATTCATTTGTTACAAACGACTTGCTGAGTACCAATGTACTCACGGCTTTATGCCCAATGTTGCTCAGTTGAGGAAGAGGAGTATCACCAGCAGGAGGTTCTAGAAGGAGAGTATTTCGACGACTTCGCGGATTAGGCTTCGTTCTCCACTCGATAGCCTGTGGGCTTGTCGATTGGCCACTACGTTTTATTTTGGATTTCCGCTGCTACTTTTGTTAAGCCTTCGGGCCAGTTTATTGTAAGCTTGACCATAAGGTCGTACCTTTTGAGATTTATCGATATTTGAGCTTTTCCTTTATTTTATCGTGTATATGGTTGTGATGACATCTATGTTTGACTGTGTGCACTAGCATGATCCTAGGACTAGTGCAGAATACACAGGGAGTCCGGATTTGCATATTCGGGTCTCGACACTATTCATGGGCCGGTACTGTTCATGTGAATAGTACCACGGCCGTACTGTTCATATGAACAGTACCTGTGAATAGTAACGCACCCCCTTTTATTAGATAAGTGCGGCCTCCCCAACCCCTATTTAAGGAGGTCGCGCCCTTTTAGTTTTCTTCGGATTATTCTGAAGAAATTATTCTACTTACCAGTCTCACCGCACGTCCGGTTGAGGAACCCCAACTTGTGAACTTAATCTTTATTCGCAATATAATTTCAGATTGCATCTTCTACTCTCTTGCTTGTATTCTCGATTCGCTTGCAGGAAATAGCCTTCTTGGCGAGGTCAACCGCGTTTGGCACGGTTGATAACCATCGGAGCAGTGGTGTAGTGATTGCGAGGGGATTGATCTGTTTTGGTCGAATGCCTTTGGATCATCAACGTCGTGTTCTTCACAATCGACTTATCAGTACCTCTCGGAAGATCGGGCAATTGTCACATTAGTTAGCATATAGTATTTCTTGTTGTACAAGTTGTGTAGATATGATCTTATCTTTCCATGTGTGGAGATATGATTTGATTGCAACTACCAAAGATATCCTCAGTTGTAATCCTTGTTGATATGCGGCAATATATATGTGATCACCATCAGTTTCTTTCTCTCTCAATCTACATGGTATCAGATTGGTTCTAACCTAGGACCTACCGTACCCTAACTCTGCTTCTGCATCTACCATAGGTGGCAACCATCCTTGCTCTCCTGTTTGTGTCTTCAACACCTCTGGCAGCCTCAACTAGGACACCTCTGGCACTCTCACCGTCAAAACATCCCCAGCCTTGGTCTCCCATCCATTATCTGCGGTGTAGGCCATGAATGTGGCTAGCATAAAAAGACTTTCATCCCAACTAGTCTTGATCTGAAGGCTTCGAACTACATGACGTGGAAAACTTTCCTCCTCGCCTTGGCTGGCAAGTTCAACCTCTTCCATCACATCGACGGTACTCCTCCAAACCAGGACGATCGTGACTAGACCTAGGAGGACTTCACTGTCCTCACTTATTGCACTAAGGCTCTCTTCCATGACAACATGGAGACTCACATGCTCTTCGTCAAAGCTGAGTTCACCTCCATGGTTCTGGGTGACCTCTCCATCACCACCTATTGCCAACAGCTTAAAACCCTGGTCAACTCTCTTCGTGATGTCGGGCAATCGGTGTCCGACCGATGTCTCATCCTCAACACCCTACACAGCCAACGAATGGTTCTATAATGTGGTGACCATCATCTCCATGCAAGTTCCCTTCCCCTCATTTGCATTCGCCCGCTCCTTGCTTCTTCTCCAAGAGATGCGTGGCATCAACGAGAGTAAGATCATGGTGACCATTGCCCTTCTCATTGCAGCCTCTAGTAGTGTCCATGACAATAAGGTTGATGTGGCCACTGCCCTCCTAATTGCCACTTCGAGCACTCCCACTGTGCCAACGGCCTGTACCAGTAACACTTCCTCTTCCAGTAGCAACAAGAAGAACCACAATAAGAAGAGCAAGGGCAAGGGCAACGGCGACCATGGTGGCACCTCCGCTATAGACACATCGACCCCTTCTGGTGTGTGGGTTTGTTTCAACCCATGGGCTGCACCAGCTGCGTAGCGCAACCCATGGTCCAAGCCATGGTGCCTCACCGTTAGTGCTGGTGTCCTTGTTCCTTGTCCATTTGTGTTGCTTTCTTAGGCCTACTACACAACATTCGCACCGATGACCACTTCACCTTCCCGGGATCAATCTGGCCTTGTCGTAGCCATGAACAATTTCTCCATGCATGCATTGTATGGCTGGATCAATGCGGTTCTACCTCTCACATGTTGGCCGATGATGGTATACCTCCCTCCCCTGTTTCCTCTACAACCCCCACTTTTGTCATTGTCAATAATGGCACGATCATTCCAACCTCTCATACTGGTCAAACGGTCCTACCATCACCTTTGTCCTCCTTTGTTCTCAATGACGTCCTTTTTGTCCCTTCTTTAACTCTTGTCCTATAGCATTTGACTCTTCTAGTTATTCTATCAGGGACCTTTGAACCGAGAGAGAGAGAGAGAGAGAGAGAGAGAGAGATTCTTAGCTGCAATAGCGACGGGGACCTCTCTACCTACTACCCTCTTACACCTACAACACCCTCTCATGCCTTCGTGTCTGTCTCTACACCTACGCATCTTTTGCATAGTCATTTGGGCAATCCCCGATCATGATGCCCTCGCCTCCCTCTAGAAGTCATCACATATTTTCTGTAATAAAGCAGATCGTTCCTTTTGTCATGCTTGTCAACTTGGCAAACATGTTCATCTGCTATTTTCTCATTCAAACACTGTTTCCATTATGCCGTTCCAGCTTGTTGATTGTGATTTGTGGACATCTCCTATTGAGAGACCATGTGAGATGTCACTGATCAATATGTGATGAACAACAACTGGCACCTTTGTTGAGTTGAATTTTGGTTTTACAAAAAGCTCCTCTATTTTCATTTTCGAAGATGGGGGCTATCTCATCGGTCTACAGGGATGGTCAGACCGTTGTGCCTAGGTGGTATGACCACCCTGGCCAGCATGGAGAGTGCGGTCAGAACAGACCACGATAGTTTTGTACAATTTTGGTGTTCCTAGGCCAAATTAATTTGAGGAATGGTTTGGGGATGAGTTTGCACAAGGTTTCACTAGAAATTGAGTTGTTAATCAAAACTAGATAGAGTTTTTTGAAATTTCTAGAGAGGGTCTATTTGGGGACTTAGCTGAGAGGAAGTGGTGGACTGACCGGACACACTATGGCGGTCAGATCGGTAGGGAGTTGGTAGTTTTGGAATTTGGGAGATTTTGGGAGGCTTGATCTTGGGTCGTCGATCATGGTTGTATTGCATTGAATGATATATTTTTTTGACTAATGTGAGCCAAGTACATGGAACTTGAGCTCAAAATGGTTGCTTGGTCTTTCGATACAGGTGACTTTGAGGACATAGTGGTCGGCAACAATAGACTGGGACTAGGTTGGAGAATTAAGGTCAAAAGTTGTTATGTAAGTACAGGTGAGGCTATATGACTCAAGTATGAGCTCAAAGAGGCCAAGGATCATGGTAAGTTGAGTTGGTGCATGTGGTGCACCAACTGACAAGGCTGGTATATATAGAGATGGTTCAAGGGAGAAAGGGGATGTGGTCCTGCAATGCTCTAGGACCAAACACATAGACATCAAGTACCATTTTCTTAGAGACCATGTGAAGAAAGGGGATGTTGTCTTGCACTTTTTTTAGTTAGAACTCCAGATTGCTGACATTTTCATAAAACATTTGGATTCTTCTTAGTTTTCTAATTTACGGGGAGAATTAGGGGTTATCCATCCTATGGGTCTGATGTGAGGGGGAGTTTGCCTTTCTTGCATGCATTGTAATATATTGCATATCTACCTTGGAGGCTTGTATTGTAATATAATTTAGAGCTTTATCCATTATCCATGCTCATATATTGTACTTATTCATGCCTGCCTTAATGGGCTTTCTGTATTATATTCCTGCATGTGTAGCTTTGCATGTGCTATGACTAGCATTATAAAATTGCTCAACTTGAACTAAAACACGTCGTGGCAAATTGTTTGAGAAGTGTAGCTTTATTGATCATTTGCTAATTCTTGCCATAGCAAAGTGCTTTGTTGAGTTATAAGTCTAACTCTAGCTTGGGTAGAGCTTTTTAGTTCCGTGGTGAAACATTTAGTAGCTCTTGCCTTTTCATTGCTTTAAATGATCTCAATTATGCTTGTAATTATATCTCAGCATTTCTTTCTCATGATACAATTTATCATTACACTTGGCATGAACTCAGGTGAGTTATGATGACAAATACCATTTTCCTAAGCTTCTTGTTGTGGTTGACAATAGCTTGAGATCAATCAAATTGGCTGAATAAACTTAATTCGAATTAGTTGAAGCTCAGAAGGCAATTGTAGATGGTTTCGAGTTTTGGACTTGCTTTATTAAGATAGGCCATACGAAATATAAATTTTAATTTATTTGAAGCTCAGGATGCAGTTGTAGATGGTTCCTAGTCTAGGACTTGCTTTGCTGAGATAGGCCACTCACATGTGAATTACAATCTAGACTGAAGCTTGGGGAAGTTGTAGATGACTCTTAGTCTAGGACTTGCTCTACCAAGATAACTCACTGATCTAGTCAATTGCAATGTTCAAATAGGCTTTTAGCACAAATGAGTCATTTTAGAGCTAATCAATATATTTCTTACTCGACTTAGAATCTTAGCTCATTTTGCACTCTACCATGTCATGAGTCAAATTTGGATATTTCTAGCTGTACTTGCGATTTTGAAACAGCTTGACATATGTTTAAATCATGTAATCACTTCTGGCTAATTGTGGCCTGCTTTGCTCTATTTGTTCTTACATGATACTGCAAGCTACCTTTCTTAAGCTTGGCTTGTTGAATACTTCCTTCATTGATTTGGATAATTTTCAAAGCTCCAAATCCAATTAAAAATTGAAATATCAAAAATAGTCATTCTTGCCTTTTAGTCTTTCCAGATTTCTTCCTTGCTTTCAGTTGATGAATTCATTGTCAAAGGGGGAGAAGTAGTGGCAAAAATGCATGATTTAGGCTAAGGTTAGGCTAAGGGGGAAGAGAATGGGATTTCTGAATTTTATGAAAAATCTTATTGGATTTTGTCATCATATCACCATGATCAAGATCAAATTGAATAATTGTTATTTCATATTGGATCTAGAGTGAGATTTTCCAAAGTTCAAGTGGTTTTGGAGTGCTCTTATTGAAAATCAGCTCGTAGTTTTTTCACTCTATTTTCTAGCTCACTTGGTCATTTTCAGCTTTTATTCCTATCTTGAGTGGAGTGTCTTTGTGCTAAGCTCTCTTCTATTTTCCTTCTATTTTTCAAAATTAACTTGACTTTGCATTTTTGGAAGTTTTGCCAATGTGTTCATCAAGAGGGAGATTGAGAGACCATGTGAGATGTCACTCGTCAATATGTGATGAACAATTGGTAGTTGAGTTGAAATTTGGTTTTACTAAAAGCTTCTCTATTTCCATTTTGGAAGTTGGGGGCGATTTAAATGGTTTGCAAGGCTAGTCAGATCAGTTGGTCTGATTGGCATGGAGAGTGCGATCAAATCGGCCTAGGATGGTTTCGTAGAAGTTTGGTGTTCCTGGACCAAACTAATATGAAGAATCGTTTGGAGATGAGTTTACACAATGTTTCACTGCAAATGGAATTATGAGGTAAAACTAGATAGAGTTTTCCTAAAATTTCCAAAGACAGTCTATTTGAGGACTTAGCATGGGGGGAAGTGGCGGTTTGACCGGCCGCACCATGGTGGTCAGATAGGTGCAGTCTAACCGGCATGGTGGTAGCAATCAGATCGGTAGGGAGTTGATGGTTCTGGAATTTTGGCAATTTTTTGGAGACTTGATCTTGGGTCATCAATCATGGTTGTATTGCATTTATGATGCATTGGTTTTACTAATGTGAACTAAGTGCATGGAACTTGAGTTCAAAATGGTTGCTTGGTCTTTGGATGTACAGGTGGCTTAGAGGACGTAGCGGTCGGTGGCAATGAACCGAGGTGTCGGACCCTAGAGCAACGACTCCTGGATCCTCTGTGTAAATTGCACTAGTCCAGGATCAATCTAGTGCACACCGTGGATAATAAAGATTCATATCATGCACAATGACATTTATTCATTAACTAAATATGGATCTGATGGCCAAAGTTTACATCAATGGTTCATAAACCAAAATTAAATATAAGCAACGGAAGAAAACCAATAAAGTAGCAGCCCATCCTGCCTGCCCACAGGCGAATAACTGTAAGACGTGGCCTACTCATCGTTATTCTCTCTAAAGTTTATGAAGTCCTTCTCTAAAAATAGTGAATGAAGCAACATGAGTACATAAAGTACTCCATAAGTTACACTAGGAAATTTAATAGAGTTAATACATGCATAAGGGTTGACAACGGAAGGCATAGTAGGGTTAGTTGAGCATAAAGCATAATTGAGGTAAATACTATAAATAGATTCAAAAGCTGAATTTCATACAATAGATAGAAATATCAAATTAACAAAAAAATATCATTAGTGCAAGTTCCGACCAAACACTAACCTATTCATAGGTGTCCCACCTGGTCCATCTTTTCTGAAAGATCTTATACAGATTCCATCCATCCATATGTTTTTTAATATCCCATAGATTCCATCCATCCATAGGCCTTTTCAAAAATTATTTTAAAAAAAATCAAAGTCTAATATATGAAAAACTTTACTCAGCTTGCCCATAATTGTGGGCACAACTATCCAGGATAGTTTTGACACTCTGTAGAGGTTATACAGCTTTACCCATAAGATATGATTATCTCATATTGTCGGCCATTACACGCTTCCATAAACGTGCGACTGAGAAAATCATAACAAGGCCTTTACAATGCTAAGCCTTCAATCTGGTCACGTTGCCACTAAGGTTTCACCACAACATAAATCCACATGTTGGAGCCCCCTCTTGTGCCGTGTGAAACTTCTCATGGCCTACGCCATGCTCACATTCAACCTATAGCGAGACCAAAGTTGGGACCTCACAAATTAGTTAGCCAGGACTGTCCTATACCAGCCTTATGGTAATACGATATGGCTTTGCAACAGTAGCTCACAGACCGATCCTTAACTTGACTTAGACTCAAACCACATACCTCTTATGCCTGACAATCAACATTGTGTCACCGAACAACAATACATGCCAGCACCCACCACCTAACCATTAGTCTAGGTCCAAACCAAGTTTTATATTTTACTTTAAAAATATTCCATATACTTTCTTGACTCACCGAAGTCAAGAATACATTTTAGAAAATCATTGTTCTGAAGTGAAACAAATATTCTCACTTAAATCATTCTACGCATGGCTAAGCTATTCTATAAAATTTCTAGTTAATACTATTGTACTACCTAGGTTTTCATCTAAGGAATCAAGGCATAAGGAAGTTCAATATTAAATTTGGCCATACACAAAGGATTTGGATATAACTATAATTTAAATTGAATTTAAACTCGGTTTGAATAAAAGTACGCATGTATAATAATTTTAATAATAATATAAATAATTTAAATTACTGGGAGCAACATGATCAAAGGTATAACTTGCCTTGCTTCGAAGTTTGCTGAGGTTCGCCAATGTTATACTCTCTGGAATAGTCATAGTCTACACGTAAAAAATCAGAACAAACTAAACTCAAATAAAATCCAAATAAAGTCCAAAAATTATAAAATATACACTAGGAGATAAAATATGACTTTAGATGAATTTAGAAATTTGAATGGGTCTAATTGGAGTTAGGATGAACGAGAACGACTTCCCGTAAGGTACAATATTTGTGTGTGCTCGAAACCATAGTCGAATCAATGGTTGAAGTTGCGGAGGTCGAAGTTGAAGACAAAGACTCCAAGTATGGGTGAAGTTGAAGTTGAAGATTCGGTCGAAGACCCGATCAGAACTGTACCATGGTCGAAGAACACTATAGCAATCAAGAACAAAGGGTAGTCGGAGTCGAGCGGTCGAAGAGATTGGAGGGTTCAGAGAGATCGGAGGGTGCGGAGGTTAAAACGATCCAATAGCTATGGTCGGCTCAAAGACGGAGGTCGAAGTCGAAGGCTCCGAGATCGAAGGTGGAAGGCTGGAGTCGAAGGTTGAAGATTGGAGTCGAAGTCCCCGAAGGTCAAAGTCAAAATCGGAGTCTTCGAAGATCGAAGTCTTTGGGGTTGAAGGTCGAAGTCAAAGTTGAAGGCTCCGAGCAGTCGGAATCTAAGAAGCCTCCAAACGGTCAGAGTCTAAACAACCTCTAGATGGTGGAGTCTAAAGAGCCTCCGGACGTCGGAGTCTTATTAGGCTCTGAATGTCGGAGTCTAAGAATCAGATAGCTAGGAGAGGTCAAAAGTTATCTTCGTACTCGGTGGTCGAAGTCGTGATCGACTTCGAGTAGTACTCGGTAGTTGTGTGGCTGCCACATGGGTTAGGTACGGACATGGCTTGCCAAGTAGGTAAGAGAAGGGAAGGGCTTAGTAGAGGCCATTAGATGGGAGTCAAACGGTGATGATGCATGGAGAAGTTTAGACAAGCTAAAAAAATTTAGAAGAGTTCGGATAGTCCGTTTGGTCCTAAGGGATGTTCGGACCATCCAAACGGCGACGGGTAGGGATGGCAGTGCGGCACACAAAGCTTGTGGGCTTGCTGGCGGTGCGGGGCATGGCGGCGGTTGGCGAGGGGCGCAAAAGAGAGGGGACTGCGAAGAGTGCGCTGGTGCTCTTGTGCAATACCGCAAGTGGATGGAAGGTGGTCGGCTTCGAGATGAAGCGGTGGCGCAACTCGAGCGGCGGTGGCGACAGTGTTCCGGTGGTGATGAGGCTCAGCCAAGAGGCAGTCAAGAAAATCCAAAATTTACAAAATATATACTGAAATGCGTGAAGTCAAGAGCGGTCATGTAAGTTCGGGTGAGGCTATATGGCTCAAGCAAGAGCACAATGAAGACAAGGATCGTGGTGTGAGGAGTTAGTGCATGTGGTGAGGCAAGTGATACGGCTGACGCATGTGAGACAGTTCGAGGAAATGCAATGCGTGAAGATGTGATGGGTAGTTATTAGACACTATGAGTGACTGACATGTCGAAGCATGCTGAGATGCTTTGAAGTGAAGGCAATGACAAAGTAAAGGGAAGGTGCTTGAAAGCTTGGCCAGGGGTATTTTTGTAGATGGCCAAATGCCGGAGTTGGTGGCTTCATCAAAACAATAGTGCAAGGAGGCATGAAAAAGAAATAGTTTAGGTCAAGGATAGCTAGAATTGCAAGTGGATCAATTCCTAAGGCATTAGCCGGTTGAGTTTTGTAAGCGCTTTAAAAAGAATGCGTGTGTAAAACCCATATTAATTGGGGTTTGCGTGTGTCGGACCTGATTTTGCAATCCAGAATTCTCTGTGATTCCATCGCACTATTCCCTAGATACATCACTGAACATCAAAGTACATATCGTGTGGAAGCGTAATTATAATAGAGGACTTACATATGGGCTAATCAGGCCGAACACAACAAAAGCAGCAGTAGAAACGAAGCACATTGGTGGGACCCACAAAACATGCCCACAGGCAGCCAACTAGGGGTTGCGACCTAGTTCTCGGCCTTTTTGTCTTCATCATCATCATGACTTAGCGCATTGCTGAAGTGCAGCGATCCGACTCCTAATTCTGGATTTTGTGAGTGAGCGAGGGTGAGCACACAATCCACCGTGCACCGCGAGCAATACACAGTATGCAATTAATTAACAAGCATGGCTCAGATTGTTTTGTTTGGCTGAAATTGGTTTTTAAATACAATACATGAGAAAATCCCTAAGACCTAGCATTGGACCAAAATCATAGCATTTGAAAAAGAAGTATATGATAATAATAATGGCACAGATTTCGTCCTCCTCTACAGGTCACCTGCACTGCATATTTATTCTTCAGCATTATAGTCGCATACCTTATCACTGGGATGACACCTAGGGCAATATAAAATCAGGACTGTCCATCGTCCACCATTTTTCTTTCCCAGCACCTCCCACAAAATTTGTTTTTGAAATAGAACTATATCTGAGTTAAGTTGCCATGTCCACCCTTGACCGTGGGCACGGCTATTCGAATTGTTTTGACTCTGTAAAGTTTGTATACTTTCACCACAAGAGACAATCCGCTCGTTGCTCCGCATGATTCCTCAGTCATGCAGTTGAGTAGATCATCACAG
The DNA here is from genome assembly GCA_036346265.1 of Melocanna baccifera. NCBI lineage: Eukaryota > Viridiplantae > Streptophyta > Magnoliopsida > Poales > Poaceae > Melocanna > Melocanna baccifera. The sequence continues at coordinate 14,721,130 of CM070692.1, read as the reverse complement.
TGACCTTTCAAAACTACCTGGTCTCGGGATCTCATCTCACCCTATGGGTCGTTCCCATTTGCGGTGGGTCCCATACGTTGCGTGGGATGTTAATCATTATTACTAGCACCTCTAGGCTCCGCTCCCCATAGTGCTAGTAAGACAGAAAAAAATCACCCTTCCTGTTGGTGTCCCTTTAGCCACAACAGGCCCTGGCATTCTAGCATTCAGCCAAGGTTCGATAGGTCTATTCAGCCAAGTTGCATTCTAGCATTCTAGCATTTAGCCACAACAACTTGTGAGATAAGTCCGAGGTTCGATAGGTCTATTCAACCAAGTTGCATTTTGCATACTTGTGTCTGTATTGTTTTACAATCGGAGGTCATGACCCGATTCGGTCTTTTGGTTATTTGGGTGGTTGTACCACATTCCACACACTCTTGCACTCCAATGCACCCTGCCCCCGAACCATCCGCTCAGATGTATAAGCAATTGAGGATTTTGGGGGCATAAAATAATGATCATTTTAAAAATACACGACCATTTCCATGTATAACTTTTTTCCCAAAATCATTCTTGTAATTGCATATGATGTTAGGGGTAGTCAGGCACCAACGTTATCCAATGCTAAGCTATAAGCATAATCGTAATTTATTTTGGAAGGGTTAGACTTATAATTTTTCCTAGGGAGACAACAAAGTTCACTGTTTAATGTGCCAGGAAGGTATAGTATTGGCACTTAAATAAATGGCAGCTAAGTACGGTATTAAAACAGACATAAGATTTCACACAAAATAACAGCATGTAGTTTAATAATTTAAATGTAAATAATTTGCGAAAATGGGGATTCAAAATGATCAAAGTATTGACTTACCTGGCGTGGTTTACCGCGATCTTGAGCTCACCCAAAGATTTCTCGCTTGTTAATCTCGAGCTTCCGGTCTTCATCTTTATCAGGATCTTGGTCTTGCTGGATCCACTGACCCTCCATGGTTCCAATTTCTAGTTGCATGCTAAACAATGGAATCCAATAAACGCAAATAACTCAAGATGGTCCAAATAAACCCAAATAAACTCAATTTTAGCTTTATTATGTGTTAAATGGTGATTTTAGGTAGGATTGATTGGGCGCGGAGACTTGACGGAGTCAACGGGGTTGGAGAGGAGCGATGAATGGCAAAAAGAAAGAGGAAGTATTATGGCAGGAGGAGTATTCACAAGAATATTCTACTTCGGGTTCAAAGATGGCTTGACATAGTCGCTTGTAGAATACCATGGCTCGACCCATTTTATTTAATAATTTCTTTTATACTTTATATTTATTAAGTAAGTTTCATGAGTCAGGTTAGACCTATAAATAGGTGCATGAATTCAGCTGAAGAGTATTTTGTCGAGCGTTAACATTTATGAATTAGGGCACTAGTTCTATACATGAGGTGTATCGATTTAACTTATTATATTAATTTTAGAGTTCGTGTTTGTGACATTTCACGCTATGATATTTCATGTGCTTCTTAATTTCCAATTAATCAAGTGGTTAACTAAATGATTAGCTCGCTAGTTCCTTAAAGCGTAGGATCATTTAATTATATAGGTGGTATTATTTACTAATGTCTGTTGCTAATAGGCAATTTCTAGAATTAAAATGCGTTATGATCAAAATGCCACTCTAGACTTATTCTACGTATCACTTAAAACTTTTGGTTACGACCTAAAGACGTATTAGCGAGTTGTCCTAATTAAGGTCTAGCTAATTGGCCCTATCATCATATAATTGATCAAATTGTAAATTAGCAAGATCATTTTAATGAATAACCAACGATGTATTTAGGCTTCTATTACAAACACTTATTGAGACCATGATTGACTTTCAATTCTACATAACTATTTTCTAGGGGACCATCAATTTAAGGTGGGTGCTTCAATTTAAACCCTAGTAGTATATTTGTTAACCTTCTCGCCCCAATTAGGCATTGCTTGCCCTAAGTGGCTTTGATTATTATTTACATTCGCACCTAGTTATATTTTATCATCGCCTTTAACTTTAAGCATGTATTTAAATTTGAGTGGCAATGCAATTGGCCAAGTATCATAATTTTTACCTTAATAATCTTTTAAAACAGTGTTTGGATAATACCCAGATACTTATATAAGGTTATACGCCAATATTTTCCTTCCTTAGATTTTGAGTTTGAAATGAACATTGAATTATTTTTTAGATTTATTTAGTTTAAATTTTTGTGGCTTAATACTTAGATAATTTAATCCTTGTAAAGTAATCAGTTTCTCCATCATGGTTAACATGAATTTTTAGCAAATTTTAAACCTCTAATCTTTTTATTTTATTAGAAATTTATTTGATTTTCAACAATTTCTTCCTATTACTTATCATATATATATATATATATATATATATATATATATATATATATATATATATATATATATATATATACACACACACACACCCATAACTAGATTATATACCATTATACTTTTGTTTGAGTTTATGCTAATTACTTATATTAGCTACTATTGAAAAGGATTTTCATGACATTTAAATTTTAATTATCTATAGTTTACACAATATACAAACAAGGCTTACTTTTACTTAAAAGATGAATTAATGTGTCACAAGTTGTTAATTTAGATTGCCTCTTTAATTAAGAAAAATGGGCCTACATGCCGTACACCTCAAGGAATTGAAGTCTTCCCATTTAACAGAGAGAAAAGTAGGGGGGCTTTGTGGAGCAAACAGGGGGCGGCGGTGCAAGCCCCTGGCGTCGGTGGCGATGGTGTGATGAGGACATCACTTCTACTGATATGAACACTCCTCCTACTGCTTCCATGAATGATGGGCAAGGTCTAATTACTCGGGCATGTGCTCGTCAACTCAACTATCAGGTCAACTTGTTTTTAAAAGTCAATAATATTTTCGCTGAGAATTTGATACTTCCTAAGACTTGTGATTTTCTTGTTATTAAGAATCATGGAGAGGAACATATTAAGGACTTCACCTAATTCATCTATTTCCACCAATTTGACTGCATTCATCAAGTCTACTTCATCAGATTGATGATTTTAGGCTTATTATCTATGGTGTTGTGACACTTTTTGGGCCGAGGGTCTTGTATCAATACTTAGACTATTTGGGCCGGTACTACTCATAGGCCGGTACTGTTCATGTGAATAGTATCATGGCCGTACTGTTCACTTGAACAGTACCTATGAATAGTACCACACCCCCTTTTATTAGATAAGTGCGGCTTCCCCCTCCTTTATTTAAGGAGGTCGCACTCTTTTAGTTTTCCTTAGGTTTTTCTTAAGAGATTATTCTGCTTAGCAGTCTCACTGCACGTCTGGTTGAGGAACCCCAACTTGTGAACTTAATCTTTATTCGTAACACAATTTCAGATTGCATCTTCTACTCTCTTGCATGTGTTCTCGATTCGCTTGCAGGAGATAGCCTTCTTGGTGAGGTTAACCGCGTTCGGCAAGGTTGATAACCATCGGAGCAGTGGTGTAGTGATTGCGAGGGGATCGATCTGTTTTGGTCGGAGCCTTTGGATCATCAATGTCATGTTCTCCACAATCGACTTATCAGTATCTCTCGGAAGATCGAGCCATCATCACAGTATGGCAAGGTAGGGTTGTAGGCTTGACGACGACGGGTGAAATGGGGTTCTAGGGAAGTAGGGAGCCTCGGGGTGGCGGTGCACTAGCCGGAGCGGCGTCGGGAGCCAGCGGGCGGCGGCTCCAACAACCGGCGGCGGGCCAAAACATGAAGTGGCGATGACGGTAGAGAAAGGGAAGAAAGAAAGGGAAGAAAGAAGAGGGGCATGAGCAGGAGAAGGGTGCCAGGAAGCTTACAAAGCATTTGGTTGAGCTGGAGAGGCACCAGAGGAGGCCGACGATGGGAGCCCGTGGCGGTGGCGGGTGGTCATCGTGGGCGGCTCACCGGAGGGGAAGAGGGCCAAAATTGGTGCTGGGGATAGCTTCGAGGGGTAGCAAGGATGCTCCAGACCAGTGGAATTGGAGGGGCACTCGTCGGAGCGTGGACGACGACGGTGACGGCGCTTTTCGGCCGGCGAAGGGGAAGAATGGCCTTGCGGTGAGCCTTGCCCTGAGGAAATCAAATCGGCCGCGGGGGGGAGTCCCTATGTGGATAAGGCGCGCCGTGATGCGGGTGGAGTAGGGGAGGCTTCGCCGGAGCGGTCGGGGGTGGTGGCGGCCGACGCACGGGTGAGGCGGAGAGGGGGAAAAGGGGAAGGCACTAGGAGGGGAGGGCGAGCTCGGGGCTTCTTTATAGACGGGGTTGAAGGACCGTGCGGTTGTTATAGCTGGTGACCGGGGAGCAGCGCGCGGAGTGGCCAGGGTGCACGGTCGGCATGGGCGATGGAGCTGGCGCAGGGCGATGCGTGGGTGACGGCAGAGCGGGGTTGGGCGCGGAATGGGCAAGGCATGGGTGTGGCAGAGCAGGACGCAGGGCATGGCAATGAGACGCAGGTATGGGCGGGCGACGTGGGGAGGTAGGCCGAATGGGGAGGACAGCAGGGAATAGGGGGGCGGTGCGCGCACAAGAGGGGAAGTACTGAGCGCACGGGTGGGATGAGGAAAAGGAAGAAAGGAGGGACAAGGAGAGGTGGGCTTGCGTGGAAGTGAGGCAAAAGGGAGAGGAAGGAAGGGGAGAAATTGGAGATTGCCCAATCGGGAAGATTAAATAAACTGAGACTTCTGACTTTAGTATAAGCTTAATTTAAAATCAAATTACAACTTGTATTTTATTTTATTTTAATTTACTTTTGAAGTTAATTCTTGAGATCGAAAACTTGGTTCAATGCTCGAAGCACGTTTTGAATTTCGGAATTGTCGAGCTTCGAAAAGTAGTGTTTAATTTTGAAATTTAAATTTTATGTGGGAGAATTTGATGGGAAGGTAGGAAGATTGACTTTGATTTTAAAAACTTCGTTCTTGATCTTAGGGTCTAATTTCACCCTTTTGTTTTACTATCTTACTTCCGATTTTAGTTTTTCATATATTGCATTTTAAATTATTTTGTATTTGTTATATTTCTTTTATCTTTATTATCTTTACCTGGGAGTTATGCTCTAATATTAATTTTCATAACACAATATCGGGAAAACTCAAGAAAAAATTGCAGGAAAAATTTGAATGCCAATAAGATACAAATAAAAGTTTTAAATTCTTTGCAATTTTGCTCATTCAAAATTTCAGGACGTTACAGTGTGTTCCCTGGTTTCTTGATGGGTTGGACCTATTAAGGGGTGTGTATGCTAGTTATTTAGTGGGGAAGAGAGGAGGTGGCTAGCGCCAAGTATTCTAGGGTTAGAATTACATCTTCTACCTTTGTCTCCTTCCATGGCTGCAAGACAGAAAGTTTGAGAGAGGGAAAGAGTGGTGTTGTGGCTGCACCATGAGCTTGTAAACATCTTCCTCTACTGAATCAATCAAAGCTTTATCTCAATTATATTCTTGTTTGTGTTATTGCTTGGCTTTGCTTTTTCTTGAGCTTGATCTAGATTTCTTATTTGTGTTTGTTTTAGCTCGATCCCTTCTTGATTTATCTTTCTATTACATGTGATTGATCTAGAAGTCCTCGTGCCCTAAATCCTTACGAGCAAGAAGTAATTTGTTCTATAGGGTTTTGGGGTGTTTTTGTGACCTAGATTCAATTCTCTTTGATTCACTGGACTTAAGCCCAAGAACCTAATGATTCTTGTTTGGTTTAGGTTCCTGTTGACTCAAGTCTTGTACATATTTGAAAGTGTTTGGATGATATTTGGGAAAGTTCTTGACATTTGAGCTTTTGTTTTGAGAGGTTTTCAGATAGGGAACAACGGACCGATCAGACTGGCCTACTGTGTTCAAACCGGCCACTGGCCTACTGTAATGCCCTAAAACGTCATTTCGGCATCCTTGGATTTGCTTGGCAGATTCGCGGAAGGTGGGTGTGGGGTTGCAGAATTATTTAAAATACCAATGAAAGGAATTTTGTTTATGGGCTGCTAGGGAGGGAGGCTAGCCACCTTGGACCTAAGCTAGCCCATTAAGGCCTAGCCGGCCCCTACCCCCTATTTAAAGCCTAGCCGCCCTACCCCCCATTAAGGCCTAGCCGTCCCTTACCCCTCTCCATTTAAAGCCTAGCCACCCCCTTTTCCTCCCTCCCATGTGCCTCTACCCCTTTTGCTCCTCAAATCTTCCTTGTTGCCCTGCTGAAAAAAGAGAGGAAGGAGAAGGGAAGGAAGGAGAGGAAGAAAGGAGGAGGAGGAAGGAGAGGAAGAAGGGAGGAGGAGGGAGGAAAGGGATTCTCATGTGAGATGGGATCGGATGAGGCTTGACAAGATAAAAAAACAAGGGAAAGGAATTAAGCCCAAATAGCCCAGTTAAGCAAACCCTAGGTGCTGCTTATTTAGTTCCTGCGCCGCAACCTTCTTGCCCCCACACCATCTATTTTTATTCTTTCCAGCACTATTTAGTTTTCCTCGGCCATTTCTACCCGTGGTGCTTGCTCCTTTGCTATGTGTGGAGTTCGGCCGCCGTGGGCAGTCTCAGAGCCACGCGTTGTGTCCACCGAAGCGTTGTTGTTGGGTGCACGAGAAGACATCAGAGCCCATGTGTTCTAGTGGAATTTCAAGAGAGAGAATCGAAGTCAACTTGGTAACTAGAGCTCTACTTTGTACATGAATCTCTAGATTAGAACAGTAGCCATTGCAAGTCTACACTAGTGACTAGAAGTGAGTGACTAGAATTGAGAACGTCACTTTTTTTGTATTGTTTCAATCAGGCTTGATGGATGGGTAAATAGTGGTAATAATGATGTGATTTGTCTTTGTTTTTTTTAAAGGGTAGATCCCAGATTTAGAGAGATGATGTGAGTGTTCGTTCAGAAAAAAATAGATTAGTTTGGTCTACAATACTATTGAACTATTTTTACGTGTTCTCTGACTAAAATTTGAAAATTTCACCTACTAAAGAGTTATAGAGAATTTCAATATCTTTCTATAGAATTTTTGTTCATGTCAATCAGAGTAGTATATTGTGAGATATGAATTTTACAAACCGGCTGTTCAATATATATGTCGTGTTTCGGCAGTCTATAGTACATTGTAGATTAAGAATAGTAAACTAGGTAATCTGGAAATATAGTCAACATGAACATTGTAGGTAATTTCTTAAGGTTTCTAGAAAGTCTAAGAACATGATTTTTACATTATTAGATTACAAGATATGAATTTTGGGAGGCTGCTGTCCAGAAGATGACAGATCTGTCTTCTGGGTTAAAATCGGGGATTTAAATGGTTTAATCAGAGGTTTTAGCCAACTAAGAAAACGTAGAGAATTTTGTGTAGATTTTAGAACTAGTATGATTTGCTATTTTATGATGTAGGAGTTGATAATTATTGAAAATATGAATACCAGGACATCAAGGGGATTGCCCGTAAAGGGAGAAAAGAGTGGTTTTGGGAAGCGTGTAGGAACGTTGTCGATTACTTAATGTCTTGTACTGCTATGGAATGTATTGATATTAGATATTTTCTGTAGGAGGAGTAGCTTCGGGTGTGTTGCCATCTTCGAATATTTTCGATCGACGCAATTAAGAAAAAGGCAAGTGCATGGTAAAATAGTATTCAAGGGTTTGAGCTTATTGTTTGTTTATGAAATTCTTTGCCTTGATGATTCGTATGATAATACTTGTTCTCAAATTACTCTTATGTTTATGGTACATTAGTGAATATGGTAATTGATTAACATTGTTGATTAACCAATGTAAAGAGATAAACATTGCATTGCACTTTGAGTAGTCATTATACATAGTGTTGGGCTGAGACCTTGGATGAAAAAGGACAGGGCGACCCTATGTGAAAATGGACACGGCCAAGCATATGATAAAGTGTTGACTTGAGACCCTATATGAAAAAGGACAGGGTGACCCTGTATAAAAAAGGACAGGGCAGAGGTATGTCATCGATGGGTGAACACCTAGCTATACCGGTATATACAGAAGGACAGTTTGAGTCTTGAGTATTACATTCATAGAAGAGAGACATATGTGAGGAACTTGATGATAAAGAGCATGTGATGATGAGACAATGGTGAACTAATCGGATATGTTAAATTGACGCTTACCTTGTTTATTATTCTGCTTTGTACCTGTTGAGTCATGGACTCACCCTTGTTTATTTGTTGTGTCTAGGTGATCGTTGAAGGTGCCATGCATGGGATGGAGTAGCACATGGATGTTTGCACTTTATAGCTCTTCACTTCACTTAGCAACAAATCACCTTTGGTCATGAACACTTTAGATTTACTCTCTTTAATAATTGGTTAAGTTATGGATTCCCTTAGCTCCTTATTGTCGTATTGTTGCTAGATAATTTGTTATTTGTTTCAGTCCCTTATGCCATTTCTGGTAAATATTTGGTTCATAATAAGTTAAATTTAAGACTTATCATGTTGCTGAAATTTATACTTAGGTTCATGTGGAATGTAGTTCTTGATATCTAAACATCAGTAATACCTGTTTATAGGTTAAAATTGGTAAAAGTAGTGATTGTAGGTGACTGTTAGTGATATGCCCTAGAGGCAACATGGAGATGTTGTATATCACATACTATGTTTATGATACATTACTTTGTTCCTTGAAATAGACATTATCATTATTGATTAATGAGTATGTGACTTATTCATGAGACTCTTAATGCTAAAATGTTGCTATTTCTAAATGATCCCTGATCATATATCATATGAGGAACAAATATGATTTAAAGACAAAGATCAGCATATGTATTGATTGATGATTATGTCTCATGGATCATGGTATGGTGATACCAAATCAATAATATAGACATGTGTTAGTGAACATATGTTGGATAGACCTGCCATGAGACACTGCAGAGATTCCATGTGTCATCAGTTGGTCTCAAGTAGTGTTTATGTAGAATCCTTAGACTTGAGATCATCATGGTTCCCAACATGAGTAGTAGCTTATTTTGGGACTACCAAACACTACTCCGTAACTGGGTAGTCATAAAAGTAGTCTTCGGGTTTACCATGAAACATGTAGTGGGATGTGAATGATCAAGATAGAATTTGCCCCTCCTTATGGGAGAGATATCTCTGGGCCCCTCGATGTAATGGATTATGAAAGTGCATGGCCATGCCAAGGTGATTGAGGAGTCAATCACAAGTTTATAATCCATCACGGAATCGAGAGAGTGATTGAGCTATTAAGAGGATAACACAGGTCTCGCCTTGAGCTCAATCTATATCGTGAGGCAAAGGGATTCGTACATGAGAGAACATTACAGGTTCAGCCGATATGATCTTTACGTATACTTTGGGGTTAATATGTCTTACTAGAGGCCGCTATTAACAGGGTGACCGGAAAGACGTTTCCGGGTCACGACCAAGTATATGTGAACCTACAGGGTCGCACACTTAACGGGTTGGAACACTAATTCGAATATGATTTGGATATGGGCTCAATTCGGATAGAGATCCGAACAGACTCCTATTGGGCCTCGGTCCGCAAGGCCCAAGTGAGGTGGTCTATATATGGAGGCGAGGGGCTGAGGGTCACGCACCAGAAAAACCCTAGCGTAACCCTAGCCGCCACCTCCCGAGCCAAACCCTAGCCGCTCACGAGTGCTAGTACACTCGCGATCGGCATTCCAACCCCGGACGTGTGGATACCGGTGGAGGAGCTGCTCGTTGCGGTGTTGATCGGCGTCAACAACCTACAGATTGGATCCACTCGTGGTGTGGTTGATTGCGTGGAGGAGACGATCTGTTCGGGACGATCGGCTAATTCCACTACTACCTCGACGCGCGTGGTTCGATCGGCTTCTCCAACTCTTCTTCTGCTGCACTGCGCGTCTAGTGGTAACGATCCATGATTCTTCCTTAAGCATGATGTCCTTGTGTGCGCGGTAGAAAAATTTTGTTTTCTGCTTTCGTAGCCTACGCGCATTCCTTCAGTGACATCTTGGGTTGTTGTTAGAATAGGGTGTTACAATTCCTCTCTGTTTTAGAGTGTTCTCGGGCTTTTGATTCATCGTTAAAGGGTGCTCATCTAGGGGAATCCGACGATTAGCTCTTAATCGTTGTTCTGCGCGTGGTCAGTTTGGGCAGCGCATCTGTTCGGGTGGTTTAGGCAACCAAGATGATTTTTTTAGTGGAATCCATGAACATAAAAGTTGTAGAAGACGCACTGATCTAGCTTTTGTTTTTTTTAGAATTTTCGGAAAAGTGGTTTGGGCACAGTAGAGGTTGGAAGTCCATTGTGTAGTAGAGCTGGTTTAGGTTTCAGTTTCTGTCGTAGGCAGATTCAGAGGCTCTAATGCTTTTTATGAATTTTCTTATAATAATGAAAGTTGTAGATAATGTAGTAATCTAGCTTCTAGTACAATTTTATAAATGTTAGAGCAATGTACTGTCGGTGGTGGTCTGTATAAGTTCGCTGCTCAAAACTCTGTTGCAGTTCTGTCCTCTGTGTTCCGTTGCAAATTATGACCTTTTTATTGCCGAATAAAATTATGATGTCTTCGTGATAGTTGTAGATTTTATTCTATAAATTTCAAAAATGTTATTTGTTGCTGTGGTTTATCAAGTGGATAAAAAGATACAAAAAAGACAAGCAGCGCTGCTGTAGTGAACTGAGCGTGGGATCGATAGTTTGAAAGGAAGTTATCGGGTTTTGGGCGTAGTGGTGTTTTATCTTTCTGTTGAAAATATTATATTGTGATTTTGTGCTGAGTGGTGACTTGTGAACAGTTGACTTCGCTCCTAACCATGCTTGAGCCTTTCGCCCCTTCGGTAGAGGCAAGCAAACGTAGTGGTTGTTATTACAGTTTAACTTGTTAATTTTACTATCTTCACTATAATAACTGATTGTTTGGTTATTACTCCACCACTAAATTGAGATGTCTTGCTGTGCTATATGCCTTATTTTATATATTGTTGTCCATATGGTTATATTCCTAAAGAATCAATCGTGGCCATATCATGTATGTCATGGCATATCATTTGCATTGAAACTATATCACCGCATCTAGCCGCGACTGTACCGGTACAATATCGTACATTACGGTACTACGATGCACACTCTTACGTTGTCAGGTAAGAGTCTAGTGGATCATTTGCATATATATGCATTTTATGAGGATCATCATATATTGCCGTAGTACGATGCACACTCTTATGTTGCCAGGTAAGAGTCTAGTGGATCATTTGCATACAAATACATTTCATGAGGATCAATCTTATTCAAAGATTTTAAGTGGTATTGGCTCGTGAGAGTTACTTATGGATGGAGTGGTTTCCTTGTGGTTACTATGGTTGTGGATATGAATGAGACTAACGAGGGTTAAATACTAGTGTATCATTATTGGTAGTAGTTATGGTTGTGGATATGAATAGGATAATGATGTTTAAAAACTAATTCTCTGCCGTTGTTGGTAGCAGTTGTGGTTGTAGATATGAATAGGCTAATGAGGTTTAAATACTAATGCTTTATCGCTATTAGTAGTAGTTGTGGTTGTGGATATGAATGAGGCTAATGAGGTTTAAATACTAATGCTTTATCGCTGTTAGTAGTAGTTGTGGTTGTAGATATAAATGAGGTTTAAATACTAATGCTCTACCGTTATTGGTAGTAGTTGTGGCTGTGGATATGAATAGGCTAATGAGGTTTAAATACTAATGCTCTACCGTTGTTGGTAGTAGTTGTGGTTGTGGATATATTCGCTAATGAGATTTAAATACTAATACTCTACCGTTGTTGGTAGTAGTTATGGTTGTGGATATGTATAGGATAATGAGGTTTAAATACTAATGCTCTACTGTTGTTGGTAATAGTTGTGGTTGTAGATATGAACGAGATTAATGAGGGTTAAATGCTAATGCTTTACTGTTGTTGGTAGTAGTTGGATTGTGGATATGAATAAGGCTAATGAGGTTTCAATACTATACTCTACCATTGTGGTAGTAGTTATGGTTGTGGATATGACTAAGGCTAATAAGGTTTAAATACAAATATTCTACCGTTGTGGGTAGTAGTTGTAGTTATGGATATGAATAGGCTAATAAGGTTTAAATACTAAGCTCTACCGTTATTGGTAGTAGCTGCGGTTGTGGATATGAATAAGGCTAATGAGGTTTAAATACTAATGGTCTACCGTTGTGGTAGTAGTTGTGATTGTGGATACGAATAAGGCTAATGAAGTTTAAATACTAATGCTCTACCGTTCTTGGTTGTAGTTGCGGTTATGGATATGAATAGGCTAATGAGGTTTAAATACTAATGCTCTACCGTTTTTTTTGTAGTATTTGTGGTTGTGGATATAAATGAGGCTAATGAGGTTTAAATACTAATGCTCTATCGTTGTTAGTAGTAGTTGTGGTTGTGGATATGAACGAGGCTAATGAGGTTGAAATACTAATGCTCTACCGTTGTTGGTAGTAGTTGTGGTTGTGGATATGAATCGATAATGAGGTTTAAATACTAATGCTCTACTGTTGTTGGTAGTAGTTGTGGTTGTGGATATGAACGAGGCTAATGAGGGTTAAATGTTAATGCTTTACCGTTGTTGGTTGTAGTTATGGTTGTAGATATAAGTAAGGGTAATGAGGTTTCAATACTAATGCTCTACCGTTGTGGTAGTAGTTATGGTTGTGGATATGAATGTGGCTAATGAGGTTTAAATATAATGCTCTACCGTTGTTGGTAGTAGTTGTGGTTGTGGATATGCATACGCTAATGAGGTTTAAATTCTAATGCTCTACCGTTGTTGGTAGTAGTTGTGGTTGTGGATATGAATGAGGCCCTTGAGAATTAATGGTTAATGCTTTATCATTATATCGCGAGGCGTTAATTGATGTTTAACTATTCGTAGTTTAATTAACTTGTTAAACAGTTTGCTTGCTGAGATTTTATCTCACCCCTATTTTTTCTTCTAGGTGATCCTTGAGCATGTTTGGGGAGTGTAGAGCAGTACGTCACCATCACACAAGTCTTCATGCATTTTGCTGTAATAAGTTAGAGGATTTTATTAATTGTTTCATTCTTCTAGTTGTTAAGCAATATAACTTAATGATGTTAAATCGTGGTTGGTTTTAATGAAGTTTGAGCAATCAAAGCTAGTTGGTAAAGGATGTTGATGTGCAGTTATATATTTTTTATGCTATTTTATGGGCTCCCATTATATGTTATCTAGTCATGCTTCTGCGAAGTCCCATTTTCTAGGAAAGTGCTGCCGGATTTCCTTTGCAATCTAGATGGTCGAAGTGTGGTTTAGTAGCTTCCTGGGGTAATGGGGTTCTTGGGGTGTTACACCTACAACCTGACTGGCCTCAGACTAAAGAGTGTTGATTCATATTGGCTTAGGTATCTTGCTTTGTCTTGCCTAGTCTAAGTGGTCTGATATGATTTTTCTAACTGTCATAGTCATTGAGTGAAGATTTGAATACCAAAGGGGGAAGTTTCAAGAATCATTCACTCTCTCTAATTGCTGACACCGGTCCTACACCTATTTTGAGTAATTTAGGCTATTAGAATTACCTAGTTCTCATTGATGACTTTTCTCATTTTTGTTGGTCCTTTCCCTTGCATAAAAAGTCTTAAACTCACAAATGTCTCATCGATTTTCATGCCTATTTTCGCATGTACTTCTCCCTCTCTATTCAATCCATCCAAGCTGATATCGGGACGGAATTTGTTAACACTCTTAACTTGGATTTCTTTTGTCGACATGGAATCCACTTGTATCTTTCTTGTCCTTACACCTCCCAACAAAAACGGGAAAGTCGACGGGATATTCATATACTCAACAACACCGTTCATGTTCCAGGCAAGCATGCCTCCATCCTATTGGGACAAGGCCCTTACCATGGTGACCTCTGAATCGTTGTCCCTCTACCACTATACAGTCCACCACTTCCTTTGAGCAACTCCATCACACCCCACCAACATATGCCCACCTTCGTGTCTTCGGATGTTTGTGTTATCCCAACATATTATCCACTACAGTGCATAAACTTTCTCCTCGATCCATGGCTTGTGTTTTCCTCAATTACCTTATTCACACAAGGGTTATTGGTGCCTCGACATTACCACCTGTTAGATCATTACTTCTCGCCATGTCATCTTTGACGAGTCTATCTTTTTATTTGCTTCGCAACACTATGCAATCAAAGCGGATTTGCTTGACTTCCTCCTTGATATTGTGTCCACCATACATCTCCTCACACCACCATCTGTTGTGTCTCCTCTTCTGATTCCATGGCAATCTGCCTTCTTGCCATGGTAGCATTTTCCCCACCGCATCAGATTTGTTTGCCATGGTAGCCTGCCTCCCCACCACAGCAGCCTGACTTGTTGCTATAATCCAGTCCCACCTCTTCTACTACACTATTTGCTGCATCGACACTATGTTGGAATACGGGTAGGCTACACTAGCGCAAATTAAAATTTCTATCGCGTAAACCAGGAAACCATGTGAGTATGAGATCATAGATCGTTACCACTAGACGCACAGTGCAACGGAAGAAGAGTTGAAGCAGCCGATTCAACGAAGTGCGCATCGGTGTAGGTGAAAGTAGTCGATCGTCCTCTGGCCAACCGTCTCCTCCTTGCGATCATCTCGATCAGTGCCGCAGTCGTAGCAGCGCCTCTACCGTGGTCCACACGTCAAGGGAGCGAACACCATGCGTCGATGTGCTAGCACCAGCGCGCACGGTAGGGGTTATGAGAGGTGGCAGCTAGGGTTTTTTGGGATGTCTCCCTCAGCCTCCACATCTCTCATTATATAGCCTCCAATCGGATCCATATCCGATACGAGTGGATATCGAAGCCCACTTAGAAACTATCATCCAGACTCTTATCGTTCTAGCCCATTAATTGTGTGACCCTATAGGTTTATATACATTTGACCATGGGTCAAAAACTCCTTTCTGGTCCACAGGTTGGTAGCGGTGCTAGCAGAACATAACGACCCCCAAATATACATAAAGATCATATCGGACGAACCTATATAATACTTATGTACGGATCCCTTTGCCTCACGATATCAGATCGAACTCAAGGCAAGAAACGTACCATACTGTCGGGACCCGGAACAATAACTCCAAGTCCCTCTGTGTAAATCGCACTATCCCAAGAAAAGCTAGTGCACACAGTAACAACAGTAATGTATATCATGCAAAAATCACCTCCGAATATTATTTAAACGACAAAATACGGCCTTAAGGCCAAGTCTTACAATAAAAGGGCATAAGGCCAACGAAAGAAAATGAAACAGCGGAAAGCAAATAAAGGTAGCAGAACAGCCCATCCAGCCTCCCACAGGCGAATGACTGTAAGACGCGTCCTACTCGCTGAAGTAGTCCTCACCGTCGTAGTCGCCCTCGAAGTCTGGCAACAAATTAAGCAAGGTGAGTACGAGAGTACTCCCAAGGTAAGCAAGCAAATGCTTACGCAAGTCACACCAGGAATTATAACAGAGTTGATGCATGCATAATGGATATCAAAGGAAGGCTTAATAGGGCAATGTGCGGAAAGCAATACTTGAATTTGAGATATAATAACGTAAATACGAAAAGCTGAACTTTAATACAGTATATGAAACATTGTTTTTAACAAGTATTATCGTTAGTGTAGGCTCCAACCCACACTAACCTATCCACGGGAATCCACCCGGACCAGAACCAAGACCGTCATTTGTTTGCTCAAAAACTAAGTTTATAAAATCCAAGTCTAATCTGTGACGACTTTACTCAGCATGTCCATGACCGTGGACACGGCTATCTAGATAGGTTTTTAACTCTGCAGAGGTGTACAACTTTACCCACAAGACATTTCCTCTCACTTGAGCCACGCGATAAACACACTGCCTTAGGTGTGCGGCGGAGAGTTCATGACAAGGCTGTTCCAATGATCCATAGCCGAAATAGTCACGCCGCCACTAAGATTTCACCACAACTCGAATCCACGAGTTGGAGCCCCCTCTGGTGCCATGTGAGACTTCCCACAGCCTACGCCGCACTCACATTCAGCCTATAGCGAGACTATGTTTGGAACTTCACAAATTACTTAGCCAGGTCCGTCCCATACCGGACTTGTGGTAGTACGAAGTGACTTCGTAAAACGAATCACAGAAACGGTCCTTATGTTGATTTAGGCCTAACCACATTCCCCCGTGCACGACAATCAACCAGGTGTCACCAAACACGAGGCATGCCGGCACCCACCACCTAACCATTAGCCTAAGTCCAAATCATAAGTTTCCATTTTCATTTTTAAATAATTTTCACAAACCATTCTTGACTCACCAAAGTCAAGAACTCAATTTTAAATCGTCATTTCATGAGAAAGATTTGATCCCACCTAAAGTTATACTAAGCCAGGTGTCGGAACCCGGAACAACGACTCCGAGTCCCTCTGTGTAAATCGCACTAGTCCAGGATCAAGCTAGTACACACAGTGGATAACAAAGATTCATATCATGCACAATGACATTTATTCATTAACTAAATATGGGCCTGATGGCCAAAGGTTACATCAATGGTTTATAAACCAAAAATAAATATAAGCAGCGGAAGAAAACTGATGAAGCAAAGAGCCCATCCGCCGCCCACAGGCGAATGATCAGAAGACGCGCCTAGTCGTCACCATCCTCACCGGGTTGTTGACGTCATCCTCCGCAACAGATTTTAGCAAGGTGAGCACATAAAGTACTCCCAAGGTAAGCACATAAAGTACTTACGCAAGTTACACCAGGAGTTTTAACAGAGTGAATGCATGCATAGGGATAACAAAGGAAGGCTTATTAAGTTTATTTGTGCGAAAAACAGTACGGAATTTAAATACAATAACATAAGCGCAAAAGCGGAATTTTATACCATAGATAGAAATAATAATTTAACAAAATAATATCGTTAGTGCAGGCTCCAACCAAACACTAACCTAGTCACAGGTATCCCACCTGGTCCATCTTTTTAAAAGATTTCACATGGGTTGCATCTATCCATATGCTTTTCAAAATCTCTTATGGATTCATTTTGTTAGTGCAGGCTCCGACCAAACACCAACTTATTCACAGGTATCCCACCTGGTCATGGATTCCATCCATTCGTCCATAAGCCTTTTTCAGAAACCGTTTTAAAAACCAAAGTCTAATCTGTGACAACTCTACTCAGCATGTCCATGACCGTGGACACGGCTATCCAGGATAGATTTAAACTCTGCAGAGGTGTACAGCTTTACCCACAAGACACGATCATCCCATATTGCCACCGGATAAACACACTTCCTTTGGTGTGCGGCGAGGAGATCATGACAAGGCTGTTACAATGATCCATAGCCAAAACAGTCACGCCGCCACTAAGGTTTCACCACAACTCGAATCCACGAGTTGGAGCCCCCTCTGGTGCCATGTGAGACTTCCCACAGCCTACGCCGCGCTCACATTCAGCCTATAGCGAGACTATAATTGGAACTTCACAAATTACTTAGCCAGATCCGTCCCATACCGGACTTGTGGTAGTACGAAGTGACTTTGTAAAATGAATCACAGAAATGGTCCTTAATCCGACTTAGGCTCAACCACATACCCCCGTGCACGACAATCAACCAGGTGTCACCAAACACGAGGCATGCCGGCACCCACCACCTAACCATTAGCCTAAGTCCAAAACATAAGTTTCCATTTCATTTTTAAACTATTTTCATAAACCATCCTTGACTCACCGAAGTCAAGATATCAATGTTCAAAGTCTGTTATTTCATGTGAAAGATTGATCCCACCTAAAATTATACTAAGCCAAGCTAAGCATTTCTATAAAATTTTCTAGTCAATACTATGGTACTAACTAGTTTTCAGCTAGGGTGACAAGGTATACGAATTCAGGATTTCAAATGGGCTATAATCAAAGGATCATGGGTATATCTAACATTTAAACTGAATTTAAATTAATTTTGGATAGAAGTACGCATGCATATACAGTAAAACAACATAAATAAATTTGAAATATTAGGTTCAACATGGTCAAAGGTGTAACTTGCCTTGCTTTGAAGTTTGATGAGGTTCGCTGAAGTTATACTCTCCGGAATAGTCGTAGTCTACACGTGAAAAACCAGAACAAACCAAACTCAAATAAAATCCAAAAATCACAAATAAAATAAAAAAAATTATAAAATAAATGCCGGGAGATAGAATATGAATTTTGGAATTTGAATTGGTCCAAAAGGAGTTAGGGCAAAGGAGGACGACTTCTGGAAGTTTGAATTCCAAAGAAATGAATAAAAGGAATTATTGGAATTCTTTTCTTTGTGAAGGAAAAGTGGTTGGAAGCTACAATATTTGTGTAGGGTCGAAGTCATGATCGAAGGTGTAGTCGAAGACATGGTCAAGACCATAGTCGAATTAATGGTTGAAGATGCGGAGGTCTAAGTCGAAAACAAAGACTCCAAGTACGGGTGCAGTCGAATTCGAAGATTAAGATTCGGTCGAAGACTTACTCGAAATTGTATAGTGGTCGAAGAACACTATAACAGTCGAGAACAAAAGGTAATCGGAGTCGAGTGGTCGAGAAGACAATGAACGCCGGTGGTGGAAAGCGAAGGTACTTAAAGTCGGCTACGACTTCGACTACCGAGTATTCTTCCAACTACTCCTTGTTGAAAAAGCGAAGGTACTCGGAGACTTAGAGCGAAGAGTGACAGTGGTCGGAAGTGACTATGGTCGGAGGTAGACGGAGATGACAGTGGTAGGGAGTGACTGTAGTCGGAATAACAATTGTGGTCGAAAGGATTGGAGTTTATGCAGAGTGATCGAAAGAATCGAATGGGTTGGAGGGTACGGAGGTTAAAACGGTCAACCAACCATGGTCGGTTTGAAGGCGGAGGTTGAAGTTGAAGGTTCCGAGATTGAAGATCGAAGTCTAAGTCTTCGAGCTTGAAGGTCAAAGGCTAGAGTCAAAGTCTCTGAAGGTCAAAGTCAAAATTGGAATCTCCGAAGGTCAAAGTCAAAGACTCCGGCAGTCGGAGTCTAAAAAGCCTTCGAACAGCGGAGTCTAAAGAACCTCTGGACGACGAAGTCTAAAGAGCCTCCGGACATCGGAGTCTTATGAGCCTCCGAACGTCAGAGTCTAAGAATCGGATGGTTGGGAGAAGTCGGACGGCTTCACGTGACAAGATCCGAGCGATCCAACGGCGACGAAGACTGGGAAGGTGTACAAAAGAGGGAGAAGAGTATAAGTCCGATTTCACCTTGGCGCAAGGTTCGGGCTGCGCAGAGTTTGCTGGTGGCGAGGGTGTAGCGGAGGCGGGGTACAATTATCGACGGCGGAGACTCTCCGATGACAGCTTGCTCGGAGAAGGGGTGTCGAAGGTTCGTGCGGGCCTGAGGAAGGTTATTGGCGGCGGGGTACTCCGGTCATATTTTGGCTCAGGAAAAAGGGTGAAGGAGGTGCGCGCGGTCCCGTCGAAGATTTGGCGGTGGTGGCGTCGGCGTCGGCGGAAGAGACGCTCTGGCGGGGGATTGCTTGGCGGAGGGGTGGTGAGGTGAAGAAAAGAGAGAGGGGATTGCGAGGAGTGCATTGGTGCTCTCGTGCAATACCAGAAGTGGTTGGGAGGTGGTCGGCGGCGAGGTGAAGTGGTGGCACAACTCCAGCGGCGGTGTCGGCGGTGTTCCAGCGATGAGGAGATTCAACCAAGAACGGTCGAGAAAATCCAAAAATTATGAAATATATATTGAAAAATAGATTATGAATTTAGATGAATTTACAAACTCGAATCACTTGACTCGGAGTTCGTACGAAGGAGAACGAGCGATTGGAAGATTGGCGGATCAGAAAATTCTGGAAAAAGAAAAATCAGGAATATTCCGAAGGAATATTCCCGCGTGAACAGTAACGGACAGCAGCCCTGTTCACTGTTTTTGGCCGTGTCGTTGGTGAGAAAAGGCATGGGAGGTGAAGCCAATGGGTTGCTAATAACCCGAGGCATATGTAGGAATTGGCGGCACGTCAAACGGAGCACGGTGACGACGCGGACAACGACAACGGCATAGGGTGTGAAGAGAAGAATAATTTTCGGGCAAAGAATATGATGAAGTAAGGTAACCACGGCGTAGAATGCGGTAAGGCGAGTCTAGAAAAAAAAATATCGGCTAAGCCGAAACTCACCGGAGGCGACGCAATCGTCGTTTGAACGACGACGGTACCGAAACACGAAAAACTCAATATCTTCGCGCTCGGTCAGGCGAATCCAAAACCGTCTGAAACGTAGCCTCCTGGGATGGTTTGGCACGTTTTGACGTGAACGGATTGCTGAAAGCGTTCCCGGACAGACGGGGACACGCAGTGCCATTTGCGGCAATGGCGAGGTGCCGGGCGCAAATAGTTGTGGATAGTTTTTGGGCAAACGGAGGGAAGCACGGCGTAGAACGCGTCGAGATGAACTCAACGCTGCAGACGGCTCGGCCAACGGACAAGCGAAATACGGTGGACAAGATTTTATGCGGCCTACAGGCTGACATCGGCGTTCCGGGCAAACGGAAAGGAATTAACATGCGAGACTTGCGGCGAATCGAAGAGTAGAGCGTGGGGATCGTGATGCTCACCTTGGTTTTGGTCGGGCATGCACGGTCGGCCGGTGGCGACGCGAAGAACGGCGACCGCTTTGGCCTACTGATGGCGGCGGTGCTCGCGAAGTTCCGCGAAGGCGAGGTGAGCACCGCGTAGAACGCGGCGAGGCGAAGCCAACGGTGTGGTCAAACGCGGCGGCGCTCCACCGGACGAGGCACAAAATGCCGAAGAACGCCGCTTAGAACACAAAAATAAAACTTCGATTGCGGCCAATAGAGAGAGAGTTGGGACTTGAGATTTTCGGTGTTGAGTGAGGATGAGGAGAGGCTCACGGGGCTCCCTTTTATAGGGGTGGAGGTGGACCGAGGAGGGAGATCAACGGGGCATGTCTTTGAATGACATGGTTTAAATCCCGCAAAAATAGGCATCAATGGGAGGGGAAACGGTGGGGGAATGAAAGAGCTTGATGAGGGGAGTTCAATGCAATTTATTTCACTAAAAACCGTTGAGTAAATCACAAGTTATGATGTTTTGAAAAAGCTTCAACGTTTTTTTCATGGCTGCTGTCCCCTGCGCACGCACGGGTGCTCCACTGGAGAAGAAAGGTAGGAGAGAGAAAGAGAAAAGAAAAAGAGAAAAAGAAGAAAAAGAAAAAGAAAACGAAAATTCGGAAAAATTCTAGAAAAAATATTTTTAGAATCCTTGGAACATAAAAAGAATAAAAAATATATTTTTGGAAGTTTTTGACGTTTATTTTAATTTTAAAAAATGTTTTCCTTTTTCTAGCTTTAAATAATACAATAAATAACAAATAAAGCTTAAAAATCTTAGAAAAATTCATGCAAGTTTCTAAAACTATTTGGAACTTATAAAAAAAATTCCAACTCAAATTTTCATATTTTTCTTTATAAAATATTTTTTTTATTTAACAGAAAGGCTCTTTTCTTTAAAGCTGAAAATCAGGTCAACTAGAATCTTTAAAAAAAATTCAAGCGACCAAATAACTTTGATTTTTATTTTAAACTAAGTTATTTAATACCTTATTTATTTATCTTTTTTGTTTTTATTTTTTTATTTTTTTTAAATCACCTTTTCATAACTCTTTTTTTTGCCGAAAATCAGGCAATTAATTTTTTTTATAACTTAAAGAAACCAATAGTAAATATTTTATTTTAAATTAAATCAAATATTTTGAAATAAACAGCTGAGCTGTTACACCATGCTAAGCATTGCTATAGAAATTCCTAGTCAATACTACAGTACTAACTAGTTTTTAGCTAGGGTGACAAGGTATAGGAATTTGAGGTTCAAATTGGGCTATAATCAAAGGATTATGGGTATAACTAAATTTAAAACAAATTTGAAGTACATTGAGTAAAGATACGCATGCATATACAGTAAAACAATATAAATACATTTGAAATATTAGTTTCAGTATGGTCAAAGGTGTAACTTGCCTTGATCGAAGCCTTGCGGGGAATCGTCGAACTCAACGTCTCCGGAATCGTCGAAATCTAACGTAAAGAGCCAATTCAAAGAAAATTTAAAAACAGAATTCAAATGAAATCCAAATAACTTCAAAAAATTTTTAAAATAAACTGGAAGACAGAATTTTGAATTTTGGATGTGGACTAACAATTCTTGGAAAGGGATTGAGGCTTTTAAAAGAAATTGGAAATTTTAATTTAAAATTTAAATCTTGGGATTACAAAATATATTCAAACAAAATTTAAATAAATTTCAAAATTATTCCAGAAATGGATAGATTATGATTTTAGAAAAATTTAGAAATTTTAATGGGTCAATTTGGAGTAAAAATCCAAAAGTTATAGCCTTCCAAAGTTTAAATTCAAAATAAAAAAAAAGGGTATTTTCTGGATTTATTTTTAAACCGAAAAGGATTTATGACGTCAGCGAGAATTATTTTTCTAAAGGAAATAACAGATTATGACGTCAGCCCTAGAATTAGTTTATTCGGGGAGAGGCTGACAGGTGGGGCCCAGGTTCTGTAGACTGAGTCCACGGACCCGAGGAAAGGGTGAGGTGGTGTGGTGCTGACGTGGCTTCCACGTGGCTGCCGCGTGGCACCACGTGGTTGCGACGTGGCTGCCACTCACGGCTTTATGCCGACGTGGCTGCGTGCGCGTGAGGTGGCGAGGGGGCGTGCGGGTGGCGCTGGCGTGGCGCCGATCTGGCCGCCACCTGGCTGCCACGCATCTGCCAGGTCGGCCCGACGGGCTGACGTGGCCCGACCGGCGGCGGCGGCGCTCGGGGCCCGATGGTCGCCGGAGCTCCGATGAGCGGCAGCGCCGGCCGAGGGTATCAAAATGAAGAAGGGAACGCGGGGAGTGCAATGGTACCTGTGACGGATCCCGAGGGTGGCCGGAGAGGAGAATCGGCGGAGAGGGGCGGTGGTCGGAGAAGGCCTCACGGCGGCGGAGGAGCTCCGGTGGTGCACGTGCCCGGGGAGGTGGTCGTCGAGACCGCTGGGCACTGTGCGATGTCGGAGAGGTCTTTGGCGGGTGCGGGGAGCTCGAGGCGGCGGCGATTGCTCGCCGGAGCTACTGAAGCTGGCGGAGGGAAATCGGGCGCAGGGGGAGCTCCGAGGCTCGGGGGCTTCGATTGAGAGGTGAGGGAGGGGCGGTGTGGTTAGTGGGTGCTCAAGGAGGGCTTATATAGGCCGGAGGAGGGTGGTAACGGGCGCGTGAAGCTCACCGGATTGCAACGGGCGGGAAGAGTTAACGCGACGGCGAGGAGGGGCGAAATGCACGACTTCATGCCAGAAACGGACGCGGTGCATGCGGGGGAGTAATTTGGCACCGGCGTGGGCGGGAGAGAGGGATGGAAACCGAAGCTTTCAAAGCTTCGGTTTCGGGCGCTAATGGCGGCGGGGATGGCGCGAGGAAGAAGGAGGTGGCGGGGACGACGGCTCCGACAGGTGGGGCCCGCACGCGTCGAGAGAAAACAGAAAGAAATCGGGCGGTGGATGGATTGGTGACGCGTGGCAGGAGGAGGAGATCGGGGCCGTCGGGTGCTGCGCGAAGGGGTAAGTGAGGAGGTGCGGCTGAGATCCCATCCGGCAAGGGAGACTTGATCTGAGCCGTTGGGGTTTCGGGCGGAGGGTTAAGTTGCTACGGACGGGCGGGATGAGATCCGAAAATGGCGAATGGTCCCAATCGCTCCACGTGGCGGCAAGAGCGGAGGGGGAGGTGGCTGAAACGGTAAGTTGGTGCGGGCGGCTGCGATCAAGTCGGGCGAAGGAGGGAATAGTCCGATGCTTGCCATGTGTCGACCCGAGGATAGGGGAAGGCGGGGTCGAACCGGTAAGTGAAGATGGGTGGCCGAGATTAGATCCGGCGGGGTGGGGTGGCTCCGATGGCTGACACGCGTCGGCCGAGAAGGGATTTAGGTTTTATTTTCTTTTTGATTTTCCAGAAATGACTAGGAGGCTTTAAAATGATCAGAAAAATACCAAATAAATTTTGAAAATTCCAGAAAAATTCAGAGAACCTTCTGGGACTAATTGAGACTTAATAAAAATATTTTCCACCCAATTTGATAAGTATATTTTGAAAAAACACAGTTTGACTTAATAGGGATGTTTTTAATTCTTTATAAAATTCTGAAAATTAATATAATCACAGATTTGACTTTAAGAAAATACATTTGTTTGATTTACAAGAAATGCAATGAACTTTATTTGATCTTTTAATAACAGAAGTTTTTAAATTTTCTTTAAATCAGGACTTTGAAATAAACTCCAGGAAATCCAATAAATTCCAGAATGATTTTCATAAAGGAATAAAATTTTTAGGATGTTACACATACTATGATAGCCTTATCATTCACTCGAATTTGTGCTGGATTACTCCGTTCTGATTGATTCTTCAACCATATTCGGCATGGCCATGCACTTCCTTAATCCAACCACATCGAGGGGCCCAGAGATATCTCTCTTGTTGTATAGGAGGGAAAAATTCCATCTTGATCGCTCATATCACTCCGCATGTTTCATAGTAAACCCGAAAGCTACCTTTATGACCACCTAATCATGGAGTAGTGTTTTTTAACCCCTAAGTAAACTATTACACATGTAGAAAATAATGACGATATCACGTCTAAGGATCCCACATACACTATATATGAGACCAACTGATGACACTTAAGAATATAACAATTCCCGCAGTGTCTCATGGTGGGTCAATCCAACATCATGTTCTCTAACATGTGTCCATATTATTGATTTGATATCCCATATCCATGATCTGCGAAACATGATCATCAATCAATACATATACTGATCTGTAAATCATAATTGTCCCACATAATGATATAAGATCAGTGATAATTTAGAATAATATCCAAAAACATAAATAAAGAGTTTCACAAATAAGTCACATACTTGTTGATCAATATCAAAGACATTTATTCAACGAACAAAATAATATATTATTCAAAAGATCATAAACATAAAAGTGATACAATCATCTCCATGATTGCATCTAGGGCATATCACTAACACACTACCTGTTGTGTCGTCTATGGTGTTACCTTCACTGCCTTCCTCTCCTGCCATTTCATCATGGCTCTCTCTAGTTGATGCATCATCCCATGGAGTTTTCTTCAGTTGACACTGCTTTCACTGTGCCCGTTGTCCCGTCTACTGTTCCTATGGGTCTTGTTCCCCGTCCGGCACCTGGACCACATACTATGGTTACTAGGGCAAAGTCCGCTATTGTCACTCCTTTATAATGGATGAATCTCTCTACCACCATTTCATCCTTCTCTCCTATTCCTAAGATGTATCGTACTGCCCTCTCTAATCCGCATTAGCACTACGCTATGCAAGATGAGTACAACGCCCTCCTTGATAACCATACTTGGTCGCTTGTTCCCTATCCTCCTGGTGTGAATATCGTGACTGGGAAGTGGGTCTTCAAATACAAGTTCCACTCGGATGGTTCCCTTGATAGCCACAAGGCACGGTGGGTTGTTCATGGCTACTCTCAATAGCCTATCATTGACTTCAATGAAACCTTTAGTCTAGTTGTCAAGCCATCCACCATCCATGTTGTTCTTAGCATTGCCATTGCACGATCTTGGCCTATCCATCAGTTAGACATCAAAAATATCTTTCTCCATGGCACATATAATATCCTGAACGTCGTTTCGGCGTCGGTTTTTTAAATTAATCGAGGAGTCACCCGGATTTTCGGTAAATCGTGGGAGGTGAAAATAAATTCTTTGAAATAGTCTAAAATAATAAAAAGAGAATTAAAATAATTAATTTAGAGATTTGGGCTGTCCGGAGGGGTGGGCCAGCCAGCCCAAATGGGGGCCTGTACCCCTCCCAAACCCTAGCATCCCCTTCATAAACCCCTTGGGGAGCCCACCCTCCCCCTTTTCCCACCCCAAGCCACCACCTCCCCACCCTCCTTGCACCCTCCCCCTCCCCTTTGGTGCTGCCCTAGTGCAAGGAGAAGAAGGAGAAGAGGAAGGAGAAGAAGGAGAGGAAGAGAAGGAGGAGAAGGAGGAGAAGGGAAAGAGAAGAAGTGGAAGAGAGGGGTAATCCTAAATCCCTAGGTAATTCAGTAATCCCAATCCCTCTGATTTCTACTATTTTAGAGTTCTTAGCCCAAGATTTTGGTGGGGATTACAATTTAGAACCCCCGATTAGAGAATCCCTGTTGTCTGCTTGTAGATTGATTCACGCAGTGTTACTGTTCGTACTGTTTAGACCCCCAAAATGATTTTTTTTGCGGGTCTGCCCAAAAGGAAAATTGTAGAGGATGACGAGGCAGAACTACTGTAATTTTTTCAGAATTTTTGGCCGTGGGATATGGGCATAACAGGGTCGGGAACTCCGCTGTCTGTTAGGGGTGCAGTAATTATATGGTGTAATTGTATGAGAAAGATTTCAGGATTATTATATTGTTGATCTTCGTGGTTAAATTATTGTGGCATATGATTATCATTTCATTCATAACATGTCATAACATTTGTATTGTAGATGTCACCGCTTATAGCCGCGACCGTACTGGTACATCATCGTACATTGCCGTAGTACGATGTACACTCTTACCTTGTTGGGTAAGGGTTCAGTGGAGCATGAGCATTCATATGCATTGCATTGTGGAAAGATCATTTGCATACTTATGCAATATATTGTGGTGGAGTTATTTTGCAAATAAATGCAGATGTCGTGGGTAAGTTTCTTTGAAAAGTTGTTATCTTTCTTGTGTTGATTTTGGCCAATTCTTGGCCTATTGCGGTTAACGATATTTCTCTTGGGTTAGTGATTTATTGCAGTGGTTGGGTGCCAAAAGGCCTCCAATCGTTTTGAGACAACTGTTGTTTTCTTTTGATTGATGAGATGCCTTTGCTGCTCATGAGCCCTGTTAATTGGTGAGACTGGTTTTCATGTTGTTTCCATCTTTCCTACTAGAAAATATGACTCATTTATTCGTTTGATATTTTGGAAAAAACAAAGCTTTATGTTGGAAGTTTGTTGTTTGCGAAGCCTTGGCTTTATGCATTTCTTTTTAGTTACTTTGGCTATTGAAGATTGATTCCTTTCTTTGCTAAAAGGAAGTGTTAAAACCCTTTGTGATGTTTTGTTGTGTCTAAGTAGAAGGTGACAATCATATAAATAATTGATAAGGTATGAATTATCAAGCTGAGATGTTGGTGCGGTATATAATTAATCTCTACTGACATCCTTGAAAGTGTAGTTGATTAATATGATATTGATCTTTTGTAGTTTCTTGAAGAAAAATGATTAAGAATTTGTCTATACATGTTTAGAACTCATCCAGTTATTGAGGAATATAAAAAAATGGTTTGATTATTGTGGTTGTTTAAATTTCCAACTTATTGGGTAGATTGGATTATGTGATCTTAAGTAATTAATCTAACCATTTGGGATGGTTAAGTAAGGAGATGTTGGAATATTGTCTTAGTAATATCAATCTTTAATATGTCGTCTCTTTACATACTTGATGGGCATATACAACTGCTAAATTAATGTAACTTTTACCATGCTAAAATGTTGAAACATGTATAAAGAAATAGATGAAGATTGATGTATTGACTTGTGGAATCTTATCTTATTAAGCTAGTATTATGGATGTTTAAAGTTATTTTGTTCTAATTCTTGAACATAATATGGAATATTGAATCTATGCTCATCATTGTTTTTATGATTGCAAAACAGAGATAGGATCATGAATGCTGCTATGACAAAAATAATAATCAATTATTGCCAGTAATGACTAGAGTGCAATCAATTTGTGCTAAATTAGAGTTGAGCATCAATAAGAAGTGAATGTATGAAATCTAATAAGAGATTTATACTAGCATGTTTGCGAGGTTGTCATGTTCAATATCAACCTGTTAAAGAGTTTGTTTTCAATATTGTGGCTTGTGCTCTAGGTTTTTCCTAGGTTAAGTAGTTGGAATCTTATTTAGATAATAAGAACATGATGAAGTGATATATAGTGTTCCTTTTGGAAGATATGAAGTAGTAAGAGGATATGATAATTCTTGCAAAGAATATTTTATCTTGTTGTTAATACAATTGATAGTGCATAGTTGTGATTATGGTGTTAAATGTTCTAAATAAAGGAATTTGTTAGTTCTATGATACTATTTAGATTAAAAGATTTGAGATTTACGATTAGGATCTTTTTGGACTTTATGACTTATTTGGTAGCCGAAATTATTTGAGCAAAGTGGCGTGATAAATACTTTTATTGGTTTTAGCTAAACCTGGTGTTGTGGACTTCAAGCCTCTTTTGTTGGATTTAGCGGGATGCTATAATCAAAGAAAATTGTTTCTTGTTAAAAGAAAGAGTTGTACTAGAAGTATTTGAGATACAGATGATCTTATCTTGTGTCTTCCAACCTCATCGCTATTTATTTTTTCTCTTGGCCTTTTGGTTACTGTGAATGATAGCAATTTTTTGTGTGCTGGAATTTATTTCTTCTTACCTCTTTTTTCTAAGAAAGAGTAATCGATTTGTGTTGCGAAGCCTTTCGTTGCGTGATGTCAACTAGATAGTGGTGGTCTGGTAGATGTTTTATTGGAAGCCTTAAATATCACGATGTTTGAGGTGCATTTGATATATATTGTCTCCGTAGGATAATCCTTGGGAAGAATTTGATTTAAATAGAATGTTGACTTAGAGTCAAATAATTTGTTGATGTTAAGAATTGAGCGTATGTTAATTATGGAGTGGTAGGGGTTTCCACCTAAGGTCTTCCCTATCTTATACAGGAAGTTGTTGTAGGAGTCTAAGATTTACCTTTTGTTATGCTAGAACCTTAGAGGCTCGATGTCTCTGTGTGGGAATAGTGGATCAGAGTGGTATTTCAGTAGTGTGAGGATCGTGGATAGTATCTTTAAGGTGCACTAAGAATTATCTGTCAAAATAATTCCGTTGGTCGAGGGCTGGGCTAGAGTATGATTTACGGGGGCAGTAGAGTCTATCTACAATGGCATAGATGATGTACTCAGGTTGAGCTCATTGTTGGGGTTGCCAACTAAAGATAAATGCGTTGGTGTGTTGGGCGATGATTTGGAAATTCTTGGTTGAAGGAAGCTAAATTATTGAAAGAAATAGATTGGAAAATATTTGTTTTCTCGAGTAGTAAAATGCTCTCTTGATTCTTTGGAAAATATAGAACCCGTAGTTGTTGTTCCCTTGGGATATTCTATCCTTGGGATGCTCTATCCTGTGGTTGTTCTTTCCTTGATTGTTCTTTTGTCTCGTGGGTTGAGGAGTTAGATTCGAGGATGAATCCTTTTTAGGTGGGGAGAATGTAATATCCTAAACGTCATTTCGGCGTCGGTTTTTTAAACTAATCGCGGAGTCACCTGGATTTTCGGTAAATCATGGGAGGTGAAAATAAATTCTTTGAAATAGTCTAAAATAATAAAAAAAGAATTACAATAATTAATTTAGAGATTTGGGCTGTCCGGAGGGGTGGGCCAGCCAGCCCAAACGGGGGCCCGTACCCCTCTCAAACCCTAGCATCCCCTTCATAAACCCCTTGGGGAGCCCTCCCTCCCCCTTTTCCCACCCCAAGCCACCACCTCCCCACCCTCCTTGCACCCTCCCCCTCCCCTTTGGTGCTGCCCTAGTGCAAGGAGAAGAAGGAGAAGAGGAAGGAGAAGAAGGAGAGGAAGAGAAGGAGGAGAAGGGAAAGAGAAGAAGTGGAAGAGAGGGGTGATCGCAAATCCCTAGGTAATTCAGTAATCCCAATCCCTCTGATTTCTACTATTTTAGGGTTCTTAGCCTAAGATTTTGGTGGGGATTAGGATTTAAAACCCCCCAATTAGAGAATCCTTGCTGTCTGCCTGTAGATTGATTCGCGCAGTGTTGCTGTTCGTACTATTTAGACCCCGAAAACGATTTTTTCTGTGGGTCTGCCCAAAAGGAAAATTGTAGAGGATGACGAGGCAGAACTACTGTAATGTTTTCAGAATTTTTGGCCGTGGGATATGGGCGTAACAGGGTCGGGAACTCCGCTGTCTGTCAGGGGTGCAGACTGGGGCTGTTTGCTGTTCAGAGGGGAATTAGGGGTAGATGATATTTTTAAATTTTTGTTAATAATTGAGAAAAAGGTAGGGAATTTAGTGATCTAGCTGCTGTAAAAGAACCAGAATTTTTAGAGCCTTGATCTGTTCTGGGGATGCGTTACAAGTCGGCTGTCCAGACTTTTAGAACAGAGGATATCCTCTGTTTTGTGCGTTAGATATCACCTTGTTAATGACAAGATGAAAATAAAGGATTAGTAACCTTAAAGATAAAAAAAAAATTAAGCATGGCTGCTACAGCAGACCGAGGGTAGAACCGTTGAGCGGAGAGTGTTGATGTGGGATTTCGGGTCTAAGCAACGCCTTTACTTCTTAAGTCATGTTTTTCCTTGCTGTGGAATTGTGCTGAGAAGTACTCTTGAACAGGTGGTTTTGCTCCTGATTGCACGTGATTGCTTCGCTCCAACGGTAGAGGCAAGTAAACGTAGCGGTTGTTGCTACAGTTTAACTTGTTAATTTTACTACCTCCATTTTAATTATTGAATGATTGGCTATTAGTTTCCTTTAAATCAAGATGCTTATTGTGCTTCATGCTCCATTATAATTTGTGGTCCATGTGGTAGTATGTTATGAATTCAATTGTTTATGGTCTTGGTGGTTTATTAGTGGCTATGCGGAATGGTTCATGATGAAACAAATATTGTTATGAGATAGAATTCTTTGTGGACATATTGTGAAATAGGTGGTAGTATTCTTAGCGAATATTTGTGGTCGTTGTGGTACCATTCTTGATGAATATATTGTGATCTATGTGGTTGGATTCCCTTTAGATCTATTGTTTATGATCTTGGTAAACCGAATGTGGGATATGTGGTAATGATTTTATGAAATGTTGGCATTGTGCTTAATGAGACACATGTGGATTATGAGAAAGATTTCAGGATTATTATATTGTTGATCTTTGTGGTTAAATTCTTGTGGCATATGATTATCATTTCATTCATAACATGTCATCACATTTGCATTGTGAATGTCGCCGCTTATAGCCGCGACCGTACCGGTACAGCATCGTACATTGCCGTAGTACGATGTACACTCTTACCTTATTGGGTAAGGGTTCAGTGGAGCATGAGCATTCATATGCATTGCATTGTGGAAAGATCATTTGCATACTTATGCAATGTATTGTGGTGAAGTTATTTTGCAAATAAATGCAACTTCATAGTTGTAATGTGGATGTGACTCATGAGAGACACTTGTGGTATGAGGAATGTGGCTGTTGTCGTGGAATAGGGTTCACCCCTTGTGGTATGGTAGGGGTTGAGATTATGGTATGAGATTCTTTTCTCTTGTGGTAACTATTGATAGCAATTGTAAATGCGAGAAATAATAAAGATAGTGAGGTAAAACCTGTTGATGCTTTCTTGTCATTGGTAGTGGTAGTTGGTTGAAGTTATGAAGTAGACAAACAAGATTTATTGCTAATGTTTTTTTATTGTTAGTAGTAAATGTGGTTAGAGCTATATTTGTGGTCACTGTGGAGAATAAATATTGATGATTAACAACATTATAGTTTGATTAGGTTGTTAAACAGTTTGCTTGCTGAGATTTTATCTCACTCTTGTTTTCCCCCTTCTAGGTGATTCTCGAGCATGCATGGGAAGGGTAGAGCGGCACATCACTGTCACGCACCATATGATGTTTTATATTTAATAAATAAGTATAGTCTCCGGTTATTCATCTTTATTCTCATTGTTGATCATGTATAACTAATAATTTTAGGATGTGGTTCGCTTTAATTGGTTAAAATTAATAGCAGTTGTTCCTTAACTAATAGTGTTCCATTACCTTTGTTTTAGTATGTTTCCGCTTAGTTTATCATAATTTAGAAAATTGTTGCAATTTTATGTTATCATGTAAATTAGCTATCTTGTAGAGTGGTTTAGTGGCATCACAGGATAATGTGGGTCCTGGGGTGTTACAGCACACTTGCTGAAACTATCTATTGCCAACAACCATCCAATTTTGTTGACCCTTCCTAGCCTCATCATGTTTGTCATCTTCACAAGTCTTTGTACAATCTCAAATAGGCCCCTTGAGCATGGTACCAATGGTTTGCTGGCCACGTTTGTACTCTTTGGTTTGTTCCCTCTATCACTAACACCTCTTTGTTTGTATACCAGAATGGTGAGTAGCTCACTTACCTCCTTCTATATATCGATGACATCATTCTCACGGCTTCTTCTATTAGTTGTAATGCCCTAAACGTCTTTATGGCATCCCTGGGAAGGTTTAATGTAATCGCGGAGTTCCGTTTTTTTGGGTAAATCGCGGGAGGTGAAAAATAAATTTGGAGAATTGTTTAAAATTAAATAATTAAAATTGAGGGTTGGTGGGCTGTCTAGGGAGGGAGGCTGGGCTTCCCACCTCCCACCATGGGCCCAAAGTTCCCCAACCCAGCCCAAGCCGCCTCCCAAACCCTAGCCTATTTAACCCCTTGGGTGCCCTCCCCCTCCCCTTTTCCCCCTTGGCCGCCACCCACAGCCCACCCCTTGCGCCTCCACCCTCCCCCAAACTGCTGCCCTGTCCATTGAAGCAAAGGAGGAAGCAAGGAAGAGGAAGGAGAAGAGAAGGAAGAGAAGGAAGAGAAGGAAGGGAGGAAGAGGAAGAGAGGAAGAGAAGAGAGGTGATCTCAAGGGATCACCAAGGTAACTTTTCTCCATCCCAAATCCTTCTATTTTTGGAGTAATTAGGTTCTTAGAACGAGATTAATAGGGGATTAGCAAAACGATTAACCGATTAGTGATTTTCTACTGTCTACGCGTAGTCTAATCTGTACAGCGTGGCTGTTTGCATAGATTAGGGCATCGAAACGATTTTTCCTGTGGGTCTGGCTAAAAGGAAATTGTAGAGGACGACGAGATCTATTTTCTATAATTTTTCTAGAATGTTTGGCTGGGGGATTTGTGTGCAGCAGAGTCGGGAACTTTGCTATTTGGCAGAGGTGCAAATAGTGACAGATTGCTATTCGGGTGTAATTTCAGAGTAGTAGATGATTTTTATGATCTTGGACACAATTGTGAAAGTTGTAGAGAATTCTGTAATCTAACTACTATATAAAATTCATGAGTTTTAGAGCTTTGTGCAGAAGGTAATGTGTGTTAGAAGTTGACTGGTCTAAATGCCGAAACAGAGTTTGTCCTCTGTTTTGCGTGTTAAATTACACTATGTTAACAGCAAAATAAAAATAAGTTGTCTACATGGAAATTGAGGGTATTTCAGTAAATGTTCCAGAAATATCTCATTTGATGTGATAGGCCTAATAGTTTTAAAGATACAAAAATAACAAGCAGCGCCACTGCAGTGGGTAGTGCGTAGGATCGTCGAGCGGAGTGGGGATTGTCGGATTTGGGGTTTTAGCGGCGTCTTTATTTTTCTTAGTCACGATTACCTTGCTATAGACTTGTGCTGAGAAGTAATTTTTGGACAGATGGTTTTGCTCCTGATCACGCGTAATCGCTTCGCTTCAACGGTAGCGGATGTGCTACTGTTTAACTCGTTAATAGTTCTACATTCATACTAGTTAATTCTCTTAATTTGAGATGTTATGCCTTAGTTACATGCTTCCTTAATGTGGTCTATGTGGTAGCAATTTAGCAATTAATTGGTTATACCGTGATAAAATGTTTGTGGTTATGTGGTATAGTTCTTAATAAAACAAAAGTGGTTGTGGGGTAGTATTTCTTACAAGGATATTGTGATCTAGGTGGTAGTACTCTTAATGATCATATTGTGGG
This sequence comes from Melocanna baccifera, assembly GCA_036346265.1. NCBI lineage: Eukaryota > Viridiplantae > Streptophyta > Magnoliopsida > Poales > Poaceae > Melocanna > Melocanna baccifera. Next base: position 14,687,212 of record CM070692.1, on the reverse strand, counting down.
CTAGTTGGCGGTATTATTAATGAATAAATTGTGGCCTATGTGGTAGTACTACCTTTGGATAGATTGATTTTGATCTTGGTGAACCGAATATGGATTATGTGGTAATGTTCTTATTGAACTATATGTGGATTATGAGGTGGTATTCATGTTGAATTTGTTATTGTCCTTTGTGGTTAAATTCATGCTGAATATGATGTTGTTTTTTTAGGTTAAATTCTTGTGGATTATGATTATCATATCATTCATAACATGTGATGACATTTGCATTGTGGATGTCGCCGCTTATAGCCACGACCGTACCGGTACAGCATCGTACATCGCCGTAGTATGATGCAGACTCTTACCTTGTTGGGTAAGGATGCAGTGGATCATATGCATTTACATTATGGATAGATCATTTGCATACTTATGCAATGTGTTGTAGATGAATGGTTTGCAAATAAATGCAACTTCTTAATTTTATATGGAATTGGCTCATATGAGTCCCTGTGGTATAAGGAATGTGGTTGTGGTCGTGGAATGGTGGTTCACCCCCTGGTTGTATGGTAGGGGATGCGGTTGTGGTATGAGATATTTTTTCTTATGATAACTGTTGTTAGCGGTTGTGGTTGCGAGTAAGAATAAGGTTAGTGAGGAAAATATGTTAATGCTTTATTGATGTTGGTAGTAGTGGTGGTTACGGTTATGAAGTAGGCAATCGAGACCTAATTGCTAATGTTTTATGGTTTTTGGTAGTAATGGTGGTTAAGGTTATAATTGTGGTCAATGTGAAAAATAAATGTTGAAACTTAAACTACTGTAGATTAATTAGCTTGTTAAACAGTTTACTTGCTGAGATTTTTATCTTACTCTTGCTTTTTTCCCTCCTTCCAGGTGATCTTCGAGCATACATGGGAAGGGTAGAGTGGCACAACAGAATTGCACACCATCTTATGACTAATGTTGTAATATTTGTGGAGTCTTAGTTATAGATTTATTTCCCTCATTGATGTTTGTTTCAAATTAGTAATGCTAGACAGTGGTTTGTTTTAATTGGTTAAAATTGGTAGTGGTGGTTCTTTTATTAATAATGTTCCATTACATTTGTTTTAGTTTGCTTCCGCTTAGCTTGTCATGTTTTAGAAATTATTGTCAGTTTATGTTATATTGTAAATTGGCTAGTTTGTAGAGTAGTTTAGTGGCATCCCAAGGTAATGTTGATCATGGAGTGTTACATCAGTCTCCTTCAGTGGCTCACTCATTCTCTCCATTATGAGTTTGCCATGACTGACCTAGGGGATCTTCACTTCTTTTTGGGAATCACTATCACTCGTTCCTCCCAAGGCCTTTTCCTTTCATAGTGTCAGTATGACGGGGATCCCCTACAGCATGCTAACATGACTGAGTGTCATTCCGCTGCTACCCCAGTTGACAGCCATGCCAAGCTATTTGTGTCTGATGGTCTTCCCATTGCCAATCTTAGGGAGTATAGGAGTCTTGCCAATGCCCTGTAGTACCTCACCTTGACATGGCTAGATATTGCCTATGCTGTTCAACAAGTGTGTTTGTACATGCATAATCCATGTGGGCCTCACCTTGTGCTCATTAAGCAGATAATTTGCTATATGAAAGACACCATGCACTACGGTTTGTAGCTCCACCCCTCACTGACTTCCTCCACCTTGATAGGTTACTCCAACACCAATTGGGTAGGTTGTCCTGACTCTCACCATTCCACTTTGACATATTGTGTTTACCTTGGTGATGACCTTGTTTCTTGGTCTTCAAAGTGTCAATCCACTATCTTGTGGTCTAGTGTGGAGGCCAAATACCGTGTAGTTGCTCATGCTATGGCCGAATGTTGTTGGCTTAATCAACTTCTATAGAGGGGCTTTGACATCCTATTGCCTCGGTGACTGTAGTCTATTGTTCAATGTCAATGCAGTCTACGTGTCCTCCAACCCTATACAACATCGCCACACCAAGCACATCGAGATTAATATTCATTTTATCTATGAAATGGTGTCTCTTGTCCAAGTGCGGGTTCTCCATGTGCCTTCGTCTCTCCAATTTGCCGATGTGATTGTAATATCCTGAACGTCGTTTCGACGTCAGTTTTTAAATTAATTGTGGAGTCGCCCGGATTTTCGGTAAATCGCGGGAGGTGAAAATAAATTCTTCGGAATAGTCTAAAATAATAAAAAGAGAATTATAATAATTAATTAAGAGGTTTTGGACTATCTGGTGGGGCGGACCAGTCACTTTGGGCCAGCCAGCCCAAACGGGGGCCCGTACCCCTCCCAAACCCTAGCACCCCCTTTATAAACCCCTTGGGGAGCCCTCCCTCCCCCTTTTCCCACCCCAAGCCGCCACCCCCACCCTCCTTGTGCCCTCTCCCTCCCCTATGGTGCTGCTCTTGTGCAAGGAGAAGAAGGAGAAGAGGAAGGAGAAGGAGAGGAAGAGAAGGAGGAGAAGAAGGGAAGGAGAAGAAGAGGAAGAAGAGGGGTGATCCCAAATCCCTAGGTAATTCTCTCTCATCTATTCTGGGGACGCATTACAAGTCGGCTGTCCAGACTTTCAGAACAGAGGACGTCCTCTGTTTTGTGCATTAGATATCACCTTGTTAATGATAAGATAAAAATATATGATCTAAATGAAAAGTGTAGGTATTTAAGTGAGGAATCCATATATGTATCTTTTGCTGTGATTAGTTTTATATTTTTAAAGATAATAAAATGTTAAGCAGCACCGCTGCAGTGGGAATGTTGTAGAACCGTTACGCGGGGAAGGATGTTGTGGGGTTTTGGGGCTTAGCGATATCTTTTCTTCGAGAGTCGCATTTTCATTGTTGTAATGTGTGCTGAGAGGTACCTTTTTGGACAGGCGGTTTTGCTTCTGAACGCGCGTGATTTCGTCGCTTCGTCGGTAGAGGCAAGTATAACGATGGTTTAAATTTGATAGTGTGGTATATCGATGTTTGATCCATATTATGAACATATATATGTGTTGTGGTTGTGGGAAGAATGTATTGGTGCTATCTATGGATGATTACAATTTACAATGTTCATGAATAATTCTGGTGCATGGATAATGTGAATGCAAAATTTATTTTATTGAGACATTCACGCATATGAATCATGCTGATCTATTGAAATCTTAGTCACGAGTTAACTAAGCGCCGAGGTCCCCGTCATGTTGATGACATAACGGGTTAAAGGTCCCCATACTTGTGGAGTATGGGCAATTGGTCCCTATACCAGGTGGTATAGGCATGGGTGTGCGTCGACGGATGCACACTCTGCATTACCGATAGAATGCAAAAGAGAAAGAGATAAAGAGCTTTTTGATCATCTTGCATAGCATGACTTATTTATATGGTTGATGGATGGATTTATGAAGTGATGTTTACAAATGTACATGTTACTATCTATTATATTTGCTGAGTCATTGGACTCACTCTTGCAGTTGTTGTGTTTTTCTTTTAGGTACCATTTTGAGATCGGCATGCATGGGGGAAAAGAACAGATAGTATTGTTGCACCTTACACAGACTATCACAATAGAAGAGGAAAGAAAATAAAAAGCTATTTGCCTGAATTACTTAAGTAGTAAAGGATTATTGATTTGTCGGATTCAAATTGTAATAAAGGACTAGATTTCTCTTATGATGTTTCCCTTCTTTATTTAATTGTTATAATTGAGAACAACTTAGAAAACTTAAACCATTATGCTTAGATTTTGTTATATTCTTAATTTCATTCATTTCTTCTATCTATACTTGTTGCAATCTCTGTCTTGAACCACATTACAGGGGAGGTTCTGCCGAAATTTTGTGCCTAGCGTAATTAGTTTACTCTAGTTTTATTTCTAGATGAGTAGCATTCCGAGTCATTGCTTGACTGGGGTGTTACAGTGATGACCAAAGGGATTTTGACATAGTTATTTCCCTATTTTCGGTCCAGTCTCTACATTTGGCAGCCTCACGATTTGACTGTGAGGATGTTAGCTTTGTTGTATTTCTTGATGTACAAGTTGTGTAGATATTTATCTTTTCATGTGTGAGATATATGACTTGATTGTAACTACCCGAGATATCCTCAGTTGTAATCCTTGTTGATATGTAGCAATATATACATGATCACCCCTGGCTTCTTATGGTGTGCAATGCTTCCCCAAACCTCTTTCTCTCTTGGTTTACACCCACCCTTCACCAGCACTGGAACACCCCCCAGACATGCAAGATGAATACAAAATACCCTATTGAGTGAATTCTATCTTCATGTTCTTGTCTTCTAGAAAGCTCCCAACTTCAAGGTTGCAATTCGTCTGAAGAGGTCACTTCAAGACTGCAATACTCGAGCCATGGCTTCTTGCCTCGAGTAGTAACGTGGGCGGTGGCAATGGTTGCACCTGCTAGATGTGGATAGTGGCTGATACAAATATAATTAGCATCAATCATATATTCATAATCATCGCAATTATCAATTGGAAAGAACTCTCAAATCATAGCAAAATATCCCAGAGAAGGAGTTGAAAAGCTCTAGGGCATCGGTTTAACCGCTAGCACCATGTTGGTCCAACCAGTTTGAGAGAATTCTAGAAACATATCATAGTTACTTGTAACTTTAGTAAATCAAATCCAATTTGGATTTTTCTAGCAGCACAACACTACTATAGGAACTGGCTTAGTATCGCAGCATGTCGGTTACTATAACAACTGACCGAATGCCCTATATAAGGAGGGGAACACCCTATGTAATGTGGTGAATGTTTTGATGAATATGAATTGAGTGTATGCCATGTTAGTTTTAGGGTTTTCTATCCCTATTATCTTATGAGAGTTTGAATGACTTTTATTTGTTTTTGCAAGTTTTTTGAGTTTGCTTAGAGTGATCTGTCGTGATCAACCATTTCTTATGAAGATTGTGATATTGTTGTGGTGGTTATAATCTTGTGCTTGACACTAGTTACTTCCTTTATTAACTCATGTTGACATCTTCAAGTTACCTTTGTGATGTTGTGGTGCGATCTTGAATTGTATTACTTGGGGGGTAGTCCAAAAATAAGGAAATGAGAAAAATGGAGAAAAATGGCATTTTTGTAGGTGACAATAAATTGAGAGGCAAAACATCAATTGCAATGAAAGAAGTGACAATTCCTTGAAACCCAAACTTTCAAGTGGCAAATCCTCAATTTTCTATTTTGCTTTGCTTTTCTTTTTATTCTTGTGTGAATTTAAATTGTGAAAGACTAGTTTGCTATCTTTTTCTCAATTTAGCTTAGTCATTTGAGCCCATTGTCTACATTTATCCTCACTTTGCCACTACATTAAGTCTTTATAACAACAAAGAGAAAAAGGCTAGGTTAATTTAGGATTTTGTTTGTACCCAGATGTCTGATGTGAGACAAAAAAAATTAGACATCTCTAACCCACGTGTCCCACAACTGCCACACAAACCTTATCAACTCATGTCTCTTATTCTTGTCCTTATTTCTTCTCTTTGTGACCTTTACCATTGCGGACAATCTTCCTCAATGACGATTAGGAGCTCACACTTGCATACTCATTATTCATTCTCCCCTCTCTTTCTCCCTCTCACCTTCCTATGGTGCCATTGCTCTCACTCACATGAGGAGTTGTCACCATCATTACTCATGCTTGGAAGCACTGTTCTGGCCAGCTGACCTTCACTGAGGCACTACGATTGCCATGGCACCACCAGGCCAAGCATTCCAATGACAAGTCTTTTGATCTTAAGCTCCGTGCAACCACAAGCGCCGCTCACTTGTCCTCCTCCTAGTGTTGTTCCCTTGTCCTCCTCCCAGTGGTACCATGCTGGAGGGCTAGCAATAATGCACCGGCTTGGCCTCGTCCTTACCAGATCCATGCATACCGATGATGAGGCACTGGTGGCCCTCCTTTTTCACCATCGTCGAAGGTGAAACTAGTGAATTGAGTGTTTATCGTAGTTACTTGAAAAAGGTGATTTAAAATATTGGGAGTATATTCTTTGGATATTGCATTGCAAATTCCTGAGATGTTGCACTTAGCTATCCAAATTGTTGCATCATCCTTGTCTAAATGTTGTTGTTAGTTAGTTTTAGATGTTACAGTAGCGTTTTATGGGGAGAATGGAATTTATTTTAATTTTTCTCAATGTTGCAACAACTGTTGCACACTCAAAATCAAAATATTTCATGAGTTAGTCTCAATTATTGCACAGGAAACTCCTAAATATTTTTTTGTTATAGTCTAATGAGTTTTTGTTGCACTTCACTACTGATTTTGTTTCAATCGGGATATTAATGTAGCACCTATCATAGAGGAGATCTGACGGTGTTGGACAAGTATGTTACTGTAACACTCTAGGATCCACATTACTCTGAGATGCCACTAAACCACTCCACAAGCTAGCCAATTTGCAAGATAACATAAACTGGCAACAATTCCTAAATCATGATAAGCATAGCGGAAGCATACTAAAAGAAATGTAATGGGACACTATTAATTAAAGAACAACTACTAATAATTTTAACCAATTAAAATGAATCACAGCCTAATATTATTAATTATAATTAATCAACAATGAGAGAAAAGATGAATAACTAGAGACTCCACTTAATTATTACAGTATGAAATATGATTTGATGTGTGACAGTGATGTGCCGCTCTACCTTTCCCATGCATGCTCGAGAATCACCTGGAAGGGGGGAAAAGCAAGAGTGAGATAAAAATCTTAGCAAGCAAACTGTTTAAGAAGCTAATTAAACTAAAATGGTTTAAGCATCAACATTTATTTTCCACAATTTCTACTTTTATAACCTTAACCCAAATCACTACCAACAATGGTAAAACTTTAGCAAATAAATCTCGTTTGACTATTTCAAATTCTGAACCACTAATACTACCAATATCAGTTGAGCTCTAACATAATTTTCCCCACTGACTTTATTAATTCCCATACCCACAACTGCTAACAACAGTTACCACTAGAGAACCCCTCATGCCACTACTACAACTCAAGGGGTGAGTGAACCCCACTCCATAACCACATCCACATTCCTCGTACCACAAGTGACTCTTATGAGCCAATACCACATAAAAAGTTAAGAAGTTGCATTTGTTTGCAAATAATTCAACCACAATACGTTGCATAAGTATGCAAATGATCTATCCATAATGTAAATGCATATGAATGCATATGATCCACTGCACCCTTACCCAACAAGAGAAGAGTGCGCATCGTACTACGGCAATGTACGATGCTGTACCAGTACGGTCGCGGCTATGTGCGGCGACATCCACGATGCAAATAACATGTCATGATATGAATGATTTGATAAGCATGATTCATAAGAATTTAACTACAAAGAACAGCAACATATTCATCATGAATATTTCCTCACAATCCACTTATGCCTCAAAAGAAACCTCATCACACAATCCACATTCAGTTCACCAAGATCAAAATCAATCTATTCAAAGGGAACACTACCACATGGACCACAAAATATTCATTAAGAATACCGCTACTATAACCACAGTAGATTCACTAAGAGTATTACCACCTAGACCACAATATCCTCATAAAGAATATTACCCCACAACCATATTTGTCTCATTAAGAACTATACCACATTACCACCATTAATCCATCAAGGCATAACCATTTGAATGCTAAATTGCTACCACACAGACCATTTTAAGGAAGCATGTAACAATGGCATGACATCTCAAATTAAGAGAATTAACTAGTGTGAATGTAGAATGATTAACGAGTTAAACAGTAGCACATCCACTATGTTTACTTGCCTCTACCGTTGAAGCGAAGCGATTACGCGTGATCAGGAGCAAAACCACCTGTCCAAAAATTATTTCTCAGCACAAGTCTACATCAAGGTAATCGCGACTAAGAAAATAAAGACGCCGCTAAACCCCCAAATCCAACAATCCCCACTCCACTCGACGATCCTATGCACTACCCACTGCAGCGGCGCTGCTTGTTATTTTTGTACCTTTAAAACTATTAAGCCGATTACAGCAAATAAGATATTTCTGGAAACTAAAATGAAATACCTTCAATTTTTAAGTAGACCACATATTTTTAGTTTGCGGCTGACATTGTGTAATATAACGCGCAAAACAGATGACATACTCTGTTTCGGCAATCAGGCCAGTCAACATCTAACGGACATTACCTTCTGTACAAAGCTCTAAAATTCATGATTTGTATATAGTAGTTATATTACAGAATTCCCTACAACTTTCATAATTGTGGCCAAAACCATAAAAATCATCTACTACTCTGAATCTACACCCGAACAGCAATCTATCTCGGACTACACCTCTGCCAAACAGCAATGTTCCCGACTCTGCTGCGCCCAAACCCCATGGTCTAAAATTCTGGAACAATGGCAGATAATAGATCTCGTCGTCCTCTACAACTTTCCTTTCGGCCAGACCTACAGGAAAAATCGTTTCGATGCCTTAATCTACGCAACCAGCCGCACTGCACAAATCTGACTACGCGCAGATAGCAGAAAATCACTAATTGGTTAATCAATTTGTTAATCCCCTTCTAATCTCATATCAAGAACCCTAATTACTCTAAAAATAGAAGAATTTGAGATGGAGAAAATTACCTAGGAGATCCCTCAAGATCTCCCCTCTTCTCTTCTCCTCTTCCTCTTCGTCTTCCTCCCTTCCTTCTCTTCTCCTTCCTCTTCCTTGCTTTCTCCTTTGCATCCATGGATAGGGCAACAGTGGGGAGTCATTGGGGAAGGGGGTAGAGGGCAAGGGGGGCTGGGGGTGGCGGCCACAAGGGAAAAGGGAGGAAAAGGGGCGGCCAAGGGGCTTTTATGGGGGAAGGGCTAGGGTTTGGGGGGGTGCGGCCCCCTTTGGGCCGGCCGGCCCAAAGTGGCTGGCCCACTCCTCTGGACAGCTCAAAATCCCTCATTTAATTATTTAATTTATTTTTTATTTTAGACTATCCCACAAATTTATTTTCACCTCCAGCGATTTACCAAAAAACCGGACGACTCCACGATTCTGCTACATATTACCAGGGACGCCGTAACGACATTTAGGGCATTATAGTTATGAAGATCCATTGATAGATTGAGCGTCCGATGGGAAAGCTCCCATCATACGTATGGCCGCTAATGTCTCCTATTACTTTATTTATCACATATATAGAGTACATTATTTATGATTCTAATGACTGTATGTACAATCTTTGCACTACTTTATCATGACAAAATACATGTATTCGTATCTTGAAAAGAGCCTCATGATTACACAAGTAATCGACTTATCCTTGGGTGTTCAGTGTTCAGAGTTGTAGAACTGTAGGATAATCTACAAAATTGCTACCCTTTTTAACCAAGAGAATGTACATAATTTACGACACATGGCCGTACACTTTGTAGTACAAGTGGCAAGTGTAATAGCTTCTAGGCAAACTATTTCTGTGGACCATTGACGTTGACATCACAAGTTTTAGTTGTACCATCACCATCATTACAAGATGATGGTAGCGCTCCTAACAACTTAAAAGCCTAACTTTAGATTTTTGTTTTTGGTTTTTGGTTGCAAGTGCGCTATAGCGGCTATGAGTTTTTTTGTCAAAAATTAAGAAAAAATAGTAAAAAAATAAGAAAAATTGAAAAACACTGCTATATCTTTTGGGACAATGCAAAGCACTATAGCAACTGTTAGTTTTTTCATATCCTCTTGTCTGTAGAGAAACGTGTGCTACACAGATCCCATTCCCCATTCCGCTGAGCCATGTGAGATCATCCATCAACATGATGATAGCTTGGGAGCACATAAAAGGAGTGAGATCATCCATCAACATGATGATAGCTTGGGAGCACATAAAAGGAAGAGGGTAGTTGTTGAAAGGTACAATGTATGTAACAAAATGGTTTAACCCAAGAAAGTGCTTCCTGATTATAATCTTACTCAATTTGACTATTAACTTACTCCTTCCTAGTCATAAAAACATATCATTTTGGACATGGTTCCCAAAATACAATTTTGACTACTAATATCTATTGTAATATGCTTATAAAACCCAATAAAATTATAAGATATCTTTTGCGATGAATCTACGCATATGATTTTTGTCTATCCAATCTAAATATTTAAAAATATATCAATAGCCAAGGTTTTAAAAGTTTGATTGCACGTATCCCAAAATGGCATGTTTTTGTGAACAAAAGGGAGTACTTAGTTGTATTGGCATAATGATGTGGGCATACGCATGCTTTGCATTTTCAAGTTAACATGCTTTACACTTTCATATTCAAGGCATTGATTTCCTGGAAAGCTTTATTGAGCTGAATAAAAAAATTATGAGATGAATTCCTTCCCTAATGAATGTACAAGATAATATTAAGAATTGGTTACTACCTAATATATATTATGCCTACTCAAGTTCGAAACTGTTGTTGACTTAGAAGCAGACAGAGAGGAAATGGAGACCAAAGAAAAACACTCAAAAATGCATGCTACCTGTTGGTGCAAGGAGATTAGCAGTGGGACCCATATGTAAGAGAACAACTAGTGGGACCTAATTTATGATGTCATCACAGATGTTAACATCAAGATGAGGTCATTGCATATGTCATCATGCATGTCAACATCAAGATGAGGTCACCACATATGTCAGCATACATGTCAGCATCAAGATAAGGTCATTGCATATAGCAACATCACCGCAGCAAGTATTGTAACTATTGTAGCACTGACCTAGATGTGCTATAAATAGGAGGGTACCCCTCCATGTAACATAAGACTTTGAAATTTCAGAATTATGAACATCTTTGTTCTAGGGTTTGAATGAGTCATTTCCACCCCTTAGAATTGGGAAATATATGAGGTTCTTGTCTCCATCATTTTTGTGTTTGCCTCCATGATTGCAAGAATATATTTACTCCACATGAGTGAGTAGACAAAAGGATCAAAGCGTGTGGTTGAGTGAATCAAGTGCTAGAGGTTGATGTAATGGAGATGATGGTTGGTGGTGCCATTCATCAGGTTGCACGGGTCCAGTTATCTCCAGTCCTACATCATGAAGATCGGGCCACCCTCTCCCCGTATTAGTTGGTATTAGAGTGATAGGTTGACACGGTAAGATTTTACCCTTAGCTACAATATTTGTTGTTTTCATCCTTATCTAGAAAAAGCCACACAAAAATATTGTTCTTTGCCATAATTTTGTAACAACCTATTTTTTAGAGGTATTTGAAATTTTTAAAATTAAAATTCACCATTTGGAATTTTTTGAAATTAATATAAGCTTAAAATAAATTTTTAATAATTAAAAAGATTTAATATGCTTAAATTGAAAATTAATATTTTTTTTGAAAGTATTATATTTGGGTTCCCTGTGCTTTAGGGAATTTTTTGTGATTTTTTTGGATTTATATGCTATTTTCTAGATCTTATTTTATTTTCTTTCAATTTTTGAAATTGAAAAATTCCTAAAAATCTAAAAATGGCCAATGGGCTGAAACCCATTAAACCCTCTAGCTCACTAAACTTCAGTCGCCCGATCTTTTCTCTGCCACGCGTTGGTAATCCAAGCCATGCTCCTCATTGACCGTTAGATCTCGTTAGAGGACATGTGTCAAGCATCTGAGCTGGCTGGTACTATTCATCTATGCAATGTGCGTTAGCAGTCCGATCTCCTTAGTGCCACATATCCTCCATCCGCCACCCCTAGCACTGTTCACTGTCCCCAAGCTAAACTCCACCACCTGTGCCATGCACGTCACGATCATCTCAGCGTTTGCAACTATTTAAGCCCACTGCCTCCATCGTTTCCCGCACCCCACAGCCACCTCGTCGTGCGTCCCCAACGTTCTCATTGAGCCATCGCCATCGAGCGTCGTTGCCTTCGTCGTCGCCGTTGACCGAGTCACCATCGTCTACCTTGCCGCCTTCTCCTTCGACAGTAGACGTCCCCACCGTGCGTCGTCACCCAGTCCACTTCCACCGTCGTTCACTGCCCGCCAGTGAGTTCCCGCCGACGAGTCTGTACCACCTTGCCTCATTCCGATCGAGCGCCATTCGCATTGCCTACCACCCGCATCGCCTCGGTTCGCACGCCACCACCTCAGATCGAGCGCCCAGCCAGCGTCAATTGTGACATCACTCCACACCCATGCTGCGCATCACTCGCATTCTCCGTGGACTCCATCCATCATAGACCAACTCACTGACAGCCGGGCCCCACTAGTCAGCCGCACTATTCCATGAACCCATGAGCCGAGCTGAGTCAGTAGCCAAGTCAGATGGCATGCAAGCCCTAGATGTCACGTGCCGTGCCACATGTACGCCATGTCAGCCAACCAAGCCATCTTGATGCCACATCAACAAGCCACATGTCAGGCCATATCAGCATGCTATGTCAGCCCTAAGTGCCTGGTGTCAAGCCATGTGTCCGCCACGTCAGTCCTAATTGCCCAATCAGCCACCACATCATTTACTAAGCAAGGCCAAGGTAAGTCATGTCCTTTGATCATGTTAAATCTAGTTTTAAATATATTTATTTATTATTTTATTTTAAATTATCATGTATTGCTATTTTATTATAAACCTTTATACCTAGTAGTTATTGTCCATATGATTAATTCCTCACTTGATAATTTGGATGGCATGATTCCATTGTCACTATAGGATAGTTAATTATCTAGTGTGACGAGGCGACGGGGTCCCGATTTTCCGATAGGATGATAACTTCGATTTGGGGAAGAACAACTTTGACGATGCGGCTACTAACCGGTCACGACCAGAACGCCAAGCAATCGCTAAACCACACTCCGAGTTGTTATCAATCGTGCCAAGAACGCGGTTGACCTGACTACGAAGGTTTATTTCTGCATGCAACCGAAGAACACGCAAGAACAAGATAACAAGCAATATCAAATTGCAAATAGGATTGAAATACTCAATATGGTGCGATTTCGAATAAGGATTTTGACAGGTGGTCGTCCAACACAACTGAAGATACAAGTTGCAACACAAGTAAACTAAACATAAACGAAATCCAAGAAAACTAGAGGGGTGCGGCCTCCTTAAATAGGGGAGTGGAAGCCACACAAAACTAAGAAACAAGGGGGTGGTACTATTGTTACTATTCACATGAACAGTAGCACGCCATGAATAGTGGGGGTAGCACCCTCCCCTTTGGCCCATGCATTACAAAGGCCCGATTTTGGCCCAAACAGGTGGTGTAGCAATTTCTTTTGACGATTGTGGGTCATACAGAAGGAATTTGTAGATAAGTCCAGATCCGTTGGAAAGAGGATGAGAAAATATTTCCACCAAGTACTCATGGACCTCAAACGGACTCCGTATGTGAAAGCTATGCTCGTTTGAAGTTGGACCTGTCAGGCTGAATCCGAACTGATCTGGAGGCCGAATTGGATTCCAAAACGTGTCCCACTTGAACTCTTACTTGAGTTGGTCCAAAAGTGATGTGGTGACCACAAGAAAGAGTTAGGGGAGACGTCGACATGGTCTTGATATGTTGGTTGGCTTCCCTTTTGGTAGACCAAAACTACGAGCTTATAGTGTTGATGCAATCCTCCTTGTATAGCTACGTAAATATGCATTTTCATCATTAGGTAACATCATATAGTTCATATGATGTAAATTCGCTTCTAAAAACAAGCTCACCTGATAATTTAAGTAATGTGTAGGAACTCTTGTGATTAGAACTGCAAGTATTGCTAATATGGTTGTATCCACCGGGGTTATGTCTTCATCATCCTCCCCTTCTTGAAAACAAAGCCGTCCTCAGCTTTTGATACGCTGAAAATAGGGTAACAAAGAAGTCAAGGTGTATGCATTGTATATGTATATGTCATCCGTTTTAACAATTCTTCGTTGTTGCATATTTAGTAACCCGGAAGCTAATGAACAAATCAAAATTTCTCACACAGTATTTGTTGCAACTTGTTTTGCAAATGTAAGTGACGCATTTATGCAATTCAAATCTCTGAGGTTGTAAACTTGCATCGATAGCATATATGGGCAAAGCTACAACTTTTGGATTCAAACAAAGTTTATCCAAGTAATCAGATTTCAATCGAGCAATAGCACATTCATCTAGCAAGGGTGAAAAGATTTGTAAGTGTTTCCTTTCATCAATTTCATTATTCAGATTATCAATGCTAGATGGTTCAACAAGAGATGAACACATAAGATTTGAATTGTCACTAATTTTTATTTTTCTCACATAAGGAACAAGATTCAACATACCAGAATTGTTATTCAAAATAACAAGCTTCAATCCATCTATGTGATCACAAGTTATGCATATTCGATATGCATGAAATTGATTGTCTACACCATAATCTCCAATCAAATTGAACTTACATGTATAGGCATGAGTACTTGCTAATGATTTTAAACATGAAATTTCAGCAAGATTCTTAATCACACTAGATAGCTCTCTAGAATTATCGAACATGACATAGTATAAAGAATCTTTAGGAGATATTCTAGTAAGAACTTTCTTATGAGTAATCAATTCCACATTATGTAAATTGAGCAAAGAAATTTCAGAATATGGAATTTTCAGTTGAACATATGAATTTTCACAATTACTCACCTTTTCATATTTAAATTCAGCACCATAGTTATCTTTACCGATCTACTCAATTGATGTAGGTGTTGTAGGTATCAAATCTTTATGATGAAGCAAGGAGACAACAAGTACTCCATCTTCAACCGTGATTATGTCCTCATCTTTTGCTTTCAATAGAACCTGTTGTTGAACATTCAACTCCTTGTTTTCAATGTGAACACCCTTCTTTTCAACATGGTTCTCAACTTGCTGCAAGTTGTTAGTCACAGAAAAAGGCACAAACAAATGTTTGTTCTCATGTTTCTTGTCATTAAGCATTCTCAATTTCTCCTCAATCTGACTTTCAACCTTATAAGGAAATATAAACAAATGGGTGAGAGAATTATATTCTTTGTGAATAAGAATTTCTTGAATTTCTTTATTAAGCCCACTTAAGAATCTATTCTCTGTAGCTTCAGCATATTACTTTAAACCACAACGCAACAAATGAGTTTTTAATTCATGATAGTATTCCCTTATAGTTCTACTTCATTGCTTTAAACGTTTCAATCTAGCTAGCAAATAATCAGCATGATATTTAGGAACAAAATCATCTCGCAAAAGTCTTTTCAATGCATTCCAAGTTTGTGGTACTTTCCCATGTCTACGAAGAGACTTCCACCAAAGTAGTGCATCATCAATAGAAACACTAGTAGCAGCTCTAATCTTTTGACTATCAGACCTATTATAATATTCTAATTCTTTGTCTAATGCTATCTCCCAGTCAATATAGGCATTAGGATCAAATTTACCAGCAAATGATGGAAAAGCATACTTGACATTAGTTACTGCATCATCATCGCGTTCCTCTCCTTGTAATGTACACATACCTCGTTGATTTTGTGGGAGTCGACGACGATCGGAGTAATCAACTTTAGTGTGGCTGATGTAGTTGTTCTCTTCGATATCATCATCCTCGTTCGACGAAGAGTTTGGAGAAAATAGTGCACGTCGAGTAGCTGGAGGTAAACATTTATCTAAGATCTCAACTCTATTGTTGATGGTGGTGATGGTCTTATTAAGCCGATCCAACATGTTGTTGGTCTCACAAAAATTTCAACTATGTGATCTTGAACCTGTCATGGTTAGTAGAAAACAAGAAAATACACGATAATTATGTAAGTCCCTATAAACTACTAGGAGGTGAAGCTTGACAAGTCACATATCTCTCAAACTCTTACCAAGCTCTTAAAGTTCGTACCAATGCAAAACAGGTGGTGTAACCGGTGGCTAGTTCGTGATAATTTGACTCAAGTGATGCGTATAGCGATTGCAAGGGCCGGTTCGACGTGATCTGTTTGGTTAGTAAAAGGTGTAGCTTGGAAAGCTAGATATGTAGCAATGGAGAACAATCAGTTAATTTCAGAAATTGCACATAATTGAATTATAGTTCGTATCTAGCACTTAGCCTATGTTGCTAATCAAACAAGGATAGGAGAAGGCCAAAACAAGTGTGTTACAATGTATAGGAGTGATGAACACAAGATAATTCAATAGAATGCAATCTGGAATTAAAAAGCACAAGGATTGATCCAAATATGAGAATGACAGATCTCTGTCCACTAGACCAGACGTCGGTGTTTTGGCCGTAACTTTTTTTTAGCTGCCTCTTTTTTTACGATTATTTTTTTTCTTGTTTCCTGACAGCGTTTTCTACAACTTTTCTTTTGCGGCCATGTTCTAGAAACTGACAGATAAAATTATACAAAAATCACAAGTGCAGACTGTTACAGATTCAATCTAGAATTTTGGGTCAAATTGTACTGCAGATATCTTTTAACTGCATTTATGGATAGAGCCAAAATTTTAGGGGCAGTTAGATAAGGAAGTTAAGGATCTAATGGCGGTGGTTTCACTCAAAAAAGATATAGGAAAGAAAAGTTATAGTATTTTTTGTGGCGGCTACACAAGAGCGAGTCTTCTGGCCGAAAATGAGAATTAGGGTTTGACGTGTTCTTGATGGTTTTGGACGTGGGGATTTTTTTTGGAGTTTTATGAGACCAAGAATATGACCAGCAATAAGACAAAGCTAAAACGGACATAAATTCAATTTAGCAAACCGAAACTAACAAATTGAAAGGCACAACGGGGTTTGGACAACAGAATAAACTCTTTTTGTAGGGTAATTTTTTGGACTATAGGACATAAAAAAATCAATCTACTAACTAGGGATACAAGAAATCCTACCGGTCAACTGAAGCTCGGATACCACTTGACGAGGCGACAGGGTCCCGATTTTTTGATAGGATGATAACTTTGATTTGGGGGAGAACGACTTTGACGATGCGGCTACTAACCGGTTACGACCAGAACGCCAAGTAATCGCTAAACCATACTCCGAGTTGTTATCAACTGTGCTAAGAACGCGGTTGACCTGACCACGAATGTCTATTCCTGCTTGCAACCGAAGAACACGCAAGAACAAGATAACAAGCAATCTCAAATTGCAAATAGGATTGAAATACTTAATATGGTGGGATTCCGAATAAGGCTCTTGACAGGTGGTCGTCCGACACAACTAAAGATACAAGTTGCAACACAGGCAAACTAAACATAAATGAAATCCAAAAAAACTAGAGGGGTACGGTCTCCTTAAATAGGGAAGTGGAAGCCACATAAAACTAAGAAATAAGGGGGTGGTACTATTATTACTGTTCACATGAACAGTAACATGCCATGAATAGTGGGGTAGCACCCTCCCCTTTGGCCCATGCATTACAAAGGCCCGATTTGGCCCAAATAGGTGGTGTAGCAATTTCTTTTGATGATTGTGGGCTGTACAGAAGGAATTTGCAGACAAGGCTAGATCCATTGGAAAGAGGACGAGAAAAGCTTTCCATCAAGTACTCATGGAACTCAAACAGACTCCGTATGTGAAAGTTATGCTCGTTTGAAGTTGGACCTGTCAAGCTGAATCCGAACTGATCTGGATGCTGAATTGGATTCCAAAACATATCCCACTTGAACTCTTGCTTGAATTGGTCCGAAAGTGACGTGGTGACCGTAAGGAAGAGTTGGGGGAGACGTCGACATGGTCTTGATATATTGGTTGACTTACCTTTTGGTAGGCTGAAACTACGAGCTCGTAGTGTTGATGCAATCCTCCTTGTATAGCTACGTAAATATGCATATGGATGTCTTGCTTGGGTAATGGCTTAGGACTTAACTTTGTGTGTCATTGATCTGAGCCTTACCGTACAACCATATGTCTAGTATATGATAGACCTGACTAATTAATTTATGGTATTTTAATTTCAATTTCACCATTGTGATGAACGTGGGTGTTGGTTAGACATTTCCATGAGACGCAAAATGGGGTAATTATTGACTATGTAGTTAACATACTCGATAGTAAAACCTTAGCGAGCAAAATTGTGTTTAAGGTTGAGCATTATAAAAGCCTTGTTGTGATTTTCTTTTACGTAGAGATGATCACACCATATGGCTAAAGTTGGGCAACCTCTACAGAGTAAAACTATTCGAAAGCCGTATCCTCAGTTGTAGACAATGCTCGGTGATTTCATACGAAGGGTAGATATTTCATAAAACTTGGTTGGAATAATTTTAGGAAGTGAATGGTTAGTTCATTGGTAGTTCATTACGTGAATTGTTAGTTCATGGGTGGTTCATTGGGTGAATGATCAGTTCCTTTGTGGTTTTTTCAATTCCTTTAATTATTTACTTATTATCATTTTTCAAAGTTCACTTTTGATCTATTTATTATATTTACTTTAAATTATTACTTTCTATAAAATAACTATTTATCCATCATTTGGTAAGTCTTCCATATTATATTGCATTCTTGTTACAAATAACTTGCTTAGTACTCTATATGCTCAAGGTTATATCCACCTTTGCTCAGTTGAAGAAGAAGAACTATATCAACTGGAAGTACCTGAAGAAGGATACTTCGATAACTTCTTGGATTATGGTCTCGCTTCTCAGTCAATTGCTTGTGGGTATGTCGAATAGCAACTTCGTTTCATTGTATTTGCACTGCTAGTTTCTTAAACCCTTCGGGCTATTAAGTTGTAAGCTTGGTCATACGATCACAACTCTGATAATTAATAATATTTGAGTCCTTTTCTTGGTTAATCGTGAATATGGTCGATATTCTATCTATGTTTACACTATGTGTGTTAGCGTGATCCTAGACTAGTATAGAATACTGTCGGACCCGGATTTTACCAATCTAAAATCCTCTGTGATTTCTGCACTATTCCCTAGATCAGTAGCTAGTGCTCACAGATACATCACTGGATATCAAAAACATATTAAACGGAGAGTGCAGCAGCAGAAAATCTTCACACAAGTGGAACCCTTAAGACTTGCCCACAGCCAGCCAACTGGGGTTTCGCGACCTAGTTCTTGGCCTTCTTTTGATATCAGCTCTATTGACCCTTTTGAAGCATTGCAGGGCCTCTTCTTCTGTTCTTGACTGACTGGAGGGTAATAAGCAACAGTGAGCACAAATTGTACTCAACAAACCACCACACAGAATGCAACACTAATAATTATTATATGCAAGGCTGTGAAAGGAGGCTTGAGGTTATTTTATTTTCTAAAGTAGCATTTCCAAATATTATAAATAAAATTCCTGTGACTTAGCAATTTTAACCAAAATGCAAGTTGTAAAGAGAGAGTGCAATATTTATAGTAGCGCAGGTTACATCCACCTTTTACAGTGCATAGTTACCTCCACCAATGCTAATTTTGATTACTGGGCTACATCCACCCTAATTATGCTGGAGTACATCCCTACAGGAAAAATCTAACCAAGTGAAGTACTTCCCTCCACTTAGTTTTTGTTCCCAACCGCAAAAGATTTTTGAAATAGAACTAACTCGAGTAAGTTCCCATGTCCGCTCTTGATTGTGAGCATGGCTATTCAAATAGTTTTAGACTCTGCAGAGTTGCACAACTTTACCCACAAGACATAACCCAATTGTTATATTCCGCATGTTTCCGTAGACACGCAGATCAATCGGATTATCACAAGACCTTTACAATGTATCTAGCAAAGGATTGCACTCGCTAAGGTTTCATCTCCAGGTCAGCCCTTTGGGCCCCAGCGAGACCCCCTCTTGCGCCCGCCTCTGTCTAGCAACACGACCACCTCCAAGACGCTTTGCGTCCAGTGAGGAAAATTGTGCTTTCCTCCGAAGTGCATTCCATTACTGGTGAGTACAAATTATTCAGTCATGCCTACACTTTGCCAGCTTGTGGTTTGTACTGTTTTACATGGTGAGGTCAACACATGATTCAGTCCTTAATTTATCCGGACGGTCTTTCGCAACCCAACTTGTTACGTCCACCAGCCACTCTTACCATCTGCCCAGACAGGTAAGCAAGTTTTAGGGTTTTGAGAAGCATAAGATAATCTGTACCAAAACTATTAGTCATCTACATCCAATGACTGCCCAAAATTAATTTGATTGTTTGTAGAACAATGAGCCGGACAATTGAATGTCCTGGCTTTAGACTCGCTTGGTAGTAAGTATAACTTAGCTAATGATGATATCATTAATATCTAGGGTGACAAAGGATCAGCTAAATCAAGTAGTAGAGAGTGTCATAGCAGTACTGGTAGCATAATATGGCAATATCTACCTTACATTTGACATAAATTTGCATAACAAAGTAAGCATGCATGTTGATAATTTGAAAGAACATAATTTTCATAAAAATGTAGGATCAACATGATCAAAGTGATGACTTGCCTTGATTATTTACCGTGGTCTTGATTTAATTCAAAGCCGCTTAACCAGTCAGTCGCAATAAATCTGGAATTCTTCCCTCACCGCAATTTGAATCTGCTTGAGCTTGTCGTCTTCAGACTGCAGCTTCTAATACGCGGCAACAGAATGGAAAAACCAAATAAATCCAAATGGCGGCAAAAACATAGTTCAATTAATTGAACTTATTTTATGTGGTTTACAAATTGAGAGTAGAGAGGGAGTGATTGGAATGGATTTATTTGATAGGAAGGAGTTGATTGAATAGCTTTACCGTGAGGGAAAATTTTATAACAAGAAGAAGTGGATTAAAGGATTACCCGCAGGGTCTTTCTGCTGGGTTCAAGATATAGGGCTCGATATTTTTCTTTATGACTTCTTTTATATTAGTTTATATTTATCAAGGAAGTTCCAAGAGTTAGGCAGGACCTACAGATGATTTAGAGGGATTGTCCGAGGGCTGTGATTGCCAAACACTTCGATATATGCATTTTATAATTTAGTTATAACATAGAGTTGGTTATTTATTTAATTACGCTTAGGAATAAGTTGATCTTTTTGATGTTTGATAGACTTGAGGATATAGTCCGATGGTTGTGATTTACTATGAAAGTGCACTCATGGATTAACAGGGGTGTTTAATGAATTTGCTGTGCGCTATTGATTATTGTCAATCATTAAATTATGAGATGGTGGACAGATGTTTATTTTGGATGCAAAGTTGTGCTTAAGCAATGTTAAGGGTGTTATTTGCACTTAACCTAATATTTCATGCTTCTCTTTACAAGGTTTGGGTTTAGAAAATTGAATTTGTTGCAGATATTTGAAAAGAAGGTCTTCTTTAATTGTAGTGATGAACAATTTGTTTATTTATGTGCCAAAAGGTGGTTGAACTCAATAATACTTGATTTGCATTCATGGATATAGACCAAGGGTAAGGTTATTGAGGTCGCAGAGAGTTTAAAAGACCACAAGGGAAATCCTTGATTTAGTCTTCGGCAAAGCTTTAAAGTTCTGAACTTGTGAGAACATGTATACACACAGATATACATATACATGCACATCGATTAATCCTGGAATAACTTGACTTGCTAATCTTTGGTTGGCCAACCTTCAAGTCTGCCTATACAATCCCCAGATTCAAATCACAGACTGGATTGAGTACATGCCACCTTCTAGTGATCTAGAAGAATAGTCTGAGCTCAAAGATGTTAATTGATTGGCAACAGCATTTTCACCCAATTCCAAAGTTACGTTCTTATTTCTGATTTTTTTTATTTGCTAAGCATAATTTTATTCATTTGCTTCCTGAGATAAATTTAGACTTATATTCCAAGAACTAGTAATTGGTGGGATAATGCAAGTGACATCTCCTAACTAGAGACTAATCCTAGTGGGGCCTGATTGCCAAAAGAAGAAGGAGAAGGTAGATAAGAACAGGAGGGGAAAAGAAAGGCGCTCGGCCGAGGGAACCAGAGGCGCAGCGCATTCCTGGGCGGCGGTGTTGCCGGCGAGGGCTGTCGGGTAGAAGATGAAGGCTGGCAACGTGGGCCTTATAGGACTAGGGGCCTAGAGTTGTGACGGCACGTCTTGCAGTGGGGTCGAGGGCGCCAGTGGCGGTGGTGCGCGCCAGGTTGGGGAAGGCCACAGGGTTGACGGCGATCGGAGGGAAGAGGGGACAAGGTGGGATGAGCATTAGCAAGAGTGAGATAAGGGAAACCTACCGGCGTGGTTGATGAGGCCGAAGGGGAGCCAAGGCGAGTTGGCGTCGGAGGCCCTGGCGGCGGTGGGGAAGCTTCAAGTGGAGGGGTTGCCTTGATGGGGAAGAATGCCAGCCGACGGTCGGGGAAGTCTCGGGGCAGTGCGAAGATGCTTCACCAGCGAGGAATTAGGGGATGATGCTCTGAAGAAGAAGTGCCACCGAAAGAAGCGGATCCGGCCGATAGTGGGGAAGAACAGTGGTTACAGCGAGGGTGGAGCACGACAAGCCAATTAATTGAGTGGGAAGGTGGAGGACTTCCGAGAATGTGTTGTGACACAGGTGGATTTGAGTGAGCCTTATCGGAGGGGCGGGACGGCACTGAGCGGCGGCCGGAGTGACTTCAGGGGCGGCTTCGGCCAAGAAGGGAAGAGTGAAAGAAGGGAAGGGAATGGCTTTTGAGGAGTGGGGAGGTGAACCCAGACATCACTTAAATTGGGGAAAGGGGATCGGCCGCTGGCTGCATTTACCTCCTGAGCTTGAAGAAGTAATGTCAGAGCGGCGGTATTGAACTTGTGTGCATTGGCGGCGGGAGTAAGGCAAGGTTGGCACAAGGGCGTACATTCACCGAAGCAAACAAGGGGCGGCCGCGGTGGTTGGTCAAATTGAAAGTCACCTGCTGAGGAGTAATGGGGGCATTGAACGCGCACGGAGGGGCTAGCGGAGAGGCGGAGGTGCCGGGCTAGAGGCGGGGTAGCGGCCAGTACTGAGAGGGTGATGTGAGACTGCTGCAGCATTGAAGTGGGCACAGGCGGTGAGAGTGAGATGCAGGCGAGGCCGGCGCCTAGCTCAGCAGTGTGACGCACAGTGACGAGAGAGGAGTAACCCCGAGCGATGGCATTGAACATACCTAGCAGAGCTAGCGGAGAGTGAAGGCACCGGCAGTAGGGTGGCAGCTAGACGCAGAGCTCGGATGGGACAGCAAACCCAGGGGTGAGATGGTCTATGGGCGCGGCTACCCTGCAGAGCTGAGCTAGAGGAGGGGAAAGCGCTGGCCTAGGGTCAAGCCAGGAGTCGAGCAGAGGGAGAAGAGGGGGGCAGAGAGAGGCGGCCGAGCGGGCTATTTGTGGCGGCCGTTGGAATGGGGAGAAGAAAACGAGGAAGGGGAGGAGGAAGAAAGAAGAATGTAGCTGGATGGATGGGCTGACGCAGCAGCTAAAAAGATGAAGGGGGAGGAGGAGCCATGATCAAAAGAAGGTTACCGATGATTTTTGAAGATATTAATACTTAGATACTCTTGCCAATTTAGTTTGAGGGAAAACTTTAATAATTAATTTGACTTCAGCTGAAGTTTTGGGCTTTAAAATTTCCAATCTTCAAAATTTGAAAATAGGACCGGTAAAGGTTTTGGGAATTCAGATTTTGGTTTTGGGAACTTGGTTCTTGATTTTAGAAGATTTGTTTTCCTTAATTTGAATTTTTGCCGCCTGAAATTCCAAATCAAGAACTTCAATAAACAAAATTTTGAAATACACAGAGAATCGATAAAGATTTTTAGTAATTTTGCAAATACAATAATCCCACACTTTTGGGATATTACAGAACCTACCCCCCTTAAAAGGAATCTCGACCCCGAGATTCGGGTAGAGTAGAAAGAAAAAGGCGGGGAGCAGCTGGCTAGCAGTAGGTTACAAGGATCTGCTTGGCAAGTCATTCTTTCCTTCGAGCAGTCGGGAGTGAGAAGAAAAACTACACAAAAAGGGTTAACACTTGGAGAGAAGAGGTACGCAGAAGAAACCTTGTTGACTATGTAGCAGTTACCCTTTTTATGTGTTGCATTCAATTTTCCAGGTGTCCTTGTTGTCCGTTAATGCTAAGTGCATAAATTCTTTTTAAGCTGGAAGGGCGGTAGTGGTCCATTATTGTGGTACCTTGATATACTTGTGTTATCCGGGCTAAACCCTTAAAATTAGATGTCTATTGCTGATTTCTTTTACCAGCTCCCGCCATAGCACGTTCGATGGCCACTTGCAGGCTCATCCGTTGTATCTCAGCAGCTTGGGTCAGCAATATATTCCTGGAGCAATTCTTGGGGAAGTGATGAGGACATCCCAGACAACCAACCATTATCGTGAGTAAACCAAGACGTGACTCGCATAAACCATGAAGAAACTTGTGTAAACCATGGAGCAAACCCAGCACCAGTTACACAAGTTGATGGACAAGTTACACCAAATAAAATACGCCATGTAGTGAAACAAGGACCGCTTATACGAAGTCGCGCTAAGAAGCTACAATAACATGTGACTTCACTCCTTGCTGAAATTCACTTTAATGTAACTGAGAACTTCATACTACCTAAATCATGTACATTATTGTTGCTCAGATTTACACATGAGGAAATAGAGGATAATGAAGTGGAGGATGGTCACGCTGAAAATAAGAAAGATTACACGGAGGATGCACAAGTTGAGGAAGGTTACATAGGCAAGCCTACAGCTTAACGCAAGAGTTACAACTTCACATGGATGGACATACCAACCTTTGAAGATTTGGGTGACATAATATATATGGTTCGAAATCTTATCAAGTCTATTTTCCAACGCAACAAACGGTGCATCATTTGGACTTCCCAATAAAGTGTAATGACCATTTTAGTGGAGACTGCCAGGAGCAGTCAAACAGCCGCGCGAGAACTTGAGGAGGCTTTGTAAATGCTTTTCCAACTGACCCTCCACCTCCTAAACGTGAAGAGTTCAGTTCACACCATGCTGGGAGGGATGTTCCCAGTATAAATAACCTCTTAGAGCTACCAATTGAACAACTTTTGATAACTTAATAAACCAATACATGGTATTGCAGCTGAGATGCCGAGTGACTTACCCATTTGTTCTTGCGAGTTCTGCTTGGGCTTGCGAGAGATCTATCTTAGGTCTCCTAATTCGTCCTTTTGGTTCCCGGGCCTCTTGTGTGGATTAGTCCTGGTTTGTGGTTCTGTGGTCGTTTGGAGATCGGGTCGGAGTTCAGGAGGCTTCGGATCGTCTCTCCCCATCACTTGGTCGCAACCAATCTTGGCAGGTATAAAGCTAGTTACCCTTGCTGTTTCCAGCTAGTTACCCTTGATTCATTAACCTACTGCTATGAAGATCGGGCCACCCTAGCGGGTTCGCATCATCTGGTATCAGAGCCTCCGTTGTCACGGTAGGTTTCACCACCATCCACATATCAGTTTTAAGTTGATCACTTGATCTACTTTTTTCCTCCATATTATTTTGATTTCTGTTCCTTATCCTAAAGTCCACTAAAAGCCACAAAAAAATCCTATAGCCTTTGTTTGGTACTTTTAATCTAGTGTCTTTTCATCTTGTTGGTGATCATCGTCGTAGTTCTTGCACCATATTTTTCATCTTTTGTTATCCGCACCCCTCCTATGTAACAGTAGAGCTGGCTGCGTTGTGTAAAAAAAAGAAAGAAAAGGAAGAAGAGTGAGCATAACAAAAAGATTAAAAAAAAAGAGAGAACGAGAAAGAGTCAAAAAAAAGAAAGAGAGAAGGGGGCTGTTTTGCGGTTGTTCTTTGAAAGTTTCAGGAGTTGTTGTTCTGAACTTTGGTGCTCTAGGTCAGCAACATTTACGCATTCCTTGTGTGGTTTACATCACTTGATTTTAGTACCATAGCCTCCTTGAACAGACTACCTATAGCTCCACTAAAACCCATTGCCGGATCTTGCGACTTGTAATCCTTTCGACCCCAGAATCACTGCTGCGGTACTGCCACATTGCACACTCGCTGCCCTTGAGAACAAGTAAGATATTGGTAAGTAAGTAGTGAGGTTGTGAGTTTCCACAAAATTTTTTCTTTCCACTATATTTTCGTCTTGCTCTAACATGGTAGAATCTGAAGCAAGTGTTATCGGTGATCACCATAACAATGGGGAAGGAGAGCAACTGGTCGCACATGCTGACCTACAACAACTACATACAACTACATAATTCTTTGTTGCAGGCCATGGAGAGGATGATCAATGATTGCCTTCCAGTAGCAGGAGGCGGGACTCGACATCGACATCGCCCTGCCAACTCTCGTGATGAGATTAGTGATGAAAATTCAGAGGGAGGTGCTGAAGATAACTTAGAAGACTATTTCGAAGGTGGTCGTGGTGGCGGTGGTCGTGCTAGGAGGCATGGTCGCTACCATGATGCTCGTAATGGGCAGCATAGAGGAGCTCCCGGGCAGGCTTTTGGCCGCCGTGTGCGCTTTAATGATGAAGAAGACCATAATGATGATGATCATGATGAGGAATTTGATGATAGTGACAATATATTTGCTAATAGTGGGCGATATGGACATCGAATTCATCGTCGAGGTGCTGTCCATAGAGATAGAAGACAGCCCCATGGTCGCCGTGCAAGGGATGACCTGGATAACATTGCTCGGGTCAAGCTGAGTGTCCCTAAGTTTATGGAAAAAGAAGAACCTGATGCGTATCTTGAGTGGGAGGAGCAATGTGATCAGATTTTCAGAGTGCATAATCTGTCTGACCAGAGGTGTGTAAACCTTGCTTCTGTTGAGTTTTCTGGTTGTCGTAGGGGTGGCCCCCACCTAAACCCAGCTAGCCTGTCAAAGGGCATAGTTGCCCTCGGTCGGAGGCTTCGGTGTAAGGTTACGATTGTAAACACGCTCCTTTACGAGGGCACAGATATATATATACCATGCCAGCTTTTGGCAGAGACCAAGAGGTCATTTGTTCACCTAACTCTCCACTACCATACCCTCTCTCTCTGTTTGGTCTGTAGCCACAACAGTTGACGCCGTCCGTGGGGACGACGGAAGCAAGAAGACCTCAAGAAGGATGGCACCAACATCATCGGCGGCGAAGAGGAGGAAAGGGGTCGCGGAGGCGGCACCTCGCGTCAGCATCGGCACTGCGGCGTCGGCATTGGCGGCTATAGGAGTGAACGATAACACTCGCGACGCAGCCGTCGACTCCAACCCCGCCTTCACCGACGCCATCGACTCCAACCCCGCCTTCGCCGGTGTCATCGTCGATTCTAACCCCGCCTTCACTGACGCCGTCGAGTCCAACCCCGCCTTCGCCGGCGCCGTCGTCGACTCCAACCCCGTCTTGGCCGACACCGTCGACTCCAACCCCGCCTTCGCCGACGCCGTCGACTCCAACCCCGCCTTCGCCGACGCCGTCGACTCCAACCCCGTATTCGCCGATGTAGCCGTCGACTCCAACCCCGCCTTCACCGACGCCGTCGACTCCAACCCCGCCTTCGCCGACGCAGTCGTCGACTCCAACCCCGCCTTGGCCAGTAGCGCGGGAATCCACCGCACCGACGGGGTGGACAATTCGGCGGCGCAGGCGGTGGTCGCGGCTGTCAAGCCAGCGCCATCAAGTGCGTCGTTCGTTTTGACTACGCCCGTAGTACAAAGATCCCTGCCGGCCGCCCTCCATGCGCTCTAGCAGGAGCTGGCAGATCTCCGCGACACCGTGCGAACTATGCAAGAGGCTTCGAGCCTGTAGACCCCGACGGCCGTCGCGCCGGGGACCCGTCAGCAGCACCCGCAACAAGCGCCCCCGGAGGTTCAGGTCGTCAATGTCATCGCTGGAGGTTCGTCGTCGGGAACCTCGCGGCAGCCACAGCCGGGAGTAGCTCAGGGTGAAGTCACCTTCGCGCCCGCCGATGCCCGGGGTGTGGAGTTTCCCCACCACGACCCCCTGCTCGTCCGAGTTGATATTGCAGGATGCGACATCTGGCGCGTCCTCATCGACGGAGGTAGTTCGGCGAATGTGCTTTTCGCGGAGGCCCTCGGCCGCATGGGAATCCCTCACTGTCGATTACAACCATCGAGGATCCCATTATGTGGTCTTGGCGGCCAATCCCTAAATACATTAGGCCAAGTATACCTCCAAGTCTCCTTCCATCAGGGTGATAATATCAGGACCGAGGGCGTTGTCTTCGACGTCGCGGACACACCAAGCCCATACAATGCCATTCTGGGCCTTCCTGCCCTTATCTCCTTCGGGGGGGTCCCACATCATGGCTTTCTATGCCTGAAGCTCCCAGGCCCGCGAGGCGTCATCACTATCTTCGGCGACCAGGACCTTGCCCGACGCACGGAGTTCACAAGTCCCCGCCGTAGGGTGCACGCCCTCGCAGGCAAGCCTAAGGCGGACACACCATCCGCCCCGGGGTGGACCCCTAAGCCTCGACCGGAGGGCGAAGTCAAGCGGGTCCCCCTCCAGGCCGACGGCCGAGTCGTCTCCATAGGCGACGACTTCCCCCCGGAGATGGAGCAAGAGCTCCTCTGAGTTCTCCGGAACAACGCAGACGTCTTCGCATGGCCCCGGAGGACATCAAGGGTGTGGACCGCTCCCTTATCGAGCACAACCTAGCGGTCCGTCAGGATGCCAAGCCGGTCAGGCAAAGGCTTCGACGTATGTCCGCGGACCGGCAGCAGGCGGCCAAGGTGGAAGTGGTGAAGCTCCTGCGGGCTGGCGTCATCCACGAAGTTCAACACCCGGATTGGCTTGCCAATCCGGTGCTAGTGAAGAAAGCCAACGGTGCCTGGCGCATGTGCATCGATTTCACCGCCCTCAACAAGGCGTGCCCGAAGGATGACTACCCCCGCCCACATGTCGACCAACTAGTCGACGCTACGGCCGGCTGCGAACTCATGAGCTTCTTGGACGCTTACTCCGGTTATCATCAAATCTACATGGCCAAGGATGACGAAGATAAAACCAGCTTTATCACTCCGATAGGAACATACTGCTTTGTCAGAATGCCCTTCGGCCTGAAGAATGCCGACGCAACTTTCACCCGCCTCATTGCGCTGGCGCTGACCTCCCAGCTAGGGAGGAATGTCGAGGCGTACGTTGACGATGTGGTCGTCAAAACCAAGCAATTGACCGCTCACGGCCACGATCTCCAAGAGACCTTCAACAATCTCCGGAAGGCGGGCATCAAGCTCAACCCGGACAAGTGCGTGTTCGGTGTGCGGGCGGGCAAGCTTTTGGGCTTCCTGGTGTCGGGGCGAGGTATCCAAGCTAATCCCGACAAAGTCAACGCAATCCTTGCCATGGAGCCGCCCAAAACGACACGGGAAATCCAAAGACTCACTGACCGCATGGCTGCGCTGAGTCGCTTTCTGTCCAGGGCAGCGGACCGCGGCCTGCCCTTCTTCAAAACCCTGCGCGGTTGCGATGGGTTTCGTTGGAACACCGACTGTGCCAGCGCCTTCAATGACCTCAAGAAGCACCTTGCAAGCCTACCCACGCTGGTCGCCCCGGCACCAGAGGCTCCGCTTTTACTTTACCTCGCCGCCTCTGCGACAGCCGTCAGCGCCGTCCTCGTTCTCGAGGAGGGCGTTCGTCAACGCCCAGTCTACTTCGTCTCTGAAGCCCTCCAAGGCGCTAAGCGCGGTACACGGAGCTTGAGAAGTTGGCTTATGCCCTAGTCATGGCCTCGAGAAAGCTCCGACATTACTTCCTCGCCCATCCAATCACTGTGCCATCCTCGTTCCCTCTGGCGGAGATGTTGCACAATACAGAGGCCACGGGACGCATCGGCAAGTAGGCAGCCGAACTCGCCCCTTTTTCACTGACATATGCTTCGCGCACAGCAATCAAGTCCCAAATCCTTGCGGACTTCCTCGCGAAGTGGACCCCAGCGGCCCAACACGCCAAGCAGCCAGAGGACCCGGTATGGACGCTCGACACTAACGGTGCATACTGCGTCTCCGGCGCGGGCGTGGGGGCGGTGGTCACTACGCCGGAGCGACACCGCCTGTTATACTCGGCGTGCCTCGTATTTCCTGCCACGAACAACACCGCGGAGTACGAGGCGCTACTCTTCGGCCTAGCAAAGCTCAAAGCTCTGGGGCGCGGTGAGTCCTCGTCCGCACGGACTCAAGGCTAGTGGCGGGGCAAGTCGACAAGTCTTACCACGCCAAGGACCCCGACCTAGCCAAGTACCTGGCAGCTATGCGAGCCAAGGAGCGGTATTTCCTGGGCGTCACGGTCAAGGCCATCCCCCGAGCAGAAAACAAGCAGGCGGACATTCTTGCAATGGCCGCCAGCCAACAACTCCCCGCTCCCGAAGGCGCATTCTATGAGGTCCTGCACGCGGTGGCCATCGCGCAGGACAATCGCGATGCCGCCCTAGTCCATCAGATCATCCATCAAGGCGACTAGTGAGAGCCAATTCACGCCTTCCTACAGAGCATCGCCGAGCCTGACGACCCTAATGACCTCCGCTGCCTACAATGCCACGCCAGATCCTTCCAGATACTTGACGGAGTGCTCTACAAAAGAGGGGTCTGCGCACCGCTCCTACGGTGCCTCTCACGCGAAGAGGGACAACACCTCCTAGCGGAAATCCACGCGGGCCTTTGCGGCTCGCATTTGGCACCGAGGTCGCTCGTCGGCAAGGCATTTAGGCAGGGCTTCTACTGGCCAACCGCCATCGCTGACGCCCAAGAACTTGTGCGCCAGTGTCAAGGCTGCCAATGGATGGGACGGGTAATTCATAGACCCCCCACCGGCCTCAACCCCATCCCCCCGGTATGGCCGTTGGCACGGTGGGGCATCGACGTGGTCGGACCTCTGCCCCGAGCCCCAGGAGATTTGCGCTTCATCGTGGCTGCTTTGGAATATTTTTCCAGGTGGCCAGAGGCTGTGGCGCTAGCTAAGATCACCTCGACAGCCATGCAGCGCTTCCTTTGGCAGAATATCATATGCCGCTTCGGAGTGCCCAAGGAGATCACCGCCGACAATGGTCTGCAGTTCGACTCTGCTCCGTTCAGGGAGTTTTGCGACGACATGGGCATCATACTTCGGTTCGCCTCGGTCGGACACCCACAGTCCAACGGAGCGGTCGAGCAGGCGAACGGTGCCATCTCCGTCGGGGTCAAAAAACGCCTTGTCGGGCTACCAAAAGGCAAGTAGCCGGCGAGCTCCACAACGTCCTCTGGTCGCTTCGCACAACAGCGATACGTCCGACGGGATTCATGCCGTTCAAACTCCTCTTCGGCGATGAGGCAATGATGCCCGAAGAGATCAAGGCCGGCTCACGGAGGGTCCTCGCCCAGGCACCAGATGAAGAGCGCCAGTTGTCCCTGGACCTCCTCGATGGAGAGTGCATCAAGGCCACCCAACACATCGCCAAATACGCCCGCCAGATGGCGCGTAGGCAGGGCCGTTCTGTGTATCCGCGAGCATTCCAGCCGGGGGACCTTGTCCTCAGGAGGGCCTTCGCGCAGACACGGTCGGCAAACTAGAGTCCAAGTAGGAAGGCCCGTACATTGTCGCGGCAGCACTGCAGCGAGGAGCTTATCACCTCGCCACGCTGGAAGGGCAAACGCTCCGCCACACATGGAATGCGGACAGGTTGCGAAAGTACTATGTTTAGGACAGTAAGGGTCGCCGTCGTGGCAGCAAGTCCAACGGTCAGTCCCTGACTTCTTGTACTCGCTCACCCAAGAAAACGAGAATTTAATAAAATTCGCCGTTTGCGGAGCTATTCGTACCCCCCCACCAAAAGCGTGCGGAGCCTTGACTCCGCGCGCACTCTACGGAGTATAAATAAGACGCGGATGTTTTCCCTGCGCACTCGACTGAGTATAAACAAGATGCGGGATTCCGCGCACGCGCTGGTGTTGTCACCACGCGTACTCCCCGGAGTATAAAGACGTCGATGTTCCCACGCACCGCACGGAGACCCACCTCCGCATGCGCACCACATGGAGACTCACCTCCGCACACGCAAGCATGGAGACTCACCTCCGCACGCGCACCATATAGAGACTCACCTCCGCACGCGCACTCCACGGAGGTCCGCCTCCGCACGTACTATACGGAGTATAAATAAGACGTAGCGTCGAAGTCCGCCTCCGCACGCACTCTACGGAATATAAATAAGATGTAGCGTCGAGGTCGGCCTCCGCACGCACTCTACGGAGTATAAATAAGATGTAGCGATGAGGTCTGCCTCCGCACGCACTCTACGGAGTATAAATAACATGTAGCGACGAGGTCCGCCTCCGCACGCACTCTACAGAGTATAAATAAGACGTAGCGACGAGGTCCACCTCCGCACGCACTCCACGGAGTATAAATAAGACGCAGCGGGCGGACGCCCTCGCGCGCACTCTGCGGAGTATAAATAAGACGCGGATGTTTTCCTTGCGCACTCTACTGAGTCTAAACAAGACGCGGACGTTCCGCGCACACGAGGGCGTACCCTCCAGAATATAAGTAAGTCGTGGTTGATAGTCCAACGCATTGTCCGGAGTACAAACAAAGACGCGGATGTTTTCCCTACGCACTCTACTGAGTCTAAACAAGACGCGGACGTTCCGCGCACGCGAGGGCGTACCCTCTGGAATTTAAGTAAGTCATGGTTGATAGTCCCACGCATTCTCCGGAGTACAAACAAAGACGCGAATGTTTTCCCTACGTACTCTACTGAGTCTAAACAAGACGCGGACGTTCCGCGCACGCGAGGGCGTACCCTCCGAAATTTAAGTAAGTCGTGGTTGATAGTACCACGCATTCTCCGGAGTACAAACAAAGACGCGGATGTTTTCCCTGCGCACTCTACTGAGTCTAAACAAGACGTGGATGTTCCGCACACGCGAGGGCGTACCCTCCGGAATTTAAGTAAGTCGTGGTTGATAGTCCCACGCATTCTTCGGAGTACAAACAAAGACGCGGATGTTTTCCCTGCGCACTCTACTGAGTCTAAACAAGACGCGGATGTCCCGCGCACGCGTTGGCGTACCCTCCGGAGCCTAACTAAGCTGTAGTTGATAGTCCCACGCATGCTCCGGAGTATAAACAAGACGTGCATGTCCCGCGTGCGCGTTGGCGTACCCTTCGGAGTCTAGCTAAAGCGTGGTTGACAGTCCCACGCGTGCTCCGGACCACCACTTTGAAGGGTAGGGGACGGAGCGCGATCGCGTCTACTCCAACTAGGCGCCAGCTCCGCTGCCACCACTTTGAAGGGTAGGGGATGGGGCGCGATCACGTCTACTCCAACTAGGCGCCAGCTCTGCTGCCACCACTTTGAAGGGTTGGCGATGGAGCGCGATCGCATCTACTCCAACTAGGCGCCAGCTCCGCTGCCACCACTTTGAAGGGTAGGGGACGAAGCGCGATCGCCTCTACTTCAACCAGGCACCAGCTCCGCTACCACCACTTTGGAGGATAGGGGACGGAGCGCGATCACCTCTACTTCAACCAGGCTCCAGCTCCGCTACCACCGCTTCGAAGGGTAGGGGACGGAGCGCTCGCGTACATACTTCGAATATGCGCCAGCCCCGTTGCCGCCACTCTTTGCCCAAAGAGCACTATTGCCTCTACAACAAGCGAACGCGGTTGGGAGGTGCCAACCTCCGCCGTATTAACAATCAAGCGCATACAGCAAAGATGCGGTATGCAAGACTGACACAACGGTCCTCTTTTCCATTAGCAAGCGAAAGAAAACAACAGCAAAAGCAAAAGTTACATCACAACCACCAGCTCCCGGACGACACTAGGAGTCGGCGCCGTCTTCGGTGCGCTGACGAGCCTCCTCCAACCACTCGAGGAAGTTGCCTTCCCGGTGCAGCGTCCGCCGCAACAACACTTTGGCTGCTTCCTCTCCAAAGTGGCACCAGATCCCCTCGTAGAAGCTCTGCACGGCGGGCATGGTGGTGCGGACTGCGTCGGACAATACCCCGGCCCCGGTCGGAGCACTCAAGCTGGGAGTGGCCAGCTCTTTCACGTTCTCACACCCCCGGGCGTGGAGCGTGGCAAAGGCGAGGCACGCGCTGGCGTAGCCGCAGTGATCGCCGAAGTCTTTCGCACTGTAACATCCCAAAATTTTATTCCTTTATTAAAGTATTTATTGGATTTTTCTGAATTTTATTCCAAGCCTGATTTGAGAAAATTAAATGTTTTTCATCCTCCTAAAGTCAAATCTGTAATTATATTAATTTTCAGGAATTTATAAAGAATTAAAACTTCCCCTTTTAAGTCAAATTATACTTTTGCAAAATATAAATATCAAATTGGGTGGAAAATATTTTTATTAAGTCTCTAATAGTCCCAGAAAGTTCTCTGAATTTTTCTGGATTTTTCAGAATTTATTTGGTATTTTTGTGAGTTTTCTAAATCTTATTTTCATTTCTGGAAAACAAAAAGGAAATTAAACACCCAAACCCTCCCCAAAGCCGACAAGTGTCACCCATCGGGCCGATCCCCGCTGCCAGATCTGTTCCTAGCCGTCTGATCCAGCTTACCGATTCAATCCCGCCTTCCCCTATCCTCGGGTCGACACGTGGCAAGCATCGGGCCGTCCACCTCCCCGGCCAATCCAATCCCAACCGCCCACTTTCACTTACCGCCGCGCTCCTCTCTTCCTCCGACGGCACGTGGCTCAATCCCGACCATAAATGCTGCCGTACTAAATCGCAGCCGCCCCCTCCCACTTAATGCACCGCTCGGCTCAGATCTAACCCCCGTTGCCGGATTGCATCTCAACCGACCATCGTCACTTACCCCTTCGCCAGCGGTTAGCGGCCCCAATCTCCTCCCCTTGCCACCCGTCGAAGATCTGACCGTCGCCTCGCCTCCTTCCTTTTCTTCTCTATCGCTGACCGGTGGGCCCCACCTGTCGGATCCGTCTTCCCCGCCCTCTTTCCTTTCTTCCCAGCGCGACGCGCCGCCGCCGCCTATTGAAGCGAAACAAGCTTTAATTGCTTCGGTTTCCTTCCCGTTTACTCCCCCGCGCCAATGGCAAATTCAACCTCCACCTTCACCGCGTCCGTTTCAGACATAATCACGTTTAATTGTGCCAGTTATGCCGTCGCGTTAACCCTTCCCGCCCGTTGCACTCCGGCGAACTTTGCGCGGCACTTACCACCCCCCCCCCCCCGCCTATAAAGAGCACTCCCCGAGGACCCTCAACTCACAGCGCCTCCCCTACTCCTCTCAATTCCAACGTTGAAGCCCCGAGGGCCTCCCTATGCTCGATCCCCTCTCCATAGCTCTGACAACTCCGACGAGCAATTCTGGCCACCTCAGGCTTCCTCGCTCCTCGCCGACGCCTTCCCGACGTTGCTGGTGCCCAGGCGATCCGCGGTGACCCCTTCCCCAAGCTTCTGCGCCACCGGAGCCCCTCCGCCGCCGTGAGGCCCCTCTCCGACCGCCACCCCTCCCCACCGATCTTCCTCTCCAGCCGTCCCCGTGCATCGCGCAAGGTATCTGATGGGGACGGGGTCCCGATCTTCCAACAGGTTCTGGATAAGTTCGATTTGGTGGAGGCGCGACACAAATCGATCCGGCTTCCGAACAACACGTCCCGAACCCTGCAATCGCAGCACCACGTCTCCTCAGGTTATCAACCGTGCGCAGCCGGTTGACCTCGCCAAGAAGGCTAATCCTCGCCTGCGAATCGAAGAACACAAGCAAGAACAAGGAAGAACACAACGCAATTGCAGATGTATTGATTTAGCACTCGAAAATTGGGGT
Organism: Melocanna baccifera; assembly: GCA_036346265.1. Lineage (NCBI taxonomy): Eukaryota > Viridiplantae > Streptophyta > Magnoliopsida > Poales > Poaceae > Melocanna > Melocanna baccifera. The sequence goes on along the minus strand of CM070692.1, from coordinate 14,651,640 downwards.
CTCACAAACCGATGAACGGCGAAACTGTTCAAGACAGAATTAATCTAAGCAAAACCCAACCCTAATGGTGGGGGTGGCGGCTGTATATAAAGGAGTGAGGGGCGTGCAAAACCCCTGGACGCGCCCTAATGGGCTCCAACACGATAAAAAGCCGAACGGCCCAAAATACGGTGGCGCAGCACCCTGACAGATTCCGAATGTCCACTTGTTTCAATGATTCCTGTTGACTCAGAAGGAATTTTGATATGGAACTAGAGTCATTGGAAAGGTCTCCTTCTTAGCTTTCCATGCATATGTGGAACGTCCAAAACGGAGTCCGTATGCGTCCTGGGCGTCCGTTTTACTGCAGGCTGGTCCTGAAGGCCGAGGCAGACGCGAACTCGAGTTGGACTGGGCCTCCGGCTTGACTTGGACATCCTTGCTGGTCTTCTCCGCCTCCACACCTCTCTCCATGTACTTCATGACCCTCTCCAATGTTCCTAAGCAAGATAACATCATTAGGTAGCAATCTATTCTCAAAACTATAAAAAGGATCGCTTAAGAACGAGCTCACCTCTAGATTTAATTGTCGCATGCGAGCTCGTGTCATTGGACCTTGCATAACGGTTGGAGGATCAGCGGTTGCATCCGAAAGAGTGATGTCCTCATCAATATCGATGAACCCCCCGTGCACCCCTCTGCATTTTGCCCCCATCGGCCAGCGCCGCCGCCCGCCGGAGCGCCGGCGACCCTCGGTCCCCGTGTCGAGACCCAGAACAACAACTCCAAGTCCCTCTGTGTAAATCGCACTATCCCAGGAAAAACTAGTGCACACAGTAACAACAGTAATGAATATCATGCAAAAATCACCTCCGAATATTATTTAAACAACATAATACGGCCTTAAGGCCAAGTCTTACAATAAAAGGGCACAAGGCCAACGAAAGAAAATGAAACAGGCGAATGACTATAAGACGCGTCCTACTCGCTGAAGTAGTTCTCACCGTCGTAGTCGCCCTCGAAGTCTGGCAACAGATTAAGCAAGGTGAGTACGAGAGTACTCCCAAGGTAAGCAAGCAAATGCTTACGCAAGTCACACCAGGAATTATAACAGAGTTGATGCATGCATAACGGATTTCAAAGGAAGGCTCAATAGGGCAAATGTGCGGAAAGCAATACTTGAATTTAAATACAATAATGTAAGTACGAAAAGCTGGACTTTTAATACAGTATGAAACATTGTTTTTAACAAGTAATAACGTTAGTGTAGGCTCCGACCCACACTAACCTATCCACGGGAATCCACCCGGACCACAACCGAGACCATCATTTGTTTGCTCAAAAACCATGTTTTATAAAATTCAAGTCTAATCTGTGACGATTTTACTCAGCATGTCCATGACTGTGGACACGGCTATCTAGATAGGTTTTTTTAACTCTGCAGAGGTGTACAACTTTACCCACAAGACATTCACTCTCACTTGAGCCACGCGATCAACACACTGCCTTAGGTGTGCGGCGGAGAGTTCATGACAAGGCTGTTCCGATGATCCATAGCCAAAATAATCACGCCGCCACTAAGGTTTCACCACAACTCGAATCCACGAGTTGGAGCCCCCTCTAGTGCCATGTGAGACTTCCCACAACCTACGCCGCGCTCACATTCAGCCTATAGCGAGACTATAATTGGAACTTCACAAATTACTTAGCCAGGTCCGTCCCATACCGGACTTGTGGTAGTACGAAGTGACTTTGTAAAATGAATCACAGAAACGGTCCTTATGTTGGTTTAGGTCCAACCACATTCCCCCGTACACGACAATCAACCAGGTGTCACCAAACACGAGGCATGCCGGCACCCACCACCTAACCATTAGCCTAAGTCCAAATCATAAGTTTCTATTTTTATTTTTAAACAATTTTCATAAACCATCCTTGAGTCACCGAAGTCAAGATATCAATTTTCAAAGTCTGTCATTTCATGTGAAAGATTGATTCCACCTAAAATTATACTAAGCCAGGCTAAGCATTTCTATAAAATTCTCTAGTCAATACTATGGTACTAACTAGTTTTCAGCTAGGGTGATAAGGTATAGGAATTCGAGATTCAAATTGGGCTATAATCAAAAGATTATGGGTATAACTAACTTTAAAACAAATTTGAATTATATTTGAGTAAAGATACGCATGCATATACAGTAAAACAATATAAATACATTTGAAATATTAGGTTCAACATGGTCAAAGATGTAACTTGCCTTGATCGAAGCCTTGCGGGGAATCGTCGAACTCAACGTCTCCGGAATCGTCGAAATCTAACGTAAAGAGTCAATTCAAACAAAATTTAAAAACAGAATTCAAATGAAATCCAATTAACTTCCAAAAATTATAAAATAAACTGGGGGGACAGAATCTTGAATTTTGGATGTGGACTAACAATTTTTGGAAAGGGATTGAGGCTTTTAAAGGAATTGAAATTTTTAATTTAAAATTTAAATCTTGGGATTACAAAATATATTCAAACAAAATTTAAATAAATTTCAAAATTTCAAAATAATGCCAGGACTGGATAGATTATGATTTTAGAAAAATTTAGAAATTTGAATGGGTCAATTTAGAGTTAAAATGCAAAAGTTATAGCCTTCCAAAATTTTAATTCAAATTAAAAGAAAAAGGGGTATTCTCTGGATTATTTTTAAACCGAAAAGGATTTATGACATCAGCACGAATTATTTTTCTAAAGGAAAATACATATTATGACGTCAGCCCTAGGATTAATTTATTCGAGGAGAGGCTGACAGGTGGGGCCCGGGTGTCGTGGACTGAGTCCATGGACCCGAGAAAGAGGTGAGGTGGCAGGCGGTGTGCAGGGAGCGAGGTGGCGCTGGCGTGGCTTCCACGTGGCTGTCACTTGGCACCACGTGGTCGCTACGTGGCTGCCACGTCACGGCTTTATGCCGACGTGGCAAGCGCGCGAGTGGCGGGAGGCGTCCGGCGCGCCGGGCGTGGCGCCGATCCGCCGCCACCGGCCGCCACTCACCGCCAGTCGGCTCGACACCGACATGATTCGGCGCGGCGGCGGCGCTCGGGGCCCGATGGTCGCCGGAGCTCCGGTGAGCGGCGGCGCCGACCGAGGGTACCGAAATGAAGAGGAGGACACGGGGAGTGCATCGGTACCTTGCGCGGAGGCCGAGGGTGACCGGAGGGGAAAGTCGGCGGAGAGGGGCGGCGGTCGGAGAGGGGTTCACGGCGGCGGAGATGTTCCGGTGGCGCACGGGCTCGGGAAGATGGCCGTCGAGGATCGCTGAGGCACCAGCAGCGTCGGAGAAGTACTGGCGAGGAGCGGGGAAGTCCGAGGCGGCGACGATTGCTCGCCGGAGCTGCTGGAGGTCGACGGACCAAAGCGAGCGCAGGGGGGGCTCCGGGCTCAGTTTTTGCGAATTGGGGGCACGGGGAGTGGCGGTGTGGGTAGAGGAACATCGGGGAGGTCCTTTTATAGGCCGAGGAGGGGGGTAACGGCCGCGCAGAGCCCGCCGGTTTTGAAACGGACGGGGAGGATGAATGCGACGGTGAAGGAGGGCGTAATTGGGGGAATTTATGCCTGCAACGGACGCGATGGAGGATCAATTGCAATTTGCAGTCGGCGCGGGGCATCAATTCGGAAGAAACCAAGCTTTAAAAGGTTTGCTTGCAAGAATGGCGGCGTGGCGGGGATCGCCCGGGGAAGAAAGGAAAGGGGGCGGGGAAGACAGGTCTGACGAGTGGGGCCCACCGGTCAGCGAGAGGGAAAGAAAGGAAAGAGGTGCGGCGACGGTCGGATCTTTGACGGGTGGCGCTGGGAGAAGATCGGGACCGCATGGTGTGGGCGCAGGGGTAAGTGAACATGAACGGCCCTGATTTGATCCGACAATTGTGAGAGAATCCGGTCTGGTGAGGCGTTTAAGTGACGGGGAACGGTCGAGATTGTTTTCGGCAACAGGGGGCGGTGTGGATCGCACCACGTGCCGGGCGAAGGGAAGAAGGGAGCCGCGAGACGGTAAGTGACAGCGGGCGGTGGAGATTGAGTCGGTGGGGGGAGTGAACGGCCCGATGCACGACACGCGTCGCGAGCAGGGAGAGGGTTAAGTTAGATCGGACGGCTAAGGGGGAATCCGGCGGGCGGAGGGGGCTCCGATGGCTAACACGCAGCAGCCCGAGGGAGTTTTAGGATTTTTATTTGCTTTTTGATTTCCAGAAATGCTATTTAGCTTTAGAAAACTCAGAAAAATACCAAATAAATTTTGAAAAATCCAGAAAAATTTAGAGAACATTTTGGGACTACTTGAGACTTAATAAAAATATTTTCCACCCCATTTGATAAGTACATTTTGCAAAAGCACAATTTGACTTAAAAGGGAAGGTTTTAATTCCTTATAAAATCCTAAAAATTTATATAACTACAGATTTGACTTTAGGAAGGTGAAATACATTTGTTTGACTCTCATGAAATGCAATCAATTCATTTGATCTTTTATAAATTAAAGTTTTTGACTTTTTCTCAAATCAGGACTTTGTGATAAACTCTAGGAAAATCCAATAAATTCCAGAAATGATTTTCATAAAGGAATAAAATTTTTGGGATGTTACACCCCGTGCGCCACCGCCGGCCGCCATGCCCCGTCAGCCGCCAGGCCGAGGTGGCAGCAGACATGGCGGCCAGTTGGGCGCCACGCCAGCGCCACCCGAGCGCCTCCCCGCCACCTCGTGCGTGCGCGGCTACGTCGGCATAAAGCCGTGACGTGGCAGCCACGCGGCAACCACGCGTCAGCCACGTGGAAGCCACGCCAGCGCCACCTCACCTACCGCGGGCTCGCGTGCCACGTCAGCCTTACTCCGGTCCATGGACCCATTCCACCGTAGACCGGCCCCACCTGTCAGCCTCTCCCCGATTATATTAACCCTAGGGCTGACGTCATAATCTGTTATTTCCTTTAGAAAATTAAATCAAGCTGACGTCATAAATAATTTTCCGAATAAAAATAAAATTCAGGAAATAACCTTTTTCTTTTTATTTGAATTAAAACTTTGGAAGGCTATAACTTTCTCATTTTAACTCCAAATTGACCCGTTCAAATTTCTAAATTTTTCTAAAATCATGATCTACCCATTTCTGGAATAATTTTGAAAATTTGAATTTATTTGAATTTTGTTTTTGAATTTTCTTTGAATTGGCTCTTTACGTTAGATTTTGACGATTCCGAAGATTTCGAGTTCGACGATTCTCAGCAGGACTTCAATCAAGGTAAGTTACACCTTTGACCATGTTGCACCTAATATTTTAAATTTATCTATGTTGATTTACTGTATATGCATGTGTACTTTTATTCAAATTTAGTTTTAAATTCAGTTTAAACGTTAGATATACCCATAATCCTCTGACTATAGCCAATTTTGAATCTCGAATTCATATACCTTGTTACCCTAGTTGAAAACTAGTTAGTACCTTAGTATTGACTAGAAAATTTTATAGAAATGCTTAGCCTGGCTTAGAATAATTTTAGGTGGGAATAATCTTTCACATGGAATGACAATTTGGAAATGAAATCTTGACTTCGGTGAGTCAAGGGTGGTTTATGAAAATGGTTTAAAAATGAAAATAGAAACTTATGTTTTGGACTTAGGCTAATGGTTAGATGGTGGGTACCGGCATGCCTCGTGTTTGGTGACACCTGGTTGATTGTCGTGTACGTGGGTATATGGTTGAGCCTAAATCAGCTTAAGGACCATTTCTGTGAACTATTTTACGAAGTCACTTCGTACTACCACAAGTCCGGTATGGGACGGGCCTGGCTAAGTAACTTGTGAGGTTCCAAATATAATTCCACTATAGGCTGAATGTGAGCACGGCGTAGGCTGTGGGAAGTCTCACATGGCACCAGAGGGGGCTCCAACTCGTGGATTCGAGTTGTAGTGAAACCTTAGTGGCGGTGATGAGGACATCACACTTGTGGATACAAATAAGACTTCTCAACTTGAAGCAATACAAGGGCCAATTACACGAGCACGTGCACGACAACTAAATTATCAGGTCAATTCTTTCCTAGGAATGCATAACTGTCTAATGGAGAAGAAATTGCTACCTGATGCACGCAATGTTCTTTTACTCAGGAACTTAGGAGCTGATGATGCACAAGGAGTACAAAATGGAGAGAAGCATGTGCAAGCAAAGTACAAGAGTCACCACATCACTTTGGTGCCAGCTCAAGGAACAACTCCAGTGGGACACAACATGGAATCCAATTCGACCTCCAGGACAATTCGAGTCGGCTGATAGGTCTGACTTCAAATGAGCATAACTTTGCGCACGAAATCCAATTGAGGTGTGCAAGTACAGCATAGAAACAAGAATTCGTCCACTTTCCAATGGATCTGGCCCCACTACGAAATTCCTTTGTGCGCACCACAATCAACAAAACAAGGCGACGCTGACTCAGCTGACAGTCCAAATTTAAATGCTCATAGATTTCGCATGAAGAGTCCAAATGGAATGTGTGAGTACAGCATGGAAAGCTTGATCCGTCCCCTTTCCAATGGATCTGGCCCCATCCCAAAATTCCTTTTGTGCGCGACGCAATCCAGAAAACAATCTTCGGTTTTGGAAACAGAGATAGAGTTTGCTATTATTTGATTACTTTCCATGTGTTAAGAACATTCCATAAGCAAGGGCCTGCGTGCCCCTATAAATAGAGGCTCATTTGGCCATGTAACTCAGGCTTGTTTTGATTAGTTTTCCACCGTGAAACTTCGTCGTGTGTTCTTGTGTCGACTAGACCAACAACTGCGATTGCAGGCCTCAACCCCTTTGTGTTTCTCAGTCATATTCGCAATAAGATTGCTCTTTCACTTGTTCTTGCTTGTTCTTCGATTGCTTGCAGGAATTGAACCTCGTGTTCAGGTCAACCGCGTTCTTGGCACGGTTGATAGCGACTAGGGTGTGGTGTAGCGATTGCAGGACGGACTTGGTCGTCTCGGTCAAGTAGCCTCTTCGTCAACGTCATATCAAATCGAACTTATCCTTCTCATCGGAAGATCGGGCCATCCCACTCATCAGTTGGTATCAGAGCACAGTTTGCCCGGTGAGATTATCCATTTAGATTTGTTTTTCATACCTATAACCAGAAAATTGCCCTACAAAAAGAGTTATTTCCGCTGTCCAAACCCCGTTGTGCCTTTCAATTTGTTAGTTTCGATTTGCTAAATTGAATTTGTGTCCGTTTTAGCTTTGTCTTGTTGCTGGTCATATTCTTGGTCCCATAAAAGTCCAAAAAACAAAAATCCCCACTTCCAAATCCATCGAGAACACATCTCCGATTTTCGGCCAGAAGACTCCCTCTTGTGCAGCCGCCACCAAAAACAGCATAATTTTTGATTCGTTGATTGTTTTTGAGTGCAACCACTTCCATTAGACTCCTAACTTCATTATCCATCTACTTGCAAAATTTCCCTTCATTCCAATACTGCAAGTAAAAGATACATGCGGTGAAAGTTGACCCAAATTTCTGTTTCGAATCTGCAACAGTTTGCACTTGTGATTTTTGTGCGAATTTTTCTGTCGGTTTTCAGAAGTTGGCCCCAAAAGAAAAGTTCTAGAAAAAGCCGTCAGTAAACGAGGAAAAAAAGAATCATCAAAAAAGAGGCAACTGACAAAAAGTTACGGCCAAAATACCGACAACTGGTCCAGTGGACAGAAATCTGACATTCTAATATTTTGGGTCAATAGTTGTGCTTTCCACTTCCAATTGCATTCAATTGAATTATCTTGTGTCTACCACTCCTATACTTTGATATCCACTTGTTTTAGCCTTCATCTATCATTCTTTGATCAGCAACATAAGGCTAAGTGCTAGATACGAACTATAATTCAATTCTATGCAATTTCTGAAATTAACCGATTGTTCTCCATTGCTACATATCTAGAGCCTTCCAAGCTACACCTACTACTAACTGTTACAGGCCTTGACGCACGGTAATCGCTATACTCATCACTCAAGTCAAGACTATCACGAACCAGCCACCGGTTGCACCACCTGCTTGCTTTGGTAAGAATTTGTAAGAATTTGGTAAGAGTTCGAGCGCAGCGACTTTTGTAAACCACCAAGAACCCAGTAGTGATAGGAAACTAACATATTTCTTGTGAGTTTCTTGTTTTCTACTATTAATGGCAGGATCACAAAATTCAAACATGGTGGCAAGGATGATGGTTCATCCTTTGAACATGAGAATGCTTTGGACCTCTCACTCCTCGCACCGGATGTTGGTGCAACACTTCAACCGTGAGGTCAACAAGAGAACGGAGGAGATCTATAATGTGTTGGATCGGCTCAATGACACCCTCACCACCATCAACAACAGAGTTGAGAATCTTGAACAACGTCCGCCCCCAGCTGCTCGACGTGCTCTATCTTCCCCTCACTCTTCGGCAGATGAGGATGACGATGTTGAAAATAACAATTGCGACGCCGACACTGAAGTTGAGGTCCTTGATAACCGCGACAATCGTCGATTCCGGCAAAACCGACGAGGTATGGGCAGGTTACAACGAGAGGTACATAATGATGATGCATTGACTAAAGTTAAGTTTACAATCCCTCCATTTGCTGGTAAATATGACCCTGAAGCTTATCTTGATTGGGAATTACAATTAGATCAAAAATTTGCATGCCATGATTTCCCTGATGATAAAAGAGTTAGGGCTGCTACTAGTGAATTCACTGATTTTGCCTCAATTTGGTGGAGGGAACAATGTAGACTACCACATGTACCTAGAACTTGGGATGCTTTGAAAAGAGTCATGAGGGCTAGATTTGTGCCTTCATACTTTTCACGTGATATGTTAAATAAATTGCAATGCTTAAAACAAGACAATAGATCAGTAGAGGAATACTATCAAGAATTGCAAATTGGCTTATTGCGTTGTGGTTTAGAAGAAACTGAAGAAGCTAAAATGGCTAGAATTTTGGGAGGGCTTAACCGGGAAATTCAGGACATACTTGACTATAAGGAATACAATTTCATCACCGTTTGTTTCATCTTGCTTGCAAAGTGAAAGGGAAGTGCAGGGGCGACACATAAGAACAAGGAGTCATTTTGGAGGCTCTTCTTCCTCCAAACAAAGTGTCGAATAGCAAGGACGCCCCTTCCATCTATACCAAGCCGGGCGCTCTACTTCTACTTCCATGCCCTCACGTGCACCGGCTAGCAAGGCTACAACCATTCAAGCTCCCCAAAACCTGCTCCAACAAAGTGTGCATCTTGATTGCTTCCTTTGGACGTACAAGGGACATCCAATGTCACAAGTGCAAAGGGTTTGGGCACTTCATGAGAGATTGCCCAAGTCAGCGAGCTCTCATTGTGAGAGAAGATGGTGGGTATACTTCAGCTAGTGATATTGATGAAGAATATATGTATGTTGCAAATGACCATGCAGTGATGAGGTGACACTAGTGATGAACAAGAAGAACACTTGAGTGCTGAAGCTTCAAATAAGTACACGAGCCTTATAGTGAAGCGTGTTCTTAGTGCACAAATGGAGAGTGCCGAAAAAGACCAACGGCATAATTTGTTTCAAACCAAGTTTGTCATCAAGGATCGTTCGTGTCGTGTCATCATCGATGGAGGAAGTTGCAACAACTTGGCTAGTTTGGAGATGGTCGAGAAGCTTCACTTAACCACAAATCCTCACCCACGACCCTACTACATTGGTGGTTCAACTCATGTGGTAAGTTGAAGGTAATCAAAGCGTGAGAGTACCATTTTCACTTGGTTCATATCATGATTATGTTGATTGCGATGTCGTTCCTATGCAAGCATGCTCCTTGCTTTTAGGTAGGCCTTGGCGTTTGATAAGGATTCCACTCATCATGGTAGAACTAATCAATATACTCTCATGCATAAGGGCAAGAAAATTGTTTTACATCCAATGTCTCTGAGCGATTGTTAAAGATGAAATTGAACGATCCGAACGTGAGAAAAGGAGAATGCAAAAGTGAGAATCATACAATAGCTAACGAATGCTTTCCACCTAAAAAGAAAGAAGCCAAAGAATCAAATGCTAGAAAGAATGAAATTAAATTGAAAGGTGCTGTTCTATTAGCTACTAAATCTGATTTCAATAACTTGGAAGCAGAAAATTCGGTTTGCTATGCCTTACTTTGCAAAGATGCTTTCTTTTCATTTGAGAATTTGCTGCATCTTTGCCTCCTGTTGTCACTAACCTTTGCAGGAGTTTAAAGATGTGTTCCCATCCGAAATACCCCGTGGTTGCCACCTTTGAGAGGTATTGAGCATCAAATTGACTTGATTCCAGGAGCTTCCTTGCCAAACCGTGCACCATATAGGACTAATCCAGAGGAGACTAAGGAAATTCAACGTCAAGTGCAAGACTTGCTTGACAAAGGGTACGTACGTGAAAGCCTTAGTCCATGTGCTGTCCCTGTGATTTTAGTTCCAAAAAAAGATGGATCTTGGCGAATGTGTGTTGATGTAGAGCAATTAATAATATCATCATTAGATATCGTCATCCTATTCCTAGGTTGGATGATATGCTTGATGAATTGAGTGGCTCTATTGTTTTCTCTAAAGTTGACTTGCGTAGTGGATACCACCAAATTAGAATGAAACTTGGAGATGAATGGAAAACTGCTTTTAAAACTAAGTTCGGATTATATGAGTGGTTAGTGATGCCTTTTGGTTTAACTAATGCACCTAGCACTTTCATGAGATTAATGAACGAAGTTTTACGTGCTTTCATTGGTAAATTTGTGGTGGTATATTTTGATGATATATTAATTTACAGCCAGTCACTTGATGAACATCTTGAACACTTACGTGCTGTCTTTATTGCTTTGAGAGATGCACGTTTGTTTGGTAACCTCGAAAAGTGCACCTTTTGCACCAATCGAGTTTGTTTCCTTGGCTATGTTGTTACTCCACAGGGAATTGAGGTAGATGAAGCCAAGATTGAAGCGATAAAGAGTTGGCCGACACCACAAACGGTCACACAAGTGCGGAGCTTTCATGGACTTGCAGGATTTTATCGACGCTTTGTGAAAGATTTCAGCACCATCGCTGCACCACTTAATGAATTGACGAAAAAAGGTGTTCCTTTCAAATGGGGACAAGCACAAGAAGAAGCTTTCAACCTTCTCAAAGAAAAGCTCACAAATGCGCCATTACTCCAACTTCCTGATTTCGGTAAGACTTTTGAACTTGAGTGCGATGCTAGTGGAATTGGAATTGGTGGTGTGTTACTTCAAGAAGGTAAACATGTTGCTTACTTTAGTGAGAAATTGAATGGGCCAAGTCTTAATTATTCAACTTATGATAAAGAATTATATGCTCTTGTTCGTGCACTTGAAACTTGGCAACATTATTTATGGCCTAAAGAGTTTGTTATTCATTCCGATCATGAATCGTTGAAACACATTAGAAGTCAAGCTAAACTGAATAGAAGACATGCTCGTTGGGTTGAATTCATAGAATCATTTCCTTATGTCATAAAACACAAGAAGGGGAAGGAAAATGTGATTGCTGATGCCTTGTCTCGTCGGTATACTTTATTGTCTCAACTTAATTGTAGAATTTTTGGCCTAGAGACAATAAAAGAGTTATATGATTCTGATAATGAGTTTAAAGATGCCATGTCCAATTGCAAGATGGCAGAAGCTGGAATAAATTTGTTTTCAATGACGGATTTTTATTTAGAGCTAACAAGCTATGCATTCCAGCTAGCTCTGTACGTCTTTTATTGTTACAGGAGGCACATGGAGGAGGATTAATGGGACACTTTGGCATCAAGAAGACGGAAGACATCCTCGCTGAACATTTCTATTGGCCAAGGATGAGGCGCGACGTCGAGCGCTACGTTTCGCGATGTACTACATGCCAAAAAGCTAAGTCACGACTGAATCCACATGGTTTATACATGCCTCTTCCTGTTCCTAGTGTTCCTTGGGAGGATATTTCAATGGATTTTGTATTAGGATTGCCTAGGACAAAGAGGGGAGGATAGTATTTTTGTTGTAGTAGATAGGTTTTCTAAGATGGCACATTTTATTCCTTGTCATAAGAGCGATGATGCTACACATGTTGCTGATTTATTTTTCAGGGAAATTGTTCGTCTACATGGTGTGCCAAACACAATTGTGTCAGACCGTGATGCGAAGTTTTTGAGTCACTTTTGGAGGACACTTTGGGGAAAACTTGGAACAAAGCTACTATTTTCAACTACTTGTCATCCCCAAACTGATGGACAAACTGAAGTCGTCAACCGTACCTTGTCAACAATGTTGAGGGCTGTTTTGAAGAAGAACTTGAAGATGTGGGAAGAATGTCTACCTCATGTGGAGTTTGCCTACAATCGGTCGTTGCATTCAACCACAAAGATGAGCCCTTTTCAAATTGTATATGGTTTTGCTCCACGTGCTCCAATTGATCTACTACCTCTACCTACCTCGGAAAGGGTAAATTTTGATGCAACGGTACGTGCTAAATTTATTGTTAAAATGCATGAGACAGCTAAAGAGAACATTGAACGCATGAATGAGAAGTATCGAATTTCAGGAAGTCAAGGTAAAAAAGAAATTATATTTGCACCTGGTGATCTTGTTTGGCTGCATTTAAGAAAAGAAAGATTCCCGGAATTGAGAAAGTCAAAACTTATGCCTAGAGCAGACGGTCCATTCAAAGTATTAGAAAAGATTAATGATAATGCTTATAAGCTTGATCTGCCTGCAGAGTTTGGGGTTAGTCCACATTTAACATTTGGACTTGAAACCTTACTTGGGAGAAGAAGATGAGCTCGAGTCGAGGATGACTCCAATTCAAGAGAGGGAGGATGATGAGGACATCACACTTGTGGATACAAATAAGACTTCTCAACTTGAAGCAATACAAGGGCCAATTACACGAGCACGTGCACGACAACTAAATTATCAGGTCAATTCTTTCCTAGGAATGCATAACTGTCTAATGGAGAAGAAATTGCTACCTGATGCACGTAATGTTCTTTTACTCAGGAACTTAGGAGCTGATGATGCACAAGGAGTACAAAATGGAGAGAAGCATGTGCAAGCAAAGTACAAGAGTCACCACATCACTTTGGTGCCAGCTCAAGGAACAACTCGATGGGACACAACATGGAATCCAATTCGACCTCGGGACAATTCGAGTCAGCTGATAGGTCTGACTTCAAATGAGCATAACTTTTGCGTACGAAATCCAATTGAGGTGTGCAAGTACAGCATAGAAACAAGAATTCGTCCACTTTCCAATGGATCTGGCCCCACTACGAAATTCCTTTTGTGCGCACCACAATCAACAAAACAAGGCGACGCTGACTCAGCCTGACAGGTCCAAATTTAAATGCTCATAGATTTCGCATGAAGAGTCCAAATGGAATGTGTGAGTACAGCATGGAAAGCTTGATCCGTCCCCTTTCCAATGGATCTGGCCCCATCCCAAAATTCCTTTTGTGCGCGACGCAATCCAGAAAACAATCTTCGGTTTTGGAAACAGAGATAGAGTTTGCTATTATTTGATTACTTTCCATGTGTTAAGAACATTCCATAAGCAAGGGCCTGCGTGCCCCTATAAATAGAGGCTCATTTGGCCATGTAACTCAGGCTTGTTTTGATTAGTTTTCCACCGTGAAACTTCGTCGTGTGTTCTTGTGTCGACTAGACCAACAACTGCGATTGCAGGCCTCAACCCCTTTGTGTTTCTCAGTCATATTCGCAATAAGATTGCTCTTTCACTTGTTCTTGCTTGTTCTTCGATTGCTTGCAGGAATAGAACCTCGTGTTCAGGTCAACCGCGTTCTTGGCACGGTTGATAGCGACTAGGGTGTGGTGTAGCGATTGCAGGACGGACTTGGTCGTCTCGGTCAAGTAGCCTCTTCGTCAACGTCATATCAAATCGAACTTATCCTTCTCATCGGAAGATCGGGCCATCCCACTCATCAGGCGGCGTAATTATTTTGGCTACGGATCATTAGAACAACCTTGTCATGAACTCTCCGCTGCACCCCAAAGGAAGTGTGTTTATCGCGTGGCTCAAGTGAGAGGGAATATCTTGTGGGTAAAGTTGTACACCTCTGCAGAGTCAAAACCTATCCAGGATAGCCGTGTTCACGGTCATGAACATGCTGAGTAAAGTTGTCACAGATTAGACTTGGTTTTTTTTTACAAAACTTGGTTTTAACCAAAGTGATGGTTTTGGTTATGGTCCGGGTGATTCCCGTGGTTAGGTTAGTGTAGGTCGAAGCCTACACTAACGATAATACTTGATAAAACCTTGTTTCATATACTGTATTAAAGTCTAGCTTTCGTACTTACATTATTGTATTCAAATTCAAGTACTGCTCTTCGCGCAAATAAACTGTTAAGCTTTCTTTTGTTATCCCTATGCATGCATCTACTCTGTTAAATTTCTGGTGTAACTTGCGTAAGCATTTATATGCTTACCTTGGGAGTACTCTTCGTACTCACCTTGCTATATCTGTTGCCAGACTTCGTCGGCAACTACGACGGTGAGGACTACTTCAGCGAGTAGGACACGTCTTACAGTCATTCGCCTGTGGGAGGCTGGATGGGCTGTTCTGCTACTTTTGCTGCTTTCCGCTGTTTTATCTCTTTTGTTGGCCTCATGCCCTTATTGTAAGACTGGGCCTTAAGGCCGTATTTTCAGTTAATAATATTCTGTGGTAATTTTTGCATGATATACATTGCTGTTAAACCCTGTGTGCACTAGCTTTTCCTGGGATGGTGCGATTTACACAGAGGGACTCGGAGTTGTTGTTCCGGGTTCCGACAGTTGTGGACCGTTATATTTGGTTAAATTTGTTAGTTGTTGTTCCTTAATTAATAATTACCTTTACCTTTTGTTTTGTTATGCTTCCGCTTAACTTATCACGTTTTAGAAGTTGTTGTCAGTTTATTTTATCTTGTTAATTAGCTAGTGATGGAGTGGTTTAGTGGCATCCCAAGGTAATGTGGGTCCTGGGGTGTTACACATGGACTAGTATGATTTACACAGAGGATCTAGGAGTCATTGCTCCAGGTCTGACAATCGCCATGCTCGAGGACCATGTTGCCCCATTTGTGGGTCAAGGCCTTTTCGCACAGGAGCTATTGTACGGGGAGGATGCAATACTTGCACCAGTTGAAGAGTTGCCCAATCCCACGTACGTCATCAAGCCACCTACCCGATGTCCCCACATGTCGGTGGTCAAAAGCCGCCACTGAGTGAAGGCCTTCCGCATAGCACCACCGTCTTCTCCATGTGAGATGTGAGGAGGAGCCTACTGCCCCAATGCACCCAGCACCTAGAACTAGACCACCAGATTAGAACGTAGTAGAAAGCTCACATTAGGAATTTTATGTGAGCTGCTTTTGGCGCTAAGATGCTGATGTATAATGAATGTATTTTGCTACTCGGTATGCTGCTATGTTATGTTTTAAGCAAGGATCTTGCAGACCATGTAAAACTTAACCTTTATGCTGAAGTTTCATGCTGACCTACTTAACTTGTGCTCTCTCCCTCTTGTCTTTCATCTAATCTAAATATCATTCATGATGATCCTGTCCCCACATCATGAAATCTGTAGGATGCCAGTGACATGCTCCCTAAGTCAAATCATGGCAAGTGGAGAAGCTGCTGGTTCCCGTCACCAGGGGGCAAGACATCAAATCCTTCACACCCTAATGCATCTTTAGGTGCACCCTCTCCTCAGCAATCTGGTGCCCTGCAAGGCGCACCGCACATTGAAAACCCGCAGGTGGAAGAAGAAACACTACACCCAACTACCCACAATAGCGCAAGTGCTCACTATGATCAAGCAAGGATGCCAAACAAACACCCTCTTGCTATAGCAGTTGGTCCAGAACACCGCCACCCTAGGCTCTATAGCTTAAGGAGGCGCAATTGTTGGTCAACCCCAATCAAAAATATGCGAGTTCATGCGAACTTGGCCGCCCACCTTCACATCAACCAAAGACCTACTAGACGCCGATGATTGGCTTTGCTCCATTGAGAGTAAGCTGAACATCGTCTAGTGCAACGATGCAGAGAAGGTTCTCTATGCATCTTACCAACTCCAAGGCATCGCATCAGCTTGGTGGGAAAACTTCCAAGCTATGTTTCCTGAAGGCCATGTCGACACTTGGGCCACCTTCAAGAAGGCCTTCCACAATGCCCATGTCCCGACGGGTCTCATGGAGAACAAGCAATGGAATTTTATGACCTTCGACAAGGGAACATGCCTCTAATGGAGTTCCTCCACCGTTTCAACTATCTTGCTTGGTATGCTATTGATGAGATACCGAATGAGAAGAGAAAGGTTGCTCTCTTTCAGGAGCGTCTTAATAAAGAGATGAAGTGGTCTCTCGCTGCTCATGACATCCCTAGCTTCCAGACCTTAATAGAGAAGGCAATCTGAGTAGAGGACAGCACTAAGGTAGTAATGGAGAGCCACAAGCACAAATGGATAATGCAAAAATCAGCAAGTAGCAGCTCACAAAAATCACATAATTGGCAACCATTCAATGTTCGTCCTTCAGCACCACCACCTCCGAAGAACCAAGGACAAGCCCCTCACACCCAACAAGGCATGGTTCAGCTATATAATCGTGGAGGACAGCAATCCGGAGGGCAAAACAAGGCTACTGCCATCACCTGTCTAAGTTGCAATGAGCGTGGGCACTACGCAAGTGATTGCCCACAGAAGAAGTCTTATGTACCACGTCCTCAACCCTAGAATATCCAGTCCAATCCTCAAGGCCCTGCTCGAGGTCGAGGAGGGCAGCAAGCCCCCAAATTGGTTCATGGTTTCAGGCGCGGTCGCCTCAACCACACGACCATTGAAGAAGCCACCGAAGCACATCATGTGGTGTTGGGTACGTTCCTTGTACACTCAATGCCTACATTAGTTCTTTTGGATTCAGGAGCTCCCATTCTTTCATATCTAAGAAGTTTGCCAAGTAACAAAACATAAAAACCAACCTCCTAGATAACCCCATGCTAATCCATTCGCCTGGGTTAGTTATGAAAGCCAAACTTGGTTGTTTAGGGGTTAAAATAATGATCAATGGAGTAGAGTTTAAAGCTGACCTCATAATGATAAACACTTCTAGGTTAGATGTGATTCTTGGGATGGATTGGCTATCCAAACACTAAGGGTTCATAGATTGTACCAACCAAACCATCTTCCTTGTTACATCTGACGGAGAGCAAGTTGCTTTCTCTTCCGTTCCTGCACTGCCTTCACAGCAGTCTACTCTCAACTCCCTTTTAGAGCTTGATCAAATGCCCGCGGTATGTGAATATCCCGATGTGTTCCCAGATAAATTACCAGGGATGCAACTAGACAACGACATGGAATTTGTCATTAATTTGAAGCTTGGGGCAGCACCTATATCCAAGAGACCATACCGTATGACCCCAGATGAGTTGGTTGAATTGAATAAAAACCTCAAGAAGCAGTTGGACAAGGAATTTATCTGTTCTAGCTTATCCCCATGGGGAAGCCCTGTCCTAGCTCATCCCCATGGGGAAGCCCTATCCTGTTCGTGAAGAAGAAAGATGGTGGTATGAGGATGTGTGTCGACTATCAGTCTCTAAATGAAGTCACCATCAAAAACAAATACCCTCTCCCAAGTATTGATGATTTGTTTGACTAAATGAATGGTGCTTGTGTCTTCTCCAAAATTGATCTAAGGCTCGAATATTTTCAACTCAAGATCAAGTCAGAAGATATTCCAAAGACTGCATTCAGCACCCGTTATGGCTTGTATGAATACACCGTGATATCATTCGAACTTACCAATGCTCCCACTAGCTTTATGAATCTTATGAATAAGATTTTGATGGAGTATTTGGACAAGTTCATGGTGATGAATGCAATTCGACCTTATAGGACTTTGGGTTAACCATAGATAGTATCTCTCTTTTCTGTGATAACATTTCTACTATTAACATTGCCAAGAACCCAGTGCAATACTTTAGGACCAAGCACATAGACATCAAATATTATATTCTTAGAGATCATTTGAAGAAGAATGACATAGTGCTTCAGTTTGTGAAGAGTGATCACTAGTTGGTTGACATTTTCACCAAGCCTTTAGATAGCTTGAGGTTCATGACCTTGCGGGGAGAGCTTGGGGTGGTCTGTCCTTATGGCTTAATCTGAGGGGAGCTTCATGTACTTTCTATATTATATGTATATTTTGTATTCTGTTGCACTTTGTCTTTTGGGTGCATTTAGGTTAGTCTTTCTAGCATAGATTGGAATGTCTTTCATTCTTAGTTGTTTAGACTTCTTCCTCTCATCTTGTGATCCTAGAATGCTGCTTGTCAGTTACTTCTCTTCTCATTAGGTTGAGTTCACTCACTTCTTTTAGGTCTAGCAAGGGTTGGGCCCTCTTCGATAGACAAGGAATGTATTTACTCTCTTGTATTTTAGATGACTAGTTGATAGTCCTAGAGTCATATGGGGTGGATGAGAACGAGTCTGAGCCATAGCATTCCTTCTATCTTGTCTATGCTTTAAGGACTGGCATTTCTTCATTTTTCCAAACTTCTTCTCTCTTGCGTATTACTTTGGTTCAGGGGAGTTCATTTGTGTTTTTTTTTCTTAAGCATGTTGATATAACTCAACTTGAACCAAAATATTTCTGAAATTGACTCACTTGCTGAGGGGGAGTTAGGATCTTTATTTCATCATACTGCATTGTAAAATTCTGGAATGTGCATTGTAATATAAAGGCATATAATTTTGACTATTATCCATGTGTGACATGATATTTTACTTTACATCTTACCATGTCTTGTGCTAACTTACTATATTTATCATGTCATTCTATATATAGCTTAGCTTTTACCATGCTAGCTCCATTAAATGTGAACAACTTAAATTAAATTATGTCTTATTGGATCTTGTGACTAGTTTTGCTCTAGTAATTGTCTATTGATTCATGCCATGTCAAATAAGCTAAGTTGAATCTTGACCTAAATTGAGGTTTAGATTGAGCTACGCTAGTTCTTTATTGAAGCATGAGTGAGTATTACTTCTTTGTTCTTTAACTAAGTTAAGAAAACGCAAAATGATCTCTGTTGTGCAAAAAAAACTGATCTCATCAATCTTTTCTTATGAGACGTGTAATATCAAAAAAAAGTCTATCGATTAATAATTGTTGTTTGTAGAGAGAGACCTTAAAGGAATAATGAGTTTTTGGGGGGTTTTCTGAAATTTTTCGGGCAACCTGGGCCTGGGCCTTGGCCCAGGGGAAATCCGGCCTAGAGGGGGGAGGCGCCCACCCCCCCTCCAACCCTAGCCGCCCCCCTGCCCCATTGTGCCGCCCCTCCCTACCCCTTGCGCGCCCCCTCCAGCAGCCCCTTCCCCTCCCCCACTGAAGCGCAAAGGCAATTGGATCCGGAGGAAGGGAAGAGGAAGGAAAAAAAAGGGGAAAGGGAGAAGAGGAGGAGTTCGTAGGGCGTTCATCACAGTCTACAGTGATTCGTCAAAGGTAAAACCCGTTGTTCCCCAATTGGAGGCATCTTTTTGCTAGTTGTTTCAATGTCGGTATTCTGGATTGCTAGGGCAAATTTCGTTGGACGGCTATTTTGGGGCAGTTTCGTGGGGATACAGATAGGGACTTCTCCTAGAGAGTTGTAGAGGACGTCGTTATCTTTCCATGAAGTGCTAGAACGCATCGATCGGACCTTTGTAGCAGAAGTTATCATTTTTTCTTGTAAGACTGTTCTGCAGATCGGGAGATTTCTGTCAGATTTTGGTAGATTGGATTGGGCGATTAGAAAACGGGTGAATCAAAGGGTCTCCATGTTATGAAAGTTGTAGATAGTTGTCTTAGATTTCCAGGAAGGTCAAGAAATTATGATTCGGACACTTGGGCTGGAAGTTATGGCATTTTTAGTGCTCTGTCCAGAGAACCCGACGTGAAACTGATTTTTTAGAAAATTGGATGGTGCGGGAAGAAGATGGCCAAATCAGGGAGGCTCACCAACTAGGCTTAGTCGGATAATTTAATTATCCTTCCATAAAGTCAAAGAACACCCTATTCGGACTCCTGTACCAATAGATATGAATTTTTAAAGTTGACTGTCCACAGAGGTTGGCGGGATGACCTGTAGGATTTGGGAATTGGAACCGAGATAGACGAATTTACTAGTTTGTGTTTCTTTTTATTTGGGCAAAGGTCCGCTACTGGTATCTTAGCAAATATTATAATTATTATTCAGGTGGAGGACAGATCTCAGAGGCGGCACCTTCTGCACGCTCCCTGTTTTCTCGCGGTTAAGGCAAGTATAATGATGGTTTAAAAATTGATAGTGTGGAAGGTCGATGTTTGATCTATAGTATGAATATATGTGTGTTCATGGTTGTGGGAAGGATGTATTGATATCGACGGATGCACATTTTGCATTACTGGTAAAATGCAAAAGAGAAAGAGATAAAGAGATTTTTGATCATCTTGCACAGCATGACTTGTTTACATGGTTGATGGATGGATTTGTGAAGTGATGTTTATAAATATACTTGTTACTATCTATTATATTTGCTGAGTTGTTGGACTCACTTTTGTTGTTGTTGTGTTTTTTTAGGTGTCATTATGAGATCGGCATGCATGGGGAAAAGAACCGATTAGTATTGTTGCACTTTGCACGGTCTATCCACAATGGAAGAGGAAATAAAATAAACTACTACTTGCTTGAATTACTTAAGTAGTAAAGGATTACTGATTGTCGGATTTAAATTGTAATACAGGATTAGAATTCTTTATGATGTTTCCCTTCTTTATTTAATTGTTATAACTATGAATGCTTTAGAAACCTTAAACCATTTTGCTTAGATTTTATTATATTCTTGATGTCATTCATTTCTTCTATTTATGTTTGTTGCAACCTCTGTCTTGAACTACAATACAGGGGAGGTTCTAACAGTCCAGCTGTTTATTTCAAAATATTTGATTTAATTTAAAATAAAACATTTACTTTTGGTTTCTTTAAGTTTTAAAAAAAATTAATTGCCAATTTTCTGCTAAAAAATGTTATTATTTACGAAAAGTAATTCAAGGAAAAAAATAAAAGTAAAATAAATAAAATAATAAATAAGTAAGTTTAAAACAAAAATCAAATTTATTTGGTTTCTTGAAATTTTAAAATTTTCAGTTAACTTATTTTTCTGCTTAAAAAAAAGAAGAAAAGAGCCTTTCTGTTAAACAAAAAAATATTTTATAAAGGAAAATATCTAAATCTTAGATGGAAATATTTTTTATATGTTCAAAATAGCCTTAGAAACTTTTATAAATTTTTTCTAAGATTTTTAAGCTTTCTTTGTGATTTATTGTATTATTTTAATCTAGAAAAATAAAATATTTTAAAAAATTAAAATAAACTTCAATAAATTCCGAATTTTTTTTAATATTTTCATGTTCCAAGGATTCTTCTAAAATTTTCTTGAAATTTTCCCGAATTTTTCTTTTTATATCTTTTCTCTTTTTCTCTCTCCTCCTTTTTCTTTTCTTCTTCCTTCCTATTTTTCTCTCGTGATCGTTCGCGTACAGACAGGACGAACAGCCATGAACACGTTCTTTGAAGCTTCATTAATCCTCCATATCTTTCGATTTTCTCAACCGTTTTTCGTGAAATAAATTACAATCAATTCCCCTCATCAAGTTCTTTCATTCCCCCACCGTTTCCCCTCTCATTGATGACCATTTTTGTGGGATTTAAACCATGCCATTCAAAGACATGGTCCTTTGATCTCCCTCCTCGGACCTCCTCAACCCCTATAAAAGGGAGCCCCGTAAGCCCCTCCTCATCCTCACTCAACCTCGAAAATCCCAAGTCCTCACTCCCATTCGTTTGGCCGCAATTGAAGTTTTACTTTTGTCATTTAAGCGGCGTTCTTCAACTTATTGCGCCTCGTCCGGTGAAGCCCCACCGCATTTGACCACACTGTTGGCTTCGTCTCGCCGCGTTCTACGCGGTGCTCACCTCGCCTTCGTCAGAACTTCGCCGGAGCATCGTCGCCACCGTGGGACCGTGTACGCCCGACCAAAACCAAGGTGAGCATCACGTTCCCCACACTCTCCTCTTCGATTCGCCGCAACTCTCGCATGTTAATTCCTCTCCGTTTGCCCGGAACGCCGATGTCAGCCTGTAGGCTACATAAAGTCTTGTCCACCGTGTTTCGCTAGTCCGTTGGCTGAGCCGTCTATGGCGTTGAGTTCGCCTCGACGCGTTCTACGCCGTGCTCCCCTCCGTTTGTCCAAAAACCTTTCACAAATTTTCGCGTCCAACACCTAGCCATGGTCGCAATTTGCACCGCGTGTCCCCGCCTGTCCGGGAATGCTTTCAATAATCCGTTCACGTCAAAACGTGTCAATCCATCCCAGGAGGCTATGTTTCAGACGGTTTTGGATTCGCCGCACCGAGCGTGAAGATATTGAGTTTTTCGTCTTTTGGTACCGTCGTCATTCAAATGACGGTTGCGTCGCCGCTGGAGAGTTTTCAGCTTAGCCAATATTTTTCCTAACTTCGCCTCACCGCGTTCTACGCCATGCTTACCTTACTTCTTCATATTCTTTGTCCGAAAATTATTTTTCTCTCCACACCCTAAGTCATTTTCGCCGTACACGTCGTCACCGTGTTCCGTTTGACATGCTGTCACTTCCTACATGTACCTCGGGTCCTCAGTAACCCATTTTGCTAGTTGGCTTCACCATCCGTGCTTTTTCTCGCCGGCGCCACGGCCAAAAGCAACTCTATGTTAGTTTTGCGCAGGAATATTCCAGAATTTTCGGATCCGCCAATTTTCTAATCACTCGTTCTCGTTCGTCCGAACTCCGAATCAAGTGATTCAAGTTTTTAAATTCATCTAAATTCATAATCTATTTTTCAGTATATATTTTATAATTTTTGGATTTTCTTGATCGCCCCTGGCTGAGTCTCCTCACCGCTGGGACACCGTCGCCACCGCCGCCCGAGTTGCGCCACCGCTTCACCTCATCGCCAACCACCTTCCAACCACTTGTGGTACTACATAAGAACACGAATGCACTTCTCGCAATCCACCGACGCCGACGCCACCACCGCCAAATCTTCGACGGGACCGCGCGCACCTCCTTCACCCTTTCCCGAGCCAGAGCATGACCGGAGTACCCCACCACCGGTAATCTTCATTAGGCCTGTGCGAACCTTCGACGCCCCTTCTCCGAGCAAGCCGTTGTTGGAGAGTCTCCACCGTCGATAATCATGTCCCGCCTTCGCTACGCCCAGCCAACTCTGTGCAGCCTGAACCTTGCGCCAAGGAAAAATTGGACTCATACGCTTCTCTATCTTTTGTACATATCACCTGTCTTCGCCGCCGTTGGATCAATCGAATCTTGTCACGCGAAGCCATCCGACTTCTCCCAGCCATCCGATTCCAAGACTCCGCTATCCGGAGGCTCGTTTGACTCTACCATCCGGAGGCTCTTAGACTCTGCCATCCAGAGGCACTTTAGACTCCGCTGTTCGGAGGCTTCCTAGACTCCGACTGCTCGGAGCCTTCAACTTCGACTTCGACCTTCAACCCCAGAAACTTTGACCTTCGGAGACTTCGATTCCAGCCTTCGACCTTCGACTCCAGACTTCGACCTTGAAGACTTCAACTTCGGCCTTCGATCTCAGAGCCTTCAACTTTGATCTCAGTCTTCGAACCGACCATGATTGTTGGACTGTTTTAACCTCCGCACCCTCCGACCACGGTGTAACCTCCGATCCATTCAATCACAATTGTTTTTCCGACTACGGCCGCTCATGACCACAGTCGCTCCCAACCACTACCGTCTCCAACTACCTCCGACCGTAGTTGCTTCCGACCACTGTCACTCTTTGCTCTAAGTCTCCGAGTACCTTCGCTTTTTCAGTGAGGAGTAGTTGGAAGAGTACTCGATAGTCGAAGTCGTAGCCGACTCTGAGTACCTTCGCTTTCCACCATAGTTGCTTTCGACCACTATCATTCATTCCTGTCCTGATCACTCGACTCCGACTACCTTTTGTTCTCAACTGCTACAGTGTTCTTCGACCACCGTACAGTTTCGACTAAATCTTCGACTTCGACTTCACCTATCCTTGGAGTCTCTATCTTCAACTTCGACCTCCACGACTTCAACCATTGATTCAACCATGGTTTCGACCATGGCTTCCATTATACCATCAAATCATGATTTCGACCACACAAAAATATTGTAGCTTCCGGCCACTTCTCCTTCACAAGATAGTTCCAATAATTCCTTTTGTTCATTTCTTTGGAATTCAGACTTCCAGAAGTCGTCCCCTTCGCCCTAACTCCATTGGACCAATTCAAATTTCTAAATTCAAATTCTATCTCCCAGCATATATTTTATTTTTAGATTTTTTTTGGATTTTATTTGAGTTTAGTTTGTTATGGCTTTTCACATGTAGACTACGACTAATCCGAAGAGTATAACTTCAGTGAACCTCGGCAAACTTCAAAGCAAGGCAAGTTACACCTTTGATCATGTTGCTCCCAGTAATTTAAATTATTTATATTATTTTTAAATTATTATGCATACGTACTTTTATTCAAATCTAGTTTAAATTTGATGTAAATACTAGTTATACCCAAATCCTTTGTGTATGGCCAAATTTGATATTGAACTCCCTTATGCCTTGTCACATTAGATGAAAACCTAATTAGTACAATAATATTGACTAGAAATTTTATATAATTGCTTAGCCATGCTTAGAATGATTTAAGTGAGAATATTTGTTTCACTTCAGAACAATGATTTTCTAAAATGTATTCTTGACTTCAGTGAGTCAAGAAAGTATATGGATTGTTTTAAAAATAAAATATAAAACTTGGTTTGGATCTAAGCTAATGGTTAGGTGGTGGGTGCTGGCATGCATTGTTGTTCAGTGACACAATGTTGATTGTCAGGTACAAGGGGTATGTGATTTGAGCCTAAGTCAAATTAAGGACCGGTCTGTGAGCTACTGTTGTAAAGCCATATCGTACTACCACAAAGCTGGTATGGGGGACAGTCCTGGCTGACTAATTTGTGAGGTCCCAACGTTGGTCTTGCTATAGGTTGAATGTGAGCGTGGCGTAGGCCATGAGAAGTCTCACACGGCACAAGAGGGGGCTCCAACTTGTGAATTCAAGTTGTGGTGAAACCTTAGTGGCGGCGTGACCAAGTTGAAAGCTTAGCATTGTAAAGGCCTTGTTATGGTTTTCTCAGTCGCACGCCTACGGAAGCGTGTAGTGTCCGACAATATGAGATAATCATATCTTATGGGTAAAATTGTACAACCTCTGTAGAGTGTATAATCTATCCTGGATAGCCGTGCCCACGGTCATAGGCAAGCTGAGTAAAATTTTTCATGAATTAGACTTTGGTTTTTAAAATGATTTCTGAAAAGGCCTATGGATGGATGGAATCCATGGGAGATGAAAATGCATTTGGATGGATGTAATCCGTATGAGATCTTTTTGAAAAAGATGGACCAGGTGGGATATCTGTGGATAGGTTAGTGTTTGGTCGGAGCCTGCACTAACGATATTATTTTGTTAAATTACTCTTTCTATCTATTGTATCAAATTCAGCTTTTAAATCTATTTGCTGTATTTACTTGAATTCTGCTTTTACGCACAAATAACATATTATGCCTTCCATTGACAACCCTTATGCATGCATTAACTCTGTTAAATCTCCTGGTGTAACTTGTGGAGTACTTTATGTACTCATGTTGCTTCATTCACAATTTTTAGAGGAGAACTTCATCAACTTCGGTGAGAATAACGACGAGTAGGCCACGTCTTACAGTCATTCACCTGTGGGTAGGCAGGATGGGCTGCTGCTTCATTGGTTTTCTTCCGCTGTTTATATTTAATTTTGGTTTATGAACCATTGATGTAAACCTTGGCCATCAAGCCCATATTTAGTTAATGAATAAATGTCATTGTGCATGATATGAATCTTTGTTATCCACTGTGTGCACTAGCTTGATCCTGGACTAGTGCGATTTACACAGAGGATCCAAGAGTCGTTGCTCCGGGGTCCGACAAAGGTTCTGCCGAATTATTTTGTGTTTGGCGTAGTTAGTTTATCCTTGTTTATTTCTAGATTAGTAGCATTCTGGGTCATTACTTGACTAGGGTGTTATAGTTAGTATCAGAGCGGGCTGTAGGTCCGTGGTTAATGAAATATTAAATTTGACACACTAAGCACTATAGATGGGAAAGGGGTTTGCTTTGCATCTATGTTTCTGTCGATTATCATAATTGATTGTGTTATAGAGATGGCAATGGGTAGGGGCTGTGGTCGTGGTCGTGGTCGGCAAGGTGCCGGACGAGGCCAGGCTGTGACCCCGCCTGAAGTCCAGAACTCTGTAGCTGGGGAGGCCAGTTCGGTGGGATCAAAGGAAGAGGTTGCTTCAGCGGTTCAAGGGAACCAGACTCCACCAGCTGCACCTATTGCCGCACCCATGGCGGTACCTGCGATAGTATCGGCAATGGGTGCTATGGGTCTGCACCAGTGGAATGCGTTGAGGTTGGACACCTTCGATGGATTGGGCATGCCAGTGGATGCAGCAAACTGGCTGCGGCACATAGAGAGGCATTTGGGAGTGTTGGGTTTGATGTCAGAGCAGAGGGTTTAGTATGTGGCCTTTCAGCTGAAGGGCAAGCAGATATCTGGTGGGAAGGAGTCCTGTCAGCCAGAACCGCTGCCCAAGGACCAGCGACTTAGAAAGAATTTGTGGAGCAATTCAGGAGGAGGTTTTACCCTGCTTCATTTGTGAAAAGAATGAAAGTGTCATTGAACAGTTACAGGCAGGGCAAGATGTCAGTGTCAGAGTACGAAGTGGGTTTTAATAACTTAATCCGCTTTGTTCCATTTGTGGCTACCAATGGGGTGGAGAAAGCCAAGAGGTTTCGAAGAGGGCTCAGGCAAGAGTTTCGCCAAGTGTTAGGGGCCTTGGAGCTCCGTGATTTTGGCTCCTTGGTGGAGCAAGCTAGGGGCATGGAGCTAGAGATGCAGCTTGGGGAAGGATTGCAAGGTACAGGAGGTATTGTGGTTTCTGAGGGTTCGGAGGGTAGCCAGAAGAAGAGTTTTGGAGGAGGTAGTGGGTCATCGCTGAAGCCAGTTCCCAAGAGGTTCAAAGGTCCACAAAATTCATTCAAGACCAGGTTCACCAAGCCCCAGGCATCATCTACCTTTCGATCTTCAGCAAATACTCCTATGATGCGTCCAGCCCCAGGACAGGGAATGAAATGCTTCAAGTGTGAGGATGGTTATCGTGCTTCAGAGTGTTCTTGGGTTGGAGCTTGTCGCCATTGTGGTCAGGAGGGCCACAAGGCATTGGTTTGTAAGCGGAACCCCACCAGTATCATTAAATGGGAACCAGTTCAAGCTTCATCTTCAGCGCCAGCGGCTTCTTCTCGAGGGTTGGTGCAGATGCTAGCAACCGCTCCTACTCAGCCTTGGGTGCCGCCTCAGCCTCACTACCCTTCTCCTGGAGGGATGCCACCAGGGTACTTTTGGCCGCCTTCCTGTAATACCCTGAACGTCGTTTTGGTGTCAGATTTAAATTAATCGCAGAGTCGCCCGAGTTTCGGTAAAGCGCGGGAAGGGAAGGAATAAAATTTTATGGAATAGCATAAAGTAAAAAATATGTGGGAAAGGTATTTTAAATAAAAAAACCCAGTTAGCGGGTCGGCGGAAGGGTGGGCCTACCACCTTGGGTCAGAAGGCCCAAGGGGTGGCCGAAAGCCCTCTCCACTTAACCCTAGCCCTATCTTGGCCGCACCCCTCCCTCCCCCTTTTCCACAGCCGCCACCCCCCCTTTCCATCTCTCCTTGCGCCCTCTCCCTTCCCTCAATGGCTGCTGCCCATGGTGCAAAGGAAGAAGAAGGAGAAGAGGGAAAATAAGGAGAAGAGAAGGAAGGGAAGGAAGAGAGGAAGAGGAGGAGGAGAAGAGAAAAGGTGTGATCCTAAGGCTAGGTAATTTTTTCCCATCCCAAAACCCTCTGTTTTTACTGTAATTAGAGTTCATAGCACAGAATTTGATGGGGATTAGCAATTAGATTCTCCAATTAGAGAGTTCCTGTTGTTTGTCTGTAGATCAACTCGCGCAGTGCGGCTGTTCATGCAGTTTAGACCCCCAAGACGATTTTTTCCAAGGGTCTCCCCAAAAGGAAAAATGTATAGGATGACGATACGCATCTACTGTATTTTTTTCAGATTTTTTCCAAGGGTCTGGTATCCCGCTGTCTGTCAGGGGTGCAGACTGGGGCTGTTTGCTGTTCAGAGGGGAATTAGGGGTAGAAGATGATTTTTAAATTTTTGGTCATAATTGAGAAAAAGATAGGTAATTCAGTAATATAGCTGCTATAAAAGAACCAGAATTTTTAGATCCTTGATCTGTTCTGGGGACGTGTTTCAAGTCGGCTGTCCAAACAGACAGAACAGAGGATGTTCTCTGTTTTGAGCATTTTGTTACACCTTGCTAAGAAAAAAATAAAAATATGTGATCTACATGAAAAATATAGGTATTTAAGTGGGGAATCTAGATATATATCTTTTGCTGTGATTAGTGTTATATTTTTTAAAGATAGGAAAATGTTAAGCAGCGCCGCTGCAGTGGGAAGATTGTAGAACCGTTATACGGGAAAGGTTGTTGCGGGATATTGGGGCTTAGCGAATCCTTTTCTTTGAGAGTCGTGATTGTATTGCTGTTTGTGGTGCTGAGAGATACCTTTTTGGATAGGCGGTTTTGCTTCTGAACGCGCATGATCTCGTCGCTTCGCCGGTAGAGGCAAGTAAACGTAGCGGATGTGCTACCGTTTAACCCGTTATTCTTACTACTTGCAATATGCATGATTTTCATAATATTAAATAATATGCCATGATTACATGCTTTCTAAGTAAGAATATGGTAGCAAGATATTAATCGCTTGCCATGTTTGGATGAATGTTGTTAGTATTGTGGTAATTTGCTTAATGAGCTAATTGTGGTTTATATGAAGTAATATGCCATGGATGGATAACTTATAAATGAGATGATATTAGCAATTAACAGTTGAATGTTATGCTTTGAATGACTTGCTCGTAGTCATGAGGTAGTTGCTATATGTGCCAATTGTGGAACAAGTTTATATACTCATGGTGGTTATGTTGATGTTATGCTTTGAATGACTTGCTCGTAGTCATGAGGTAGTTGCTATATGTGCCAATTGCGGAACAAGTTTATATACTCATGGTGGTTATGCTGATGTTTCTTTGAGGGTATGTTCATGTTAATCATGTTGATATCCCTTCGAGGTTGAAATTTATGTGGTTGACCTTCGTGGTTAAATCCTTGTGGTTTATGATTATCATATCATTCATAACATGTCATGACATTGCATTGTGGATGTCGCCGCTTATAGCCGCGACCGTACCGGTACAACATCGTGCATTGCCGTAGCACGATGCACACTTCTACTTTGTTAGGTAAAGGTGCAGTGGAGTATAGCATGCATATGCATTACATTATGGAAAGATCATTTACATACTTATGCAATATCTTGTAGTGAAGTTATTTTACAAACAACTGCAACTTCATAGTTGTAATGTGGAATTGGCTCATGAGGGCCACTTGTGGTATGAGGAAAGTGACTGTGGTTGTAGATTGTGGATCATCCCTTGCGGTATGATAGGGGTTGTGATTGTGACGTGAGATTCTTTTCTCTTGTAGTAATTGATGATAACAGTTGTGGATACGAGGAATAATAAAGGTAGTAAAGTAAATCATGCTAATGTCTTATTGTCATTGGTAGTGGTAGTGGTGGATGATATGAAGTAATTAATCCAGATTTATATGCTAATGTTTTATTACTGTTGGTAGTAAATATGGTTGAGGCTATAATTATGGTCATGATGGGAAATGGATATTGATGTTTAATATCGTTGTAGTTTAACTAGCTTGTTAATGAATGTGGATGTACAATGTGGATGTGGACATGTGGATACTTTAATGATGTTGTATATTTGTTTGTAGTCTGAATAGCCTGTTAAACAGTTTGCTTGCTGAGATTTTTATCTCACCCTTGTTTTTTCCCCCTACAAGTGATTCTTGAGCATTCATGGGATGGGTAGAGCGGCACCACAATAATGCACTTGGTTCATCAATTCATGATGTAATAAAGTCGATGGATTACTAGCCAAATGCTTAACTATTCGTGGATGATTATTTTATTTAAGAAAGATGAACTTGTGAACAATTCGTTGTTGTTTATGCTTCCGCTTAATGCTTTATGTATAGAAAATATTGCCAGAATAAATTATCTTAAAATTTTGGCTAGCTGTAGAGTGGTTTGGTGGCATTCTAGGGTAATGTGGGTCCTGAAGTGTTACACTTCCTTCGCGGCATTGTTTCCAGCTGTGGCACCTTCAGCACCTCCTGCAGCGGCAGCACCGCCATACTAGGTGTTGGGGCACCAGCCGCCCAGCCTCAGTCTCCTATGCCATGCTGGCTGCTGAGTCGATAGGTCGTCCCGATGTGATGTCAGGTACGCTTTTGGTGGATTCAGTGGAGGCTTTTGTTTTGTTTGACTCTGGGGCTACTTTTTCCTTTGCATCTTTAGAGTTCGTTAGCCGGGCAAATTTGAGTATGCAGCAAATAGCTCAGTCTGTTCTAGTTAATTCGCCTGGAGGAATTCTTTCCAATTCCACAGTCTATCCGGGTTGTGTGCTCACTATAGATGGGGAGAACTTTATTGCTAATTTGATGGTTATGAGTATGGAGCTGTTTGATGTTATTTTGGAAATGGATTGGTTGCATAGTTACCGTGCTGTTATATCATGCTTTTGGAAGACAGTAACTCTGCAAGCGTCGTCGGGCCAAGAAATAGTTTTCCAGGGTAGTGCCCCCTCTTTTTCACCTAGTGTGCTGGCTAGTTTGTATCCTGGTAGTAGAGCAGCAAAGAGTGGATTTCTATTGTCTCTAGTGGAAAATTCGAATTCCTCTTTGGTTGCAGAAAGTATTCCAATGGTTCGAGAATCCTTGTATGTATTCCCAGCAGAGTTGCCAGGGATGCCTCCACCGCGTCCAGTGGAGTTCAGGATTGATTTAGTGCCAGGTGCACGACCGGTTTCTATGACCCTGTACCACTTGGCTCGTCCTTTTCAGGAAGAACTAAAGAAGCAATTGGATGATCTAAGAGCGAAAGACCTTATTCGACCCAGTGTGTCCCCGTGGGGAGCTCTTGTGCTATTTACTAAGAAGAATGATGGATGTTGGCACATGTGCATTGATTACCGTGCCCTCAACTAGCTGACCATCAAGAACAAGTATCCATTACCCCGCATTGATCTCCAGTCGGGATACAATCAGATTCCTATCCGAGAGTAGGATATTGAAAAGACGGCATTGTCCACAAGGTATGGGCATTTTGAATTTAAAGTTATGTCTTTTGGACTAACGAACGCCCCTGCTGCTTTCATGTAGACAATGAACAGGATGTTGCATGAGTATCTGGCTGACTTCATAGTAGTCTTTATTGATGATATTCTGATTTACTCAAAGACTGAATGATACGGGCATCCCTAACACTTATACATCTTCTCCTGTTGGTGGTCATGCACTTACTGAGATGGATACCATAAGTGAAGCTACAAGTAATACAAGTGCAGAAGTGCATGTTGGTCCACTAACTAGAGCAAGAGCTAAACTTCTAAATCAATAGGTGCTTTTGTTTCTTAATGACTCTATTATCATTGATGAGAATTGGGTACTACCTCATGCAAATGATTTGTGCGTTCTCAGGTTTGAACATTGTGAAGCATATGGAACCACGAGAGAAGAGGAGGCCGGAGCCAAAGTGAAGAAGGAGAAGCTCACGTGGGTCAAGCAAGAAGAGAAAAGCCCAAGAATTCAAGCCCAATTCGGAACTTCCACAAGCCCAACTGAAACTCATCTCGGAATCAACTCGGAAGTCAAGTCGAACTTGGTTCGAGACAGGCCAACAGGCCTGTAATCAAAAGGCCATAATTTTCACATACAGAGTCCGATTGGGGTGTTCTTAGACTTGTTGGAAAGCTTATTTCAAGGCCCATCCAATGGGTATGGCCCCAGTTTCAGAAGACTTATGGTCGTGCCGCTATGGTCAAAACAATATGACAGATTTAATTTAGGATTTCCTTTTGGTGTGTTTGTGGGTCTTAGCCGAATTAGAAGTTGATTCGGCATGTCTAGCTAGCCCTAGGCCATGTGTGAGTCTGGGAGGGCACCTTAAATACCCTTGCCCCTCCCTTGTATCAGGGCAGGAATTTTATGCATCAGATTGAAACATAGCTATTGCTTGTTCTTTCAACACCAGAGTTCATGCGAGGACTTTGAGAGAGAATTAGGCGATCCATTGTTCGTTCTGCAATTCAAGGTCAAGCCGTCGTACCATTGGGAATTGGGGACTTGGCATTCGTCGTTTGTGGTCTCGCGGCGAACAGTTATCCGGTGTGTTTTGAGCGTATTCCGAAGAGTTGAGGGTTCGTGCATGGGCACGAATGTTCAGCTAGCAACATCGTCTACTTCGCATCAACTATCCACGGTTCCTCACTGAGAAGATTGGGACCCTTCCCCGTATCATGTGGTATCAGATTCTAGGTTTACTCGGTGAGAACTTCTTTACCCGTAGTTAGATTCGTTTTTCTGTCCTATCTTCCATTAAACCAAAAATTGCAATACCAAAACTGTAGTTTAATCTGTTTAGTTCTTGTGCGTTTTGTTAAGTTTTCGTCCATTAGAGTTTTGTTTTTGTGCTAATCCGTGTGTTTCCTTTTGCGTTGCTTAATCGTTGTGTTCATTTAAACCCTGCAAAATTGCTGGTTGCTCTCCTCAATCTGTCCTATCTTCTACCGTGCGCCATCTTGAGAGCACAAATCCGAGTTGGTTTATGTTTCCTAATCCGAGTTGGTTTGGGTTTCCTAATCCGAGTTGGTTTGTGTTTCCTAATCCGAGTTGGTTTGGGTTTCCTAATCTGAGTTGGTTTGTGTTTCCGTATCCAAGTTGGTTTCCTTCTCCGAATCAACCTCTGGTTCAAACACAATCCAAATCCAATTGCTCCACCTTCTGTTCAGCCAGTACATCATAGCAGGCCGAACCACTTTTGGTGTCTTTGTGCATCACTTGGTTTCCTTCTCCGAATCAACCTCTGGTTCAAACACAATCCAAATCCAATTGCTCCACCTTCTGTTCAGCCAGTACATCATAGCAGGCCGAACCACTTTTGGTGTCTTTGTGCATCACTTATATCCTTTTATCTTGAGACTAGCTATTGATATTGCACTTAGGGCTGTTCATTCAAGTTGATTACACCTTGCTGATTTCGGAGGGTTGCACACGTCCGCGGGGAGCAAAGCTAAGAGAAGAGAAGGAAAAAGCAGCCGTAGTAGAAAGAGCCGCGGCATATTTTAAAAAAAAGAAAAAGGAGAGAGAAAACCCTAACTTTTGCATACGACCTCCGATTGAGGCGTTTCTTGATCCGTTGGAAAGGAAACGGGAAAATAGAGCCAAAAAAATGAAGTTTGGGAAATCTGGAGATTTTAGATCTGCATAAGCCTCCACGCATATGCGCGGCGACTTCGACCCCAAAAAAGGTCGTTTAGGGCCTCAAAACGGGCCCGCAAATCGAGAAAAAGTCAACTTTCTCGGAATTCGCTCAAAATTGACAGAAACCTTTTACAAGTGATTCTAAGGTTCCCCGTGCAGACGGCATCCTTTTTCGAGCTTCCAAACCCCGTGTGCAACGTACCAGATTGTGTTTTGTTTCAACTTTTCTTTGAGCAATCTTGTGCCCTCGTATTTTCAGTTGCAATTGGCTAGTGTCCCTCTTAGTACTTGGTGCAAAATGAGCTAGTTTTATCTCTGTTTCCAATTGCTTCTCTCTAGCTCATTCCTTTGTTGCATTAAGTCCCATTTATCGTTGCGTGTGCATTCATACACTTCGCTTTAACCAATTGGATCAGCACATAGGCAAAATATTCTAGCTTAGATCATTACTTAGCTTTACAATACCTTGAATATTAAATTGCATAGGTTATCCACATACCTGTCCAAGCTCCACCTACACCTGTTTGTGTACTCCCTTGCTCTTGGTTACGCTCATACATTACCGGGTTGAGGTCGTTCGCTGTCACAGGTGTCAATTCGTAGTCTTTGATTCACTTTTGAACGGTAAGCTTGCCTTGTTTTCAGGATAGTTTGTGGCAAGCATAGAGAGAGCTTTTGTTTTACTAACCCAGATATAACCTCGTTTCTTGTTTGTGAGTTGTTTCCATGTCAGGTCACGAGGAGGATCCACCTAATCTGGAGGCGCCGGTTACGTGGATCGAGTACACTCGGTTGCGCGAGATGCTCCAAAAACAACTTCATGATGGTGACAATAGCGTGCGCGATGAGCTCGGGGAAGTTCAGACTGGACTAAACAACCTTGAGGAGGAGGTCACACAATTGCGTACAAGCATCAACAATAACTTTCTAGAGCTACGTGCCATGTTCGCACACCACAATCTACGTGGGGGTGCACCCGCTGATGCCACAAGTGTGCACGGTCCACCGGCCGTTTTGCACAATGAGACGGAGGGGGAACATGCTCTTCGTCTGGATGAGGAGCGACGTCAACGACAGGCACGTCGCATGGCAGTGCCGCCAAACATCGGGATGGCAGCCTCGGCACGCCCTCAGGCACATGGGCTAGGCCGAGGCAACGGCGGCTAGGGTGGAGGTGTACCACAGGGTGCCCACGAAGGAGGTGTGCATCGTGCTGATGCGGACGAGCGCTGGGATGACGATTTCCCCGTTGACGACTACGATGAACGACGACGCCATCACCGCAACAATGTGCAGCGTCCTCACCACGATGGCGCCGAGGATCTTGTCGCTAAGCCCAAATTTACTCTTCCTATATTTTCAGGTGGTACAAATGTGGAACAATACCTCACTTAGGAGCTGAAAGTTGATAAGTTATTTCGGATGAACAACTATTCCAATGAGAAGAAGCTGTTGCTTGCGTCCAATGGCTTGGATGATTACGCCACACATTGGTGGGAGCAGTTCATCTGTAAGTGCATGGAGCGTCATGAGTTGCCAATTATAACCTGGGAGTAAATGAAGCAGCATTTGCGGGCACGCTTTGTACCGCGCCACTACAAGCGCTCACTCTTTGAGAAGTTGACAGGGCTGCGACAAGGTATGAAATCAATTGATGAATATCATAAGGAAATGGAGACTATCATGATACATGCAGATATCCGCGAGAATGAAGAACAGACCATGGCAAGATTTCTAGCTAGCATGAATCATGCTATCAAGTGCATTGTCAATCACCATCCATATAATGATATGATTGAGTTGCTGCACCAAGCACGCGAAGCCGAGCGACAAGTGATTGAAGACACCCGGTTCGCTGCCCGGTCATGTTCTTCAGCCAGTCCGGGACAACCATATAACAACAGCCAACCAAACAAGAGCACTTCGGCTGCAAGCAATTCGGTAATGCGCAGTTCCGCAAGTAAGAAGCTGGAGAGTACACCATCACCGGTGCGTCGACCTATGGCGCCCGCGGCTAGTGTGACTTCGTCTATGGGGTCGACAGGACGTTCACGTGACATTATTTGCCACAAGTGCAAGGGCGTTGGCCATTTTCAAAGGGATTGCCCAAATGTTAGAACTATGCTTGTCACAGAGGATGGCGGTTATGTTTCAGCCAGTGATGATGAGTCGCCCGATGCACAGGCAGTCTTGCACACTGATGACATAGAACAATGTGAGTGTGATCCTGAGTTCCCTAACACAGAGCAGTATTCCATTGTTTGCACGCCCAAGGTGCTTAGTGTGATGCCATCGCCGTCACTCGAACAGCGGTGCAATTTGTTTCAGACTTGAGCAAAGCTTGATATGGGTAAGGTGTGCAAAGTAATCATTGATGGCGGAAGTTGTCACAATCTGGCTAGCAAGGATATGTGTCATAAGTTGGGTTTGAAGTATTTGCCGCATCCGCGTCCTTATCATGTGCAATGGTTGAGTGACAAAGAGGAAGTGAAGGTGAACTATATGGTGCGTGTGACGTTTTCTATTGGGAAGTACACCGACACTGTGGACTACGATGTTGTGCCTATGACAGTGTGTCACTTGCTCTTGGGACGGCCATGGCAATATGACCGTTCCGCTCTTCACGATGGGCGTACAAATCGCTACACATTTCGATGGAACAATATGGATGTCATCTTGAAGCCGCTTACACCACAACAGATTGTCAATTCCTCCATGCAGAAAATTGAGATGCACATTGAGAGTGCACAAGCGCGAGAGAACCATCTGAGTAGTAACAAGAAACGTGAGGGAGCGAAGAAGTTAGTAATGTTAGCCACTAAATCAGAGATGAGAGAATTCAGCGCGAATCCTAATTTGGTGCACGTTGTGCTGCTATACAAAGACGCATTGCTTTCGACTAACAACTTAACTTCTCTTCCTAGTGGTGTTGTTTCTGTTTTGCAGGATTTCAGCGACGTCTTTCCAGAGGAGGTACCAGTTGGGCTTCCACCACTTCGGGGGATAGAACATAAGATCGACTTAATTCCAGGAGCGTCGCTGCCGAACCGACCATCGTACCGCACCAATCCCGAGGAAACAAAGGAAATTCAGAAACAAGTACAAGAGCTTCTCTCCAAAGGGTATGTACGCGAAAGCTTAAGCCCTTGTGTTGTTCCTGTTATTTTGGTTCCTAAGAAAGATGGTTCATGGCGTATGTGCGTAGATTGTCGAGTGATTAATAATATCACAATTCGATATCGTCATCCTATACCTCGCTTAGATGATATGCTAGACGAATTGAGTAGTGCTGTTATTTTTTCTAAGATAGATTTGCGCAGTGGTTACCATCAAATCATAATGCATGAAGGGGATGAGTGGAAAACAGCCTTTAAAACAAAATTTGGGTTGTACGAGTGGTTAGTCATGCCTTTTTGTTTAACTAATGCACCTAGTACATTCATGCGCTTAATGAATCATGTTTTAAGGTATTTCATTGGTAAATTTGTGGTTGTGTACTTTGATGATATTCTGATTTACAGTCGCACTGAATCTGAACACGTAGACCATCTTAGACAAGTTCTATAGGTTTTGCGTGAGAATAAGTTATTTGGTAATTTAGAGAAGTGTACTTTTTGCAAAGATCGTGTCATCTTTTTGGGCTATGTTGTTTCTGCACAGGGAGTTGAAGTAGATGAGTCTAAAATTGAAGCGATTAAAAATTGGCCAACTCCGACGAACGTAAGTCAGATTAGGAGCTTTCATGGGCTCGCTGGTTTTTATCGGCGTTTCGTGAAAGATTTTAGCACCGTCGCTGCCCCTTTGAATGAACTCCTACTAAAAAGGGTGTTGAATTTGTGTTGGGGGTAGCGCAAGAAAATGCTTTTGCTGAATTTAAGAGACGCTTGACTGAAGCATCGTTGCTTGTTTTACCTGATTTCACTAAAAATTTTGAAATTGAGTGTGATGCTAGTGGATTGGGTATTGGCGGTGTTTTAATGCAAGAGGGTAGACCGGTCGCTTATTTTAGTGAGAAACTGAATGGTGCTCAATTGAATTATCCGGTCTATGACAAAGAGCTTTATGCGTTAGTGCGCGCGTTAGAAACTTGGCAACACTATTTATGGCCTAAAGAGTTTATTATTCATTCTGATCATGAGGCTTTGAAGTACTTAAAAGGCCAAGCAAACCTGAACCGTAGACATGCCAAATAGGTCGAATTCATTGAGTCGTTTCCTTACATTGTGAAATATAAGAAGGGAAAGGAAAATGTGGTAGCTGATACTCTTTCTAGGAAAAGTGTGCTTTTAACTCACTTAGGAGTGCACGTCCCTGGGTTAGCGAGTTTGCGTGAGTTATATACTTCTAACCATGAATTTTCTGTCCCTTATGCACATTGCAAAGAGGGAAAAGGCTGGGATAAATTTCACATCCATGATGGGTTTTTGTTTCGCACTAAAAATTATATGTTCCAGAATCCTCCGTGCGTTTGCTATTACTGCAGGAATCACATGCAGGTGGATTGATGGGACATTTTGGCCGTGAGAAGACGTTGTCTATGCTGAGCGATCACTTTTATTGGCCTAAAATGAGGCGAGATGTGGAAAGGTATGTGCAATGATGCATTACTTGCCACAAAGCGAAATCGACGATGCATCCACATGGTTTGTATACCCATTTACCTATTCCCAATGCCCCATGGGCGGATATTAGTATGGATTTTGTTTTAGGACTGCCTAGAACTAAGAGGGGGTGCGATTCTGTTTTTATTGTTGTGGATCGTTTTTTGAAGATGGCACACTTTATTCCGTGCCACAAGAACGACAATGCGTCGCATATTGCTGACTTGTTTTTCAGGGAGATTGTGAGGCTACATGGCGTGCCACGTACTATTGTGTCAGATCGCGACGTGAAGTTCATGAGCTACTTCTGGAAGACGCTTTGGGGTAAACTGGGGACGAAGTTGTTATTCAGCACAACTTGTCATCCCCAAACTGATGGTCAAACAAAGGTGGTGAACCGCACACTCTCGATGCTACTTCGGACCATGATCAAGAAGAATCTGCGCGAGTGAGAGGATTGTTTCCCGCACGTGGAATTCGCTTATAATCGGGCCGTGCATTCCACTACGCAGATGTGTCCATTTGAGGTAGTTTATGGTTTCAAGCCCCTTACACCGCTTAATTTGTTGCCACTTCCCAGTCAACAGCATACTCATATGGAGGCGTCCAAACGAGCGGAATATATGAAAAAATTGCATCTCAAGACAAAAGAAGTGATAGAGCGCATGGTCAAGTATTATGCTGATAAGGCGAACAAGAAAAGAAAGAAGATGGTTTTTCAACCAGGTGATTTGGTTTGGGTACACTACCGCAAGGATCGTTTTCCAGAACGTCGCAAGTCTAAGTTACTACCGCGTGGTGATGGGCCTTTCAAGGTGCTTGCGAAAATCAATGACAATGCCTCCAAGATAGAGCTTCCCGGCGATGACTATGGCGTGAGCTCTACGTTCAGTGTCGCTGATTTATCACCTTTCTTTGGTGGTGACGATCCAGCGTCGAGGACGACGCCTTTTCAAGAGGGGGAGGATGATGCGGGCATCCCTAACACTTATACATCTTCTTCTATTGGTGGTCATACACTTACTGAGATGGACACCATAAGTGAAGCTACAAGTAATACAAGTGTAGAAGTGCATGTTGGTCCACTGACTAGAGCAAGAGCTAAACTTCTAAATCAATAGGTGTTTTTGTTTCTTAATGACTCTATTATCATTGATGAGAATTGGGTACTACCTCATGCAAATGATTTGTGCGTTCTCAGGTTTGAACATTGTGAAGCATATGGAACCACGAGAGAGGAGAAGGAGGCCGGAGCCAAAGTGAAGAAGGAGAAGCTCACGTGGGTCAAGCAAGAAGAGAAAAGCCCAAGAATTCAAGCCCAATTCGGAACTTCCACAAGCCCAGCCGAAACTCATCTCGGAATCAACTCGGAAATCAAGTCGGACTTCGATTGGGGTATTCTTGGACTTGTTGGAAAGCTTATTTCAAGGCCCATCCAATGGGTATGGCCCCAGTTTCAGAAGACTTACGGTCGCGCCGCTATGGTCAAAACAATATGATAGATTTAATTTAGGGTTTCCTTTTGGTGTGTTTGTGGGTCTTAGCCGAATTAGAAGTTGATTCGGCATGTCTAGCCGGCCCTAGGCCGTGTGTGAGTCCGGGAGGGCGCCTTAAATACCCTTGCCCCTCCCTTGTATCAGGGCAGGAATTTTATGCATCAGATTGAAACATAGCTATTGCTTGTTCTTTCAACACCAGAGTTTATGCGAGGACTTTGAGAGAGAATTAGGCGATTCATTATTTGTTCTGCAATTCAAGGTCAAGCCGTCGTTCCATTGGGAATTGGGGACTTGGCGTTCATCGTTTGTGGTCTCGCGGCGAACAATTAACCGGTATGTTTTGGGCGTATTCCGAAGAGTTGAGGGTTCGTGCATGGGCATGAGTGTTCAGCTAGCGACATCATCTACTTCGCATCAACTATCCACGGTTCCTCACTGAGAAGATTGGGACCCTTCCCCGTATCACTGAAGCAGATCAAGGACGACATCTGAGGCTTGTATTGGAAACATTAAGGGAGCATAAGTTCTTTGCTAAGTAAAAAAAATGTGAGTTCTGGGTGTCTCAAGTGGGATTCTTGGGGCATACCATCAGTGATAAGGGGATATCAGTTGATCCAAATAAAGTTTCCATAGTGGTAGAGTGGGAAAGGCCGACTAATGTCAAAGAGGTGAGAAGCTTCCTTGGGATGGCAGGTTACTATCGACGATTTGTACAAGATTTCTCCATCATTGCCAAGCCTTTATCAAGGCTCACACAGAAAGATGTGAGGTTTCAGTGAGATGATGATTGTGAGCGTAGTTTTCATATTTTGAAGGAAAGGCTGGTGACCGCTCCTGTTCTCACTGTTCCGGAACCAAGGAAGCGTTTCACGGTTTTCTCCGATGCTTCACGAGTTGGACTGGGATGTGTTCTCATGCAGGATGGTAAGGTTATAGCTTATGCATCGAGGCAACTGAAGAAGCATGAGCAGAATTATCCAACCCATGATCTAGAGTTGTCCGCCGTTGTGTTTGCGTTGAAACTTTGGAGGCACTACCTATATGGTGAGTCTTGTGATGTGTTCACCGATCACAAAAGTCTTAAGTATATTTTTACCCAGAAGGATCTGAATTTGAGGCAACGCAGATGGCTGGAGTTGATTAAGGATTACGATCTCACCATTCAGTATCACCCAGGTAAGGCCAATGTGGTGGCTGATGCACTTAGTCGCAAGGCGACACCTGCAACTCTGGATTGTCTTATTGCTGATTTTGACCGTATGAGGATATCTTATTGTTATGCGGGCACGGCACGGGTGGAGACGCAGTTGATCTTAGAGTCAGCCATTCCAGAGTGTGTGCAGGAAGCACAACAACATGATCAGTTACTGCAAAGAGTCAGGAAGTGTATAGCGATGGGCAAGGAAGGGGATTTCAGTTTGGATGAGTCTAGTGCAGTGCGTTACAAGGGACGCCTCTGTGTGCCACAGAAAGCGGAGGTTAAAGGTGATATATTGAGAGAAGCACACCGCACCCCATATACTGTTCATCCAGGAGAGACAAAGATGTATCATGATTTGAAACAGAATTTTTGGTGGAAACGGATGA
The DNA here is from genome assembly GCA_036346265.1 of Melocanna baccifera. Taxonomy (NCBI): domain Eukaryota; kingdom Viridiplantae; phylum Streptophyta; class Magnoliopsida; order Poales; family Poaceae; genus Melocanna; species Melocanna baccifera. The sequence continues at coordinate 14,610,320 of CM070692.1, read as the reverse complement.
AAGTGGATATAGCTAATTATGTGGCCTCTTGTGGTGTTTGTCAGCAAGTAAAAGCAGAACATAAAAGACCAGCAGGGTTGTTGTAGCCATTAGAGGTCCCTCAATGGCCTTGGGATGATATTTCTATGGATTTTGTGGTTACGTTGCCTCGGTCACTGCGAGGCAAGGATGCGGTTTGGGTGATAGTGGATCGATTCAACAAGTTAGCGCACTTCATTCCCGTCCGCACGACCAGCTCAGCAAACAATTTGGCTCCTATTTATGTGCGAGAGATTGTGAGACTTCATAGTGTGCCAAAGACCATAATTTCTGATAGAGATGCCAAGTTTGTCTCTAAGTTCTGGGAGAGTTTGCAGAGTGCATTAGGCACCCAGCTCCGCCTGAGTATGGCATTTCATCCACAGACAGATGGGCGATCGGGCGCACTATTGGACCACGGAGGATATGTTGAGGTCCTGTGTGTTGTCCTGGAAGGGTAGTTGGGAAGACCAGCTGCCTTTGGCGGAGTTCGCTTATAATAACAGTTACTATTCAAGTATCAAAGCTGCACCATTCGAAGTGTTGTACGGCCGTAAATGCAGTCGCCCCTTTCTTTGGGAAGCGGTGGGTGAGAAAGCGATCTTGGGTCGGATTGGGTCGTAAGACGATTGGCGAGTGGCCTTGGTGAGCGAGAATCATTGGCTGCCAGCGGCGAAAAGTTATACTGATGTGAGAAGAAGGGATCTGGAATTTGAAGTGGGAGATCAAGTGCTTTTGAGAGTATCTCCCACTAAGGGTGTGGTGAGGTTCGGTACCAAAGGGAAGCTTAGCCCGAGGTACGTCAGGCCTTTCACGATCCTAGCTCGGATTGGGAGGTTGGCGTACCACTTGGACCTTCCAGAGTCTATGCGTGGGGTGCATAACGTGTTTCAGTGTCTATGTTGAGGAAGTACCTGCGAGATCCGGAGCTTCATATTACACTGGAACCATTAATACTTGAGCAAGATCTGTCCTTTGAGTCTAAGCCAGTATGAATTCTGGAAAGATCGAAAAAAGCATTGAGGAATAAAACTCTAAAGTATGTCAAGGTGCTCTGGTCGCAGCAGACCGAAAGGGAGGCCACTTGGGAATTGGAGACTCGCATGCGTGAGCAGTATCCAGAATTATTTACAACAGGTGCGTGTTGTATGATTAAGTTTAGCTGTGATTAATCCTTGGCGCAAGCACGGAAAGAATTCGGGTCGAATTCTGTTAAAGGGGGTAGAGTGTAATATCCCAAAAAGTCTATCGATTAATAATTGTTGTTTGTAGAAAGGGACCTTAAAGGAAAGAGTGAAATAACGAGTTTTTAGGGGGTTTTCTAAATTTTTCCAGGCAACCTGGGCCTTGGCCTTGGCCTAGGGAAAATCCGGCCTAGAGGGGGAGGCGCCCACCCCGCTCCAACCCTAGCCGCCCCTACCTGCCCCATTGTGCCGCCCCTCCCTGCCCCTTGCGCACCCCCTCCAGCAGCCCCTTCCCCTCCCCCATTAAAGCACAAGGCAATTGGATCCGGAGGAAGGGAAGAGGAAGGAAAAAAGGGGGAAAGGGAGAAGAGGAGGAGTTCGTAGGGCATTCATCACAGTCTACAGTGATTCGTCAAAGGTAAACCCCGTTGTTCCCCAATTGAAGGCATCTTTTTGCTAGTTGTTTCAATGTCGGTATTCTGGACAGCTAGGGCAAATTTCGTTGGACGGCTATTTTGGGGTCATTTTGTGGGGATTCAGATCTAGACTTCACCTAGAGAGTTGTAGAGGACGTCGTTATCTTTCCATGAAGTACTAGAACGCATCGATCGGACCTTTGTAGCAGAAGTTATGATTTTTTCTTGTAAGACTGTTTGCAGATCGGGAGATTTCTGTCAGATTTTGGTAGATTGGATTGGGCGATTAGAAAACAGGCGAATCAGAGAGTCTCCATGTTATGAAAGTTGTAGATAGTTGTCTTAGATTTCCAGGAAGGTCAAGAAATTATGATTCGGACACTCGGGCTGGAAGTTATGGCATTTTTAATGCTCTGTCCAGAGAACCCGATGTGAAACTGATGTTTTAGAAAATTGGATGGTGTGGGAAGAAGATGGCCAAATCAGGGAGACTCACCAACTAGGTTTAGTCAGATAATTTAATTATCTTTCCAGAAAGTCAAAGAACACCCTATTCGGACTCCTGTACCAATAGATATAAATTTTTCAAGTTGACTATCCACAGAGGTAGGCGGGATGACCTTTAGGATTTGGGAATTGGAACCGAGATAAACGAATTTACTAGTTCGTGTTTATTTTTATTTGGGCAAAGGTCCTCTTCTGGTATCTTAGCAAATATTATAATTATTATTCAGGTGGAGGACAGATCCCAGAGGCGGCACCTTCGGCAAGTATAATGATGGTTTAAAAATTGATAGTGTGGAAGGTCGATGTTTGATCTATAGTGTGAATATATGTGTGTTCATGGTTGTGGGAAGGATGTATTGGTGCTGTTTATGGATGATTGCAATTTACAGTGTTCATGAGTATTTCTGGTGCATAGATAATGTAAATGCAAGATTTATTTTATTGAGACATTCACGCATATGCATCATGTTAATTTATTGAAGTCTTGGTCACGAGATGACTAAGCGCCGAGGTCCCCATCATGTTGATGACATGACGAGCTAAAGGTCCCCATACTTGTGGAGTATGGGCAATTGGTCCCTGTACCAGGTGGTACAGGCATGGGTGTGCATCGATGGATGCACACTTTGCATTACCGGTAAATACAAAAGAGAAAGAGATAGAGAGATTTTTGATCATCTTGCACAGCATGGCTTGTTTATATGGTTAATGGATGGATTTGTGAAGTGATGTTTATAAATGTACTTATTACTATCTATTATATTTGCTGAGTCATTGGACTCACTCTTACTGTTGTTGTGTTTTTTTAGGTACCATTATGAGATCGGCATGCATGGGGAAAAGAACCGATTAGTATTGTTGCACTTTGCACGGTCTATCCACAATGGAAGAGGAAATAAAATAAACTGCTACTTGCTTGAATTACTTAAGTAGTAAAGGATTACTGATTGTCGGATTTAAACTGTAATAGAGGATTAGAATTCTTTATGATGTTTCCCTTCTTTATTTAATTGTTATAACTACGAATGCTTTAGAAACCTTAAACCATTTTGCTTAGATTTTATTATATTTTTGATGTCATTCATTTCTTCTATTTATGCTTGTTGCAACCTCTGTCTTGAACTACAATACAGGGGAGGTTCTGCCGAATTCTTTTGTGTTTGGCGTAGTTAGTTTATCCTTGTTTATTTATAGATTGGTAGCATTCTGGGTCATTGCTTGACTGGGGTGTTACAAGACGGCTTACCATTGCACTAGGCATGAACTCAAGGGGAGTTTTGGATGATCAAGATCACTTCCTTAAACTTCTTGCTTAGAAAGGTCACATAAAGCTTGATATCTAGCACAAGGTTAAAGAAACTAAATTTTGTGAAAATGGTTGAAGCTCAACTAATACCAAAAATGAATTCAAATTTTGTCAAATATGCTCAATTTGCTCAATTACAAGTGATATCAAGTGCTTGAATAAAATATTTCAATTTTGAACTTGTAGCACTCTAAAATGACTCATTATAGCTTCTTAATTTTATTTAGCATATTGACATGGCCTAGCTCATTTTTGGATACTCTTGGCTAAATTATAAACTTGAGCACCTAAACATATTAACAATCTATTTAATTTCAAATTATTGCTCATTTGGCTTTAGTTTTGCTATATATGGTTTGGATGATTTAGATAGCTCTTTTACATAATATGACTAAAGGAATACGCGTAGGCTACGGAAGCAGAAAACAAAACTTTTCTACCGCGCACCCAAGAACATCATGCTAAGGAAGGATCATGGATCGTTACCACTTAGACGCGCAGCGCAGCGGAAGGAGAATTGGAAACCGATCCAATCACGCGCGTCGAGGTAGTAGTGGAAGTAGCCGATCGTCCCGAACAGATCGTCTCCTCCACGCACGCCGATCAGCACTGCAACGAGCAGCGCCTCCACCGGTATTCACACGTCCGGGGCTGGAACGCCGATCGCAAGTGTACTAGCACTCGTGAGCAGCTAGGGTTTGGCTCGGGAGGTGGCGGCTAGGGTTTTGCTAGATGTTAACAGGGATGAATCCCCTCTGCCCCTCGCCTCCATATATATAGACCTCCTCACGTGGGCCTCGTGGACCGAGGCCCAATAGGAGTCTATTCGGATCTCTATCCGAATCATATTCGAATTAGTGTTCCAACCCGTTAAGCGTGCGACCCTGTAGGTTCACGTATACTTGGTCGTGACCCGGAAACGCCTTTCCGGTTATCATGTTAATAGCGGCCTCTAGTAAGACATATTAACCCCAAAGTATATGTAAAGATCATATCGGCTGAACCTGTAATGTTCTCTCATGTACGAATCCCTTTGCCTCACGATATAGATTGAGCTCAAGGCGAGACCTGTGTCATTCTCTTAATAGCTCAATAACTCTCTCGATTCCGTGATGGATTATAAACTTGTGATTGACTCCTCAATCACCTTGGCATGGCCATGCGCTTTCATAATCCATTACATCGAGGGGCCCAGAGATATCTCTCCCATAAGGAGGGGCAAATTCTATCTTGATCATTCACATCCCACTACATGTTTCATGGCAAATCCGAAGACTACTTTTATGACTACCCAGTTACGGAGTAGTGTTTAGTAGTCCCAAAATAAGCTACTACTCATGTTGGGAACCATGATGATCTCAAGTCTAAGGATTCTACATAAACACTACTCGAGACCAACTGATGACACATGGAATCTCTGCAGTGTCTCATGGCAGGTCTATCCAACATATGTTCACTAACACATGTCCATATTATTGATTTGGTATCACCAAACCATGATCCATGAGACATGATCATCAATCAATACATATGCTGATCTTTGTCTTTGAATCATATTTATTCCTCATATGATATACAATCAGGGATCATTTAGAAATAGCAACATTTTGGTATTTAAGAGTCTCATGAATAAGTCATATACTCATTGATCAATAATGATGATGTCTATTCCAAGGAACAAAGTAATGTATTATAAACATAGTATGTGATATATACAATATCTCCATGTTGCCTCTAGGGCATATCACTAACAATGACTTGGTGCAATACTTGTAGAGTCACTTTAGATAATTCTCATGGCTCCTAAATGCTAAAAATAAATAAAATACAACCACTTTATTTTATTTATACTCTATCTTCTTCCATATATTTTGATGACTCAATTATCAAAGGGAAGAAAGATCGGTAAAAATGCATATATAGAGCGTGATTTGGAGCTTTTGTGCAAAATTTTACTTAGTTAGAGCCTTTGATCTCTTTTCACCATGACCAAGGTCAAATTGAACAATTGTTCTTTTGTATGGACTTAGAGTGAGATTCTCAACTCATTTGGTGAATTTAAAGATTTTTGTGAAATGTTTGTTATTTTTAGTAGCTTCATTCACCTCTACATCAAATGGTCACTTTCAGCTCTTTGCACTCTTCTTTTGACTATTTGGAGCTCTCTTTGCAAATTTCTTCTTCTTTGTCTAAAAACACCTCCTATTTGCATTTTTAAGTATTGCCAATGGGTTCATAGAAGGGAGAGATTGAAGTACCATGTGAGAAGATCCGGTTTAATGTTGTGATGAACTATTATAATGAATCTGGAGTGGTTATTTATTTTTTGCAAAGATCGTAGTTTGTCAGGATTGGTTATGGGCAAAAATTGAGGATTTTGGGACTTGATTCATAGATTGAGTTGAGGTGACATGGGTCATTGTATTATGGTTGCATGAGCTATGTTACAGCTAACGTGGGTCAGGTTGTGAAGAACTTGTACCCAAAAATGGTTTATTTATCTTTGGATGTGAATGGTCGCTTGGAGTCAACTATGGTCAACAACGAGGATCCGTGCTAAGCTTATGGAGGAGTTGAGGCCCAGAACACTCAAGAATGTCAAATGAGACAGTGAGCTCAAGCATGGCATGAGAAAGGCAGGAAACGTTGAAGGCAAGTTTGAATAGTAGGATGGCGCCATGTGGCTTGCACAGGCCAAGTGAGTCGTGGTTCGGTGGAACTAGGATGAGAGAGACTTGGTAATGCGTGGCAAACTAGTGGTGTACCTACACGTGGCAAGCATGGCGATTGCTTGTAATGGATGATGATGACTAAGTCAATGAGGGGTATTTTGGTAGTTTGGCTAAAATACTAGAAATCACCTTGGATCAAAACTGCGGCGTGTGGGCGACGCATTGGAGAGTGGTTTAGGTCAAGGTGGAGCTGGTTTGACTAAGATGGGTCAAGGCAAAGGACTTAATGGATTCAGGCTTATGCGCTCTGAAAAGCGTGTATAAGTGACATGTGTGAGTTAAAACCCGTGTGTGTGGGGGGTTAACGGGATTTTTCCATTATGCTAAGTGGATAATATCCACTAATGGATGGATTGAAAAGGTTAGCCCATCTATAAAAGGGGGTTGGGATGGAGATATATGGTTAACCATTCAACCCACCTCTCTTATGATTCAATGTTTTAGGGTTAGGGTTTTGAGTGTATGGTGTTCTCTCTATCCTCCAAGGTGGAGTGGATGTAAACTTACCTTCTTAAGCAAACAATACATCAATCTTTATACACCTCTTAAGTCTATCTTTTGTTTAATTGATGTGCTTGTCTTTTGGTTGGTTTTGATCTCTTTTCTTTACCTTTTTGTGATCTTGTTGTACCAAGGTCGTGTAAGAAGTGGAAATAATCCTTGGGAATCTATATACGTTCATCTAGACACTTTGATAGCAAGATTCATGAGAAAACTCAGTTTTGCTTGATTTTGGCCTCACCAAGTGACTACTTATTTCAAGGATTTTAGGATCATGTTCTTCAGTGTTCTAGCTTGCTGTGATATGCGGAAATACATTTACAGCCATCTCGGCCATCATGTACTCACGAGTAAGTTGTATTCACCATTTGGGGTTTGACTCAGTTTTAATGCAACATTCCAACAAACTAAAAAAGGTTCCAACTTTGCCATAATTTTTATAATCGTTTGTTGGAATATGTTTACAATAACCTAGAGAAGATCCATGAAAAATTTCATATCATTTGGATCTACGGATCAAAAGTTATCTCGATTTTGGTTTTTGAAGTCACGCTGAAAATACTATTTATCACCCTGATTTTACTGTAGCAACCAATCATACCGCCATTATAAGGTAGTCAGATCGCCATTTGAAGGCCGGTTAGACCACTAGGAAAGGTTATATTCCAAGTTTTGTTGATTTGTACTAGTTGGTTTGATTTTTAGCTAAGGATTCCGTGTTCTACACCTCTGTAGATGTCTGAGAATAGAATCCTCAATACTTAGGGCAAAATTCTTAGTTGGCACCATTCACCCACCCCCCCCCCCCCTCCTCTATTGCCATATTTGATCTTTCACTAGCTATGTTGTGTTTTTTTTGTGAACTATGTAGCAAACAATCCATTTTTTTGTGAACTATGTAGCAAACAATCCATGTGGGAATAGGGGTAGCTTAGCCATTATGTGCTGGATCACGATGCTAGAAAGTCAATGAGAGACTTAAAACTGAACTATCATCACAGAATGATACTCTCCTTTCTTCTTTACAAGACTTTTTAGAATTCGTGCTATCAAAAGTTTGATCATTAATAGGTTTAAAACTATTTAAATTGACTATATAAAAATTATATCATTAAATTTGTTATTAAAAATACTTTCATAATATCATAATTTTACTTGCACATAATTACAAATGATGAGATTAAATAATTCATAATAAATAGCTTAATACCTTCAGTAACAGTTAAAACATAACTTAGTTAAATAGCCGCCATATACACCCCCGGTTGGGGAGAATATGCTCCGATCATATTGGGTATGGACCACTCCACCGGTCGGAGATGTCTACGATCAAATACGTGGGTCCAAACCCCTGATTGGAGCGCAAGTCTATGGTAACTAACTATGTGCGGTAGATAAAGAAATGGTATGTCCTTGTCTCATTGACATAACCGCACATCATTTTTCTTTTATCTCTGACAGTTTTCTTTCGACAATTGCTGCACACGTGCGGATGGCTAAAACTGATTAGGGTTTGGAGGTGCCACCACCGTTGGTTTCTACCATTTACATGTAACTATAAATTAATTAATTAATTAAAGTAGCATCCGAATTATTTAAACAACTATTCACCAATTTAATCGTACACGTTAAATTTTAATCTATTAATGATACTAAATTTATTATTAATAATCATAAATATTTGTTATTGCGGGTTTGCAATTTAATACAACTAACAAGGTTTTACTAAATAATTAAATCTGCAACGGAATGCTTATTGTTAAATAAATGTGAAGAATAATTTTTATTAGACGTGCACTTAATTTCTTTCCCTTTTTCTTTTTTCCTTTCTTTTTTCTCCTCTTCTCTTTCTTTTTTCTTCCTCCCTTTTCTTTTTTTCCTTTCTTTTCTTCTCCTCGTCTCTTTCTATTTTTTCTTCGGCCGACCTCTAGCCTTTCGGCCTTATCCCCTGGGCCCTCGACCTCCCCCATCTTCCTCTCGCTCTCTCCTCCCTCCCCTCCCCCGGTTGCCTCCCGTGGCCTCCCTTTCCTCCGCCAGCCACCTCCCTCCCCTCCCCTGGACGCCCTCCCCTCCCCCGACCCTGGCGCCCCCTTCCTCCCTCAGCCTCCCTCCCCCTACTTCGACATCCCCCTCCCTACCGGCCACCTCCCTCCCCCACCCTGGCGGCCCGCAACCCCGGTGCCCCCTCCTCCCCCGACCTCCCTTCCCTCCTCCTTCCTTCTCCCCCTGTCCCCCAGTCGCCTCCCTCTTCCCCCACCTCCCCTTCGCCTCCTCCTCCCCAACCTTCCTCGGCCCCCTCCCTCCTCTCCCCATCCCCCAGTCGCCTCCCTCCTCTCCCCACCTCCCCCAGCCCTCCCTAGCGACCCCTTCTTCCTCAGCTGCCTCCCTCCAGCCCCAACCCTTCCCCTCGGTGACCCCTCCTCCCCCGATCCCCCCGGCGGCTCCTCCTCCCTCGGCTGCCTCCCTCATCCCCCCCCGTGCGACCCGCCCCTCGACCGCCTCTCTCCCCGGGTGTCGCTGATCGATGTTGGGTCCCCAAGGCGGCACTCCATCCTCGACACCATCGTCCACAACTTCACCGACTTCTCCGAGGGCCTCCACGGCCACATCCAGGACATCGGCCCGGTGCTCGACAGCTGTGAGGCCACCTTCGCCCCCTTCCACGCCGACTACCCGCCGCCGCTACCATGCTTCCTCTATGGGGAGTCCCTGGGCGGCACTGGTGGAGCTGCCATTGCTGGTGGTGCATGACGGCGATCCGATACTTCTTTCCCTCTAGTCCTATACTCCCCCTCTCTTTGCTTTGTGATTGATGCGGATACGCACGTGTTTTGTACTTTTCAGTTAAATATATTGTTCAACTGGAAAGAATTATTGAGCCGCATGAAATATGGCCAGGTGAACTTATTCCAAACTAAACATAATATTTTTATTCATAAGGATGGAATACTACCTCATGTTATCACATGTTGCATTCTTAAGTTTGTCAATGGAAAAACAATGGAGTGGCAAAAGAAAGAGCATAATCACATTATGTGCCAAAGACATGGAGGAAGAAACCCCATGCAGTGGGAGAGCAAAAGGGATAAGCCCAAACACTTAAACTACAAGTTTTGGATAAGATTTGCAAGCCCAATTCGTACCTCCTACAAGGCCAATTGGATTCAAACTCGGATTCAACTTAGAATTCAATTCGGATTCGGTTCGGGACAGCCTGACAAGCGCTTACTAAAAAGGTCATAACTTTCACAAACGGAGTCCGATTTGGGTGTTCTTGTACTCCATGGAAAGATAATTTCAAGGGCTATGCAATGGATCTAGTCCTAGCATCAAATTCATTACAGATCAAAATTTATGGCCGAAACAATATGACGACTGTAAAATCTAGTTTCCTTTTTGTAAGAGTTCATATCTAAAACCATATAGGGATGAGTTGTACTAGGTTTGTGGACTCTATGGACATCCTAAGATCCTATATAAGCCATGTATTGGTAGCCTAAGGGCTCAGACCACCTTTGAGAATAATCAATCTACTAAAGTTTGTTCGAGTTTATCATTGCTACCGAAATTCCGTGAGGGAATTAGGAGTGTTCTTCAATCAAGATCGTTCAGCCTTTCCGCTGGGAATTGGGTGCACGATAGATCTTCGCTTGGTGGTCGGAGAAATCGACGCGAGTGTGTTTTGGCGGATTAAAGAGTGTTCATCCCTTACATTGGCATTGGAGGATAGCTACGATTCATAAAGACTCCCGCAAGTATCTATCCTACGTCGAGAAGATCGGACGACCCCATATCAGTGATGGCTTGTGTTGTGGGGATTAGGGAATCTATGGATGGGCGAATGGCGACGATAGGGCGACAGCAGGCGGAAAGCCGAGGCCGAGGTGGCCGCTGGCACTGGTGTGCCGGTCGTGCTCCCTGTGCTCGCCAAGCTAGGCCGGCCCGAGCATGGCACGATATGTCATGCTGTGCTTGCCACTCGACGGGCCAACTTTTTAGGCCCGGCCCGGCCCACCATTCATGCCGTGCTTGGGCCGTGCTAGGCCAGCCAGGCCTCGAGCTGGCACAAATAAGCCCGGCCCAACTCCCAGCTCTAATCCAGTGCCTCCAAGAGAATAGGCCTAAATGTGTTGCTATCCAACTTCACATTCTGCTTGTCCATGAAGGTCTGGCTGATGAAGTCGAATCCACACTTGTGGAATGCAATAGGGTTCATCCGTGAGGCTGCTCTCATCAACGCTGATACTGTATTGCTTTACTGCACACCCGTCAGTTCTGCAGGGTTGCTGAAATTGGTGTGGGATATCCAGTCCAGGCCACCCCACGGCACTATCTGAATGAGTGTGGCATTCTGTGGCGAGAACACACAGTTTGTGAGCCCAGCCCAATGGACACCCATCATCACGTCTACAGAGTTAACCAGCCTCGTGAACCGGGAGATGTTGGAGCTCACATTGGCCTCATCGATCACCTCAAAGCCAAGCTCCTCGACCATCCCGACAATCTCATCAAGGTTGTGGAACATGTTAGTGATATGCCCTAGAGGCAATCATAGAGATGATTGTATCACTTCTATGTTTATGATCTTTTAAATAATATGTTATTTTATCATTTGAATAAATATCTTTTATATTGTTCAATAAGTATGTGACTTGTTCGTGAAACTCTTTATTTATGTTTTGATGTTATTCTAAATTATCTCTGATCTTATATTATTGTGTGGGACAATTATGATTTACAGATCAGCACATGTACTGATCGATGATTATGTTTCACGGATCATGAATATAAGATATCAAATCAATAATGTGGACTTATATTAGAGAACATGATGTTAGAGTAACCCACCTTAAGACACTGCGAAAATTGTTATATTCTGAAGTGTCATCAGTTGGTATTCGGGTGGGATACGATCTCTACTCGTATCGGATAAGGATCCGATTGGAGGCTATATAAGGAGAGGTGCAGGGCTGAGGGAGGTATCCCAAAAATACACACATCAAAACCTTAGCCGCCACCTCTCATAATCCCTACCGTACACGCTGATGCTAACACACCGACATACAGTGTTCCATCCCTAGACGTATGCACCTTGATAAAGGCGTTGCTACGGCTGCTACGCTGATCAGAAAGATCGTAAGGAGAAGACGGTTGGCCGGAGGACAATCGACTATTTCCACTATATCGACGTGCTATTCGTTGAATCGGCTGCTTCAACTTTACTTCCGCTGCATTGCACGTCTAGTGGTAACGATCTATGATCTCTTACTTGCATGACTTTTTAGTTTATGGGTAGAAAATTTTAATTTACGTTAGTATAGTTTACCTACATCCTATCAGAACATTCTTGTGCGATGCCTCTTGATGATGAGCAATCTCGGCTTGACCTTGGGGTACTCTCCGAGCACGGTCACAGTGTCTCTGCCCAGCGAGAAAGCCCCACGCATGAATCTGTTGAAATCAACCATTGAATAATTGTGTGGCGCCTTCGATGAGTCGATTGTGAACTCCATGTACGCATGTAGGCCAAAAATGGCATGCTTGAAGCAATGCACTTGGTCATTGCTAAAACAATCAAAGGGTACTAGGATAGCTTCTGGAGCGCTTCCTGGTACTTGATCGTCCACCAAAGTGCCATGTCCATTATAAGGAATTGAACTTCTCCATTGAACTCACTTGCATGGAACAGGTTTCCCGTGTACCCAGTCAGTGAAAAGATCACAGCAGGCACATCATGGTACTTGGTGCACTCAGGAGCCACTTTGCTTGACTTCACTGTCAACTCGGTGATATGGCTGAGGCAGAACTCATCCCCTTTCCGAGGGTATGGCTTAATCTTCCACTGCCCATCTCTCTGTGAACCAGCACGCTCCATGAACAAGATTGAAGTGGCATTCGGGTGAATTCTGACATCACCAAGCATTTCACACACATTTGCTCTAAAATTTGAGAAATCACACAAGGGCTTGCTACCCTGCTGGACATTACTCGCACCTGAAAAATGGAAGATACTACATCATCAGCATGGTATATTCATTAAAAATGGGGGGGAAATGTTGGATACAAACAGCTGGATCACACAGGGGAGATCCAAACAGTTGTTAATGATATGCCTTAGAGGCAATCATAAAGATAATTGTATCACTTCTATAGTTATAATATTTTAAAAAAAATATTATTATGTTCCCTAAATGAATTATTATAAAGGTTAGCAGATATATAACTTGTTGGTGAAGCCATTTATTTATTATATGATATCATTCTGAAATGATCCCTCATTAGATATCATTGGTCGGTACAAAGTGACTTATAAGACCTGAGAATATCATTAATTGATGATCATGTTTTACCAATCATAGATATGACAATATCAAATCAATAATGTGGACACATGTTAGAAAACATAGTGTTTGATTGACCCACCTTGAGACACTGTTGAAATTGTTGTATCTTATGTGTCATCACTTGGTCTCAAGTAATTATGATGTATAATTCTTGTACCTAAGATCAGCATAGTTTACTACATGTGTAATAGTGCACTTAGGGGTTGCTAAATATTACACCGTAACTGGATAGTTATAAAAGTAACTTTCGAGTATACTATGAAACATGTAGAGAAAAGTGATTGGTCAGATATGAGATTAACCTCTCCTATATAATAGGAGAGATATCTCTAAGCCTTTCAATCTGATCGGATAAAGAAAATGCATAGCCATGCCACAAATGGTTGAAGAGTCGACCACATGAAGTTATCTATCACTAGATTAAAAAAAGATTGAATAGTCTATGGATGACACATTTCTCACCTAGAATTCGATCGGATATCATGAAGCAAAAGAAGAATACACAGACACATCGATAGGTCTGACCAAAAACAAATTAGTCATATGGAGATACTGACTAGTCGTAAGCTGGTCAGATATATCATAGACTTTTCTGCGAATTGGTCGTATAGGGATACGAACTGGTCGTGATCATATACGATCTGGTAGTAGGGAGTTATGAGTTGATGGTGAGTGACTAAGACCTAATTGTATATCATATTGCATAAAATTTGTCTAGATTGATCTTTATGTATATTTGAGGGTCGATATATCCTGCTAGGAACAGCTACTAACTAGTGATCAAAAAGGTGTTTCCGAATTACAACCAAGTATATATGAACCTACAGAGTCACACACTTAACGAGTTGAAACAATAAGGACCGGATGATAGACTCCGAGTAAGATACAATCTCTACTCGTATTGGATAAGAATCTAGTCAGAAACTTTTCAAGCTAAGTATAATCTCTACTCGTATTGGATACGGATCCAATGGAAGTCCCTATATAAAGGAGTGCATAGGCTATGGGTTGCAAGTGCACGACATATACACACCCACCGAAACCGTAGCCGCCACCTCTCGAAACCCCTGTTGTGCGTGCTGGTGTTAGCACACCGGTGCATAGTGTTCTATCCCTAGATTGGTGAACTTCAGTAGAGACGCTATTACCACAGTGTTGATCGGGATGATCATAAGAAGGAGACGGTTGGCTCATTAAGATCGACTACTGCTCGCGGACGATTGGGTATTTCCACTACATCAACACGCACTACATTGAACCGAACTGTTTTGACTCTTCTTTCGTTGCACTGCACATCTAATAGTAACAATCTATGATCTTTTACTTGCATGGTTTTCTAGTTTACACGGTAAAAAAATTTAATTGAAAAGTGATACCTATGAAGATCGTGCATTTCAGTCACATTCAGATCCATTTTCTTTCTATTCTGAATTCAGTTAACGATGAGATTTAGTATCTTTTCTTGCATTTTCAAAACTCGTGAAATGCCGAGTAGGCACGAATTCTCCCAATTTGCGACTTTTTCTTCACCAACTTGGATTTGGTTCTCTTGCGAAAATCGCGAGTTGCAGAGATGAGAACCATGAAAAGCAAGATCCCGAATAAGAAAATAGAAACCGAGGAAACCAGTGTACTAGTATAGTCTATTCATATCCCAACAAAGGTTGGATCAAAACTAGTGAAAATGACGCATTAAAAATAAGGGCGCCGATACGGGGATACGTAATGCGAAGTAACCAGTGATAAAATGGATGTTTTCAAAAACAGCACCAGGTTGATACGATACAATTGGATCCCTTGCAACTGACCCAAATCCTATACTCCTACTACTACTATTGGATAAATGAGATGAAAATTGCCCCAGATAGGAAGTGCTTGTAAGTCTCCTGGTTGCTCAGATTCAGCCGCTACATTGTTCTAGCATGTGCTCGTTTGATGCTTTCAACTAGTACTACCTCTCTTTTGGCACTACAAAAAATGAAACTCTGAATGGATACTCTTAACAACCAAGATCGCCAATGGAAACAGGGAATAAACAAAATGGAGAAGCATAATAAACAGACTTGGCGCGTATCAGCCTATGTATGGAGTACAGTACGAGTACCTTCTCGCTTAGCATTTTCAATGTCCTCGGTGTCATGAATGGTGTAATTGGAATTTGGAAACTGTTGGAAGAGTGACTTTTTTGTGCTTCTTCCCTTTCCTCTCTCCATCACTTCCACCACCTAGACATCCAATTCCGCCAACAATTAAGCGCAAAAAATGAAAAAAAAAACTCAATTGCCCATCTCAGCTCTGAAGGTCCAACCATGGATCTACGAACTCTCTACTGAAACGAAACGAAACGTTTGCTAATTCCGAACGCATGGACTAACCAGGGCCGGGTCTATGGGCGTGCGGCCCGTGCGACCGTACAGGACCCCCTAATTCTTAGGGCCTCAAAAAATCAGCCCAACAGAAGAAGGCCTCAAATAGGGGCGGATCTACATGCCCCCGTAACCCCGTTCCCCCACCCCATCCCATCCTCGAGACCGCACCATGCCCTCGACGGCTCGACTCCCTCCTCGTCGCCCCCCGCCGCCCCTCCTCGGGCCCGCCGCCGCCCCTCCTCGGCCCCCCCCCCACCGCCGCCCCTCCTCGCCCCCCTCTCGCCGCCCCTCCTCTCCCCCCGCTGCCTGCCTCTCCCCTGCCGCCCGCCTCCTTGCCCCCTCCCACCGCCCCTCCTCTCCCCCGCCGCCGCCCCTCCTGCAGCCCCTCCACCCCACCTCATCGCCCCGCCGCCCCTCCTCTCCCCGCGCCGCCTCCCGCAGCCCCTCCACCCTCCTCATCGCCCCTCGCCGCCCCTCCTCTCCCCCCCGCCTCCTCCCTCCTCGTTGCCCCCCCGCCGCCCCTCCTCTCTGCATGTTTTTGTCGTTGCGTTTTTTCGCGGTTGCTAGTGTGGGTTACTGGATTTACACTTCATTAGTCGTGGGTTCCAAGTGATCTCAACGTAGAAGCGAAAATTTGAAGTTTCGGTGCTGAATCCTCTGCTTTCTAGTGCCTAGCTTCGGTGGTTTGTTGATTTGTTTGTCGTAGATTCCTCTAATTTTTCCAAGTGTTGTTCATGTGGGTTTTCTGTTTGCTCCCAAGAATTGGCTGGCCATTTATTGTTCTTTTCCTGGAAATATCGCACAACTTTATTTTGTTCATCCTGAAATTACGGTGCGGGAATCCCAACTTTTCCCCAGAGGCATAAGTCTTGGCAATGTGCTAATCCGTTGGTATATTTAATGCTGCAGATAGATTGGAGAGGAAACATTGAGGATTCTATCTGTGGATGCTATTTCATTGAATTGGCGGTGGTAATAAAACGAAGCACAATGGCTCGCTGAAGTTGGGCGACAATTCGGTGGTGGTCATACTCGATTTGCCTTACAACGACCACTTTGCACGGGTAGTATGTTCTGCTCTCTTAATCATTCATTGCTCACCTTTGATTGCTCACTATAATTATTAACTGAAATCCCAAGGTTAAATAGTTCCTGGATTCGTGATTTGGTTTGCAAATATATGAGATGTGAACATGATGTGACACAGCTGATGTTGCTGGGATCTTGTTTCTGTAGTTTCTTGTTGTTTTGAGAAGGCTAGATAATGGTTTGTAATTTTTAGTTTTTTTATTGTTGCGTGCTGTTCTAATAGATTTGATTTCCTGAATTCCTAGTTTTGCACTACGTCTGGTGCTCCCAAGGTCAAATAGTCCCTGAATATATTAATTTGGTTGGCAAATATTTGAGATGTGAGTACCGTGTTGGTGTGACGCAGCTGATGTTATTTGGTACTTTGATTTAGATCTCATTTAGAGCTTTGTACAGGATCTTCAAATTTTACAGCACAGCCCTGGGACTAACAAATTATGGGCTCAACTTCGACGGCTCACCAAACATCTCCACGTCCGATTTATGGCCGTTCCCGTCCGTGTTGGGGGTCAGCTCCAACATTCCGCTGGTCGGGTCCGGCTCGCTCAGCATCCTGCTCTCCTCCTCACCACCTCTGGTCCCTGCAGAGATTGAAAGCAAGCCGTGCCACACGCTATTAAACCATGAAGCTTAAGATAAGGTTAAAAAAAAGAGCAAGAAAGAACGATTTTAAGGTAAAGTTTAGCAAAAAAGGGAAGAAGAAATTAACCTTTCGGTTTCACATCGGCTTCGTCGTCGACCACTTGGGGTCGCCACCTGAAGAAAGAAGAAGGCAAGGAACGCTGCAAGTGTTCACGAAAGGCCCGAAACTGCTGTGTGAGAAGGTGAGGAAGGTTAGGAGCAGAGAGGGGGAGCTTACCGAGATTGTCGGTGGAGGTTTTCCGGGAGGCGCCGGCGGGCGCGTTGACCTTTTGCTGGGTCAGGATGGACGTCGGCGCCTGGTCTACCGGCAGCTTGCCGTTCACTGCGCAAAGCAAGGAAATAAAAACGAAGACGCCTTAGTAAGTCTGACTACAAGAAGAAGTAATAGTAGAAGCAGTGCCTGCGTGCTCGAGACTAGAGGGAAACTGAAATTAGAGGTCGATTTTGGCTGTCTCTTACCGACGAAGAGGATGGCGTCGGGCTTGGAGATGACCAGGAGCCGGAACCGCCTCGACTCCTGCCGGAGGCCCCGGACCAGCTTCGGCCGCTCCCCCGCCTTCATCCTTCCCTCTCCAACTCTACAAGAGGCTTGCAAGAAGGCAGCGAGGAGAGAAGGCAGCGGAAGCGGAAGCAGCAGCGAGAAGAAGACGACGCAGTCAGTCCTAGCTTCTGACGTACGTGTATGGCTGACCAGAGCCGAGGAAGGGGAAACTGCTGCCTGGGGGTGGAGAGCTGAGGTGCGCGCTGGTGGCTACTTGGAGGCCTGGGGGCTGCCTCAGCAGCTTGGCTGGCTCGTTTGCGTCTGCTAGACTGCTACTCCGCTTTCTCACCTCTTTCCTCCGCTCTTTTTTCCTCTTTTTGCATCGTTGGAATATAGGTCTCTGTTTGTGCCTGGGGCCCTGGCCTCACGTGGTATTTCTTTCTGAGTTCCGTTTTTCTTTTTTTTTCCCTCTCATTTCGAACAGTCTGACTTGCCTTTCCTTTTCCTTTTTGAAGAGGTCACAGGTGATGTGAAACGAGAAGCCATCGCACTTCGCACCAGGATAAACAAAAGAAGAAGATTGTGATGCAATAGAGGACAACAATAGATGTAGTCTGCGCTCACGACAGCTTCTTCGTGAGGTGGACGTGCAGCGTTTGCGATTTTTTTCACTGAGTATAATTTTGTTTTTTTCTTTTTTTCTTTTTTGGTTTTTTTGTGTCTTATTTTTTCTTGTATTCCTTTACATTGTTCGTGATAAACTAATATATCGTTTCTATTTTTAATTTTTTTTTTAAAAATTTAATTATACCAAATAAGCCAACTCAGCTGCAATAAAAATTCAACCAGTTACAGTAAAAAAGGTATAAGACATTGTCATTCCGAATGCTACCATAGGCGGATCAAGATTATGCTTATAGGATGTTTTTTCGTTTAATAGAATCTGATCGTGAAATCAAGAATCTATCATATTTTTAAAAACATATATATTCATATAAAAATTAAATTATATTTCTAAATATGCAAGTCTATAGAAGAGTTTTTGAATTTAATTTTGTAATTTAAGTACGTTTATTCATGTTATATTGAATTAAAGTTAATTTTTGAAAGTTATTTAATTATTTTTTAATGAATTAATAATCTAAAAGTCTAATATGTCAAAGATAATACTTTTTTACCTTAGAATAACATATAAATAGCAAAAACAAAGCAAGTTAAACTAGTGCAACTTAAATTACTAATAGATAATATCAAATATATAATAATATAGTTTGTTATTCGGATCATGATCCTACCTGATTCTAAGCATGATCATAACAATCTTACCCAATTCTATACGATCCTACCTTCAGGATCATGATTCTATAAAATTCCGATTCATACATCATCCATGTCATATTAGCTCGGTAGTATCACACGATCGTACGAGTCCGTGATCCGTATTGTAATCTTGACAACCTTAAGCCACATAATAGTCACTCCCATACGTAGCTCTTTCTTTGTCATCTATATCTGTATAGTGTATGTAATTAAACTAGAGCACTCTGTGAACTTTAAAGACAGATTTAAATCGCCTTTATTTACACAATCTTGTTGGGCTTGCCATGTGAGTGACATGCAATGTTGGCATGGTGTTTACCTGCTATGACTACCTAACCCCACATGCCAACGGCATCAATAGCGACCGAAACAAAATATATATACTTATTTTGGAGATGTTGAATGAAAATGGTAACAAAATGTATTTAAATTGACGACAAGAAAAATATATGTGTATCAATAAACACTAAATTTGCAAAACAAAAAAATGCCAATTAAATTCAACAAATCCTTAAAATTTTCCATGTGTATATAATAATTTAGAGTATGACTACATCATGCTATACAGCCCAAACAGTATAGCATCCAAATAGTGCGCGCTCCTCGCCTTCTTCTCCACCGCTTCCTCCCTTACTCTATCTTCTCCGTCCTCCAAACCTTCTTCTCTAGTGTTGGCCACAAGTTACACAAAGAATCAAACTATGGCACCCTAACAAAGTGAAACATGTGTAACTCATATGTGTTACATCGTGGTACCATAGACAAGAGATACTATACGTCTGCAGGATCGGCCTGCATGAACTACACTTCCATACCAAACATGCAAGATACACCATAGCCTATCAAATCCATCAGGTAATCAAGAAGAAATAGTCATATCAGTTGCACAAAACATGCAAAGAAAAATCCCATTAGGATGTTGTACCACTGCCAGAGAAAGAACTAAAACTCACATCAACATGCAGCATTGCATTGGTACCATGCTAGACTGTGTCTATGAAGGGTGAGATTGCGGAGACACTGCTGCAGAGCCTCTGCTCTGAACGATCAATCATACACTGATGTTACTGAACCAATGGAAGACACTTCATTTGAAATGCCACATATAGTCATATAGCATGCAGCCTAGTTAGACCTTGATCGGAAGAACTCATAATCTGGATGATGGTTCATAGTCTCCCCAGTTGCCTTGGGTATGACTGCCCTTGATATAACTGATGCACCATGCCTTAGTGTTGTCAGCCTCTCTTTTAGGACTTCAGCACGATCGGTTTTCGAGGAATCATCTGAGGACATTGTCTTGAGACCCGCATCTCGCAGTTGAAACCAGTGCTCTCCCTATAAATGAAATAACATTAGTGAGCCTGGATAAAGCATCAAAACTCTGGTCCAACAGGAACACTAAAACTTCACGTAGCAACTATCTGTAGTATTTGATGGTTGAGATTGTTCACCGGTTCGCGATGAGAAGTAATAACTAGTTCAAATGAGGATGTTAGGTAGAATGGTTATTACTGAGAAAGTTCTTAGATCTTAGAATGGGGTTTTGCTGCTGTTCAAACTTCCTCTCGTGTCAAACGATTCAAGTAACCAGTTGTTGGTGTTTTTGGTTGAACTTTCAGTGCAATTCCGGATGTGATCAGTATTCATTGTAAACTGCAGATTAGTTGTGCAGTACCCCACCCATCAGAACAAAAATGGTTATGGTATTTGTTGAACCGGTACCTTGGCGTTGTAACTCCACAGACCAACAACTGGAGAAACTACATGACTATGCCCATCTGCCATATCTGGAGTGCAAGTTTGTGGAACGAATTTGCCGAGGGTGTGGTAGGTCAGAAACGCGGCATGGCAATTACCTCGAGGTATGCGATAAATAGGATACCAGGCAACACAGAACCTGGAAATGGAATAAAATAATTTTATTACCAAGAACTAACCAAATGTCTAGCACTTCTATGAAAACAAATAGCAACAGTAATTAAAAAACATTGGCCAAATTAGCCAATGTCAAGAGCATACCAGGAAGCTGGATGAAGATCTGATAATTTCACATTTTCCAACTCCTTAGGATCCCCAAATACTTGGCTACCTGAGATATTCGCATCATTGACAAGATGTTTGATCCTACATTACATAGAAGCAAGATCTTAGCAAGTTCGTGAAAAAAACTCCGAGACAAAGTTTCAAGATTCCTTTTAGCTAGTATTCGGTTTAGATTATAAACATTGCCTTTTGGTGATCTCGTTTGGTGGTTGGATTTACTAAGCCACCTGTTGGTTCGGCATTGCCTTCCTGGCTAAAATTTTGGTAATTATCTTATGGTTTTTGTCTGTCAGTTCTTTCTTCATTTTTTCTGTCTACAGTAAATGAATAGATTTTGTAATACATAAAATCGACAATAGAAGACCAGTTAAAGACTTACTTCTCTAACAGAAGAGGCCGCGAAGAAGGATGCTCGGATTCAAAGTATTCAAATAAGAGTTCTGCATGATGTTTTTTAAATAAAGAAGCTTCCTCCTTGTCAATCATACCATCCAAGTTCTTCTTGGACTGCCCAAACAACTGAATAGCAGAAAGCGAGGGCACAAAATTTGCAGAGAACTCTGAGCCACTGCAGGTTAATTTTGTAGAGCTGAGACTACTGTTAATCTCTACATTCAACCCAAAAGACCCAAGTTCTTCATACCATTGCCATACGCTCCTCAAGTAGATATTGGATAACTGGTATTGGCATGGCGATTCGCTAACCGGCCGGTCCCGCAAACATTTGCCACATCTTATGCAAGATATCTGGCCAATGACTGGAGTGGCGGAGTATATGAAAGTCTCAATATCCGCAATGGGATGGCCAGAAATCAGTTGCTCATCCGATGCAACTTGGATTCTGTATGCATCGTTAGCAGCCTTAACAATCTCAGATAAATCAAATGCAGAACGACCAACTATCTGCTTGTTCGAGTTGTTGTTCCCTTCAACAGTTGGTAAAACAAGAGAGACATCATCCAAGTCAGCTTCACTAGGTGTGGGTGACTTCCACTGATCTGCGGCGTCTGCATGCGACAGCGAAACAGCAGCTTCTGCGTGTTGACCACTTCGGGATCTACGATGCTTCTTGGATACAGATTTCTTTACCTTGTTCTCCTTGTTCTGTCCTCTCTGTTCGACACATGAAGAAATGTCCAAGTAATCTAGAGACAATGTCATAGCAGGAGATGGTGATCTAGAGTCTTTGTAAATGGCATCATCATCTCCTGAAAGCAAAACCTTCAGTTCTCCGTCTTGTGTAGGACGATGACCGGAGGTACAGGTACCATCCATATCCTTTTGAGCCACCACGTGAGAAGCTGATCTCGGTGCCATCTGACCATCATCAGATTTCCCTGGGTGCGCAATTCCGTGAAGCATTTTAGCTCTACCAGCATTATTATCTTTGGTAAAACCACTCTTTGTTTCCACTTCAATCAAATTAGGGCCCTTCTGGGATTTCCCCCCGCAGTTTTCGCTTGGGCCCGATAACCAATCAATGTCTATTCCTGTTATGTAATCTTGTAATGTAAATTCACCGGGCACCCTTGGCTGAGATCTACTTGATTTGTGGGTTAAATCCTTGATGAAATCTTTTAATGTAGCTCCATGCTGAGGTTGCTTGCAAACATTACTTGGTCTACAGGAACTAGCCATCCTTCCAGAAGAATCCTGCAAAAGTTGCATCTTTTTCAATTTCTGGGCTCTTCTTCTAGAAATTACCAGCTGGAAATCATCATCACCACCACTAGCATCACTGCAAGCGCCAGTACAGTTCTTTAAACAAACGCTTTTACCACTGCTAGACTTGTTAATCCAGCTTTTGCCACCACCAGACTTGAAACCTCCGGAATCTGTCAATTTTGATGGAGCACACGGAAATTCATTCTTGCCGATTAACAAGTTCTCAATACCAACACTGAAGTTCCAACTGCTATCAGTATAACGGCCATTCATAGAAGATTCCAACCATTTGTAGTTGCTGCTGCTAGATTGTTCACAGAACTGAAAATAAGAAGTTGTTGGCCTATGTAATTCCATCTTATTACTACTAGGTCTGCTCCAACCAATTTCACAATCAGGTCTCTCCATAGAAACTTCATTCGCTGGAGTCCTAGGGGAAGGAGTGGCCACAAACGGTACGTCGGCCTCATGGTTCTCGTGCATTTCAGAAGCATATGGCACCTTTCTACAATGCCTTCTTTTCTTCTTCTTGTTTTTCCTCTTGTTCTTGTTTCTTGTAGCTTGCTTCGAATTCGCACTTGTCTTGAAGAAGGAGTTGTCCAGGAAATCAGAATCAGGGACTTTATGTGGCACGGGGGATTGTGCCTCTGGTGGCCTTGATGAATCAATTAAACGTCTTCTGTGAGACTCCTCCGGAGTGGTAACACGAATAAAGAAAGGTGATGATGAGGCCGACGGCTCAAGGCCATCTACTATTTCTGCAGACTGTGATGAGACTTGGCTAAGTCCGTCTTCCTCGGGCTCGTGCGATACAGCAGACAATGCCAAGTATAAGTTAACGGGATAGAGATTGAGAATAGGAAACCTGATAAGCATGTAAACACAATTCGTCAACTAATTTACCGAACAAAGAGTGGAGAATACCTAACAAGAATGGCATGAAATTAATACTGGTCAATTAATAAACTGAAAAGAACATGATTAGGATTGATGCTTGCACAGAAAGGATAACACTGTAGAATTACCACAGAAAAAACGAACCAAATAATTTAGCCTGACAAATATGTAGGAAACGTGTTTTTAGTGCAAAATGATGCTAGAGCACAAAAAATACTGTTCAGAGATGACAATGTTGTTTCACGTGGAAATCAATCATAAAACCAAAAACAACATAAAAAAGGATGTCCTCATTTCCTACGGCAAAAAAATCACTTGCTGTTTTTCATCGTGAAACAATCTTGGTATCTTATCTAAAGGGGCGTTCGAAATAGCGATGGCTTTTGGTTTTTGCTGAAATTTTACTGTAGCTGAGTTGACTTATTGAGCATAATTAAATCTAAAAAAATATAAAAATAAAAGTGGCATGCTAATCTACAGCAGACAATGCAAAGGAATACGGGGAAAAAAACAAAACACAAAAATACTAAAAAAACACAAAAAAATTGAATAAGGACAAAAGTGCTACAGTGCCTAGAATCGCTGCTATAGTGAAATGAACGCTGAACGCGGCGATAGAACGCTGAAATGAGCGCTCCCTAAAGCTGAGTGCAAACCGAGTTCACACGTTATGCTACATTACAAATCTCGCAGATTATATATATATATATATATATATATATATATATATGAAGTCTCTTTTCTACACCCGGATGTAATTACACTCTATATCGTATTTCACAATGTAGGCAGTATCTCGCGTAACGGAGAGTATATACGTATATTATACGAGTATTTAAGATCATCTAGGTAGTATGAATAATTTTATAGAAGTAGTATATATATATTTTTTAGACATACTTCTTTTTCATGTGGTTCACATTGAAATATCTTATATTTAGTATATGAGTATACCTAAAATGATAAAAGAGTATTTCAAGTTTGTTTAGGTGGTATATTAGATGTGGGTGTAATTACACAGGGGTAAAAATATTTTTCTATATATATATATATATATATATATATATATATATATATATATATATATATATATATATATATATATATATATATATATATATATATATATATATATATATATATAAGTTGTATAGTAAATACAATTGCATTTTAATTATATATAGTAAAATTATATACCAAAGATAATTATATCATAATATCTAGCAGTATAATTGCGTGGGATAAATCCGTTAGTTAATGATAACCATCCGTTGAGCTCAAGCCTAATCTGGGTTTTGCTAGACTGGGCTGGGCTGTTGTTAGGTCGACCTTGGGCTCCAATGGGCTTAAACCAATCTTCGGTTGGGCTTGGGCTGAGATGTTCTAATGCTTATTGTTCTTTTTTATTTTTTTATTATTTAGACAAATGATAGTTTTATGCATAATTTTCCTCGTTATGCCCTGTAAAATTCCGAAAATCTATTTTTCTGTGTCTTTCCACACGAACACGCTAAAACTGACACATGGTGCTCCCTTGAGAGCTACCAAACTCACAATCCATTTCGACATGTGTGCCTCTATGACTCTATTTTTTTAGGCTATGGCTGATGATTTTTGGTTGTGTCTGATGGTTGTTGTTTATGCTTTTTAAGATGGCGGCGAACGATGAAGACGTGGACACGGATGGCACACATAGTTTTAGATTTAGAAATACATTTAGAGAAGTAGCTTCAAAAAACCGTTTGAACAAGCAAGCCAAAAACCACAAAAATCAAAAAAAAAAAAAACAAGGCCTATTGCTATGCAATTTTCTCTTCGCAGAGACAGGCAAAGGCTAGGACACCCATGTAACTTTTGTAGCTATTTGACTTCCGGCATGCAGGTGGGGCCATGGTAACTTTTTTCGTGCGATTTGTTACTCTTCTATCATGGATTTTATCTTTTTTTTTGTCCCTTTTTTTAGTGTGTTTCAGTTTTTTAATGCTAGCTAAAAATTTCAATCTCCAGTTGGAAGTTATTAATCTCCAATTGAATGTTATTTGGTTAAGGGGGCGTTCAGAATAGTGATGGCTTTTTGGCTGAAATTTTATTGTAGCTGGCTGATTTTTTTACTATAGCTGAGTTGGCTTATTTGGCATAATTAAATTTATAAAATATATAAAAATAAAAGCAGCATACTAACGTATTACAGACAATGCAAAGGAATAAGGGAAAAACAAAACAAAACACAAAAATATAAAAAAAACACTACAAAACAAAAATGCTACAGAGATATAAAGCCCAGCGCGCAGGAAAAGCTAACGTCGATTGCTATCCTGAGCGCAACCAAAAAGATTTCAACTTGCAGTTGAATGTTTATCCATTTGAAAGTTTTCTTTAATGTTGGTCCGGTTGAAGGTTTTTAATATCTAGTTGAAAATTTGTCCAGTTGAAAGTTTTGAAATTTTGGCTTAAAACCAGTTTCTGCTTCTGTCTTCTGCTTTTTTTTTCACTATTCAGTAATTTCGTCTTTTTCTGTTTTTTAGATTTTTTGGGCTTTTTTGCCTTTTCTTTTTTCTCATATTTCTTTGCATTGTCCGTGATGGGCTAATATGTTTTTTATTTTTAATTTTTTTTAATTTAATTATGCCAAATAAGATAACTCAGCTACAGTAAAAAATAAATCAGCTAAAATAAAAAAAAGTCATAAGCCATCGCTATTCCAAACGCCCCCTGAATGTTGTTCAGTTAAAAGATTTTCAATCTCCAATTGAAAGTTTTCTTGAAAGGTTTCAATCTCCAATTGAAAGTTGTCTGGTTGAAAGTTTTCAATCTCAAATTTAAAGTTTCCAATATCTATTTAAAAGTTCTCAATTTCCAGGTTGAAAGTTTTAAAAATCCCACAATAACCCAAAAAAATCTTAGGAATTCTTACAATAAAAAAAGAGAGAATCATCTCCACCCTTATTTTAGTGGGGTTAGATTATAACAGTGCAGATTAATCATATATATATATATATATATATATATATATATATATATATATATATATATATATATATATATATATAAGTTGTATAACAAATACAATTATATTTTAATTATATATAGTAAATTTATATACCAAAGATAATTATATCGTAATATCTAGCTGTATAATTGCGTGGGATGAATCCGCTAGTTAATGATAACCATTCGTTGAGCTCGAGCCTAATCTGGGTTTTGCTAGGCTGTGCTGGGCTGTGGTTAGGTCAACCTTGGGCTCCAATGGGCTTAAACCAATCTTCGGTTGGGCTTGGGCTGAGATGTTCTAATGCTTATTGTTCTTTTTTATTTTGTTTATTATTTAGACAAATGATAGTTTTATGCATAATTTCCCTCGCTATGCCCTGTAAAGTTCCGAAAATTTATTTTTGTGTGTCTTTTCACACGGACACGCTAAAACTGACACATGGTGCTCCCTTGAGAGCTACCAAACTCACAATCCATTTGGACATGTGTGCCTCTATGGCTCTGTTTTTTTAGGCTATGGCTGATGATTTTTGGTTGTATCTGATGGTTATTGTTTATGCTTTTTAAGATGGTGGCGGACGATGAAGACATGAACACGGACGGCACACATAGTTTTAGATTTAGAAATACATTTAAAGAAGTGGCTTCAAAAAACCGTTTGAACAAGCAAGCCAAAAACCACAAAAATTAAAAAAAAAGGCCTATTGCTATGCAATTTTCTCTTCGCAGAGACAGGCAAAGGTTAGGACACCCATGTAATTTTTCTAGCTATTTGACTTCTGGCATGCAGGTGGGGCCATGGTAACTTTTTTTCGTGCAATTTGTTACTCTTCTATCATGGATTTTATCTTTTTTTTGTCCCTTTTTTTAATGTGTTTCAGTTTTTTAATGCTAGCTGAAAATTTCAATCTCCAGTTGGAAGTTATTAATCTCCAATTGAATGTTGTTCGGTTAAGGGGGCGTTCGGAATAGCGATGGTTTTTGGCTGAAATTTTACTGTAGTTGGCTGATTTTTCTACTGTAGCTGAGTTGACTTATTAGGCATAATTAAATTTACAAAAATATAAAAATAAAAACGGCATACTAACATATTATGGACAATGCAAAGGAATACGGAAAAAAATAAAACACAAAAATATCGTAAAAACAAAAAAAAACTACAAAACAAAAATGCTACAGTGATATAAAAGCCCAACGCGATATAAAAGCCCAACGCGTAGGAAAAGCTAACGCCGATTGCTATCCTGAGTGCAGCCTAAAAGATTTCAACTTGCAGTTGAATGTTTATCCGTTTGAAAGTTTTCTTTAATGTTTGTCCGATTGAAGGTTTTTAATATCTAGTTGAAAATTTGTCCAGTTGAAAGTTTTGAAATTTTGGCTTAAAATCAGTTTCTGCTTGGATTCTGTTTTTTTCACTATTCAGTAATTTCGTCTTTTTCTGTTTTTTAGATATTTTGGGTTTTTTTACTTTTCTTTTTTTCTCGTATTTTTTTTGCATTATCCGTGATGGATTAACATGTTTTTTCTATTTTTAATTTTTTTTAAATTTAATTATGCCAAATAAGCCAACTCGGCTACAGTAAAAAATAAACCAGCTACAGTAAAAAAAGTCATAAGCCATTATTATTCCGAACGCCCCCTGAATGTTGTTCAGTTAAAAGATTTTCAATCTTTAATTGAAAGTTTGCTTGAAAGGTTTCAATCTCCAATTGAAAGTTGTCTGGTTGAAAGTTTTCAATCTCAAATTTAAAGTTTCCAATATCTATTTAAAGGTTCTCAATTTCCAGGTTGAAAGTTTTAAAAATGCCACACAAAATTGTTTTCGTTATAGGAGGAAAGAGAGAATAAATCCATACACTTGAGGTCTACCCTACCATATTTTACAATCTTGTCTCCTTACACGACAAGCCAACCAATAAAACCAATGGAATGGGAACTCGTTTATGAACGGGCATGCACCCCAGTTTGTCCACTTGGAGGTATTGCTGCGGGATCGCAAATTGGCAGCTCTGTTGTAATTTAGTTCATATTGGCTTTATCTTCTAGCTTCTATATACTGAATATAGAATTCTATTTTATATCCTTTGTAATGCATAGACCCAATTTTATTGTTTATCATGTTTATATAGCATAACTTAGGCTATGTCAGGAAAACAAATGGTAATTACGAAAGAAGATAAACGGAAAAATGGCTGTCAGGAATACATCTGGCTCCGCTCCTGCTGCCTGGCTTCGACTGCAGCTACTTGACGTTGCTGCAAAATGATAAACAGAAAAATTAATAAATCTCCAAACAAAAGCATATGCATACTCACAGGTATCCTTCTCCAATACGGTACGTACAAACTGGATATTATGTGGGTTCATCTTCTCTTTTGAACGCCTGAATTTGTGGCGAGGCCTCTTGTTCGCTGCGCTGTCAACATCCCCAGAAGTGCTTCCTAGCATATGAAAACCTGTAGAATGAGAGGATTCATTTCTTTTTCAACATAAAGCTCTGCAACCACCCATGGCATTACAGAAGAAAACAGCATGGTCAAACAAATTTTGCAAAAATGAATGGTCTAACAAACATTGCACGAACACAATGCCAGACAAGAACAAACAGAGCACTAATTAATGCTCCATTTTCATCACAAGGGCAGATAAAAAAGCTATAAACATTATCCTTGCATCTCCAAAACTGTTGCTACACATAAATTCTCTAACAGAGATCTTGACAGACAACTACAAGAAATCTGATTCTGATAAAAACCCACAGTAAAAATAGCAAAACAAAACTCTTAAAAGCTCAAAGTATGACTAAATCCTTAGCACTTTAATACAATGAAAAAAAGGCACAGCCTTTTCCTCCACTTCCACAAACAAAACACAGTACTAATTCACCATCCAGCCACATATACCATGTGTATATTTTGTTTGGATCAAATTTCGCCCAATAGAATCCGAATTCCTCACCTAGTCTCCCCAGGCACAGAAAAAAAATAAAAATAAAAAGCAGCAAACCATAGCTCTCCTGATTGATTGTGGCGAGATTATCACCAAAACAACACCCCCCCACATGTACCCAAATCCGAATATGACCCACCAAATAATAAAAAATAGAGAGTGACAACATAGACGTACACACGTTTGTAGATCTGTACCGGAAATTTTGAAAACGAAAAAAGACGTGCTCGCTCCAATGCTCTTCACATGCTATTCCTTGGCACCAACGAATTGTTACACAATGGCAGGGTCATCAAGTAGAACTCTTTTTTTTTAAAAAAAAAAAAAGAGACACTATAGCACTAAAGGCAAGATGGGAGATGGTGGCTGTGGTTGGCAGGGAGAAATAGGACTAGATGGTAATTTATATTGTATTGCAAGGGGAAAATATGAGAGAACAACAGGAGAATCACTCCATGACATAACATGTGAGTAGCATGTTGACTCGGTTTGTATTTTCATACTGTTTTTTTCCATTTTATTATGGGCTAAAATAGTGAAACATGTGAATATTTGTCTGTATATATAATTGTTTTATAAGGAACAGTTGTACCAAGCTAAAGAAATTAATTGTGACCTCCCATATCTAGTGCTTTCTTCTAAAGGTAGTAGCAATAAAAGCATGGACCACTTTTTGTGTAGGTTGTAAAGATACATGGTATGGTGATGTAATATGAACATTCTAGATAATTCAAAAGATGGTAGTAATAAATGTTTTGGGGGCTTCTTGAAGATTTACAAAATTTGCATATTGATAATGTCATTAATAGTATTGGATGACAGCTATGTCTAAGCACACAATACTCATGACTTAAGGGTAACAAAACAAACCATTTGTGCACACACTGATTATACAATAAACAAAATAGTGTGTGCAGCACAATCTGTTTCTGGATGTTTAGAATATCTCGGTTTGCACAAACTGTTTTTTCTTTTAAAAAGATCACTTACTTAAAAATTATAAAATATGGACAAAGTTTATTTTGTAATTCCCTAATATGAATAAAGATTTAGCAATTCTTTCGTGTGAATATCCTTGTTTCGCACAAGTTGATTAACATAAATAAAGAAGTACCTTTTCCTTTCATAAACCAGATGCCTCTTCAACCCTTCAATTTGCTTAAAACATCAAATTACATGAATCAAGCCTCTCAAGGGTTTACCCGATCTCGAAACATAGATCTTTGAGTGTGGTGGCGGATTGTTCGTGATGGGGGCACCAAGGTAGTAGTTGCATCATTTCCATAGATCCTGTGGATGGTGATGGGTCGCGATCATCTATTGGGACTTAAGGACTAGAGAAGCTGGATTGCCGTATGGTGGTGGTGGCCGGTGATAAGCAGCAATGACACTAGTGGTGATATCAATATGTATAAACAATCTAGACAAGATACGAGGGTAGAAAATGGTGTCGGCACCCTTGGGGGAGAAGATGGTTGGGATGCAGGGGCAAATGATAGAGGCGGAAGAATTTTTGTTAGATTTGGTACTATTTTCAACTGAAATTACAAAATTAGCTGTATAAAAATGGTATTAGCAAAAATAACGTTTTCATCGTCCAATGACCGGGCGGCAGTGACGGAGGAGTGACGTGTGGTCCTACTATCCCGCGGGCAAACAGCAAGCTGCCTACCACCCCATGAGGAGACGGCAGGTGATTAGCTGGCTAATTAGTCGGCCTAATCACCTATCACTTTTTTAATTTTATTTAAAATTTTTGCAAATTTTTTAATATAGCAAATGAGCTCAAAAAATTACAAAAATATATGTGTAGTCTTTCGACACAACTTAGTTGAATGTGTAATTTTTTTGTAATTTTATGCACTGTGAATATTGCTAAAAAGGTTGTATGATTTTGATATGCATAGGAGCTATAAAAAATAACGAACGAGCTTCAAAAATTACAAAATTTTACACAAAGCCTTCCCACATAGCCATAGTAATTGTATAATTTTTGAGGAATTTTATGTGCTCCAAATGTTTCATGTTAATTCATGTTAATTTAATCATAAAATTAGCAATATGCAATGCTCATTTAATTAGCCTATATGCGTGATTGTAGTTGACTTGTAAATTATGAATCAAGGTAATGATTTAATTTAGTTCAGACTTGATTTATAAATTTTGAACCTTAGTATTTGGTGGTAACTTGGTAACATAGTGATTTCTTGTGAAGAATTAAACGTGAAAATGTGATGACATTTGATGTTGCAAATTAAAATAGATTTTGTAATAAAGCTAAAAATAACATGATACGTAGAGTTTGGTTACGTGTATAAGAAATAGCATCATGCATGATGGAACAAACCGAATGATGCGGATACGCATGTGTCTTGCACTTATCAGTTAAACATATTATTCAATTGGAAAGAATTATTGAGCTGCATAAAATATGGCCAGGTGAACCCATTCCAAACTAAACATAATGTTGTTATTCATAAGGATGGAATACTACCTCATGTTATCATATGGTGCATTCTTAGGTTTGTCAATGGCAAAGTAATGGAAAGGCAAAGGGAAGAGGATAACCATATTAGGTGCCAAAAACATGAAGGAAGAAAGCCCATGCAGTTGGAGAGCAAAATGGAGAAGCTCAATAACATAAACTATAAGTTTTGGATAAGATTTTTAAGCCCAATTCGTACCTCCCACAAGCCCAACTAGATTCAAACTCGGATGCAACTCAGAATTCAATTCGGATTCGGTTCGGGACAGCCTGACAGACAATTACTAAAAAGGTTATAACTTTCACAAACGGAGTCCGATTCAGGTGTTCTTATACTCGTTGGAAAGATAATTTCAAGGGCTACACAATGAATCTAGTTCCAGCATCAAATTCATCACGAATAAAAAGTTATAACTAAAATAATATAATAACTGTAAAATCTAGTTTTCTTTTTGTGAGAGTTCGTATCTAAAACCATATAGAGTTAAGTTGTACTAGATTTATGGACTCTATGGATGGCCCAAGAGGCTATATAAGCTATGTATTGGCAGTTTTAGAGCTGAAACCACCTTTAAGAATAATCAATCTACTAAAGTTTGTTCGAGTTTATCATTACTGCCGAAATTTCATAGAAAAGTAAGAGTGTTCTTCAATCAAGATCGTTCAGCTTTTCCGCTGGGAATTGGATGCACGATAAATCTTTGCTTGATGGTCGGCGAAATCGACGCGAGTGTGTTTTGGCGGATTAAAGAGTGTTCGTCCCTTGCACTGGCATTAGAGAATCATTGCGATTCATCAAGACTCCCATGAGTATCCATCCTACGTCGAGAAGATCGGGTGACCCCGTATCATCTTGGTATCAGAGCGTGGTTTACTCGGTAGGATCTTATCCCTTTACTTTTCAGTTCATTACTTCCTGTCCTATAGTCCATTAAACCGAAAATTGCAAAAAAAAAATCCGAACCCTAATTTCGCATCTGTTATTTTCATGAGTTTTATTAAGTTTTGATCCATTCGAAATTTTATTTACGTGCTGATCTTAGTATCCTTTTGCGTTGCTTAATCGTTGTTATTTTAGACATTTGAAAATCTGCTAGTTAATCCTTCAATTAGCATCCAAAAATGTAGATTCAATTTACTTTTTGAATTCTTGATCTAGCTGTCCACATAAGATCTTTGCGCGTCTTGGAATATTATATCCGAATATATCTGGGTTTCCTTTTTCTTGTTTGATTCCGTCGCAAGAAACCCTAATTGTCACAAATTTGCGCCGCAAAGAATCGTAGTTGGACACAGTTTGTTGCGGTTTGAATTCCGAGCGTCTGTTGAGATTTTCACTTAAATCGTTTGACCCTTGAGACTAGTCTTTGATAATTGCTTTAGAGCTGTTCTAGAATTATCTACACATTGCTAAACAATTTTGGACTTAAGCAAAATCAAGAAATAATTAAACCTAGTTCGGCCTTGAGTAAAAAAAAAGGCAGCCGAATAAAAAAAGTCACAGCTTGAGCAAAAAAAAAGAAAAGAAAAGAAAGCATTGGCCGAATTTGGGTGAGTTTAGTCTATAAATTCAGATTATGTATTTAATTTTTTTGAGCAATCTTGTGCCTTTAAATTCATATTATTGTAATTGGCTAGCGTCTCTCCTAGTACATGATGCAAAACGAACTAATATTTCTCGATTATTTCTTTTAGCTCATTCCTTTGTTTGCATTGAGTCACATTGGTCATTACGTGTACGTTCATACACTTCACTTATATCTTTTGGATCAGCACATAGGCAAAAGTTTTCTAACTTGGATTATTACTTAATTCAACAACATCGTGAAATTCAGATTGTATAGGATAAACAATTCCATACCAAGCTCCACTAAATATCCTTTGTCGTGCAATTGTGGATCACTTTTAAATCCGCTTGATCATCACTTGCTATTGTAGCCACCACCAAGTGCAAGTTTTTTTTTTGCCTTAATTCACTTCGGAAAGGTAAGAACTTTACTTGGTGAGGTAAGAATAAGAAAGAGTGAACTCCACATATCGTATATATGTTGTGGTATTTGTGCGATCTTTGTGCCACTAATCATGATAGATGGAGACAATAGTATGGGAGAGGAGTATGCCCCGGCGAGTCGTTTTCAATTCCAGCCTTTGAGAAAGACTTTGCGCAATGAGTTCGTCGTCACTTCTTCCAACTTGAAAGAGCAACTCAAGGCGGAGTTCAACAATTCCGTGCAAGATATGCGCATTG
The DNA here is from genome assembly GCA_036346265.1 of Melocanna baccifera. Classification (NCBI taxonomy): domain Eukaryota; kingdom Viridiplantae; phylum Streptophyta; class Magnoliopsida; order Poales; family Poaceae; genus Melocanna; species Melocanna baccifera. Next base: position 14,576,130 of record CM070692.1, on the reverse strand, counting down.
AATTCAATCATCAAATGAAAGTGTTACGCTCAAACATCGTGAATGATATTGTACGAGCACTTCATCCACAACAAGAAGAAGATAATTTTATTCCTTTCTATGGAAGTGAAGATCCAGAGGAGTATCTTGAGTAGGAATGGCGAATAGAGAAAGTATTTATATTTCAAAATCTTCCTAGAAATCAAGAGGTGATGCGTGCCACTAGAGAATTTGATGATTATACTTATAGTTGGTGGTATCAACGATTTAGAAACGGATTCATTAAATCTTGGTCAGATTTAAAGGCACTCACAAGGAGAGAATTTGTGCCATCCTATTATGCGCAGGGATTGCTTCGCCATTTGGAGAGTATCACACAAAAGAGTAACACTATTTAAGAATATTACTTTGAGCTACAAGATGCATTACTTCGGGCTGGTGTCACTAGTGCATTAAAAGAGAAGGCATATTTCAAAAGAGAATTAAATTCGAAGATCACCGCTACACTTCAACATAAATATTTTGGTAGTGTGCAAGACCTTGTGAATTATACTATTGAAGAGGTGACAAGACTTATGGAGAGACGTACACCATAGTTCCCTCCATGTCCATACTTCAATTCTTCTACCCCTTCTAGTGTGACACATGAGAAGTTGACCGAGCAAGGGACTTTCCCTTCGGTCAAGAAGACATACAGTGATATTTCAAAGCTACATGTAGCTCCTAAGATACACCACAACCCATGCAAAGATGAGAGCTACATAGTCAAATTGAGAGAGAGTGATAAAAAGAGTGAGTTATGTGTTCCACCATATGTGAGGTTAAGAGCATCCAAATTGAGAGTGTGAGAGAGACACAAAAAGAAAAGTGTGAAGTAGAAGATAGCCAAACTGAGGTTGCATTTGAAACTAACGTTTAACACCAACTCGGAAGTTCACGAAACGCATGCCGGAGTGAGTTAGGGGCGCATATGAGGTCCATTGGGAGTGTTTGGGATGCGTTTCGATCCGGTACCGCGTTTTCGTTCGCACGGAGTTCAGAGTACCCGTTGAGCCTGTTTTGGTGGAAAATTTAACACCGATTCGGAAGTTCACGAAACGCATGCCGGAGTAAGTTAGGGCGCATATAAGGTCCATTAGGGGTGTTTGGGACGCGTTTTCTTCCGGTGCCGTGTTTTCGTTCGCACGGAGTTCAGAGCACCCACGAGCCCGTTTTGTTGGAAAGTTTAACACCGGCTTGGGAGTTCACGAAACGCATGCCGGAGTGAGTTAGGGCGCATATGAGGTCGATCGGGAGTGTTTGGGACGCGTTTCGATCCAGTGCCGTGTTTTCGTTCGCATAGAGTTCAGAGCACCCGACGAGCCTTAACACCGGCACGAAAGTTCACGAAACACATACCTAAGTAGGTTAGAGCGCATATGAGGTCCATTGACGGTGTTTGGGGCACGTTTCGATCCAGTGCTGCCTTTTCGTTCGCATAGAGTTCAGAGCACCCGACGAGTCCGTTATGGTGTAAAGTTTAACACCGGCTCAGAAGTTCACGAAATGCATGGCAGAGTGAGTTAGGGCGCATATGAGGTCCATTGGGGGTGTTTGGGACGCGTTTTGATCCGGTGCCGCGTTTTCGTTCGCACGGAGTTCAGAGCACCCGACGAGCCCGTTTTGGTGGAAAGTTTAACACCAGCTCGAAAGTTCACGAACGCATGCTGGAGTGAGTTAGGGCGCATATGTGGTCCATTGGGGGTGTTTGGGACGCGTTTTGATATGGTGCCGCGTTTTCGTTCGCACGGAGTTCAGAGCAACCGACGAGCCCGTTTTGGTGGAAAGTTTAACACCGGCTCGTAAGTTTATGAAACGCATGCCGGAGTGAGTTAGAGTGTATACGAGGTTCATTGGTGGTGTTTGGGAGGCGTTTCGATCCTGTGTCGCGTTTTCGTTCGCACGGAATTCAGAACACCCGACAAGCCCGTTTTGGCAGAAAGTTTAACACTGGCTCGGAAGTTCACGAAAAGCATGTCAGATAGAGTTAGGGCGCATATGAGGTCTATTGGGGGTGTTTGGGACGCGTTTTGTTACGGTGCCGCGTTTTCGTTCGCACGAAGTTCAGAGCACCCGACGAGCCCATTTTGGTGGAAAGTTTAACACCGGCTCGGAAGTTCACGAAACGCATGTCGGAGTGAGTTAGGGCGCATATGAGGTCCATTGGGGGTGTTTGGGACGTGTTTCGATCCGGTGCCACATTTTCGTTCGCACGGAGTTCAAAGCACCCGACGAGCCCGTTTTGGTGGAATGTTTAACACCAGCTTAAAAGTTCACGAAACGCATGCCGGAGTGACTTAGGGGCATATGAGGTACATTGGGGGTGTTTGGGATGCGTTTTCTTCCGGTGCTGCGTTTTCGTTCGCACGGAGTTCAGAGCACCCGACGAGCCCGTTTTGATGGAAAGTTTAACACCGACTAGGAAGTTCACGAAACGCATGTCGGAGTGAGTTAGGGTGCATATGAGGTCCATTGGAGGTGTTTGGGCGTGTTTTCTTCCGGTGCCGCGTTTTCGATCGGACGGAGATCAGAGCACCCCACAAGCCCGTTTCGGTGGAAAGTTTAACACCGGCTCGGAAGTTCACGAAACGCATGCCGGAGTGAGTTAGGGCGCATGTGAGGTCCATTGGGGGTGTTTGGGACGCGTTTCGATCCGGTGCCGCGTTTTCGTTCGCACGGAGTTCAGAGCAACCGACGAGCCCGTTTTGTTGGAAAGTTTAATACCAGCTCGGAAGTTCACAAAACGCATGCCAGAGTGAGTTAGGGCGCATATCAGGTCCATTGGGGGTGTTTGCGACGTGTTTCGATCCGATGCCGCGTTTTCGTTCACACGGAGTTCAGAGCACCCGATGAGCCCATTTGGGTGGAAAGTTTAACATCGGCTCGGAAGTTTATGAAACGCATGACGAAATGAGTTAGGGCGCATATGAGGTCCATTGGGGTGTTTGGGACGCGTTTTGATGGAGACGAGGTGCCCAATCGTTCGTCAACTTAACTATCAGGAACCATGGAGAAGAACCATGCGAACTCAAGTGTAGAAGTGAAACCATCGAGTGCAATCCAACTCATATTCGCGAGTTCGACATAGATTCGGACTGCTTGACAGCACCTACTTCAAACGGCTTTAACTTTTGATCCAGAAGGTTTCTCGGGGCCCGTGAGCACTCATTGGAAAGATATTGGAGTCTACTTTCAGATGAATCTAGTCTCAGCTCGAAATTCCACCTGAGCCGACCAGAAACTGCAAAACAAGTGGCATCACTTTTCCAGTCCGAGTCAAAGTGGGCTTTGGGGCTTGTAATCACGCTTAGACTATTTGGACTGGCACTAATCATGGGCGTACTGTTCACGTGAACAGTAACAGTGAATAGTACCGTACCCCCTTTTGTTAGATAAGTGCGGCCTCCCCTACTCCTATTTAAGGAGGTCGCCCCCGTTAGTTTTTCCTCGGGTTTTCTTAAGAGTTTATTCTGCTTAGCAGTCTCACCGCACGTCCGGTTGAGGAACCCTAACTTGTGAACTTAATCTTTATTCGCAATACAAATTCAGATTGCATCTTTTACTCTCTTGCTTATGTTCTCGATTCGCTTGCAGGAGATAGCCTTCTTGGCGATGCCAACCGCGTTTGGCATAGTTGATAACCATCGGAGCAGTGGTGTAGTGATTGCAAGGGGATCGATCTGCTTTGGTCGGAGCCTTTGGATCATCAATGTCGAGTTCTCCACAACCGACTTATCAGTACCTCTCGGAAGATCGGGCCATCGTCACATTAGGATAGGCAATAAATCAATAGGAGCATGAGGATTAAAGCCATATACTACCTGAAAAGGGCTCATCTTTGTGGTAGAGTGTAGCGATCTATTGTAAGTAAATTCTACATGAGGTAGACAATCTTCCTACGCCTTCAAGTTTTTCTTCAAGATAGCCCTCAACATAGTTGATAGCGTGCGGTTGACAACTTCAGTTTATCCATCTGTTTGGGGGTGACAAGTAGTAGAAAACAGCAGCTTGGTTCCCAATTTAGCCTATAACGTGCGCCAAAAGTGACTCAAAAACTTCTCATCTCGATCTGAAACAATGGTATTGGGCACTCCATGTAGTCGAACAATCTCTCTGAAAAATAAATCAGCAACATCTGTAGCATCATCGCTCTTATGGCAAGGTATAAAATGTGTCATTTTAGAAAATCTATCGACCACCACAAAAACACTATCTCTCCCCTTCTTTGTGCGAGGTAATCCCAAAACAAAGTCCATTGAAATATCCTCCCAAGGAATGCTAGGTACGGGAAGAGGCATATATAAACCATGTAGATTAAGTCGGTACTTAGCTTTATTGCAGGTAGTGCAGTGAGATACATAGCGCTCAACGTCGCGCCTCATCCTTGGCCAATAGAAGTGTTCAGCGAGGATGTCCTCCGTCTTTTTGACACCAAAATGACCCATTAGTCCTCCCCCATGTGCCTCTTGTAACAACAAAAGACGAACAGAGCTGGCTGGAATGCATAGTTTGTTAGCTCTAAATAAAAATCCATTATTGAAAGCAAATTTATTCCAGCATCTACCATTTTTGCAATTGGACAGGGCATCTTTAAACTCATCATCAGAAGTGTATAGTTCTTTTATTGTCTCTAAGCCAAAAATTCTACAATCAAGTTGAGACAACATTGTATACCGTCTAGACAAGACATCAACAATCACATTTTCCTTCCCTTTCTTGTATTTTATGACATAAGGAAAAGATTCAATGAATTCAACCCAACGAGCATGTCTACGGTTCAGTTTAGTTTGACTTCTAATATGTTTCAATGATTCATGATCAGAATGTATAACAAATTCTTTGGGCCATAAGTAATGTTGCCATGTTTCTAAAGTTCGAACAAGGGTAAGTAATTCCTTATCATAAGTAGAATAGTTCAAACTAGGCCCACTCAATTTCTCACTAAAATAACCAACATGTTTACCTTCTTGTATCAACACACCACCAATTCCAATTCCGCTAGCATCACACTCAAGTTTAAAAGTCTTACCGAAGTCAGGAAGTTGGAGCAATGGTGCATTTGTGAGCTTTTCTTTGAGAAGGTTGAAAGCTTCTTCTTACACTTTTCCCCATTTAAATGAAACACATTTCTTTGTTAATTCATTAAGTGGTGCAGCGATGGTGCTGAAATCCTTCACAAAGCGGCGATAGAATCCCGCAAGTCCATGAAAACTCCGCACTTGTGTGACCGTTTGTGGTGTTGATCAACTTTTTATAGCTTCAATCTTGCCTTCATCTATTTCAATTCTCTGCGAAGTAACAACATAGCCAAGAAAACAAACTCGATCGGTACAAAAGGTGCACTTTTCGAGGTTACCAAACAAACGTGCATCCCTCAAAGCATTGAAAACAGCACGTAAGTGTTCAAGATGTTCATCTAGTGACTTGCTGTAAATCAATATATCATCAAAGTAAACTATCACAAATTTACCAATGAAAGCACATACAACTTCGTTCATTTACCTCATGAAAGTGCTAGGGGCATTAGTTAATCCAAAAGGCATCACTAGCCACTCATATAATCTGAACTTAGTTTTAAATGCCGTCTTCCATTCATCTCCAAATTTCATTCTAATTTGATGGTATCCACTACGCAAGTCAACTTTAGAAAACATTGTAGAGCCACTTAATTCGTCAAGCATATCGTCTAACTTAGGAATAGGATGACGGTATCTAATGGTAATATTATTGATAGCTCTACAATCAACACACATACGCCATGATCCATCTTTCTTAGATACTAAAATGATTGGAACAGCACATGGACTAAGCGATTCACGTACATACCCTTTATCAAGCAATTCTTGAACTTGGCGCTAAATTTCTTTAGTTTCTTCTGAGTTTGTCCTGTATGGTGCGCGATTGGGTAGTGATGCACCGCGAATTAAATCAATTTGATGCTCAATCCCTCGAAGTGGTGGCAAACCCGGTGGTATATCCTTCGGAAAGACATCTTTGTACTCCTGCAAAATGTTAGTGACAGCAGGAGGCAAAGAAGATGGTATCTCCTTAAATGAAAATAAAGTGGCTTTGCAAACTAATGCATAGCAAACAGAATTACTAACATCGAATTCAGTCATATCAGATTTAGTAGCAAGAAAACTAGCACCTTTCAATTGTATTTCTTTTTTGTTCACATGAGCAGATTTCAGTTCTTTCTTCTTATGTTGCGCAAGCTCTTTTGCTACAATCTGATTTTCGCTATTAGATTTCTCTAAACTCTTCTCTCTACTAGCTCTAGCAAGTTCATCTTTAACAATTTGTTCTGGAGTCATAGAATGCAGCACAATTTTCTTTCCTTTGAACATGAGAGTATTAATTATTTCTACCATGATGCACGCAATCAGTATCGTATTGCCAAGGTCTTCCTAATAACAATGAACAAGCTTGCATAGGTACAACATCGCAGTCAACATAATCATGGTAGAAACCCATAGAAAAGTGTACTTTCACCATTCGTGTTACCTTCAACTTACCACTGTTGTTGAACCATTGAATATGGTATGGGTGGGGATGAGGTTTGGTTGGCAAAGCAATCTTCTTCACCATATCCATACTTGCCAAATTGTTGCAACTCCCACCATCAACAATTATGCGAACCGAGCGTTCCTTGATAACGCCCTTGATTTGGAATAAATTATGGCGCTGATTTTGCTCGGCCGGAGAAACTTGAGCACTTAGTACGCGTTGCACTATAATGCTCAAATACTTGTCGGCATCTTCGGCGCCAACATGTTCCTCATGATCCGATTCTTCTTCATGTCCTATAGGGTCAGTTGCAAGCATAGTATATGTTTCATCATCAAAATCACTAGCAGAGGAATACCCACCATCATCGCGTATAATCAATACACGCTTGCTTGGACAGTCCCGCATCATGTGTCCATAGCCTTTACAACGATGGCATTGAACGTCCCTTGTTCGTCTGGTCGAAGCAACTGAAGATGAGGTTTTTGCAGGAAGTTACGGTGCTGATTTGTGTGCTTTAGAAACTCATGACGCCGAAATTGATGTAGTAGGGCGCTGCTTGTTGTTGGAGTGTGATGGCGCCACAATGGACGAGTGAGCAAGGGTGCGCGGAGTCCATGAATTTGTGCGACCTGTAGAAGAATTAGATCGCTTTTCGTCTGGCGTCTCTACAACTTACGTTCAGCTTTGCAAGCAAGATGAAACAATCTAGTAATGGATTTGTAATCTTTGTAATCAAGGATGTCTTGAATTTCTCGATTCAACCCTCCCAAAAATCTAGCCATGGATGCCTCCTCATTCTCAACTAACCCACATCGTAACATACCAATTTGTAATTCCTGATAATATTCTTTCACAGATTTTGCACCCTGTTGTAGACGTTGCAGTTTATTTAATAGATCACGAGCATAATATGAGGGAACAAATCGATGGCGCATAAGCAATTTTATAGCCTCCCAAGTGTTAGGTATATTGTTGGGTTGTTGACGGCAATGTTCTTTCCACCAAATAGAAGCAAAGTCGGTAAATTCACTAGTAGCAGCCCTAACTCGTCTATTCTCAGGAAATTCATGGTATGCAAATTTTTGATCAACAGCTAGTTCTCAATTAGGATAGCCATCAGGATCATATTTACCATTAAAAGAAGGCATAGTGAATTTAACCTTAGCAAAAAAATCATCGTGGTCACGTACCTTACGCCGTGGGGGTTCTCGTCGCATACCTTGTCGGTTAAAATGCAACTGTCGACGAGCTTGATCATTGTTGGGGTTACGGCGGTCATCGGCCTCGGAATCAGCCACGCCGTCTATGTCATCTTGTTGTCCATGTACCGGCACAGCAGAGGATGCTTGGGCAATCTCCTCAAGGCGCGCCATAATGCCTGCTAAAGAAGTGTTAGTGACGCCTTACGCTTTCTCCATCGCAGCGAGCGTGGTATTTGTCTCAATCTGGGCACCCTCAAGTTGAGCAAGTCGCTCATTCGTCACTCTGACATCCTTCTCAAGACCCTCTGCACAAGGTTCATAAGGTATAGAAAATGTTGTACGATTGCCTTAGTACGAGGAGTATGAGATGGATCCTCATCCGTTGTAGGACCTGCCATTGTTAGCAAAGCACAAGAATATGTCCCTAACAATAACTACTAAAATGAGGTGGTTCAAATTTCGCTCACAGTCCAGCCTTCTATCGAACTCTTACCAATTCTTACCAAGCAAACAGGGGTGATTGGCTTCCAGCGATGCCAACGTATCTCTGAAGATTGGTGGAGCGATTGACAGGTGAAGCTCAGTCTGTACGGTGTAGCTGGGAAGGCTCAAGTATGGTAGCAAGGAGTAGCAATAATCAAATCAGATAATACAAGCTAAAAAATCGTTCAACGTCGGTTAGTGCTGGTCCTAGGCTAAATCGTACTAGAGACGTGAGCCTAGAGCACAAACGAGTATACCGCACAGAAAGAATCTAGATGACGTTGCCCACAGAGTTCAGAGGCTCAGAAAAGGATGCCATCTTCACGGGACACCTTAGAATCACTTGTAGAAGGTCCCTGTAAATTTTGAGCGAATTACGAGAAAATTGACTTTTTTTACTTTGCGGGCCCGTTTTGAGGCCCTAAACGACCTTTTTTTGGGTCGAAGCCGCCGTGCGTATGCGTGGAGGCTTACGCGGATCTAAAATCTCTAGATTTTGCAGACTTCATTTTTTTGGCTCTATTTTCCCGTTTCCTTTCCAACGGATCAAGAAACACCTTAATCGGAGGTCGTATGCAAAAGTTAGTGGTTTCTCTGTCCTCTTTCTTTTTTTTCTTTTTTTTATGCCGTGGCGCTTTCTATCTGCAGCTGCCTTTTCCTTCTCGTCTATCTACTTTGCTCCCCGTGGAATACTCCAGATGTGGTTCGGCCTGCTATGAAGTAGTGACCGAAACAGAAGTTGAAGCAACTGGACTCAGATTGTGTTGGAACTGGATGTTGATTCGGACTCTGAAACCGTGTCCTATTCCGAGTCCAACTAGGGCAAAGCCTCTTTAGAAATCGAGTCCCCCTCTTTTCCTTCCCTCGACATGGCAGTTCGAAACCAACCGCAACGGTGAAACTCAAGAAAATCAACGGATCAAGAAACGCCTCAATCGGAGGTCGTATGCAAAAGTTAGGGGTTTCTCTCTCCTCTTTTTTTTTCTTTTTTTATGCCATGGCTCTTTCTATCTGCGGCTGCCTTTTCCTAGAAACTGAGTCCCCCTCTTTTCCTTTGCAACTGGACTCAAATTGTGTTGGAGCTGGATGTTGATTCGGACTCTAATCCCAGCAAGGAGTTCGGATAAGGAAACACACGACGTGGTTGAATCTGAAACCGTGTCCTATTCCGAGTCCAACTAGGGCAAAGCCTCCCTAGAAACCGAGTCCCCCTCTTTTCCTTCCCTCGACGTGGTACTTCGAAACCTACCACAACGGTGATACCAAGACGTGAACAGAACTCGAAACCCTAGAGGACTAGGCACTAAGACCAGCAAAGGACATGACGATGCAGCCGAAAGTTCAACAATGCAATGTACTGAAAAGAAAAATTGCGAGGCTAAGATTGGCTTGGACAGGGTGATCTACTACTATTTTTTTTGGTTTTTTTGTGTGCTGTAGGTAATGAAAAACAATCTAATTTATGGATCCGGTGCCACGTTTTCGTTCGCACGGAGTTCAGAGCTCCCGACGGCCCATTTTGGTGGAAAGTTGAACACCGGCTCGAAAGTTCACGAAACGCATGACGGAGTGAGTTAGGGCGTCAGAGCACCCGACGAGCCTGTTTTGGTGGAAACTTTAACACCAGCTCGGAAGTTCACGAAACGCATACCGGGGTGAGTTAGGTCGCATATGAGGTCCATTGGGGGTGTTTGGGACGCGTTTCGATCCGGTGTCGCGTTTTCGTTCGCACGGGGCTCAGAGCACCCGACGAACCGATTTTGGTGGAAAGTTTCACACCAACTCGGAAGTTCACAACACGAATACCGGAGTGAGTTAGGGCGCATATGAGATCCATTGGGCGTCTTTACGGTGCGTTTAGATCCGGTGCCGCGTTTTCGTTGGCACGGCGTTCAGAGCACCCGACGAGCCCGTTTCGGTGGAAGGTTGAACACCGGCTTGAAAGTTCACGAAACGTATGCCAGATTGAGTTAGGGCGCATATGAGGTCCATTGGGAGTGTTTGGGAGGCGTTTCGATCCTGTGCTGCGTTTTCGTTCGCACGGCGTTCAGAGCACCCGACGAGCCCGTTTTGATGGAAAGTTTAACACCGACTCGGAAGTTCACGAAACGCATGTCGGAGTGAGTTAGGGCGCATATGAGATCCAGTGGGGGTGTTTTGGACGCGTTTCGATACGGTGCCGCATTTTCGTTCGCACGACGTTCAGAGCACCCGACGATCCCGTTTCGGGGGAAAATTCAACACCGACTCGGAAGTTCACGAAACGCATGCCGGTGTGAGTTAGGCCGCATATGAGGTCCATTGGGGGTGTTTGGGACGTGTTTCGTTCTGGTATCGCGTTTTCGTTCGCACGGGATTCAGAACACCCGACGAGCCCGTTTCGGAGCAAAGTTCAACACCGGCTCCGAAGTTCACGAAACGCATGCCGGTGTGAGTTAGGACGCATATGAGATCCATTAGGGGTGTTTCGGACGCGTTTCGATCCGGTGCTGCGTTTTCGTTCGCACGGCGTTCAGAGCACCCGATGAGCCAGTTTCGGTGGAAAGTTTAACGCCGACTCGAAAGTTCACGAAACGCATGCCGGTTTGAGTTAGGGCACATATGAGATCCATTGGGGGTGTTTCGGACGTGTTTCGATCCGGTGCCGTGTTTTCGTTCGCACAGCGTTTCCCGACGAGCCCGTTTTGGTGGAAAGTTTAACACCGGCATGGAAGTTCACAAAATGAATGCCGGGGTAAGTTAGGGCGCATATGAGGTCCATTGGGAGTGTTTGGGATGCGTTTCGAACCAATGCTGCGTTTTCGTTCGCACGGCGTTCAGAGCACCCGACGAGCCCGTTTTGGTGGAAAGTTTAACACCAGCTCGTCAGTTCAGGAGACGCAAGCCGGAGAGAGTTAGGGCGCATATGAGGGCCATATGGGGTGTTTGGGACGCATTTCGATCCCATGCCGCGTTTTTGTTCGCACGGCGTTCAGAGCACCCGACGAGCCCGTTTCGGAGGAAAGTTCAACGCCGGCTCGGAAGTTCACGAAACGCATACCGGTGTGACTTAGGGCGCATGTGAGATGCATTGGGGGTGTTTCGGTCGCATTTCGATCCGGTGCCGTGTTTTCGTTCGCACGGCATTACAAGCACCTGATGAGCCCGTTTCGGTGGAAAGTTTAACACTGACTCGAAAGTTCACGAAACGTGTGCCGGAGAGAGTTAGACCATATATGAGATCCATTGGGAGTGTTTCGGACGCGTTTCGATCCGGTGCCGCTTTTTCGTTCGCACGGCGTTCAGATCACCCGACGAGCCCATTTCGGGTGAAAGTTCAACACTGGCTCGGAAGTTCACGAAACGCATACCGGTGTGAGTTAGGCCGCATATGAGGTCCATTTGGGGTGTTTGGAATGCGTTTCGATCTAGTTCCACGTTTTCGTTCGCACGGGGTTCAGAGCACCCGACGAGCCCGTTTCGGGGGAAAGTTGAACACCGACTCAGAAGTTCACGAAACGTATGCCGGTGTGAGTTAGGACGCATATGAGATGCATTGGGGGTGTTTCGGACGAGTTTCGATCCAGTTCCGCGTTTTCGTTCACACGGCGTTCAGAGCACCCGACGAGCCCGTTTCGGTGGAAAGTTTAACACCAACTCAAAAGTTCACGAAACGCATGCCGGAGTGAGTTAGAGCGCATTTGAGATCTATTGGGGGTGTTTCGGACGTGTTTCGATCCGGTGCCGCGTTTTCGTTCGCACGGCATTCAGAGCACCCGACAAACCCATTTCAGGAGAAAGTTTAACTCCGGCTCGAAAGTTCACGAAACGCATGCCGGTGTGAGTTAGGCCGCATATGAGGTCCATTGGGGGTGTTTGTGACGCGTTTCGATCTGGTGCCGCGTTTTCGTTCGCACGGTTTTCAGAGCACCCGACGAGCCCGATTTGGTGAAAAGTTTAACACCGGCTCTTCACGAAATGCATGCCGGGGTGAGTTAGGACGCATATGAGGTGAATTGGGGGTGTTTGGTACGCATTTTGATCCGTGTCGCATTTTCGTTCGCACAGGGCTCAGAGCACCCGACGAGCCCGTTTTGGTGGAAAGTTTAACACCGACTCGGAAGTTCACGAAACGCATGCCGGGGAGAGTTAGGGCGTATACGAGGTGCATTGGGGGTGTTTGGGACGCATTTTGATCGGGTGTCGCGTTTTCGTTTGCACGGGGCTCAGAGCACCCGATGAGCCGATTTTGGTGGAGAGTTTCACACCAACTCGGAAGTTCACGACACGAATGCCTGAGTGAGTTAGGGCGCATTTGAGATCCATTGAGCATCTTTACGATGCGTTTAGATCCGGTGTAGCATTTTCGTTGGCACAGCATTCAGAGCACCCGACGTGCCCGTTTCGGTGGAAAGTTGAACACCGGCTCGAAAGTTCACGACACGTATGCCAGAGTGAGTTAGGGCGCATATGAGGTCCATTGGGGGTATTGGGGACGTGTTTCAATCCTGTGCCGCGTTTTCGTTCGCACGGCGTTCAGTGCAACCGACGAGCTCGTTTCGGTGAAAAGTTCAACACCGGCTCGGAAGTTCACGAAATGCACGCTGGTGTGAGTTAGGGCGCATGTGAGATCCATTGGGGGTGTTTCGGACGCGTTTCGATCCGGTGCCGTGTTTTCGTTCGCACGGTGTTCAGAGCACCCGATGAGCCCGTTTCGGTGGAAAGTTTAACACCGACTCAAAAGTTCACGAAACGCATGCCGGTGTGAGTTAGGGCGCATATGAGATCTATTGGGGGTGTTTCGGACGCGTTTCGATCGGGTGCCGCGTTTTCGTTCGCAAGGCGTTCAGAGCACCCGACGATCCCGTTTTGGTGGAAAGTTTAACATTGTCATGGATGTTCACAAAATAAATGCCGGAGTGAGTTAGGGCGCACATGAGGTCCATTAGGGGTGTTTGGAACGCGTTTCGATCCGATGCCGCGTTTTTGTTCGCACAGTGTTCAGAGCACCCGACGAGCCCATTTTGGTGGAAAGTTTAACACCGGCTCGGAAGTTCACGAAACACAAGCCGGAGAGATTTAGGGCGCATATGAGGGCCATTGGGGGTGTTTGGGACGCGATTCGATCCCATGCCGCGTTTTTGTTCGCACGGCGTTCAGAGCACCCGACGAGCCCGTTTTGGTGAAAAGTTTAACACCGGCTCGGAAGTTCACGAAACGCAAGCCGGAGAGATTTAGGGCGCATATGAGTGCCATTGGGGATGTTTGGGATGCAATTCGATCCCATGCCGCATTTTCGTTCGCACGGCGTTCATAGCACCCGACGAGCCCGTTTCGGGAGAAAGTTAAACGCCGGCTCGGAAGTTCGCGAAACGCATGCTGGTGTGAGTTAGGGCGCATGTGAGATCCATTGGGGGTGTTTCGGACGTGTTTCGATCCGGTGCCGCGTTTACGTTCGCACGGCGTTCAGAGCACCCGACGAGCCCGTTTCGGTGGAAAGTTGAACACCGACTCGAAAGTTCACGAAACGCATGCCGGAGTGAGTTAGGGCGCATATGAGATCCATTGGGGGTGTTTCGGACGCGTTTCGATTCGGTGCCGCGTTTTCGTTCGCAAGGCGTTCAGAGCACCCGACGAGCCCGTTTCGGGGGAAAGTTCAACACCGGCTCGGAAGTTCACAAAACGCATGCCTGTGTGAGCTAGGCCGCATGTGAGGTCCATTTGGGGTGTTTGGGACGCGTTTCAATCTGTTGCCGCGCTTTCGTTCGCGCGGGGTTCAAAGCACCCGACGAGCCCGTTTCGGGGGAAAGTTCAACACCAGCTCAGAAGTAAAAAAACGCATGCCGGTGTGAGTTAGGGCGCATATGAGATCCATTAGGGGTGTTTCGGACGCGTTTCGATTCGGTGCTGTGTATTCGTTCGCACGGCGTTCAGAGCACCCGACGAGCCTGTTTCGGTGGAAAGTTTAACACCGACTCGAAAGTTCGCGAAACGCATGCCGGAGTGAGTTAGGGCACATATGAGATCCATTGGGGGTGTTTCGGACGCGTTTCGATCCGGTGGCGCGTTTTCGTTCGCACGACGTTCAGAGCACTCGACGAGACCGTCTCGGGGGTAAGTTCAACACCAGCTCGGAAGTTCACGAAACGCATGCCGGAGTGAGTTAGGGCGCATATGAGGTCCATTGGGGGTGTTTGGGACTCGTTTCGATCTGGTGCCGCGTTTTCGTTCGCACGGGGTTCAGAGCACCCGACGGGCACGTTTTGGTGGAAAGTTTAACACCGGCTCGGGAGTTCACAAAACGCATACCGGAGTGAATTAGGGCGTTTATGATGTCCATTGGAGGTGTTTGGGATGCGTTTCGATCCGGTGCCTCGTCTTCGTTCGTACGGGTTCGGAACACCCGACGAGTCCATTTTCGTGAAAAGTTTAACACCGGCTCGGAATTTCATGAAATGCATGCTGGAGTGAGTTAGGGCGCATATCAGGTCCATTGGGGGTGTTTGGTACGCGTTTCGATCCGGTGCCGCGTTTTCGTTCGCACGGCGTTCAGAGCACCCGACGAGTCCGTTTTGGTGGAACGTTTAACACCGGCTTGGAAGTTTACGAAACGCATGCCGGTGTAAGTTAGGGCGCATATGAGATCCATTGGGGGTCTTTAGGACGTGTTTAGATCCGGTGCCGCGTTTTCGTTCGCACGGTGTTCAGAGCACCCAACGAGCCCGTTTCAGTGGAAAGTTTAAAACCGGCTCAAAAGTTCACGAAACGTATGCCAGGGTGAGTTGGGGTGCATACGAGATCCTTTGGGGGTGTTTGGGATGCGTTTACTCCCGGTGCCGTGTTTTCGTTCGCACGAGTTAAGAGCACCCGACGAGCCCATTTCGGTGGAAAATTTAACACCGGCTCGGAAGTTTCCGAAACGCATGCTGGAGTGAGTTAGGGCGCATATGAGATCCATTGGGGGTGTTTGGGATGCGTTTCGATCCGGTGTCTCGTTTTCCTTCGCACGGGGTTCAGAGCACCCGACAAGCCCGTTTTGGTGGAAAGTTTAACACCGGCTCGGAAGTTCACGAAACGCATGCCGGAGCGAGTTACGGCTATATGAGGTCCATTGGGGTGTTTGGGACGCGTTTCTATCCGGTGCCGCGTTTTCGTTCGCACGGGGTTCAGAGCACCCGACGAGCCCGTTTTGGAGAAAAGTTTAACACCGGCTTGCAAGTTCACGAAACGCATGCTGGAGTGAGCTAGGGCGCACACGAGGTCCACTGGGGGTGTTTGGGACACGTTTCGATCCGGTGCCGCGTTTTCGTTCGCACAGCGTTCAGAGCACCCGACGAGCCCGTTTTGGTGGAAAGTTTAACACCGGCTCGGAAGTTCACGAAAAGCATGCCGGAATGAGTTAAGGCGCATATGAGGTCCATTGCGGGAGTTTGGGACGTGATTCGATTCGTTGCAGCGTTTTCCTTCGCACGGCGTTCACAGGACCCGACGTGCCCGTTTTGGTGGAAAGTGTAACACCGGCTCGGAAGTTCACGAAACGCATACCGGAGGGACTTAGGGCGCATATAAGGTCCATTGGGTGTGTTTGGGACGCGTGTCGATCCGAAGCCGCGTTTTCGTTCGCACGGGGTTTAGAGCACCCGACGGGCCTATTTTGGTGGAAAGCTTAACACCGGCTCAGAAGTTCACGAAACGCATGCCGGAGTGAGTTAGGGCGCATATGAGGTCCATTGGGAATGTTTGGGATGCGTTTACTTCCGGTGCCGCGCTTTCGTTTGCACGAGTTCGGAGCACCCGACAAGCCCGTTTTGGTGCAATGTTTAACACCGGCTCGGAAGTTCACGAAACGAATACCGGAGTGAGTTAGGGCGCATATGAGGTCCATTGGGGGTGTTTAGGACGCGTTTCGATCCGGTGCCGCGTTTTCGTTCGCACGAGTTTAGAGCACCCGACGAGCCCGTTTCGGTGGAAAGTTTAACACCGGCTCGGAAGTTCACGAAACGCGTACTGAAGTGAGTTAGGGCGCTTATGAGGTCCATTGGGGGTGTTTGGGACTCGTTTCGATCTGGTGCCGCGTTTTCGTTCGCACGGGGTTAAAGCACCCGACGAGCCCGTTTTGGTGGAAAGTTTAACACCGGCTCGGAAGTTCACGAAACATATCCCGAAGTGAGTTAGGGCGCATATGAGGTCCATTTGGGGTGTTTGGGATGCGTGTCGATCCGGTGAGCCCGTTTTGGTGGAAAGTTTAACACTGGATCGGAAGTTCCCAAAACTCATGCCGAAGTGAGTTTGGGCGCATATGAGATCCATTGGGGGTGTTTGAGACGCGTTTCGATCCAGTGTCTCGTTTTCCTTCGCACGCGGTTACGAGCACCCGACGAGCCCATTTTGGTGGAAAGTTTAAAACCGGCTCGGAAGTTCACGAAACGCGTGCCGGAGTGAGCTTGGGCGTATATGAGGTCCATTGGGGTGTTTGGGACGCGTTTCGATCCGGTGCCGCATTTTCGTTCGCACAGGGTTCAGAGCACCCGACGAGCCCGTTCTGGTGAAAAATTTAACACCGGCTCGGAATTTCACGAAATGCATATCAGAGAGAGTTAGGGCGCACACGAGGTCCGCTGGGGGTGTTTGGGATACGTTTCGATCCGGTGCCGCGTTTTCGTTCGCACGGCGGTCAGATCACCCGACGAGCCCGTTTTGGTGGAAAGTTTCACACCGACTCGGAATTTCACGAAACGCATGCCGGAGTGAGTTAGGGCGTAGATGAGGTCCATTGGGGTGTTTGGGGCGCGTTTCAATCCGGTGCCGCGCTTTCGTTCGCACAGGGTTCAGAGCACCCGACGTGCCGTTTTGGTGGAAAGTTTAACACCAGCTCGGAAGTTCACGAAACGCATGCCGGAGTGAGTTAGGGCGTAGATGAGGTCCATTGGGGTGTTTGGGACGCGTTTTGATCCGGTGCCGCGCTTTTGTTCGCACAGGGTTCAGAGCACCCGACGAGCCTGTTTTGGTGAAATGTTTAACACTGGCTCGGAAGTTCACGAAATGCATGCTGGAGTGAGTTACGGCGCACACGAGGTCCACTGGGGTGTTTGGGACACGTTTCGATCCGATGCCGCGTTTTCGTTCGCACGGCGTTCAGAGCACCCGACGAGCCCGTTTTGGTGGAAAGTTTAACACCGGCTCGGAAGTTCACGAAACGCATGTCGGAGTGAGTTAGGGCGTATATAAGGTCCATTGGGGTGTTTGGGACGTGTTTCGATCCGGTGCCTCGTTTTCGTTCGCACAGGGTTCAGAGCCCCCGACGAGCCCGTTTTGGTGAAAATTTTAACACCAGCTCGGAATTACACGAAACGCATGCTGGAGTGAGTTAGGGTGCACACGAGGTCCACTGAGGGTGTTTGGGACACATTTCGATTCGGTGCCGCGTTTTCGTTCGCATGGCGTTCAGAGCACCCGACGAGCCCGTTTTGGTGGAAAGTTTAACACCGACTCGGAAGTTCACGAAACGCTTGCCGGAGTGAGTTAGGGCGCATATGAGCTCGATTGGGGGTGTTTGGGACGTGTTTCGATTCGGTGCCGCGTTTTCGTTCGCACGGCGTTCAGAGCAGCCGACGAGCCTGTTTTGGTGAAAAGTTTAACACCTGCTCGAAAGTTCACGAAACGCATACCGGTGTAAGTCAGGGCGCATATGAGGTCTATCGGGGGTGTTTGGGACGCGTTTCGATCCGGTGCCGCGCTTTCGTTCGCACAGGGTTCAGAGCACCCGACGAGCCTGTTTTGGTGAAAAGTTTAACACCGGCTCGGAAGTTCACGAAACGCATGCTGGAGTGAGTTAGGGCGCACACGAGGTCCACTGGGGGTGTTTAGGACACGTTTGATCCAGTGCCGCGTTTTCGTTCGCACGGCGTTCAGAGCACCCGACGAGCCCGTTTTGGTGGAAAGTTTAACACCGGCTCGGAAGTTCATGAAACGCATGCCGGAGTGAGTTAGGGCGCATATGAGGTCCATTGGGGTGTTTGGGACGCGTGTCGATCCGATGAGCCCGTTTTGGTGGAAAGTTTAACACCGGCTCGGAAGTTCCCAAAACGCATGCCGGAGTGAGTTAGGGCGCATATGAGGTCCATTGGGGGTGTTTCGGACGCGTTTCGATCCGGTGCCGCGTTATCGTTCGCACAGGGTTCAGAGCACCCGACGGCCCATTTTGGTGTAAAGTTTAACAACGGCTCGGAAGTTCACGAAACGCATGCCGAAGTGTGTTAGGGCGCATATGAGGTCAATTGGAGGTGTTTAGGACGCGTTTCGATCCAGTGCCGCGTTTTCGTTCGGACGAGTTCAGAGCACCCGATGAGCCCGTTTTAGTGGAAAGTTTAACACCGGCTTGGAAGTTGACGAAACACATGCCGGAGTGAGTTAGGGCGCATATGAGGTCCATTGGGGGTGCTTGGGACGCGTTTCGATCCGGTGCCGCGTTTTCGTTCACACAGCGTTAAGAGCAGCCGACGAGCCCGTTTTGGTGGATTGATTAACATTGGCTCGGAAGTTCACGAAACGCATGCCGGAGTGAGTTAGGGCGCATATGAGGTCAATTGGGGGTGTTTGGGACGATTTTCGATCTGGTGCCGCGTTTTCGTTCGCACAGTGATGAGGACATCACTCCTTCGGATGCAACCGCTGATCCTCCAACCGTTATGCAAGGTCCAATGACCTGAGCTCGCATGCGACAATTAAATCTAGAGGTGAGCTCGTTCTTAAGCGATCCTTTTTATAGTTTTGAGAATAGATTGCTACCTAATGATGTTATCTTGCTTAGGAACATTGGAGAGGGTCATAAGTACATGGAGAGGTGTGTGGAGGCGGAGAAGACCAGCAAGGACATCCAAGTCAAGCCGGAGGCCCAGTCCAACTCGAGTTCGCGTCTACCTCGGCCTTCAGGACCAGCCTGCAATAAAACGGACGCCCAGGACGCATACGGACTCCGTTTTGGACGTTCCACATATGTATGGAAAGCTAAGAAGGAGACCTTTCCAATGGCTCTAGTCCCATATCAAAATTCCTTCTGAGTCAACAGGAATCATCGAAATAAGTGGACATTTAAAATCTGTCAGGGTGCTGCGCCACCGTATTTTGGGCCGTTCGACTTTATATCGTGTTGGAGCCCATTAGGGCGCGTCCAGGGGTTTTGCACGCCCCTCACTCCTTTATATACAGCCGCCACCCCCACCATTAGGGTTGGGTTTTGCTTAGATTAATTCTATCTTGAACAGTTTCGTCGTTCATCGGTTTGTGAGACCCCAATTTTCGAGTGCTAAATCAATACATCTGCAATTGCGTTGTGTTCTTTCTTGTTCTTGCTTGTGTTCTTCGATTCGCAGGCGAGGATTAGCCTTCTTGGCGAGGTCAACCGGCGCGCGCACGTTGATAACCTGAGGAGACGTGGTGCTGCGATTGCGGGGTTCGGGACGTGTTGTTCGGAAGCCGGATCGATTTGTGTCGCGCCTCCACCAAATCGAACTTTTCCAGAACCTGTTGGAAGGTCGGGACCGCGTCCCCATCACACGGCATTCATAGCTCCCGACGAGCCCGTTTTGGTGAAAAGTTTAACACCGGCTCGGAAGTTGACGAAACACATGCCGGAGTGAGTTAGGGCGCATATGAGGTCTATTAGGGGTGTTTGGGATGCGTTTCGATCTGGTGCCGCGTTTTCTTTCGCATGAGTTAAGAGCACCCGACGAGCCCGTTTTGGTGGAAAGTTTAACGCCGGCTTGGAAGTTTACGGAACGCATGCCGGAGTGAGTTAGGGCGCATATGAGGTCCATTAGGGGTGTTTGGGACGCGTTTCGATCTGGTGTTTCGTTTTCGTTCGCACGGGGTTTAGAGCACCCGACGAGCCCGTTTTGGTGGAAAGTTTAACACCGGCTCGGAAGTTAACGAAACGAATGCCGGAGTGGGTTAGGGCGTATATGAGATCCATTGGGAGTGTTTGGGACGCGTTTCGATCCGGTGTCGCGTTTTCGTTCGCACGGGGTTCAGAGCACCCGACAAGCCCAAATAATCTCCCTGGCTTGGTTTCGATGACGAGGACATCACATTTTTAGATACAAACAAGACTTCTCAACCTGAAGCTGTACAAGAGCCAATTACATGGGCACATGCACAACAACTAAAATATCAGGTGAACTCTTTTTAGGAATGCATAACTGTGTAATGGAAAATAGACCGCTACCTGATGTATGTAATGTTCTTTTACTCAGGAACTTAGGAGTTGATCAAACGTAAAAGTACAAAATGAAGAGAAGCATGTGCAAACACGATACAAAAGTCACCTAATCATTTTGGTGTCAACTCAAGGAACAGTTTTAGTGGGGACACATTTTGGAATTCAATTCGGCCTCCGAAAATAGCACCAAATTCAAACATGCATAAATTTGCATATGAACTCCATTTGAGGTGTGCGAGTACAGAATAGAAAGCATAACTCGTCCACTTTCAAATGGATCTGGCCCCACCTTCAAATGCCATATGTGCGCACTACAAATTACTAAAACAATTTGACATTGATTCAGCCTAACAGGACCAACTTCAAACGCTTATAGAATTCGTATCAAGAGTCCGTTTGAAAATTTGTGAGTACAACATGAAAAGCTTATCTTACCCTCTTTCCAATGGATCTAACCCTATCCCAAAATTCTTTTTGTATACTCGGAATCCCCAAAAGAATCTTTTAGTTTTAGAAATATAGATTGAATCAGATATGATTTGACCTCCTAGCCATGGATCCACCAATTTTGGCCTCCCCTAGCTATGCTGCCACCGAATTTGGTCATCGTTGCTTGCACCATCGTTGCCCCAACCTCACTTAATCTAATATTCAGTTAATCCTCATGCCATGCCATTCATCGCTGCAGTCCATCGTTCTCCTTTAATCCCACGACCGATGGTGCTATCGCCGTCTCACTGCCACCTAGCACTAGGCCACCGCCTCCCCCTTCTCTTTATATCTTGGGGTCCCGGTAAACGGTAACCCCGTTGTTGTTGTTGCTGTCACCGGTCAAGCACAAGTGAGGGTATGGTCCTGAGAAAGAAGAGTGGATTCGTTCCAACAGCTCTCGTTCCACATACACATCCGTTGCAACGGATACGCGTACGGTAGCGTTTTCAATGGCAATGTAACGAAGCCCCTATCCCATTTTTTGGGCCTGTTTGCTGATGGCTGCGGTTGATGGTTTTTGGCTGCGGCTGATGGCTTTTTGGCTGTTTGCGACAGAGATTGCGGAAAGAGAGATCTCGCTTACGATTTTTGATGGTACAGATATTAGTTTTTTAATGTGTACTACAATTAACTTGTAGACCCTATCTTAAAAAAATACTCCGTTTAAAAGTTAGTTACTATAGTAAAAGTCAAAAGTGGTTTTTAGAAGCCACAAAGAACAGGACGTTTGTATGGTTAGGAGGTGGTAGATTTGCGAGAAAATTGATATTTTACCATCCTATTCGGTGGGTTTCGACAAAATGCCAGTCTCTAGAATGACCACTATAAAATGCCACTCTTAACATTGATACTTTGATTATTTGCCATTTTGAAGGGTTTTTATGATTCTTAATTATTTTTTAACTATTTTCAGATTATTTGCTATGGGAAAAGACACATTTACCCTTAGGCCATTTGCTTGTTCTCCAGCCCGACGCCCCTCCCCGGCGACGGCGCCGATGATGGCCTTATTTATTCTATTTGCTTAGCCTATTCTTGTTTCATCCGGATGCAAGCTCCTGCTGTAGGATTGTTTGATTTCGTGCAATATTGATTTGTTTTGTGTCACAGATTCTTGTGGTAGTAGGTTTGAGCAAAACGTTTGCTTAACTTATCTGGCTGGATTTATATGTTAACTAGGTTCTGGCGTGGTTTTCCTGTTACTTGTGCTGGTTGTGTCATAGGCACAAAATTTTCTGTTAAGATTTATATATGTTGTGTCATAGTCGCAATATTGATTTGTTTTGTGTCACAGATTCTTGTGGTAGTAGGTTTGAGCCAATGACTTCCCAAAGTCATCAAACATATTAACTGCAAAGATGTGAGACTTGTCGAGTTTGTACCCATTTGTTTTTTCCCTTGGTCTCTCTTGTGTGCAAATGCAAATATCTCGCTTGGGTTGAGGGGAGATCTCGGTTGAGGGCTGGAGAACAAGTAAATGGCCCAAAGGGCAAATGTGTCTTTTCCCATGATAAATAATCTGAAAATAGTTAAAAAATAATTAAGAATCCTAAAAACCTCTCAAAATGGTAAATAATCAAAGTGTCAATGTTAAGAGTGGCATTTTATAGTGGTCATTCTAGAGAGTGATATTTTATCGAAACCCACCGAATAGAATGGTAAAGTATCAATTTTCTCTAGATTGGCCGTGTGGATTCGGGGCAGACACAAGATATGGCGGTGGCACGAATTTAAAATCCTATCTAACGGCTGGAAAACCACAATTTACTGCACCCAATTATTACAGCACAGCTGGCTCCTGTAAAGAAATACTCATCCGGAAAAAGGAAAGAAATCAACTCCTATCCATGAGCTTATCCCTCTCCAAACCCCCCACCCCCGCCTCCTCCCTCTCCGGTCGTCGCGGCTCCTGGGGCTCCTCCCTCTCCATCATCGCCACCATACCGCACAACCCCCAAGAATGGCTTCTTGTCCTCTGTTCCTCCTGGTCCCACGACCCCCTCCTCCCCTCGTCGCGCACCGCCGTCCGCCCCTCGCTGGCCGCGCCCACCTCCCAACCAGCAGCCGCCCCCGACTCCGCCACCGGAAGGGCTGCCGCTGCGCCGCCTCCTCCTCGTCGTCTTCGTCCTCCTCCGGCCCTCGCGAGCGCCCGCCCAGGCCTCGGCATCAGAAGCAGCGGACGCAGCGCCCCGGCCGCGGCGGCGCCGTGGACCCCGTGGGCTTCCTCGCCAAGATCGGCGTCTCCGACCGCGCCTTCGCCCAGTTCCTCCGTGACCGGTACGTTCGCCGACCGTCTGGTTTGGTTGGGGAATGGGCATCCGAATTGTTTTCCTACAAACTCCCCGTCCGTCCTGTCCACCCTGTACTGAATTTGTTGGAATTGATCCCTTGATGGGGTTTTAGTACGTATTTCCAACCAATTCCCGCATTAGGCCATCATCAGCTATCTACAATCTTTGCCATGTAAGGTTTTTGATGATGTGGAAGAGAGATAATGAGGAGTCAAGAAGAAGCTGTCTAACGGACAGTCTACAAATCCCTTATAGATAGAACACAAGATCATTGCATGAGTTGTTTTCTATAACTAATATTTTTTATGCAAGAATTAAAGGATTGTGCAGTCTTATAAAGATAACTTAAGAGACGACCCATTGTAGGAGCTATCTATAGGTGACATGGAGGGGGTGCTATAGACAACAGTTGTTTATATTGTTATACATGCCCTTATCGAAACATGGGAGGTGGGAATTGGTTGAGATTTTTGACGAAAATGATATGCAAATATATGGTTTTCTAGGTTTTAATTGCTGACTAGCAGGGTAGGGATTGATTCGCGAGTTTTGGTTATCCATCAGGGAAAAAAACGGAAGCACTTGTTTGCTTATTGGATTTATGTTGTTAGGCACAAGGCTTTGAAGGACCGCAGATGGGAGCTGTACTCTCGGTTTATTGATCTGAAAGAGGCATCCTCTGGGTAAGTCTGCTCTTTCGATCTTCTTGTTTTGCTCGCATTCTTTTGTGGGGTGATGCGGCCAGTGGCCTGTTTGTGTTGGGTGATGCGGCCAGTGGTCTGTTTGTGTTTTTCTGGTAGGTTTGAGTTAATGGGCATGCATCGACATCGGCAGCACCGTGTGGATTTCATGGAATGGGCACCAGGTACTGCTCTTTTTTGGGACTATGTTTGTGTTGGTAGGTTCTATTATATGGCAGACATGATAACCTTGAATCTTTGTTCGTGGGTTTGGAAGATGGTAAAGTTCAACGGTAGGTTTAGCTATGTTTGCAGCAGATGATGTGACAATTGTAATCCTATTTACAAGTCATATCCCATGGCATGTTTTACCCTGTCACTCTTCTGCACAAAATGAGAATAGCTTTTTGTGGTTATGTTTCCAGCAGTTGGAGCAGCTCAACCTGCTTCAACGCACAAGGGCCCTCATTTATTCCATTTGTATTTGGATTGTCTACAATTCTACATCTCAACTTGCATTCATTATAAAATAAATGAAATGTCTGTTTTTTCTTTTAATGAGCAAACTGGAGCTCAACCTGCTTCAACGCACAAGGGCCCTCATTTATTCCATGTGTATTTGGATTGTCTACAATTCTACATCTCAACATGCATTCATTATAAAATAAATGAAATGTCTGTTTTTTCTTTTAACGAGCAAACTGGAGCTCTGCTATTTCATTTACGAAGAGTAGAAAGTGTACAAATTGGTTCATCCATCCTAAGCAGCAGTTGGGCAAAGATAAGACAAGACCTAAAGAGCTATGGAATATCTTGACAATTCAATCTTTCTAGTTTATCTGTTTCTTCTAGACAGCTTGAAATAGTCATTTAAGTGATAACTCATTTAGTTTGTACCTATAGTTTTGGGCTGTTGTAATTGTGTTATTTCCCAAATTTAGGTTTCCTTTTGTATGTACATTAATAATATTTTAGTACGCACCTTGTTTAGTTGTTTTATTGTCAGACTAACCATGTTATGTCAGCCACATTGAACTTGTCGTGACTATTGAGATGCTCCTGTGTGATTTATAATTGATATACTTCTGGGCATTGCTGCATCCTCTTTGATACAAGTTTTTTTGTGTTTTAACATTAAACTTAACATCTGTTACATTTATTTATTGAAAGGAGGATTGTCATGTAGGTGCTCGGTATTGTTCCCTGGTTGGTGATTTTAATCAGTGGTCAGCAACTGAAAACTGTGCACGAGAAGGTCATTTGGGACATGATGATTTCGGATATTGGTTTGTCATACTTGAAGATAAGCTCAGAGAAGGGCAAGAACCAGATGAGTATTTTTTCCAAGAGTACAATTATGTGGATGATTATGATAAAGGTGACAATGGTGTTGATGTTGATGATTTAATCCGTAGAATGAATGAAGAATATTGGGAACCTGGAGAAGTTTGGTCACGCAGGTCTCGGTTAGAGATGGTTGCCAAGCTATATGAGCAGATGTTTGGCCCAAATGGTGCGCAAACAGAGGAGGAGTTAAGTGAAATACCTGACGCCGAAACAAGATATAATGAGTGGAAAGCCTTGCAGAAGGATGACTCGGCAAGTTCGTCGCCTTCCTACGATATCATTGATAGCGGGCAGGAGTTTGATATTTTCAATGTCGTAACTGATAGAGCATCATTTGAAAAGTTTCAAGCAAAGTCAACTCCGCTTGCTTACTGGGTTGAAATGAGGAAAGGACGAAAATCATGGACGGAGAAATATGTTCCGACGATTTCTCATAAGGATAAGTACAGGGTTTATTTTAATACTCCTGATGGTGCTTTAGAACGTGTTCCTGCTTGGGCTACATATGTTCTTCCAGGTTCACCCAACTTATCTCTGTAATGATGTGCTTCCATTATTACTAATATTCTATTTTATCTTTCATAGAACACTGTGATGTTGTTGAGGAAAACTCATAATTTAATTAGGGTGGCTGTCCCTCTTTTTTTGGGTGGGGGGCGGGGGACTGGCAGAGGCTGAGCTCCTTAGTGGATATGAAGAATTTCATTGAAGATTACTATCGTGGGACTTCCAAAAGTGTATTGTGACATACTGACATTACTGTGAAGTTGGAATCTTCGCTGTTTCTCTTGCAAAAATAAATTCTTTTAACGTGTAATGTTGATGAGTTCACTCTAGCTAGCTGTTGTACTTATGTATGCATTAATGCTTGTTTCGCAAGAACAGTAAGAACAGTATTAGATTGTCTTGTTAATATCATCTTACTTGTCTAGCTCACTGCTCTGTTTCTTTATGCTTAATTTATTAACGCCAATTAAATGTTGATTCAAATATTCTAATTTTTTTGTAGATGCTGAAGGGAAGCAGTCCTATGCAGTACATTGGGAACCTCCTCCGGAAGAAATTTACAAATGGAGATTTGGACGACCGAAAGTCAAAGGTTCACTTAGGATATACGAATGTCATGTTGGAATAAGTGGATCCGAGCAAAAAGTATCATCATTTCAGGAGTTCACATCCAATGTATTTCCTAACCCTTGTTTTTTGGTGTTTTCGTGGTAACTTCGCTTCTCTAACCTTTTCTTTTATTAGGTCCTACCTCATATAAAAGATGCTGGATATAATGCTGTTCAATTAATTGGAGTTGTGGAGCATAAGGATTACTCCTCCGTTGGCTATAAGGTGCGACTTTGCTGATATAAATAATGTATTATATTAATATGCAAGATTTCTTTGGAATCCTGTAGCATTTTTTTTGAGTTAAACTGCCTGTAAGGATTCCGTGCTGAATAAAAACCCATAACGAATGCTATCCAATCTCCGTCCCTCCAACCCGTTAAGTGTGTGAGTATGTAGGTTCACATATACATGGCCATGGTTGGGTAAACCATCCTTTTCCACGCTGCCAGGTAAACCTTTTCATGCGCTGGGTAAAATTTTCTCTCCGACAGCCAGGTAACCTTTTCCCTGCTGCTGGGTGTTTTTACTGCTTTGGTTAAACCATCACAAAATGCAAGTTGATAGCGGTCCCTAGCAGGAATGACTACCCATGCACAGATGGAGATTATATCTGATGAACCTTTACAATTATTGCTCTCTATTCTGATTGCTGATAAATTGAAATTAAGGAGATGTACATGCCATCTTGGTGTTAATTCAAATATTGATTCTGCAGTGGGCAACGTACCCACAGTTGACACTCAACCACACCCAGCATGGCGATGCACTTTTTAGTCCAACCACATCAAAGAGCCTAGGGATACATCTCCCTTACATGAGATTGGTGAATCCTATCTTGATCACTTATTCCTCCATATGGTTCAGGTTCATAGCGTGCCCAAACACTAACTTTATGACTACCTGGTTAAGACTTAAGAGAAACACTGTGTTGCATCATCCATTGAAGAGACCTCAGGTCTAAGGATCAATCATACACATTTGTTTGAGACAAATTGAAGACACTTATATAACAATCCCGGCAGTGTCTCGAAGTCAGTCCAACAACATGTGTCCATGTCATTGACTTGATATCTTATATCCATGATCCATCCAACATCGTCAGCAATTAATGCCCTTGCTGGTTGGAAAATCATTACTGTACCACTTAAATATAAAACGACCAATGATAGTATAGAACATCCGTCATCAAGTAAATGAAAAGTCTAACAAGGGAGTTGCATACTTGCTGACCAATAAGGTTATAGTTGAGTCATGGGACAGACTTACATATTATCCAATAGACCAAGAGTTTATAAACACAACTAGATACAATCATCACCATGACTGCCTCTAAGACATATCACTAATAGATTCTTGCCATATCTTGTTGCCGTTGGACTTCTTCTGTCTGTAGTCCAAACTCCAGAGTTCATTTGTCTACCTAGGGACGGCTCACAAAGGCACAGATCAGAGCCCAACACAGCTTCTACATCTCCAAACTTTATGTTGTTGATTCACCATAAGTTTAAGGGTGGGTGTTAGATATATATTATATAGCTATGTATTTATCCTGTTGTGTGAGGTGTTTCATGTATATATACCATACCTGTACATGTATATATATCGGCCCATTGGCCTCATGATGAATAAAAGCGCTATTCATAACACAACTTTCTTATCGTTTTCAACTGGCAATTTGTATTATATTCCTTATATGTCTTATCTTTATATAACATATTCCTCTTGTATTCCCTATATTATTGCCTATTGGGCCTCTTCAATACACATACAATATTCATAACATGGTATCAGAGCTAGAGTTTCGTTATACCTAGGTTTCGCCACCGCTCGCTCGCATTTGCCACCGGAGGATCGATCTCCATTTCGGGCGGCCGCCGTTCAGACTCTGCTTTCTCATCTCGGCGCGCCACCTCGTGCGCATCACCTCGCTCCCGGACTCTTCGGGCTGCCGCCGCCGTCCTCGGGTAGCCGACCTCATCCGCGGATCTGATCCGCTACTGTTGCTGATGGAAGCCGCCGTCGCCGAGGTCGGATCCGGGCCTCTCTACACTAGATCCGGTGAGGGCTCCTCGTCAGCCACCTCCACACCGGATCCGTCTGGCCATCACGCTCGTCTCCAACCCGACATCGTCTGTAGCACACGCCATCGCCCACGTCCGTCCGGGCCACGCCACTGCCGACCATGCCAAGAGCTGCCGTCGCCGCCCTCTTCTTGGACTGCTACCGCCGTCGCACCAGCCTATCCTGGGCCACGCCGCCGCCACTCCTCTTGGCCAGCTCCAATCGTCGTCGCTTGGGATCCAGGCCGGATCCGGCCGACCTCCCCACCCTCTCCCGGCCGCCCCGCGTTGGGCCGCCGCGCCTCCTAGCTCCTGTGTGCCTCTACCGCTCTCCTCTGGATCCAGCTGGATCCATTCGACCCCACAACAGCTGAGAAAAAAGAGAGGAGGGAGTGTGTTTCGGGAGGAATAAAGGGAGAGATGGATGAGCAGCAAAAGGGAGATGGAGTGTGGTTGGCTGCTGTCAGTGGTCGGATGCGAGAACTTCAAGATAAACACCGCATGAGGTCTTTGGAGAATACTACTGCTGCTAGGAGTCGTTGTCTTTGAGTTATTTTATTCTTTTTAATCTTTCGTTGTGTCCATCCAAGTACATAATCTTTATTTTTCAGTTCGTCTAAACCATGCGAATCCACAAATTTCTGTGTTAGTTTTTTGCTTTGCTAGCCTCAGTCCATCCTTTAGGATTTTGTGTAGTCTTTTGCATGGTTGCAACCGCCGCTCTTTTCTTTGAGCCGTGTGTAGGTTGTAAAAGTCGTTATAATGCCATTGCTTCTCTTTGAGCTGCCACCCCGAGTTTTTAAGGCCGCCGCGCTTTTTCTGCAATGCGCTTCTTGTGCATTGCGCCGTCGTTGTCTCAGGTTTCGATTTGCTTTATGGGCTACCATCATAATTTATGGGCTATAGCACGACCTCGGATGGAGATCTTCTATTTTCAACACAATTTTCAAGAGCCGCATGCTACGACAATGTTTACAAGACTTAGATTTTAGATTTTTTTCTATTTTAATATCAACTTTTTCAAATGCAATGCTATTGTATACGCCTTGTATTTGTGGGAGGAGTTAAGGATATAGAGTTTGTATTCTATTCCTTATGTGCCTTATCTCTATATGGCATATTTCTCTTATACTCTCTATATATATTGCCTATTAGTCCTCTTCAATACACACACAATATTCATAACAGCCCCTCTCATGGATTTTAACATTAGTTGATTGTCATTTAAACTTAAGCTTAGAACACTTGAACCTCCAAAGTGTATTTTCATCTTGGTTTGCTTGATCTTGAAAGGATACTAGATTATTTGATATTGTCTCACCTTGATTCATATTGCAAGTCTGCACATATGGAATTGTTCATATTCAAATATTAAGCTGAGGTGGTACATAAGGTCAGATAATAATTCTCAACATTGTAAAACTTAAGAAATTACCATACATGGCATCTCATGATGTTTTGTGTGTTTAGTTAGCTTCCCTCAGAGTTTGAGAATATAAAATAATGAATCCTTCATTCTTGTCGGAGTAATTTATATTGTTAAAATAATTACAAATGTTGGATTTTGTCATTTGTAGAATTATCATCTGATGCTATAATCTAAATGATTATTCCGTTGTGTTATAAACAATATAACAATTACTCCATTGTGTCATAAAATTGTAGTCCCTCCGTTTCACATTATTTGTCCATAGCTCACCGTGTGCACAAACCAATGGAGCACGAAATGAAAAAGTTAATGAGAAATGACCATACATACCCTTATTAAATGATATACTACAACAACATAACCTCTCTAAAGTATTTTAGTACATGTAAGCATGGATCAAGAAGGCGGTATTAGGCGGCCGCCTAGGCGGGCCTAGGCGCTGGGCGGAGCCCCGCCGCCGCGCCTTAGCCAAAATCGGTGAGCTAGGCGGCGAGCCCGCCTAAGCGGCCGTCGGCGGTCAAAGGCGGCCATCGGCAGGGTCAAAGGCGGGGGTCTAGGGAGAGAGAGAGGCACCTAGAGATCAGCTCACTGCCTCCGCCGTCGCCGCAGCCGGATCCGCCGTCGCCGCAGCCGGATCCGTCGTCGCCGCAACCGGATCTGCTGCCTCCGCCACCGCCGCCGCCGCCGGATCCGCTGCCTCCACCGTCGTCGCAGCTGGATCCGCCGTCGATGCCGCCGGATCCACTGGAGCAACACCATCGGCAGGAGCAAAGCGCGGTGGGAGCGGAGGGAGGCGAGGCGAGATTTGCGAGGCGGCGGCTAGGGAGGAGGATGGAGGTGGAGGAGATCTGCGGGGGAGGCGGCGGATGCGGAAGGAGGCACGCGGTGGAGGAGATCAGCGGGGGAGGCGGCAGACGCGGAAGGAGGCGCGCGGTGTGGGGATAGGAGGCGGCAGCGCATTAGGTTGAGGGGGGGATTGTATAGTGGGGGGAGAGAGGAAGAATCTGGGCCATCCGATTTTAATCCAACGGTTCAGAAAAAATTGACTGAAACCTATCAATTTTTAGTTGAATGTTGTACGATCGCCAGTAGGACATCATGGTAAAGTCGGCCGCCTAGGCCCCGCCTAGGCGGCCTAGGCGCTAGGCCCCTGCTTGCCGCCCGCCTAGCGCCTAGTGCCTACTTGAACATTGCATTTAAGTATGGGTAGAAAGTGGAAACATTACAATAATTACACTCTTTGAGTTTTTGATTCCCTCAATGGACAAACATTTTGAGACAGAGACTCCTGAGGCCATGGACAAATATTGTGAAACGGAGGGAGTACTCCTTGTTAAGGATATAAAGTTTGTATTCTATTCCATATATGCCTTATCTCTATATAGCATATCTTCTTGTACTCTCCTATATATATGGCTCCTTGGGTCTCATATCAATATACACACAATATTTATAACACTCCTTAGTTTTTTTGGAAGGTTCTATTTCTTTGTAGTTGTCTGAAAACAAGTGCATTTACTTGCAGGTCACCAATTATTTCGCAGTCAGTAGCAGATTTGGCACCCCAGATGACTTTAAGAAATTAGTGGATGAGGCACATGGTATGCTTCTCAAGCTCATTATTTTTCAACAACACTGGAGATTCACACAACAGTATTAAACAAATCTTGTACATTTATATGGTGGTCTAGGAGGGAGGGTGTGATCTATTCACTTCTCACGATAATTATTTTGAGGGAGGGATCTATTCACTTAATCACTTCTCAAGACCATTATTTTTCAACAGCACCAGAAATCCATACATTAATCTTAAAAAATCGTGTACATTTATATGGTGGTCTAGGAGGGAAGGAGGGGGGAAGGGACCATTCAAACATTTTTTTCTTGCTTTTAACATAAGTTGCTGTTTACAGTTCGTAGTTGAAATCGTGTACTGCTTGTGTGTGATTGGCTGATTGGGCATCTTCTTGGTGCTTTTCATGCATTATGTTTCGTTGTGCAAGTAGTTTTGAAACATCAAGTGGCATATTTGTAGCAACTGTTCACATATTTTTACAATGCAATAATTGAAAAGAGTGAAACCCTGATTAACATTAACATCTTTTCTTTTTTCTCATCCCTGGTTTGCTCAGGCCTTGGATTAGTGGTGATTCTTGATATTGCCCACTCCTATGCATCGGCAGATGAACTGGTTGGCTTATCCCTTTTTGATGGCTCCAATGATTGTTACTTCCACAGCGGTAGTATAACATAAACTTTCGTTTTTCTTTTTCTGAAACTTTGTCAAATTATGTAGTGTTCTTGAGCCATCATGGGAATAATAGATTTGGAAGACATTAATGTGCTATTTTAATTAGTAAAATGGGAAGTTTAAATGCACCATGTTTGCACATGTGCGACGCTCACTAATACAGTTTGACTTGATGGACTCAACAAGGGCATGATCCTTGTCAACACGAGCCAAAAATTTGAGTTTAGTATGGAACATCTATAGGTGTGTAACGGGTTAAACTGCTTAATATGGTGGAAGCATGTTGTTCTTGTGAACTGAGCAGAACCCAATAAACATTTGGTCCAACATCACGAGTAAAGTAATATCACAGTCAACAGCTAAGCTTAAAGCATGCAGACCTAGGTAAGCCAATCCAACCACATTGGTTAGTGCAATTTCCTTTAAACTCAATAGTTTATATTGTAAACTTTACAAAATTTTAATGATTGTCAGTAGCTATTTGACCTGATTTGTGCCCGGTAAGACAACTGTTATGGCTTACTGAATGGATGGTAGAAGTGACATATTAATACTGTTGAATTACATCTATGGGCAGTTATACCAACTTGCCTATCCTTAATGTTGATTGCTGAATATGATTTGACAATATATATTATTTAAATTTTGTACATGCTATAGTGTCTTATTAGTAAATATTCTTTGATGTGCACCTTGAATTTTTTTCTCATATTGTATTTCATCCATATGCCTGTCTGAGGTTCTTGTATGCTTCTTTGCAACTACAATATCCTGATTGCAATGGATCCTTGGCAGGGAAAAGAGGGCATCACAAATATTGGGGCACCAGAATGTTCAGATATGATGATGTTGATGTTCTGCACTTCTTATTGTCTAATTTAAATTGGTAAAACCATAAAGGCTCTGTTCATACTACATTCTTACTTTGCAAAATAGTACGGCAAATGAATTTGTTTTTCTGTTCTACTATCTACCTAGTTAATTATGGATCTCTTACTCATTTTACTAGGTGGGTCACTGAATACCAGATTGATGGATTCCAGTTTCACTCATTGTCTTCTATGTTATACACTCATAATGGTTTTTCTACTTTTACGGGTGCCATGGAAGAGTAAGTGCTATCTACTTTTCATTGTTA
Organism: Melocanna baccifera; assembly: GCA_036346265.1. Lineage (NCBI taxonomy): Eukaryota > Viridiplantae > Streptophyta > Magnoliopsida > Poales > Poaceae > Melocanna > Melocanna baccifera. The sequence goes on along the minus strand of CM070692.1, from coordinate 14,542,914 downwards.
AGATTATCTGACTGTCTTATATTGGATTTTACTGAGCTGTTCTCTATTGTATGGAAGTGGGACAAGTTTGTCTATCCAGCTAACGTGAACTTGGCACCAGGTGTATCTGTACTCTGTACTAGCATGTGGTGTGGGTAGCAGTACCACAGCCAACTAAAAATGAAAATTTCCCTCACCCCCACTCCCCTCTCTCCTTTTCTATTCATTTTCTGTCATCAACCATGTGGGATAAGACAATGTTGTCAGGATAATTATCTGGATCGTAGGATCCTACAATCATGTGGGACCATCTTGAACCTGCAGGAAATCAGGAATTTGAGGAACCCAAGGTTATTAAGTCGACAAGTCGACACTACTCTCCTCAGGACCGACTAGTCGACTAGTCGACTAGTCGGCCGACTAGTCGACTAGTCGGCCGACTAGTCGACTAGTCGGCCGACTAGTTGACAAGTACTGTTTATACTGTTTATATGAATATGTATATATAGAGAAAAGCTTTATTACAATTTCAGCAATTAAGAGGGTTAAATTGCAAAAATACCAGCCCTTTACTTGCCCCCACTGCTTTTTCCGTCGCCGACGCCTTGCCATTGCTCCGTCGCTCGACGCCCACGCCTTTTTCTACTCGACTCATGCCGAGCTCACACTCCGCCTCTCTCCACTCCACGCCTCCTCCTCAGTGCCTCCCTCGCGCGCTACTCCTCCTCGCGCCCCTACTACCCCCGCCCGTCGGGAGGAGGAGGCTCAAGCGGAGGAGAGCAGCGGAGGAGAAGCGGAGGAGGAGGAGGAGGCTCAAGGAGGAGGCGGAGCGGAGGAGAGAGAGGAGGAGGAGGAGGCGGAGGAGGCGGGCGGAGGAGGCGAGGCGAGGCGGGGGGAGGAGGCGGGCGAGAGTACTGGATCGCGGCGGCCGAGGCGTAAGACGGATCTGGATCTGGCGGGTGGCGGCGGCGGCGGCATCGCGCTCGAGCCCCAAGTCGCCCGACTTGCCGCGCCGTCGACTAGTCGGCGGGCAAGTCGACGACTAGTCGACGAGCGCCGACTTGCCACCGCAAGTCGAGTCGCCGGCGCAAGTCGATCCTGGCTCACCGACTTGTCGACTAGTCGACGACTTGATAACCATGGAGGAACCACCATGCCTCATTATGGGGGGTGCCTTTCATATATATATAGCCATGTACAGGATAAGTAGATAAGTATTCTAATACCCGCCCGCAGTCGTAGCGGTAGGATTACGGACGCCTGCATCGTCGGAAGTCGATAAACAAGCATGCGGGAGACCCTTGGTCATGATATCCGCGAACCGATGCGCAGAGGAACATGCACGACACGAACTGTCCCTAATGCAACCTTCGCGGAGAAAGTGGATGTCGATCTCGATGGCCGTGCGGCGATGATGAACAGGGTTGGCCGTTATGTAGACAGCACTTACATTGTCGCAGTAGACGACCGTCGCCAAAGGGACCGAGATATGGAGCTCCTGAAGAAGTTGCTCTGACCAACGAGATTCGCCACGACGCGAGCAACGGCCGCGGTATTCGCTTCGCTGGCTGGAGCGGAGGCAAGTGGTCTGGCGTTTGGATGACGAGGACACAGTTGTCAGGAAGGAAGCGGCCGGAGGTGGGCGGCGCGTGTCGGGTAGCGCGCCCGATCGGCATCGGAGTAGGCGATGATCGGTCGGCGGCGCCGACTCGGCGGAGAAGGCGGCGGATAGGAACCCTTGGCGATCGCAAGATACGCTTGATCGCCGCGAGATGCGGCTCGCGAGGATCATGCATGAACAAATAGACTGTTGGATGGCATAGGCGGATCATAGGCGAATCAAAGCGCGTCGGTGAAATCTTGGAGTGCGCGGCGAGGCTCCGGTACTCGGAGGGTCGGCGACGGGGGTGCCGTCGGTGGCCGACAGTTTCGTCCGGGCGTCCACCGGTGTCGCAGTCGGGTGGCACTCGGACATGCCAGCACGCTGGAGGAAGTCGATGGCGTCGCGATCTTTGCGGCGACAGAACAGCCGCCATCAGCATCGCGCGTCCGCGTATATCCCGAGTAAGTGGTGCAGGTCGCCGAGATCCGTCATGGCGAACTCCGAGTGCAGGGGCGCGGTGATGTACTGGAGCAGTGTTGGGGACAAGGCCGTGAGGATGATGTCATCGACGTACAGGAGTAGGTAAGCGACACAATCTCTTTGTAAATAAAGATTGATGCATCGGACTTGGGCGCTTGATGGCCGTCGCGCGGATGTCTGGCGCGGCGGTTCCAAGCAGGGAGCTCGCTTGAGCTCGCACAAGGACCTGCGAGGAGACGAGCGTAGTCGAGCAGCGGGTCAGCGAACCGGACGAGTGCTGGCGATATCTGATTTCCTCGGTGGCCGTGGAGGAAGCGTTCTTCACATCGAGCGGTGAATAGGCGATCACGTGGTAGCGGCGCCGAGAGGCGGTGCGGATCGTTGCGGTTTGACAGCCGGTGAAAGTCTTGTCGTAGTCGGCCGGCACGTTGAGAAGCCGTCGACGACCGCGAGCCTTGTGCTCGGCGATGGCCGCCCGAGTGGAACTTGTGCCTGTATAGCCATTTGCCCGTGACAACGTTAGCACCAGGCGGTCGAGGCACGAGGTGCCAGGTGTCGTTGTCGATGAGAGCCTTGTACTCCTCCGCCATCGCAGCACGCCAATTGGGGTCGGCGAGCGCACTGCAATAGTTCGCCGGGATCAACGAGGCCGTTGTGGCGGTGAGGTTGAGGTGGTCGACGGGACGCAGGCTGCCAATCTGAGATCGTGTCGTGGGGCGCAAAGGCGGTTGCGGCGTCGGGTAGCCTGGCCGCGGGGCGTAGAGAGGTCGAGGCGGCGGTGGTCGCCGCTGGTAGACAACGCCGCGCCGCCGGCCGGCGTGGGCGCCGCGCCACCAGCGGTGGCGGCCGGTGCCGCCGCAGCGAGCAGCGACCAGTGCAGAAGCGCCGGCCCGGCCACTGCGAGCGCCAGAAGCGCCTATCGAGGCGTCGGCGGTGGCCGGCGGGAAGCGAGGGCCGGCGTAAATGGCCGTCAGTCTTGGAGGTCATTGCTCAACCTCGCCAAAGGAGGAGCACTGGTAGCACGCGGTCTCTCAACGCCAAGGGGCGGAGCTTCCGACGTTGGAGAGAGACCCTGCATCAGAAAATCCAGTGAAGACGGCACAGAGGCCGCCGAAGGTGCCGAGGCGAACGGAAACACAGACTCATTGAAGACAACATGACGTGAGACAATGATGCGGCGGCTGGACATGTCCAGACAACGGTACCCCTTGTGAGAGGAGGGGTAACTGAGAAACATGCAGGGAGTCGAGCGAGGGGAGAGTTTGTGAGGTGTCGTGGTAGTAAGGTTTGGATAACAGAGGTAGCCGAACACACGGAGGGAGGAATAATCCGGGAGCTTCTGATGCAGAAGCTGATAGGGGATGCTGTGATGTACGGATGAGGAGGGGCGTCGGTTGAGCACGTATGTGGCGGCGGCTAGGGCTTCAACCCAATAAGGCGAAGGCATGGACGTGTGTATCAGCAGGGTGCGAATAGTGTTGTTGACGGTACGAAGCATGCACTCAGCCTTGCCGTTTTGTGGTGAGGTGTATGGGCATGAGAGACGCAAAGCAATGCCGCGGCTAGTGAGGAAGGAAGTGGTGGCATTGTTGACGAATTCGGTACCGTTGTCGGCCTGAAAGCACTTGGGCAGTACACCGAACTGTGTGTGAGCAAAGATTACAAAATCAGCAATATGGCGATGCACATCTGATTTGTGGTGTAACGGGAACGACCAGCAGAAATGAGAATAATCATCAAGCAGCACAAGATAATATTTATAGCCTGAAGTGCTAAGAACTGGAGATGTCCAGACATCACAGTGAAGTAACTCAAAAGGAGCGATGGTAGCAGAGGTGGAACTGCTAAAAGGGAGCCGCGTGTGCTTGCCAAGCTGGCAGGCATGACACAAGGACCGCGGGCTCTTATTGCAAGATATGACCGACATGTTCTGGAGCGTGGCGAGGACGAAAGGACCGAGGTGACCGAGGCGATGATGCCATAGTGTGGACGTAGAGGCGAGGCTGCAACTGTATTGTGGAGAAGGAATGGTGTAGAGTTCCCCGCTACTATTGCAGCGAAGAATCACGCACCCCGTCCGCTGGTCCTTAATAGAAAAACCCAAAGCGTCAAATTCGATAGAACAATTATTGTCGCGAGTGAATTGGCGAACAGAAAGCAAATTGCGCACTAGGGCGGGAGCAATGAGGACATTGCGGAGGTGAAAGGTAGTGTTAGCTGCCGACAAGATGGATGTGCCACGACAGGAAATCGGCATGGTGCTGCCGTTGCCTACAGTAATGAAAGAGTTGGGAGTGAGGTCCGGCGACATGGGAAGGAGCGACGGCGAGCAGGGTTGGGGTTGGCGGCGGTGTGACAGGAAGTCGGCGCCGGCGTGGCCCGAGAAGAAGGGGGGAGGATGGGGGCGCAGCGGAGGGAGGAGGGATCGCGGCGCAGAGGAGGCGGTGGCCGATCGATGCAGCCGGGTTGGGGGTGGCGGCGGCGTGACAGGAAGTCGGCGCCGCCGGTTGGGAGAGGTATCGACGCGGCCCGAGAGGAAGGGGGGAGGATAGGGGCGCAGCGGAGGGAGGAGGGATCGGCGGCGCAGAGGAGGCGGCGGCCGATCAGTGCAGCCGAGTTGGGATTGGCGGCGACTAGGGTTTGGTGGGTGGGGGCGAGGGATCGGTGCAGCAGAGGAGGGGACCGACTCGCTCTGATACCATGCAGGAAATTAGGAATTTGAGGAACCACCACGCCTCATTATGGGGGTTGCCTTTCATATATATAGCCATGTACAGGATAAGTAGATAAGTATTCTAATAGAACCTGATCAAAATTAAGTAGAACAATATAAAACAAGGGTCTAGACTGATCTTATAATATTTAGAATTGCGATTTTTGAGGTACGATCCTACCATACCATGACCCTGTGATCTTGCTCCTCTCAACATGAAAACAATCTTTCTTAGGATCTCGATCTTGACAACCTTGGATAATATAAAATTGATCCAAAATTAAGGCTAGGTTAAATATAATTAGTGTTAAATATATATTATATAGTTGTATATTTACCATGTTGTGTGAGGGGTTTTCTGCATATATGCCATACTTGTACATGTATATTAGCCCATTGACCTCATAATGCATACAAGAGCGATTCATAACAATCAGATGCTAGGTTGATTTGCAACATGTCTAACCTCAAACTCAATTTGGAGAAATTGATTGCGATTCATAAATTGTGTGTGGGAATCTGGTGCCATGTTCATGGATGGTTGCTATTTTCAAAGGATCAATTGCAGCCCTTGGTTGTTATTGATCATTACCCCTTCCGAAGCTTCAGTTATTATATGTTTCTGGCTAAACATTCAAAACAGATCAAACCACATATCAATGCCGCCATATTGTTTAGACAGCATGGAAAGGGAAGGTGATCTTTTGGTCCTTGAATGCATATCTTGTGATCTATATGGAGTCATGTTTGTCGTGTTGCAGTGTGAAACTGTGAATGCTATGAACTGTTTGAATTTTCAAGCTCTTTTGATGTGTCTCTATTTTCTTAAAACAATACTTACTATGATTTATGTAATATACTTGTCACTGTTGTCCAAACTCTTTATGCTCATTAGAATGTTAAATTGTAGGTATTGCAATCAATATGTTGACAAGGATGCGCTGATATATCTAATTCTAGCAAATGAGATGTTACATGAACTTCATCCAGATATTATAACAATAGCAGAGGATGTAAGTTACCGCTGTACTAGATTTTCTTTCATGTAAATTTTTGTTCATGTAAACAGAGATATTCAGTTTCGTAAAGAGATATAGTTTATTATCACCCATGTTGAACTTGGTGTTAGCCTTTTTTTTTGAGGTAGTAACTGATTTTAACATTGAGAAGCCTGTCTAACAGAGCTAAAAAGAATGCAAGGCATATATGCTTTTTCTTCATTGTTTGTGGGTTACTATTCTTATCCACTATTTAATGGATAAATTTTTTTTGCAAAGTCCACCAACTAATATTTTATTAATCCAGCCAATGCTGCTAATACTGTTTTTTATATTTGTAGACAACATATTATCCTGGGTTATGTGAGCCAACCACTCAAGGCGGATTAGGATTTGATTACTGGGTCAATCTTTCTATTCCAGAAATGTGGTTGTGGCATCTTGAAAATGTTCCCGAGAAAGAATGGAACATGAATAAGGTTTGCATGCTATCATCTTATGTGGTGAGATGTATTTGGACTTTGGGATGAAGGGAACTTTTAGTTTCTTTGTGGAATTTCATCTTGATTCTACAGTGCTAAGACAATGGTTTTCCAATACTTCAATACTATTTCCCTTGCTTTTTTCATCTTGAAGTACCATATTTCTTGTCTAATGATTATCTCGGATCATTTTGCAGATTATGAAAGTATTAATTAGCAGCAACCATAATATGCTATCTTACGTTGAAAATCATAACCAGGTGATCCTATCTATTTGCATATTTTTTTTGTTCTGGTCTTGCCAATTTACCATGTTCTTGTATCATGCTTAGAAAGAAGGGAAGAACCAAAGAACTTCTAAATCACTATGTAAATCAAATCTTAGTTTTCAGATCACTTCCTCAGGTACTTGCCTTATTTGGTTAACTTCTAATGATAATTGCATTGTACCTTATTTCAATTTAGACATTTATTCAATTCTCTTTTGTGCATCTTATTTTTCCAGAACCTACCATGTATGGCATCTGTAGGTGCACTTAGCTCATACATTGTTGGAAAATTTTGGTATATGCCATTTATTTTGCGGTTTTGGATTATGCCTATGTTTTTTTGCTTAATTGGTACTATACCATTGGATTCAAAAATTTCTTTGGAAAGTGCCATTCTGACAAGGTCAATGCATGTTGATTGAGCGAAAAGGACTTTTCTCCCCTCCAAATATGTAGAATTTTCAAACGGATACCATCATAAAAGAGTCAAATCACACTGAGGAGTATTGTAATCAAACTAAAAAAAGAGTGGTACTTTTTATGGCATCTAATTGAAAATCAACATATTTGGAATGGCAAAAGAGTCCTTTTCGCTTAGTCAATGGGCATTGACCTTGTTAAAATAACATTTTCCAAATAAATTTTTGAATCTAGTGACATAGTATCAATTAGGCAAAAAGTAGTGATACCAAAACTGTAAAACAACTGTTGGCATAGACCATTTCTACATTGTTGAATAGGCATATATCATAATGTTGTGAGTTTGGTGTGCATGTAAAACATGGGCAGATGTGCAAGTCATGGTAGGTCTTTGCCATCTAGGCATCTACCATGCATGCATATCTACTCATGAAATTTGGAACTGAAGTCTTGGTGTTTGGAATTGTAATCAAACTAGAAGAATCCCCGTGGCTTGCAATGGGTTTATAGTAGAGATTTGAGAACATTTGGCAAATGTATGTTCGATTTTGGTACGTAGAATTGTCTTTACTTTCTAAAATATATACCGGAAGGCTAGGCTCTAAAAGTGATGATTCTAGAAATTTGTGGGCTTATGGTGGAGCTAATCCTTTAGAAGTTTGTGGTGGGGTCTATACTTTGTTTTTTGATATGTGACGGGATAAGACTTATTCGTTCCAACACTTCAAATTTAAGGTAGAAATAAGACTTGAACTTGGGCAAGGTTTGAAATCCCGCTACCGGGGTAAATCCCGCCATGCAGCGTCTGCAGAAACCCTGGGATTCTTGCCGTGTCGGAAATCTCGGATAAAAACCGGATAAAATTTGGCAAATGAATTTTGTGGGCGGGGCGGGAGGAGACCGGTAACCGGCCGGTTACCGGAAAAACCGGTGGAACTCATGCTCACGCATGCTTGCAATTAAGGCTCATGCATGCAACGAAGCATGCGTCAGCTCAATGCAATTAAGGGCTTGAGCAATTAAGACTCGGGATTTAGGCTCACGTAATTAAGGCTCACGTATGGTTGCAATTAAGGCTCACCCATGCTTGCAATTAAGGCTCATGCATGCAACGAAGCATGCGTCAGCTCATGCATGCAAGGGCTTGAGCAATTAAGACTCGGTATTTAGGCTCACGCAATTAAGGCTCACGCATGCTTGCAATTAAGGCTCACGCATGCTTGCAATTAAGGCTCACATGCTTGCAATTAGGGCTCGTGCATGCAACGAAGCATGCGTCAGCTCATGCATGCAATTAAGGGCTTGAGCAATTAAGACTCGGGATTTAGGGAACCCAAGGCGCCAGCTCCATGCAGCGCATGCAACGAAGCAGCCGCCACGGTAGATGAGGCATCACCAACGGCAGGCATCACCACCGTAGACAAGGCATCAAATTTGAATTAAATAAAAAATCGGCGGTTTTTTATCTCCCGGTCGGCATCGGTAAAACTAGTTACCGGCGGTAACTGGCCGGTTACCGCCGGGATTTGGAACCCTGAACTTTGGTAACCTTATGTGCCCACCATTGCACCCCAAGAGAGTTCTCTAGTGGGGTCTATACTCATATTGTAAAGATGCGTTTTGGCTTGTTGGATGCTTATCAAACGGCATGGGCATTTGAGATGATGTGGTGCTTTCTTAGCACTTCTTTTGCACTGAAATTTACAAGATATGTTAATTGTTGGGGTGGGGGTGGTTGGGGGGGGGGGGTCAAACTATGCTGGCCTAGTGGCCGTAGCCTTCTCAATGTTTTTCAATTTCCCTTGCATTTGCTTGAAATAAGCTATTACAAAGCTTGGGCAGAGGTTTGGAAAAATTGCAACAAGATAGTATCCTATTGCATACTTTGAGTGAACTGTAACACCCTGACTTAACAAAAATCTGGAATGTCACCCACACCTACAATTACTATTAATTTAAACCATTAATAGCATATTACCACCAACTAGGCTTTAAATATAAATCCTCAACATAACCATGAACATATAAATTTCAGCAATACGGAAATCATTGATTGACATTAAGATGAACCAATTAACGATAATCTGAATCAATAATAAATTTAACAAAGGGAAATGATAAGTAGCGACAATAAAAAATCATTAAGTGCTAAAAGGAATCATTATTTAACTAGATATGCATGGATGGATTGAATTATTTCGAACAATGAGTAATCACTAAGTGAAAGGAGTGCAATAACACTCTTATGCTAATTCTCGCCTATGTATGTCGTCATCGAGCACCTAAAAACATGTTGGAAGAATAATTCATCCCTCCACTAACAGGGTCTGCCCTACAGAAGACATACACTCAAGTCCCAAGAAATACAATTTTGCTCGTGAAGGGCGATTGTACTCTCACTTGTACTTATAGGGTAGTTATCCCTTAAGTGGTATTTCGGTCATTTCGCTTGGGCTCTCGAGACTTTTTCCGCATGGGATTTAACCCCTGCGATGCATAGGGCGTACGACCTCCATGGTCTCCCCTAGCAAAAGTCCAAGGTGGCCTAGGCGTTCGTCGCCTCCACCTTGGCGGCTCATGTCCTACTGGACCCAGAGCATAAGCGACAACTTAGGCCCAGTGCGCAAGTTAATGGATGTGCTGACTTGTCCCCTTTAGACTCTAGGGCGCGCGCTGAGCAACCTTCGGGTCACCATATGCCTCGCTCTATTGCTTTGCGTTAAGCATTCTCATGCATTCCCGATCACTAGGGAAAAACCCCGGCCTACGGGGTAAAAGGGCTCCATAGCTCTCATATTTTGGTGCCCTAAAATTAGTCTCACAGGCATCTCTCCAGTGTGCCTATTGACTTAGTGTCATGGGCACACGTCCGAGGTGCTTGTGAGTAAGTTTCATAGGAGCCTCCAAACCCACTGGGTTTACCACCCATTTGGTGTGCCACGACTTAACCTCGTGGGCATCCCACCGGTGTGCCTATGACTCTACCTATCCCACAGCAACAACTTCGATCAATTATCATGTTGAACGAGTGCTATCTTGATACGAGAAACGAGTGTTGATCACTTTCTCATTTGCATTCTTGCACTCCAATCTCACGTTATCTATCTGTCTCCACAGCGTTCCTAGCTCGGGTGTTGATCATTATCCCGCAACATCTCCGAGCTCACGTTTGCTCAGTGGATAATTCCCGCCGTCTCCTTAGAAACCATTCGGCATTTCCTCAGCGGCTCTTAATTTATTTTTATTGACTTATAACTTATTTTCGATGTCTTGATTCTTTCTTGTAGCCCTCAGTCACTCATTGCCTTAACAGAAGTCACTTCGGCGCGCCGTCCGCCTCGTAGGCTATGCCCTAGCGGGGCGACCCCGTGTCTTCGACTTCACTCCCAAAAGCTTAGCTTCGACACGTCGTCAGGCTTGAAGGCTATGCCTCGGCAGGGCGGTCACGTGCCTCCCACTTCACCTTCAGAGGCTTTCGCGCATATGCTGCCTGCCTTGAAGGTTGTGCCTTGGTGGGGCAACCTCGCGTTTGCTGCTACACCCCCATAGGCTTCGCTTCTATGCGTCGCCTGCCTCGAGGGCTATGCCTTGGCTAGGCAGCCCGCGTCCAATACTTCACATCCACAAGCATCGCTCCAATATGCCACCTGCCTCGAAGGCTATGCCTCGGTGAGGCAGCCCATGTCCAATACTTCACATCTACAGGCATCGCTCCAACGTGCCACTTGCCTTAAAGGCTATGCCTTAACGAGGCGGCCCGCATCCAATACTTCCCCTTCGCAGGGTTCGCTTCGACACGTCGCCTGCAGGGTGGCCCCGCGTCGACTACGTTGCCTTCACAAGCTTTGTCCTGACACACCGCTCGCCTCGAAGGCTATGCCTTGGTGGGACGGCCTGTGTCAGCTACTTCACCTGGCTGGTTTGCTCCATCATACCGCTTGTCTCGTAGGCCACGCCTCGAGACAGGAAGATACCATCACAACTAAAGCCTCACCATGGTAGTGCTTCTATCATGGTAAGCCTCGAGCATCTAGTCGATGCGAAGGTTGCCCCTCGCGTGGAGCACTCACACGATGTGAAGCTAAAATTTGGCTAAGTCTTAGGCACCCTCGTGCCCATCAAGCCAAAAGTTTGGTTAAGGCATGGGTGCCCTCATGTGGACCCCTCAGGCCTTGCCCATCGTGCGAGGCCCTCGTCCCTCGCGTGGAGCACTCACACGATGTGAAGCTAAAATTTGGCTAAGTCCTAGGCATCCTCGTGCACATCAAGCCAAAATTTTGGCTAAGGCATGGGCGCCCTTGCATGAACCCATTAGGCCTCGTGCCTTGCACGAAGCCCTCATCTCTCGTGTGTAGAACTGATGCGATGTGAAGCTAATGTTTGGCTAAGTATTGGGCACCCTCTTGCCCGTCAAGTTAAAAGTTTGGCTAGGTGCCCTCGCATGGACCCCTCAGGCTTCATGCCTCGCATGAAGCCCACGTTCCTCGTGTGGAGCACTCACGCGATGTGAAGCTAAAATTTGGTTAAATCTTGGGCACTTTCGTGCCCATCAAGCCAAATTTTGGTTAAGTCATGGGTGCCCTCACATGGACCCCTCAGGCCTGGATGCCTCGTGCTTCACGCAAAGTCCTCGTCCCTCACATGGAGCACTCACGCGATGTGAAGTTAAAATTTAGCTAAGTCTTGGGCACTCTCGTGCCCATCAAGCCAAAGTTTTGGCTAAGTCATGGGTGCCCTCGCGTGGCCCAGGCCTCTTGCCTTGTGTAAAGCCCTCATCCCTCGCGTGGAGCAGTCATGGTATGAAGCCAAAATTTGGCTAAGTCTTAAGCACCCTCGTGCTCATCAAGCCAAAATTTTGGCTAAGTCACGCCTCGTGCGTATTCCTTAGCCCTTGTGCCTCGCGTGGCATTGAGTCAAAACTTGGCTATGTCTTGGCCGTCTACATCCTTGTCAGGCTGAAATTTGGCTAAATGCTTCCAACATACTTCAGCAAGTATATTCGTCAACATGATACAACACCTTAGCACTCTTCTTTGCCCCTCGGGCACCCTTCAAGGCGCCCAAGGGGCAAGGGGGGCTAGGGGCAAGGGATGGGGGAATCCTTTCACCTCCCCATCTAAAATGCTCCATGTTTCGACAAGTCAGCGCATGTGAGAACCTTGCCCAACATTTTCCACGTGCCCCGATGCAATGCGTCTTGGTGCACGCCATGAGCTCTACGTGCCCTGGCACCCTACGCGCTTTGCATGTCTCGACGCCCAGGGGCCCAGTGTGCTCCGCATGCCTTGACGCCCTGGCACCCTGGCGTCCCGGCGACCTACGCCCTACACATACATCTATTATCCTTATCTAATCTCAAAAAATTTGGATTGAGATTCTTGTTATAAATGGATGTGAACCTGCTATACGGCTGTATGTGTACTTTTGTATTTGTCTATCATAGCCAGCCTACTATTTTAGTTTTATTTTCTTTCAAGGATTAATCTTAGCCTGAATGACATTTGTTGGGGGCACAGAATGGCGTAGCACTGTACAATTTAAAGTGCTGATTCTTTTTCGTTTTGGAGAAACCCCAGAATCCCAGATGCACAGTTTATTATCTGGCTATATCCTTTGCCCTTAAAATGTGTTCAAGTTATGGATTTGCCAAAGTACCATACAACTACGTAAGTTTTTTTTTTGACTTTACTCTGCAGAAGAAAAATAAATGCATGTTCCTCCATACTACAACATGACTACAACATGGATAACATATAACTTTGGCTATTTTCCTTTTGTTGACATCATAAACAGTAATATCCTTCACCTAGACAGAGAACATAGCACCATTCTGGCATGCAAGGGAGTATGGCAACAGTGCAGTAGGGTGTATGCATATTAGATTGAGATGGCAGTGCATGCATGCGAGGCTAGCCGCATGCAATGACATGCAAGCTGCAATTGCAGTGTGCATGAACAGCAAGCATGCTTGGCACTGGCCTCAGACAGGCAGTAGGTGCATTGGGGCAGCTAATGAATGCTTGTGGGCCACAACATTTTTGAGTGTCGTTTAGGTTTAAACAAATAGCATAAAAATGTCTACTTTCTAATTTTGACAGAAAAGTTACTCCAAGGAGAGAAATTCGAACTTCCTTTTGAGTGCAAAATGTTTCTTCTTATTTTATGTGGCAACGGTTGTAATTGTTATGAAGAGTGCTTGTATTCATCATGAGGTCATGGGGCCAATATATATACACGTACAGGTATGCACTTATGCAGAAAACCCCTTATACAATTGGGTAATTATACATATATATGGAATATATCTAACACCCCCCCTCAAACTTATGGTGGAGCAACAACATTAAGTTTGGAGAGGTGAAAACTATGTTGAGCTCTGGTCTGTGCCTTGGTGAAGAAGTTTACTAACTGAAACTCGGAAAGCACGTACTGAAGAGCAATAACCTGATCCTGCACCTGTGTCCGCATATATGAAGCATTAACACCATTATGCTTTGTAACCTCATGCTTCACCGGATCTTTAGCAATGCTAATAGCACCTGTACTGTCAGATAAAAGAGGAGTTGGTGCAGAAACAGAAACACCAAAATCCTTAAGTAACCACCGTAGCCAAGTAACCTCCGCAGTCAACAACGCCATCGCTCGCAACTCAGCCTCAAGACTCGAGCGAAGCTGGCATGCGCTTCTTAGTCTTCCAAGCAATGAGAGAACCACCAAGAAAAACACAGTAAGCAGAGAGAGACCGGCGATCAGAGGGATCACTAGCCCATGTGGCATCAGAATATGCTTGGAGCTGTAAAGAGCTGGAGCGAGGGAAAAAGAGACGACGAGAGATAGTTCCACGAAGGTATCGTAGAACACGAAGGAGATGACTGTAGTGGAGCTGTGTGGGAGTATAAATAAACTGACTCAAGATATGCACAGGATACGAAATGTCAGGACGAGTAACACCAAGATAAACAAGGCTCTCAACAAGGTGACGATAGCGAGTAGGATCTGGAAGAGGCTCACCATCAGCAAGACAAAGATGAACATTAAGTTCCATCGGAGTCTCAGCTGTGCGCTGATTAGTAAGAGACGCACGCTCAAGAAGATCCTGAATATACTTTTCTTGAGATAAATAGAAACCCTCAGGGGTAGAGCTAACCTCAATCCTAGGAAAGTAGCGAAGTGGACCCAGATCAGACATAAGAAACTGCTCATGAAGACGCTCCTTAATAAAAGTGATGTACTGAGAATCTTCTCGAGTAATTATCATATCATCAACATATAAAATGAGAAGCGTTCGACCACGAGGGGAAGCGTGAATAAAAAGAACAGGATCATGAGCACTGGTAGAGAAACTAGCTGCAGTGACAACAGAAGAGAAACGATCAAACCAAGCTCGAGGAGCTTGCTTGAGGCCATAGAGAGCGGCGAAGACGACAAACCATACCCTTAGAGCAACTCCAGCAGGGCCCATACTTGAGCCCCTAAACTCAGATTTGAGAGCCAGAGCAAAAAACTGAACTCCAGCAGAGCCCCTACTTGAGTCCTCAAAAATAGGGGCCTCTCAAATGAGGCCTCTAAGCCCTCATTCCTAGGGGGCCCCTACTTGAGCCCTCAAACTCAAATTTATTCGTATTTGAATAAATACGTTGTGAAGAAAGCTCTTTTGGCTGTAAAGATCCCTGCCGATCCCTTCGTGTTATATAGGGAGTAAAGCCTCCGAAGATTACAGGATAACCCGTGAAGGAAAGAGTAGCAAGATCTGGTCTAGTTTCTATCTATTACAATGATCTAATCCTAACCTTCTATACATAGCCAGATCTGCTAGACTTGCCTCACGGGTCAGGATTACATAGTAAGGCAGATACTAAATATAGAGATTGAATCCTTCTCTAGGATCATATTCCAAATATAGGAGATTGAGTCTATCTCTATCTCTAACATCCCCCCTCAATCACAACTTATCTAAGTTGAGATTGTATCTGAATTTTTCAAGCTGTGTTACTGGAAGTGGCTTGGTAAATCCATCTGCAACTTGATCACCAGAAGATACAAACTCAATATCTAGTAACTTATTCTTGACTCTTTCTTGAACAAAATGATAGTCCACCTCAATGTGTTTTGTCCGGGCATGAAAGACAGGATTAGCTGAGAGATACATTGCACCAATGTTATCACACCACAGCTTTGCCACAGATGGACTATTTGTGCCAAGTTCCTTGAGAAGAGTTTGTACCCACATAATTTCAGCTGTAGCATTGGCCACTGCCTTATATTCAGCTTCTGTACTGGATCTTGACACTGTTGCTTGCTTTCGTGCACTCCATGAAACAAGGTTCTTTCCTAGAAAAACAGCGAAGCCTCCAGTCGATCTTCGATCATCTGAACAGCCAGCCCAATCTGCATCTGAGAAAGCTGAGACAAGCATGGATGATGATGCACTTATCTTTAGTCCAACACCTAGGGTATTCTTCAGGTACCTTAGTATTCTTTTAACTGCCATCCAATGCAAAACAGTTGGAGCATGCAAATACTGGCAAACTTTGTTCACTGAAAAGGAAATATCAGGCCTTGTTAGTGTCAAATATTGTAATGCTCCAACAATACTCCGGTACCTGGTACTGTCTTCTGTCCCAAGTTTTTCTCCTTGTGCTGTTAACTTATCAGTTACTGACATAGGAGTATTTGCTGGCTTGCAGTTGTACATTTGTACTTTCTTCAGTAAGTCTGCAGTATATTTTTCTTGAGTTAGGAGGATTCCATCCTGTACCTTCCGGACCTCAATTCCCAGAAAGTAATGTAGCTCACCCAAGTCTTTCAGAGGAAACTCAGATCTCAAATCTTCAAGTAGTGCTGCAGTAGCATCAGAACTTGAACTAGCAACAATTATATCATCAACATAAATAAGCATGAAGATAACAGTACTTCCTCTTCTATAAAAGAACAAAGATGTGTCAGCTTTGGAGGGAGTAAAACCGAGTTTCTGCAGTTTTTCACTGAGTCTAGAATACCATGCTCTTGGTGCCTGCTTGAGACCATATAAGGATTTGTCCAATTTGCAAACATAGTTCTTAAGTGTCTTTTCTTCATACCCGGGCGGTTGCTTCATATACACATCTTCTTCAAGAACACCATGAAGGAACGCATTTTGAACATCAAGTTGGCGAAGACTCCAGCCTTGTGCAATAGCAATGGACAAGACAATTCTAATAGATGCTGCCTTAACAACAGGACTAAAAGTATCTTCATAATCAATCCCATATCTTTGTTTAAAACCTTTTGCTACTAAGCGAGCTTTATACCTTTCTATACTTCCATCAGCCTTCCTCTTAATTTTATAAACCCATTTGCAATCAATCAAGTTCATTCCATTTTCAGGAGGAACCAAATGCCATGTATTGTTGTTTTTAAGTGCCATGTATTCCACATCCATAGCCTCTTTCCAGTTTTTATCTTTCAAGGCTTCTTCTACATTCCGTGGTTCTCCATTGGAGGTGAAAAAGCTATACCTAACTCTGCCATCAGTATATTTAACTCTACCATCAGTAAAGACTGCAGGTTGGATGATACCTTTTTGTAGTCTTGTTCTTGGACATTCTTGAGAAGATGGCACGGCGGAGGTTGTGGAGATGTCTTGTTACGGATGAAGAAGATTCCATGCCGCTAGAAGGAAGCATACCGGTACAGCAGTTTCATCCTCGAGTTCAGTGTTGGTGCTGCAATTTTAGGGCGCTTTCTTGTAGACTTGAGTTATGGGTGGTTTTGCGGTACCATAGTTCTTGAGGTTGAGACGCTGCAGTGGCGCATTATCATTAACCAACGTTGTGTGTTCCTGTTCTCCATCAATCAGCCCTGAAAACTCATCTAGCTCAAGATGATTAGCCGAGTCAGGATTAGTAAGATATGTAGAGTCAGGATTATTAGGACATGTAGCAGCAGATTGATCAATCATATTTTCACCCCTTGATCAATAGAATGTGACAAGTCATTGGAAAGAAGGAGGATTTGGATCAAGCCTTGCTCTGCATTGGGATAAAGTTTTGAAAAAGGAAGGCTTGCTCATCGAAAACAACATCTCTAGAGATGTAAATTCGCACATTGGGATATCTAGGCACTTGAAACCTTTATGTAAATTGCTATAGCCAAGGAAAGCACATTGTTTTGAGCGGAATTGAAGTTTGTGATTATTATAAGGGCGAAGATTTGGCCAACACGCACACCCAAATATACGAAGAGAAGAATAATCAGGAGAAGTGTTGTGGAGACGCTCCAAGGGAGTGGACCAATTGATAACTTTGCTAGGTGTGCGATTTATCAAATAGGTAGCAGCGATGAAAGCTTCGTCCCAAAATTTAAGTGGCATAGAGGCATGAGCAAGAAGAGCAAGACCAACTTCAACAATATGCCTATGTTTGCGTTCTGCAGCGCCATTTTGTTGATGAGTGTGAGGACAGGAAACTCGATGGGAGATTCCTATTTTTTTAAAGAAAGGATTGAGTTTCTCATATTCACCGCCCCAATCTGTTTGGACAGAGATAATTTTTCTGCTAAACAACCTCTCAACAAGGTTTTGAAACTCATGAAACTTCTGGAAAACTTCAGATTTATTCTTTAGCAAGTATATCCAGGTGAACTTACTAAAATCATCAATAAAACTGACATAGTATTTATTTCTGCCCACGGATTCTAGGGCAGGCCCCCACACATCAGAGAAAACAAGTTCTAAAGGAACACTAGACTCACTAGGAGACCTTGAAAAAGGAAGCTGATGACTCTTTGCCTGTTGACAGGCATTACAAACTAAGTCTTTATTGGATTCTAATGAGCAAGGTAGATTGTTGGAACTAATGACACGTTGAATAACATATGGTGAAGGATGACCTAGCCGACTATGCCATTGAGGCAGGGCGGTTTTGAGACACCATAGGCTTGTTTTCTTGTGCTAATGGATGAGAGGATAAAGACCCCTTCACTCTTGCCTTGCGAAGGATTTGCCTCGTTGCTCGATCCTTAATCAAGAAAAATCGGATGGAATTCAAAATAAGCTTGGTTATCGTTAGCAAAGCGATGAACGAAGCGAGATTCTTTGTAGCTTTGGGAACATGAAGAATGTTTCTAAGGTGGAGGTTACGATTAGGGGTATGAATATGTGAATGACCAATATGCGTAATGTCCATACCGCTCCATTTGCCGCATGGATCGATCACGCCTCCATACTTGTCCCTAACAGATCAACTTGTCAAGTTATTTGGTGATGTGATCGGTGGCTCCGTGTCAATATACCAATTGGTATCAACACCGTGGGAAGTAGTGGCATTTGCGACCATCTTTTCACTTGGAGGAATGAAGTCTTGATCAAACTGTGCAAGCGTTTCGGTAGTGTGCCCTCTCTTCTTGCAGAGTGGCATTTGGGCGAGTATCTTCACCATGGGAAGAGCGATCGGATGTATAAGCTGTTGTCGCCACGCCACCAAAGCCACGACCACGCCCGCGACCTCTCTGGAAGGTCGCTTGGAAGCCTCCGCGTCCACGCATAGCAGAGTTTGCAAAGGATTGTGATATGAAATTTGCGGAGGACTGTGAAGATCCACCTTGTAGGAGCTGAATTCTTTGCTCGAAGCTGAGAAGCTGGGAGTAAACTTCTCCCACCGAGACTGGTTCAGCACGTCCCACCAGAGATGACACAATGGGGTTGTACTCCATGTCAAGGCCGCTGAGGATGTAGGAGACCAGTTCTTCTTCTTCCAGAGACTTCCCAGCAGATGCCATCTCGTCTGCTAGGGTCTTCATCTTGCCAATATACTCAGCCACACTCATATTACCCTTTTGAGTTGTGGCTAGCGCTATGCGCGTGTTTACTAACCGCGCCGCGTGCTCGTGAGGAGGACATTGCTTCAATTATGCGCCATACTTGGCAGATGCGCTTGTCGACATGAACAAGGATTTCCACGACGGGGATGCGGCGAGTAGCCAAGAATCTGCTGATCCTTGGCCATCCACTGAGTGTAGTCAGGATTTGGGATCTTGACTGTCTTCTCGCCTTGTTTTGCTTCAACTTCTGCAGGCGGAGCTTTGTTAGTCCCATCAAGGAACCCCATCATCAGAGCGCCACGCACCGTGGGGAGAACTTGCGCCTTCCACAATGCATAGTTGGATCCGTGAGCTTCTCGGCGATTCTGAGGGACGGCAAAGGGAAAGATAGAGGAGGAACTAGAGGAGCTCGCCATTGATGGGGATGGCTCTGATACCATGTGAAGAAAGCTCTTTTGGCTGTAAAGATCCCTGCCGATCCCTTCGTGTTATATAGGGAGTAAAGCCTCCGAAGATTACAGGATAACCCGTGAAGGAAAGAGTAGCAAGATCTGGTCTAGTTTCTATCTATTACAATGATCTAATCCTAACCTTCTATACATAGCCAGATCTGCTAGACTTGCCTCACGGGTCAGGATTACATAGTAAGGCAGATACTAAATATAGAGATTGAATCCTTCTCTAGGATCATATTCCAAATATAGGAGATTGAGTAGATTGAGTCTATCTCTATCTCTAACATACGTCCCTCATTCGGAATTTAAATTTGAATATTCGTATTTGAATTCATAAATTTAAACGTCCCTCATTGTGCTTTCAATTTAAATTCGGGACAAATTTGAATTTAAATTTGAATATTCATATTTGAATTCATAAATTTAAATTCGGAACAAATTTGAATTTAAATTTGAATATTCGTATTTGAATTCACAAATTTAAATTCGGAATAAATTTGAATTTAAATTTAAATATTCGTATTTGAATTTATAAATTTACATATTGTCCCTCATTGTGAAATCATAAATATTTTATTGTGTATTGAGCTTTTGTCCCATACATATGCATATAGTGTGTGAGGAAATAGAGAGAATTGAGAAGTAGGGGCTCTGTTTTGAGGGCTCCTGCTGGAGTGCAGCCCAGAAAACAGGGGCTTCAAAAGTAGGGGGAGCCCTTAAATGAAAAGTAGGGGCCCTGTTTTGAGGGCTACTGCTGGAGTTGCTCTTAGGGACAAAATACTCAGGGGGCGGCCGCATGTAGACCTCCTCACGCAACTCACCATTGAGAAATGCATTCTTGACGTCCAACTGGGAGATAGACCACTGATGAACAAAGGCTACAACAAGAAGAGTGCGAACAGTGGTCATGTGAGCAACCGGAGCAAAAGTCTCATCATAGTCACGACCATGTTCTTGCTGAAAACCACGCGCCACAAGACGAGTCTTGTAGCGCTCAAGAGAACCATCAGAGCGGGTCTTAACCTTATAGACCCACTTGCAGGTGATAGGAGTAACACGTGCAGGAAGGGGAACAACATCCTACGTGCCAGTACGCTTAAGGGCAGCAATCTCCTCTGCCATCGCATGCTGCCACTCTTGATGAATAACAGCATCACGATAAGAAGTCGGTTCAGCAAGAGCGGTGACAGCAAAATCAAACCGCGTAGGAGGCCGAATAGACTGGTGATCGCGAAGAGCATAGCGAGGAGATGCCGAAGAGGAAGGCCCATCAGAAGAAGATGGCACATCAGAAGAGTCTTGAACCCGCGGACGACGGGTATAGTAGAGGATAAGAAGGAACAAAATCAGGACTAACTGCAGGTGGAGAGGGTGCCGACTGGGAAGGAGGCACCGGAGAGCAAATGTTGTGGTGATGGAGTGGAGGCCGAAGAGGATGGCTCATTAGAAGAAGAGAGCACATCAGAAGAGTCCTGAACCTGTGGACGACGAGTATATTAGAGAGGATAAGAAGGAACAAGATCAGGCCTCACCTCAGGAGAGGTGTTGGTGGTGGAGAGGAGGGTGCCGAGTGGGAAGGAGGCACCGGAGGGATCAAAGGATGTGGTGAAGGAGCGGGAACTATGGGAGTGGAAGGAAAAGTCAGAAAAGAAAGTGGCTCGACAATAGAGACTGAAGTGGTGGAAGGACATGGATAGAAAGGATGAGACTCATCAAAAGTAACATCCCGAGAAATCCGCATCCGTCGACCAACAGGGTCCCAACAGCGCTAACCCTTGTGCTCAAGATCAGAGTGTAAAAACACACTCAACGGATCGATCGGCAGTGCGCTCACGAGGTGCAAGAAAAACATAGCACACACACCCAAAAATGCGTAGACTGGAATAATCAGGTATGTGGCCACATAGGCGCTCGACTGGAATCCCACCTCAAAGAGCAGACGAGGGCTGAATGTTGATCAAAAGGTGGCGAGAAAAAATTTCGACCTCGGCCAGTGTGGTGGAACATTAGAAGCAAGCATAAGAGCACGAGCTGTCTCAACAAGATGGCGATGCTTGCGTTCGGCCACACCATTCTGAACATGAGCACCGGGACAAGAAAACTGTGAGAGAGTGCCCTGCTCGGCAAGAAAGGCACGAAGAGCGCCAGACAAGTACTCCCAGTCAAGATCGGCCGCAGCGAATAGAAGAGTCAAACTGAGTACGGACCATGGTGGCAAAAGTCTTATAGATGAATAAAACATTACTACGAGATGACATAAAATATATCCAGGTATGCCGAGAAAAACCATCAATAAAAATAATATAATATCGATGACCTCCTTTTGAGACAAAAGGAGCTGGTCCCCATACATCAGAATGAACATGATCAAAAGGACGCTGAGATACTGACTCGCTAGAAGGATAGGGGAGCTGAAGTTGTTTGCCAAGCTTACAACCCTTACAATGGAGAGAGGCATCACCAGACACAGATCCTAAAAGGCCACGACGAAGTAGAGAAGACATACGGGAACCACAAAGATGTCCCAAACGATTTTCCACTGAGCGAAAGAGGCAGTGGAAACGGCAGCAGATGCGGAGGCAGTGGTGGAGGTGACGGTGGCGAGCGGCGGAAGGAAGTCGAAGCAGTCAAGCTCCCAGTCGTTGGGAATCACGGCGGCGAGGGCGAGTACCAACCGAGTCCGTGCGCGGCCCGAACACAACAAGAATCAGAATCGAGAATAACACGACAACCATGGTCAGTGAGCTGGCCGGCAGATATGAGCTGCATGGTTAGTTTCGGGACATGGGAAACAGCAGGAACAAGAAAAGATGAATTGGAAAGAGTGCCTTGTCCTGTGACAGAAAGAGATGTACCATCTGCTGTCCGAACAGTGATAGGAGCAACTAGAGGGCTAACGGAAGTAAGAGTTGTGGAATCAGATGTCATATGAAAAGAAGCTCCAGAATCAAGAATCCAAGGTGATATACTTGAGGAAGGAGTAGAAGATGGTCTCACCCGAAGACTGAGTAGCAGAACCAGCAATACCAGACGATGCAGAAGCAACCATGCGACCTAGCAACTGTAAAAACTGCTGAGTGTCAGAGGTACCAGGACTACGCTGAGAAAGAACCTCCAGTGCCCTTCGGCGGACGAGCACCACGACGAAAATCCTTCTTCTTGTAGCAAAACTGCTCCACATGTCCGTCCTTGTTGCAATAAGTGCAGTGGAGTCCCCGACCAACAGCAACTGTCACTGGTGAAGGCGCAATCGGAGAAGAAATAACAGGCGACGCAGCAGGAGTAGAAGCTGAAGAAGCCGCCAAAACTGAAGAAGATGACGACGATGATAGGAGACCCGCACCTCGAAGACGGATCTCAGTACGAACAGCTGTAAGGGCCTCCAACAGAGTCACACGAGGGTGACGAGCCAACAACTGAGCATGAGTCTGCTCAAACTTTGAACGAAGACGTGTCAAGAAGTCGTAGATGCGACGAAGCTCGGATGAGATCGCTGGCGATAAAGATCGACAAAGCGACAAACATCTGGCCCCAAAGAGTCAATCTGACGCCATATCGCGGACAGCTGAGCATAGAACTCATCCACAGTGGCATCTCCCTGCTGTAGCGACTGCTCCTGACGCACAATAGCAAGGTACAAGGAATCACCAGATGGCTCGTAGCGGGTGCGCAGATGTGCCCACATTGCTTGGGCAGAAGTCAAACCAATAATATCACCAGTAAGATGCACCTCCATGCTGGCAACCAGGATAGCAGCAGCACGAGCATCCTCATCAATCTATGTCTTGTGAGTAGCAAAATCAGACTGAAAAGTCTCCATGGCAGCTTCAAAAGCCTCAGTTGCCTTTGTACGAGTTCTTCAGAAGCATCCTTCGGGAGTACGGGCTCAGCAGGTGGAGTAGGGCGAGACGAACAAGGTAACTCGCCGGTAAGAAACTCCCAAAGACGATGACCACGCATGTGAAGACGCATATGCTGAAACCAATTCCGATAGTTGAGACCATCAAAAATCACCGGACAACGAGGAATAGAGAGTGAGCCTGTAGAAGAAGACATTTTTTTTCTTTCTTTCTTTCTTTTTTTTTCTTTCTTTTTTTCTTTCTTTTTTTTAGAAGGGAATAAGTCAAAATAACCCTCAACT
Source organism: Melocanna baccifera (assembly GCA_036346265.1). Lineage (NCBI taxonomy): Eukaryota > Viridiplantae > Streptophyta > Magnoliopsida > Poales > Poaceae > Melocanna > Melocanna baccifera. The sequence goes on along the minus strand of CM070692.1, from coordinate 14,519,575 downwards.
TTAGTTGAAGATGAAATTTCACCTGTACGTTTTCAACCCGCAACTCCAAAACGTCTAAAACACAACACTTAAATTGAAACCATCTAAAACACTACCCTTGACCCATTCCAGGGTGGTAGTTGGAGGTTGAAAAATGGATTTTTTTCCTTTGTGCAGAAAACTATACGCATTAACTACAATGTTTTGGCCAATGATAGGTGGGTCCAACCTATTAGATTCTATGACATTTAATGGAAATAAATGGATCTGGGGTTTATTAAAATGTTATGCTAAAGCATGTGTAGTGTTGTGATATGCAGACTGTGATGTGTAGTTTTTTATGCTAAAATATATGTAGTTTTGCGAAATTTACTCATTTTTTTTATTTTTATTGACGGACTTTGTGATTGGATTCTCTTCTCACATATGATATTCTGATACAGTCAATATCAGGGCGGAAGTCTCTTGCTGAAATAATTCTTAATACAGCAAAGTGCTCCAATGGTTCTGTCGACGTTGATTTTATTTTCAGGGCTTCCTCATTGCTCAAAGTATGAATTTATTCCTAACTTGTTATGTACATCCATTCATGATTGTACTACCTCTTGAATTTCATATGTATGGCTCCTATTAGCTACCTATACAATCAGTTAACATGATTGCCATTTCCATAATAATTTTTTTAATATCGCTTACATGCATAAATTAATATGTGAGGGATCTAATAACAAATGATGAAGATTGACATAAATGTAATGGGCTTATCATGTTAGTTGTTGTGCGATTATTATTTAGTAGATCACAGTGCTGTGCAGGGAAAACAATTTCGGTTTAGAAAAATTTTTGAACCCCTAAGAGAAATCCAAAATTCAGAAATTTCGAAAATTTCAGATTTTTTTAGAATGCTGAAAAACATTCAAACAAACAGTTTGAATTTAAGAAATACGATTATAAGAAAACAGCAAAATCTTGGTGAAATTTTGGCAAAATCTTGGAAACCTTGAAAAAATTTAAAATGGGCCTAATTTTTTGGTCAAAGTGGGCTTTCTCGGAGGGGGCTGAGATAACCGAAATTCATCGATTTTCATGAAATTTCATCCTTAATTGTCTTCCTGGTGCTATGTGTCAGTACAGATGGGGCAAAATTTGTAGTTTGGATTACGCAGTACTTTCAATATTTGTATCCAGTTGATCTACTCAGTTTTAGTTTTCTTCCTTCTCCAAGTTATCTGTCTTACACTCAGTTTGTTATTTTGTGTTGATTGGGATCTCTAAAACTAGCAAGGATGCCCCAGATTTTTGATGGAATTTAGGAACAGCATTTAAAATGAATCACATGATAGAAAACCTGGAACCAAGGGAACTTTACAAAATAAAAAAATGACCAAAAAAGACCAGAAACAGCCAGGTCCCTGTAGAGTGTAGATATCCATAACTCCCTGATTTGTTTGAGCCCATTTCCAGCCTAGAGTTACAGTAACCCTATCAGATTTAACTGGTTCCGGTTGGTTTCTGATTCAAACCAGCCAGAGGGAGGATGTTAAATATCGGTTGTTTTTAGGAGGAGTTATTCCATGTTTGTTCGATTATGGCCAATCCTAAGTGATTTCATGTCATGTGCATGTTATGGCTGGCCAGCCAGCTGGCAGGAGATGTTAGTCTATTAGGGCCCAGAAGATTGCTCACTAACAGGAGAAGCGACAGTTGCAACAAGCTAGGGTCGGCTGCAGATTACTTACCTAGAGGTAGGATAGGATCTTATCTAGATAGAATGATCTTAATTAGTTGGAAAGATTAGATTGTATTGTTAAAGAGGAGCCGTATGCTACCATTGGAATTAAACAATAAGAATGAATTAATCCAAAGTCTTTCCCAAGCTGCTTCTTTCCAGTCCCTGATCTCCCACTCCTAAAGCCCCTTCCCCTTAGCCATGCCATCCTGGCCCTCTGTACGGTAGTTAGCCCCCGCTGTGTACATCACATTTCAGCTGAGTTTGTCTTGAATACATTGTTTTCGCTAAAATTCAGAGCTCCCTTGTTCTCAACTTTTTCTGTCAAATCTTTTGGGGTCTCAACATCAGCCTGTTTCCAGTTTTGTAAACTGTACCATGTTCTCTATTTTACTGTTGGTGAGCCAACCATTGTTTTTAAGTCGTCGACTAGACTACACTTTCAGTTATGGCAGGTCTGCTTTGTGGCATTTATTTTAATTGCGCTGGCAGGTCGGGTGACTTGGATACTAGTCGTCATTGAGTGGTAGCTGGTTGGGTGACTGGCTCAATGGTTGTGTGGCCCAATGTCAGGAAAGGCAGCACAGTGCTGCACAAGAGAATAAATGAGGGTTGAGGTCATTAGGGCACGCAAATGAGCTACATGTGTGTGTGTGTGCGTGGGGAGGGGGTGTTAAGGTAGTAAGGGTGAGGGAGCAAACCCTACCAATTGCTGCCGTCCTTGCTCCTTCCTCTGTGGCCAACCCTGACCATGTTTGCTGATATGCTCGTCCTTCCCTTGTGCAACCCTCGATTGCCGTCACCCAAGGTTTTAAAGAGCGGGTAGCGGAAGCATAGCGGTGGAATATTTTTATAGTGGATAGCATATATCAGAGATATAGCGGGTGCTACATGATCTGCTATAAACCACTGATAGTGTCAAGCATTATTTGCATAAAACATCCAAAATATCAGGTCCCATAGGTCTATATCGAAGACAACATCAAAATCATAAAAACCATATAATGTTTTGTTGATCAATCTTCATATTATGACGAAGAAAATGGGAAATCAACATCCCCTTTGTTCCTTCCTTTATGGACATGTGTAGAATCTGTGATTGGTTCTCGTTATCCTTTGATAATGCATGCATGCCTTGTTTGATAGATTATACAAGAAAATAGATCAAGGGTTGCTTACCTTGTTTGAGCCCTCATATGTGCATCGACCCTTCCCTCTTTTTCTGACGAAAGAAATTTTCAATGGGTGGAGGAAGATATGGACCTTTATGTTGATGCATTTCTACATGTATTTTATTTAACAGCCTTGACTTGAGGTTAAGCACTACCAATTACTTGCCGCAACAAAAATATATTTCAACTTCTTGCATGTGTTTCAGATAATCAAACTAATTACTTTTACAACAAGTGGAGGTGCATATCTGAACTTCATGGGCAATGAATTTGCACATCCAAAGGTGAGCTACTTAGATCATCCTTAGAATCTAACAACTTTTATTTTATTCTCAATTTTCCGAACTTGTTCCATTTTAGTTTACTCAATTTGTCCACTAGAGCTTAAACTTTTTTATTGATTGACTTCAGAGAGTTGAGTTTCCTATGTCAAGCAATGAGTATTCATTCCACCTAGCTAATCGGCAATGGGAACTATTGGACAAGGGTGTTCATAAACATGTATTCAACTTTGACAAGGTATGAATGTTACTATTTTCCCTATATGCATTTCAAATACCCATGTTTTTTATACCTCATATTTCTTCATGGTTTATTGAATGTTAATTCTCTTTGTGCATCTTTTTCTCATTCTTTTTTGTGTAAATTTCACAAAGATACACATTTTTTTTTGGTAAAACTACAAAAAACTACATATTTCAATTTATAATTCACATAAGTACACAGACTATTGGCATAGCGTTTCAATAAACTACACATCTGTTGTTTCCCCTTAAATGCAACGAACTCTGACTGGTGTCACCTGTCAGTGCAATTGACAGGTGGGTCCTCCTTGTTTATAACCAAACTATGTAGTTTTCTGACAACTTTGAAAAAATCAGTTTTGGAAAATTTACTCCTTATATTTATGCATTTTAGGGTGATCCAATTCTATTTTCCTTTTAAAAAAGTTTCCTAATTAATCACTCCCTCATAAGATGCTTGTATCAATGATTTAATATATGATTATACTCCCTCACGAACAAAAAGATTATACTCCCTTTAAAATTTCAATTTTAGACTTAATATAAATTAAGAGAAACAAAAATAGAAATTTGTTGTAAATATAACCATTTTCTTTTTATATTTTTCTATTTTCCCATACATTGGGTTTCTTTTTTTCTTCTAACACAAATTGGATTTCTAACTTGAAATTTTAAAGGAACTACCTTTTTTCTCGAACACGCAGGAGAGTTGCATATCATTTCATTAAGAAGATAAAAAGAAAACAAAGGGGAAGGAATCCCCACACCCACACACACTCACAACAGGACACACACACAACCTTAGCAACACCCAACGACCCATCTAAGACGGCAAGAGCCTTAGAACCAAGATCACTGGCTTCCAACAAAAGCCTGAGCAAGCAACTCCTGAAGACCTTTTGCACCTGCTGTGCACCACAAAATGCATTCGCCAGAGATAGTCTGCAGCAAGGTAGAGATGCTTGGGCTAGTGCCATTAAAGACAGTCATTTCGGTGCTTCCAGATTTCCCAAGAGACAAGGATGATCAGGCTATTGATCCCTTTTCGACAGCCTTTTGGTACCCCCTTCACAGCTTGGCACCACCAGCTTGAGAACTTGTTAGAGGTTGGCTGAGGAGCAATTGAGGATCCGGATTATATACCAAACCTGACGGGTAAAGACACAGGAGACTAACAAGTGTTGTACAACTTCATTTTCTTGGTCACAAAGGGGGCAAACCACAGGGTGTGGGAGACCTCTTTTGGCAAGTCGATCGGCTGTCCAGCAGCGATTCTTAATAGCAAGCCAGATGAAGAATTTGCAGCGAAGGGGGGCCCAAGACTTCCAAACTCTCTTCCATGGTGCAAACCGAATTGTGCCAAGGAAGAAAGCCTCGTAAGCGGACTTACTAGTATAGGATCCGGATTTGGAGAGCTTCCAATGATGCTGGTCAGCCACCTCCGGTTGTAATGGGAAGTCATCTACCAGGTCCCAAATCATAAGAAACTCATGTAGCACAGGGATCGACAGAGCACCCTTTATATCCGAAACCCATCGACGACCAGCAATAGCATCCGCAACCGTGCGTTGCTTAATAGCCCTCTTAGTGACTGTTTTGAGAAGGTTAGGAGCTAATTCTTCTAAGGTTTTTCCACCCAACCATCTATCAGTCCAGAACATAGTTTTTCTGCCATTTCCAACCAAAGACTCCACAGCCACCTTGAAGAGGGCTCGAGCGTTATGTGGCACATGAATAGGCAAACTGGCCCAAGGGCGAGAAGCAGCAGATTTCTCAAGCCATAGCCAACGAATACGGAGTGACCAACCCAGAAATTCTAAGTTATGAATGCCAAGGCCACCAAACTGCAAGGGCCGGTTTACAAGATCCCAAGAGACCAGGCAACTTCCGCCATTAGCCTTTTCATGACCAACCCAGAGAAAACCCCTGCGTCTTTTATCTATAGCTTTAATCACCCATTTAGGAAGATCCAAAGCAATCATAAGGTAAATAGGAATAGCAGTTAGAACAGCTTTCACAGTGATGAGCCGACCAGCCCGATTCATGAGAGATGCCTTCCAATTTGGAAGATTATCAGCCACTTTATCAACTAGTTTGAGCAGTTCAGATTTGGAGGGCTTTCTGATACTCAAAGGAAGACCCAAATAAGTGCATGGAAACTCTTTTATCTCACAAGCCAAAAGATTGGTCACCAGCTCCTGCTCTTCAAGGCTGCACTGGATGGGTGTAACTGAGCTCTTAGCAATATTAGTCACCAGCCCACTGATATGCCCAAAAATGTCAAGCAGCTCTCTGATGAGAGTGAGATCATTAGCATTTGGCCGAAGGAACATCACCACATCATCGGCATAGAAGGAGATACGCTGCTAAGGCCGGTGCACTGCGAGTGGCTGTAGAAAACCTTCTTGGGTTGCCTGATTCACTAGAGAGTTGAGCACGTCCATCACCAAAATGAAAAGCATGGGAGAGAGGGGATCACCCTGGCGAAGCCCACGCTGATGAAAAATGGGTTCACCAGGTTCCCCATTAACCAAAATTCTGGTAGAAGCAGTGGACAAGAGCAAGCACAAGAGATTGCACCAACGCCGACCAAAACCCAAATGGAGTAACACATCAATAAGGAAGGGCCAGGAAACCGAGTCGAAGGCTTTGGAGATATCCAATTTAAGAAGAATATGCGGCTCCTTCCTGTGCAGAGCTTTAGCCATTTGCTGCACTAAAAGGAAATTGTCCTGTATACACCGCCCCTTCACAAAAGCACTCTAGTTGATTGAAATCAATCTGGGAAGAAAAGGTGCAAGCCGATTGGCCATAATCTTTGCCGCCAATTTAGCGAAGCTATGAATAAGACTTATGGGGCGGAAATCTTTCACAAGGGTAGCATCAGCTTTCTTAGGAAGCAGGGTGATGAAGGCGGTGTTTAGGAGCTTGAACTTAAAGACATGGCCTTGATGGGCAGCGGCCAGGGCAGCCATCACATCGTCTTTGATAAAGACCCAACAGGACTTGTAAAAACGGCCCGTAAACCCATCCGGGCCAGGCGCCTTATCAAGCGGCATGTTTCTGATTGTGCTCCAGACTTCCTCCTCAGTGAAGGGCTCCTCCAAACAGTCTAGATTTAGATTTTGGTTATGGAATGAGGACAGATCAAAGGTGAGATCTCTGTCATGGGCTTTACCAAGAAGATTATCATAGAAATCGAACACCGCCTGCTCCTTGACCCTATGATCAGAAACAACATTGCCATTTACCAATAAATTACTAATGAAATTTTTTTTCTTTCTGAAACGATAGTGCTGGTGAAAGAAAGAAGAATTAGCATCTCCATCTCTTAGGTAGGTAATTCGGGACCTCAACCTGGCAATGGTTCTTTCCAGGGAGGCCAGTTCAAGGCAATGCAGTTTTAATTTTTTCCTTAACCAGTCCTCACCCTGAGAGAGAGGCCTGCAATCTCTTGCAATCTCCAGCCGGTGAAGAATTTCTTTGGCAATTTCTAGTTGCAGCTTGATGTTCCCAACTTTGCTATGGCTCCAATGATGTAAGCCTTTACTTAATCTCTGCAGCTTCAGGTACAGGCGCTCAACCGGGCACAACACCGTCACGGGAGCACTCCAACTCTGCTGTACTGCTTCCTGAAACCCCTCTACCTTAGGCCAGAAACTTTCAAAGTGGAATCGTCTTTTACCTTTCAGATTCATTTTCAGGCAAAGGAGGAGAGGGCAATGGTCAGAAACCACAGAGGCCGAGCTCTGCAGAATCGAGTCAGGGAAAATTTCATCCCACTCAGCACAGCAAAATGCCCTGTCCAATCTGACCAAGGTTGGGGTAGATCTCTCATTCGACCAAGTGTATTTGCGTCCCAAAAGTGGAATTTCCTTGACACACGTGTCATCCAGGAGCCGCCTAAAGAGCCCCATTAAGGCACGGTTGAGATTGTCATTATTCTTATCCTCAGCTTGAAAGATGAGATTGAAGTCTCCTGCAACCAGCCATGGACCGCTGCAAAGTGCCCGAACATCTCTGAGTTCTTGAAGGAAAAAAATCTTTTCTTCATCTTTTTGAGGGCCATACACTCCAGTGAACCACCAGTTTCGATTGTCCTGCTCCAAGAACTGAGCTGAGACAGAAAAAGTATCCACCCGACTAGCCAACAATTGGCAAGTACTGTATTTCCATGCTAAAATAATCCCTCCACGAGTGCCATCAGTCGGGAGAACAACAAAGTCCATGTAGCTGGTACCAAAGACAGAGAGAAACAAATGGCAAGAAACTGCAGCCACCTTTGTTTCTTGCAAGCAAACTATGTCAGCGTTCGCAGAGAATATCACATCGCGGACCGAGTTACGCCGGGCCGCACTATTCAGCCCACGAGCGTTCCAAATTAGGATAGAGGATGGATTCATCTAAGACGGATAAAAGGGGCGACCACAGGACCAACCAACTGCCACTAACAGCCTGCCACTAGGCTGTCGGCCGAGCGGACTTGTGCCTCTTCGTCCGCCGCCCAGCCAAAGATTGCAGCAAGAGCGTAGAGGTGGGCAGCAGAGAGAGGCTCGGCGAAAAGCTTACTGAACCAGTCTTGTGCATGGTGGGAGATCTTTTCAATTTTTGCTGCCAAACCCAAACTCCGGATGACCTATTTTTGCGCCTTAGTGATTGCTGGCCCAGGCGAAGCTGGGCCAAAACCAGCCACTCTTCGACTGCGCCTTGGCAGTGAGATAATCTTCACACTGGAACCCCTCTTCTTCTTCTTGAACACCGGTTGAGGAACTAGCTAGGTCACAGCCTTAACCCTGCCAGCAGTGAAGGGGTGCATAGCAGCCCCCTTCGAAGAAGTGGTCATTTCCGTTTGCCGTGCAGGGGAGCAGGCAGATTGCTCGAAGCCACGCCGCCGCCGCCTAGAATAAACCAGCAGAGGTCGAAGAACCCTCTGAGAAACAGAAACTGGGGCAGCCACTCCAATTGGTGCCAAAAAATCAACATTGGTCGGAGAAGGTTCAAGTTCGGCAGCCGAGCGATGTTGTTCAGGGGAGAACAGGGGTGAAAGCGCTGGATCAGATGTACCACGCACAGGATCGAGAGCAACAGGCCCAGCTTCCAGGGGAGTCAGCAGTGGTGACTCAACCACTGGGGGCTGAAAAAACGGGCCATCGTCTAGCCCAGGAAGCAGCCCAGCACAAGAAGGAACAGGGGTATGCACTAGCGGGGCCAGGGATTCAAGAGCAGCAGGAGAATCCCCATCGTCGGGCGTGCGACAATCGAAGATGTTGGCTGTCGCCTGGGGTGCCGCGCCGCCAGCCAGGTCCATCACCGTAATGGTGGTCTTGGGGCGCGTCTGGGAAGGGACATCCGCCGCCCCGCCATTAAAGCAAGGCACGCGCGCCATCTCATTGAATGGCGACGAAGACGCCTCGGGTGCCGCAACAGGCCTTCCACGTCCCATGGAAGTCGCCACGTGGCGCGTTCCGGCCGAACGGGGGCCCCGCTGAGAGAGGCCCGCAGTGCGAGGATCGCCACTACGGGACGCCGAACCAGAGCTCGGACTACGCGAAGGAGGTTCGGACGACAGGGAACGCCGACGGCGCCGACTGCTGCTGCCTTGATCACCCGCGGACGGAGGCGGAGAAGGAGGATCCGCCATTGGCGCCGGGGCAGCGACCGAGGTCCTGATGCTGATGGGGTAGGATAGGACCCGAAGCATCGACGGCTCGTCAGCAACCACCGGCGTTGGTTCTTCAATCAACAGCTCCATGGCAACGGGGATGAGCTCCGGCTTCGTGCACCAGGCAGTCAGGCGGAAGTTGTCCCTCCGGCTGGTCGAGTCCGGGTGAATCTCACGGACCAAACAGTATTCATCAAGCAGCAGCTCCACCGTTGCTAGCTCCCAAGCGTGCGCAGGGATGCCAGAAAGTGTAACCTCGACCAAGCTGGCGACGTCCGCGTTGGAGGAGCTGTAAAATCTGGACCATCTCATGAAGTGAAGCCTAATAGCGGTAGTGATGAAAGGTTGACCGCCATTAAAAACACGAATGGTCGTCGCCTCATCCGTGAGGTAAAGCAGGAAACTCGCCGGAGAGTTGCGACGAAGCACGAGCACATCCTCGGCAAGACCAAATCTCATGGCGATCTGCGCCGTGAGGAGCTCAACGGTGACACCGGAGCACTCTCCCACAACGGTTACGATGAGGGCGCGGCGGAGATCGTCCTCCCTCCTAGCCAAATTGACCGAGCGAGCAATGATGCGTTGCAGTCTTCTCTGCTCATTGGCTTCCTCCATCGGACCTTCCCTGTTACCAGAAAACAGAGGAGGTGGCAACTCAGGCACAATGCCTTCACCAGAAGAGCGAGACGGGGAAGGAGGGCGGTCGCCCCGTCCATTCGAGCGCCGACGGCGGGTCCGGCGCCGTGTTCTCCTGCGACGGCTCCTAGACGTCCCCTCGACAGCGCTTGGTCCCGCAGCAGCTGCGCCACTCTCGATCGGCATCGAAGAAGGCGGCAACTCGGCCGAGCGAACCAGGCGCCAGACCACCTTCTTCGGCGGCTGGGAGAGGGCAGGACGCGCAGGGGCCGCCCGGCGTGGGCACGCAGCAGAACGGTGCCCCGAAGCCAGACAATGGAAGCAGCGCGTACTGCGACGGCACGCGGCGGCACGATGAGAGGTGGAAAGACAATTGAAGCACTTTCCTTTAAGGTCTTCAGGAACTGGACGCCGAGGACACCGAGGATGACGAAGACGCCTCCGGCGGGCTTGCCGGCTCTCAAACTTCCGCCACCCACCAGCGTCCTGCGCGACCCGAGTAATACGAAGAGGCTCAGGCCGCACGACAGTCTGCCCTGCGGGGGGAGGGGCAGGGTTGGCCACGGCCGGAGCAATCAGAACATCCCGGAAACTCGCCGGATAGGTCTTGAAGCACCCAGCACCAGCGGACGGGGTAGGGCTAGAGTCACTCCATCTTTGCGCTTTGGAACGACCCAGCGGAGACGGACTGGGAGAAGGGGGTCCCGACGCACGGGGGAACAGGGAGGCCGGCCCGAGAGAAGGCACGGCCTTGGCGGTGGCCGCCGGCTCCGGCGCAGCCGCGTGGGCTCTGGGAAGGAGCGTTGGGAGGCGAGGCGGCGGGAGTGGGCGGGAGACGAGGAGGTCATCTCTTCCCTCTAAAGGAACTACCTTCACAATTTGTTTTGGCATTTTCATTTTTTATTTGTGTGGATTCCAAAATAGTTTGCACTTTTGCACCTAAGTGATGTTAATTTTTACTTCATTTGTCTGCAAGTTTATTTTGAGTACTTTTTAATCTACTAGATGTATTTTTGATAAAAAGTTGGTATTTCCATTGATTATTTTTTTGTAATGTGGCAGCTTCACATTTTTTTATCAAAAGTATCATAAAATTACATATTTCATAGAACTACACATATTTTTGCCACTTACAAGTCAATTATACTGACTTGTCGGTCCCACCTATCAGATTCCATCGCATTTAACGGAATCAACAGATGTGTAGTTTATTGAAATGTTACGTCAATGTATGTGTAGTTGTGAATATAAATTGAATTGTGTAGTTTTATGATAGTTATACCAAAATATGTTTAGTTTTGTGAAATTTACTATTTTTTCCAAAATGATGCTCGTCAAATCAGGTTTGCCTTCCATTTGGATGGAGTTCTTTTTCTCCTCTGCCTTTTTGGTTGAAAAACAAAGGTATTGCGGAAGGATATTTAGAAAAGTTGACCCATGTAGAGGTTGACGTGCAACCGATCCATATGTGGGTTTACGACGTTAGAGGTTTTAAGTGTATAGTAGCATATAACCATATAAGGCTTGAGGTTCCTAATGTAGAAACTCTTGATTGAACCTTTATGTTAAGCGAGCATGACATCCAAGAGAGTTGCTACGAGTGCTCTACGTCTTCAAGCATGGGGGATGGGCTTTAATAAATTTACAACCTTGGGGTGTTATAATTCTTCTAGAGTGGTCGCCAAACTTGACATTATGTTCGTTACATCTGGATTTCAATACTAGTATTATTTATTTACATTCAAAACTATTGCGGACTCACAATTTTGGCTCTCTATTTTATAGTAATATTCTTTGCGTGTTTTAATTATTTATTTGTTTGTGGAATTAAAAGTCGAGTTGAGTGATAATATATATCAGACAATTCTTTTGGCATGGGAAGCATCACATTTCACTTTCACATGATAGGTGCAATATATGTAATCCATAACTGCCATCATTTTGCCTCGTGCAAACCTGCAATGGACATTTTGTTATGAATAGCGCTTGTATTCATCATGAGACCAATGGGCTAATATATATACACGTACAGGAATGACATATATGCAGTAAAACCTTCACACAACAAGGTAAATACACAGCTTAGATAATATATATCTAACACCCCCCTTAAACATATGGTGGATCAACAACATGAAGTTTGGAGAGGTAAAGTTGTATTGGGTTCTGGTTTGTGTCTTTGTGAAGAAGTCTGCTAACTGAAGCTCGGAAGGCACATACCGAAGAGCAACAATCTAGTCCTGGACTTGTGTCCGCATGTAGGAAGCATCAACACCAATATGCTTTGTAAACTCATGCTTCACCAGATCTTTGGCAATGCTAATAGCATCTGTACTGTTAGACAAAAGAGTAGTCGGTGCAGAAACAGAAACATCAAAACCCTCAACTAACCATCGTAGTCAAGTAACCTTCGTAGTCAACAAAGTCATAGCTCGCAACTCAGTCTCAGCTCTCGAACGAGAAACTACTGTCTGCTTTTTAGTCTTCTAAGTAATGAGAGAACCACCAAGAAAAACACAATAAATAAAGAGACTGGCGATCAGAGGGATCACTAGTCTAGGTGGTATCAGAATATGCCTAGAGCTGTAAAGAGCTGGAGCGAGGGAAAATGTGACGAGAGATAGTTCCATGAAGGTATCGTAGAACACGAAAAAGATGACTATAGTGGGAGCTGAGTGGGGGCAGAAACAAATTGACTAAAGATATGCATAGGGTACGAAATGTGAAGATGAGTGACACCATCTGTGGGACGAAGATGAATATCTCCATAATGGTCTCAGCTATTCGCTGATTAGTAAGAGAGGCTTGATCAAGAAAATCCTCGATATAATTTTCTTGGGACAGGTAGAAACTCTGAGGAGTAGAAATAACCTCAATCCTAAGAAAATAGTGAAGACCTAGATCAGACTTGAGAAACTACTCATGAATACGCTCCTTAACAAAAGTGATGTATTTAGAATAATTTCTAGTAATGATCATATCATCAACATACAAAAAGAGAAACGTCCGATGACACGGCAAAGTGAATAAAAAGAGCAGGATCATGAGCATTAGCAGAGAAACCAGCTGTAGTAACAACAGAAGAGAAACGATCAAACCAGGCACAAGGAGCTTGCTTCAGGCCATAGAGGTCGGCGAAGGTGCAAACCATACCCTTGGGAACAAAATACCTAGGGGACAATTGCATGTAGACCTCACGCAAGTCGCCACTGAGAATGGCATTCTTGACATCCAACTGAAGATAAACCACTGTCGAATTGAGGCCACAGCAAGAGTGCGAACAATAGTCATGTGGGCGACAGGAGCAAAAGTCTCATCGTAGTCACGACTATACTCCTACTGAAAATGACGCACTACAAGACAAGCCTTGTAACGCTTAAGAGAATCATCAGAGCGGGTCTTAACGTTATAGACCCATGTGCACATGATAGGAGTAACACCGGGAGGAAGAGGAACAAGATCCATCGCATCAGTACGCTCAAGGGCAACAATCTCCTTTGTCATCGCATGCTGCCACTCTTGATGAACAACATCATGATAATAATTCAATTCGGCAAGAACAATGGCAGCAAAACCAAAATGCTCAGGAGGCCGAATAGATTGGCGATCGCGAAGAGCATAGCGAGAGGCCGAAGAAGACCCATTAGAAGGAGAGGGCACATAAGAAGAATCCTCAACTCATGGACGACGATTATAGTAGAGAGGATAAGGAACAAGGTCAGGAGTAACCTTGGGAGAGGGTGCTGGTGGTGAAGAAGGTGCCGACTAGGAATGAGGCACCGGAGTGATCAAAAGTTGTGGAGTGGTGACTATGGGGCAGGAAGGAAAAGTCAGGAAAGAATGTGGCTCGATAAGAGATGCTGAAGTGGGGAAAGAAGGGCGAGAATACTACGGACGAGACTCATCAAAAGTAACATCCTAAGAAATTCACATTCGTCGGCCAATAGGATCCCAACAACGATATCCCTTGTGCTCAGCACTGTAGCCCAAAAAAACGCACTCAACAGACTGAGTAGTCAGCTTGGTGTGCTCATGAGGCGCAAGAACATAGCACACACCCAAAGGCAAATGACTGGAATAATCAGGTGAGACGAAGCTCCAGGTGAGACTACTTACGCAGACAACACTTATAGGTGAGGCAAACATTTGGCCCCAAAGTTGATCTCATGCCATACCGCGGACAGTTGAGCATAAAACTTGTTTACAGTGGCATCTCCTTGCTGCAACGACTGCTCCTGATGCACAACAAGGTACAAGGAATCACTAGATCACTCATAGTGGGTGCGCAAATGTACCCACATCGTCTGTGCAGAAGCCAAACCAACATTATCAGTGAGGTGCACCTCCATGCTAGCAACCAGAGTAGCAGAAGTGCGAGCGTCCTCATCGATCCATATCTTGTATGCAGCATATTGAGTCTGAAAAGTCTCCATGGCATTCTGAAAAGCCTCAGATGCCTTTGTACAAGCATCTTTAGAAGCATCATTCGGGAGTATAGGCTCAATAGGTGGAGTAGGGCGAGACGAACAAGGCAACTCGCCGGTAAGAAACTCCCAAAGGCGCTGTCCAAGCATGTGGAGGCGCATGTGCTGAAACCAGTGCAAAAACTGAGACCATCGAAGATCATGGGGCAATGAGGAACAGAAACGGTACCTGCAAAAGAAGACATTTTTTCTTTCCCCCTCTTTATTTTGTGGTCAAGAGAGCAAAAGACCAACTCTTGGTCAGTGAGCCTCACAAAGACTGACTGGTAATCTCAAGACTCACCATCCAATAGACCATCGGGGGGAGACCCCCGGCAGACGGCGGGTGGCGACAACCAGCGTCGACAGCTACCCCTTCGGATCAGTCGGTGTCAGTCGCGTCAGCTGAAGAAGTCGACTCGGTGAATGTCAAGCGACGACCGGAACAAGCGGTTGCGACGGGCTTGGATCCGGGCTGCGGCGGCCCGGATTCCCTACCAACGTCGTCTTGGTGTAGGAAAAACCCGAGCAGAGGCGGCCGGCTAGGTGACGGATCTGGCGGCAGATGTCGACTGGCACAGGCGGCGGCAACAGGTGTAGGCCACGGGCTGCGGCGACGATCGGCGTCGGCTCCCTACCAACGTCTGCTTGGCGTAGGAAAAACCCGAGCAGAGGTGGCCGACTACGGCGACGCCGGCGGCCGGGGAAGGCAGAAGAGGACAGTGACTCCGACGGATCTTTGGCCGATCGACGGATCCACAGATCAGAGATGATGGACGATCCGACGTGACGGTGGACGGCGAAAATCGACCAAAGGAAGCGGCAAGCGGCAGCGCAGAAGGAGAAATGACCCAAAGACGAAACCCTAGGTATGGGCTCTGATACTATGTTGTGAATAGCACTTACATTCGTCATGAGGCCAGTGGGCCAATATATATACACGTAGTATGGCATATATGCAGGAAACCTCTTATATAATAGGGTAATATACAAATTATATAATACATATCTAACACATCTTATGTTTCTTCGAAACTTTTTTTATTTCTCAACTATTAAAGGCTTCCACATCATTGAAATGTTGTAGGTATATTCCTACGAGATGAATTGACCTATTGCTAACTTAGCAATTTCATCCCAGGATATTATGAGCTTGGATGAAAATGAAGGGATAATTTCTAGAGGTTCACTCAACATCCATCATTGTGACGACACGAACATGGTATGTTCATATTTCAGTTAATAAAAGCTCAAATCTACTTTACAAATTAAGAAAAGCAAATGGTTGACTTTATTCTACAATTTAATTATACTTTATTCATTATCAGGAATAAATTCTTGTACACTAACATGTGATTTTGCACTATCTATTTCAATTCATGATACAAACATTTGGATAAATGCAATTAAACATGTTGCATTTTACTAATGAGGTTGCAAGGTACTTTGCTTGTAGTTCCTTCTCTTCAGATTAACCTTTCGATAGATGAAATTATGCTTTTATAGAAAGAACTGGTCTGGCTTGATTGGCAAAATAAGTTAATTTGTTTGATTACTCACAATCAGCATTATTGTTGAGCTTTGTCATTCACTGACTAGTTCATTCAAATGTTTTATGTTGAGGAAAAGTGGGCAAAATGATTGAATTCAGATTCACATAGTTTAGATGGACATCCGGGTGTTTTTTTTCTGGCAGTCAAACTACATACCAATAAGACCATGCCCAACATCCATTGTTCTAGACCAAGCAAAGGAGAAAAACCTTGATTTATCTTCGAACAATTTTCATATGGTTTTGGTTGGATAAGGGTCCGGCGATCGAGGGTAAAGCACTAGCCCTTGATCGGCCGGCCATGCTGCCACCAAAGCTCTGAGGTCTGATTGAGAAGAGTGGGTGATTTTTTTTATTTCTTGCTCAATCATAACAGATACAATGCTGTCCTTTTTTTTTATAGTCTTGACCCCTACGAAACATATCTCTAGATTTAGGAAACTAATCCCTGATACATGGAATCTATCTAAAAGGAAACCTGTGCAAATAATAAAGGAACATAATAATTCTAATCCTAATCTTGAGATGTGCAGCCAACGAACTCAACCCCCATGCAAATCCTCACGGGCTGTGTCTCTTGGTCCTTGCATGTGCATACTGCTTTGCCACGTGGCAACTGCTCACAGGCCCAAGCCCATAACAAATTCATACTAATTAAATGTACCCCTTCTCCCCTTCCCTCGTGTGCCCTCTGGAGGTGGGTGATGGGTGGGGGCTGGTCTGTGTGTGTCATTTGAAAGTATATCTAGATTATCATGGGGTATTTATTTAGTTGATTTCTTGATGATAAATGTTAAGGATATAAGGGTATTAGTGTCTTTTCCTATTTTAGGGGTTGATCATGTGCCCCTTGAGTCTTGTACTATATATTATCTCACAGCACTGTGCAATACATGTGTGATTCATCTATTCATCCATAGATCTATGATGGTATTAGAGCCTAGGTTCAAAACCTAGGACAATCGGGTCTTCCGCCTCTGTTGCCCTCGGGGGGATTGATCGCCGCTCTCGGGGGCGGCTATCGCCAGGCCATCGCCTATCCCGAGCCGTCGTGGCTGCCATCGCGCATTTGGCTGCTCTTTCGGAACTGGCCAGCCTCCCCGAGGTTGCCGCCGCCTAGATCGGATTTGGATTGGGACACTTTTTGGGTTGTTTGTCGCCCACCGGATCTCTGGCCTCCGTCGTTGGCTCGTCATTGCCCCGCCTAGATTCGGCCTCCTCCGTGTCGGATCCAGCTTGCTGCCGCCTGGAGCCATCGTTGTGTTTCCGTCACCGCCGCACCTCTTCCAGATCCAGATAGCCTCTTGTCATCGTTGCTGCCCGGCTGTCGTGGGAGTCTTCATCTCATGCTTTTCGGGCCGTCGTTGCTAGATCCTCTTCGAGACGACATGGCTTACTCTCAGAAGATCCGATGGGATCCACCGTGTACGCCACTGCCAACGCCGTCGGCTGTCTCTGCCTATCAGTGCTGGCCCTCTTCGCCGCCAGTCTTGCCGATCTTGAACCATGGCCGCTGTTTTCTCCTAGATCTGGCTGTCACCAGCAGTGGCCACATCCTGATCTGTTGCCTCACCCGGATCTGGTGGATCTTGCCCAGATCTTCGTCTTCCTGCTCGGATCTTGAGCCATCGTGGCCACATCTTTCTTGGATCTGGCAGGTTGCTTCCATACGCCACTAGATCCCGCTACCAGGCTTCCACCTGGCCTCCGAGGTGGTCTCTTGCTGGTGGAGAGAGGGGGAGAGGTGACGAGGGAGTGAGTGGAGTTTAGTCTCTGGTGTATGTCCATCCAATATATGCTTGGTTATTCGAAGAGAATTTAGGTAGACTTAGGCCGTTGGATCGTGATCCGACGGCTGTTGGTTGCGTCTGGATGTTGTTGCTAGTATCTGTAGTTTGAGTCCTTTTCTTTAGTCTTCTGTTGTGCCCACCAAAATCTAGGTCTTTCAGTTTGTCAAAGCCTTTTCTCTTCTGCTGATACTGCCTCTGGAAGGATTAATCTCTACTCCTAGGGTGGCCACTTCTTCGTTAGCTCCTCTAGTGGATCTTGGCTGGACGTCAGATCCCGTTGCCCATGTAGCTCCACCTCGCGCTTTTTGGGCCACCGCCGTCGGATCCTCACGCCAGATCTAGCTCTTCTCCACCGTCGCTTTGGATCGTCGATAGCCACCTCGCGCTGGATCGTCAGTCTCATCTTCTCCCGTGCACTGTCCCACTGCACCCGTCGCGGAATCTATCTTCATCTGTTTGCGACCATGTTCTTCGCTGGCTCCACCGTCACCAGAAGCGACCCGCCTCTTCACTGGTCGGATCTCTCTAGCGTCACCGGCCTCGCTTGATCTCTGTCGACGTCAGCATCGCGTCTTCAGTCGTCCCAGCCTAGAGGCTCCCCCAGCGAGGGTCGGCGCCAGGCTCCTTGGTTTGCTCTTCAGCGTGTCGCTCGAATCTGGCAGCCTCCGTGCCAGATCTGTGTGGATCTAAGCCGTTGCTGCCGTCTTGTCTTGAACCGCCGCCTGCTGCTCGCACTTCTTCGGGTTGCCACCATCCTTCCCAGGCCATCGCCACCTATGGGTTGTGGTCGCTCTGCTCCGTCCTTAGCCGTCGCTGCCGGTGGTTTTTCACCGGTGCTTCCTTCCGCGCGTCGGTCGCCATCGCTGCTGGGTGTTGCCATCGTCTCTTCTTGATTCAGCTGATGCCAGCCTCTTCGCCTCCACATTGGATCCTACCCAGATCCTCGATGCCATCGCCCCGAGCATCTTTTCTGGATCCAGCCAACATCGGCCTCTCCACCTCTGCGCCAGATCCCTTTCGGATCCTCAACGTTGCCAGATCTGGAGCTGGCTACCAAGCCGCCGCCTCTTCGGCCGTGTGAGTGACCAGGTGTTTGATGCACCGTCTCCTAAAGGCGTTTGGTGCTTTGCTATTTTTGCTAGGCTTTTGGTGCAACAGCTCATACACAGTGACGAAGCTTTACTTAGCCTTCGGTCAACTTTGCAAGATAGCAAGTCAACTGGATCAGGTTGGCTGTTCCTGTGTTGTTGTCAAGGACTATGGTGATGGAGGGTCTCACTGGTGGAGAACTTGTGCCCGGTTACGGTATAAGGAAATGCAAATCATGCTGCTAGTATTTGCTGCCTGTCAGTCTTTTCTTTTGAGTCTTTCACTGCGTCCATCCAAATCCATAGCCTTTATCTTTTAGTTCGTCGACAAGCTGTGCAAGTCTACAAATTTCTGTATCAGTCAGTCGATTGCTTTGCTTGTAACGGCCCATCCTCTTGGATCGAGTATTATTCCCCTTCTTTTCGCATGGCCGTAGTCATCGCTTCTGTTTGAGCTGTTGCAACTTGTAGTTTTAAACCACTACTTCTCTCTGAGCCGCCGCCCCTAGTTTTAAGTCCGCCGTGCTTTCCTTTTACGCCACTGCTGTCTCGGGCTTTGATCTACTTTATGGGTTGCCCACAGATTCGGGTGGAGTTCTTCTGGCCTCGACACAATTTTCAAAAGCTGCACGCTACGACGATATCTTCAATACTCAGATTTTGAATTTTCTCTATTTTAGTGTCAACCCTTTCAAATGCTTATTGCATACGCCTTGCATTTGAGGTGGGGTGTTAAGGATATAGGGGTATTAGTGTTTTTTCCTATTTTAGGGTTTGGACTTAATTGCAATTTTACAGAACTCTGGAGGCCAAATTGCAAAAATACCAATAACCAGCCCTTTTAACCTAGCCATTAGTCCATTTTAACTTGAGCTGCCGCCCCTGCTTTGAGCCTGGCTTCTCTCTCCCTTTCTTCTCCCCTACAAGAGCCAGCAAGGGCTAGGCCATACCTCGTCGGCAGCAACTCCACCGCTCTCCTATTGCTCTCACCCACCCAAGGCTCTCAGTTTTCACCTGGTGTCAGTTTATCTCCCCAACTCCTTTTGCCGATGGCACCGGCGTGCTGCCCCAGTTGGATCTGGCGCTATCTGGTGTCTACCTCCGCCCCGGTTGGATCTGGTGCTAGTGACGGTGGATCTGGTGCTGTGTGACACCATAGTCACACATGGCAAGGTGGGGTGACTCCCTGCCATCCCGCGAGCGCCTTACTACTTAGGTAACGCTTTAAGCGTCGCCTAAGTGACGCCTTAATAACCATGGTTGCAGGCCATTCAACAATTTGTGCTTTGCATTTATAACAAGGTGGTGGTGTTGTTCCGTCACATCTTGTGCTACTTTATTGTTCTGAATTGAAATCACAATGTTCATGTGCTAGAATGGTTTGCATGACTGTAAACTTGACATCCCGCATCACTTTGTTTAGTTTCAATGTGTGAGAACTTTTTGGAACGTAGAGGGGTGGTTAATATGGACTTTTCCTCATATAGAAAATTGATGGATTAATGCTGTAGCTTCATCAAAAAGATGACACATCCGAGTGCTTTCTCTAGTAGAAGGCATATAAGAGAGAACTTTTCGTAATGTAGAATGTTGATCATGCAGCACTGCTAGTAGGCTTGATGAACTAAATATCTACTTGAAATTTGTACATACATGGAGTTTGAAAGACAAGATAAATCAATAGACAATAAGTACCAGCATTTTTTATATCAACAATTGTCAATTGAAATTTATAACTTTCTTGCTAATCATAGTTACTACTCATTACGGCAGGTCATATCATACACGAGAGGACCTTTCCTTTTTGTATTTAATTTCAATCTGGAATTCTCCTATCAGTTGTATGGTGTAGGTGTGGATGAAGCTGGGGAATATCAGGTAAGTTACTGATGCTGTTTGCATCAACTTATTCTTTTGTTTATGCAATGACAACATGTAGAAATGTTCAAGCAACGTGACACTTGGATGGTCTAAAGAAATATCACTTTGTTCTGTAAACTTCAGTAACTACCCAAATTGAAAAGGAAGCATCAACAACAGACTCTAGAGAATTGGTAGCAAGGAAGACACCATGGTGGAGTGATGAATTTGATAGGAACTGGAGAGAAACCCATGGAAAACACGCTGGTGTGGGTTGGGTGGTTTGGTTGACCTATAAATACCCTATCAACAACTCAGTGACAGGCTTTTGTTGGCTGAACTCAGTTGGGTCCGATTTTTTGTTCCCTGGTTTCAGTTCATCGGTTCACCTTCCTAAAACTTTCTTTTAAATTCATCTTATATACTAACCGGCCTATAATTGCATCTAGTTTAAATCCAAAAACTCAAATATAGAAAAAAATAAAAAAAATTCGAAAGATTCAAACTAAAAAAAAGGCCGCATTCAACCAGTTTTTGCCGAGAAACCGGAACCAGGCCTCTGGTTTTTTTTGCGAATTCTAGTTTCCCGAACCCTGATAATGACACATTGCACCAGCAACACATCGCTCGCACATCTTCACATCAGTAGTGCACTTGGCGGTTGAGGCCATCGAGGCTGATGGTGACATATCTAGTGGAGGCAAGCTTCAATGACACTATAATCCGGTGAATTGGAGCGAATTCGACTGGATCGAGCTTAAATCCAACAAACGCACTGGCCAAGACAGTGGATCTGGCTCGGGGGAGGGATGGCGACACCGTAACTGAGAGAATTTGGCTCATGAGAGGATGATGATGGTGGAAACTGTAGAAGGAAAAAAATATGGTGGTGGCGGAACTTGCCGAAGTCTGACTGTAGAAGAGTAGAGAAAGATTGGAGCAGACATCACACAGCTAAAGGGCTGAGGTGGTTTGTATATATATTGACCTGGTGTAGGCATACAAGGAAAGCATATACATAGAAGACACATATATGGAAAGCGTATATAATGAAAGCATATACATGGAAGGCGTATACATGGAAGGCGTATACATAGAAAGCGCATACAGGGAAAGATATCTAATTATTCTAATACCCGTCCGCAGTCGTAGCGGCAGTCCGGACGCAAAGACTGGATCGAAACTCCTGAAACAGCTGCGTCGGGAGACCTTTTGTCATGATGTCCGCTAACTGATGAGAGGATGGCATGTGCAAAACATGAACCTCATCAAGTGAAACCTTCTCGCGGACGATGTGAATGTCAATCTCGATGTGCTTCGTGCGCCAGTGCTGAACTAGATTAGTTGACATGTAGATGGCGCTGACATTGTCGCAGTAGATAACGGTCGCCGAAGCAACTGGGGCGTGAAGCTCTTGGAGAAGTTGCCGCAGCCAGCAATACTCTGCTACAGCATGGGCAACAGCACGGTACTCGGCTTCTACACTTGATCGAGACACGGTTGTCTAACGCTTGGAGGACCAAGAGACAAGGTTATCACCGAGATAAATGCAGTAGTCGGAGGTGGAGCGTCGTGAGTCGGGGCAGCCGGCCCAGTCGGCGTCGGAGTAGGAGGTGATAGATGTCACCAGGGAGAGGCCGATGTGAAGACCAGCGTCGAGAGTACTCTTGACGTACCGCAGGATGCGTTTGATCAACGCGAGGTGGGGCTCCCGCGGATCATGCATGAAAAGGCACTTGCTGGACGGGGTACGCTAAGTCAGGGCGTGAGTGTTAGGTACTACAGACCCCCCGCAAGGCTACGATACTCGGACGAATCGGCCACGGGAGCTCCGTCGTGGTCGGATAGCTTGGCGTGAGTGTCCACTGGTGTGGCCGTAGGATGACACTCAGCCATACCAGCGCGTCATAGGAGATCAACGGCATACTATCGCTGAGACAGGAAGAGGCCGTTGGAGGAGCGTGTGACAGAGATGCTGAGGAAAAAGTGCAGGTCGCCGAGGTCCGTAATGGCAAACTCCGAAAGGAGCAAGCCTCTGAGATGCTGGAGAAGACCTTGGGTGGAAGCCATGAGGACATGGTCGTCGATGTAGAGCAGTAGGTAGGCCATGTCAGTCCCCTGACGGAGGACAAACAGGGACATGTCGGAGGAGGAGGCGACGAAACCGATGCTGCGGATGTTGGAGGTGAACCGTTGGTACCATGCCCGGGGAGCCTGCTTCAAGTCATAGAGGGACTTCTGGAGAAGACACACATAGGTGGAACGAGCAGGGTCCATGAATCCGGAAGGCTGCTGGCAGTAGATAGTCTCATTAAGAGTGCCATGGAGGAAGGCATTCTTGACATCAAACTGATGAATCGGCTAAGAGCGGGATGCGGCGATGGAGAGGACAGTCTGGATGGTGGTCGGCTTGACCACCGGACTGAACGTCTCATCGTAGTCGACACCATGATGCTGAGAGAAGCCACAAACAACCCAGCTCGCTTTATAGTGGGCCAGACTACCATCAGAGTGGAACTTGTGCTTTAAGATCCACTTCCCGGAGCAAGGTTACAAAAAGCGTTAAGCGCTAAGCGAGCGGTGACCCACTGCCTAGAGCTTAAGCGTTCCTAAGCGTGCTTAAGCGTTTTGTACTGTAGCAAGTCTGAATGCTATAATTGTGAAAATCTAAAATAATTCTACTTGCAGAACAGCAGAAGTGAACTATGGGAGTTTGGCAATCTGCTGAAAGGATGATTCATTGAACACTGATGTTGAAGTCACACAACACAGCATGACAGAAACAAAAAGAACGTGACCTGTCTAAAAGTACAAAAGAAAAAGAAATCTACATTGTTTGTCCCTATTTCCATGTCATTTTTCTTTCTTTTGCCTTTTTTAGAGCAGAAGAATGTGCAAGTAACTTGGGCATTAAGTTGTAACTAAAAAGGCAAGTAGATTTGCAATACAGATTTTTCATACTAAATTACAAAAGAGAATAGAACTACCGTCACAACGTGTGGGCTCAACCCTAATAAACTTGTAAAGGGCTATTACATGATGTTCTGTTTGCTTTAAGTAGGGTTCCCAAAACTGGTAGGAACTGGCCAAGTAACTAGCGGGTCCCTGGTTTTTTTAGGGTGAAAACCAGAACCACCCAGGTTCCAGTTTTTACCCCCAAAATGGTTTCAAGACCACTGCTTGTTAGTATTATTGTTGGCGCTGACCCAGAATTCTTTTTATTAAAGAAGCCTGTTTGCTCTCATCTCAGTTCATCTTCATATTAATCATTCGCAAGCTTGCTCATGGTTAAGGGAAGTCATTGGCTCATTGCCATATGCCGCTAATAAACTGTCAGAGATCAAGTTCCCATTTGATGTTGCAGCCCCTCTGATAACTTTCCTTTTTATTGACTTTGCTATGCTAAACCCGAGGTGCAAGTAATGCAGAATTGAAGCGAGAAATAGCAGAGAGACAAGAATAAATACTATGTACCTCCACATGTTCAACACCATCCTCATCTGTCCAAACCTTGTTTTGAATGCGCGCACGATTTGCACGGTTTTTCGGTTTCATGACCATATCCGGTAATAGGGTACCCAATTTTCGCCAGTAACGACAATACATGTGAAAAATACAAAGTGTGCTAAGAGAGGAAAACTACAACCGTATGTATAGGGAAAAATAGAAATAACACTAACACCCACAAACCTGACTATCACTCTGAACTCTTGCTAGAGCTTTGCCAAAAATCTTGTACCTATAGGATGGTAACAACAGTGCAACATTAGCTAATCTCGCTTTCAGATTGCATGAGCCAGAGTCTATTGACCGAAATACCTGAAGAACTAACATATATATTAACCACTTCCCAAAATTTCAAAAGTATTTTAACATAAGCAGAATGTAAAAGAGCAATGCTAGCACCTGAACATGCCAAATTTCAGGATCTTCTTTTGACACCTGCAAAATAATATGATCATGCAAACCAGGAATGTGGTACAAAATCTTGTTTACAAAATAGATGACTAAAAGACAACACAGCAGACATGCAAAATCTTGAGCACAACAATATTTCATAAACAATATGTAGGTTCTAGCATAATCCCATTGCATAGATAAACTCATAAACATAACAACAGGTTCTAGCAGATAAAAAAGGTAAAACATCAATGATGGCAATGTAGATTGCATAATCCCATTGCATAGATAAACATAACAAAAGATGCCATCATTCCAGCCCACTCAATATTCATCTTCATCCATGTCATCCTCGTTGTCAAATTCCTCTTCTTCAAACTCAAATTCCTCTTCTGCATAGAGCTCTCTTATTCTTGAACTTCGACGTAGCTCAAGTTGTTCACTTGCTCCCATTGCTTCTCCAATAACAGACCAAGGTATCCCTGTACCGGGCATTTCTTCTACTTCATCCTGATAGACAACCGTTGCACACTTATCTCTACCATCAAACAGGAAACCTTGAGCTTCGGTGACATCATTGGATAGGAGAACATCACTAATCTTCTTTGACTTGATCTTTTGTCTTTTGGTCATGAGTTTGGAATTGAATTGTATGAAGACAAGAGAGTTAAGGCGGGCTGTAGTTAGCCTATTTCTTCTCGTAGTATGTATCTACAAATAAAACATAAGAACATAACTAAATCAGATTGGAGATTAGAGATTAAATTGTATATTCAGATTTGAGATTAGAGATTAAGTGACTAACCAAATCAAAAATGCTCCAGTTTCTTTCACAACCAGAAGAGCTTGAAGTAAGTGAAAGGATTCTCATAGCCATCTTTTGTAGAGCTGGTGTTTCAGTTCCATAGAGTCTCCACCAAGATGCTGAAAGCCTTTCTTGGTTAGTTTTCAACAGCTCAATATGGATAATTAAAAGACTATCAATGTGTATTACTGCTACCAAAGACTGCTGGCAAATGATCAAGACAAGGAGAGCTATTTAGCTTTATAAGAACTATTTGCCAGCAGCTAAACAAACAGCTGACCCTGCCAAATGATTAAGACAGGGAGAGCTCACAACATAAACTAGTTGCAGCCACACAATTAAGTCAAGAACAAAAATAACAGCTTGAGTAGCACAAATTTGCCTGGGTTAAAATCAAAGTTTTGACAAGTCCTAGCAAGCTTCTTCGCAAAGGAACCATCTCTATTCTGAAATTTCCTCAATTCAACATTTACAACCTGATCTTGCTTGTCCTCATCATCATGATAGAAAGTCTCAACACAATTAATGAACCCTTCTATTATTGTGCCATCATCGAAGATCGAATTATCAGCATAACTGTAATAAGGATTCAACAAGTATGCACTCAAGTGCAATAGAGAATCAAGCCGGCCTTTCATCTTCTTATCAACAATAGCCATGACATCTTTGTAGCGAGACTCCACATTGCTATAAACCTGCTTGGTCTCTCTCTTTGCCTTTAGTAATTCTCCAAACAAGAAACCCATAGATGGCTTCACATCCCCATCAACCAAACGAAGAACTTTTACTAGAGGCTCAAAAACCTTCAAGCACATGTTGACTTCTTTCCAAAATTCTGGACTCATCATTGTTGCTGTCGCATCCTTTCCTTTTTTTGACTTCACATCTTTCAATGTGTTCCACTTACTATGAACCACCATCTTTCTTAGCTGATCCTTCTCTAGAATGCTGTTCAAAGTAAGAAATGCCGAAGCAAATCTAGTTACTCCTGGCCTTACTATTTCTTTGCCCTTTGTGAAGTGTTTCATGCATTCCAAGGTTCTTGTGTGCCCATAGACAAAGATAGTGAATGCCTTTGCTTGGTCAATTATCTTCTGGAACCTCTTTAGATTGCCAATTCCTTGTAGCATCAAGTTGATTGTGTGAGTTGCACATGAGGTCCAAAAGATGTTTGGTCTCTTCTCATACAACAGCTTCCTTGCTCCCATGTTATTAGAAGCATTGTTAGTCACTACTTGCACTACATCATCAGGGCCAATTTCTTCAATTGCTTTGTCCACTAGTTCAAAGATGACTTCACTTGTGTGTGACACATCTGACATCTCCTTTGAGCTGATAAAACTTGTTCCATCAGCACAATTTGTGCACAAGTTTATTATGCTTCTCCTCTTCTTATCTGACCAAGCATCGGTTATGATAGAGCATTCATTCTTAACCTTTTCAGCATCACGTTCCTGCAGCAAACTCTTGGTTCTTGCATATTCCTCAGTCAACAAAACCTCCCGTAAATGATCTTGAGAAGGAGGTTGAAATCCAACACCAAACTGACCAATGGCTTCACACATTTGCAGAAACTCATCATTGTCAATAAAATTAAATGGTATGGCTGCAAAACAGAGCAAAAGAATATAAATACAAGTTAATTACCATGTCCATGTGTATAAAAGATGGCAAACAATAGTGTAAATTGAATATGAAATGCAGAATAGTAGATGGCAGCAAGGGTTATTAGTGAATTACCATGTGTATACATCCATCTTGCAACATACTGCTGCACCTCATGTGTTCTCTGTTTCCAAAGTTCCTTGTTTAGCTTTTGTTGCTTCAAGGCTTCAGCTTGTGTTGATTTAGGATCAATTGGCCTTGTCCACTTATCAATGGGACCTAACTTGTGAGGCTCTGAGCTACCAACACAAGTAACTTCTTCCTCTCCCTCTCCTGAAACTCGAGAAACATTCACTTCTCTAAGATTGAGCTCACGAGCAGTCTTTTCCCTCCTCTTCCTTGATGCTTCATCAAGTGATTTCTTGCACTTCTCTTTAGCTTCTGCTGTGCTATCTTTGCATTTAATCACAGATTTCCCAACATGAGCTACATGTTGCTTGAGACGATAAATCCCCCCTATGCTCACATGGTCACAAAACTTGCACTTCACCTTGTTAATATTGGTAGGATCAACTAGAACCCCATAATCCCATCCAACATCTTCTGACTTCCTCTTGAGAGGACACACTTCCACTGCAGCTGGCTGGGGTCCTGTCCCAGAAGCTGCCATCCTACAAATGAAAAGCAAGCAGCCAGAAGCTAGGATCAGTACTTCAGATTATTCAACATCCTTTAAGCCACTCTCTTCTATCTACAACTGGACATCCTTATTCCCCAGCATGAACACAATCTTGTGGGAAAACAGATCGACAAAAGAAACCAAAACATAGCAACCTGCAGGTAAAGGTTTGATATTCAATATACTTCACAACAATCTACAATCCAGATACACAGCAATCTACAATCCAGCTAGCAGTTCAGAACTATATTGGCAGTTATAGAAACACCAAACCACTCGCAGACGCAGGAGAAGGGAGGAGGGAGAAGGGAGGGGAGAACCGGAGAAGGGAGGGGGAGAACGGGAGAAGGGAGGGGGAGAACCGGAGGAGGGAGGAGGGAGGAGCAGAGGAGAACCGGAGGAGGGAGGAGGGAGGAGCAGAGATTGAAGAAGAGAAGCGGAGGAACTCACCTTGCTGGGCGCTGGGAAGAGGCGCCGGAGATTGGGGTGGCGACCACGAGATGCAGGAGACGGAGTAGCTCGGGCCTCAGGGCCGCGACACGTGGGTGCGCAGTGCGCAGCAAGAAGACGAGGAGGTCGACGAGCTCGACCTCAGGTCCGGTGGCGGCGCAGGTCTCGTTCCCCAACCCTATCCTTCACTTCCGCTTTTATCCCCTGCCGCCGCCTGCAGCCTTTCCCCTACGGCCTTTCCCGCGCGCGAATCGTGCTCCCGCGTAGCAGTTCCCGCCCGCTCGCGGCGCGTCGCTTCCGCGGCGCTTCTCTCCGCCTCCGCGCGCGCTTACTTCCGTTGAAGCGGTCGCACCGCTTCGAGAGCGCGTTTGCCCCAAAGCTACGCGTGACCCCTCCGCGTACTGCTTGAGCGCGCTGAAGCGTCCGCTTTATAGCGCTTTTTGGAACCTTGTCCCGGAGACGACGTTAGCACCTGGCAGACGCATACAAGTCGCCAGGTGTCGTTGTCCATGAGGGCCTTGTACTCCATCTGGACGCGCGCCGCCTCCCCTCGGCTTGGGCCACTGCCTCTACCCAGGCGCCGCCGCCTCCTGGGAGCTGCCGGATCTACCGAGGTTCCGCCCCCACCTCCCTGTAGGCCGGGCCGCCTCCCACCCACCGTCGAAGCCGACCACCGGCCGCCGCCGCCCGTCGGCGCCGAAACCCGGACTCCGCCGCTCCAGATCCAGTCTCCCCACTACTCCGACAATGGCGGCCCCCCAGCCGATCCAATTGCTGCCGTCGTCCCCACCGGCGAGATCGCACCTGTCGCCACTCCGATCGTCCTCAACTCCTACTCCACGGTCGTTGTCAAGTCCTATGTGCCGACCACCCTTGATTTGAAGACACCGAACTACTCCCGATGGTCCACATTCTTTCGGACCATGTACGCGAAGTTCGGCCTCTCCCACATTGACGGCACCGACACGGCGCATCATGACGAGGCCAACTGGGCCCTCGCCGACTCCGCTGTCCTCAGCTGGTTGTATGGCTCCGTCTCTGACGACGTCCTCGACTCCGCGATGACTGATCAAGAAACCGTCCGCGACCTTTGGGTCGTGATCGAGGCACTGTTCCGCGACAACGAGTCCCGCGCGATCTTCCTCAACAACCAGTTTCACTCGCTTGTACAAGGCGATCTGTCTATTGCCGACTACAACCAGTAGGTGAAGGTCCTCGCCGACGAGCTACGCGACATCGGCTACCCTGTCAACGACACGTAGCTCGTCCTCAACCTGCTGCGTGGCCTCAACTTGCGCTTCTCCACCCCCACCACCAACGACATCGCCAACTCCGTACCATTCCCTTCCTTCGCCAGGGCGCGGTCCATGCTCGCTCTCAAGGAGACTCGCCTTAGCAACGAGGCAAAGATCGCCACCACCATGGCCCTGTTCACCTCCGGTGGCTCCTCCGGCTACACGTCATCGACCACTACTTAGGCTGTCAATGCTCGTGATGGGCATCGCGGTGGCTGCAACCGCCGTGGCAGTTAGGGCAGGTTCGACCGTGGTGCTAGTGCCAGTTTCCAGTGTGGCCGCGTACCACCATCGCCACCGATCGGTCCCTGGTTCTACTTCAACCCATGGACTACCCTTACTGTCCGTCAGTGGCACCCCTCGCTCGCTCCCGACCTCCTTGGCGCTCCACCTCAAGCTCATACCACCTTCACGCCATCCCAGCTGTCCACCCCACAGACCTAGGATCAGCAGGGCCTCATTACCGCGCTGAACCAACTGGTTGTCCAAGGACACGGTGACTGGGTCATGGACAGTGGCGCCACCTCCCACATGACGACAGATGACGGTACACTCCTCTCTTCCCGCCCTACACCTCATTTGGTCGTGACTGTTGGCAACGGTTCCCGTCTCCCTGTCGTTTCTTGTGGTCACACTTTTCTTTACACATCATCCACTTGTTTTCTTTTTCACAGCACTTTAGTTGTCCGTAACCTAGTCCACAACCTTCTTTCTGTTAGATAGTTCACTCGTGATAACCACTGTTCTATCGAATTTAACGCATTTGGTTTTTCTATTAAGGATTCTCGGACGCAGTGTGTGATTCTCCGCTGCAATAGTGCAGGCGATCTCTACACCATCCCTCCAGTCGCCCCCTCAGCTTCACCCAGCACCCATCTCGCCATCTCCTCCCAGCTATGGCATCAGCGTCTTGGTCATCCCGGCGTCGCCTGTCATGACACCCTAAATAAAAACTCATTTCATGCAATAAAGTAAACCGCTCTTTTTGACAGTCCTGTCAACTTGGCAAACATACGCGCCTCCCTTT
The DNA here is from genome assembly GCA_036346265.1 of Melocanna baccifera. Lineage (NCBI taxonomy): Eukaryota > Viridiplantae > Streptophyta > Magnoliopsida > Poales > Poaceae > Melocanna > Melocanna baccifera. The sequence continues at coordinate 14,489,359 of CM070692.1, read as the reverse complement.
TGTTACTTCTTTCCGCTCTTTTGCACCATTTGAGCGAGTTCATTGTGATGTGTGGACATCTCCAGTTCCTAGCATATCTGATTTTCTCTACTATTTAGTGTTACTTGACAATTTCTCTCATTATTGTTGGACTTTTCCTCTTAGAAAGAAATCATAAGTTTCTCAGCTTTTAGCAGATTTCACCGCCTATGCTAGCACACAATTCGGTCTTTCTCTAAAATCCATATAGGCCGACAACGGCACCAAATTTGTGAACCACACCAACATATCCTTCTTTGCTTCCCGGTATTACCCTGCGCCTCTCTTGCCCATACACCTCGCATAATAGCAAAGCCGAGCGCATCATTCGCACCCTCAACAATGCGGTTCGCACGCTCCTGCTCCACGCCACTATGCCTCCCAAGTATTGGGCCGAGGCGCTAGCAACTGCCACCTATCTCATTAACCGTTGTCCATCCTCTTCTATCGATGGTGACATTCCCTATGTCCTCCTTCATCGCTCCCCACCGCAGTACAGTCATCTTCGGGTTTTCGGTTGTCTTTGTTTTTCGAACCTTTCTACTTCTGCTCATAAACTTGCTCCACGTTCCACGGCCTGTGTCTTCCGGTTACCCTTCTCACCATAAGGGGTACCGCTGTTTCGATCTCGCCACCAAACGTGTCGTCTCCCGCCATGTTGTCTTTGATGAGAGCATATTACCGTTTGCCAGTAGTGACCGATCTTCACCCCCTCCCTCTCGCTCCGACTTCGACTTCCTCGACGTCGACACTGCCATGCAGGTGCCTCGCACTGCTGTAATTGCACCCCTGCAGGTACCCCAGATGACTGCTCTACCACTGCATGGTGTCAAGCGATCATCTCCTTCGTTCACGACGCCATCCGTCGCTCCGCCACCACGTCCGCCCGTGTATCTGGTTTACTCCAGACGGCCACGTGCGGCTCCTTCCGACCCAGTTGCACGGCAAAGACCGTTGCGCGCGCCGGCTCGGCTACCCACGACCGTCGGCGCCGCACCTCTCCGATCGGCTGCTCCCTCGGGCCATCCGATGGTGACACGGGCTCGGTCTGCCGCTGATCCCTCTGTGGAGTTTTTCTCCCTAGCGGCCGACCACTCCCCAGTTTCGCCCGTTCCGGTGAACTAGCGGCGCCTAGAGGGGAGACGGCGGCCCGAGCCAAGGGGAGGCGGCGCCTGGAGGGGAGATGGTGGCCTGAGGGGAGGCGGCGACACGCGGAGGCCGGATCTAGGCAGACCTGGTGGCGGGGAGGCGCGGCGGCGATTGGGGGAAGCGGTGCAGGAGAGGGATCCGCCGGCGGAGGTCCGGTGAGGCGACGACGTCCGTGTGGAGGAGGCGGCGGCCGGGTGGTGGTGCAGAGGCGGTGGCGGCCTAGAAGCGGCGGCGTCCAGATGGAGGAGAGGAGGTGTGCAGTGGAAAGAAAGGATTAGGTATGCTCTGATACCATATAGAGGAGTAGAGAAAGATTGGAGCAGACACCACACAGCTAAAGGGCTGGAGTGGCTTGTATATATATCTTGGCCTGGTGTAGGGATACAAGGAAAGCATATACATGGAAGGCGCATACATGGAAAACGCATACATGGAAATCGCATACAGGAAAAGATCTCTAATTATTCTAATACTAATCAATGACGGTGCCGGTGTCGCAAGACATAGGGGTGATCGGTAGGGTTTGTCCTTGCTTAGAATTGAAGATAGGAAAATAGCTATTCACAGTGGTGCATGTCATTCATTATTAGAGGGGATATATATACATGACTTACAAGGGTGAACCAAGGCTAGCGGGCCTATACGAATATCTGCACTTAACTGCACATACTAGCTAAAGCTTTGGCTCGTATCAGAAAACTATTAGCCATTAATAGTGGACGCTTGAAAACCTGGAAAAAGAGGTGGAATTGATGCCTGGATAATATCTTGCAAACTGTAGTCTCTTGTTTCTTATCGTATAGAGTAGGAACAATTATTTGGTTCTGGAAGTACTTTAACCGCTACTGGCATTATCATGCTTCAATGTACAGGTGTGAAGATTGAAAACTAGTAAACTCTTATTTCCATCTGTGTTCACTTTTTGAGCTGCATTTTCAGCACTGAGATGCTACGAATTTTGTGAACATTTGAACAGCTTATCCTAAATACTGATGAAACTAAATATGGTGGACGTGGGGAGCTCAAGAGCAGTCAGTATATGAAAAGGACTAGTGACAAAAGGTGTTATTTGTATTACTCGGATAATCTGCATTTTTGCTTTGATACTCTTCACATTCATTAGTATTGTGCAACCAACCTGAGCAGTGTTACTTCCTGTAGGGTTGATGGTTGTCGCAACTCCTTGGAGTTGGCATTACCATCTAGAAGTGCTCAGGTAGGTAGATGAAAAATACTAGCCCTTTACAACCGTATGCATGCCTTCTAATCAGAAGCACATATTTGCAGGTATACAAGTTGGTCCGAATTTTGAGAATTTAGGCTGTCAATATTTTGTTGATAGACCAAGCAATCGATGTCCTGGGAACATGGACCTTTACTGTCAATATTTACTCTTGCAACATTGGAAACCTGGATGGCAAAGCTGAGGTATGAGCAGTCTGATTTTTTCTTCTAATGTACTTTATGATTGCCTTTGTAACTTGCTAAATATGTAATTGGTTGGAATAAGTCCAATTTACCCCCTCAATTGTTGCCTCAGTTAATGTCCACCCCTAAACTTCAATACCATTTAGTTTACATCCGCCAACAATCAAAACCAGAGCACTTAACCCCTCAACGGTGGTTTTACCACATAATCTGTTGTAAGTTGTAATCACCAAGTTTATTGTTGTGGCAGTCAAGCCAGCAAAATAAATAAAAAGATATCTGTCCTGTGGCCACGTTACCCCATCGATCTTTCATTCTCCCTCTCTCCCTCACCCTGCTTCAGCTACGGTGGACGTGGGGCGGCATGCGCCAGTCGACGACCGGCAAGTGGGCACGATGTCAAGGAGTGGGGTGATGGTGCGGGCGCAGTGGTGCTCGGGCCGGGGAGCTCATGCTGGGGCAGAGAGCAGTAAAGAAAGAGAAGGGCGTTGGGTGACACCGTGGAAGGAAAGGTGGGCCTAATTTTCTTGCTGTTAAAAATATTTTAAAACTCCACGTCATCACAAGATTTGGTGACTGGGAGGCCACATTATCCACTCTGCCACCGCGGATGACCATAATCACGGTGGAATAGAGCTAGGGGGTATTTTAATTGGTATCGGGATTTGGGTGTAAACTATGGTACTAAAGTTGATGTTAGAAATTAAACCGAGGTGATAGTCGAGGGGGTAAATCTGACTTTTTTCAAGTAGGTTTGATATAAGTGGGCATGTCTTGTGCAAACCCTCATTTGGGTGCAAACATAGAAACCACTTTCGTTTGAAGTAATGCATAGCTGACCTTTGTTTCTGTTTATGTACAAAATTTAAAAGTGGAGAATTTGATTATTTATCAAATTCAAACATATATCTTGTAAAGGATCTATCAATTGCTCTATACGGCTACACATCTAATTAGGTGGCACAAATTTAACAGATTTTGTTTATCATCTACACAGATTGGAGCCACCTTACTGGTCGAGCTTTGGGGGAGTACCTTCAAAGTGAGGAAGCTTCATTTTTTGCCGCCCAATGCAGTGCTAGTTCTGTGAAAAACTTGTCACATGCTATGACTTGTTGATTTCTAGCAGGAATTAGCACGTGCTCACAGATAGAACAAAAAAGCATCTCAGCCCGTTCATGCAGTGGTTTAATCTGATCTGTCAAATTCGCATCCAGCGACCAGCAAATCCAGCAGATAATCTACGGCAATTATTAAAAGGACCGCAGTTGATACTCGGCCGGCGGAGTGCTCATAGGCATTAACTAACGAGAATTTTCTGGGAGCATTGAAATTTTTCACTGGTTTGCTCTAGTCTCCAGCGGTGGCCTTTGTTGCCATGGACTTTAGCCTAATTCAGCTCGTTGGTTAAAGTGATTTAGACTGGTCAGCTTTGTGCTATCAAACTTGATTGATATTAGGATGCATACACCAGGACTCCAGGAGTCTGGTTTTAGGTGTGCAGAAGAGACGAAACACAGCCTCAGCCTCGTAGATAAGAGAAATATCATGTAGCCATTACTTAACGTGCTTCATTTTTCCATGCTCAATTTGAGTACCTACTCTAGTCATCAGTCCTTTCAGTTGCATGATGAGACTAATCCACGCATACCAAGCTACGAACATGACAGTCATGATCAAATGCTCACTTCGAATATATTATCTAGTGATCAATGGGCATGACAGATTTTTTTTTTTTGGTAGAGACATGTTACGAATAAGTTTTATTGATTGGGATTTCTTGGAAGGTCACTGCGGCTCTGCCAAAGACGATTGTTGATCAGTTATGACTTCACTTTGGGTGGTTGTGTTCACTTTGGGTGCGTCGCATCATCAAGGATAAGCATATTTAGTTTGGGAGAATCAATTATTTGCCAACATCTTTTGTTGGCATTTCATGTGTTGAGTTGGGGTGTGACTCTTATCCTAATTGTAGGATTTGAAAAGGTGTGCTATAAAAAATTCTAGATGAATTCTACTTGATATGGGGTTGTCCGATCTTCTCGATGTAGGATGGATACTCACGGGAGACTTGTTGAATTGTAGTGATCCTCCAATGCCAATACAAGGGACGAACACTCTTTCATCCGTCAAAACATGCTCGTTTTGATTTCACCGATCACTAAGCGAAGATCTATCGTGCACCTAATTTTCAGCGGAAAGGCTGAACGATCTTTATTGAAAAACACTTCTAATACCCTATGGAATTTCGGCAGTAATGACAACTTCGAACAAATTTTAGTAGATTGATTATTCTCAAAGGTGGTCTGAGCTCTAAGGCTGCCAATACATAGCTTATATAGCCCCTTGGGACGTTCACAGAGTCCACAAACTTAGTAAAACTCAACCCTATATGGTTTTAGATACGAACTCTCATAAAAAGGAAACTTGATTTTTACAGTTGTTATATTATTTCAGTTATAACTTTTGATCTATAATGAATTTGATGCTGAGACCATATCCATTACGTAGCCCTTGAAATTATCTTTCCAACGACTACAAGTATACCTGAATTGGACTTCGTTTGTGAAAGTTACGACCTTTTTAGTAACTGCCTGTCAGGCTGTCCTGAACCGAATCCGAATTGAATTCTGAGTTGAATCCGAGATTGAATCCAATTGGGCTTGTGGGAGGTGCGAATTAGGCTTGAAAATCTTATCCAAAACTTGTAGTTTAAGTTCTTCAGCTCCTCTCTTTTGCTCTCTCACTGCATGGCCTTTCTTCCTTTATGTCTTTGGCACCTAATGTGGTTATTCTCTTCCTTTTGCAGCCATTGTTTTGCTGTTGACAAACCTAAAAATGTACTATGTGATAACATGAGGTAGTATTCTATTCTTATGAATAACAACATTATGTTTAGTTTGAAATAAGTTCACCTAGTCATATTTTATGCGGCTCAACAATTCTTTCCAGTTAAATAATATATTTAACTGAAAAGTGCAAGACACATGCGTATCTGCATCATCCTCCCTTTCTTCAAGAAAATCCGTTCTTAACTTTTGATAACCTAAAATTGTACTAAACAAAGAATACAACGTGTATGAATGGTATATATATTTGTCATCAACACTTCTTCTGCTTAGTATATCATGATCATCTAAACATGTAATAAACGAAAAGAACAACACATATGCACGATATATATAAGAATAAATTGTTGTGTCATTCTCGTTATTTTGTACATCCTGATTAGTGTAACAGCGATCGAAATATGTATGCATTGCAATATTGTTATTCACATCATTCTTCCTCTCATAAAAGAAAGTCGTCCTTGACTTTTCTAAGGATATGGATAGATCATTAATGGCCAAAATCAGATTTAGTTGTTCAAATATGGGGAAGAAAATTTTAAATGCCTTGCATGCTTCAACTGTGCTACTCTGAGTATTTTTACATGATTGCGCTATCATTTACACTCATTTCATTGTGTTCATGACATGGCATCGATGGTTGTTTTTTCATAATATGCGATTTCAATTCAGCAAACTTATCACATGTAATACAAATTCTGTGAATATAAAATTTGTTATATACTCCATAATCTCCAATCAAATTGAATTTATATGTGTAGGCATTGGTGCTAACTAGTGATTTTAAACATAAAATTTCAGCAATATTATCAATCACACTAGATAGCTCTCTAGGATCATCAAATATGATATAGTACAAAGAATCATCAGGAGATATTCTAATAAAAACTTCTTTATGAGTAATCAATTACACATTATGTAAATTGAGCAAAGAAATTTCAGAACATGGAGTTTTTGGTTGATCACATGAATTCTCACAATTACTCACCTTTTCACAATTAAATTCAGCACCAATATTGTTACATTTGTCGTCCTCCTCAGATGATGTAGACGTTGGGGGTTTGAAATTATTAGGATGTACACACGGGGTAGTAAGCACTTCATTCCCTCCTGTGGTTATCTCCTCCTCATTTGCCTTTAAAAGTGCCGATTGTTTAACGTTCAATGCTTCATCTTTAATGTCAACCTGCACAATGTGAGAAATAACATTAGAAGTAGATATTAATGTGTTAGTTTCAGATTTATCCTCACTTTGTCTATCTTCTACTTCTCTTTTTTCTTTTGGTGTCTCTCTCACACTCTTATTTTGGATACTCTAAACCTCACATATGGTGGAATCACATATCTCACTCTTTTTATCACTCTCACTCAATTTGGCTATGTGGCTCTCATCCTCACATGGGTTGTGGTGTATCTTAGGAGCTATATGTAGCTTTGGAATACTATATGTCTCCTTGACCGAAGGGAAAGTCCCATACTCGGTCATCTTCTCATGTGTCACACTAGTAGAGTATGGACAGGAAGAAAATTGTGGTGTACGTCTCTCCATAAGTCTCTTCTCTTCTTAAATAGCACAATTCACAAGATCTTACACACTACCAAAATATCTATCTTGAAGTGTGGCGGCGATCTTAGAATTCAATCCTCCTTTGAAATATGCCTTCTATTTTGATGCACTACTGACACCGGCACGACGTATTGCATCTCGTAGCTCAAAATAATATTCTTAAACAGTATTACTCCCTTGTGTGATACTCTCTAAATAGCGAAACAATCCCCGTACATAATAGGATGGCACAAATTCTCTCCTCATGAGTGCCTTCAAATCTGACCAAGATTTAATGAATTCGTTTTCAAATCGTTGATGCCGCCAACTATAAGTATAATCTTTAAATTCTCTAGTGGCACGCATCACCTCTTGGTCTTTAGAAATCTTTTGAAATATATATACTTTCTTCATTTGCTATTCCCATTCAAGATACTCCTCTGGATCTTCACTGCCATAGAAAGGATTATAGCTATCTTCTTCTTGTTGTGGATGAAGTACCCGCACAATATCATTCACGATGTTCGAGCGAACACTTTCATTTGATAATTGAATTCAATGCGCGTATCTTGCACGGAATTATTCATCTCCGCCTTCAGTTGCTCTTTCAAGGTGGAAGAAGTGACGGCGTACTCATTGCGCAAAGTCCCTCTCAAAGGTTGGAATTGAAAACGACTCGTCAGGGCATACTCTCTTATATTATTGTCTCGACCTGCCGTGGTTAGTTCTACAAAGAACGCACAAATATCACAACATATATATGATATATGGAGTTTACTCTATCTCACTTTTTCCTCACCAAGTAAAGCTCTTACCTTTTCGAAGTGAATTAAGGCTAAAAGAAACTTACACTTGGTGGTGGCTACAATAGCAAGTGATGATTCAAGCGGATTTAAAAGTGACTTACAATTGCAAGGCAAAGGATATTTAGTGGAACTTGGTTTCGAAGTGTTTATCCTACACAATCTGAATTCACGATGTTGTAAAATTAAGTAATAATCCAAGTTAGAAAACTCTTGCCTATGTACTGATCTAAAAGATATAAGTGAAGTATATCAACGCACACGCAATGATCAATGTGACTCAATGCAAACAAAGGAATGAGCTAAAAGAAACAATCGGGAAATATTAGCTCGTTTTGCATCAAGTACTGGGAGAGACGCTAGTCAATTGCAATAATACGAACTTAAGGGCACAAGATTGCTCAAAAAAATAATTAAAAACTCCAACTGAATTTATAACATAAAACACACACTCAAGTTCGGCCCTTTTTTCACTTTTTTTGCTCACTTTTTTTTGCTCTTTTTTTTGCTACCCTGCTAGTGACTCAAAAGATTCAAATTCTTATTATGAGTCTAATGAGGTATATGAGTCACAAACGTCTTTTTGAAAAAAAAGGAGGGGTATAAACTTTCTTTTTTTTGATTGACCGAGTGAGTGATACACAAGTCTAATGTTCAGTTGAGATTAAATTATTCAAGAGCAGCCTACAATGCAATATCAACGACTAGTCTCAAGTGTTCAAAGAATTTAAGTGAAAACCTCAACAGATGTTTGGAATTCAAACCACGACAAACGTCGGACTATCTAAATGTGTCCAACTAGGATTCTTTGCGGCACAAACATGTGATAGCTAGGGGCTTCTTGTGGTCGAATCAATCAAGAAAAAATGAAACCCAAATGTTCGGATATGATATTCTTTCGAGATGCGCAAAGTTCTTATGTGGACAACAAGAACAAGATTTCAAAAAGAAAATTGAATCTGCTTTTTTTGGATGCTAATTGAAAGATCAACTAGCAGTTTTTCAAGGGTTTAAAATAACAATGATTAAGCAACGCAAAGGGACACTAAGATTAGCACGTAAATAAAATTTCTAATGGATTAAAACTTAATAAAACTCACGAAAATAACAGATGCGAAACTAGAGTTTGGGTTTTTTTTTTGTGAGGCAATTTTCGGTTTAATAGACAATAGGACAAAAATAAATCAATCTAAAAGTAAAGGGATAAGATCCTACCGAGTAAACCGCGCTCTGATACCAAGGTGATACGGGGTTGTCCGATCTTCTCGGCGTAGGATGGAAACTCACGGGAGACTTGATGAATCGTAGTGATCCTCCAATGCCAATAGAAGGGATGAACACTCTTTAATCCGCCAAAACACGCTCGTGTTGATTTCGCTGATCACCAAGCGAAGATCTATCGTGCACCCAATTCTCAGCGGAAAGGCAGAACGATCTTGATTGAAGAACACTCTAATTCCCTATGGAATTTCGGCAGCAATGATAAACTCGAACAAACTTTAGTAGATTGATTATTCTCAAAGGTGGTCTGAGCCCTAAGACTGCCAATACATGGCTTATACAGTCCCTTGGGACATCCGTAGGTCCACAAACCTAGTACAACTCAACCCTATATGGTTTTAGATACGAACTCTCATAAAAAGGAAACTTGATTTTGCAGTCGTCATATTGTTTCGATCATAACTTTTGATCCATGATGAATTTGATGCTGGGACCAGATCCATTACATAGCCCATGAAATTATCTTTCCAACGACTACAAGAACACCCGAATCGAACTCCGTTTGTGAAAATTATAACCTTTTGCTCCTCCCTTTTGTCTCTCACTGCATGTGCTTTCTTTCTTCATATTTTTGGCACATAATGTGGTTATTCTCTTCCTTTTGTCTCTCCATTGCTTTGTCGTTGACAAACCTAAGAATACACTATGTGATAACATGAGATAGTATTCCTTCCTTATGAATAACAATATTATGTTTAGTTTGAAATAAGTTCACTTGGCCATATTTCATGAGGTTCAATATTTTTTTTCAGTTGAATAATATATTTAATTGAAAAGTGCAAGACACATGCGTATCCGCATCACTACTAGGATTAGGACTTCTAATCTGTTTGTATTATAATTCCAACTCTAAGTTGAAGAAGGGTTAAGATGGACTATATAAACCATAGAGGTGACCTAGAGAGGAATCAAGTAACCAAGCAATCAAGCCTATTTATCCAAAATAGAGGATACACAAGATGATTAGAGGCTAGAATATACTTTAGCAATAGATTTTTGTATAGCGCAAAGATCTGAAAGTTATAAAAGATTTGAGAGGGTTATGATTTATTTCCTTGCACTTTTTTTAGGTTGTGCTTAATCAATTTGTAGTTGGTTTCGCTAAATCTTTTCTCTTGTTGTAACCTTTACTGTTGTTATTTTGGTTCTCTTTACAAGATTTATCTTCTTCGTTTGTGATACCGTGCACGCTCATGTTGTATCTCAGAAACATTGATCCGATCCGGGGCTGCTGCACATAAAAAGGGTTATTAGAGTGTAACAAGTGGTATCATAGTCAAGGTCGGATTAATCTGATTTGTGAAAAGATTGATGATGGTGGTACAAAATCAAGATTGATGTCAATGATATGGAATCGAGTAGAGAAATTTGATGGCAAATGAAATTTCAGTATGCGGCAATATGTGGTGAAGGATGTCTTTGTTCAGTAGGACTAATTGGTACTCTTGAAGGGGACAAATTGGAAAAGATGTATGATGAAAACTTGAAGGTGATGAAGCAGAAGGCTATCTGTACAATTTGTTTATATCTCTTCGATGAGGGAAAGTACTCGGTGATTAAGGAGAATTCGCTGAAGAAATTATAGAAAGACTTGAAAGAATTGTATATAAAAAAGTCGCTTGAAATCTACTTTGAAACATGGTGAAATATTCTTGAAACCTGCTGAAACTTGAGTGAATCGCTCCAAAACCAATATTGAAATGAGATGAAACTTGCTAAAAAAATGAGTGAAACATGAACTCAAAGCTTAGTCGAAGCATGAAACTCTTTGAAATATGATGAAACTCTCTGGAACTTGCTTAAAAACTCTAAAATGTGATGAAACTCTAAAACCTACTTTGAAACATGATAAAATCTTTTAGAAATCTGCTGAAACTTGAGTGCAACTATCTGGAACCTACTTTGAAACATAACAAAATATTATTGAAACTAGCTGAAAGTTTGCCAAAGCACGATACTCTTTGGATTTTGTTTGTAACACTATAAAATGTGATTAAAAACAATGATGCTTGAAACTTTTTGAAAGGTGATGAAACTCTCTAGAACTTACTGAAAGCTTGTTAAAACTTGAGTGGACTTTTATGACATCTACTTTAAAACATGATCAAACCTTCTTGACTAAAACTTAAGTGAAATATAAACGTGAAACTTGGCCAAAGTATGAAACATGGATTTAACTTGCTATACTATTGGAATCATTTCCCTACATCTGATTTCCAATAATGAGATATTTGAGTGAGGGCGAGCTTCATTGTATATCATTTGCTCTCTTTTGCATTTTTGGGTCCTTCTCTTGCTATGATAATGGTCACAGTGAGTAATTTATCTTTTCTTTGTACCTTGAGCAAAATTGAGCTTTTATGAGGTTTTAGGTGTTGTTTGGAGCTTTTGTAGAAAATTTGCTCTTTTTTAGAGTAACTCTACTCCACACTTTGCTAACATGGTCATGATCTCTTCTTTCTCTTTCAAGTGGGCCATGTATGGCTTTTGCAACTTCTTGCTTTTCTTTTAAAAAACAAACTCAATTTATTACCTTTTTTGGTGTATGTCAATATACTCATCAAGGGAGAGATTGTGAGACCATGTGGAGATCACTTTATAGTTGTGATGAGTAATTGACTTTGATTCAGAAAGTTTGAGAAGTTTGAGTTTGGTTTTTGAGAGTTAGCAATTTTCAATTGTATTATGTTGCCAGTGGTCTAACCGACTTAGAGCTGGCGGTCATAACAGCTGTGGGAGGTGGCGTCTTTAGTCGACGATATGACTAGCCAAGAATAGTCTATGGATGACACGTTTCTCACATAGAGTTCGATCGGATATCGTGAGGCAAAAAGAGGATATGTAAATAGGTCGATTGGCCTGACCGGATATAATACAGTCATATGGAGATACTAACTGGTCATGAATTGGTCGGATATATCACAGACTAGTTTGCGATTTGGTTGTATGGGGATGTCAACTAGTCATGACCATATACGATCTAGTTATAAGGAGTTATGAGCTGATTGTGTGTGACTACAACCTGATTACAAATCATCTTGCATAAGATTCGTCCAGATTAATCTTTGTGTATGTTTGGAGGTCAATATGTCCTACTAGGGACCGCTTACAACCAGTGATCAGAATAGTATTTTTGAGTTACAACCAAGTATACATGAACCTGCTGAGTCACACACTTAACAGGTTGTAATAGTAAGGGTCCGTACAATAAACTCCGAGTGAGATATGATTTTGACTCGTATTGGATAAGGATATGATCAAAAGCTTTCTGAGTAAGATATGATTTCTACTCATGTTGGATATGGATCCAGTTGTAGTCTCTATATAAAGTGGTGCATGGGCTGAGAGTTGCGTGCGATTAACACACCCACAGAAACCCTAGCCGCCACCTTTCACAGGCCCTGCCGTACGCACTGGTGCTAGAACACCGATGCATGGTGTTCCATTCCAAGACATATGGACTTCGGTAGAGGCTTTGTTGGGATTGCGGCACTGATCAAGACGATCACAAGGAAGAGGCGGTTAGTTCATATGGATCAGCTACCACTCGAGGATGATCACCTTCCAAGGACATTGATTGGGATATTGGACGATCGACTACTTCCACTATATAGGCACGCACTACATTGAACCAGGCTACTTCAACTCTTGTTACGCCACACTGCATATCTAGTGGTAATGATCTATAATATTTTACTTGTATGGCTTTTTAGTTTACGTGGTAGAAATTTTTTTAATTTGCATTAGTGCAAATTAGTAACATCCTAATTTATACGTGAATTGTTGGACCGATCATCATGCACCATTCTAAAAAAGCCCAAAATCAATTCTCTGGATTCCTGAAAACAACAGCAGCAGTAGAAGCACTTCTCTCCACGCCAAGTAGCCAACAGCGGCTCTCCTGCACGTCAAACAATAGCAGTTTGCACTCAAATCAATCTGCGGCAGCAGTGGTTGATCAACAACTCCCTGATCACAGCAGCAAGTACCAATGAATAGCACCCAATTGGTCAAGACAGCAGCTCTTTTTTGATCAAAACAGCAGCAGCGGTATACAAATAAAAGCCCTTCTGTGCTTCTCCTCCTCCGAACTGCAAAGGAATTGTAGCAGCAACAGCACGCCTGGGCTTTCTCTCTTAGGTGAATTCTTTTAGACTAATGACTTATAATTTATTATTTAAATATTTAAATTCTAATTATTCATGGGAGGTAATACATATAGGAAAATGGTGGTATGCAATTTTAGCCGGTATAACTGAACTTAGTACACTTTTTACTATAATTTTTCTGTTGATATCGTTTGAAAAAACATACCGTATAAACATGTATGCGTATAAACTCAGTATATTTTTTACTATAATATTCCTATACAACTGAACTAGTTACTAACTTACTATAGTCCATATAAATATAAATCGACTAAAAATAGAAACGAACCCAGCCCTTCTCTCGGTTTCCAAGCAACAGGATAGATCAATCCAGCCACAACTAAAGATAGCTGCGTACGGAGTCGTAGATTTTGCCTTTAAAGGATGAGATCGATGATGATCAGCACGCGTTATTGATCCGCAAGATCAACCAACGAAGCAATAGATGAACCCTAAGAAGAATTCACAGGAAAACATCACAGGAAGTTGGCCGCCATCTAGGCCATTTTCTTGTTTATTTCTCACGCAAAATAACAACTCTCGTACGCTATGTCTGTATGCACGTACGTACATGCATACGTATACATATAGTCCATGCATGCATACGTAAGCCACGGCCGTATGCATGTGCACAGGACACACGACTAAAAGACTCAGCCAAATCTTGCATGCGTGTGTGCATGACTCAACTAGAAGATTCAACGTCACAAAGAAACCTCAGGTAATTTGGATGAGTAAAGTACCAATCCGAATAGTCAGGGCTGCATTCCTTCGGTGCTTGGTTCACCTGCGATGTAGTAGTAGTGGTACTTGGCGCCGTATCACCCCGTATCCCAACAGTTAGATGTACCAGTTCGGATTATCCCTTGCCCCGAGGAAAGTCCAAGCGGCAAATGAACCAAATATTACCTTACCCTGCTCCACATATACAGCCATACAGTTTGAGAGCTAAGGGTTTGACATGGTAACAATGCCAATTTCATACACTACTGAGGCATTATGAGAGTAAGCCAGATTTTGAAAGACGTGCCCCTTTTGCGTGTGAAAACTATTTTGCACCACATGCTTTGAAAATCCTAAGGAGAAGGCTGCAATGGTGGTTTTTAAACAGGTTTAGATCCGCAGCTTTCCAACTTCCGAACCGCTTAAGGCAAATTTAAACTTAAGAGATCCCTTAGGTACACGATCTTGAGTGAATTCATGCTCATTGCTAAGTTATCCTAACATTATTCCTAGTGTAGAATATTTTGTATGCATAGTATTTACAGGTCCATCCTCACAGAAGCACCTACCGACAACTCCAACTTCGCTCGAGGCGAGCAAAGAACTAAGCGTGGGGGTATAGTGCTGGCACACTTGTCAATCATTTTTCACTCCCGCAAATCCATGCAAAAATGCAATAAAATGGCATTCTAACCTAGAATATTACACTGTAAGGCTAACATTTCTGCATAGCTGATGTGGCACAAAGTACCATTACTAATTTAATTGGGTTGTGCATCTGCATTGTAGTATGAAAATGCTTCACATATTGGTGTTGCTTTGTGTGAGGAGAGGAAGCCATCGAGTAAGGCGGAGGGGGAGGGAGAGGTTGGCCGGCAGGAGAAAGGAAGAACCTTAGCACTTGGCTATGTTCGGCCACATGGTGCAAGGGGAGCGTGTGAAGGCTGGAGACCGATGGGAATGCATGTGTTAGGAAATCAACGGAGAATAGATGAATGGTAACACAATTCATGCAATCAATCAATTACAATGAATACAATAGATTAATTACAAGAGACACCAATAGAGAGAGAACAGCAGAGTAGTCTTTATTAATTCTCAGAACTCAGATCAATTTACATGGTACAATACCTCTCTATTTATAGTCTAAACTCACCAGGGGCAATTATGGTATTTGCCCACACCGAAACTTTTTAGGTTTCGTAACACTTCCCCTTAGGCGAATACCACGGCATTGATACGCCTCATTAAAACTCCTCCCAAAAATTAGTGGAAAAAAAAGGATGGAGAAAAGAGTATATTGCATCCATTCCTTGTGACGCACTTGTTGCCTCATTAAAAATCTTTATGTGAGAAAACTTTCAGGAAAAACTCATGAAGGAAAGAGTGCAATATTTAGATCTTCAGGATCATGTAAGTCTTCTAACCTTACACAAGGCCTATGATTCGGGGATTTACTCCCCTTGAACCTTATAACTCTCTAAGCCGTCTCATCCCTATGCCTTAAATACACTTCTGGAATTTAGAGGTTGTGAGAGATATTGTGAATAAATATGTCAAATTATCACAAGACTTAGTTTTAGTATCTTTCCTCTTTGTTCTTCTGGAGCTTGTGAGGATAAAAGAATTTAGAAGTAATATGCTTCGTGATATTACTCTTAATATAGCCCATCCATATCTATGCCACATAAGCTGTATTTTCTTCATAGATAATGATGGCGTCATAACCTATGTTTGTGCCACAAGACTTCCGGAGGTGGTAATTATTCACCTAAGTCAAAACACATTCTGGTGAGGCTTCATACCATGATGTACATATGCCTCGTTAAAACTCATTCCAAAAACCAGAGAAAAAAAAGAAATAGAGAAAAAAGTACATAACACACGTAAATTAAAGTGTATTGCAGTTGTTGCCTCATTAAAACCCTTCAAGCAAGAAAACCCAATGGGAAAACTAACTAAGGGAAAAAAGTGCAACACTTATCTTCAGGATTTATAAACTATCTTCAAGATGTATTATAATCTTTAAGACCTTTATCATATCCATCGATTGGATTTATATCGATAGGTAGTAAAACCTTCAAGGTCGTAATCATCAAGTCAATACCTTCTAGGTTTGACTAAAGTCAAGATTTTTTAAATCTCATGCATAACTATAAAAGTTTAGCATATGCTCCCCCTGAAGACCACGCCTGGTGACGTCTTGTTGTTCCACTGCCTTTAACACATTTTAAGAAATGAATGCAGGCCAGTATATTTATCCTAATCAGGATATGGGGGGTAATTAATTGCAATGCTACATTTATTTAGGATGTGACTTATCAAAACCTTTCAGATTCTTTAACATTTAGCAATCATCTCTGAGTAGTACCATATGACTAAAAGTCTGTTGTACAGAATTAATAGCATGATCATACTACCATAGAATCAATGTAACCAGTCTTAATTTTGGCACTTAGAGGATTAATAAATTTATCATTAACATCAATATATATGGTACTTTCATGGTAAAAGAAGATATTGCTACTCCATTAGCCTCTAGTAGGAGATGCACTTTATATGTGCTTATGTGGTGAACTTTTGGTTCTTAGTCTCCTCATTTCATTTTCTCAGGTCTTGGATAGGTCCTTTTCCACTTTTAGGGATCGCATAATTATTGGAGTATTTTTTTATCAACTGGCGATTTAATTTCTCTTTAGGGAAATGCTCTCTCTTCTAAGAGATACTCTTTTTTCAAGTAAAAATTTATCAGGTATGAGTTTTATATACATATTGTTACAATTTACTTTCTTGTTAAAACACCGAGTCCTTCAGGGATCGAGCTTTGGGTTCCTTCAGGGATCCCATTAAAGGATTTTCATAATCTGATAACTGCATATATTATTCATATTATCTGCCAGAGTTATTATATAATAGAATATTATTTCATTTATAACAGGAGAATATCAATCTCTACAAGGATCCTTGAACCATCGCTTTCACCACCTCATTATTTCATAACGACCCATTAAGCCTGAACAAACAGGTCCCAAGACTTTCATCTACGATTATGATTCAGCCTCAATTGGTTTCTTTCATTTTTACCCGATATGAATACTTGAAGTGCTCGGCAATGGACTTTGGTTCCGGATTTATATTCTCATCCAAGAAACTTTTAGCAATTTTAGAGACAAACTAGTTGTCGACAACTTTTTTCCAAGTATCATCATAATTGAGTGTCTTTCAATATTAACCAAAACTTCGTTATTTCCCAAAACAAAAGCTTATTGGTTGCTTCGTGTTCCCTAGTATTGTAATATGCGCACGCCTTATTACTGGGGTTTTCATCTTCAGGATGAGCCTCTTCATGAGGTATTTCACGTTCAAGGTGAGTTCTCTTCTGGAGTATTCAAGGAGTGTTTAACGATTATTTTGACTTGTGTCAGTAGACCTTATATCCATAGGCATCCTTGTAGACTTTAGATCATTGACCAATAAGTCAACTTCACAAAGATAGAAATAATATTCAACCCAAGGTATTCCAAACTTAGCAACATATTTTACGTCAGGTAAATACTATATAACTCCTCCATGCAATGAGCAAAGAAATCTGGCAGTCTCCCCACTTCTGACGTACAGGAGTATCAGCTAAACTTAAATTTAGCTTAGTGCGTGAACCATATACTAAAGATCTTTCGTCAGGAAAATATCACAACATTCAAATATTTTGGGCATTTCTCTCTCCCTAATGTTGAGATATGATCTTGCTTAATAGCACACTTCAAAATCCCCTCGGTATGCTGTGATGGTGATATCATATGGGAAACTGATTGGTTATCATAATACGCACTGATCCTTGATTGGGGGTTCTTTTCTTAATGCAGTGAGCTAGATATTTATTAATACAATGGTATAGAAAACTTAGTAGATTATCTCAACGTCTGATGGGTTATTAATCTGCGATGACAGAAGTATTCTAGCTTCTTATATATTACCTAATGTTATGATCCAATTACTCATACTTTTGACATAAAATTTGGATTACACAAACTTCAGATTTTGTGTTAGTGCAACATGTTTTGACCTGGTCCAGAGTATTATATTTTGATAGCATAATATCCATCTTCAGGATGTTTACAAGTGCATAACGTTGTTACATAAAACATGACCATCTATTAATCTGCATGGAATATATATCCTGCTATATATACTTCTAGTTTAACCTCCTAAATGGAACAATTATTCACTAGGAATATATGTGATTGATTGGGAGGTAATTATATGCCTATTATCATTTATGATGCCAAATAAGTACGAAAGATTTAGATCATTCAGGATCATTAACATCCAATAGGTCATCTAGTATTTTGAGAGTTATATTTGCTTTAGACAAATGTCTATAGCTTCCAGTGGCACATGTGCGGCAGTTTCATGCTACCATGTAATTCCCATTTATGTGGTTGCATGCCGGTGATTAACATATTACTGGGGACAAATCAATTACCCTTCGAGGGATGCAATGATTTTTCAATAGTGTGCATAGCAGTTTCAATTATCTCTTAAATTTCTAACTTCAGACTCATTTGCTTCTAGATTTGACCTATGATATTTTATAATGCTTGTTATTACTTTTGTTCTTGTGCCTCGGAGGTTCCAATATTCCTCATATACCCCAAATTACTCCCCCTTTTCACGTCAACCATAAAGTTCCAAGTGAGAATGCATGCTTCTAGCATTTGCTCATAGTTTTAGCAATAAATTGCTATCATATTACTTTGAGAGTAAATTTTATTGGCGTGAAACCGACATACATTTTGTAGTATAGAAGATGGGGATTATATATAGACTTCAAGTCTTTAGGGTTAAAGCATTTTCTAGTCGAGATAATCCTTTGGAGATTTAACATTTGACTAGATTTCTTGTGTCTTCAAGAAAGACACTTTTTCTATTGCCATTTGGGCAATAATGAGCTGAGGCATATCATTCCTTTCAAATGTCAGGCATAATATTTACAAATATTATTCCATGCATGATTAATATTTTACTTCAGGTAAGCAACTGTTTAGCAGGGGTAAGGCTTTAACATAACAATTTAGACCGAATATTTATGAAATCTGGAAAAATAATTATTTGATGCACAATTTTAACTTGAAGCAAAAGATAAGAGGTGCTCTTCATGAGCAAGATCAAACTCGACAGGAGTTGTATATTATTGATGCTACTTATGTTGCAAAATGACATCCAAATAAAACAAAGAGATAACTGGGAGAATGTTGTTGGTATACATAATGTTCATCGTAGGCATATTCTTGCTTATAAATACCCCTGTTTATTGGTAACATATAGGTTACTTAATCCAGAGAGAATACGGTGCAAGATGGAGTAATAATCACGTGTGGACTTCTAGAGTAGAGGCGACACCTCACCAACTACAAAGTTTTTACTTTAACGGTAAAAATGGTACAATTCTGTTAGCATCAAGCATGGCAGTGGTATGACTGTATGCCAATAAAATATATCTAGGTGATATAATTGCAGCTATACGGGGCGAGCGAATATCCACTTAGTGATGCTCAAAATCCAACAATATTCATGCAATTTTCTACATACATCTAGTAAGTAATCTCAGGTGCGTGGAATGAGTGCAAACAGTAAAGATTTACTTTTATCTATTCAGTAGATAAAGTATCATTTTTTAGATTTTTCTAGCAATCTTTTGGGATTCTCTTATAATTATTAGGGCATTTAAGCAATTTTTAGAATTACTAACCCATTAAATAAATCTCCAAACATACAATACCATAAAATAAACCATAAAAGAATTATGATGCTTCCAAAGTGTACAGAGTCTAAGGTTTCACAAATTTACAGAAACTCATATACCTAAAAACTATGTTTCTAGGATTTTCTAGAATTTTTTGGAATCTTCTAGCAATTGTTAATGAATTTTGCTAACTAATAAGTAATTTTTAGAATTATTAAATAAACAGAAATAATATGCTAAAAAATCAGAAACATAAAATAATAATGCTATAAGATAACTAGATTATAATGAAGCTTAAATAATCTAAAAAATAAATTATGTGGGAAGAAAATTCGGTCTACTGGACTTAATTGTAATTTTGACAAACTTCAGGGTCAAAATTATAAATATTTCAATTTTCTACTAGACTTACTTAATTTACCAAAAATCTAGGGACTTATTTACAAAACTACCATAGGCAAAAAATGTTTGATTTATTTGGGCCACTTTCGGCCCAATTGGCTATCAGCCCATATGGCCCATGGGGCTAGTGCTAAAAACCCTAGAACATGCTCTCCCTTGGCGGCGCCAACAGGCACAGTGTTGATGGTGAGCTGTAATGCCCTAAACATCGTTTCAGCGTTCCTGAAAATATTTAGCGGATTCACATAATTTTGCTTTTGTCGATGAATCGCGGAAGGCGAGTGTGAGCTGTGGATTTGTCCAAAATAGGAAAAATAATAATTATAATATAAATCGAAGGGTTTGTGAGCTATTTAGAGAGGGAGGCCAGCCACCTTGGGCCTAGGCCTGCTCAACAGGGCCCAGCTGCCCCCCTTTTTCTCCTAAACCCTAGCTGCCCCCCTCCCACCCCTTGGCCACTCCCACCCCCTTGTGGCCGCCCCCTGCTCCTCGTCTCCCCCTTGCACCTCTTTTCCCTTCTACACTGCTGAGAAAAAAAGTGGAAGATCAAGGGAAGGAAGGAGAGGAAGAAGAAGGGAAGGAAGGAGGAGGAAGGAGGAAATGTGATCTTGTGTTATCAAACTAGGTATGAATTCTCACCTTTTTCCCCTCTGTTTTAGAATGATTTTAGATTTTTCGCTCATTGTTAGAGGTGGATTATATGGGGGAAATTGTTGATTTGCGTTTAATCGGTGCTCTGCGTGTAGGCTAATGGGTAGTACGTCTGTTTGGGTGGTTTAGGTGACTAAGATGATTTTTTCCGTAGAACTCATGAACACAAAAGTTGTAGAGGACATAGGGATCTAGTTCCTGTATTTGTTTTAGAATTTTTGGATGAGTGTTTTGGGTGCAATAGAGGTTGGAAATATGCTATGTAGCAGAGTGGGATTCAGAGTGCAGTCTCTATTCGTGGGCAGATTCAGAGGCTCTAATGATTTTTATGAATTTTCTCATAATAATAAAAGTTGTAGATAATGTGGTAATATAGCTTTGGGTAGAATTTCATAATATTTGTAGTTAATTTCAATGGTGGTATGTAGAAGTTCGCTGGTTAGAGCTCTGTTGCAGTTATTGTCCTCTGTTTTCCGTTTCGAATTACACTTGTTAAATGACAGAATAAAATTATGGTAACTTTATGAAAGTTGAGCTGTCATTCTGTAGATTTGAAAAATGTTATTTGTTGCTGTAGTTTGATCAGTGGATAAAAAGATACGAAAAAACAAGTAGCGCTGCTACAGTGGACTGAGCGTGGGAACGACAATTGGAGAGGGAGTTGGCAGGTATCGGGCGTAGTGGCACTTTATCTTTTAGTTATGAATGTTATATTGTGGTTTTGTACTGAGTGGTGATTTATGAGCAGGTGCATGGCTTTGTTCCTAACAATGCTTGAACCCTTCGCCCCTTCGGTAGAGGCAAATAAACATAGTGGTTGTTGCTACAGTTTAACTTGTTAATTTTACTACCTCCACTATATTTGCTGAACATTTGGTTATTAATTCATCTTTAAATTAAGATGCCTTGCTGGGCTGCATGCTTTATTGTACACATTGTTGTCTATGTGGTTATGTTCTTAATGAATCATTCGTGGCCATATCATGCATGTAATAGCATATCATTTGTATTGTTGATTCATCGTCGCACCTAGCTGCGACCGTACCAGTACAGCATCGTATATTACTGTAGTATGATGCACACCCTTACGTTGCTAGGTAAGAGTGCTGTGGATCATTTGTATACATATGTATTTCATGAGGATTATTCTTGTTCTAAGATGTAAAGAGGTATTGGCTCATTAGAGTCACTTGTGGCACGGAGTGATTCTCATGTGGTTACTGTGGTTGTGGTTGCGGATGTGGATATGAATGAGGTTAATGAGGGCTAAAAGCTAATGCCTTACCATTGTTAGTTGTGGTTGCTTTATCATTGTTGGTTATGGTTGCTTTACCATTGTTGGTAGTAGTTGCGGTTGTGATCATAAATGAGGTTAAAGAGGATTAATTGATAAAACTTTACTGTTGTTGGCAGTGATTACGGTTGTGATTATGAATAAGGGTAATGAGGATTAATTGCTAATGCTTTACTGTTGTTGGTAATAGTTGTGGTTGTGGATACAAATGAGGCTATTGAGAATTAATTGATAATACTTTATCATTATACTATGAGATGTTAATTGATGCTTAATCACCCATAGTTTAATTAACTTGTTAAATAGTTTGCTTGCTGAGATTTTATCTCACCCTTGTTTTTCCTCCCTCTAGGTGATCCTCGAGCATATTTGAGAAGGGGTAGAGCAGCATATTGCTATGCATAATTCTTCATGAGTTTGCTATAATAAAATAGAGGATATTTAATCTTTTTGTTCCTCGTTATTGGGCAATATAAGTTAATGATGCAGGTTGTGGTTGGTTTTGATGAGTTTGAGTAATTTAAGCTAGGTTGATATTTGATATTATGGGATGTTTTATGTTCTTAAAATGTTATTATTCATATCTCCTACTATTTTGTTTGTCGTCATGCTTCCGCATAGTCTTTATTTTTGGAGAGGTGCTGTCGGATTTTCCTGTAACTAGCTAGTCATAGTGTAGATCAGTAGCATCTCAGGGTAGTGTGGATCCTAGGGTGTTACATGAGCGCTTCAGGCGTGGTCGGCGATGCGGGCGACTGGGCGTGGTCGGTAAGCAACCGTGGCAGATGGCCGCGTGCGACAACCGGCAGCAATCTCGGCGGGCGGTGACTGGTCGAAGGCACGGCAGCCAGCCTCAGGCGCAAAGATCGAGAGGTGGCAGGTGGCTAGGCGCAACGGCGTCTTTGAGGCGCCGTCAGTTGAGCGCGGGGCAGCCATGGCCGCGGCGTGGCAGTGCCGAGATTTGGCCTCGTGCGGCGGCAGTCGACGCGTCAAGCGGCCGGGATCAAGTGCGACAGTGGCCATCGTGGGCGATTGCCAGTAGTGACTTCAAGCGCAGCATTCGGCCACAAGATGTCATTGCGTCAGGTTCGTCGGCAACCTCAGTCGATGGCTTCTAGTGGTGGCGCCCACGGTCGGGTTCGGCGACAGCAAGCGCCCAAGCACAGCTGCAGCACGGGCTGTCGAGCGCAGCGGCGACGTGGGCTGATGAGCGTGGCGATGGCGCAAGACCCTATTCGTAGTGGCTCATCTACTTCTGGCAGACGACTGGTGTGCGAGGTGCCTGCGCTCCAGGCATGAGCGTAAAGGCAGCCACGACGATGGTGGTTCCGACACGAAAATTAGGCATCGGCGGTGTCTCTCTGGGCGACCACGGTGGTTTCTGTCGAGGAGGAGGCCAAATGTACATAGTGGCCATGTCAGCTACACTCCAAGGCGGCGACGGCAGAGTGAGCGGAGCCAGGTGGTGATGATCCAGCAGCTTCAATCAGCGACGGACGACCGCCATGGTGCCTCCATGCGCATCTTCGGGTCTTGTGGCAGCGGGTGACTAGGCACTGGGATATACTTTGGGCATGACAGCCAGCGGTGGGTTCAGGCGGAGCCGAGAATGGCGACGGTTGGGGATAAGGCTGAGTGGCGAGCACGACGGTAGCCTAGAGGTGAAAGCCGTCGTGAGGTGGAGGCTGAGGTCGACGGTGGGCCAGCTTCAGGTACAGGGTGACCAGCGTGTGAGGGGCCAAGCAGTGATGGACAATGACTCTAGGCATAGGCGAACAGCCGATGACTCCAGGCGTGGGCGACACAAGGTTCGGCTTTGGGTGTTGGCCATTTTTTGTGTGTGGACATGGCCACTGTGTTTCCCAATGGTGAACTTTCACCGTATTTGCATACTATGCTAGCCCGTGCAAACTCTTAAGCCATCCAGATTTCCAATCTATTTTTTGATACCAATATAGATTCTAGTATATTCATTGATCACAGATGTGCATAAAGAACATGCTAGCAAAATCTAGATTGATCTGAGACTAGAATCAACTAGAACATATCAGATCTAATCATGGCATTGCAAACATATCTTGTATCAACCTAGATTGAAATATAAATTGCAATGCATAATAGATCGATTCGTGATTTGCATACCTTTCACCTTAGAGAGTGATTCGTGCTGATAACATGTTAAGAAATCGATGGAGAATAGACGAACAGTAACGCAATCCATGCTGTAATGCCCTGAACGTCGATTTGGCGTAGGTTTTAAAATAATCGCGGAGACGCCTGACATTTTGGTAAAACGCGGGAAGGGGAAAATAATAGTTTTGAGCTAGCAATAAATTGAGAAAGAGATAGAAATATAATTTAATATAAAAAATATAGTTTAGAGAGGGTGGGCCTGCCACCTTGGGCCAGGGGGCCCAAAGGGTGGCCGCACCCCCCCTCCACTTAACCCTAGCCCCTTGTGGCCATACCCTTCCCTCTTCCTCCCCCCAAGCCGCCACCCCTCCTGCCCCTTGTGCCCCCCAAAACCAGGTGCTGTCCCTGTGCAAGGAAAAGGAGGAGAAGGAGGAGAAGAAGGAGGAGAAGGGAAGGAGAAGGAGGAGAAGGGAAGGAGAAGGAGAGAAAGAAGAGGGTGATCCCAATCCCCTAGGTAATTCTTCCTCACCCCAATCTCTCCGTTTTATACTGAATTTAGGGTTCTTAGCCCCAGATTTGAAGGGATTAGCATTTTAGAAAACCCTGATTAGAGAATCCCGGTTGGCTGTCTGTAGATCAAATCGCGCAATGTTACTGTTCGTGCAGTTTATACCCCTAAGATGATTTTTTCCAAGGGTCTTCCCAAAAGGAAAAACGTAGAGGACGACGATACGAATCTACTGTATTTTTTTCAGATTTTTTGGCCACGTAATGTAGGTGTACCAGGGTCTAGAATCTCGCTGTATATCAGGGGAGCAGTCGGGGATAGACTACTGTTCAGATGGGAATTAGGGGTAGTATATGAATTTTTTAATTTTGGTCACCATTGAGAAAGTTTTGGAGAATTTGATAAGCTAGCTTTTGTATAAAAATCAGAATTTCTATAGCCTTACTCTGTTGTTGGGAGGCTTTGAACCTGACTGTTCTGACTGTCAGAACAGAGGATGATCTCTGTTTTGGGCAATGAGATACACCTTGCTAAGAACAAAATAAAAATATGTGATCTACATGAAAAGTATAGGTATTTAAGTGAGGAATCCAGATATATATCTTTTGCTGTGATTAGTTTTATATTTTTAAAGATAGAAAAATGTTAAGCAGCGCCGCTGCAGTGGGAATATTGTAGAACCGTTACGCGAGGAAGGATGTTGTGGGGTTTTGGGTTTTGGCGACACTTTTCTTTGAGAGTTATGATTGTATTGCTGTGTATTGTGCTGAGAGGTACCTTTTTGGACAGGCGGTTTTGCTTCTGAACGCGCGTGATTTCGTCGCTTCGCTGGTAGAGGCAAGTAAACGTAGTGGATGTGCTACCGTTTAACCCGTTATTCTTACTACTTGCAATATGCATGATTTTTCGTAATGTTAAATGATATGTCATGGTTACATGATTTCTAAGTAAGAATGTGATAGCAAGATATGAATCAATTGCTATGTTTGGATGCGTTTTGGTAGTATTGTGGTAATTTGCTTAATGAGCGAATTGTGGTATACGAAAGTAAATACATGGTGGATATGCTGATATTTCCTTGTTGTTAAATTCATGAGATTCATATTGATGCCCTTAAAGTTGGTATAATTGTGGCCTTAGTGGTAGTATTCTTAGTGAATACTTGTGGTTGTGGTGGTAGCAATCTTGATGAATATATATTGTGGTCTATGTGGTAGGATTCACTATGGATCGATTGATTATGATCTTGGTAAACCGAATGTGGGTTATGTGGTTGACCTTCGTGGTTAAATCTTTGTGGTTTATGATTATCATATCATTGATAACATATCATGACATTGCATTGTGGATGTCGTCGCTTATAGCCGCGACCGTACCGGTACAGTATCGTGCATTGCCATAGCATGATGCACACTTTTACCTTGTTAGGTAAAGGTGCAGTGGAGCATAGCATGCATATGCATTGCATTGCGGAAAGATCATTTGCATACTTATGCAATATCTTGTGGTGAAGTTATTTTATAAACAACTGCAACTTTATAGTTGTAATGTGGAATTGGCTCTTGAGAGTCACTTGTGGTATGAGGAAAGTGGCTGTGGTCGTGGATTGGGGTTCATCCCTTGTGGTATGGTAGGTGTTGTGATTGTGGCATGATGTTCTTTTCTCTTGGGATAGCAGTTGTGGTTGCGAGAAATAATAAAGTTAGTGAGGTAAAACATGTTAATGTTTTATTATCATTGGTAGTGGTAGTGGTGGATGGTATGAAGTAGTTAATCAAGATTCATTTACTGAAGTTTTACCATTGTTGGTAGTAGATATGATTGAGGCTATAATTGTGGTCATTATGGGAATGGATATTGATACTTAATATCATTGTAGTTTAATTAGCTTGATAATGAATGTGGATGCACATTATGGATATGGACATGTGGATACTATAATGATGTATATTTGTTTGTAGTCTGAATAGCCTGTTAAACAGTTTGCTTGCTGAGATTTTTATCTCACCCTTGTTTTCCCCCTACAGGTGATTCGTGAGCATTCATGGGATGGGTAGAGCGGCACCATAATAATGCACTTGGTTCATAAATTCATGTTGTAATAAAGTCGATGGAATTCTAGCCAAATACCTAGCTATCCGTGGATGATTGTTTTAGTAATAATGATGACCTTGTGATCTATTCTTTGATTAATCTGCTAGAGGTTGTTTCAGATATTGAACTTGTTATCATTATCTTTATTCTCCTAGTTGATTATGCTTCCGCTTAATGCTTCATGTCTAGAAAATTGTTGCCGAAATAAATTATCTTGAAATTTTTGGCTAGCTGTAGAGTGGTTTAGTGGCATCCCAGGGTGATGAGGATCCTGGGGTGTTACACATGCAATCTATCAATCACCCCGAATACAATAGATCAATCATAAGAGACACCAATAGAGAGAGAACACCAGAGTAGTCTTTATTAATTCTCAGAACTCAGATCAGTTTACATTATAATACCTCTCTATTTACAGTCTAAGCCCACCAGGAGCAATTATGGTATTTGCCCACATCGGAACCTTCTAGGTTTCGTAACAGCATGAACACATGAGGGAACAAAGAAGAGCAAGCAAGAACCATGGGGAGCCAGCAAGACATGCCAAGCCAACAAGCCAAGCTGTGCCTAAGGCAACATGTAGGAAGAATTCTTGCTGTGTGAATCTATTTCTTAAGCAGGAAGAAAGAGCAAGGAATACTACTACAAAAAGGGTCATCACAGATATGTCAAAACTGTTATCACAGACGGTTTTCTAAATCGTCTGAATTTATGGATTAGTGATAATCGAAGGTTATGACAGACGGTTTGTGAGCCGTCTGTGATAAATACAACATAGACGGTTTGTAACTAGAACCGTTTGTAATACTCACATATCACAAATGGCTCAAACCAAAAACCGTCTATGATGGGCAACTATCACAGATGACTCGAACCAAAAACCGTCTGTTATACTTACACATCACAGACGGTTGGTAGCTAGAATCGTCTGTGATGTGTGAGTATCACAGACGGTTGGTAGATAGAACCATCTGTGATGTGTGAGTATCACAGACGGTTTTTTGTTTGAGCCGTCTAAGATAGTTCTTCACAGATGGTTTATTGTATTCTATACTTAAAAGTTTTTCTATTTTTTGGTTAACCTCAGAAAATGTTAGCTATGCACTTTAAAAATAAGCAAATACAATAGTAAACACATCAACACATTTCATTTTTATTAAGATTAGAATCCACCATTACAATATCATAAGATCACATGATATGGCAAAAACATAGAATAAGTAGAGATCCTAGCAGACAGTGGAAGTTCAACCGCGCCAACGAGGCCTCTATGCTAGGCCCTCTCGCCCCTGATGCAGCGTGCGAGCTGGATGTTCTTGACGTCCACAGTCACAGGCGCCGACTTGAGCGCCATCTTGGTAGCCAGTTGCTTTTGCGCTGTCTTGCTGCCCGTAGACTTACGTGCCATTTACTTCATAAGGGCCATCGGGGTCAGGGTCGGGGTCGAGGACGGTGAGGAGGCTGAAGAGATTTTGAGCGCATGCAATAGGTCGGGGGTGGGTTCGGGTGAGTATTTATATGGGAGGGAAAGGTGGGAGCTGGAAAATTTTTGACGCCGGGATGAAGAGGTGGAGCTACAATTCGTGGGGTGGGGGTTGGTGGGTTTCTATTGGTTGGGATTGGGTTGGGGAGGATCGATGGGCCTAGTGGTCAGGGACCAAATTATCACAGACGGTTTAACATAATTATCACAGATGGTTTGAGCCATAAATTGTCGTGAAACATAAACAACTACATACATACATACGTACATACGTACATACGTACATACATACATACATGCAATATAAACAGTTAGTCTCAAAATATGAAATAGAAAAGTTCTGTATGGCTTATATATACTCGTTTGAAAGGTTTCGATGAGATCTACAACTTTGTAGTTGAGGTGAACCCCAAATTCTGAAGGGACGATAAAAAATTTTGGAAAAAAAGAAACCAAAAGGTATTGGAGCTTTGTAGATTTTAAACCCTGAGGACAAGGTTCTATTAAGGAGGGAGTATTGTCAGGCTATTGTAAAGTATTGGAGCTCTGCTATTTTTTTGAAGTTTTTGAAGCCAATGAAACCGGCAGAAAAGACAACATTTCAGTGACTTCAGTCAACCGGCTCCTGTAGTGTGGATTTCATTTGTGACTGCGCAAGAGGATCAGACCAGTCCGAACTCGCTCTCGGACAAGTCTGAACTTGTTTTTAAGAAACATATCATAGACAGTTTTTAATACAAACCGTCTATGATAACTTTATTATCACAGACAGTTTGTATTATAAATCGTCTGTGAAGTATCACATACGGTTAGTAGTACGAACCGTCAGTGATGTTTGCCATTATCAAAAAACAATTTGTATCACGGTTATTAGTAATAACCGTTTGTGATGTCTTGCATTATCATAGATGATTCATATAAATAACCATCTGTGAAAATACCACAGACAGCTATTTGTTTGAATTGTCTGCGATAATTACATCATAGATGGTTCATGGGAACTGTTTGTGATGTAAGCATCCAGTATAGCCTCTTTTGTTGTAGCGAAATCAAGCAAGCCAAGCCAAGGTGCTGAACTCCTTGCTGTGTGGAGCCAGGAAAGGAACTCTTATGCATGAAGAAAGAAAGGTGCATGTGAAATCTCAGCCAAGCCAACTTGCTGTGTGCACCAAACCAGGAAGGTGAAAGCCATGCGTGAACTTGGGAGAGGAGCCGAGCCAAGGAGATGAGCCATGTTCTTAGATTGTGTCGAGAGTTTTTATCTTGTAATTTGATCATATCAGATTGGTATAAATTAGAAGATATTAGAAAGCCATGCAATAGAGAGTAGATAAACATTTGGTGAAGCCAGGACTAGAAGACTACCAAATCACTATCTTCCCCTTTCATTTCGATTATTCCTTCTCCAGCTTAGTAGCTAGTACATGTTCTAGAGAACTCTCCTCATCCCTCGTGGATATGATAGCCTAGAATACTCTAGGTGAACACTATAGTGGTCAAGTATAAAGCATAAAGACTCACCAACAGTCATCTATCACCAAAAAGGGAGATTGAAGGATCTACTCCTTCAAACTTCATGCTATGGTGAGTTTTGGTGATTAATGGTAACTGAGTTTGTGGGATTAATATTTTCCATGAGTTGGTGAGTAGGTTAGGTCCCGTGATGATGAAGAGTTTGGATAGCATTATGTGTTGATGGTCATCAAGTTAAGGTTCAGAATGATAAATGGCATCATGTGTTGATGGTCACCAAGTCAAGATCCCGACATCAAGGGAGTTCATTATGTGTTGATAAAACAAGACATGGACCCGGATTTGGAGAAAATATGATGTCATCAAGTGAAAACTTCAAGTGGATGTGCAAGGCAAAGGTATAACTATTGTAGAGTAAGGATATGTTCCTAGTCTTTTACTGGTCTTAGTGTTTGGCTGTGAGACCAGATTATCAGTATAAGTTATCATACTATTAAGAAGGGTGTTATTTAGTAGCTTGAGTCTTATCATGTGTTAATAGTTGAATCCCTCTTACCCTATATATTTGATACCAATCTGATATATTTGATATACAAGAAATTGATCGTCTATACCATAATCTCCAATAAAATTAAACTTATATGTATTGGTATAAATACTAGCTAGTGAGTGATTTTAAATATGAAATTTCAACAAGATTCTCAATCACAGTAAATAGTTCTCTAGGATCATCGAACATGATATAGTATAAAAAATCATTAGGAGATATTATAGTAAGAACTTTCTTATGAGTAACCAATTCCACATTATGTACATTGAGAAAAGAAATTTTAGAATATAGAATTTTCAATTGAACACATGAATTCTTACAATTACTCACCTTTTCGTATTTACATGCAGCACCATAGTTATTACCTATATTGATATCCTCAGTTGATGTAGGTGTTGTAGGTATCAAATCATTATGATGAAGCAATGGGGCAACAAGTACTTTGATCGGAACGGGGCCTCGATCTTCCAATAGGTTCTGGATATGTTCGATTTGGTGGAGAGGCGACACAAATCGATCCGACTTCCGAACAACACGTTCCGAACCCCGCAATCGCAGCACCACGTCTCCTCAGGTTATCAACCGTGCGTTGCCCGGTTGACCTCGCCAAGAAGGCTAATCCTCGCATGCGAATCGAAGAACACAAGCAAGAACAAGGAAGAACACAACGGAATTGCAGATGTATTGGTTTAGCACTCGAAAGTTGGGGTCTCACAAATCGATGAACGGCGAAACTGTTCAAGACAGAATTAATCTAAGCAAAACCCAACCCTAATGGTAGAGGTGGCGGCTGTATATAAAGGAGTGAGGGGCGTGCAAAACCCCTGGACGCGCCCTAATGGGCTCCAACACGATACAAAGCCGAACGGCCCAAAAGACGGTGGCGCAGCACCCTGACAGATTCTGAATGCTCACTTGTTTCGATGGTTCCCGTTGACTCAAAAGGAACTTTGATATGGGACCAGAGCCATTGGAAAGGACTCCTTCTCAGCTTTCCATACATATGTGGAACGTCCAAAACGGAGTCCGTATGCGTCCTAGGCGTCCGTTTTACTGCAGGCTGGTCCTGAAGGCTGAGGCAGACTCGAACTCGAGTTGGACTGGGCATTCGGCTTGACTTGGACGTCCTTGCTGGTCTTCTCCACCTCCACACCTCTCTCCATGTACTTCATGACCCTCTCCAATGTTCCTAAGCAAGATAACATCATTAGGTAGCAATCTATTCTCAAAACTATAAAAAGGATCGCTTAAGAACGAGCTCACCTCTAGATTTAATTGTCGCATGTGAGCTCGGGTCGTTGAACCTTGCATAACAATTGGAGGATCAGTAGTTGCATCCGAAGGAGTGATGTCCTCATCATCCTCCCCCTCTTGAAGTGGAGTCGTCCTCGACTCAAGCTCATCTTCTTCTCCCAAGTATGGCTTCAAATCTGCAATGTTAAAGGTGGGACTAACCCCGAACTCGGGTGGCAACTCAAGTTTATATGCATTATCATTTATTTTCTCAATTATCTTAAATGGACCAGCAGCTCTAGGCATCAATTTTGACTTTCTTAACTCAGGAAATCTATCCTTTCGCAAGTGCAACCAAACAAAATCACCCAGTTCAAGTTTAACTTCCTTTCTACCTTTACTACCAATAATCCTATATTTTTCATTCATTTTTTCAATGTTTACCTTAGTAGTCTCATGCATTTGGACAATAAAATCAGCACGCTCCTTAGCATCATTATGAACTCTCTCACTAGTAGGCAAAGGTAAAATATCAATAGGGGTACGGGGATTGAATCCATACACTACCTGAAAAGGACTTACCTTGGTGGTGGAGTGTTCCGCTCGATTATATGCGAACTCAACATGCGGCAAAAACTCTTCCCACAGCTTCAAATTGTTCGTCAAAACAGCTCTCAACATGGTAGACAATGTGCGGTTCATCACCTCGGTTTGGCCATCAGTTTGTGGGTGACATGTTGTAGAGAACAACAACTTTGTACCCAACTTGTTCCATAGAGTACGCCAAAAATGACTCAAGAACTTGGCGTCACGATCTGAAACAATAGTAGAAGGCATACCATGCAAACGAACTATCTCTTTGAAAAAGAAGTCAGCAATATGAACGGCATCATCAGTTTTGTGACATGGTATAAAGTGAGCCATCTTAGAAAAATGATCCACAACAACAAAAATGCTATCCCTCCCCCTCTTAGTCCTGGGCAATCCTAAAACAAAATCCATAGAAATATCTTCCTACGGAATAGAAGGAACAGGAAGAGGCATATATAAACCATGTGGATTCAAGCGAGACTTAGTTTTTTGACATGTAGTACAGCGAGCCACAAACCGCTCGACATCTCGCCTCATTTTTGGCCAAAAGAAGTGTGTGGCTAGAACGTCCTCCGTCTTCTTAGCACCAAAATGTCCCATCAAACTGCCTCCATGCGCCTCCTGCAACAACAAAAAACGAACGGAACCAACTGGAATGCATAGGCGGTTAGCTCTAAACAAGAACCCATCATTGATCACGAATTTATTCCATGCTTGTCCCTCTTTACAATGCAACAACACATCCTTAAAATCATCATCAAAAGCATATTGTCCTTTAATGGTTTCAAGACCAAAAATGCGAAAATCAAGTTAAGACAACATGGTATAGCGTCGAGACAAAGCATCAGCAATCACATTATCCTTCCCTTTCTTGTGTTTAATGTCATAAGGAAAATATTCAATAAATTCAACCCACTTAGCATGTCTACGATTCAAATTGGTTTGACTACGAATATACTTAAGTGATTCATGATCGGAATGAATGATAAATTCCTTAGACCATAAATAGTGTTGCTACGTCTCTAAAGAACGAACAAGAGCATACAATTCTTTATCATACGTGGAATAATTAAGAGCAGGACCATTCAATTTTTCACTAAAGTAGGCAACAAGTTTGCCTTCTTGCATCAAAATACCACCAATACCAATTCCGCTAGTATCACATTCCAGCTCAAAAGTCTTACCAAAATCCAGAAGTTGGAGCACTGGTGCGTGTGTAAGCTTGTCCTTCAAAAGATTGAAGGACTCCTCTTGTGATGGCCCCCAATGGAACACGACTTCCTTCTTTGTCAACTCAATCAACGGTGTCGCAATGGTGCTGAATTCCTTGACAAAGCGGCGATAAAATCCTGCAAGGCCAAGAAAACTCCGCACTTGGGAGACCGTCGTGGGCATGGGCCAACTCCATATCGCCTTCACCTTGGCTCTATCAACCTCAATTCCCTGTGGAGTCACAACATAGCCAAGAAAAGAGACTTGATCCGTGCAAAAGGTGCACTTCTCAGGGTTACCAAACAAACGTGCATCTCTCAAAGCATTAAAAATAGTACGTAAGTGATTCAAATGTTCATCCATGGACTTGCTATAAATCAAGATATCATCAAAGTAAACGACCACAAATTTGCCAATGAAAGGACGTAAAACATCGTTCATTAATCTCATGAAAGTGCTAGGTGCATTAGTTAAACCAAAAGGCATGACTAACCACTCATACAAGTCGAACTTAGTTTTAAAAGCAGTTTTCCATTCATCGCCAAGTTTCATTCTTATTTGGTGGTATCCACTACGCAAGTCAATCTTTGTGAAAATTATAGCACCACACAACTCATCAAGCATGTCGTCTAGCCTGGGAATAGGATGACGATACCATATAGTAATGTTGTTAATGGCTCTACAATCTACACACATACGCCAAGAACCATCTTTTTTGGGAACCAAAAGAAAAGGAACAGCACAAGGACTAAGGCTCTCACGTACGTACCCACGGTCCAAAAGGTCTTGGACTTGTCGCTGAATCTCCTTAGTCTCTTCGGAATTGGTCCTGTACGCCGCACGGTTTGGCAAACTCGCTCCAGGGATCAAGTCAATCTGGTGCTCAATCCCTCGAATGGGTGGAAGTCCTGGAGGTATCTCATCAGGGAAAACATCTCTAAACTCCTGCAAAAGGTTAGTGACAGGAGCAGGCAAAGTGCAAAACATATTATGAAGAGAAAATAAAGCATCTTTGCACACAACAGCATAGCATGTATCATTAACATCATCAATTTCAGCAAGGTCTGATTTTGTGGCAAGCATAACAGAATTTTTCAAATGGATTAGTTGCTGTTTTTCAAATTTATCATGTTCCTTTGGATCATTAGCAGCAGCAGCTCTCTCCCTATCGGCCTCTATAATCTCAGCTGGGGTCAAAGGTAGTAAAGTAACTTTCTTTCCCTTATGCATAAAAGTGTATTTGTTACTACTACCATGGTGTAAAGCATCATTATCAAATTCCCAAGGTCGACCTAATAAAAGAGAGCATGCTTGCATGGGAACCACATCACAATCAACATGATCAGCATAACCACCAATAGAAAAATAGACTCGGCATGTTTGTGTTACCTTAGCTTTTCCAGAGTCATTTAACCACTGAATATGGTATGGATGTGGATGCGGTCGCGTGGTCAAGACAAGCTTCTTGACCAAATCAGAACTCACCAAGTTGCTGCAGCTTCCTCCATCAATAATGACACGTGCGCGCCGGTTCTTGATTGCGAAGAAAGTCTGAAACAAATTATGGCGTTGAAGCTTATCGGATTGTTGTACCTGTATGCTGAGGACTCACTGCACAATGATGCTCTGTAGCGTCCTTGTGGACGCCCCACCAAGGACCAGGTCGTCATGACCACTGCCATTGTCGTCCGAGGCAGCAGCAACGTCATCATCCTCCTCGACATCCGAAGTGCTGATGTAGCCTCCATCTTCCGTGGCGATGTATGCCCGTTGGCTAGGGCAATTCCTCT
Organism: Melocanna baccifera; assembly: GCA_036346265.1. Taxonomy (NCBI): domain Eukaryota; kingdom Viridiplantae; phylum Streptophyta; class Magnoliopsida; order Poales; family Poaceae; genus Melocanna; species Melocanna baccifera. Next base: position 14,454,257 of record CM070692.1, on the reverse strand, counting down.
GCACATGACCAAGCCCATGGCAGCGGTGGCACTGAATGTCGGAGAAGCGGCCCGTTGAAGCCACGGAAGAAGAGCTCTTGGCTGGACCCTGCAAAGAATTTTTTGTAGAATCTGCAAGGCGTGTCGTGGAAGGTGGCTTCGGTGGCGCTGCTGCAAACTTGTTCACAGGTGGTGGAGGAGAATGAAAACTCGAAGAAGACTTGGGCAGTCCCGTCGATGTAGTCGTTCGCGGTGTGTAGGAGGGTCGTCCGGTGTTTGCCTTCGCTGATTCCTTGCGTCCCTGCAATTCTTTTTCTATAAGCATAGCAAGCTGGAACAGCTGGTTGATAGTAGTAAATTCTTTATAATCAACAATGTCCTGAATTTCACGCCATAACCACCCGTAGAAACGACAAATCTTATCCTCCGTTTCCTCAACAACCCCACAACGCACCATACCCTTTTGAAGCTCAGCATAATAGTCCTGAACAGAACTATCACCTTGTTCTAAGCGCTGTAATTTTTTTCTCAAATCACGTTTATATGAGGGAGGAACAAAACGATTACGCATAGCTTCTTTTAATCGCTCCCATGTATCAGGTTGTAAATGCATGGTACCCAGTTCATTCCACCAGATAATAGCAAAGTCCTTAAACTCACTAGTAGTTCTATGTTGTTCAGAAACCAAGTTAGAATTAAACATTTGCTCTACCGTCATCTCCCAATCAAGATATTTTTCAGCATCATAAAGACCAGAAAAAGATGGAATGGTAAATTTGACTTTAGCAAAAGGATCGTCGTTACCATGACGGTTCTGGTTATTACCTCCCATACCATGCCGGTTTTGCTGAAGATACCGACGTAGTCGTGCATCTTGTGTCGCCCGCTGATCAATGTTGCCATCCGCATCAAACACTGTGTCATCATCATGATAAGGGTCGTCATTGATAGGTGGCAGGCGTGTCTCCAATGTGTCCATCCGACCAGTGAGGTCAGCCATCCGCCGCTCCACCCGCTCAATGCCTTCTGTGGTGTTCAACTGGGCAATGGCGGTGACGATGGTGTCCATTCGCGCGTCGAGATCAGTGAATGAAGCATTTTGTTTGTCGAGCACAGCTTGTAGCTCGCCGCGACTAACACACTCGTTGAAGTCGACCGGTGTCCCGTCCCCTTCGTATCCTGCCATGGTTTGTGGAAACACAGGGAAAACAAAAGGATTATCCCTATCAACTACAAAGGAGGATAGTGGAAACCCGCAAAGGAAGTGGCTTACCAAGCTCTTACAAGTGTTCTTATCATCGCAAACAGTAGGTGGTACAACCGGTGGCTGGTTCGTGATACCTGGAGAGTGTGACCCGGCGATTGCAAGGGTCAAAAACTGTGCTGTCCGGAAGTATGTATATGGAGTTTGGAAGGCCAAATATGTGAGTGGAACACAAATCAATAACTGATAGTAATGCTGAATAAATGTCCAAAGCACTGGTCCTAGTTGCTGGCCTAAATGTGTCTTATAGCAGGTATGATATGATGAACAAGGAATCGACCAGAATAGTAAAGCAAAGACAGCAACAAAGATGGTCAGGCAAAGACAGCACAAAACAAATGAAGCTCTGTCACCTAAAACTGTGCTCTCTTTTTTTTCTTTTTTTTTTTTAGCCACGGAGAGCAATTCTCTCTCCTCTCTACTATAAGCAATTTTTTTTTATTTTTGTGTCTTTTTTCTTGTATTTTTTTTCACAAAGCAGAGCACAGAAATAGGAACCACACAAAGTTTCACCTCAATCTGATGTAAGGTGTGGCCTACAGAAAATGATAAATGTGCTGTATATTCGGTGACGAAAGTTCGGAGCTCGAGTACTGCACTTTCCAGGCCGAATTTGGGCAAAATAAATTCGCTGAACCCGACGAAGTTTGAAGATGGGCCTCCGAGTTATGGTTTATGTGGAGGCCAAAACGAGATCGGGTGGAGGAAATTGGTGGAAATTGGGGGCGGAAGCTTGGGAAAAGGGTAGGGGATGGTGTTGGGTGATCACGAGACAAAAACAGAGGGTGGGATATGGGTAGGAAGCTGGGTGATCATGAGACAAAAACGGAGGGTGGGATATGGGTGGGAAGCTGGGTGATCACGAGACAAAAACAGAGGGTGGGATATGATGGTTAGGGTTTGTATGAGAGGTAGCGGAAGCAAGACAACCCGAAACAAAACACGATCTAAACCAGCAACACAACTCGACTAAGGACACAAACTCAACACTACGGACTCTGAAATCGAATTGTGCAAAAGGCTAACGAGATCTGGGACAGGGAACAACCTATGACTACAATTTTTTGTAGGGCTTTTTCTTGGACTCTAGGATGAAACCGAAAACAACAAGGGTAGGGTAAACTCAAACCTGAAGGAACACCTGAAGCTCTGATTACCACTTGATGGGAACGGGGTCCCGATCTTCCAACATGTTCTAGATATGTTCGATTTGGTGGAGGCACGACACAAATCGATCCGACTTCCGAACAACACGTTCTGAACCCCGCAATCGCAGCACCACGTCTCCTCAGGTTATCAACCGTGCGCTGCCCGGTTGACCTCACCAAGAAGGCTAATCCTCGCCTACGAATCGAAGAACACAAGCAAGAACAAGGAAGAACACAACGGAATTGCAGATGTATTGGTTTAGCACTCGAAAGTTGGGGTCTCACAAACCGATGAACGGCGAAACTGTTCAAGACAGAATTAATCTAAGCAAAACCCAACCCTAATGGTAGGGGTGGCGGCTGTATATAAAGGAGTGAGGGGCGTGCAAAACCCCTGGAGGCGCGCTAATGGGCTCCAACACGATACAAAGCCGAAGGCCCAAAAGACGGTGGCGCAGCACCCTGACAGATTCTGAATGCTCACTTGTTTCGATGGTTCCCGTTGACTCAAAAGGAACTTTGATATGGGACCAGAGCCATTGGAAAGGACTCCTTCTCAGCTTTCCATACATATGTGGAACGTCCAAAACGGAGTCCATATGCGTCCTGGGCGTCTGTTTTACTGCAGGCTGGTCCTGAAGGCCGAGGCAGACTCGAACTCGAGTTGGACTGGGCATCCGGCTTGACTTGGACGTCCTTGCTGGTCTTCTTCGCCTCCACACCTCTCTCCATGTACTTCATGACCCTCTCCAATGTTCCTAAGCAAGATAACATCATTAGGTAGCAATCTATTCTCAAAACTATAAAAAGGATCGCTTAAGAACGAGCTCACCTCTAGATTTAATTGTCGCATACGAGCTCGGGTCATTGGACCTTGCATAACGATTGGAGGATCAGCGGTTGCATCCGAAGGAGTGATGTCCTCATCATACTTCATCTCCAACTATGATTATCTTCTCATCTTTTACTTTCAATGGCACCTATTGTTGAATATTCAATTCCTTGTCTTCAATGTCAACTTATCTCTTTTTTTCAGTATGGTTCTTAACTTCTTGCAAATTATTAGCCACACAAAAAGACACAAATGCTGGTTTGTTCTTATGTTTCCAAGGATTCCCAATTTTTCCTCAATCTAACTTTTAACCTTAGAAACAAGTATAAACAATCAGAGAGAGAATTATATTCTTTGTGAACAAGAAAGTTCTGCATGTCTTGATTAAGCCCACTTAAGAATCTATTCTTTGTAGTTTCAGCATGTTTCTCTAAACTACAATGTAATAAACGAGTTTTCAATTCATGATAGTATTCCCTTACAGCTCTACTACCTTGTTTTAAACATTGCACTTTAGTTAACAAGTCACATGAATAATATGAAGGAACAAATCTAGATTTCATGACTCGTTTCAAAGCATTCCAAGTTCTAGGTACATGTGGTAGTTTATATTGTTCTCACCACTAAAATAAAGTAAAATCAGTGAATTCACTAGTAGCAGCCCTAACTATTTTATCATCAGAAAAATTATAGCATGCAAATTTTTTATCTAATTATAATTCCCAATCAAGATAAGCTTCAAGGTCATATCTACCAGCAAATAGAGGAATTATAAACTTGGCATCATCATCACGTACCTCTCTTGTTAACCTACTTGTAGCTTGTCAATTTTGTCGGAGTCGACAGCGGTCGTGATCATTGGAGCCCTCAACTTTTGTATACATGTTGTAATTATTGTCTTCAACACCATCATCCTCATTTGCCGAAGAGTGAGGGGAAAATAGAGCATGTCGACCAGCTTGGGGTGGATTTTGCTCAATGTTCTTAACTCTGTTGTTGATGGAGGTGAGATCTCGTTAAGCCAATCCAACACATTATAGATCTTCTCTGTTTTATAGTTCACCTCATGGTTGAAATGTTGCACAAGCATCCTAGTGCGAGAAGTGAGGGGTCCGACACTCTCAAGTAGAAAAGATTGATTATCATTATTGGCATAATGTTTCAAATTTTATGAACCTACTATTGTCAGTAGAAAACAAGAACTCACAAGAAAGATATTAGTTCCTATCAACTACTAGAAGGTATTGTTTGACAAGTCACATATCTCTCAATCTTTTACCAAGCTCTTATGAGTTCTTACCAATGCAAAACAGGTGGTGCAACTGATGGCTGGTTCGTGGTAACTCAAGTAATGAGTATAGCGATTGCAAGGGTCAGTTCAACTTGATCTTCTCTGTTAGTAAAAAGTGTAGCTTAGAAGGCTAGATATGTAGCAATAGAGAACAATCAGTTAATTTTAGAAATTGCACAGAATTGAATTATAGTTCGTATATAGCACTTAGCCTATGTTGCTGATCAAACAAGGATAGATGAAGGCTAAATCAGGTGTATAACAATACATAGAAGTGATAACAACAGGATAATTTAATAGAATGCAATCTCGAATTGAAAAGCACACGAATTGACCTAAGTCTGAAAACTGAAGATTTCTGTCCACTAGATAGCAAGTTGGTATTTTGGCCGTAACTATTTTCAAATGCCTCTTTTCTAAAGATTCTTTTTTTTACTTCTTGAAGAATGTATCAACAACTTTTCTTTTGGGGCCAAGTTCTGGAAACTAACTGAAATATTCTCACAAAAATCACAAGTGCAGACTGTTGCAGATTCAATCCAGAAATTTGGGTCAAATTTCACCGTAAATATCTTTTAACTGCCTATTTGGAATGAAGCAAAATTTTAAGGGAAGGTAGATAAGGAAGTGTCGGACCACAAGTTTACTAACCTGGAACCCTCTGTGAAATACTGCACTATTCCTTGGATCAGTAGATAGTGCTCATACATACAATGCTGCATCATTTCATACACGACAAAACCATACATTACAATACCAGAGTTTAAAATAGACCACGTCGGGCCGAGGTTACAGTAGGGCCGTTAGGCCAAATGTCTTACGGTACATAAAGAGCGGAAGCGGAAACGTACAAAAGCGTAGGGGCACAACTCGCCACAGGCAAGGGACTGGGACCACTTGGGTACCACCGCTATTAACCAGAGACCCAACTAATAACGAAGACACCCACCAAAGCTAGTCTGGTCAACCGGACTGAAACTAGAGGCAAAGCAACCGATGCCTAAACTAATATCCACCATCTTCATTTCCTTCGACACCCTGGTCCTCGTAGTAGGCGTAGTGCTCTTGGTTCGCAACTTCTGAATAGGGGGTTTAAGAGCGAGGGTGAGCACAATTCAACGTGCTCCGCGAGCCAACACACAGAATGCAATACTATAAAATGCATTGCTTGTCAATATATGGCTGCGGTTTATTTTAGTTGCACAAAGCGATATTTGACAAGTACATAATTAAAATTCTATGACTTAGCAGATTTGTGATATTGCAAAAGCGTTTGTAGATGTGCAATAAGTATATTGTAGATGGTTCCATCCACCGATTTCATGGTTCCATCCACCAATGCTAGTTTTTTTGCTACTGGGCTACATCCACCCTAATTACTGACGCTGGAGTACGTCCCTCCAGGGAAAATCCAACAAAGTAGAGTACTTCCCTCCACTTAGTTTTTGGTTCCTACCTCAAAAGATTTTTGTAAATAGAACTAACTCAAGGAAGTTTCCATGTCTGCTCTTGACCGTGAGCACGGCTATTCGAATAGTTTTAGACTCTGCAGAGTTGTACATCTTTACCCACAAGAGATAACCCAATTGTTATATTCCGCATGTTTCCTTAGACATGCAAATCAACCGGATGATCACATGACCTTTACAAAGCATCTAGTAAAGACTAGCACTCGCTAAGATTTTGTCTACAGGAAAGCCCATTGGGCCCCAGCTAGACCCCCTCTTGCGCCCGCCTCTATCCAGCGACATGATCCATCCAAGACGGTTTTGCGTCCACGATGAAAATCATAAGTTTCCCCCGAAGTGCTCCTCTTTACTGGCGAGTGCAAATTATTTAGTCATGCCTACACTTTGCCGGCTTGTGGTTTGTACTATTTTACATGGAGAGGTCGACACAGGATTAAGTCCTTAAATTGTCCAGACGGGCTTCCACGACCTGATTGTTATATCCACCATCCACTCTTACCATCCGCTTGGACAGGTAAGCAAGTTTTAGGGTTTTGAGAAGCATAAGATAAGCTTTTATTCAAACTATCAATCACGTACATCCCATGATTGCCCAAAATGAATTTATTTGTTGAGAAGATGCGATCAGGGCATGCTAATGTCCTGAGACTTTCCCTAAACTTGCCTGGCAATTATTAATGTAGCTTATCTTGAAAAATGTTTGTATTATTAACACCTAAGGCGACAATGGTAAGGGAAACAATGGTTTCAAGGAATGGTTTAGCCATATAGTGCATAAAATAACGCATGCAGTTTGAATACTTTTAAACAACATAACTGATTTAAAACATAGGAATTCAACATTGTCAAGGTGGTTGAGTAACTAATAAAAGACGGTAAACTATTGTACATAAAATAACGCATGCAGTTTGATTACTTTTAAACAACATAACTGATTTAAAATATAGGAATTCAACATGGTCAAGGTGTTGACTCGCCTGGATCAAGAGCTTGGGGGTCTGGTGCTGCTTTGATCTGGGGATCGTTCGTGTTCTCGAGTTCTACTCGGACGAAGGACCGGAAAAACAACAAAAGAGCGAGCACATAATAAATACCAATTAAAATAAACAAAATTCACATGAGCTCTAAATTGAACCAAAATAGAACCATTAGATAGATCTTGATTTTATAAAAATCTAGAAACTGGTTTCATTAAATTTGGAGTTATGGTTATGAAGTTATAGCTTTTCAAAGTCTTAAAGTCCTGAAAATTCGAAAAATAAAAGGGGAGAGAAGGAGTGGGCTGCTGACAGGTGGGGCCCGAGAGGGATTACTAGTGTGCTCGGTTAACACCCCAGCCGACAGGTGGGCTTTAAAAACTGCCACACCCCTTTAATTGGTCGGCTTAAGGACAGATTAAACGGCCAGTTGGTTTAGGCAGTGGAGTAGATGCACAGTTGTCTCCTTCTCTAGTTCATCCCGGCCGCAAGGGAGGCGGAGCCGGCCAGCGGCGCGCCTGCGCCGACCGAGAGGGGCTGCGCGGGCCGGCGTGCTCCTCGGGGAGGAGGGGATCGGCCGGAGCTGGCCTGGCGGCGACCAGCAACAAGCTGGGTGACGACCGAGATAGGGAGCAAGGGCGTCGGCCACTCGAGATGTTCTGGTACAATTCCTCGCCGGGGAAGCTTCCATGGGCCACCTGGAGCTCACCTGTGGTGCTAATCCTGGCCGAGGTGGAGCAAGGCGGGCCGGCGGCGGGAGCGCGCTCGATGGAGAAGAAGGAGACGGCGACGGCTTGCTGGGGAGGGAGGCGGGGCTCGACGAGGTGGGGAGGGTGTTCGCGGGGTCCCCGGGGTGCTCCTTGTGCAGTGAATCAGCCTGGGGCGCTGCGGTGCTCCGGGGAGATCCCGACGCTGGAGTTGATGAAGGGGGCATCGCCGGCGGCCTGCGAGACAAGGCGGAAACGATTAGCCCGGCCAGGAGGGGGAGGAGGCGAAGGCGATTCCGCCAGTGGGTCAAGAGGGCCTCATCGTCCACTAGTGTGTGCTAGCGGCGAAGGATGCCCGGCAGAGCACCTGTGGTAGAGGAGGCGGTGAACAAGCTTCGATGCGGGTTGGCAGTGAAGCTTCGGCGCCTTTTCTAGAGGCCGGGGAGGAGTGAGGCGCCGAAGGGGGGGACAAGGCGGCATGGCGCCATGCGCGCAGGAAGTCAACGCCGTGCGACCACCGGACGGGCGCAGCTACCACTGCTGTCAGGGCAACAAGAAACGAGGCGATGTGGTCTGCGGTCCGGCGTCACAGGGGCGCGGCGCAGAAGGCAAGGTGGAGCTACGGCCAACGGGATTGGCGTGGCCCGCGAAGGACTACGGCGGCTACGGCGGCGCAGCTCGGGGTGGGGGACAGCGAGTGGCGAGAGCTGCCGGATGGCGCTGAAAAAGAGAAGGCCGGGAGGCGTGTCCAGAGTCTGCCGCTGTCGGGCGCTGAAGGCGAGGGTGGTGCTGAAGACGAGGGGCGGTCTGCGTTGCAACTACTCGCCAGCGCTGATTGGGGGCGGAGGGGACCAGCGGCGGCACGGTCCGAGCAGGAGGGGAGGGGTGCTGCAGCCAGGGAGAAGGATGGGGATGGAGAAAAGAATGGGCAGCTAGGATTGAATGGAAAAGGAGATGAGCGGCCAAGATAAACGGGGGTTTACCAAATAATTAGCACATAGACTTCCTCTCCTTTTTAAATAAAAGAACAAACACAACTCCTTTTTCTGAAACCTTCTAACTCTTTGAAGTAAATTTTTAATGTTAAAATTTAAAAGGGGCACTTTGAATTACTTCTTTGGAGATAAAACAAGGTTTTCATTATAATTTACTTTTGCATTCCTTGAAATTTTCTTTTTGGGAAGCACCAAGAACAACCAAACTGGGAATAAAGCCTTTTAAATTAACATAAGCATGAAAATTTTACATTTTCGCTAGGTTTTAAAAAAAATGGGGTGTTACAGGAAGTTATAGATCTAATGGTGGTAGTTTAACTCAAAAAGGGTCTCAGAAACAAAAGTTATGGCATTTTTGGTGGATGTGGCAGAAAAGCCGATAATCTGGCCGAAATTGAAAATTATGGTGTGAAGTGTTATTGATGGATTTTGACATGGGGATTTTGTTATTTGGATTTTTATAGGGACAAGAATATGACCAGCAACTAGACAATGCTAAGATGGATACAAATTCAATTTAGCAAATCAAAACTAACAGATTAAAAGGCACAATAGAATTTAACAACGGAAATTAACTATTTTTGTAGGGTAATTTTTCTGGACTATAGGAAATAAAAACAAATCTACTAACTACGGATATAATAAATCCTCCTGGTCAACTGAAACTCTGATATCACCTGATGAGGCGACGGGGTCCCAATCTTCCTATAGGATGATAACTTTGATTAGGAGGACAACAACTTTGACGATGCAGACTTCTAACTAGTCAAGACCAAAACACCAAGCAATCGCTAAACCATACTCCGAGTCATTATCAACCGTGCTAAGAACGCAATTGACCTGACCACAAAGGTCTATTCCTGCATGCAACCAAAGAACACGCAAGAACAAGATAACACTCAATCTAAAATTGTAAATATTTATTCCAAATAAAGATCTTGATCTGGTGGTCTAGTTGACACACGCAAAACATACAAGTTGCAATGAGGACAAACTAAACATAAACAAAATCCAAGGAAACTAGCAGGGTGTGACCTCCTTAAATAGGGGAGAGAAAGCCACATATAACTAAGAAATTAGGAGGAGACACTATTTATGGTACTGTTCACATGAACAGTGTAGCCATGAATAGTACAAGCCAAAAGGTGGGGGCACCTGTCCCTTAGGCCCAAGCATTACAAAGCCCAGTTTGGTCCAAACTAGTGACATGGCATCTTCTTTTGGTGATTGTGGTATGCTCAGAATGAATTTGGAGATAGAGTTAGATCCATTGGAAAGAGAACAAGATAAGCTTTCCATCAAGTACTCACACACCTCAAACGGACTCCGTATGTGAGAGTTATGCACGTTTGAAGTCAGACCTGTCAAGCTGAATCCGAATTGATCTAAAGGCCGAATTGGATTCCAAAATGTGTTCCACTTGAACTCTTGCTTAAATTAGTCTAAGAGTGATATTGTGTTGTACAAATATATATGTTCATCATAAGGTAACATCATAGAGTTCATATAATATAAAGGCACTCCTAAAATGAGCTCACCTGATAATTTAAAGTGAAGTGTACATGCTCTTGTAATTGGAATCACAAGTATAGCGAATATGGTTGTATCTATAGGGGTCATGTCCTCATCACCAACTTATTCATTATGGCTGGGTTCTTATGGACTTTGGCTTTTGCTACAGCAACTAGCTTTCAAACAGTGCGTCTTTTTCAGACAGGGTGTACAAGTCGATTGTAGTATTCATTTTACTGACTTCAGCTATATCGGTCAAAATCGCATGTGACTGTCTCTTTCTCTTCATCCTCTCCCTCACGAATAGCCAAAATCAAAAACCAAAAGTGATACGAGTTCGCCCGATCTTCTCGACGTAGAATTGGATACTCTCGAGAGTATTGTTGAATCGTAGTGATCCTCCAATGCCCGTGCAAGGGACGAACGATCTTGATTAAAGAAACTCTCTAATTCCTCATGGAACTTTGACAGCAAAGGAATCACTCAAGCATGAACAATAGTAGATTAATTCTCAAAGGTGGTCTGCCCAACAATGGGAGAGTACAAGGATTTTTATAGTGCCTTCCCTAACACACATAAGGAAAGCCTTGGCCGAATCAATCTCTTATTCGGTAAAGGTTTTCTAATCTAACTCCTTAAATTTAGCTATTTGGACTCCTTTAATTTCGAGCAAAGCCCCTATCTGAATACAACATCAAAAGTTTAGATGGGCTCAGACACGTTTTGGCATGCAGGCGATATCTTTCTCACACCATGGAATGTCTGATCACGTGGTTGCTTGGTTTTGAACTTCTCTGGCCGCATGGCAATCTCGTGAGCTCCTTCCTTTAGGTTTCCCGCCAAGCTTTGCTTCACAAGTCTTCACAAGAGTCATACCTAAGAATACAGAACATACTAGCATAAGGTAGTATCCCAAACTTATCATCAACTAAAGAAAACTCCTTAAGAAATAAAAGCACCTATTTGTTTAAAAGCTTGGCTCTTGCCCTCATCATTGGGCCTGTAGGTTCTTGCACATTCTCATGCATGCTTTGAGTGGAAGATGTGTATGTAATGGGGATGTCCTCATCAAATAACCCACTCACACGAAGTCCCAACATCGGGTGTGTACATCATCCTTGCTCTGACCCCATCCCATCCAGGTGCAGCATGTGCCTCCCTAGCTCCCTCCGCCCTCCGGCGTTCACAGTGCTAACCAAATCCAATTCCATCTCACCTCAAAACCAACATGGCCCCATCACGGAAGAAAACAAAAAAATGGTACAAAAGCCCTGGTTTTCCCTGCATGCCAAGATCCGGAAACCCTCCTTAGTCCTTATCATCCCACCCATCCAACGCCGACAGCAATTAAAGCATGGGACCTGCTAGCATCCGAACTTACGATAGAATTACTCCTATCGTACACTTTAACTATCGTTCGTTCTCACTTAAAATGATTAATATCAACTATTCGATCTGATGCAACAAAAATTCGTGAAACTCAACAATAAGATACTCGGCTTGCAACAAAAACTCACCTCACATGAAACAAACACAAAACAGAACCCAAAAAATTGCAACAAATGAGAATTATTTGTGCAACAATACAAAAAACTACCCCAACAAAAATAAAATATGCTTGCAACAAATACAAAACATGACTCAAAAAATTACAAAAATTAGGAATTGTTTATGCAACAATACAAAAAAACTACCCCAATAAAAAGATGTTGTTGCAACAAATGAAAAACTCATTACAACAACTAAAATATTTTAGAAAAGGTATTACAATATAGAAAAAGACTTAGAAAAGGTATTGCAATATAGAAAAAGACTTGCCACAACAACTTAGCTTACTTGTTGCCACAATTCAGATGAGTACTAAAGAGAAGACAACGTTTGACCAAATTTAGCACATTGTCACCGAAGCTTGTCAGAGGATCTGCTCGCTTCCTCATCGTAGATAGGCCTAGGCTTGGATCTGATTAGGGGCAAGGTCAGCCCAATTGCATCGTCATCGAGCGTGTTGCTCATCCTCGATTAGGGCGGTACCAAAAAGAGACGACGCCAGTGACTAAGGTCATCCATTCATCTCTGTTAGTGTTAGGGTAAGGAAGGCAACTCCGCACATGGCCAAAGGACGTGGTGTCAGCTAGCCTATGTGATGGTCATGGAGGTCATGCCCTATGACAAGACATGGGTCATCATACCGTGCTTGTGAAGACTACATGTAGCTGCACTTGCTCTCCAACGGTAGCTAAGCTCGACCTTGGGTGGAGAGAGAGAGTGGTGGAAGGAGATTGCATGCTTGCACATGGGAGAGGAGCGCTGGTGGTTTGTCCAAAACAGTCAAGGAGGGGAGAGAGAGCTACTCATGTTCACAGGTGGAGGAGTGGACAAGGCGGTTTGTGGGATACGAGTAGGCTACGCTAGCGCAAATTAAAATTTTCTACCACATAAACTAGGAAGCCATGTGAGTAAGAGATACAGATCATTACCACTAGACATGCAGTGCAGCAAAAGTAGAGTTGAAGCAGCCGATTCAACGAAGAGCATATCGATGTAGTAGAAATAGTCGATTGTCCTACAGCTAATTGTCTTCTCCTCGCAATCATCCCGATCAGCACTACAATCATAGCAACACCTCTACCGAGATCTACACGTCTAGAGATAGAATACCGTGCGTCGGCGTGCTTTCCTAATATAGCCTCCAATCAGATCTTTATCTGATATGAGTAGAGATCGAATCCCACTTGAAAACTATCATCAGAGCCCTTATCGTTCTAGCCCATTAAGTGTGTGACCTTATAGGTTCATGTATATTTGTCCATGAGCCAAAAACTCCTTTTCGGTCCATAAGTCGGTAGCGGTTTCTAGTAGGACATAACGACTCCCAAACATACATAAAGATCATATCGGATAAACCTATATAGTGCTTATGTATCGATTTCTTTGCCTCATGTTACCAGATCGAAGTCAAAATAAAAAGCGTGCCATCCTATGATAACTAGATCCTTCACTCGAACCTGTAGTGGATTACTCAGTTGTGATTAACTCCTCAACCACATTTGGTATGGTCATGCACTTCCTTAATCCAACCACATCAAGGAGCCTAAAGATATCTCTCCTGTTATATAAGAGGGGCAAATTCCATTTTAATCACTCATATGCCTCCGTGTATTTTTATAGTTAACCTGAAAGTTACCTTTATGACTATCTAGACACGGAGTAGTGTTTGGTAACTCCTAAATAAACTATGACACATGTAGGAAACAATGGCGATCTCAAGTCTAAGAATCCTACATACACTATGTATTAGACCAACTGATGATATTCAAGAATATAATAATTCCTGCAGTGTCTCATGGTCGGTCAATCTAATATTATTTTCTCTAACATATGTCTACATTATTGATTTGATATCCCATATCTATGATCCATGAAATATGATTATCAATCAGTACATATGCTAATCTGTAAATCATAATTGTCCTACATAATAATATAAAATCAGGGATAATTTAGAATAGCATCAAAACATGAATAAAGAGTTCCACAACAAGTCACATGCTTATTAATCAATATGAAAGATATTTATTCAGAAAACAAAATAACATATTTTCCAAAAGATCATAAATATAGAAGTGATATAATCATATGCATGATTACCTCTATAGATCATATCACTAACAATCATCCACTTACACTAGAGTCAATTATGCAAGTATCTAATACACATAGCTCTTGTGTGCGCCTCATGCTTTGGCTGTGGAAAAGGTTTTGTCAATGGATTAGCAATATTTAAATTCATGTGCACTTTGAATATCTTAACATCCTCTATCAACAATCTCACAAATGAGGTAAAAACGCCGAAGTATATGATTGGATTTTTGACGCAATCTAAGCTCCCTAGCTTGTGCAATGGCTCCACTATTATACAATAGAGATTCATTAGACTAGAAGTACTAAAGACCACACCCAACTTATAGATGAATTTCTTTATCCAAATAGCCACATTTGCAACATCGAAAGCCGCAATATACTCAGCCTTCGTTGTAGAATCGGCAACCGTCTCTTTCTTGGAGCTTTTCCAGCTCACTAGTGCTTCATTAAGATAAAACACAAACTCAGACAACGATAAAAAAATTATCTTTATCAGTTTAGAAACTAACTTCAGTGTAACCATTTACGACTAACTCTTTCTCATCTCCATAAACAAGAAACACATCCCTAGTCCTTCTCAAGTATTTTAGGATATTCTTTCACTTATCCAGTGACTTTTACTTGGATCTGACTGATATCTGCTCGTAACACTTAGAGCATATGACACATCTAGGGGTGTACAAAGCATGCCATACATGATAGACCTAATGGCGGAGACATATGGAATCTTACTCATCTGGTGTCGAAGGATACTAAGTCTTGTTAAGACTAGTACCATATGATAGGTAAGAAACCCTTCTAGGAATCCTGCATGTTGAGCTGCTTCAACATTTTGTCAATATACATATGTTGGATTAATCATTAGCCTTTTAGTCCTATATCTATAGATTTTTATGCCCAAAATATATGCTCTCTCCTAAGTCTCTCATAGAGAAACTATTTTCTAATGAGTACTTGACATATTCAAGCATAGGAATATCATTTTGGATCAATACTGTGTTATCGACATATAGGACCACAAAAACAAGTGCGCTTCCACTAGCCTTTTTGTAAACACAAGGTTCTTCTTCATTCTTGATGAAGCCAAACCCTTCGAATACCTCATCAAAATGAATGTTCCAACTCTAAGAAGTTTGCTTCAGTCCATAGATAGATCCTTGAAGTTTGCATATCTTTCTAGTATTTTGAGGATCGACAAAACCCTTAGGTTGTGCCATGTACATATCATTACTTAGGTTTTTATTTAGGAAAGCCGTTTTGAAATCTATCTATCATATCTCATAATCAAAATATGCAGCAATAGTTGGAATGATTTGGACAGACTTAAAAACACACTTATACTCAATGGTTTTTTCATCATCGGGTGGATCAATTAAGTTCCAAACTTGATTATAATACATGGATTGAATTTCAAATCTCATAGCTCCAAGCCATTTCTCAAAATCTGGGCTCATCATCGTTTCCTTATAAGTCTTAGGCTCATCATCGTCTAACAATAAAATATCATGTCGATACCTTATCGGTAATTGATGTGGCCTTTAAGACCTACATAGGGCTGGTGCCTCTTCCACAATTTCTACAACATCTTGTATACTCTGTAGTGGTTCAGTAGGAGTTGAAATATTTTTCTGATGTCTCTCAAATTTCTTCGAGTGTCACCATGCTCCCGCTAACTCCTTTTGAGAAAAACTTTCTCCAAAAAAAATCATTTCGGGCAACAAACACTTTGTTCTCATTCTTTTTATAAAAATAATATCCTTTAATTTCCTTAGGATACCCCATGAAGAAGCATTTATCAGATTTAGGTGTGAGTTTATCAGACGTCAAATATTTTACATACACTTCATATCCATATATTTTGAGAAAAGACAATCTGAGATGTTTCTCAGTCTATATCTCATATGGTGTCTTCTCTACGGCTTTTGATAGAACCATATTTAATGTGAATGTAGCTGTTTCTAGTGCATACCTCTAAAAAGACAATGGCAGATTAGATTAGCTCATCATAGACCGAACCATGTCTAACAAGATCTAATTTCATCGTTCAGACATCCCATTCCATTGATGTGTTCCCGACATAATTAGCTGTGGAACAATTCCACATTGCTTTAGATGATCACCAAACTCATAGTTCAAATATTCACCTTCACAACCTGATCATATGGCTTTAATTATCTTATCAAGTTGATTTTGTATTTCATTGTGAAATTCTTTGAATTTCATGCTTATGTATCGATCCCTTTGCCTCATGATACCATATCAAAATGTGTCATTCTATGATAGCTCGATCATTCACTCGAACTTTAGTGGATTACTTAGTTGTGATTAACTCCTAATCACATTTGGCATGGCTATGCACTCCTTAATCCAACAACATCGGTGAGCCTAGAGATATCTTTTTTGTTATATAAGATAGACAAATTCCATCTTAATCACTCATATTCCTCCGCATGTTTCATAATAAACCCAAAAGCTACATATATAACTGTCTAGTTACGGAGTAGTGTTTGGTAACCCCTAAGTAAACTATTACACATATAGAAAATAATGGTGATCTCAAGTCTAAAGATCGTATATACACTATATATGAGACCAACTGATGACACTCAAGAATATAACAATTCCCGCAGTGTCTTATGGTGGGTCAATCCAATATCATGTTCTCTAATGTGTGTCCACATTATTTGATTTGATATTCTATATCCATGATCCATGAAACATGATCATCAATTAATTAATATGCTTAGGGATGGCAATGGGGGCATTCACCGTCGGGAAGTAGGGGAATGCCCCCATCCCTGAGCGTGTGAAAATCCCCCGATCCCCGCCCGCATCCCCGGTTGTGGGGATGGCAAAACCCTGTTCCTCGCCCCCGACGGGGATTCCGGTACTCGTGGGGTGCCCCATCAAGTGAGTGTAGGTATAAGAAGAGTTCTTTGAAGGCAAATTTTCTAGTAGACTACAGGTATATGGTGATGTAACGGAGAGCTAACCTTTAGATGTTCTTCTAGAGTTCTAGTATCCTATAATTTACTTATTTGTAAGTTATAACTAATGTTGAGGATTACCTTCTGAACCTTCCAGCAAGCTTACAGAATAAAAAAAAGTGACATGAAAAGACGTAACTCATAGCAATATCATATTTTGTAGCATTCCAAGTTCTTGAGGAATCAGACCGCCAAGGTGGTTATCAGATAAATCACTGAAAAAATAACAGTAACACCCCAGGATCCACAACACCCTAGGATGCCACTAAACCACTCTACAGCCAGCCAAAAATTTCAAGATAATTTATTCTGGCTACAAATTTCTAGACATAAAGCATTAAGCGGAAGCATAATCAACTAAGGAAATAAAGATAACGATAACAAGTTCAATATTTGAAACAACCTCTAGCAGACTAATCAATAGATCACAAGTTCGTCAGTATTAACTAAAACAATCATCCAAGGATAGCTAGGCATTTGGCTAGAATTCCATCGACTTTATTACATCATGAATTTATGAACCGAGTGCATTATTGTGGTGCCGCTCTACCCATCCCATGAATGCTCATGAATCACCTGTAGGGGGAGAAAAACAAGGGTGAGATAAAATCTCAGCAAGCAAACTGTTTAACAGGCTATTCAGACTGCAAACAAATATACAACATCATTAAAGTATCCATTTGTCCACATCCACATTGTGCATCCACATTCATTATCAAGCTAATTAAACTACAATGATATTAAGCATCAATATCCATTTCCCACAATGACCACATTTATAGCCTTAATCATATTTACTACCAACAGTAATAAAACAGTAACATATAAATCTGGATTAACTACTTCATATCATCCACCACTACCACTACCAATGACCATAAAACATTAGCATGTTTTACCTCACTAACTTTATTATTTCTCGCGTCCACAACAGCTATCAACAATTACCACAAGAGAAAAGGATCTCATACCGCAATCACAACCCCAACCATACCACAAGGGATGAATCCCAAAACCACGAGCACAACCACTTTACTCATACCACAAGTGACTCCCATGAGCCAGTTCCGCATCACAACTATAAAGTTGCAGTTGTTTGTAAAATAACTTCACCACAATATATTGCATAAGTATGCAAATGATCTTTCCACAATGCAATGCATATGCATGCTATGCTCCACTACACCTTTACCCAACAAGGTAAAAGTGTGCATCGTGCTACGGCAATGCACGATGCTGTACCGGTACGGTCGCGGCTATAAGCGGCGACATCCACAATACAATGTCATAACATGTTATGAATGATATGATAATCATAAACCACAAGAATTTAACCACGAAGGTCAACCACATATTCCACATTCGGTTCACCAAGATCATAATCAATCGATCTATAGTGTATCCTACCACAAAAACCACAATACGACCACAAGTATTCATTAAGAATACTACCACTAAAGCCACAATAATACCAACTTCAAGGGCATTAATATGATTCTCATGAATTTAACAATAAGAAAATATCATCATAACCACCACGCATTTACTTTCATATACCACAATTAGCTCATTAAGCAAATTACCACAATACTACCAAAACTCAACCAAACATGGCAATTGATTAATATCTTGCTACCACATTCTTCCTTAGAAAACATGTAATCATGGCATATCTTTTATCAATACGAAAAATCATGCATATTGCAAGTAGTAAGAATAACGGGTTAAACGGTAGCACATCCGCTACGTTTACTTGCCTCTACCGGCGAAGCGACGAGATCATGCTCGATCAGAAGCAAATCCGCCTATCCAAAAAGGTACCTCTCAGCACAATACACAGCAATACAATCATGACTCTCAAAGAGAAGTATCGTCAAAACCCTAAACCCCACAACATCCTTCCCCGCGTAACGGTTCTACAATCTTCCCACTGCAGCGGCGCTGCTTAACATTTTTCTATCTTTAAAAATATAAAACTAATCACAGCGAAAGATATATATCTAGATTCCCCACTTAATTACCCACACTTTTCATGTAGATCACATATTTTTATTTTGTTCTTAGCATGGTGTATCTCATTGCCCTAAACAGAGATCATCCTCTGTTCTGACAGTCAGGACAGTCAGATTCAAACGCCTCCCAACAACAGAGTAGGGCTATAAAAATTCTGATTTTTATACAGAAGCTAGATTATCAAATTCTCTAAAACTTTCTCAATGGTGACCAAAAATATAAAATTCGTCGTCTATCCCTAATTCCCATCTGAACAGCACTCTGTCTCTGACTGCTTCCCTGACGGACAGCGAGATTCTAGACCCTGGTAAGCCTAAATTACATGGCAAAAAATTGTGAAACAAATACAGTAGATGCGTATCGTTGTTCCCTACGTTTTTACTTTTGGGGAGACCCTTGGGAAAAATCGTTTTAGGGGTCGAAACTGCAGGAACAGTAACATCGCGCGATTCAATCTACAGACAGCAAGAGCAGGATTCTCCAATCGGGTTTTCCAAAATGCTAATCCCTTCAAATCTGGGGCTAAGAACCCTAATTTCAGCATAAAACAGAGAGATTGAGGTGGGGGAAAATTTACCTAGGGATTGGGATCACCCCTCTCTTCCACTTCTTCTCTTTCCCTTCTCCTCCTTCTCTTCCTCTCCTTCCCCTTCCTCTCCTCCTTCGCATCCATGGGCAACAGCAAAGGGGAAGAGGTGGAGGCGCAGGGAGGAGATGGGGGTGGCGGCCAGGTGGGGAAAAAGGGGAGAGGAGCCAAGGGAGGGGGTTTATAAAGAGGGTGCTAGGGTTTGGGAGGGGGTACGGGCCCCCGTTTGGGCTGTCTGGCCCAAAATGGCTGGCCCACCCCTCCGGATAACCCAAAACCTCTTAATTAATTATTTTAATTCTCTTTTTATTATTTTAGACTATTTCGAAGAATTTATTTTCACCTCCCGCAATTTATCGAAAATCCAGGCAACTCCACGATTAATTTAGAAACCGACGCCGAAACGATGTTTAGGATATTACATTCTCCCCACCTAAAAAGGATTCGTCCTCGAATCTAACTCCTCAACCCACGAGACAAAAAAACAATAAAGGAAAGAGCAACCAAAGGATAGAGCAACCTAAGGATAGAACATCCCAAGGGAACAACAACTACGGGTACTCTTCCGCCTCTAGGAGCTCGGGCTCTTCTTATACATCCGGTCTTCAAGCTTCCACATCGCCTCCCGCTCAGACTGGTTCGTCTAGAGGGCCTTCACATGCTTGATGGCCCTCTTCCTCCCGGCTAGTTCCGGCGAGTCCACGATTCATGTTGGTCTAAGCCGAACGTCCGCATAACACTTAGGCCGGCTCTGAGCGGCCAACAGGTCCTGCCATCTTCGCAAAATTTTTCTGCGACGACTATTAAACCACTTTCTAATACCATCTTCCTTCTTAAACTTTTTTCTCTATTTATTATAATCGGGATAATACATTGTACCCCTTGAAAAGAATTTGACCACAGATTCCACTCATATCATTCTACTTGAAGCACAAACAATATCTTTTACAAAGCGAACCCATCAAAAGGAGAATAAAGGATTCTCAAGCAAAACACTAGCAACTAGCTGCCCTTCAAAGGACCACGATCCAAACCAAAGGATTCACCACAAAATTTTTTTCCACTCTCCAAGTAGACAATTGGAGAAACCACACCACATAAGCCAAGAATGAAAATCACTCGACAGACCAAAACAATCATTGTCTTTTCCTAGCTGGAAAAGACTACGCTTCAATATCAAACAATTCAATTTGCGGATGACCTCTGCCAAAACACACAAACATAAACAAGAATCAAGCGAGCATTTCACTAATCGAGATAACAAATATTTCCCACTCTATTTCTTTGAATAAATTAACTTCCTTGAACCAAGGATTTCCAAATCATCGCCCAACACACCAACTCATTTATCTCAAGTTGGCCACCTCAACAATTAGCTCAACTGAGTACATCATCTACACTATTGGAATACCACTGATCCACTATTCCCACATGGAGACACTGAGTCCCTAAGGTTCTAGCATAACAAAAGGTAAAGCTCCGACTCAGCTTTCAAGGCTCCTACAACAACTCCTGTATAAGATGGGAAAACCTCGGGTGAAAACCCTACTATTTCGCAATTAACATACACTCAATCCTTAACATCGACAAATTATTTGACTCCAAGACAATAATTCTATTTAAATCAAATCCTTCCTAAGGATTACTCCACAAAAACCATATATCACCCAATGCATCTCAAACATCGTGATATTTAAGGCTTCCACGAAAACATCTACTAGACCACCACTATCCAGTTTCCATCACGCAACATAAAGGCTTCGCAACCCACAACAATTACCCTGATCTTAGAAGAAGAGGTAAGAAGAAATACATTTCAGCATACAGAAAATCGCTATCATTCACAGTAGCCAAAAGACCAAGAGAAAAATCAAATAGCAATGAGGTTGGAAAACACAAGATGAGATCATCTGTACCTCAAATACTTCTAGTATAACTCTTTCTTTTAACAAGAAATAATTTTCATTGATTACAACATCCCGCTAATTCCAGCAAAGAATGCTTGAAGACCACAACACATGGTTTAGTTAAAACCAATAAAAGCATTCATCACGCCACTTTGCTCAAAATAATTTTCGGCTACCAAATAAGTCATAATGTCCAAAAAGAAGACCCCAACCGCGAAACTCAAATCCTTAAATTCAATTAGTAACATGGAACTAACAAATTCCTTTATTTGTAAAGCATTCAACACCATAAGCACAACTATATGCTATCAATTGTATTAACAACAAGATAAAATATTCTTTGCAAGAATCATCATATCCTCTTATTCCATATTTTTTTTCAAAAGGAACACCGTAAATAACTTCATCATGTTCTTATTATCTAAATAAAGTTCCAACTAGTTAATCTAGGAAAAACCTAGAGCATAAGCCACCATATTAAAACAAAACTCTTTACCAAGATGATATTAGAACATGATATCCTCGCAAACATACTAGTATAAAACTCTTATTAGATTTTATACATCTAACTCTTACCAATGCTCAACTTCTAATTTAGCACAAATTGATTGCACTCCAGTCATTACTGTCAATAATTTGATTATTAATTTTTCATCATCATAGCATTAATGGTCCTATCTCTGTTTTGCAGTCGCAAAAACAATTATGAGCACAGATTCAATATTCCACCTTATGTTCAAAAATTAGAACAAAATAACTTTAAACATCAATAATACCAGCTTTATAAGACAAGATTCCACAATTCAATACATCAACATTCATCTAATTCTTTATACATATTTCAACAATTTAGCATGGCAAAAGTTACATGAATTTAATGATTGTACATGCTCATCAAGTATATAAAGAGAGGACATACTAAAGGTTAATATTATGAAGACAATATTCCAACAACTTCTTATTTAACCATCCCTAGTGGTCAGATTAATTACTTAAGATCAATTAATCCAATCTATCCAACAAGTTGGAAATTTAAACAACCACAACAATCAAAACCTTTTTTTATATTGCTCAATAACTGCATGAGTTCTAAGCATGTGTAGACAAATTCTTAATTATATTTCTTCAAGAAACTACAACAGATCAACATCATATTAATCAACCTCACTTCTAAGGATATTGGTAGAAATTAATCATGTACCACGCTAGCATCTCAACTTGATAATTCATAGCTTATCAATGATTTACATAATTGCCAACTCAAACTTAGATACAACAAAACATCACAAAAGGTTTTAACACTTCCCTTAAGGAAAGAGAGGATTCAAACTTCAATAACCAAAATAACTTAAAAGAAATGCATAGAGCCAATACTTCCACAAGTTAACGAACTTCCAACAAAAAAACTTTGATTTCTTTTCAAAATATCAACGAATTAATGAGTCACATTTTCCAGTAAGAAAGATAGAACAACACGAAAAACCAATCTCATCAATTAACAACACTCACGAGCAGCAAAAGCAACTCATCAATCAGAAAAAAACAATATTTGGTTTTAAGAACAATTAAAGGCCTATTGGCACCCAACAATTGCATTAAACCGCTAACCTGAGAGAAAACTCATTAACCTCTCAATAAACCAAGAATCGGCCAAAAATCATCTCAAGAAGGATAACTCCTTTCTAAGAAACTTACCCACGACATCCGCAACTAAGTTACCCGAGGTAACTGCATCACTATCCCTATACCACGAACGGTGGTATAAACTGGCAATGCCCAAGGCAACAGCTGCAAACCCTACCTCCTATTATTGACTATCCTCACCCATAGCAGTCATAGAAACAAATCATAATCATACAAGATTATCTCATAACATAAATCATCAATACAACATGTCAAAAGCATATATGCAATGCTTGACCCATCCCATCCTACTGTGCACCAGTGTGTCAATTTAATAATTTAATTACCACGGACCTAAAGCCCGCTCTGATACCAACTGTAACACCCCAGGATCCACATCACCCTAGGATGCCACTAAACCACTCTACAGCCAGCCAAAAATTTCAAGATAATTTATTCCGGCTACAAATTTCTAGACATGAAGCATTAAGCGGAAGCATAATCAACTAAGGAAATAAAGATAACGATAACAAGTTCAATATTTGAAACAACCTCTAGCAGACTAATCAATAGATCACAAGTTCGTCAGTATTAACTAAAACAATCATCCAAGGATAGCTAGGCATTTGGCTAGAATTCCATCGACTTTATTACATCATGAATTTATGAACCGAGTGCATTATTGTGGTGCCGCTCTACCCATCCCATGAATGCTCATGAATCACTGTAGGGGAGAAAAACAAGGGTGAGATAAAATCTCAAACAAGCAAACTATTTAACAGGCTATTCAGACTGCAAACAAATATACAACATCATTAAAGTATCCATTTGTCCACATCCACATTGTGCATCCACATTCATTATCAAGCTAATTAAACTACAATGATATTAAGCATCAATATCCATTTCCCACAATGACCACATTTATAGCCTTAATCATATTTACTACCAACAGTAATAAAACATTAGCATATAAATCTGGATTAACTACTTCATATCATCCACCACTACCACTACCAATGACCATAAAACATTAGCATGTTTTACCTCACTAACTTTATTATTTCTCGCGTCCACAACAGCTATCAACAATTACCACAAGAGAAAAGAATCTCATACCGCAATCACAACCCCAACCATACCACAAGGGATGAATCCCAAAACCACGAGCACAACCACTTTACTCATACCACAAGTGACTCCCATGAGCCAATTCCGCATCACAACTATAAAGTTGCAGTTGTTTGTAAAATAACTTCACCACAATATATTGCATAAGTATGCAAATGATCTTTCCACAATGCAATGCATATGCATGCTATGCTCCACTACACCTTTACCCAACAAGGTAAAAGTGTGCATCGTGCTACGACAATGCGATCTTTGTCTGACGTCTGATCGCGGCTATAAGCGCGACATCCACAATACAATGTCATAACATGTTATGAATGATATGATAATCATAAACCACAAGAATTTAACCACGAAGGTCAACCACATATTCCACATTCGGTTCACCAAGATCATAATCAATCGATCTATAGTGTATCCTACCACAAAAACCACAATACGACCACAAGTATTCATTAAGAATACTACCACTAAAGCCACAATAATACCAACTTCAAGGGCATTAATATGATTCTCATGAATTTAACAATAAGAAAATATCATCATAACCACCACGCATTTACTTTCATATACCACAATTAGCTCATTAAGCAAATTACCACAATACTACCAAAACTCAACTAAACATGGCAATTGATTAATAACTTGCTACCACATTCTTCCTTAGAAAACATGTAATCATGGCATATCTTTTATCAATACGAAAAAATCATGCATATTGCAAGTAGTAAGAATAACGGGTTAAACGGTAGATCACATATTTTTATTTTGTTCTTAGCATGGTGTATCTCATTGCCCTAAACAGAGATCATCCTCTGTTCTAACAGTCAGGACAGTCAGATTCAAACGCCTCCCAACAACAGAGTAGGGCTATAAAAATTCTTATTTTTATACAGAAGCTAGACTATCACATTCTCTAAAACTTTCTCAATGGTGACCAAAAATATAAAATTCATCTTCTATCCCTAATTCCCATCTGAACAGCACTCTGTCTCTGACTGCTCCCCTGACGGACAGCGAGATTCCAGACCCTGGTACGCCTAAATTACGCGGCCAAAAATTGTGAAAAAAATACAGTAGCTGCGTATCGTTGTTCCCTATGTTTTTACTTTTGGAGAGACCCTCGGGAAAAATCATTTTAGGGGTCAAAACTGCAGGAACAGTAACATCGCGCGATTCAATCTACAGACAGCAAGATCAGGATTCTCTAATCGGGTTTTCCAAAATGCTAATCCCTTCAAATCTGGGGCTAAGAACCCTAATTTCAGCATAAAACAGAGAGATTGAGGTGGGGGAAAATTTACCTAGGGATTGGGATCACCCCTCTCTTCCACTTCTTCTCTTTCCCTTCTCCTCCTTCTCTTCCTCTCCTTCCCCTTCCTCTCCTCCTTCGCATCCATGGGCAGCAGCAAAGGGGAAGAGGTGGAGGCGCAGGGAGGAGATGGGGGTGGCGGCCAGGTGGGGAAAAAGGGGAGAGGAGCCAAGGGAGGGGGTTTATAAAGAGGGTGCTAGGATTTGGGAGGGGGTACGAGCCCCCGTTTGGGCTGTCTGTCCCAAAATGGCTGGCCCACCCCTCCGGATAACCCAAAACCTCTTAATTAATTATTTTAATTCTCTTTTTATTATTTTAGACTATTTCAAAGAATTTATTTTCACCTCCCACAATTTATCGAAAATCCGGGCAACTCCGCGATTAATTTAGAAACCGACGCCGAAACGACGTTTAGGATATTACAATAATGCCCCAAGGTAATTCAGTATAGCATCCTAGGAACTAATCGGTAAAAGGATTCACGATTAGATCACTGGGTACTTACATCTCCATGATACTCCTCTAGTTCCCAAACTCCGCACGAATGAATCCAACAGGACCATTTTTGCTCAAGTTACTAAGAAAAAAGCTCCACGATGTCAACCACATGAAGCTAGAAACATACCAAAAAATGGTAATGCCAAAACCTTACAGTCTTACTTGATGCTCCAAACTGCCAATGGCTGATGGAATTGGACTAGTAATCACGTTACAGGATAAATAATTGATACATAAGGGAAAAATCCACACGAACATAATATATCCAGTTGTCCGACTGTTGGGAGGAGTTTGCTGCAGCTATGCTGGGCCTGGAGGAGCAAATCTAGACTCCAGTCGCCGAGAGGAGCATATCCAGTCGCCGGGAGCTTGGAGGAGCAGATCTAGTCGCTAGGGCTTAACAGCTCGCTACGAGGCGGAGGCGTGGAGCGAAGGGCCGGAGTCTGGAGAGGTTGGGTTGCCCACTCGCTGGCGTGGGCCGAGGCGCCGGCAGTGGCACTGCACTATGCGCGGTGCGCCCACTGCTACAGACAGGCCTATCACAGACATTTCGGAACTGTCATCACAGACGGTTTTCGAACCGTCTATTTTTATGTGTTAGTGATAATAGGTGGTTATCACAGACGGCTTCCGAGCCGTCTGTGATAACTTACATTACAGATAGTTTTTGCAAACAACCGTCTGTGATAGTCGACTTTCACAGACGGTTAAAAATAACAACCGTCTGTGATAGACACAATATCACAGACGGTTCCTGTTCCGAACCGTCTGTGATACACGCAATATCACAGATGGTTTGTGACACATACGGTTTGTGAAAGTACTATCACAGACGGTTTTCAACAACGAACCGTCTGTGATAGCAATTGCAACAGCAATTTTATTTGCCGTTTTTTGGCTAGCCTCAGGATATGCTAGCCATGCCCTCTGAAAGCAAGCAACAAGATTACAACATATATAAGAATCACATACATTGCAGATTACACAGATCTGACAAATAAATCACATACAATATTGCAACTCAAAGTTACACAGATAAGTTAATTGCAACTCAGTGAATTACAAATGTAACAAACGGCCAACAGATCACATACAAATATAGAATAAAAATCGTCACACTGTTCTGACAAATGAGTTGTTTGATTAGGCACACAACTGAGTGATTTGTACAATTGCATCTAATGTTTCAACATCTAATTATCACCATTGCCGGGGTAGAACTCTCCAGCCTTGTTTATACTTTGTCCTAGTAAGAACCCGGAGAGTGTTGCACGAATTTCGACAAGTTGGTCAAGATCATATGTACTTACGTCGAAGTCCACCAGCTGTCGCTAAGAGCAATAAGTCATTAATTAGCATGTGTATATATATATACATATATAATCAAAAAATAATAATTATTGCAAGGACATGACAAACCTCTGGATGATTGATCTTACTATCCATGATTTCCTTCATATGGCGGCAAACGTAGAATCCACATACGTTGCCCCTGTAGTTCTTTGGTGGCCTTTGCAAAAATTGCATTATGTACATAGGTATTGTCAATTCTAGAGGCATTATAACAAAGTGTGATATAGGATTATTGTGTTGTAGCAGGTACCAGAAATCGCGTGTTGTGTCGCAGCGTGTCACTAGATTTGTCGTGTCTTCCTCCCTGGGCAACATAAGCGGCAAACGACCTACGTGATTCAAAAAAGTTAACCTCAGCCATTGCAAATGAAGGAAATATTACAATAGATGGAGGAAATGAGTTTACTTGTTAAGTATTTCTTGCACACAACTGAAGTCGTGGTTGCTCCTAAGTAGGGAATCAAGGTATATTACCTTGCTCCACTTTGGTATAATCACAATCAAAATCCAGTGTTGCCTAGTCATGTACACACCAAAGTGATTAATCCTAAGTTCATGCTGCATGTAAAGTACAAATAAAACATGTGTGCCAACTAGTGAAGCATTTACCCTTGGTTGAAAGGAAACATGACGTACACCTTGTCGATGTGAGCACGCAATCCCCTCGTTATGTAATCTTGCACGAAGGATTCATTACCTTTGATAACTTGCTCGGAGACCAAGTGAGGGTCGAGGAAACCCACCAGTTGTCGCGATCGCCGGACTTGTTGGATCATGCATCTATACATAAGGAAAGAGTAATGACATTTATCGGTATAACATGAATTTAGAACTTCATTGTACAGTACACTTACAGTGTCTAGCAGCGTAGAAGCGAGGCGTCGAGTTCGTTGAGATTGAATAGTAAAAATAAGTCTTCGAATGTCACGACGATGTATCCTGTGTCGTTGAGGAAACGCTGCTCCATATATTTCACAGTGAATGCACTCTGCCGGATTGGCTTCATGTTGGACTTCTCCATGTACCAGGCATGCAATGTATTGCAAATCATGCCAAGCCTGGGTAATTGTGACTCAGGGACCAACGACGCTCCTAGACTGAACTTCCATGGCACGGGAGCCTTATTTTTCTTCCCTTGAGTCTTATAGCCTCGCTTACGATACGTTCTCGGTGGCGTCTCGATGGGAGCCAATGCAACAAGCTTCCGAACCGGAGCTGGAGGTGGAGCCACCGGAGCCGATGTGACAGGTCCAAGGCGATGTCCCTC
Source organism: Melocanna baccifera (assembly GCA_036346265.1). Classification (NCBI taxonomy): domain Eukaryota; kingdom Viridiplantae; phylum Streptophyta; class Magnoliopsida; order Poales; family Poaceae; genus Melocanna; species Melocanna baccifera. The sequence continues at coordinate 14,425,764 of CM070692.1, read as the reverse complement.
TTGGGACACTGGATGTGGAGATCGTGGCACGGACAAGTCGAGGGCAATGTCCCTCTTCGGCCACTGAATGAATGTGTGGACAGCATCCCCTAATGTCTTAATCTCTTCGTTTGGGGGCTTCTCAAGAGGGACGGTCTTAAAAATATCATTAATCATGTCCACCTGGACCTTTATGAAATCGGTCTCTACTTGTACACCGTGCACCAGCGTACTTGACAGCAATGGATATCCTCCGCCTAGCGTCAACGGGAATAGAGCCAATAAGCCTGACTCTGAGGATGCAAGGCATGGGCCCCTACATAACGACACAAGATGAGTTAAAGTGTCCACCAGAGAGATTTATGCAGCATTCTAAAGAGGTGCATTACCTGAATGTCATCGATAGGTAAGTGGACGTCGCTATGTTCAGTAATTGGTGTGGATGCGCAGCTACTGCGACGTTGAGAGGGACTGGGTACCGCAGTAGTAGGGGTGGGTTGCGATTGGTTGCGGACTTGTCTTAATTCTTCCCTCAATGAATCTATCTCTCCTCGAAGTGAGACAGTCTGCTCTTGAAGTGAGGCAGATAGTTGTTCCTGAAGTTCAGCACGAAGCTCCTGTTTCATTTGGTCGTTGCGGTACGCCTTGGATATCTTCCTACTCCTATATGTCTCGGAGTAATCTGGAAATCCGTGCTTCCAAGATACGTAAACCCCCAAGCCTCGTGTGCGACCTGGGTGCTCCTTGTTTCCCAAGGCCTGTGATAGTAAATCTCTCTCCCTGTATTCTTGAAAGGATCCACGAGAAAATTCGGTAGTCAATGATTGCTGCAAGAGGCAATTAATCATGTTATTTTTGATCCCATGAGGTTCAAGAGGTGTTAACAACTATATAGTTTAACTTATCTTACCAAGCGTTGGGACACTTCCTCATCTGCGTGGTTTTTGAAAGAGACACCCGAAGATGTGGTTGATGACCTCGCTCTTAACCAGTTTCGAGCTCGCTCGTTTGCGATCCCGGCAAATGGCAGGGAGGCCTCCGATCGGAGTGCGACCTCGTCCTGCATCCTCCACTGCGGGATTTTACCCGCATACCCAGCGGTGCCGAGTCTGTGAGGGTGAGTGTTTTGTGATTGGATAGCCTTGTGCGCCGCACTTTGTTGCTCAAATTCAGTCGTTGTCTTCATCTGCACAAAGGCCTCCTATGCTTCCGACGACACGAAAGGATACTTTGTGAAGGGCGTAAGATCCTTGGCCACGTACCGCGTCACAAGAGTGCTCTTAAAATTCTTCCATGCTTTTTCCATTGCGAGGAGCGCGTGCTGTCGCACGAGTCCCTGTACTTCTGCTGGGATCTCGAACAAATGTGTAACTTTCTCCCATAGCTGATTTTTGTGATCGTTTGATAACTCTCTCCAGCTTGCTATGGTGATGGGGACCCGTTCCCTTCCAATTATCCCGCAGGTACTCCGAAATGATGCCACTGCTTTCTTCGGTTGCAGAGGGACCCCATCCGGAGAGACCACCGTGATGGTCATTCGGCCATCTGGCCTTTTCGATACTCCTCGACCACGCTTAGTTTTCCCAATCTTGGGAGCGTGAGACCTAGATGACGACGACGAAGCCTGTGAGGACGCCATCTCGCTTCTAAGAAAAAAATAACTGCAGTGTGTCACTAGCCTGTGAGGTGTGGGACTAAACAAAGTTCTATGAAGCAAATGACACAAACTAGTGTATCAAATTCATTGAACCCGATACACTAGAGTGTGTCACTAGCTTCATGCCCTTTGAAGGTCTATGTGGCACATATTTTTGGATGACTATGTGGACGCAGTGAGGTGTGGTATATCTCTAGCTATAGCTAGCTACTAATAATTCATATATAGTAATATAATTCTAGTATGATTATGTGAGCACAAAGATGACATCAATCGAAATACAAATGTCATAACATGTATGTAATATATGAATTGAACATACCATTTGAAATATAACACATATCCAAATACAAATGACAAATGAATTTAACATATCCATCAATCCAGCATGTGTAAATTCGGCCAGCATATATATCAATATGACAATCCAGCATGTGTAAATTCGGCCAGCATATATATCAATATGACAATCCAGCATGTGTAAATTCGGCCAGCATATATATCAATATGACAATCCAGGATGTGTAAATTCGGCCAGCATATATATCAATATGACAATGTAGCATATATATCAATATGACAATGTAGCATATATATCAATATGACAATGTAGCATATATATCACTATGACAATGTAGCATATATATCAATATGACAATGTAGCTGATGCGGATACGCACGTGTCTTGTACTTTTCAGTTAAATATATTATTCAACTGGAAAGAGTTATTGAGCCGCATCAAACATTGCCAGGTGAACTCATTCCAAACTAAATATAATGTTGTTATTCATAAGAATAGAATAGTACCTCATGTCATTAAATGGTGCATTCTTAGGTTTGTCGATGGCAAAGCAATGGAGACCACCTTTGAGAATAATCAATCTACTAAACTTTGTTCGAGTTTATCATTGCTGCTGAAATTTCGTGACGGAATTAGGAGTGTTCTTCAATCAAGATCGTTCAGCCTTTCCGCTGGGAATTGGGTGCACGATAGATCTTCGCTTGGTGGTTGGCTAAATCGACGCGAGTGTGTTTTGGCGGATAAAAGAGTGTTCGTCCCTTGCATTGGCATTGGAGGATAGCTACGATTCATCAAGACTCCCGCGAGTATCCATCCTACGTCGAGAAGATCGGACGACCCCATATCATCTGGTATCAGAGCGCGGTTTACTCGGTAGGATCTTATCCCTTTACTTTTAGATTGATTTATTTCTGTCCTATAGTCCAATAGACCGAAAATTGCAACAAAAAAATCCAAACCCTAGTTTCGCATCTGTTATTTTTGTGAGTTTTATTAAGTTTTGATCCATTAGAAATTTTGTTTACGTGCTGATCTTAGTGTCCTTTTGCGTTGCTTAATCGTTGTTATTTTGAACCCTTGAAAATCCGCTAGTTGATCTTTCAATTAGCATCCAAAAAAAAGTAGATTCAATTTACATTTTGAAATCTTGTTATTGTTGTCCACATAAGATCTTTGTGCATCTTGAAAGAATATCACATCTGAAATATCTGGGTTTCCTTTTCTTGTTTGATTTGGCCACAAGAAACCCTAGCTGCCACAAGAACCTTAGTTGGACACATTCAGACCGTCTGAAATTTGTTGCGGTTTGAATTCTGAGCATCTGTTAAGATCTTCCCTTAAATCCTTTGAACCTTGATATTAGTCTTTGATAATTGCTTTAGGTCTGTTCTAGAATTATCTACACATTGCTGAACAACTTTGAACTTGCGTAGAATCTACGAACAATTAAACCTAGTTCAGCCTTGAGTATAAAAAAAGAGCCAAAAAAAAAGAGAAGGCAGCCGATTGAAAAAAAGAGGAGCCACGGCTTGAGCAAAAAAAAACAAAGAAAGAAAGAAAGAAAAGAAAGCATTGGCCAAATTTGGGTGACTTAATCTTAGTCCATAAATTCAGATTGTGTATTTAATTTCTTTGGACAATCTTGTGCCCTTAAATTCATATTATTACAATTGGTTAGCGTCTCTCCTAGTACTTGGTGCAAAACGAGCTAATATTCCCGATTGTTTCCTTTAGCTCATTCCTTTTGTTTGCATTGAGTCACATTGATCATTGCGTGTGCGTTCATATACTCCACTTATATCATTTGAATCGGCACATAGGCAATACTTTCTAGCTTGGATTATTACTTAATTCAACAACATCGTGAAATTCAGATTGTGTAGGATAAACACTTTCATACCAAACTCCCCTAAATATCCTTTGCTGTGCAATTGTGGGTCACTTTTAAATCCGCTTGATCATCACTTGCTATTGTAGCCACCACCAAGTGTAAGTTTCTTTTGGGCCTCAATTCACTTCGGAAAGGTAAGAACTTTACTTGGTGAGGAAAAAGTAAGATAGTGTGAACTCCACATATCGAATATATGTTGTGGTATTTGTGCGTTCTTTGTGCCACTAATCATGACAGGTGGAGACCATAATATGGAAGAAAAGCATACCCCGGTGGATCGTTTTCAATTCCACACTTTGAGGGGAACTTTGCGCAATGAGTTCACCACCACTTCTTCCACCTTGAAAGTGCAACTCAAGACCAACATGAACAATTTCGCACAAGATATGCGCATTGAATTCAATCATCAAATGAAAGTGTTACGCTCGAACATCGTGAATGATGTTATGCGGGCACTTCATCCACAACAAGTCGAAGATAGCTTTAATTCTTTCTATGGCAGTGAAGATCCAGAGGAGTATCTTGAGTCAGAATGGCGAATGGAGAAAGTATTTAGATTTCAAAAGCTTCCCAAAGACCAAGAGGTGACGTGTGCCACTAGAGAATTTGAAGATTATGCTTATAGTTGGTGGCATCAACAATCTGGAAACGAATTCATTAAATCTTGGTCAGATTTGAAGGCACTCATGAGGAGAGAATTTGTGCCACCCTCTTATGCACAAGGGAGTAATACAGTGCAAGAATATTATTTTGAGCTACAAGATGCATTACGTCGAGCCGGTGTCATTAGTGAACTACAAAAGAAGACATATTTCAAAAGAGAATTGAATTCTAAGATTGCCGCTACACTTCAACTTAAATATTTGGTAGTGTGCAAGATCTTGTGAATTGTGCTATTCAAGAGGAGAAGAGACTTATGGAGAGACGTACACCACAGTTTTCTCCCAGTCCATACTTCAATTCTGCTGCCTCTACTAGTGTGACACATGAGAAGATGACCGAGCATGGGACTTTCCCTTCGGTCAAGGAGATATATAATATTCCAAAACTACATATAGCTCCTAAGATACACCACAATCTATGTGAGGATGAGAGCCACATAGCCAAATTGAGTGAGAGTGATAAAAAGATTGAGCTGTGTGATTCCACCATATGTGAGATTGAGAGCATCCAAATTGAGAGTGTGAGAGAGACATCAAAAGAAAAGAGAGAAGTAGAAGATAGACAAAGTGAGGATGTATCTAAAACTAACACATTAATATCTACTTCTAGTGTTGTTTCTCACATTGTGCAGGTTGACATTAAAGATGAAGAATTGAACATTCAACAACCGGCACCTTTGAAGCCAAATGAGGAGGAGATAACCACGGGAAGGGATAAAGTGCTTGCTGCCTCGTGGGTGCATCCTAATAATTTTAAACACCCAGCGCCTACATTATTTGAGGAGGACAAAGGTAACACTATTGTGCTGAATTTAATTGTGCAAATGTGAGTAATTGTGAGTACTCATATGATCAACCAACAATTTCATGTTCTGAAATTTCTTTACTCAATTTACATAATGTGGAATTGATTACTCATAAGGAAGTTCTTACTAGAATATCTCCTAACGATTCTTTGTGCTATATTATGTTGGATGATCCTAGAGAGCTATTTAGTGTGATTTATAATGTTGCTGAAATTTCAAGTTCAAAATCACTAGTTAGTACTTATGCCTACACATATAAGTTCAATTTGATTGGAGATTATGGTGTAGATGACAAATTTTATGTTCACAGAATTTGCATTACATGTGATAAGCTTACATAATTGAAATCGCATATTATGGATAAACAATCTTTTATGCCATGTTATGATCACAATGAGATTAATTTCAACAATTGCACGTACTGTTTATAAAGATTTCATAAGTCTACTTGTTCGATCTTTAATGTACAACCATGTAAAAATAATCAGAGCAGCGCAGTTGAAGCATGGAGGCTGCTCAAAATTTTCTTTCCTATGTATGAACAAATAAATCTGATTTTCCCCATTAATGATTTGTCTATAGAAAAGTCGAGGACGACTTTCTTTTATGGGAGCGAGAATGATGTGAAAAACAATATTGCAATGCATGCATATTTTGGTTGCTACTATATTCATCGGTTTATGCAAAATAATGAAAATGGCACAACAATTGACTCTTACATATACCATGCGTATGTGTTGTTCTTTTCGTTTATTACACCTTCAGATGTTCATGATGTGCTAACCAAAAGAAGTGTTGATGATAAATATATATACCATGCATACACGTTGTATTCTTTGTTTAGTACAATTTCAGGCTATCAAAAGCCGAGGACGGCTTTTCTTGAAGAAGGGGAGGATGATGCGGATACGCACGTGTCTTGTACTTTTCAGTTAAATATATTATTCAACTGGAAAGAGTTATTGAGCCGCATCAAACATTGCCAGGTGAACTCATTCCAAACTAAATATAATGTTGTTATTCATAAGAATAGAATACTACCTCATGTCATTAAATGGTGCATTCTTAGGTTTGTCGATGGCAAAGCAATGGAGACCACCTTTGAGAATAATCAATCTACTAAACTTTGTTCGAGTTTATCATTGCTGCTGAAATTCCGTGACGGAATTAGGAGTGTTCTTCAATCAAGATCGTTCAGCCTTTCCGCTGGGAATTGGGTGCACGATAGATCTTCGCTTGGTGGTCGGCGAAATCGATGCGAGTGTATTTTGGCGGATTAAAGAGTATTCGTCCCTTGCATTGGCATTGGAGGATAGCTACGATTCATTAAGACTCCCACGAGTATCCATCCTACGTTGAGAAGATCGGGCGACCCCGTATCAGTAGCATATATATCACTATGACAATGTAGCATATATATCAATATGACAACGTAGCATATATATCAATACATAAAACATGAAACAACTAGCTACATGAAACATGAAACAACTAGCTACATGAAACAAATCTAAAACCTAGCTAGAGTCGGGGGAGGAGGGCACCGGAGTCGGGGGAGGAGGGCGCTGGGCTCGCGGGGGAGGAGGGAGCTAGAGTCGGGGGCGGGAGCCGGGCTTGGGGGAGGGAGCGACGTCGGGGAAGGAGGGCACCGGAGTCGGGGGAGGGAGCGGCGTCAGGAGGGAGCGTCGGCGGGAGGGCGCGGCATCGGGAGGGAGCGTCGGCGGGAGGGCGCGGCGTTGGGAGCGACCGGCGGTGGCGGCGTCGGGAAGGAAGGGCGGCGCGAGAGATACCAGGGGCGCTGGAGATATAGAGTGCGAGAGTGCGGAATCTGTGCCCTAGCTGGGCGTATTTATAAGGAGAATTATCACAGACGGTTCCCTTAAGGAACCGTCTATGATAGTTCTATCACAGACGGTTCTATAACTAAACCGTCTGTGATATTATATTATCACAGACGGTTCGTTACTTAGAATCGTCTGTAATAGTATTACTATCACAGACGGTTCTTACTATATAACCGTCTGTGATAATATAATATCATAGACGGTTATAAGTGGAGAACCGTTTGTGATAACTATCACAGACGGTTCTAAGTGTATAACCATCTGTAATAAGCCTTTGCCCACTTTGTCGATCTGTAATAAACCTTTGCCGGCTGGCTGTTGTAACTACACTACCAGCATTCAATAAGACCTCTCACAGAGTGTAATGAATATAACTACACCTACCAGCATGCAAATTCACAAATACATCATGTACAGTTCCTAAGTCATTTTACAATTACAATAAAACATATATAGTTACATTTATTACACATAGCTATTTTATTTTAAATAAAGCCCTTCACGATGATCGACACGCATATAGCTTGTTTCATCGCCTTGTTCTTCCTCGAGCCTGATGCCGTCTCCGAATGGAGGCAAATCATCAAATTGATTGTACTCTTTCTCATCCACAACATTCTCAACTCCGACAATTCTTCTTTTTCCCTGAAGAACTACATGGCGCTTCTTATTTGCCGGGTCGGTTACATAAAATACTTGAACAACTTGCCTCGCGAGTACGAATAGTTCGTCTTTGTATCCTACACATTCGATGTCCACGGTAGTGACACCGTACTTGTCGACCTTTACACCCTATGGGAGATGGATCCAATGGCACCGAAATAGAGGAATCTTGAAAATTACGTAGTCAAACTCCCAAATCTCCTCTATAAGCCCGTAGTACGAGTTTGGGCCAGCGGTACTGACGTACGCATCATAGGCATCTATGCGGACACCTGAATTCTGCACAGTGCTCTTTTTATCCTGATCTGTTGTATAAAATGTGTAGCCATTAATGTCGTATCCTTGCCATATCACAATTGTAAATTTTGACCATTTTGCCAACCATTGTAGTGTTTCACTTGACGACCTCCTAGTCAATTGCGCCTTCAACCATTCGTTGAACTGACGATTGTACTGTCTCGTGATCCAAACTTCTGACTGGCCTGCATTCTGTTGACGTAGCATGTCCTTGTGCTCTTCAATATATGGGGTCACTTCAATATATGGGCTTGAGCATACGTCTTTTGATCCGGAGTTATTGCTTTCCTTCCGATAGTCCCGATACCCTCTAACCTCCCCTCGTGATGAGATACAGGTACACCTATCGGATCGACCTGAGCCATGTAGCCGATGCAGAATTCAATGACCTCTTCTGTTGTATAACTTTCGATGATGCTACCCTCCGGTCGAGATCGATTGCGTACATAGGACTTGAGAATTCTCATTTACCTCTCGAAAGGGTACATATGACGTAGAAACACGGGGCCGCATATCTCTTTCACAAGGTGGACAATGAGATGGACCATGATATAAAAAAATGATGGAGCAAAATACATCTCTAGATGACATAGAGTTGTCACCACCTCGGTTTGCAGAGCATCTAGTCCATCGGGATCAATGACCTTCTGAGCAATTGTGTTAAAGAAATAACACAACCTTATGATTGTCACTCGAACCTTGTTCAGCAAAATACTTCTAATTGCAATAGGTAGCATTTGTGTCATTAGCACATAGCAGTCGTGGGACTTCATGCCAATTAATTTCAAATGTTCCATGGAAATAATTTTCTTCGTGCTGGTGGAGTGACCGGATGGAACTTTCACACCATATAAGGACTGGCACAGTTCAGTTTTCTCGGACTTAGACAGAGTGTAGCAAGCTGGGGGAAGGTGTGTCCGGCCTTTATCGGTCTCTATCGGTGCTAACTCGGTCCTGATGTTCATAGCGACCAAGTCACGCCTTGCGTTAACACCATCCTTAGTTTTATCAGGAATGTTCAATAAGAGACCAATCAAACTGTCACATACATTCTTCTCTACGTGCATGACATCGATGCAATTGCGAACTTCTAAGTGCTCCCAATAAGGCAAGTCCCAAAAATATTGACCTTTTTTCACATGTTCTTCCTCAATTTACGCCCCTTTCCAAACACAACGTTTATATTCTTGACCATATCATACACCTCTTTCCCGCTAAAAGGTCTTGGTACTGAGTCATCTTCTTTTTTTCATCAAATTGTTTTTTATCTTGCGGTACGGGTGATACTTTGGAAGGAACCTACGGTGACGCATGTATACAGTTTTACGCGAGTTGTTCAACCACACACTCTCGGTATTGTCTAAGCAGTGCGGACACGCTTTGGCTCCTTTTGTACTCAACCCTGACAGGTTATCAAGGGCAAGAAAATCATTAATGGTGCAGAACAACATAGCGTGTAGAGTAAAGTTCTCTCATTTGTCCGCATCCCATACATGTACCCCTTCGTTCCACAGTATTGCAAGATCTTCTACCAATGGTGCTACGAACACATCAATATCGTTGCCAGGTTGCTTCGGCCCTTGGATAAGTAGTGACATCAAAATATACTTCCACTTCATACACAGCCAAGGAGGAAGGTTGTACATACATAGAGTCACAGGCCAGGTGCTATGTCGGCTGCTCATGTTACCAAAAGGATTCATTCCATCTGTACTCAACCCAAACCTTATATTTCTTGGTTCCATACCGAAATCTACAAACATCCTATCGATGTTCCTCCACTGGGCAGAATCAGCAACATGTCTTATCATTCCGTCTTTCTTACGCTGCTTCAAGTGCTAACGCATCAATCTTGCATCATTGTGGTTTGCAAATAAATGCTTCAAACGGGGGATTACAGGAAGATACCACAACACCTTAGCAGGAGGTCCTTACTTCACCTCGATGCCCTTTCCATCATCAGAGTCATTTTTACGCTTGTATCGGGATGCTATGCACACCGGACAAACATTTAAGCTAGCTTACTCTTTACGGTACAGGATACAATCATTCGGACATGCATGTATTTTTTCTACTTCCATTCCTAATGGACAAAGAATCTTCTTGGCTTGGTAGGTGGTTCTCAGCAACACATTTCCCTTTGGAAGCATGTCCGCTAGGAGACCTAACAATGCCGTGAAACTCTTGTCGGACCAACCATTGCTTGCCTTCAATTTTAGTAGTTCTAGAACTGATGACAACCTCGTGTATTGCAGCTTGCATCCCGAGAATAAAGGTTTCTCCGAGTCCTCCATCAAGCCCTCGAATTTACCAAACTCTCTCTCACTGTAGTTCTCTTCTGCATCACATAACATCTGATCCAAATTGTCATCCTGCGATCCATCCGCGGCCTCATGATCAAAAGCATAGTCCACAACTGGCATATCGTTGTCCCCATCGACTATGTCATAACTACCAGCTTCTTGTGTACACTTCTCTTCACCGTGACTGGTCCAACATTTGTACCCTTTTCTAAAACCCCTTCGAATCAAGTGAGTTTCGATCTGCGCTGAGTTGCTAAATATTTTGAGATTATCACAATCAATACATGGACAGTACATATATTTTATCCCCTTCTTTAACATATCTAGCTCGGCCGCTCTTCTAAAAACAAACACGCCAATAATGTACTCTTCACTCACACGGTTCTCAATATACATCCAGCTTCGATCCATTTCCGCTAGCTACACAAGTAACAAATGGTTGCCAAAAATGATTATTACCGCAACTACATAGCATATAAATTATCATCTCTAAGCCTTCCATTACAAAAACATGTATATAAGCATAATTAAAAGTAATTGAGTACTAACCTCTGATCAGATCACTAAGAAGACGGCGATATATTTTCACCCCCGAACTCCCAAAAGCCGGCCTCCTTGGTCCACCGATGCAGCGCAATAAAAAAACAGATCTGTGTCGACACCATCCAAGTATTAATAGTGCAATTTATCACAGACGGTTATTAACACGAACCGTCTGTGACAATTCATATCAAAGACGGTTCGTATAACAAACAGTCTGTGAACTATCACAGACGGTTATTAACACGAACCGCCTTTGATGTCTTTATTATCATAGACGGGTCGTGTTAATAACTATCTGTGATAGTATCATAGCGGGGTGGCAGTTTGAACCATCTGTGATAGTTAAGCACAGATGGTTCCGTATGAACCGTCTGTGATTTACCCGTCCAGTATAGCCTGTTTTGTAGTAGTAGCCGTAGCCACCGTTTCGGAGGGAGAGGGAGGCAGAGGGGTGAGATCGTGAGGAACTGAACTGAGGAGCCGCACCGACTACCGAGCGAATCTAAAGTATTAAAAGCTACTCGGGTTTCCTCGCGCGAGGGCACTCCACACGAGTGCGAGACCTTCGCGCGGCGACGCGTGGTGAGCACCATCTCCGCTTGCTCGCGCGAGATCTCCGCCTCCCCCTCCGCCCCCGCCGCCTCCCCCTCCTCCCCCGCTCCCCCGCCGCCTCCCCCTCCCCCTCCTCCTCTGCCGCCTCCCCCTCGCGTGAGATCTCCACCTCCCACCTTCCCCTCCTCCCCCACCACCTCCCCCCTCCTCCCCCGCTCCCCCGCCGCATCCTCGTCCCCCGCCGCCTCCCCCCTCCCCCCTCCTCCCCCGCTCCCCTGCCATCTCCCCCCTCCTTCCCCGTCGCTCCCACTCCCCCGCCGTCTGTTAGTGATCTTCTTAGATATGGTGCGCTCCATGATGAGCCAAAGTGATCTTCCGTTGTCTTTTTGAAGTGCGCTCTTGAAACAGACCAGCGTTCACACTAAACAGGGTTCCATCAAAATCGATAGAAAAGACACCATATGAGATGTGGACAGGACAACATCCTAGCTTGTCTTTTCTTAAGATTTGGGGATGTGAGGCTTATGTAAAACGTTTACAATCTGATAAGCTCACTCCTAAATCTGATAAATGCTTCTTTATCGGGTATCCTAAGGAAACAAAAGGATATTACTTTTATAATCGAGGAGAAGGCAAAGTGTTTGTTGCCGGCATGGTGTCTTCTTAGAGAAAGAGTTTCTCTCAAGAAGGGATAGTGGGAGCACAAAGTGCAACTTGAAGAAATTCAAGAAACACTGATAACGTTTTAGCTCCTGAGAACCACAACAGGATGAACAAACTGTTGAAGAACCTGTTGTGGACACACCAGCACCACGTAGGTCAGAAAGGTCACGTCGTGCACCTAAGAGGTACATGTTCTTGACTACTCAACAACAGGACATATTGTTGTTAGACAACGATGAGCCTAAGACCTATGAAGAAGCAATGGTGGGACGGACTACGAGAAATGGCTTGAAGCCATGAGATCCAAATTGAATCCATGCACATAATCAAGTTTGGAACTTGGTTGATCCACTGATGGTGTTAAAACCATTGAATGCAAATGGGTTTTCAAGAAAAGATAGACATAGATGGAAATGTTCACATCTATAAAGCGCGATTAGTGGCCAAAGGTTTCAAACAAATTCAAGGTATTGATTATGATGAAACTTTTCGCGTCGCAATGCTAAAGTCTATTCGGATCATTCTAGCGATTGCTGCATATTTCGACTATGAAATATGGCAAATGGATGTCAAAACAGCTTTCCTTAATGGAAATCTGAGTGAGGATGTGTACATGACACAGCCCACGAGGTTTTGTCGATCCGCAATCGATTGGAAAGATATGCAAGCTCCAAAGATCCATTTATGGATTAAAGCGAGCATCTCGGAGTTGGAACATTCGTTTTGATGAAGTAATCAAAGGGTTTGGTTTCATCAAGAGCGAAGAAGAGCCTTGTGTTTACAAAAGGCTAGTGGGAGCGCACTCGTATTTACGGTCTTATATGTGGATGACATATTCGATCGGAAATGACATTCCTTTGCTCGAATCATTAAGTCTTCATTAAAAATAGTTTCTCTATGAAAGATTTAGGAGAGGCAGCATATATTCAGGCATCAAGATCTATAGAGATAGATCAAAAGGCTAATTGGATTAAGCCAAGATCGTACATTGACAAGGTGTTGAAAAGGTTCAATATGCATGATTCCAAGAAAGGTTTTCTACCTATGTCACATGGTATAAATCTTAGCAAAAATCGGTGTCCTAGTACACACGATGAGTGGGATAAAATGAATGCGATTCCATATGCTTGGCTATTGGGTCCATTATGTATGCCATGCTTTGTACACGTCGGATGTTTCAGTATGCTTTAAGTGCTACGAGTAGATACGATCAGATCGGTGAAAGTCAGCTGGATTGCCGTAAAGAACATCTTGAAGTACTTGAGAAGAACTAAAGATGTGTTCCTTGTCTATGGAGGTGAGGAAGAGCTCGTTGTAAATGGTTACACCGATGCTAGCTTCCAAAGCGACAAAGATGATTTTAGATCGCAATCTGGATTTGTGTTACTGCTGAATGGCGGTGCGGTAAGGTGGAAGAGTTCCAAGCAGCAGACGGTTCTGATTCTACAATGAAGCCGAGTACATAGCAGCCACGAAGGCGCCAAAGAGGTGTTTGGATCAAGAAATTTATTTCGAGCTTGGTGTGATAGCTAGTGCCTCCAGCCCAATGGACCTCTTTGTGACAATAGTGGGGCCATTGCGCAAGCCAAAGAGCCTAGATCGCACTGAAGTTCAAGCACATTTACGGCGATTTCATCTCATCCGCGAGATAGTGGAGAGAGGCGATGTGAAGATATGCAAAGTACAAGCGGATTTGAACATTGCAGATCCGTTGACAAAGCCGCTTCCCACCAAAGCATGAGGCTCACACTAGGGCAATGGGTATTAGATACCTACATGGTTGACTCTAGTGCAAGTGGGAGGCTGTTAGTGATATGCCTAGAGGCAACATGGAGATGTTGTATATATCACATACTATGTTTATGATACATTACTTTGTTCCTTGGAATAGACATCATCATTATTGATCAATGAGTATGTGACTTATTCATGAGACTCTTAAATACTAAGATGTTGCTATTTCTAAATGATCCACGATCGTATATCATATGAGGAACAAATATGATTCAAAGACAAAGATCAGCATATGTATTGATTGATGATCATGTCTCATGGATCATGGTATGGTGATACCAAATCAATAATATGGACATGTGTTAGTGAACATATGTTGGATAGACTGCCATGAGACACTGCAGAGATTCCATGTGTCATCGTTGGTCTCAAGTAGTGTTTATGTAGAGTCCTTAGACTTGAGATCATCATGGTTCCCAACATGAGTAGTAGCTTATTTTGGGACTACTAAACACTACTCCGTGAATCGGGTAGTCATAAAAGTAGTCTTGGGTTTGCCATGAAACATGTAGTGGGATGTGAATGATCAAGATAGAATTTGCCCCTCCTTATGGGAGAGATATCTCTGGCCCTCGATGTAATGGATTATGAAAGTGCATGGCCATGCCAAGGTGATTGAGGAGTCAATCACGAGTTTATAATCCATTACGGAATCGAGAGAGTGATTGAGCTATTAAGAGGATGACACAGTCTCGCCTTGAGCTCAATCTATATCGTGAGGCAAAGGGATTCGTACATGAGAGAACATTACGAGTTCACCGATATGATCTTTACATATACTTTGGGGTTAATATGTCTTACTAGAGGCGCTATTAACATGGTAGCTGGAAAGGCGTTTCGGGTCACGACCAAGTATCGTGAACCTCTGTGGTCGCACGCTTAACGGGTTGGAACACTAATTCGAATATGATTCGGATATAGGCTCAATTCGGATAGAGATCCGAATAGACTCCTATTGGGCCTCGGTCCACGAGGCCCACGTGAGGAGGTATATATATGGAGGCGAGGGGCGGAGGATTCGTCCCGATTAATATCTAGCAAAACCCTAGCCGCCACCTCCGAGCCAAACCCTAGCGCTCACGAGTGCTAGTACACTCGCGATCGGCGTTCGGCCCGGGCGTGTGGATACGGTGGAGGCGCTGCTCGTTGCGATCTTGATCGGCGTGCGTGGAGAGCGATCTGTTCGGGACGATCGGCTACTTCCACTACTACCTCGACGCGCGAGATTGGATTGGTTTCCAATTCTTCTTCCGCCGCGCTGCGCGTCTAAGTGGTAACGATCCATGATCCTTCCTTAGCATGATGTTCTTGGGTGCGCGGTAGAAAAGTTTTGTTTTCTGCTTCCGTAGCCTACGCGTATTCCAATACCGTCTCCCCCACCGACCGCCACTTCCCCTCCCCTACTAGCCCACCGCCTCCTCCTCCCCGCCGCCCCCTCTTCCTCCCTCCTCCCCCGTCGCCTCCTCCTCCCCCGGTCCCCCTCCTTCCCTGCTCCCCCACCGCCTCCCCCCAACCCCTCCTTCCCCGCTCCCTCGCCGCCTCCCCATCCCCCGCCGCCTTCCCCTTCCTCCCCCGCCGCCGCTGCGGGATGGGATGCTCGCGGGGGTGGATGGACTCAGCTACGGCTATGGTGCATCCGTACTCGCGAGGCGGGGTGCACGCCGGCACCGACCACCGTGGCGGCACGCTCGCCCCCGAAGCCTGAGCTCCCCCACCTCCACACCTCACCCCAGCCATGGTGGCTACCACCTCCGTCGGCTACTGCGGCCGTCGTCTCCTTCTCCCTCCCCTCCCCTCAGCGCCGCGTGCCTCACCGCCTCCACCGGCGCGCCCCCGTCCCCCAACCTCTCCATCTAGCTGCTACTGCCTCCTCTCCTCCCCCCCCCCTCGTGGCCTCCTTCGCCCGCGACCGTGCGGAAGAGCTGCAGGCCAAGGCCCGTGCCATGGCCCGTGCCGCCAACGCCACCGTCTTCAGCCCGGACCTCCTCGCCTCTCGCTACGGCTCCCGCCCCTTCAAGGCGCGCCCCGAAACTAAAACGCAAACCATTTTATTCTTAAACTAGCTACTTTCAGCAACTGAGGTGCTTGAATTTTGACTTGTGCAGTGTGAATTGCTGGTGTTTGATTAATTAGGTGGCGCTGAGAGCGGCGGAGGTGCTGTCCAAGTTGGGGGCATTTGGGCTGAAGCTGCTGCTGGAGTGATCAAGGCGCAGTTTGTTCGAGCGGCAGACGCGGTCAGGGTGCTCGCGCCGATTCTTGAGGTCGGGAGACGGAGGTACCATCCCCGGAGCTCGCTGTACCATGGTGAGCTATTGTTCTTTCGAGAATCTGCATATCTTCCGAGTAGCTTTTGCCTGATGCTTGGTGTCATTGATCGATTGATATTTGGAAATAGTTTCGTCTCGGATGGTGTCAGCGATTGCCTTGCCGCATTCGGGGTACAGCAAGATTGCTCCTTGTGCAGTAAATAGTTTATGCTATATATTAGTTATCAGTCTTTGTGCAATCAGGCTTGAAATTAATTTTCTTTTTAATGAAGTCAGATCCTTTACAAATATTGGTACAGCTGTGCTCATAATCGCTGTACTTTGCCTTTTCAGCCCTAGATCATATATGTTTCTTATTAAATGTTTTAAGCGCAAACATGTTGTTCTAAAGCTAGGTCAAGTTGGGCTCAATCCCCTTGCATTTGCTGGAAACAAACACTTGTCACAGTGTATATATCTATATATCTTTCTTTGCTGAACTAACTTAGAAATTGTGTAAATCAACTTCAATGCAGTGTAATTCATTCACAAAAGGTTAGCTGTGTTATCCTTGAGGACGAAGATGTTGACTACTTGTTTGTTCCACTTATTCATTTTTACATTACTTGATCAGTGAATTTCGTATTTGCTACCTCCCTGCACAGACCCCAACGATGAGGCAACCTCCTCCGCCGTTGACAGCGACTACGGCCTCTTCGTCCGCAAAAATCGTGTGCGCCAATGGCTACCACGGTTCTAGCAGTAGTCACTTAGGTATGATGAAACTTTCGGATTCAATTGCTTAATTCATGTTGCTGTTTAGCTGCATTATCTTGCTTAGATAATCGTCGTCCTGCAAGCAACATTGTTTTTTTACCTTGGACGTCCATTGTGGTGACAGTGCAATACCACCACACCTACACTGTCTACTAATCCCATGCATCATATCACCTATCATTTTTTTATTATTGCTCAATGTACGTACGATTAGTTTCTTGGATGATACGCTATGTTAGTGCTCTACTATTTTCTCCCAGAAATTTTGTTATAATCAGTGCGTCCATACTTTAGAAAATGAGGGCAAGCTCTTGGTGCTCAGTTGAAATAGCTATCAGGTATCAGGAACAGTACTGGTGCTTTATGAGATTATTAATTGTTCAGTTTCTCCAAAAGCAAACCAGATAACTATCGAGTTCACTTAAATAGAAAGACCTACGAACTTCAATCATCATTTAGTTTTGTTAACTAAAGGTACTGCACAGCCTTTTTCGTTGAGGTATAAAGCGAGAAGCAATTTACTAATTCTGAATCATCGGCTGCCGCTCGTGAGCGCACCGGTTAGGCCATTTCGGCCGAGTACTCACGTAAACGTGGGCCGCGCTCCGCCGGCCCAGCAACCGAGTTCAAACCGCCCCGCGCATTTCATTCCCATTTCTCTGGGAGGTGAAACCTGGCGCGCCAAAAAGGGACTGGACCATCTCCAAACCAATTTCATCAGCCTTCTCATCTCCAAGGGAAGTGTGAATTAATTTCTACAATTGAAGTCATGGCAAGACGTGCGATGTGCGCCCGATGTTCTAGTGATATGAATGACCAAGGCAGCGGAGGAACTGTAACATCCCAAATTTTGCTTTTATTTAGAAAGAATAATTTTTAAATTAATTAATTCAAAATATTTGGAATTTTCAGAGTTAAAGGTTTCTGTTTAAAAATAAAAGTTTATAGTAACATGTGTTGGAAATATTTTTCTTAAGTCTAAAACCTCTCCAGGAATTCCTGTGAATTTTTCTGGAATTTTTAAAATTTATTTGGTATTTTTCTGAGTATTTTAAAGCCTCCTAAGGTTTTCTGAAAATCTTTAAAAGAATTTAATCCCTAATTACTCCTCGGGCGACACGTGTCACCCATCCGGACCATCCGTCCCTGCCCGCGCTAATCCTGACCGTTGATCTTCACTTACCCCTTCGCCCGCCTTTCCCTCCCCGATGGCTGACACATGTCACGCATCGGAGTCTTCCCCGCCGCCGGATCTGATCTGCGCCGCCCATCTTCACATACCTCTTCGTCTCGATCCGACGGCCGAGATTTTTCCCTCCACCACCCGTTGTTCATCCGGCCGCTCGCCTCCTCTCCTCTCCTCTCTCTCTCTCTCGCCGACAGGTGGGCCCCGCCTGTCAGGCCCGTCGTCCTCGCCCGTTTCTTCCTCGTGTGCCGCCGCCAATCTCGCACCGCCCGAGCTCGCGTTTTCGCCTCCGTCCGTTACTCTTCGCCATTATTGGTCGGAGCATCCGCTCGTCGGCGCGTTAATTAGCGGCCGTTTCCCCTCGAAGTCGTCGCCGTTTCGCGGTTGAGGCGAAAACCGTCATTGCTTCCTCCGCGAGCTCGCCGCGCGCGTTACATCTCCGCGGCGTATAAAAATGTCACCCCGGGGAGCCTTCTCGCCCTTCGCGTCTTCTCTCTTTCTCCTCCTCTTCGCGTGCGTCGTCGCCGCCGTGTCTTCGAGTCATCGGAGAACGTTTTCGTCGCCGCCGGTGAGCTTCTCCGCCGTCCCCGTCGCTCACTCCGCCCCTCGGTCCCCGCACGCGCCCGTGTCCGCGCGACGCTTCGCGCGTCGTGCCGGACCACGCGTCGGTCATCGATCACCTTCCCGCCTTCGAGTCCCCGCATCCACGTCGTCCATCCTAGATCGGAGACGCGAGGCACCAGCTCCCGCCACGCGTCCCCATCTCCACCGTTCAACCTGCGCCGCTCCCTCGGTCGCGCCGCCCGCGTCCGCGCCCCGCCACGCGTCATTGATCGGTCGTCGTCCCACCCCCACGCTACCGCATCTCCGCCGTTCGCTCAGATCCGGCCGCGTGGCCGCACCCCAGCCGCCCGATTCCGCTGCCGCCGCGTCACCTGAGTCGCCAGCTCAGCCCTAGCCACGTGGCAGCACCAGCGCGTGCCACGTCAGCCCTAGTCCACGTCAGCAGCCACGTGGCATGCCCCGTCAGCTGCCACGTCAGCCAAAATCCACCCCTAGGTGCCACGTGGCAGCCATGTCAGCAGCCACGTCAGCAGTTGACACGTGGCGGCACCAGCGTGCGCCACGTCAGCCCTAGCTTGCGCGTCGTACGCTGCGCGCCGCGTGTCTTGTTCGTGGACTCGGTCCACCGTGGGTAAACCCACTTGTCGACCTCGTGATTTTATTTAAATTCCATGCTGACGTCATTATTCCGATTTTCCTTTAGAAAAATAATTCTTGCTGACGTCATAATTCATTTTCAGAATAAAATTAATTCCAGAAATTATCCTTTTTCCTTTTTCTTTATTTTGAAACTTCCAAAAGCCATATCTTTCTCATTTTAACTCCAAATTGACCCATTCAAATTTCTAAATTCATCTAAAATTCCAAAATTTCATTTGATATATTTATTTTTAATTTTTGAGTTTTATTTTATTTTATTTATTTTGGTTCTTCTCGTTTCTCGTGTAGAATCCGAATTCTCGGAAGATTTTCAAGAGCAACCTCGGGAGGATTCCAACCTAATTCAAGAAGGCAAGTCTTCTTGACCATTTTGATCCCAATTTTTGCAAATGATTTCATGAATATTTTAAATTAATTGCATGGCTATGTTGTATAAAGTGATAATTTAATTGTAGAAAATTTAGATAAATACCCAAACTTGTTATACCCTCATTTGAAAATTTCTTACCATATACCTTGTCAACATAGGATATTCTTGGACTCATAAATGAGTAAGTATTATTTGTTGTTGAATTTAGAGTATTAGCAAATGCTTAGTTTAGCTGATAAATGGAAAAATGCTCATATGAGAAAAATGGTTAATGAATGTTTTGGATTTAATGGTTTGTTTGAAAAGTGGTAATAGATGTTACCACTGTAATTTTAACTTAAAAAGGAAATTCAAAATGAAAATTTGACCAGGGTGGATGGAATGATTGGCTGGTGCGGTTTAGCACGAAAAACGGGATTGTGAATGATCCACCCTAGTCGTTTAAGGACCGACGCTTGTGTTTGTCCAAACTAAGCTAACTTGTACAACCACAAGTTAAAATGGGTACAACCTAACTTACTAACTTACGATAGTTTAGTTTTGGAACCACCAGTGGTTAGTGAGTGCTAGGGATTTACTGGTTTACTCACAGTGAGGGACAGGGATTTACTGTAAATTAAAATTCTGAAAATTAATATAATCACAGATTTGACTTTAGGAAAGTGAAATACATTTGTTTGATTTACAAGAAATGCAATGAACTTAATTTGATCTTTTAATAACAGAAGTTTTTAATCAGGACTTTCAAATAAACTCCAGGAAAATCAAATAAATTCCAGGTTTAATTTTAAATAAAGGGATAAAATTTTGGGATGTTACAGTTGTACACACTCTGCAGAGTAATAAACTATTCGAATAGTCGTGCCCACGGTTAAGGGCGAGCAAGGAATGCATTCACATGGTAGAGTTTTGGTTTTGAATTTAAAAAAAAATATTTTGTAAAACTCGGGAGTGGAAGGAACTCTTGTGATTTTTGGTCTGGTGGATGTAACCAGTTCAGGTGGACTTAATCTTCATTTTAAGTCTTGGCGGAAATGGCCTATGTTAGTAGTGTAGGTGGATGAAACCTTCACTAAATTATTTATCTAATTTCAATTATTGAAAATAAACTGTTTAACAAATTCCTTTTAAGATAAGTATGTAAATTTGAAATAAAATGCTGATTTCTGCAAACGAACCATATAACCTTCCTTTGAGAAACCCTGCATCTATTGCATTTTTCCCAAGACTTGCGGAGTACTTTATGTACTCACCTACTACACTTCAAAATAACTCTCAGAGGAGGTCGAAGCTCAAGAAGGAGATTACGACTACTGTTTCGCTTGCGGCTATGATGGATTCTTCCCGGAGGACTAGGTCGCTCTTCCCCAGTCAATTGCTTGTGGCGTATTGATGGGACTTCGCCGGTTTATCTTTTGCTTCATTGTGTTCTGTTTGTGTGAGGTATTTAAACCTCATTTGTAAATAAGACTTGAGTGCTGTACTCTCGAGTATTGTAATAAAGCGTGGTTGGTTATGTATCAAATCTGTTTAGCGTGTGCACTAGCTTTGATGCGGGACTAGTGCGGTAATACACGGAAGATCACGGAGTTCTTTGCTCCGGGTCTTCTGAGTGGTATCGAGCCAATTTGGTGTAGGACGAGCCCTAGGTTTTGGCAAGCCTTAAGGATTTATGTTAATAAAAATTTATATACAAAAACATAAGTTCCTTTGCTTCTACTCTTCTCTCACTTAGTACCTTGTACTTTTCTTCCTTTTCACTCTGTAAAAGTTTTACTGATCTCTCCTATTTTCAAATTGTAGATGGCAGGTTCGTCGTAAATCGACTCCATGGGATCACCTTTCTCACAGTGAGAGCGAGGGAGCATTTGTGAGTCTTCTACGGCAGTTGATGCAGCATCTGAAGTATACTCAGGAGCCCATTTTCAGAGGGCAGAAGACCAGGATCATGAACATGGACTCGTGGACCATGGAGGTGTTCATCTACGCTCAAGAAGGGAAATTTGATCCCATTGAACGTCAGATCGAGCATCCTCGGACCCACTGCTCGGATGCTATCCAAGATGCGGCCAAGATGGCGATCACGGAGTTGTGTAAGAGGCATAAGGCAAAACTGCGACAGTCACCCTTCAGCTTCTTCCCGACTACGAGAGCAGGACAGACTCACCCGGAGCCTTTTCAGATTGTGGTGGATGACCCTCGCCTGTCCCATCAGGTGCAGCTCACGCAGGCGACATCAGCGACCTACGCCAGAGCCCTGCAGGAGATAGGACTTCTTCGGATGCTTCTCACTTCGAGCTACGAGCACTCCGATACTCTTCATGTGCAACTTCTACAGAGTGAGACCGCCCACGCTGCTGCAGATCAGGCAAGGATTGCTGCCGAGGCCGAAGTG
This sequence comes from Melocanna baccifera, assembly GCA_036346265.1. NCBI lineage: Eukaryota > Viridiplantae > Streptophyta > Magnoliopsida > Poales > Poaceae > Melocanna > Melocanna baccifera. The sequence continues at coordinate 14,403,611 of CM070692.1, read as the reverse complement.
GAGCGTCTTCGAGCTTTAGCGACTGCACCCACTCTGCCAGCCCCTGCTGCTGCAACAGTTAGATTCCCATGACCCCACACCAGGCTCACTGGGCGGAAGAGTGTGCGACGCCCCGGTCCACCACCCAGCATCGACATTGGAGATTCTAGCAGAGGACGCCATCTCTCTCGTTCCAGATCGCCTGCCTTCAGCCAGAGTCGATCTCGGTCCCGTTCGCCGAACAACTGCGCTACGTGTGGACAGAGCCACTCCGCTGAGTCAGGGGAGGACCCAGAGGAGGATCCCGAGGAGCGCATCATCGTGGAGGATGAGTAGATGCTAGCCAGCAGTATCCCTTCTTAGTTGTTTTTCGATATTAGAATGCTTATAATATTGTGATGTAATAAAATGGACTGTACCGAGCCTTGTGCACTTGTGGTACAGCCATTCTTAAAACTAATTTGAATTTCAAATTTGCATTTTCTCAGCTGTTGCTTTGTTCTTGTGTGTTGGTTTGGGATGTTGTTTGTTACCCTTGTTCCTTATCTATGCTTTTCCCTCTTACCTTGTGTTCTCTTGGTGGAGCTTCAGATGGTGAATACAAGGAGCAATGTCAACAATAGTCAAGGGCTCAATGGCAATAATGCCCCAATTCCGCCTCCGCCAGCTCAAGCACCGAACTTGGAGCAGATGATGGCCATGCAATTGCAGCTTCTTCAAGCTTTAGCTCAAAATCAAGTTAATCAGGCTCAGCAAGCACCTGTTCAACCACCTCAGTCCAAGCTTGGTGAATTCATGAGGACTCGACCTCCGATTTTCGCAGGATCTGCTGATTCGTTGGAAGCAAATGATTGGATAAAGGAAGTCGAAAGGAAATTAAATTTGGCTCAATGCAATGAGAATGAGAAAGTCCTTTTTGCTGCTCATCAACTCAAGGGAGTCGCTGCCAACTGGTGGGAAAATTACTGCGCTGCACACCAAAATGCTCAGAATATTGTTTGGGCAGACTTTGTGTGAACTTTTCGAGCCGCTCACATACCTATGAGCATCATGGAAATGAAAAGGAAGGAATTTCACCAACTGCAACAGGGAAACCTTAGCGTTTCCGCATACTTGAGTAAGTTCATTCAACTATCAAGGTATGCACCAGAGGACGTAGCAAATGATGATGCAAAGATTTGGAGGTTTATGGGAGGTTTGGACCCTAATCTTAAGGTGCAGTTAGTATCCAATGACTATCCTACCTTTCAGCACCTGGTGAATAAAGCGCTTGTTCAAGAGGATGCCCAGCGTCAGCTTTATGAATCTAGGAAGAGGAAGTTTCAAGCTCAGCAGAATGCAAGTAGCTCTCGTCATCGTCCTACTCCACAACATTCAGTAGGCCTCCATTGCCCGGTCGGTAGGACACCGATTTACGCACCTCGCCCTATTCCTCAAGCTTCTCGAGTTGGGAATGCAGTTCAACCCCAGCAGAATAGGACTGCGGCTACAGGAGTGCAATGTTTCAATTGCAAGAACATGGGGCATTATGCTAATAATTGTCCCCAAAAGTGTCAAGCAGTAACTCCAGTTCGTTTTAATCTTGATTCTACACCGGCAAGAACTTCAAACACTAATCAAGGACGTGGAAGCCCTCAGACTCCAAAGACTCCGCAGATGTTCAACAAAGGCGTGTAAATCATGTTACCATGAATAAAGAGGATACACGGGCGTGGTTACGGGTAAGTTTCTTGTTAATTCAGTTCCGCAATTACATTATTTGATTAGGAGCTTCACATTCCTTCGTAACAAAAGCTTTTGTGGAAAGAAATAATTGGAATGTTTGTTTGCTAAAGAACCTTATGTTAGTCCAATCACCTGGAAAAGAATTGAGGACTAATTTGGTTTGCCCTAGAGCAACCATAGATATAAACGGAGTAAAGTTCCTAGCGAACCTTATTATAATAGACTCCGAAGGCATAGATATAATACTTGGGATGGATTGGTTGACCAAGTATAAAGGGCAGATAGATTGTGCCAATCGTGCCATTATTCTCACAAATTCTGATGGAATTCAGATTAGATATGAATCCAATACATCCTCAAATACGGGAAGTTTGTTGACCAACCTAAAGAGAAGAAGTTTGGAGGATGTGTGCAGAGTGAGTGAATACGATGTATTCCACGAGGATTTGCAGAATGCCACGGACCGAGAGATTGAATTTGTTATAAATCCGGTACCTGGTACAGCTCAATTTCAAAGAGACCCTATCGGATGTCAGCCGATGATTTAGCAGAAGTCAAGAGGCAAATTCAAGAATTGCAGGAGAAAGGTTTCATTAGACCGAGTTCTTCACCCTGGGGAGCGCGGTGCTTCTAGTAAACAAGAAGGATGGTAGCGTATGTGTGTGGATTATAGAGCCCTGAATGAGGTAACAATCAAGAATAAGTACCCCTTGCCTCGTATTGATGATCTGTTTGATCAATTGAAAGGATCAAGTGTTTTCTCAAAAATTGATCTCCGATCAGGATACCACCAATTAAAAATTAGACCCGAAGATATACCTAAAATAGCCTTATCTACTCGGTATGGATTATACGAGTATACGGTGATGTCTTTCGGTCTGACAAATGCACCGGCATACTTTATGAATTTGATGAATAAAGTATTCATGGAATATTTAGATAAGTTTGTTGTTGTCTTTATAGATGACATTCTTATCTATTCCAAAACTGAGAAAGAACACGAAGGACATCTGAGGATAGTTTTACAAAGATTAAGAGAACATCAATTGTATGCCAAATTCAGCAAATGTGCATTTTGGTTGAAGAAAGTTGAGTTCTTAGGACATGTAATTTCTGTAGAAGGAGTATCTGTGGATCCAGGAAAGATTAAGGATGTGTTAAATTGGATCCAACCCAAGACCGTAACAGAAATCCGGAGTTTCCTGGGTTTAGCAGGTTACTATCGTCGTTTCATTGAAGGATTTTCCAAGATCGCCAGGCCTCTCACCCAGTTGTTAAAGAAGGGAAAGAAATTTGAATGGAGTCAATCTTGTGAGGACAGTTTTCAAGAGTTAAAGAAGAAGTTAACTTCAGCACCAGTTCTGCGGTTACCTGATATTAGAAAGGATTTTGAAGTTTATTGTGATGCGTCGAGACAAGGTCTTAGTTGTGTACTAATGCAAGAAGTAAAAGTGGTAGCTTATGCATCAAGGCAGTTAAGACCGCATAAGGAAAATTATCCCACTCATGATTTAGAGCTACCAGCGGTTGTGCATACTCTAAAGTTGTGGAGGCATTACTTAATCAGCAATCGGTGTGAAATATATACAGATCATAAAAGTTTAAAGTATATATTCACTCAACCTGACCTTAATCTGAGACAAAGAAGATGGCTCGAATTGATAAAAGATTATGATGTGGGAATACACTATCATCCAGGAAAAGCTAATGTAGTAGCCGATGCGTTGAGTCGGAAGAGTCATGTTAACAATATGTTGATTCAAGATAGTCAGTCATTTCTTTATGAAGAATTTCAGCGACTGAATTTGGAAATAGTTAAGGGAGGTATTCTGTTTACATTAAAGATTCACCCTACCTTGGAAGATCAGATCAAGGCAGCCCAACAAGAGGATGAATATGTTAAAGAAATTAAAGAGAATATGAAGAAGGGTAAAGCACCTAGATTTTCATAAGATGAAGAGGGAATTCTTTGGTTTGGAAAGAGGATTCTAGTACCCGAGAAAAAGGAAATAAAAGATTTAATCTTAAAGGAAGCTCATGAGGCAGGATATTCAATTCATCCCAGAAGTACAAAAATGTATCAAGATCTAAAGGAAAGTTATTGGTGGACCAGTATGAAAAGGGAAATTGCAGAATATGTAGCCTTGTGTGATATATGCCAAAGAGTTAAAGCAGAGCATCAAAGACCTGCTGGTCTTTTGCAACCATTGCAGATACCTGAATGGAAATGGGAGGAAATCGGAATGGACTTTATAACTGGATTACCAAAGACCAAGTCAGGTTATGACTCAATTTGGGTTATAGTGGATCGCTTAACAAAAGTTGCACATTTTATACCAGTAAAGACTACATATTCAGGAGATAGATTGGCAGAGCTTTACATGTCAAGAATTGTTAGTTTACATGGAGTTCCAAAGAAGATCGTATTGGATAGAGGATCTCAATTTACCTCAAGATTTTGGCGGAAGCTTCATTAAGTTCTTGGCACTAATTTAAACTTCAGTACTGCTTATCATCCTCAAACAGATGGTCAGACAGAAAGGGTAAATCAAATATTGGAAGATATGTTGAGAGCATGTGCATTAGCTAATAAAACCAGTTGGGACCAAAGTTTGCCTTACGCAGAATGCTCCTACAATAATAGTTACCAATCAAGTTTGCAGATGTCTCCATTTGAAGCTTTATATGGCAGAAAGTGCAGAACACCTTTGTATTGGTCAGAGACAGGAGAAAGTTAAGTATTTGAACCTGATGTATTGAAGCTAGCAGAAGAGCAAGTTCGTTTAATTCGAGATAAGTTGAAAACAGCACAGACCAGGCAAAAGAGCTATGCGGACAATCGTCGCAGAATGTTAGAGTTTGCACCAGGGGATCATGTGTATTTGAAAGTGTCACCTCTAAAAGGGATGCGTCGATTCAGGGTTAGTGGTAAACTTGCTCCGAGGTATATTGGACCATTTCCAATTTTAGCCAGAAGAGGAGAAGTTGCTTATCAGTTAAAGCTTTCTACCCAATTGTCAGATGTACATGATGTGTTTCATGTGTCGCAATTAAAAAAATGTTTACGAGTCCCAGAAGAGTTAATGCCTTTAGAGGAAGCGGATCTAAAAGAGGATTTGACATATTCAGAGTTTCCAGTCAAGATTTTGGAAGAAGCAGAACGTCGTACTCGAAACAAGACCATCAAATTTTGCAAAGTGCAGTGGAACAATTGTCCAGAGTCGGAAGTAACTTGGGAGCGTGAAGAAGATCTCAGAACGCAGTTCCCTAATCTCTTTTCCAATTTTCCGAATCTCGGGGTCGAGATTCTTTCTAAGGGGGGTTGGTTTGTAACATCCCAAATTTTGCTTTTATTTGGAAAGAATAATTTTTAAATTAATTAATTCAAATTATTTGGAATTTTCAGAGTTAAAGGTTTCTGTTTAAAAATAAAAGTTTATAGTAACATGTGTTGGAAATATTTTTCTTAAGTCTAAAACCTCTCCAGAATTCTGTGAATTTTTCTGGAATTTTTAAAATTTATTTGGTATTTTTCTGAGTATTTTAAAGCCTCCTAAGGTTTTCTGAAAATCTTTAAAAGAATTTAATCCCTAATTACTCCTCGGGCGACACGTGTCACCCATCCGGACCATCCGTCCCTACCCGCGCTAATCCCGACCGTTGATCTTCACTTACCCTTCGCGCCTTTCCCTCCCGATGGTGACACTTGTCACGCGCGGAGTCTTCCCGCCATTGGATCGATCTGCGCCGCCCATCTTCACTTACCTCTTCGTCTCGATCCGACGGCCGAGATTTTTCCCTCTGCCACCCGTCGTTCATCCGGCCGCTCGCCTCCTCTCCTCTCTCTTTCTCGCCGACAGGTGGGCCCCGCCTGTCAGGCCCGTCGTCCCCGCCCGTTTCTTCCTCGGCGCGCCGTTGCCATTACTGCACCGCCCCGAGCTCCGCGTTTTTCGCCTCCCGTCCGTTACTCTTCGCCATTATTGGTCCCGGAGCATCCGCTCGTCGAGCGCGTTAATTAGCAGCCGTTTCCCCTCGAGTCGTCGCCCGTTTCCGCCGGTTGGAGACGAAAACCGTCGCTGCTTCCTCCGGCGAGCTTGCACGTGCGTTACATCTCCGCGGCGTATAAAAATGTCACCCCGGGGAGCCTTCTCGCCCTTCGCGTCTTCTTTCTTTCTCCTCCTCTTCGCGTGCGTCGTCGCCGCCGTGTCTTCGAGTCGTCGGAGAACGTTTTCATCGCCGCCGGTGAGCTTCTCCGCCGTCCCCGTCGCTCGCTTCGCCCCTCGGTCCCCAAGACCACTGCAGCGTCGCGCCGCTCCTCGATCGCGTCGCGCGTCGCGCTCTCGCGCGCGCGCGCGCCGCGTCGCGCGGCGCCGCGCGTCGTCGTCTTGGACCACGCGTCGGTCATCGATCGCCTTCCCGCCTTCGAGTCCCCGCATCCACGTCGTCCATCCAAGATCGGAGACGCGAGGCACCAGCTCCCGCCACGCGTCCCCATCTCCACCGTCCAACCGCGCGCTCCGCCGGTCGCGCGCCGCGTCGCGCGCGCGCGCGTCGCGCTCGCATCCGTGCGACGCTTCGCACGGCGAGCCCCGCCACGCGTCATTGATCGGACGTCGTCCCGCCCCCGCGCTACCACATCTCCGCCGTTCTCTCAGATCTGAGCCGAAGTCTCAGATCCGGCCGCGTGGCCGCACCCCAGCCGCCCGATTCCGCTGCCGTCGTGTCACCTGAGTCGCCAGCTCAGCCCTAGCCACGTGGCAGCACCAGCGCGTGCCACGTCAGCCCTAGTCCACGTCAGCAACCACGTGGCATGCCCCGTCAGCTGCCACGTCAGCAGTTGACACGTGGCGGCACCAGCGGGCGCCACGTCAGCCCTAGCTTGCCGCGTCAGCGCTGCCGCCCGCGTGTACTGTTCCGTGGACTCGGTCCACCGTGGACCGGCCCCACTTGTCAGCCTCTGTGATTTTATTTAAATTCCATGCTGACGTCATTATTCCGATTTTCCTTTAGAAAAATAATTCTTGCTGACGTCATAATTCATTTTCAGAATAAAATTAATTCCAGAAATTATCCTTTTTCCTTTTTCTTTATTTTGAAACTTCCAAAAGCCATATCTTTCTCATTTTAACTCCAAATTGACCCATTCAAATTTCTAAATTCATCTAAAATTCCAAAATTTCATTTGATATATTTATTTTTAATTTTTGAGTTTTATTTTATTTTATTTATTTTGGTTCTTCTCGTTTCTCGTGTAGAGTCCGAATTCTCGGAAGATTTTCAAGAGCAACCTCGGGAGGATTCCAACCTAATTCAAGAAGGCAAGTCTTCTTGACCATTTTGATCCCAATTTTTGCAAATGATTTCATGAATATTTTAAATTAATTGCATGGCTATGTTGTATAAAGTGATAATTTAATTGTAGAAAATTTAGATAAATACCCAAACTTGTTATACCCTCATTTGAAAATTTCTTACCATATACCTTGTCAACATAGGATATTCTTGGACTCATAAATGAGTAAGTATTATTTGTTGTTGAATTTAGAGTATTAGCAAATGCTTAGTTTAGCTGATAAATGGAAAAATGCTCATATGAGAAAAATGGTTAATGAATGTTTTGGATTTAATGGTTTGTTTGAAAAGTGGTAATAGATGTTACCACTGTAATTTTAACTTAAAAAGGAAATTCAAAATGAAAATTTGACCAGGGTGGATGGAATGATTGGCTGGTGCGGTTTAGCACGAAAAACGGGATTGTGAATGATCCACCCTAGTCGTTTAAGGACCGACGCTTGTGTTTGTCCAAACTAAGCTAACTTGTACAACCACAAGTTAAAATGGGTACAACCTAGCTTACTAACTTACGATAGTTTAGTTTTGGAACCACCAGTGGTTAGTGAGTGCCAGGGATTTACTGGTTTACTCACAGTGAGGGACAGGGATTTACTGTACTCACATGGCGCAAGAGGGGCTTCGTGTGGTGGATTTAACCCTTCAATGGTGAAACCTCAGCGGGTGGTATCTAACTAGACTAGAGTGAGGTAAAGGCTTTGTGATATTTTATCTGGGTCTCATGCCAAAGGAAGTATGTTGACTATTAAGATAAATTATCTCTTGTGGGTAAGTTGTTGTCGGGACCCGGAACAACAACTCCGAGCCCCTCTGTGTAAATCGCACTATCCCAGGAAAAGCTAGTGCACACAGGTTTAACAGCAATGTATATCATGTAAAAATAACTACGAGATATTTATTAAACGAGAATACAGCCTTGAGGTCAAGTCTTACAATAAGGGCACAAGGCCAATAAAATAAACAAAAACAACGGAAAGACAATAAAGGTGGCAGCACAGCCCATCCAGCCTCCCACAGGCGAATGACTGTAAGACGCGTCCTACTCGCTGAAGTAGTCCTCACCGTCGTAGTCGCCGTCGAAGTCTGGCAACAGATTTAGCAAGGTGAGTACAGAAGTACTCCCAAGGTAAGCAAGTAAATGCTTACGCAAGTTACACCAGGAATTATAACAGAGTTGATGCATGCATAAGGGATTTCAAAGGGAAGCTTAATAGGGCAATTTGCGGAAAGCAATACTTGAATTTAAATACAATAACGTAAATACGAAAAGCTGAATTTTAATACAGTACATGAAACATTGTTTTTAACAAGTATTATCGTTAGTGTAGGCTCCAACCCACACTAACCTATCCACAGGAATCCACCCGGACCAGAACCAAGACTGCTATTTGTTTGCTCAAAAACCAAGTTTATAAAATCCAAGTCTAATCTGTGACAACTTTACTCAGCATGTCCATGACCGTGGACACGGCTACCCAGGATAGATTTAAACTCTGCAGAGGTGTACAACTTTACCCACAAGACATTCCCTCTCACTTGAGCCACGCGATAAACACACTGCCTTAGGTGTGCGGCGGAGAGTTCATGACAAGGCTGTTCCGATGATCCGTCGCCAAAATAATCACGCCGCCACTAAGGTTCCACCACAACTCGAATCCACGAGTTGGAGCCCCCTCTGGTGCCATGTGAGACTTCCCACACCTACGCGCGCTCACATTGACCTATAGCGAGACTATGTTTGGAACTTCACAAATTACTTAGCAGTCCGTCCCATACCGGACTTGTGGTAGTAATGAAGTGACCGTAAAATGAATCACGAAAGCGGTCCTTATGTTGGTTTAGGCCCAACCACATTCCCCCGTACACGACAATCAACCAGGTGTCACCAAACACGAGGCATGCCGGTACCCACCACCCAACCATTAGCCTAAGTCCAAAACATAAGTTTCTATTTTCATTTTTAAACAATTTTCATAATCCATCCTTGACTCACCGAAGTCAAGAACTCAATTTTAAATCGTCATTTCCTGTGAAAGACATTGATCCCACCTAAAATTATACTAAGCCAGGCTAAGCATTCTATAAAATTTCTAGTCAATACTATGGTATTAACTAGTTTTCAGCTAGGGTGACAAGGTATAGGAATCCGAGATTCAAATTGGGCTATAATGAAAGGATTATGGGTATAACTAAATTTAAAACAAATTTGAATTATATTTGAGTAAAGATACGCATGCATATACAGCAAAACAATATAAATAATTTCAAATATTAGGTTCAACATGGTCAATGGTGTAACTTGCCTTGATCGAAGTCTTGCTGCGATTCGTCGAATTCAAACTCTCCGGAATCGTCAATATCTAACGAAAGAGTCAATTCAAAGCAAATTCAAAACAAAATTCAAATGAAATCCAAATAACTTCCAAAAATTATAAAATAAACTGAGAGACAGAATTTTGAATTTTGGATGTGGGTCAACAATTTTTAAAAAGGAATTGAGGCTTTTAAAAGAAATTGGAAGTTTTAATTTAAATTTAAACCTTGGAATTACAAAATATATTCAAACAAAATTTAAATAAATTTCAAAAATTCAAAATTATTCCAGAAATGGATAGATCAAGATTTTAGAAAAATTTAGAAATTTGAATGGGTCAATTTGGAGTTAAAATGCAAAAGTTATAGCCTTCCAAAGTTTAAATTTAAAATAAAAGAAAAAGGGTATTTTCTGGATTTATTTTTAAACCGAAAAGGATTTATGACGTCAGCATGAATTATTTTTCTAAAGGAAATTATAGATTATGACGTCAGCCCTAGGATTAATATATTTGGGCAGAGGCTGACAGGTGGGGCCCGGGTGTCATGGACCGAGTCCACGAACCCGAGGGAAGGGTGAGGTGGCAGGTGGGCGCGCGGGGAACGGGGTGGCGCTGACGTGGCGCCACGGGGCTGCCGCGTGGTCGCCGCGTGGCTGCCACGTCACGGCTTTATGCCGACGCGTGGCGCGCGAGGTGGGTGGCGGCGTCGCGGGTGGCGCGGCGTGGCGCCGTCGCCGCCACCTGGCGGCCACGCAGCCGCAGTCGGCCGACGGCCGGCGTGGCCCGGACCGGCGATGGCGGCGCTCGGCCCGATGGTCGCCGAGCTCCGGTGGCGGCGCGCCGCCGAGGTATCAAAATGACGAGGAGGACGCGGGAGTGCATCGGTACCTTGCGCGAGGCCGAGGATGACCGAGAGGAAAATCGGCGGAGAGGCGGTGGTCGGAGAAGGGTTCACGGCGGCGGAGAGGTTCCGCGACGCAGTAGCTCGGGGGAGAGGTCGTCGGTGTTCGCACAGGCACCAAGCAAGGTCGGGAGGCACCCGCGAAGCGGGAAGCTCGAGCCGGCGCGATTGCTCGCGGAGTTGCTTGAAGCCGCGGCGGGATTCGGCGCAGGAGACCCTCGGGGCTTGATTATGCGCTCCGGAGGCTCGAGGGTGGCGGTGTGGGAGGAACCTCGGGGAGGTCCTTTTATAGGCGGAGAGAGGTGGTAACCGTTGCACGAAACTCGCCGGATTCGGGAGATTAATGCGACGGTGAAAGAGGGCGTAATTGGGGGAATTTAAGCCTGCAACGGACGCGGTGGAGGATCAATTGCAATCTGCAATCGGCGCGGGGTAATAAACGGGAAGGAAACCGAAGCTTTAAAAGCTTCGGTTTTGGTATTCATGGTGGCGGCGGAGCGGGGATTGCGCGGAGAAGGAAGGAAAGCGGCGGGGACGAAGGGTCTGACGAGTGGGTCCCGCACGTCAGCGAGAGAGAAAGAAAAGGAAAGAGCGAGGGGGACGGTCGGATGCTTGACGGGTGGCATAGGGGAGAGATCGGGACCGCTGGCGCGTTGCGAAGGGGTAAGTGAATGGGGACGGCCGAGATTTCATCCGACAACAGGAATCGGATCGGAGCCGGTCAGTGCGTTAAGTGGGAGGGGGCGGTTGAGATCGGGTACGGCAACAGAGGACGGCGTGGATTAAGCCACGCGTCGATCGGAGGGGGGGAAGAAGCGGGCGAAGCGGTAAGTCGCGGGGAGCGGCGGGGATTGAACCGGGCGGGAGAGCGGACTGTTAGATACGCGACACGCGTTGCACGCGGAGAGAGGGAAGGCGGGGAGAGGGTTTAAATTCGATCGGACGGCTGAGGGGGAATCTGGCGGGCGGAGAGGCTCCGATGGGCGACACTTGTCAGCCCGAGGAGGGTTTTAGGATTTTCTTTCTTTTTGAATTTCCAGAAATGCTATTAAGCTTTAGGAAACTCAGAAAAATACCAAATAAATTTTGAAAAATCCAGAAAAATTCAAAGAACCTTCTGGGACTAATTGGGACTTAATAAAAATATTTTCCACCAAATTTGATAAGTATATTTTGAAAAAGCACAGTTTGACTTAAGAGGGAAGTTTTTAATTCTTTATAAAATTCTGAAAATTAATATAATCACAGATTTGACTTTAGGAAAGTGAAATACATTTGTTTGATTTACAAGAAATGCAATGAACTTAATTTGATCTTTTAATAACAGAAGTTTTTAATCGGGACTTTGAAATAAACTCCAGGAAAATCAAATAAATTCCAGGTTTAATTTTAAATAAAGGGATAAAATTTTGGGATGTTACAGTTGTACACACTCTGCAGAGTAATAAACTATTCGAATAGCCGTGCCCACGGTTAAGGGCGAGCAAGGAATGCATTCACATGGTAGAGTTTTGGTTTTGAATTTAAAAAAATATTTTGTAAAACTCGGGAGTGGAAGGAACTCTTGTGATTTTTGGTCTGGTGGATGTAACCAGTTTAGGTGGACTTAATCTTCATTTTAAGTCTTGGCGGAAATGGCCTATGTTAGTAGTGTATGTGGATGAAACCTTCACTAAATTATTTATCTAATTTCAATTATTGAAAATAAACTGTTTAACAAATTCCTTTTAAGATAAGTATGTAAATTTGAAATAAAATGCTGATTTCTGCAAACGAACCATATAACCTTCCTTTGAGAAACCCTGCATCTATTGCATTTTTCTCAAGACTTGCGGAGTACTTTGTGTACTCACCTACTACACTTCAAAATAACTCTCAGAGAAGGTCGAAGCTCAAGAAGGAGATTACGACTACTGTTTCGCTTGCGGCTATGATGGATTCTTCCCGGAGGACTAGGTCGCTCTTCCCCAGTCAATTGCCTGTGGCGTATTGATGGGACTTCGCCGGTTTATCTTTTGCTTCCGCTGTGTTCTGTTTGTGTGAGGTATTTAAACCTCATTTGTAAATAAGACTTCGAGGTCTGTACTCTCGAGTATTGTAATAAAGCGTGGTTGGTTATGTATCAAATCTATTTAACTGTGTGCACTAGTTTTGATCTGGGATTAGTGCGGTGATACACGGAAGATCCTGGAGTTGCTGCTCCGGGTCTTACAGGAACTGAGGAGGATTAGAGTTTCGGGAATGTGGGCCGTTTGGGCCGAGGCAGTGAGGCACTGCTACTCTGCTAGTTACTACTAAACTAACTACTTATAGGGGGGCCATGCAGGGAACGGGGATGGGGAGCGGAGGAACGACCCCGCCTTCGGTTCACCCGATGGGGAATAGTTTTAACCCAATTCTATCCCTATGGAAAAAGATAATGCTTCATCCCTGTCCTCTAATAGGGGAATTTCCCACCGGAGAACGAGGAATGGGCCCATTACTATCCCTGCATGCGTTGATCTGAAAGGTATAATTATCTCATATAATAATATAAAATTAAGGATAATTTAAAATAAACATCAAAATATAAATAGAGAGTTTCACAAATAAATCATATACTTGTTGATCAATATAAAATATATTTATTTAAGAAATAAAATAATATATTATTTAAAATATCATAAATATAAAAATAATATAATTAGCTTTATAATTATTTCTAGGGTATATCGTTAACAGATGTGCTTAATTTTGGTGCAGACATGCTGCTGGAAGTCAGTCTTCGTAGCGCCACGTAATCGTGTTGCTGAAAGCTACTCATAGTCATGGGTGGAGGAGTGTATGCGGGAGGTGCTTGACATTGATGCAAACATGTACTGCTCAAAGTCAGTCACCGCGACGCAAGGACCATCATATCAATATACCCTTAAAACATCCCCCTCTGCCTCTTCTCGCCCACCTCGCGTTTACTCCGTTCCTCTTTCGGTTTCCCACCCCGTCCGTCCGAAACTGCGTGCCGGCGCCCGCTCTTTATAAACCCCTGGCCCCGATCGGCCGATGGCCAGGGCCTCGCCCGCCGCCACCGCCGACGAGGACGAGATGCCGCACGTCTCGAGGAAGCACCGGGAGCAGCACGCGCAGGAGGCGCCGCCGGGCTTCGTGCCGCCGATGAGCCCCGCCGACGTCGCCGCCGTGGAGGCGCTCCTGGGCTACGAGTTCGGGGACAAGGGCCTGGTGGAGGAGGCGCTCACGCACGACTCCTTCTACTGCCCCTACCCCCCAGGCGAGACCTACGAGCGGCTCGAGTACCTGGGCGACGGCGTTCTCACCTGCGTCGTGTCGTGGGAGGTCTTCCGCACCTACCAGCAGCTCCAGCCGGGCCTGCTCACCCTTCTCCGCGCCGCCAACGTCGACAAGGAGAAGCTCGCGCGCGCCGCCGTCGAGCACGGCCTCTACCGCTTCCTCCGCCACAAGGCGCCCCTCCTCAATGGACAGGTACGCATCGCTGGAGATCTGCTAAGTCGTTTCTACTGTTTGCTTTACCTTCCCGTGGGATGACGTTTGCTATGTGATGTTTATTCATGAGAGCAACAGATAAAAGCCGGCCTTTTATTGATTCGCCCCTGGGGTATGCTCTTTTTGGTGAAAGGGGGAAATCTATTTTGTTCCCCTGCCTGTTGATTCTTGTCTGTAGTATCTGGTCTAGTCTTATAAATGATTAACCAGAGCTGATCCACACTGGCAGACTATGTGAGGTAGTAGCACATTGTCGTGGAGTCTGGAGTGGTCACGAGTATGCCACCTTTTTATGCATTCGTGCTCTCCGCCGTGCAATTTTATTTGCTGGGTCCTAGGGTATGATCTCCTGTCATATTTTTGTTTTGGGTGAAAGGGGGAGAATCTGTTTTGTTCCCCTATCTGTTAATTCTTTTCTTAGTATTTGGTATTGGCCTAGCAATATTAAGAACATTACCCAAGAAAAGGCCTTTTTCAGGATCTGTGTTTTCCACCTTACTAGTTAATTGGTATGCGTTAATCAAAATGTACGAACTGTGCATTTGGAGTGCCTACTTTCCACTAAGGTGGGCAAAAAAAAAAAAAAATCAAATTGTGCAGCTGAATTTTCTCACCGCCGCCGTCCATCTCTTTTTTGTTTTCTGATCAAATGGTCATGGTTCTTAGTAAAGCAGTCAAAGAACAGGTGTGCCGTTTGGACTCGACCGTAGAGGAACACTTCCCATTTTGCCTGGTACTTTTGAGCGATAGCTTCAAGTTTTGCCTTGTCATTGGCCTGTACGAGAAAAGAAATTTTGTCATTTCTGCTCCATTAATAGAGTATTTTGTTCTCACAGGCAATGTGCATTGCTTGTAGTAGCATAGCTTGTGTTCAAACATGATTTTGGTATCATCGACACACATATGTAGCTAAATGTAATGATAACAACCATGATCAAAAAATTCAAATTGTGTAGCTTCTTTTTCACCACCACTGTCCATCTCTTTTTTGGTTCTTGATCAAATGGTCATTGTTATTAGTAAAGCAGCGAAAGCAAAAAGTGTGCCGTTTTGGACTCCACGGCAAGTGACAGGTGCACGTATTAGCTGTGGGACCCCATAACTTTTTGCAAACACCCTTGTATTTCTCGAAGTTTACATACAAATAAGAAAAATCTATAGAAATAACCCCACTAAAATAGGGAACAGCGATAAATGGCCCTACTGGGTTAACTTTCGCTGCTCCCCGTAGAAAAATCCTTCCCATTTTGTCTGGTACTTTTGAGCGAAATCTTAAAGTGTTTGCCTTGTCATTGTCCTGTATGAGAAAATAATTTGCTCCATTAATAGAGTATTTTGTTCTTACAGGCAATTTGCATTGTTTGTAGTAGCATAACTTGTGTTAAAACATGCTTTTGATATCATTGACATGCATATGTAGCTAAATGTAATGACAACAATGAATGTTCTCATGTTCTGTTTGAGCCAATCAAGAGTATATTTGTTGTGGGTACTGTTGCTCTGCATGGAAAGACTAAAGTTTAGGGGGTTTTTTCTAGCAAGCTACCCCCTTTTTTGATAGGATGTAAATTTCGCATATCTTGGCTAGTCAAGTTGTTTATGCACTAGAGTTAGTACTAAACACATGACTTGTAGTGCTACAAAAGGTACTCCCTTTGTTCAAGGACGTATGACGTTTTGGACACCGATACGGTCTTTAACATGCAATTTTGACCACTCTATTTTATATGAATATGTTCATTACAAATATAAAATTGTGATGTTATGGAAATATTTTTCATAACTAATCTAATGATACCATTTTCATCTAACAATTCTAAATAGTTTTTAATGTATATGTAGTTAGAAAAGTTTAACTGCATGCTTTCTATAACATCATACATTTATGAACGGAGGGAGTATTTCATTACACTGTATTTAATTTTTGTCCTGTCGTGTTTTTTTGTGACACTAACATTTGTAACTTGTGCACATGAAGTACAAAGAAATACTCTTAGGTCATTACACTTATGACACTGCAATAGTGATAAATGTCCTAGATGCCCATTCCACTATGCTTACCCCATGGTCATGATTTCATCCTGAAACCAACCACAGTCCTCTCAGGCCATTCTCATGCAGAAAAATTGAATCGTCACGAATGCAGTGTTATTGCTTAATCATTTGGGCAGTTTTGGGATATCTATAGTTTATTTGTTTACAAAAGTAGGTTTTCTGAATGAGCAGATTAGTCACTAACTATTACTATGCTTTTTACTCATTTTGCATAAAGGAAATAATGTGCCAGATTTTGTGGATCTCTGTTTCTTTATTTCCACTAACAAGTTGTTTTTATTTCATCTAGCTGAGTGCTCCCATGTTATTGTGACATACACATGCAAAATGCTCCCTTGTTAGATTATGTAAATAGACTTTGATCTCCAGCTTTGTGCTTTTCTCTTTAATCACTTCGTGATCTAACAGAACTCAAACTTCGATGGCCTGCGCCATACCCCGCACCTTCATTGGGTTTTTTGTTTGCACGGCTAACACCTGCATGTGGGCCCATCTAGCATCAAACTTTGTGCCACTAAAACAGCTTGCAGATCACGAACAATTTAACAATTTTCTTTCATGTGGACTCTTGATTAGTACTTGATCTCTTGATTAAATTTTTATTCCTGTGAACTCTTGATTAGTACTTGATCTCCTGATTAGTACATGCATGCAAATTTTATCTATTGTGCTATGTCAGGGCAAACGTAAATGAAAAATCTTTTGTCATGCTTGTCTATGTGTCTTGTTTGTTACAATTTGGTTGCAAGTTTGTTATTCACGGTGAGTTAGTTGCATGTACACGATTTTTATGGTTTATCTGGTTTTATTCTAGCAGTTTTTTGGGAAGGTCGGAGGGGGAGTAGATGAAAGAAGTTACCAAATTGATCTTATCAATTAAAATAAAGATGTTGACAATTTGACATATTGTGAGGTGACATATGATTGATGTGATGTCCCTTATGGTGCTTTGGCACTTGCAGATTGATGATTTCATAGAAGAAATGTGCAAGTATCCAGTTCACTCAAATGGACTATTGGATCCTCCAAAAACGCTATCTGACATTGTGGAATCTCTTATTGGTGCCATATACATTGACTCCAGCTTCAATCAAGAAGTAGTTTGGCGGGTATTTATTTCTCTCTGAACTGGCAAAGCTTGTGTTTTATTCCTCTAGACTGCGATTATAATATTTCATTTTCTCATAGGTTTTTCGAAATTTGGCTGATCCACTTATTAGCCTTGAGACATTAGGCAAGCATCCTGTAAGCGAGCTTTTCGAGTTTTGCCAAAAGACTCGTCGAGGCGTGAAAATCGTGAAAGATGAATGGGATAAGAATTTTACGGTTGAGGTATTGATTGATGGTGAGCTGGTTGGAAGTGCGACTTATGCTCAAAAGGAGATAGCTCGGAACCGTGCTGCAAAGGCTGCTTTGGATAAACTGAAGGAGACATTGCGACAATCCCAAACTGAATCAGCATCGGGAGAAGTTTCTGAGCCGTTGGACAAATTGGATCTAGCTGGAACTTTAGAGCTTGAGTGAAATCCTGATACATCATCCGTGCAACAAATGATCTGTTTGGTGTTTGATCTATTTACATGGTATTTTGTTAAGTTGCAATGTAATTATTGATATGCAAATGATATGAATATTAAGAATTTACTAGCATTAAGCCCCGTTTTGCTGCCACGTGGTGTTTTCTCTCCTTTTAGTAAATTATTATGAATAATCCAAACAAATGGTTCGTGTAAAGATCAATTGACTTGGTATCTATTGTATTGATGAATTTTGAAGATTTTAATGCCATGAAAATCTTGTGTTGAGGAAGCTTTAAGATGGAGGGAAAATGGTTGTGCTGGCATATATTAACTACATTGTATTGCATAAATTAGTAAAGTTTGCCTTGCTATCTAATGTGCATTTCTCAACTTGCCAATATGAAAGGTTGATGTTCATGAAAATAATAAGGAAAGATCAAATATGAAAAAGCAATTGATAGAAAGAACATCGGAAAAGTGTAGCTACACGTCGTTATTGAGAGTTTTGAGCTTTTTCCTTGTGAAAAAGGAGAAGAAACAGGTGAGAGTTCTCTGTTGTGTATTTGCATATTGTTTGTTAGTGCGTTTTTTTTATGGAGGAAAGATTGAGAAAATATATAAAAAAAACTCTAGTAGTTCATAGGCGCACCTAAGGCCTTGTTATAAAGTGGTATGGCTTTTGGCTGAAATGTTATTATAGTAATTATTAGTTTTTCTAAAGAATTTAATTAAAAAAAATATAAAAAATATAAAAAACATCATTATATCTTTATAGATAATGCAAAAAGAAAAAGACAAAAAAAATAAGAGAAAAAACCACGTTAAGAGGTAATATGTTCTAAATAACTTTTGACTTCTAGAAACGGGCCCTAAGTTCTATGCACCTAATTGGAGGCTCTCTAGATTCCCCTACGGTAATTTTATGGGGTAAAAAGCTAGAAATGTACATGTTAATAAGAGAAAAAAGGTAGAAAATTCCACATTAATCAAAGAAGAGAACAATACCTTGATAATCCGATTATATGTAATTTACGTCTTGAATTATATATCTACTTGTGTCATCCAATGGAAACAAAGAATTTTATTTGGTCGTGCCTATAAAATTGAGAGCTGCCTGATCGAGTTAGAATCAAATTAAGAAATGCTAACCCACAACCAAATAGTATAGAATGAAGGAGGAAACCAAGTTTATGTATAACTCAATAGCCGTATGTATTACTAACCTTTGAACAAGTAGGGAGATTGCAATCTAGGATTGCTCACATACAACGATTATCAAATAATTAATCAAATAAAGTTGGGTTGGATACTAATTTGAGGTTCTTCATGCAAGTAACCTTCATAAAGAAAAAAACTTGAAATTCACACATTAATTTAAAGAGAATAAAATGTTGTTTTCAACCCTAAGAACGCACATAAGCCACTAATAGATAAAGGAAACACATGTGAGAGAACACAGAAAGTTTTGGAGCAATTTTCTGTCATTATCTCAACCTTGAGATTAGTATTTATAAAATATGTATCCATGGAATAACTTAAGAAGGAAACGAACTAAGTTGATGTTGATTTGCATCCAATTTCAGTCTTGCCGTGCAAGACATGGACACAACGTCGGCGTCCACAGAAACTTTTTGGCAAGTCTTGATTATTTTTCAACAATTTCTCTCCTAATCTAGACTTGGTTGTGTGAGATTTTTGACGCCCAGTAGATTATGCATCTCTCTGAACTTGACTCAAGCAAGTGCCTTCGTGAGGATATCTACACACTACTCACACGTGCTTGACAATAGGTCTGTTCTTTTCGGCTTCTCAAAACGGCTTTTGACTTTTGCTACAGTACCTAACTTTCAAATAGAGTATTTTTTTAAGACGGAGTCTACAAGTTCATTATAGTACACGTTAAAAACCAACATCTGTACCATCCAAAATCGCAAGCGAGTATCTCTCTCTCCGTAATCTCTGTCGCAAACAGTTAAAATTTAAAAATTTCAACCAAAAACCACAAGCCGCAGCCAAATCAAACAGGCCCAATAATCAGTCCCTTCTCCACGTACTCGCTCATAAAGTAAAATTGGGTATCAATGTGCTTGCTTCTCCTATGAAACACCAAATTCTTCATCAATGCAATTACTGATTTGTTGTCAACGCACAAAACGACTGAATTTGAGGCTTTTCCCATTATCTCACTTAGCATGCTTTGCAAGCATATGCCTTGACATGTTGCTGTTGTGGCAGTCATGAACACTTCTTCACATGACTGTAGGGTGACTCTTTTCTATTTTAGAGACACCCACGCGACTATGTTCTCATTGAAGTAGAACAACATGATGTTTGTGCTTTTCCTGTCATCCATGTCACCTTCAAAGTTACTATCGCTGTAAACTACAATTTTCTCTGCACCTCCTCTGGAATACACTAGACCAAAGTTGGTTGTTCCCTTTACATACCTGAGGATCTGTTTTATGACATACATGTGTAGCTGAGTAAGCCTCTTCATATACCGGCTCACCATCCTGACTGCATACAAAATGTTCAGCAAGGTGTAAGTCAGGTACCAAAGACTTCCAATGATGCTCCTGTACTTGGTCGCATTAACTCGGACTCTATCTTCATCCTTCCCTGGCTTAAGCTTCGGCTCTATGGGATATCTTACTGGGTTGCACTTGATCATCCTAACTTGCAACGGGATCTTCTTTGCATACACCATCTGTTTGAGGGTGATGCAACTGGTCTTCAACTCTACCTCGATCCCAAGGTAGTATGCAAGCAGTTTGAGATCACTCATCTTGAACTTCGTCTTCATCTGATGCTTGCATTGCTCAATATCACGTGTACTTGTGTTGGTGACAATGAGATCATCTACATATACACAAACAAGTATCTCTCCTTCATTACACCTCTTGTAGATGGCTTGCTCTTGCGGACACTTTGTGAACCCTAGGTTCTTGAGATTCTTATCTAACAGCATCACTATCCCTATACCACTATCAGTGGTATAACCTGGCAATACCCAAGGCAACAACTACATCCTCTACCTCGTATCATTGACTATCCTCACTTGTACCAGTCATAGAAGCAAATCTTAAGCATACAAGATCATCTCATAACATAAATCATTAATACAACATATCGAAAGCATAAATGCAATGCTTAACCCATCTCATCCTATTGTGCACCAGTGTGTCAATTTAATAATTCAATTACCACGGACCTAACGCCTACTCTGATACCAACTATAACACTCTAGGAACCACATTACCTTGGAATGCTACCAAACTACACCACTATTAGCCAGAATACAAGGAAAATCTGGCAACATCTTCCTAAAATAATAAAAAAAACTACTCGGAAGCATAACAGTACAACAAGTAATGCAAGATATTTAAAAAGTACAGCCGCTTAGATAATAAATAATTAAAACCAACCACAGTTGAGCATTATTAAATAATAGTGCTCAACAATGAGAAGATAGAAAATGACTAAAGACTCCTCTAAATTATTACAACAAAATTCATCAAATGATGTGTATAGTGTTGTGCCGCTCTATCCTTCCCATGCATGCTCAATGATCACCTGGAAGGGGGGAAAGCAAGAGTAAGATAAAATCTCAGCAAGCAAATTGTTTAACAACTTAATTAAACCATGGTTGATTAAGTATCATTAATTAATTTCTCAATAGCCGCATTCATATCTACAACCACAATTACCACCTACTACAATAAAGCATTTGCATAACAATCTCATTAGCCTTAATATTTTCCATAACCATAGCCGCCATCAATAATTACCACAAGAGAAATACCTCATGTGACAACCACAACCATACCACAAGAGGGTGAACCCCACTCCACCACCACAACCACAACCCTCATACCACAGGTGACTCTCATGAGACAATTCCACACAAGATCTTAGAAGATCATCAATCCTCATACCGCAAGTGACTCTCATGAGTCAATTCCACACAAGATCTAAGAAAATGCAAATATATGCAAACAATTCATCCATAATAAATTGTATATATATGCAAATGATCTATCCACAAGAAAATGCATATGTATGCATATGATCTACTGCACCCGTAAACAAGGTAAGAGTGTGCATTGTATCATGGCAATATATGATATTGTACTGGTACGGTCGTGGCTAGGTGCGACGACATCCACGATGCAAAATGACATACTATGATATATATGATATGACCATAATTGATTCATAAAGAATATAACTACATAGACCACAATTGATTCATAAAGAATATAACCACATAGACCATAATTGATTCATAAAGAATATAGCCGCATAGACAACAATTGATTCATAAAGAATATAGCCACACAAACCACAATTAATTCATAAAGAATATAGCCACACAAACCACAATTGATTCTTAAAGAATATAACCACATAGACCACAGTATATAATGGAGCATGTAGCACCGCAATGCATCTTGATTTTAAGGAATTAATATCCAATCAATCAATAATTAAAGTGGAGATAGTAAAATTGGCAAGTTAAACTGTAGTAACAACCTCTATGTTTACTTGCCTTTATCGAAGGGATGAAAGCCACAAGTACGGTCGGGAGCAAAAACGCTTGTTCACAAGTCACCACTCAGCATAAATCCATAACTTATCATTCACAATAGAAAGGTAAAGTGCCACTACGCCCGAAACCCGACACTCCCTCTCAAACTGTAGTTCCCACGCTCAGCTCACTGCAGCAGTGCTGCTTGTTTTTTGTATCTTTTAATCCACTAGGAAAACCAATTAAACAATAACTTTTCTGGAAACTACAGAACGAAGGCTACAACTTTCGCGAAGATACCCTAATTTTATTCTATTGTTAAAGGGATATAAATCACCACGGAAAACAGAGGACAGACTCTGTAACGCAGTTCTGGTCAACAAGCTTCTACCATCACCACCCACTGTACATTGATCTAAAAATCATGAAATTTTACCAAAAGCTATATTAACCAATTATATACAACTTTTTTTTATTATGAGGTTATTCATAAAAATCTCTAGATCCACCGAATCTGCCCACGATCAGAAACTAAATTCTGAATTCTCCCCTGCTAGGCAGCAGAGTTCCAATCTCTGTAGCGCCCAAACCCCACAGCCAAAAATTCTGAAAAAATTACATAATCTATATCTCCGTGTCCTCTACAACTTTTGTGTTCATGGTTTCCTAAAAAAAATTCAACTAAACCACCTAAACTACACGAATAGACGATCTGTCCAAACAGCCTACGCATAGACAATGATTAATCGCTAATCGATGGTTTATCCCATAATAACACATCTAATCACGAACCAAAAATCCTAAATCATCCTAAAACATAGGGAAATAAGGTGAGAAATCATACCTAGGTTGATCCCACAAGATCACCCTTCCTCCTCCTTCCTTCTTCCTCTCCTCCCTTCCCTTCTTCTTCCTCTCCTTCCTTACCTTCTTCCTCTTTTTTTCTTCAGTAGGGTAGCAATGGATATGGGAGGGGCGCAAAGGGGAGAGGAGGGGCGTCCACAAGGGGGTGGGGTCGACCAAGGGGTGGGGAGGGCAGCCAATGGGTGGGAGGGGGTGGCTAGGGTTTGGAGGGAAGAAAAGGGGGCGACTTGGGCCCTTTTGGGCTGGCTGGTCCAAAGTGGCTAGGCCCCCCTCTAGGCAGCCCAAACTCTTTTTTTATTTAATTAAATTATTTTCTTCCTTTTAGACAAATCCACGGATTCATCAGAAAAAGAAAATTCCACGAATCTGCTAAATATTTCGAAGAACACCAAAACAATGTTTAGGGCATTACAGGGTGCACGCGTAAATGGACAAGCATGCGGTCGCCAGGAACATGCTTGTGGTTACTACGCACGTAGACATGTACTGCAAGTGTGGCTCCATGCATAAGGCTCAACTGGTGTTTGACGCCTCAAGAGTCAAGATCACAAGGCTTGGCCAAGCTATTGTCTTGGAATTCCATGATGCTTAGGTTAACAGTATACAGGCAATGCCAAGAAGCGCTCGCCTTGTTCCTCAGGGCCTGTTCTTTTCAGTTTCTCAAAACGGTTTTTGGCTTTTTCTACAGTACCTAACTTTCAAACAGAGTATTTTTTAAGATGGAGTCTACAAGTTAATTATAGTACACGTTAAAAGCCTAACATCTATACCATCTAAAATCGCAAGAGAGTATCTCTCTCTCCGTAATCTCTGTCGCAAACAGCTAAAATTCAAAAATTTCAGCCAAAAGCCATAAGCTGCAGCCAAAAAGAACAGGCTCTCAAGCTGAAATCTTGCAGTGTAAGCCCTGATAACATCACCTTGCAATTCTAAGGAGACCAGACGCGTCCATTTGGGGTGCCTTGCTATCTGGATGGCATTTGCACGATGACATCGAGCTAGGGGCATGTGTGGCAAGGGAA
This sequence comes from Melocanna baccifera, assembly GCA_036346265.1. NCBI lineage: Eukaryota > Viridiplantae > Streptophyta > Magnoliopsida > Poales > Poaceae > Melocanna > Melocanna baccifera. Next base: position 14,379,852 of record CM070692.1, on the reverse strand, counting down.
GCCATGTATTGTGACCTACGGGACAGCGTTGCGTATGTGCGTACCTAGGTGTCTACACATATCATTTTCATGTGTTCATTATAAATATTTGAAAATATATTGATAGCTAAAATATGTAATGTTTAACTGCATGTAACCCAAAATGACTTCCTTTTGTGATGGGAGAGAGTAATACTTTTTAATCACATAAATACACTAATATAGTAAGGAATAAATAAATAAAACAAGCTCCCATGTTTGAAACTCTGTCAAGACTCAAAAAAGAAAATGCAATGCATAACCAAGGTCATGTGCTAGAAGGGCAGCACTACCAACCCTTTCCTTTTCTATCACACATGGTATCTTCCTCCCACCATCCTTTCCTTTTTCAATTTAGCATGCCCTCCCGCGACCTGAAGGCCCATTGAGCTGTGAGCATCCCTACGGCTCTCTCCCTGCTCCCACCGTCCCTCCCATTCCCCTACGACTCAATGAATAGAAAGAAAGTAGCGTCTCTCTATAAAAATCAAGCAGCAATTATGATCTTAGAGAAAAATAGGTTGCAACCAAGATAAAAAAAATCAAGTATTAACTTACTAAGAAGGGGATAGTGAACTCACAGAAAAGGTGGTAGCAACTGAATATAAGATTGAGTAGAAACTCACTGAGAAATAGGGTAGCAATTCACTGTAAGAATCGAGTAGCAAGTCATTGTAAAAATCAAGTAGCAACTTATTGTGAAGTGGGTAGCAACTCACTAAGAAAGGGTAACAACCTCACTGAAAATACAAGTTGTGACTTACTGAGAAATGGGTGGTAACTCACTATAAAATCGAGTATCAACTCACTGAGAAGTAGGGTAGCAACTCACTGAGAAGGGGTAGCAAACCTCACTAGAAAATTTGAGTAGCAATTCAGTGAGAAGGGGTAGCAAACATCACCAGAAATTCAAGTAACAACTCATTGAGAAGGGTGTGGCAACTCATTGTAGAACCGAGTAACAACTCACTACGAAAAGGGGTAACGACTTCACTAAAAAATCAACTAGCAACTCATTGAAAATTGAGTATCAATTCATACCTTCAGAAAAAAAATCTAGAAAGCAACTCAAGTGAAAACTGAGTAGAAACTCACTCAGAAGAGGTAGCAACTCACACCCTTAATAAAAAATCAAAAGAGAGGAAGGTCATGAGATGGTTAGATGGTATAGCTGTTCACCGGACGTGAGATCCATCGCACACGTGGTTGAGGCGAAGCCAACGATATTATCCTTGCCTTTGCTCATTGCTTCTCTAGTCGAGCCTTCTCGTTGTGTACCATGCTGTGCTGACCGACCATCTCCTCAGGCCTACAGACTTGCCAAAAGCCTAATGCCTAGCTCTGTTGTGCACTCCACCATGCACCTATGAGAGGATGCATCCATGAGAGAGAAGTAGGGATAAAGTGGGTGATAGAATGGAGAACTTGGGAGCAATATAGTGAAGTTGGAGGAGTATGAGGAGGAGGTTGAGCCATGTAGAGGCTACTTGGGAAATAAGTACTAGCTAGTTGAGTCAAAGCACGTTACCACATGCCTTAATGCATATCATGTGGTTTTCTTCCCTCCCTCTGCATCCAACAACGTATATGCTTGGGCACGTGATTTGCTCAACGTGCGACCAAGAGTAGCAACGCCTTATCATAAAAGCATTGGGAAGGGCCACAGACTTGTCGGACCTGATTTTTAGCCAATCTGAATTCTCTGTGATTTCTCTGCACTATTTTCTGGATCAGTAGATAATACTTCATAGATATATGATTGATTCATCTCATACACGATACAGATCATAACAATATTACATACCAAAGTTTAAATAATCCACGTTGAGATTAGTTTTACATAAGGGGCCGTCAGGCCAAATGATTACATTTCAAAAGATAGCGGAAGCTGTAATGAAAAAACACATCTCTCCACAGGTAGCGATTGGGATAACCTAAGTGGAACTGATATTAATTAAGCTCTAAGTAATATTGGACTCACTCAAAAGTTAGCGTGGTCGACTAGACCATGAGGAGAGACTAGGCTACTATGTTCTACGTCTAGTTGCCATCGCCTTGCCTCTGTTGTGGTCTTGATCCTCGAAGAAGGCATAGACCTGCTAAGGTTTTATCTAGGGGAAAGCTATATTCACCCCGCCCAGACCCCCTCTTGCGCCACATGATGGCTTAAACTAGCAACACGACCCGTGTCCACGACTGCTTAAACCAGCACCACAACTCGTGTGTCACTCCAATGGTACTTTCCCTTACTAGCGATGCAAATTAGTTAGCCATGCCTATACTTTACCAGCTTGTGGTTGTACTATTTTACACAAAGAGTTCATCACAGGATTAAGTCCTTAATTTGTCTGGACAGTGCATACCATAGATCATAAGTTCTTGTGTTATATCTACAACAATCTTTCTTACCATCTGCCCAGACAGTGTAGCAAGTTTAGGGTTTTGAGAAGCATAAGATAAGTTATGACAAAGTATCAGTCATCTACATCCCATGACTGCCCCAAAACAAGATTTTATGTTTAAAGGATGATATTCAGGGCAGCTACTGCCCTGACTTTGACTCAATCAGCATGGCTTTTAGTTAATATTTATAGCTATTTCTGTTTAGACATAGCACCTATGGCGACAAGGATTATGGGTATATCAAGTTACCAAGGACATCGTAACTATGTAGTGCTAATTAAACAATTTGGGTAATACCTAACTTACCAGTGACATATATTTGTACTAAAAATAACGCATGTATTTTGAATAATTTTAAACGAACATAATTTACATTAAACATAGGGTCAAAATGATCAACATGCTGACTTGCCTAGGTCTCGGGCTGGGAGGTCCTGCGGTTCTTGTGGAGCGTCGACTTGTGGGTTGGGGGCATCATCGAACTTTACACGAAGGGAGACACAAAAGGCAACCAACACACGAGAGAGCAAATAAATATCCAAATATAATTCAAATAAATTCCAAACGGAACAAAACTACAATGAACAGAAAGAGCTTGAATTTAGAAAATTTTAGAAACAAATCTCACAAAATTCCGGTTTACGACGAGGGAGAACGAGCTCTCCAAAGTTTATTTTCAGGAAAAACCCCAAAATAAAGAGAGGAGAGAGAGTTCTCTCTTTGCATATGGGTCTACGCGGTTTAAGTTCGGACTGCCCGGACCGTCTGATCAGCGTTTCAGACTATCCGACCATCCGTGGGAAAGTTCGGACCGTCCGTACAGCCAAGATGGATGAAGCCGTTCAATCAGCGTTTCGGACCATTTGACCTTCCGTGGGAAAGTTCGGACCGTCCGAACGGCCGAGACGGGCAAATCTGTCTGATTAGCGAAGAGTCGTTCGGACAGTCCAAACTCTAGGAGGCGTGAGTCCGGTTGGGCCAAAAGGCAAGGGAAAGGAAAAAGGCCGGCTGGGCCACAAAGAAAAGAGAAAGGCCGGCCCAAGAGAGAAATTTTGAATTTCGGCGGGAAAGAAAGGAAAAACAAATAAAAGGACTAAAATGTAAAAGCCAGTTTTCAAAATCTAAAGTCTAAATTCAAACTAAAAAGCCCAAATGACAAGCATAGCAACATGCCCTAAAAATGGGATGTTACAAGACCATAGACGCTATAACAGCTCTGCTGCCAAGTCACTTATACCCACAATTTGGTGGCAAAATCAAGCACCAGCATAACAGCAATAGTGGGGAATCTAAGCAATTAGCAGAGAGCTGAGGTGATATCATGGTGGCAACAAAAGGTGAACCAAGAGGAAAGAGGGAAAGAATGGTGTAACTAGGTGTCGTGTGAGCGGCAATTAACCACACACCGCCCCAATTGGCCTATGGGCCGTAAGAAGCCATTAGCCCCATGCACACAATATGAGAGATTTCTTTTAAGTAAAATCTGGAACTTCAAATGATCATATCTTTTGACCTAAGCATTCAATTCATGTTCCATTGGGACCATTGTGTTCCATACGATGAGATCTTCAAAACTAGACCCCACTCGCATATAGTTAAATGTACTAAATGATATCATTAGGCATTTGTTCCAGTAGAAAAAACAAAATGTTCCATACATTACTTCCAATGTTCCATTAGTTCATTGGTGATGTTAAAATGTGCATATTTTGAATTGGATAGGGGAATGAATTGGGTGGGTGTTAGATGCTCCAATAAATAAAATAAAATATTCCACATATTTGGTTTCAATGTTCTAATAGTTTATTGATAATGTTTCACACATTAATGGTCTATATTCCATGTGTTTAGTTTGAATGTTCCAATGGTTCATTGATGATGTTCCAATGGTAAGGAAAGTGAATTGATTAGGTAGGAGACAACTCAAGGCAATTAGCTAAATAAAATAATAGAAACAATAGAATAATAGTAAAAAAATAATAATGGGGAACAACCAAAAAAAGTCCTACAACATTCGGTAAAAAAAACCGCAACTAAATAAAAATAAAAGAAAGAAAAATAAAATTAGAAGCAGATAACATTGCAAAATCATCAAGCAGTGAGGATAGCAAAAAATTAGCTCAATAGGAGACAAAAAGAGAGAGAAAAAAGCAAACGATCATCATTCACACGTAGGTCACCCCAACTCGCTCACGATCACATACCTACCAGTACCACGGCAGCACCATTTGCCCTTGCTTGTTGCTTGCCTCGAGCCGTCCAATCTAGCCCACGTGCAGCATGACCATGGCGTAAACACAATAGAAAAATGCAAGCATGGCACACAGGTGGAGGGAGGTGTGGATGTGCCATGGGTCGAGATAGGTAGCAAAGGGCTATGCACAAAGCATTTACCATATGAATATATGTGCGAGTGTCTATCTAACTCATCAGGATTCAAATTCTAGTCTTAGCGTTGGTGTCCATCGATTTTAGAGTATACACACACTTACGTATTCTGTGAAAAAGCTCGTGCCACACTCCATGAGGCCTTAGATGCCTCTGTTAAATTCCAAGCATGTGTTAGGGACATGGATATGTGTGCGTGTGTGGATGATATGAGTGTGGTATGTCACACACTGTGTAGGTCTTGCGTGTACTTAAAAAAGAAGCCATGTTTCCAAACAACATACTCTGATGTGCAAAGATCCGATGGACGGGAAGGTCCTTTCTCACTTAGTTAATGAGGTAAGTTCTTACATTTTTTCTATTTCTTTTGATTTAAGGATTAATATAGGAAATTTTAATCCTAAAATAAAGGAGGTGACTTCAATGGGGATTAGTTGGAGTCATAAGTGTTGTTGTAACAAATACAAAAATTCATCCCGATATATCATCCAAAATGATCTATTTCTTTTGGTAGTTCATCTACACAATTTACTATATTATTACGTAGTAGTGCACTCAAATTTTTTTAATATGTACTCCCTCTGTTCAAGAAATGGCATTTCAAACATCGACACGGCCTCTAATATGCAACTTTGACCACTACTTTTTATATGAATATGTTCATTACAAAATATAAAATTATTATATTGTAGAAATATTTTTATAACTAATCACCAATCTAAATAGTTTTTCATATGTAAGTAGTCAAAGTTAAACTAGTTTGATTGCACGCTTTGTAAAACATTATACATTTATGAATGGAGGGAGTATTAAATAGATGGATATTTTTCGTGAAGGCCAATTAAAGATAAGGATTGATCAAGGATTTTACATTTAATATTCATAGGAATGGTTTGAATCTAAATCATTGCATTACAAATATTCAATAGTTAGAATTGGTTATGGATGGTAGGATATAGAATGAATGTTCGCCATTTGACCAAAGCTATTGTAGGACTATAAATGCTTTGTGTGTACAAAATTGGGTAGACATAGCAAACAATGAACCTCTCCCTTTTTATATTATTCATACTACTAGGTGCAATAGCTGAATTATGAAAGCCTACCACACAATTAAGTGAAATATAATTTGATTCATTCAAACAAGTAAAATGCCATCTTCCTTAATATTGTATCCTAATTTGATTAGAATACATACATGAATTTAATATAAAACTATTAGTTAAAATATTTAGCCCACGCAGGTGCATGGGTTGATGACTAGTGTATGTATGTCATGGATAGCATAGTCATATGTCTTGTATTTCACTTGGTTTTGTCACTTTTTTAGTCTCTATGCCTAGCCAAAATATGACTTGTACATCTGGAACATAGCATGCAATTCAATTTTTTAATGGGTGCAGATGTAAGAATCTAGGCCCTTATTTCGTGTTTTGGTGATTAATGATAAGTTAATTATTGGGACTAACCTTTGTCAAGGATGAGCTAAGGTTAGGTCTCGATGATGGCATGGAATGAAAATTGTGCTAAGTGTTGACCTCTAGTGGAAAATGGAGTGAAAGCATGAATCTTAATGAAGATTAAGGAACTTGTGGTTAGAAATGATCCAAGGAGTCGAGAATGGATTATAGTAGCAATAGGTCTCTTGTTTTTGCATTGGCCTATTAAGAGGTGTTGTAGGTTACTAGCTTGAGCTAAGTGAGGTTGAGTAGCTAGGCGTGATGCACTTCTAGGAATTTCTCTCACTACTTATCTTGCTTGTTGAAGCCTTGGATAATCTAAGTGAGGTTATTGAGGCTGTGGAGTTGAAGATTTGCTCTTTGTGATGTCCAAGTACTAACTGATTGGTCCAAGTTGAGTGCTCATTGTCATAGTTGGAAGGTCCATGTTGAGTTGGACTATCACAGGAAGGTGCAAATTTGATGCATGAGTAGTCGGAAGGTCCATCTTGAATCAAACTATGAAGACAAACTATGGTTAGAAGGTGCAAATGTGATGCATGCACAGTCAAATGGTCCATGTTGAATTGGACTATCAAGTTGGACTATGGTCAGGAAGGTGCAAATTTGATGCATGAGCAGTCAGAAGGTCCATATTGAATTAGACTATTAAAATGGACCATGGTTAGGTAGGTGTATTTTTAGTACATGAATAGTCGATAGGTCTGACAGGCCTCAATGGCTAGTTTTCTTCTTTGGAAGTGACTGTTGGTAATCTCAATTTGAAAGGTCCAACTAGGTGTTTTCCAAAGAGAAAATGTGGTCAACGGTTCTATTTGTGAGAGAGGCTATATATGTGAAGGCGGATGACCTTGTGAGGTCTCTTGTCTACTCAAATCCTACAGCATTGAGGAGTCAGGAGCGCAAAGTTCACCAATTTGGAGAGTTGGGAGTGCTTAGGCTAGAATAGTGTATTACTCTTAGTTGTTTGACCTTGCTAGGCTCAAGCAAACACCTTAAGCTTGTTACTACTGGAGATCAATGTGTCCTAGATGGCTTGGAGGTGTGGTTGTCAATGACCTTCCATTGGAGGCACTTGTGGAAGGACCCAAGAAGGTTGTGAAGGTTCAGAGTCCGCCTATCTGGAGCAGAGGAGAGTGGATCGCTTGAATCCTTATGTGGGTTCGAGTAGAAGCGATACTCTTGCTAAAGTGCTCCAACGAGGAGTATGCGAGATCGTCAAATCTCCAAGAATATGATAAAAAATTGGTTGTATCTTTGTCTCATTTACGTTTCTGCATTTAATTTCTTGTCTTTCAATTCATAGAATAGTATATTTTGTAGGATTTGAACTTAGGTTGCAAAACTTCACTAGCATGTGTAGGAGTTGATTGACCATACTAGAAAAACATAGACATTTAGGGGGTGTTTGTATTGGCTTTTGCTTGGAGAAGTCAAAAGCCAATATGAGAGCACTTGGCTTCTTGAAGCGGCTTCTCTACTCCTCTCACTTCCATCTTGCTCTGATGATAATGTGGGAGTCATAGGCGTATCACACATCACACTCCTCTTGCTCTCGTCTTACGCACATATCTCTTTCTCATTTTTTTCCACCGCTCGCTCCCTCCTTCTAAAAATCACTTTTTCAGTCACTACTATTTATTTTCAATCAAAAACCATCAACCACTGCTACAAGAGTTAGTTCTGCACGTGTTCCACTAGGCTATGAATCTCTTTGCTTCCAATGGCATGAGAATTGAAAAAAATCATTAACAATTAGTTGGTACAAAATTTACCAAGGCCCAGATTCTATGTTGCATAGAGCTTTACCGCAAGTGATGCTCAATCCCAAATTGTTTGGTATAGATATCGAGGAGTTTGTATATGCGAAGGTGAAACGACCCGTACAATTACCATGGGGTAATTATGCTAGTCAACGGATTATTACTTGTTTTAGCCGATAGGACATCGCTCTAACGAGTAATAAGTCCATCAGAGTAATGCAGCAGAACAATAATTAGAGATAATACAAGCCATACATTTACATTGCCACGTAGGGCTAAAGTTCCATACAGCATGACTAGTCAAGCTATTATAACTCTAATACAAAAGTCTAACATCAATCTAATTATACAAGAGAAGAGTGTCTATAAATACAAAATACTAGTGGTGTCGATACTGAAGGTGTGGAGCCCTGACTGCTCCTACAGCTCTAGTCCTCCCAGTCATCGTATGAGGTGTAACCCCCATACGGCTCTGCCTCAAGACCATCGCCCTCTCCAGGGGAGTAGGGCTCCTCCTGCCTGGCCTCATCCCTCTCGGTAGCAGTATACTGGCTATCCTCTAACAAAGCAAATAATAGCAAGGGTGAGTACAGAGTACTCAGCAAGCTCATATAACAAATATGCATCAAATGCCTCTGTCTATTCTTTTCCTTTTCCTTTATTCTCATGCTCAAAGGCCACTCTCATGTTTATAAGAAAATAAGGTTTTTGGTTGTGAAAGATTTCGATTTTTATTAATTTGAAAACTACTGAACATTTGTATGAACAGCTAAGAACTTCCATGGGTTCCCGTAATCTCCTTTCCCGGAGACAGGCATGAATTCATGATTTAGTTAGCATTGCGCAAGCTTGTATCACTTTACCCAACATTATTCTGATCTTAATTGCACATGGATTTTCGCATTTCCTAAGATGCGGTGCCTAGATCAGTAAACAAAACTTTTGTAACTATCTCAGTATATTATATCTCCACCCAGCTATTCTCAATCAGCAACCTGGGGTGGCGCAACACCCTCACCCAGATTTACCAAAAGTGATATAGCCGTTAGCTGGGGCGGTTTCTGACCAGCACCCAACACCCAACTGCGTAATATATCGCCTTCGCGTACCCCACTCTCGGGTTCTTGCGATCCGCATCCCCCACTTTTGGCCTACTTACCAGTTCTGGTTCTTGCAACTGTGGATCCCCCACTCCCAGGTTCTTACCAGCTCTGGGTTCTTACCCTAATTAAATACTTACCCATGTGGAGAATACAATAACTTGGATAGCACTACTAATTCTGTCCGTCCGTGGATGAAATGTTGGTTGATACGATTGAATACGATCCATTCATACAGATGAAGTTGGTAGTTACTTATATTATATCCTATGCAGAGGTCCCCAACCTGCCCTTCTGATACCTGCCAAGGCAACCTTTGTCCACCCTTTTATTAATCTATACGGCCGACTGCTCCGTCAGTCGCCCATCTTTCCTTCTCAAAAATCTTGATTTAAAAACTTTTTATTGACATGCAGGGTGATATTAAGATAATATCAAAATACTGAGGTATCAAAAATACTCGAGAAATTGATCAACGGAATGCTTGCCTGAGTTAGCCAAAAGGGTCCTTAGCCTCCGCACTACCCAAGTACTCTTTCCTTTGTGAGTTTGGAAAACCTTCTGCAAATAATAACATATGCTACTATATTCACTTACGGCCTCGACGAAGAGAATATTAAATTAATACATGCGATAATATCGCCGCGAGGCTTCTAAGTTTTGAGTTTGGTGGCTAGCCGATTTTCGAAGCGTTGAAATAGGTCATCATACTAACGACCAGCTTACCAATACTAGTCTGAAGCTTACGACTCCTAAATTATGAAATCTGGTACGAAACAGAATTCAAGCTAAAACCTCGGAAGCATTAACTAAATCTATAACTATTTTTACGCAGCTAAAATTTTAAATATAGGTTTTCGGAAAGATTTTCTACTTCCTAACCTTCCTTTTATTTTCTAATCTTCTGGCTCGGCCGGCCTTCGGCCCAGACTCCTATCCCGGCCCCCTTTTCTTTTCTTCCTGTGCTCGCTCCCCCTCCTCACTTTGTTGCGCCGCCACCCACTCCCCTTCCTCACTTCTTCCTTGCGTCGCCGCCTAATCCCTCTACCTCTCTCTCTTCTTCTTCTCTTGCGCTGCTGCCTCCCTCTTCTTCCCCTTGCGCCGCTGCCTTCTCTCCCTCTCCTCTTGTAATATCCTGAACGTCGTTTCGGCGTCAGTTTTTAAATTAATCGCGGAGTCGCCCGGATTTTCGGTAAATCGCGGGAGGTGAAAATAAATTCTTCAGAATAGTCTAAAATAATAAAAAGAGAATTAAAATAATTAATTAAGAGATTTTAGGCTGTCCAGAGGGGTGGGCTAGCCACTTTGGGCCAGCTAGCCCAAACGGGGGCCCGTACCCCCTCCCAAACCCTAGCACCCCCTTTATAAACCCCTTGGGGAGCCCTTCCTCCCCCTTTTCCCACCCCAAGCCACCACCCCCACCCTCCTTGCGCCCTCTCCCTCCCCTTTTGTGCTGCCCTTGTGCAAGGAGAAGGAGAAGAGGAATGAGAAGAAGGAGAGGAACAGAAGGAGGAGAAGAAGGTAAGGAGAAGAAGAGGAAGAAGAGGGGTGATCCCAAATCCCTAGGCGGTTTTGCTTCTGAACGCGTGTGATCTCGGCGCTTCGCCGGTAGAGGCAAGTAAACGTAGCGGTTGTGCTACAGTTTAACTCGTTAATCACTCTACCTACACTTTAAGTATTTCTCTTAATTTGAGTTGCCATGCCATTGTTATATACCTTCTTAATGTGGTTCATGCGGAAGTACTTTAAAAATTCAATAGTTTATGATCTTGATGGTTAATAGTGGGTATGTGGAATTGTTCTTGATGAAACAAGTGTAGTTGTGGGGTAATAATCTTTATGAATATATTGTGGCCTAAGTGGTAGTATTCTTAGTGAATATTTGTGGTTATGGTGGTAGTATTCTTGATAAATAAATTATGGTCTATGTGGTATAACTCCCTATAGATCGAATGATTATGATTTTGGTGAACTGAATGTGGGTCATGTGGTAATGATCTTATGAAGCATTGGCATTGTGCTTAATGAGATACATGTGGATATTGAGGAAGTATTTTTGATGATTATGTTGCTAATCTTCGTGGTTAGATTCTTGTGGTTTATAATTATCATATCATTCATAACATGTCATGATATTTGCATTGTGGATGTCGCCGCTTATAGCTGCGACCGTACCGGTACAGCATCGTACATTGCTGTAGTACGATGCACACTCTTACCTTGTTGGGTAAAGGTGAAGTGGAGCATGAGCATTCATATGCATTGCATTGTGGGAAGATCATATGCATTTTTATGCAATGTATTGTGGTGAAGTTATTTTGCAAATAAAAGCAACTTCATAGTTATGATGTGGATTTGTCTCATGAGAGTCACTTGCGGTATGAGGAATGTGGTTGTGGTCATGGAATGAGGTTCACCCCTTTGGTATGGTAGGGGTTTAAATTGTGGCATGAGATTCCCTACTCTTGTGGAAACTGTTGATGGCAGTTGTGGATGCGAGAAATAATAAAGATAGTGAGGTGCAACTGTTGATACTTTCCTGTCATTGGTAGTGATAGTTAGTTGAGATTATGATGTAGTCAAACAATATTTATTGCTAATGTTTTATTATTGTTAGTATTAAATGTGGTTAAAGCTATATTTGTGGTCATTGTGGAAAATAAATGTTGATGCTTAACAATATTGTAGTTTAATTAGCTTGTTAAACAGTTTGCTTGCTGAGATTTTTATCTCACTCTTGCTTCCCCCTTCCAGGTGACTTCTCGAGCATGCATGGGAAGGGTAGAGCGGCACATCACTGTCACACACTAAATGATGTTTCATATTGTAATAAATAAGTGTAGTCTCCACATTCATCTTTACTCTCATTGTTGATCATGTATAATTATTATTGTTAGGCTGTGGTTCGCTTTAATTGGTTAAAATTAATAGCGGTTGTTTCTTAACTATTAGTGTTCCATTACTTTTGTTTTAGTATGCTTCCGCTTAGTTTATCATGATTTAGAAGTTGTTGCCAACTTATGTTATCATGTAAATTAGCTAGCTTGTAGAGTGGTTTAGTGGCATCCCAGGATAATGTGGGTCTGGGGGTGTTACACCTCTCTTGCGCCACCTTCTCTCCCTCTCCTCTCTCTGTCTCACTGTCGCCATCCCCCTTCTTCTCTACCGCCTGCGCCGCCGCTCTCCCCTCCATCTCTCTCTCTCCCCCTTCTCTCCCCTACCCCGCGCCGCTGCTACCTACTCCCTCTGCCTCCTCCCTTCTTCTTGCACTTGTGCCGCTCTCTCCCCTTTCTCTACCGCCGCTCCGCCTCTTCTCTCTTCTACACCTTCGCCTCCCTCTCGGCACCGCGCCCTCCTTCTTCGTCGGCCCACTATGCCACGCGTCTAGCAGATCTGGGGCCTGAGGCCCGGATCTGACCTTCCCTTGCGTGCGCTGACTACACCGGTCGTCGGATCCGTGGCCTTCGGGCCGGATCCAACCCTGCTAGGCCCGATTTACCCCCTTCCCCCATGATTCTTTTGGATGCTTAATTATTGATGTTTGCTTATTTTTAGTTTTGAGCCTAGGTGGAGGATGGCATGGATGCGTGCTGCCACGGCTAGGCACGACGGAGACCGGCGCCGCCCGCATGCCGGGGAAATGCGAGGTGGTGCTCGGGGGTGCGGGTCTAGTCGTCGGTAGCGTGCTGTCGCCTACCTCCAACCATGGTACTCCTTTCCACCTTTCTACCTTTTTGCTCTGATGTGCATGCCAAAGGGGATGGTGGTAGTGCTCTAATGTGATGGTTCTTAGCAAGGCTTAGGGATGCTAGTGATGCTATGCTACCCAGTGGATTTACTAGCTGGGTGTGATGTGCTACTGAAAAAGCTAGTAATGATGGGATGTATGTGGCTACCTTTGCCGGTGGTTGCTGGGTGGTTTCGGCTGCGGTGGTGTTGATGTTGGTGCTTGTGGTCGCTGTCCTAGTTGCTTGGATTCCTACGGTCATAGTGGTGGCCTTCCTTGTCGGTGGCTTGCGGTCCCCTCCTTGTCCCGCTTCTTGCTCCTAGCTTGGCTTCGATTGGCTACTGCTTGAGCTGGATTGGGGTTGGCTGGTGGTTGGGTTTGTGGAATGTGGATGAGAATGGAGAGGAAGAAGTGCTGGTGCTCTTTACTGGAGGGCTTGTGACTGAGCTCTGGCGTATGCTCTGAGCTGCTCTTTTGGGAGGGGTTTATCTACCCTGGTTTTACTGCCCAGGCTGCTGTGCTACGCAGAAATATCTTGGGAAAAACCGTATTGGCCGCTGGCTATGCTGGGGGCCGTGATGGTCTGTTGGCTTTTGGACATGTGTTGGTCTTGGTTTTCTTTCGCTACAGTGCGTGGGTGGTAAATCAAGTTTGTTTTCCGCCGAGTGATGAACCTATGGTTGTGAGAGGTACCGACTGGCCCCCGGATGGTCAGGTATCTCTGTGAACGGAATACCTCGCCCGAGATTAACCTCGAGGGCTCTGATGACACTTTCTTTTCTTTCTACTCGTTTTTGGACTTCTGCTCTTTTATTCTATCTCTTTTGGTCTCTAAATTATTAACTGCTCTCAATTGAGAAAGGGTGTGGTTTGACGGCAAATCTAATGTATGCAATGCAGGAAGTGTACTATAATATATTCTTGTGACAGTGTGCTAGCAGGTGTGTAACAAGTCTAATGTATGTGTGTGTTGAGACCCGAATATGCAAATTCGGTCTCTCTGTGTAAACTGCACTAGTCCAGGATCACGCTAGTGCACACAGTCAAACATAGATATCATCACAGTCATACACACGACAATAATAAGGGAAAACTCGAATATCGATAAAATATCAAAGGTACGACCTTATGGCCAAGCTTACAATATCTCTAGCCGGAAGGGCTTAACAAAATAGCAGCGGAAATCCAAAATAAAGCGTAGCAGCCAATCGACAAGCCACAGGCTATCAAGTGGAGAACGAAGCCTAATTCGTGAAGTCGTCGTAGTACTCTCCTTCTGGAACCTCCTGCTGATAGTACTCCTCTCCCTCAACTGAGCAACATAGGTGTAAAACCGTGAGTACATTGGTACTCAGCAAGTCGTTTGTAACAAATGAATACAATATAATATGCAAGGCTTACCAAAGGAAGGCTGAAAGGTTAATTTGCATAAAAGCATTTCACAATGAAATATAATAAATAACTTTAAAGCGAAAGTTAACTGAAAACAGTAATAATGGATAATCAAAGGATTAAACATGAACCACTTGTGAACACCAATTCACAAGCTAGACCAACAGTGAACTACCTGTCCACCTCCAACATAAACCACCAAGTTATAAGTCAAACACTAACCCTCGTGTGAAATCCCCGAGCAGTGTCCATGACCGAGGACGCGGCTATTCGAATAGTTTTACACTCTGCAGAGGTTGTAGAACTGTACCCACACGATGTGATTAGCCTAGGCCTAAGGTAATCACAACAAGGTCTTTACAATGCTCTACCTCAACTCAATCCTGCCCGCTAGGGTTTCACATCACACCCCCCTTGCGCCACATGGAAATCAGCAACCATGTTCATCACAATGGCAGAATTGGAATTGAGATATTACAAATTAATCAACCAGGTCCATCCCATAATAGACATGTGGTTTGCACGATTAAGCTCAGATCAATGGCGCACAAAGTTAAATCCTTAGCATTGCCCGGGCGAGACTACCACATCCCCCAAAGTACATCTGTACTTCCCCCTTTACTGCACGATCACTCGCCCGAGTGCAAAAACTACATTTGTATAACCAAGCCAACGACACACCAATGACGTGGCACAAATTTTATTAAACGTGGCACCAACCACAGTTCCATATATCATTAAATCAAATTGAAGATTAACATGTGATGATAAGACTATACGCAATTGTAAGCAAAATTAAGCATCTACGCGTACAACCCATGTGACAATAATCATACATCACTAGTAAGTTTCCCATCCTATGGTGACAATGGTATCATGGCATTCCAAAGTATCAAGGAGGTATAATTTCAATTGGGACGATAACTACCAGTGCAAAGGATTGAATAAAAATAGCGATGCGATGTAATTTAAAACAAAATAATTAAATAATAGGTTGCAAACTGGGTTCAACATGATCAAAGGACACAACTTGCCTTGGTTATGCTCAGCGAGGTACTCCTGGTCTTCGGGCGCGGAACCTGCTCCTCCGGAATCCGAATCTAGCGAGAGAGAAAGCGATCGAAACCAAAGAAACACATAAAATGATAAGCAAAAGAACTCCAAAATTCACAAAACCAGAACCAACAGCTAGAGCTTGATTTTAGATGAATTTAGAAAAACGAACGGGGTCAATCGGACCTAGGAAGGAGGAGAACGGGCTCTCGGAAAATTAAACCTAAATTAAATCGGAAAAAATCGGAAAAGTTACTGTGCTGTGGACCGGGTGCACGGGAAACCGGGTCCACCGTGGACACGATCCACGAAACAGTGCACGCGGGGCGGCGGGCTGACGCGGCGCGCTAGGGCTGACGTGGCAGCAGCATATGCTGCCACGTGGCAAGGTGCTGACGTGGCACCCGGGGGCGGGTTCCGGCTGACGTGGCATGACATGTGGCTGCCACGTAGGCTTAGGGTTGACATGGCTGCTGACGGGGCAGGGCTGACATGGCTCACGCGCGGGCGCGGCGGCGGCTGCGGGGATCCGACGGCTGCGGGGGTGTCCATGCGGCGGCATCGGGGCCTTCGGCCCAGATCTGCGCGGACGGTGGGGATCAGGCGGCTCGGGAGGCGGGACGG
Source organism: Melocanna baccifera (assembly GCA_036346265.1). Classification (NCBI taxonomy): domain Eukaryota; kingdom Viridiplantae; phylum Streptophyta; class Magnoliopsida; order Poales; family Poaceae; genus Melocanna; species Melocanna baccifera. The sequence goes on along the minus strand of CM070692.1, from coordinate 14,363,924 downwards.
CCGCGATGTATGATGCGTGGCCGCACGGCACGCGAGGCGTCGCGGACGCGCGCGCGGGCGCGCGGGCGCGGGTGGGAGCGGGGGAGATGGCGACGCGTGGCCGGCACGGAGAGTGGATCGGCGACGCGTGACGACCGAGGCGACGCGGGAGCGGAGCACGGGTGGGTGGTGCGGCGACCGAGGCGAGCGCGGGGCGGGGCGAGCGGCGACGAGGAGGCGATTCGGGCGACGGGCGCTCACCGGCGGCAGAGGCAGCGACGGGGAGGGGTCTCCGGCGACGGGGCGGCTCCGGCGACGGCTGCGGACGGGGAAGACGCGGCACAGGCGGCGGCGGGGCAACTCCGGCGGCGGCGCGGGCGCGAGGACGGGCGAGGAGCGTCGGCGGCGGAGTTCGGGTGTCGGCACGCGAACCGAGGACGAGCGGCGGGTTTTAACACGCGAACGGAGGAGTTCCAATCGGTTACGGTTCGGGGCGGCAGCGACGCGAGGTTTAGATGGCCGTGATTGAAACGCGTGGACGCATCCAACGGCATTGCGCGGGGCACGGGCGGGGCGTTGCTGGTGTTGCCACGTGGCTCCACCAACGGTGCGGATGCGGGCGCGCGGGCGGTGGGATTAGGGTTAGGGTTTGCGGCGCGGGCGCGAGGCGGACGGCGGGGATCAATGCGGCGCGGGCTCGGGCGGCTGAGAAAGGAGGCAGGGCGCGGTGCTTGGGTGCAGCTGCTGCCGCCGCGTGTCGGTGCGGATGCGTGACACGTGGCGAGCGGCGGGATCGGGCGGCGCGGAGAGCGGGTGCGCGGGAAGGGGTACGGCGGCGGGGAAACGCCGGATTGGCGACGCGTGGCGGGGAGGAGGATCGGGTGGCGGGGAAGTTTTTCCAATTTCTTTTCTTTTCCAGAAATTCAAATAAACTTCTAAAAGCTCTAGAAAATAGAAATAAATCCAAATATTCACCAAAAATACCAAAAAATTCCTTGAGACCTGAAGAATCCAAATAAAATATTTCCAGCTTATGTTAATGTTTATTTTAATCATATTAATTCTTTGAAAATTCTAAAAATTCATTTGAAGCTTGAATTAAATCCAGAAAATTCATTTTTAAAATCCTGGCTTTAAAATTGACAGAAAAACAGGATGTTACAGTGTGGATGTATGAGATGGATCTTGTATGTAATGCCTTTCGTTCTATTGTAAATGCAAGGTTTTAATAAAGCATAAAATGATTCAGAATTAAGCTCCCTTGTGTTATTGTGTGCAATGCTTACAGATGAACTGATTGCTATCGCAGACTTGAACTATAACAGGCTTAGCTTAGCTAACAATAACTAATTAACCCAAGTGATTACTACTAATCACGCTTATTAGCTAATTAAATAACACGGGATATTTCATAAGGGTAACTAGTAAGTTATTTTCTACAATATTTATGACTATAAACTAGCTGATGCATAGGCTAGCCTAATCTTCATGGTACAATCAACGGGGTGTTTCCTTCTTCTTCCTTGCAGCTAGGACTTCGGGAAAGCTTGTCTTCCTTGCAGCTAACAAAGAAGCACTTAGGGTTTTGGCTCCTTTACCACTTGCATAGCCAACAAAAGGACTTCCTCTCGGTTGAAGATGTTCAATGGCCTCTTCTCCTTGCATCAGTAGCTATGGCCTTCTTTCCTTGCGGCTAGGTGGCAGATGGGTTTTAGGGTTTTTAGCCAAACCCTAGATTCCTCCTCCCTAGTGACCAGCCAATGGTTCTTCCTTCTTGCACCATGATAATAGATAAGGTGGTAGAGTTGCACTAATCAGCGAGGATGCTGAGAAGAAGCAATCAAACCGACCTTCCAAACTGTGAGCAAGAGTGTCCATGAATTTGCAAGGAAGAATTGTGTAGATTCGACTTCACAACTCAAGAATTTCAGCTCTTGATCTGCAAAATCATCTCAAACCCTACTCGAAATCTCAAGAAGAACATGCACAATGGTGCCATAAAACCTCCATGGTGTTTTCTAGTTTTCTCTCTATTCAATCTGATCTCCCAAGCTATTACAATGGCTGGCCTTATATGGGTGCCCTAGGGGTCACAGCCAACCCATCACATGCATGGCCTCATGCCATTTCCTACCTAAAATCATGCACGGCACAACGGGCTGACTCAATCTCTAACTCGGACTCCTTAGAACCCACGACACACATGTGGTAGCGCTCAGTTTGGTGTTTGCTTATGGTTTTTTTACTGTAGTTGGTTTATTTTTTTATTGTAGTTGAGTTGGCTTATTTAGCATAATTAAATTTAATAAATAGAAAAATAGAAAAAATATGTTAGCCCATCACGGACAATACAAAAGAATACGGGAAAAAAAAAGAAAAAACCAAAAAATCTAAAAAACCAAAAAAGACGAAATTACTGAAGAGTGAAAAAAAAAGTAAAAGTGAGCTTTAAACTGACTTGAGCATAGCTACAAACCGACTTGTAACCCGACTCAGTTACAAGGACTAAACTCAGACTTCAATGGAAGTCAAGTGAGTTCGTCAGGGCTTGATTCGAACCCACACTTCCTGGCTTGGTCCTCCTAGTTCAAACCGACAAGAATTCCTGGCTTGCACTTCTGATGTGGCTTGTGCCCTTTTGGCTCACGAGTCACGACAAGGAGCCCACCCCCTTGATGCGCACGGTTGATTCCCCCTCCTCTTTCTTGCTGCACAAGAATTAATGCTCTTGCCTTGACTTGGCTGGAACATGGCTTGGACTGCTGGCTTGAGCCGCACTTCCTGGCTTGGCTGGCTTGGACACCTGGCTCTTTCTTTCTCCACAAGAATAATCCCCTTTCTTTGACCGCATGCTTTTCTCACGCATGGCTAGTTCCCTGCGTTCGGCTTGTCCACATGCACTAGGATCTCTCCCATGCACAGCCCGTGCACTAGGATATCTCCCTTGCGGCTTAGGCTCTCCGTGCGGCTTGAGTTCTCCATGCGGCTTAATTTCCCTCCTTGCATCATGTGCAAAGCCGAACCCAAGTTCTTCCCTATGCGCTAAGCTGTTAAGCTGTCTTCCTTCGCCAGAGTGGCCGAAACCTTGTGCCATGTGCCCCAAACTTCCATGCGCCACACTTATCTCCGCTTGGCCCACCTCCCTCTCCTCCCTCTTAACCAAGCTTTGTTTTTCCATTGCATTACTATAAACAGTACTACCAAGCTTTGTAGCTTCAGTTTGCAATGGTGAGGCACAAATCAAAGTAGTGTTTGCACTCTTGGTTACATCAGGAATACTAACATCATTTTGTTTCAGGTAATCGGGGATATATTTCTTCGGAGCCTTACACAGTACGTAAGAAGAAATAATAAAAGAAAACTAAACCCTAATGTGTAAGAATGTCATCAGTTAGTATGTCCTTAGATGATATAATACCCGGTTTACCTTAGTGATTATGCAGATGCATGAAGGTTACCCTACCTTATTTTGGTTTGCAAGACAGAGAAGGTGTCAACCTTTTTTTTACTATACTTCATTCGAGGACTTCCAGACTAATATGAATTTTCACAGTTATTTGACGTGAACAATTGTGTATGTAGATATCCATATTATTAAAACTTCAATAGACAGTGGTGAAAGACATTTTCCTGTGGAATTTTAAAGTGTACATGTTCATGGCATTTTAATGAGTCAAGATTTAATTTTCACTTCTTAGATGCTTCACAGGAACGATGTCTAGAAAAAGGCACTCAAGATCTACGCAACGGTCCTGAAGGTTCTCAGAAAAGCATTTGAGGTACGCTTTTCTTTACAATAATTTCTTTGGCTATATGTAGTACGAACTACAAAGAACCTACAATTTGCCTCCAGAAAGTGCCTGCAATTTTTTATATTCCTAATTTGCATGCAAGTCCATTTTTCTTTGTTTGGCACGAGGTAGTCTGATTCATATAAATGGGCATGAGTTACAATGCCTTAGTTGGTATGAGTTAAGGACTTGCTACAAGTTTGTATGACATAAAGCATGAGTTTCTTATATTTGAGCTGCGACTGAGTCTATATGACCTGTGTTTCCTGTTGGTCTGCTGTCCTGTGTTTTTCGCAGGGAGCTTGCTGGAGTACTCCATATTGCCGTGTTGTTCTACAATAGATCGAGCGTGGAACTCAAAGGTAGTTGCACAGCTCCCTATTGGTTTATCTGTAAACTCTGATTGGTATCAAGGTTTATACCAAAAGGAAAAAATGGCTGCTAATTTTGAAGCTGCAGTTCGTGAATTGCTACAAGTAGATAAATATATAATTGCCGTGGTCAGGTTGTTGTTCAATTGAGACCAGATTGAGACGTCAGAAAATGTAGAGCCTGCAGCTACTCCGGAAGTCATATGCACCTACTCATGACGCTGTGAAGAATGCTATAGGGCCTGTTTGAAATGGTTGCGACTTACGGTTTTTGACTGAAATTTTTAAATTTTAGTTGTTTGTGACAGAGATTACGAAGAGAGAGATATTTGCTTACGATTTTGGATGGTACAGATGTTGGGATTTTAACGTGTACTATAATTAACTTGTAAACTCTGTCTTAAAAACACTCCATTTAAAAGTTAAGTAATGTAGCAAAAGCCAAAAGCCGTTTTGAGAAACCGAAAAGAACAAACATACTCTTCGGGGGATATGAACTCGATGCCTAGAGCTGCACGGTCCTCACCTCTAATCAGTCCCCTGCAAAGAATCCAGTGCTGCGTGAGATAATATGGAGTGATGTGATGTGATGTGAAGTCCAAGTGAGCAAATAAGGAGATCACGAAAATATGAGAAGGTTACCCCCCTCGTAATTCTATCTTGGGGTTTATTCTTTTCAACTTCTCAAAAAGAACAGACCCCAATTGGTCTTCTGCTCCATGTTGTGCATTCTATTTCAGATCAGTGTATAAATTTTGTTGCACAAAGAGATCAGTTGGTCAATTATAACTAATAGAATGATTTTTGTCTTGCTAGAAATGTTAGGGTACTGTCTTCTCGTTTAGAAAGGAAGATAAAGTGGGCAGAACTGCACGGCATAGACTCAACGGCACAGCAGCACAATGTAGGATCGAATATCACAATTGGAGAGGGATGAATGATTATAATGATTTCTTTGTAAATTACCTTGGCCTACGTTGGATTGAATCGACAACTGTGCGTAACACCACCGAGTTGACATGCTCTGATATGCTCTACCTACCGATGCTGTTGGCAACGATCGGATGGATGACACAGTGCACGATCAAGGAAAAGGAAGTTTATGGAGGGACACTATCTTGCCACGCATTGCTCGGAACGAGAATGAGTCAAAGACGATGCCCAGAAAAACACGCCGCCGGTGCCGACTAATTTTTCTCGAAATAGATCTGATATTTTATTTCTGAATCATGTTCTATAGCTACAAAATACCCTCACGGCACAACTCCAAAAACTTTTCCCCTCAAAACCGTGATTCCCACTTAACCTTTCCCTTCTCTTTTAAATGCTAGAGCCTCACACCGTGTCCTTATCAATACGGACATGAAATTCTAACTGATTCCAAAAAATCAAAAGACCTGAAACCCTTCCAAACACAGGTTTTTAAAAATCTCCAAAATTTCCAATTATGGACACCTTCCATAACTCCTTCCAACTCGTCACGTGTCAAAGCCTCCAGAGCCGTACCTCCCGTAGCTTCTTCACGTATCATCCACCTCTGATCTCCATATGCCCCCAGCGTGAGCCTGACCACCTCGTGACATCCTCGACCGACTGAACCTCGGATTTTTCCATCCTACTCCCGATCCTCTTCGTCATCGATCATGACCGTCTCTATGCTCAACCTGCACATATAATGATACGGGGTCGCGCGATCTTCTCGACGTAGGATGGATACTCGCGGAAGTCTTGATGAATCGTAGCTATCCTCCAATGCCAATGCAAGGGACGAACACTCTTTTATCCGTCAAAACACACTCGCGTCGATTTCGCCGACCACCAAGTGAAGATCTATCGTGCACCCAATTCCCAGCGGAAAGGCTGAACGATCTTGATTGAAGAACACTCCTAATTCCCTCACGGAATTTCGGCAGTAATGATAAACTCGAACAAACTTTAGTAGATTAATTATTCTCAAAGGTGGTCTGAGCCCTTAAGCTGCCAATACATGGCTTATATAGGACCTTAGAATGTCCATAGAGTCCACAAACCAAGTATAACTTAACCCTATATAGTTTTAGATACGAACTCTCACAAAAAGGAAACTAGATTTCACAGCTATTATATTGTTTCGACCATAACTTTTGATCCGTGATGAATTTGATATTGGGACCAGATCCATTGCGTAGCCCTTGAAATTATCTTTCCAACGAGTACAAGAACACCCAAATCGGACTCCGTTTGTGAAAGTTATGATCTTTTTAATAACTGCCTATCAGGCTGTCCCGAACCTAATCCGAATTGAATTCTGAGTTGAATCCGAGTTTGAATCCAATTGGCCTTGTGGAAGGTACGAATTGGGCTTGAAAATCTTATCCAAAACTTGTAGTTTAAGTCCTTGGGCTTCTCCCTTTTGCTCTCCCACTGTATGGGCTTTCTTCCTTCATGTCTTTGGCACCTAATGTGATTATCTTCTTCCTTTTGCCTCTCCATTACTTTGCTATTGACAAACCTAAGAATACACCATTTGATAACATGAGGTAGTATTCCATTCTTATGAATAACAATATTATATTTAGTTTGGAATGCGTTCACCTGTCAATGTTTCATGCGGCTCAATAATTCCTTCCAGTTGAATAATATATTTAACTGAAAAGTACAAGACACGTGCGTATCCGCATCATATAAAGACCAAAGTATGTTTTCCATAGCACAAGTTTTATCTAACTTAACCAACATCAGTCCACACAAGCATAACACACCCTTGTCCATCCATAAACACAAACCAAATCACCCACAACTACAATTTCTATGTTTTCGAAGAATCAACTCGAGACCACCCTGAGAAACCGGTTTGACCGCCATGCACAGGCTAGTCAGACCGCTAGCCGAATACGACTACTCAAAGATTATAAATGCTTGAGGTACTTGAAGGTTACAAGTAATTGTAGCACTCAAATCCTATGACTACCGACCCTCGATTAGGCACTGTAGCTCCGACCATCGACCAGTCACTGTAGCTCTGACCATTAACCAGGTCGAAGCCTATGACTACCGACTACCGATAGTGGTCGAAACCTGCACTACCGATCGAGGTCAAAGCCGAATAGTCAAAGCGGTCATTGGGTAGCGCCGGTCAGACCGCTTACTCTGAATATTTCAGCAATCTCCAGTTTTACAAAAGAGCATCAACCAAAACTTTTACAACCACAAATTTCAATGTAACCTAAAAGTCAATTATCCATCATCATAATATTTATGACATATCCACATGGTGTAACACACAATTCCCTGGTGATGGCCAGAGACATGGCTCCACTGGAGTCGATAGCTCGACAGCGGTGAGGCACAACATTGTCTTTGAGCATTGTGCACTATGCAGTTGGCGTAAAACTGGCCCATTTCTCTATTATTCCCTTAATTGTTTGGTTGTAGAAAGGTGCCGCAGCAGAGGACGATCTGTGCACTGTAATGAGTGGACGATCCATGCATTGGGTGCCATATCGGTTTCCAGCTCAGGATGATATATTCCGGAAAACGTGTATTGCACGTGCATACAAGGCATTCATCGTTCTGAATTATACAATAGTTTTGCATTTTTTGTACCTTAAGTTTGTCCAATGTGTGATAACATATTCAGATTCCAGTGGACTATACGCCGGTTCTTGTATCTTCATGCTTTATCTACTAGAAAGAACACTTGTCTGTGCTCTACTTTCCTGCTTTCATAGCATATTTGCGAGATCTTTCGTGAGATGCTGATATTGGCTCGAGATAGAAACGAGACACAGATTGTAACAGAAAGAACGTTTGGTAGCATTCATACAGTATTTAGCAGTGATGCAGTTGAATTCGTTGTTGCCGTGCAAGTTGTTCCCTGGCATCAAAATGAACCTGTAAGCCAAAAATTTTCCTACTGTTACCAGTACATTACTTTTCTTGATTTGATTTAAACATCGAGCAACGATTGCCAAATTGCGAGTTGTGATTGGCTTGCCAGACATTTGGCATTTGTGGAATCGGTTCACTCATGATTGTGGAGGGCAATTGGTACCGAAGGTATGCTAGCTATGCATTAGAGACTAGGGAGTGTGTAACTGTGTATTGCTAAGCACTCATAATATAATGGGGAGTGTGAGTGGCTTGAACAGCGGCAAGCAGATATGTTGAGCAGCCGCTGGTGCATTGATTGGAATTTCAAGTCCGTCATGTCTTTTTTCCCTTAAGAGTCAGATAAACTGTTGGAAATGTAAATAATATTAAAATTCCAAATTTTACTAGTAGACAAATACAATAAAAAAATTAGTGATGCAAAATTCACAATTAATAGTAGACTACATATTATACTTAGAAAATATGCAAGGAAAAATAGTATCAAAGTTGATCAAATATACGAACGACTTACTTTTAGGCTTGATAAAGAACAGGAAGTAGCGCAGACTTAATATAGTGTAGAACATAGATGACACATGAAACGAGCGGTCGTGCAGATGTACGCCAAAAATAGTATCAAAGTTGATCAAACATACGAACGACTTACCTATTTCTTCCTGGACGTCTCCAGACGCTTTTAAGGGTGCTATAGTTATTCACTAGTAAATGTTGTGTTTAAACAGAATTATTCACTGGTAACTGTCTCATCAAATCATAGATTAAGTAGTGTTAACTCACTGGTAATTGTCTCATCAAATCACATTATGATATTTAAACAATATTATGACCAGTTAAAATGTGAGAGATGATGCGTGGTTTAGCAATAATAAGATGGACTTGGTTTGCCAAGTGGCGCGCCACATCACGACACGATCGCGCATCGCAAGTCACATGATTTTCACGTGAAAGTACGCGAATACGTGCACGTGTATATGATTAGCCAAAGCCCTCCTCATACCATCCCTATTCATAATTCATAGAGTGGCATGGACTCCACCTTATAAATTGATCTCTCCCAACTTGCCTTACCAATATGGTACTAAACCATACACGCTTTGTAATTAAGAAAATGGATCTCACTCATGGACCTATTTTTAACAATCCCTCACCAATTCCAAAGGAAGAAGCAAAAAGATGTTAAAGATATTGTACTGAAATATTGTTAATATATCAGTCTTTTAGTGTAAGTTCCGTACGAGTTGAACTTCCACATAGAATGACAAGATTCATCTTCTCACAGCTAATGAATGGACTATGAATTGAATTCACATCTTTTCATGATCATATTTCACTTGAAATCATAACTAGTACTAGGCTACCAACAAACCACGCTTAAACGGAGTGCCATATAGTCATGCTCCCTTATCTGCTCATGAGATTTCTAGAGAATACCTCGATCTTATGAACTACGATCACACAATTAAGCTCCAGTTAGTGTATCTTTCTATGTATCATGTAGGCTAATACATTTTCCTCATTTGAACAACAGAATACATTAAGATTTTATACCAATATTCCATGCAGTCGAGAGTACTTTATTTATTAGAATATGGGTTCAATAAATATGCACTCTTCTTACAACATCGACTTATTTTCCCCATTACCTAAGTCATGGGATCTTCGATCAAGAAAGTATGAGTTACCATTGTGATGTAACTCAGACGGGCCTCATTCCCCTATCTATAGAAGCAATAGAAATCGCTTTTCATGCTAACCCTTTTATAAAAAGATCTGCTAGATTTTTCTCAATTTAATATAATTCACAACTATCAATCTGGAATTTCTCAATTTTCTGACAAATTTAAACCTACCTTCACATGTCTAGAGGACTTCATATTATCATTTATACTTGTTAGGGCCAACACAATTTGATTATTACAGTACATCAAGATTGTCGGTATTGGTTTTTTAACCAATGGCAAGTCCACCAAAAGCTCTCTCAGCCATTCAGCCTCAATAGTAGTTATGTCAAGTGCTACAAGATCTGCTTCCACAGTTGACCTCGTCAATATAGTCTGTTTAGAAGACCTTCATGAAACTGCAGTACCAGGTAAAGTAAACACACAACCACTTGTAGATTTGATCTCATCCGCATCAGAGATCCAATTGGAGTTACTATACCCTTCTAATATAGAAGGGTATCCAGTATAATGAATTCCAAAAGATGTTGTGCCCTTCAAGTAACGCAACACTTTTTCAAGTGCTTCCTAGTGATCATCTTCTGGGTTGAAGTAAACCGACTTTATTTGCTTATAGCAAATGAAATGTCAGGTCTTGTGGCACTATCTAAATACATGAGTGACACAATAATTTACGAATATCTCAATTGATATTTTCCTAGACTTTGGTTCTTTCGTAGCTTAATGCTTGCATCATAGAGCGTTGAAGAAACTTTACAGTTTTCAAAGCCAAACCAACTCAATATTTTCTCATCATAATAGGATTGGTTCAAAATGATTCCATCCTCATTCTTGATCAATTTAATATTCAGAATAATATCTGTCTCTCCTAGGTTTTTCATATCAAAATATCGGTATAAGAAAGATTTGACCTTATCAATTATGATAGTGTTTGTTCCGACTATAAGTATGTCATCCACATACAAACACAAAATCACTTATTGACCCCCACCATAATGGTAATATACATATTTATCAGTTTCATTTACAATAAAGCCAGCAGATGTCAAAGTTTTATCAAATTTTTTGTCATTGTTTAGGTACTTACTTTAAACCATATAAGGATTTCAATAATCTACATACTTTATTTTTCTATCCAGAAATCATAAAACCAACTGGTTGATCCACATAGATTTCTTCCTCAAACTCTCCATTAAGAAAAGATGTCTTCATGTTCATTTGATGGACATGTAAGACCATAGAAAGATGTTAATGTAAGGAATACTCTGATGGTGGTTAATTTGGTGATAGAAGAATAGGTATCAAATAAATTTTCTCTCTCTTTCTGGGTATAACCCTTGTCCACAAGTCTTGCCTTGTGCTTCTCAATAGAACCATCAGGTCTTAGTTTCTTTTTAAAAACCCACTTACATCCTACAGATTTGCACCCAATACAACGATCAGTGATCTGCTAAGTCCCATTAGCCATAATAGGGTCTATCTCTCTATGGACTGTCTCTTTCCAATACTCAGCATCAGAAGATACATAAATCTCTGAAAGAGTCTTTGGCACATCATCTACAAGATATACAATAAAGTCATCCCTAAAGGTTTTCTCAACCCTTTATCTTTTGCTCCTACGAGGAACTTATGTGACTATATTGTTATCCTCCTCAGGAATATCATAAATTAGTTCAGGAATGGTGGTAAGTTTAGAAGTTTGATTATTCTCAATGTCAATATTATCTGTTTGAACATTCTCAGTTCGTGAAGCTTGCTGTTCTCATATAAAAGATATTCCAAAAAGTGAAGCATCTCTAGATTCCATTATTGTGTTAGCAATAATCTCAAGAGTTTCTGATTTAACTACTAAAAATCTATAGGCCATGCTATTTTGAGTATATTCTAGAAAAATACAATCAACTGTTTTTTGTCTAAGTTTTCTCTTTTTCTGCAATGGTATATTGAATTTTGCCAAACACTCTAGTTCGCAAAAAATTGACATTAGGTTTTCTCCCCTCCATCCCTCATATGGAGTAATCTCATTCTTTTTAGCGATTACTCTGTTTAGAACAAAAATTGCTGTCAATATAGCTTCCTCCACCATACCTTAGGCATACTAGAACTCTCTAATATGGCATTAATCAAGTCTATTGTATCCAGTTTTTCCTCACAGCTATCCCGTTTGATTGAGATGAATATGGTGGTCTAAATTCATGGACTATTCCATGCTCAAAACAGAATTTGGAGAATTCATAAGAGATGTACTCTCCTCTACGATCATATCTCAATTTTTTTATTTTCTTTTCTAATTGGTTCTCAACCTCAGCCTTAGCCTTAGTCTTAAAGTAGTTTAAAGTTTCATCCTTAGTTTTTAGCAAAACACATAACAATAGTGTATGCATCATCAATAAAAGGTAGAAAATATCTTTTGCCTACTTTTGTTCGCAATCCATTCATTTCACACAAATATGAATAAATAAGATCAAATGGTGCTAAGTTCTTTTCATACTCTAATCCCTTAAAATATTTTCGAGGCTACTTTGCTTGCACACATGACTAGCACTTTGATCATTTGATAATTTCACATTTTGGAATTAAATATAATCTAGATATTATAGCAATACTATCAAAACCAATATGACAGAAAAGGGAATGCTAAATATTACCCTCGTATTTATTTAAACTTGTTGCAATATTCAGATTATAACAAGACTCTAAACTACTTGGCGGAACAAGCCTCCGCTCTTATAGCCTTTACTAATAAAATTTACGAACTTAGACATTACAATTTTATTTGACTCAAAAACTAGTTTATCCCTACATAGGAGAGAACCACTAATAACGTTCTTGTTTATTGTAGGTGTTGTAGGGGTGGCCGCCACTTAAACCCAGCTAGCCTGTTGAGAAGGTTATAAGCTATGTAGATGACGTAGCTTGTCATCGAAGGGAGGCTCGGTGTAAGGTTACGATGGTAAAGACGCTCCTTACGAGGGAACGCATATATATCATGACCAGCCCTTGGGAAAGACCTAAGAGGTCATTTGCTCACCTAACTCTCCACTACCATACCTCTCTCTCTGTTTGGCCTGTAGCCACAACAGTTGGTGCCGTCTGTGGAGAGGACGAGAGCAAGTCTCAAGATCTCAAGGATGGCACCGAAGAAAGCTTCATCATCGGCGGCGAAGAAGAAGGAGGGGATCGTGGTGGGGCCCCGCGTCAACACCAGGGCTTCATCATCGGCGGTCGGGGGTGACGATGGCGGCGTTCATCGCGCGACCATCGACCCCGCCACCACCGATACGACCATCGACCCCGCCACCACCGATGCGACCATCGACCCCACCGCCACCGACGCGACGGTTGACCCCACCCTGCGTGTAACACCCCACCCCGCTACCGGTGCGGCAGTCGACCCCGACGACACCGGTCGGGTGCTAGGGAGCGGTGGCCCGACGCCCGCCGAGGCGCGACCACCGTCCCTACACCCGGTGCGGGAGCACCAAGCGGCCTCGCCGAAGACAGGGGCCCCGCCGTCGACGCTGGAGTCCACCGTGCGGACGTGATGAGCAACCCGAGGATACAAGCGGTGGTTGTGACTACCTCGGCCGTGCGACCGGATGTACCCATTGCCCCATCTACGCCCGCAGTGGAGAACGTCCTGTTGGCAGCCCTCGGCACGCTCCAGCAGGAGTTGGCAGAACTCCGGGGAGCCGTGCGGAGAATGCAAGAGGCTCGGAGTCAGCCGACCTCGCCGGTGGTCGCGTTGGAGCTCGAGCCCAAGAGGGCGGACAGCCGTGACGCCCCCACATCTAGCCGCGCTTCGCTACGACGTGTGGACCCGAAATCCCCGCTATCGACGGGCCTACAGCAGGCAGCGTGGCCGGAGGATTTTAAATTCCCCAGCTCCGTCATGTCGTACAAGGGCGACACGGATCCCCGAGAGTTCGTACGTGTGTATGAGACCGCCATTGAGGTGGCAGGCGGAGACGACACCACTAAGGCGAATGGGCTCCCACTCGCGTTGCAGGGAGTGGCGCTCTCATGGTTCTTCACCACAGAGCCGAACTCCATATATGCATGGGAGCAGGTCCGCGACCGCCTCTACAACAACCTCCAGGGCAACTACGTCGAGCGTGTTGACGCGGATCAGTTCTTCGCAATCAAGCAAAAACCATCGGAAAGGGTCCGCGAGTACTTCAAACGCTTCGTAAAGGTCCGCTGCCAGGTCAAAGATGTCAATGAGACAACAATCATCAATGCAGTGGTACAGGGTCTCCGCCTGGGACCGCTAGCCGAGTACAACGCACGGAAGCCAATCAAGACAGTGGTGAAGCTCTTCGATAAGATCGAGGAGTACGCTCGGGCGGAAGAAGACGCGAGGCCGCGCCAGGACAACGAAGCCGATGTCAACCCAGCGGGAGGTGCCGTGAAGAGCGTCGACCCGTTGCAAGCAAGTTCCTCGCGGAGCAAGTGTAGGCAAGAGACGTCGAAGGACGCCTCCCAGCACAAGGACGCACCGGCTGACAAGCCCCAGCACGGCCGCCAGACATCCCGGTGAGCCCGGTATGTCTTCGACGTCGAGGGCAGCTCCAAAGACAATGCCCCTGCCAACCGCAGGGCCAGAGCTCGACAAGGTCGGGGGCGAGGCCGAGGCCGGGGTCGCGACGGTTGGGCTCGCGCGGAGTATGGAGACCAACACCGTCCACAGTGGTGCGAGGTGCACGGCCAAGGCAATCATGACACCCGCTCCTGCACCACCATCACGGCACTTCGACAAAGCGTCGCCAGGGACAGGGATCTCGAGGTGCGCCCACCCATTGTGGCGCACGTTCAGCAGCCACGGGACGGCCCCCTGAGGATTCGGGATCAGGAGCCGCAGCCTCAGGAGGGTCTCCGGCGGATGCAAGCCCAGGTGCAGCAGCCCCAGGAGAGCCCCCTACGGATCCATGCCCTTGAGGGCGCTCCGCGTAGGGTCATCAACGTAATCTCCGGAGGCTCTTCCTTGGAGTTCACCTCGGAGCGACAGCGCAAGGCCTACATGCAGAGGCTACACCATGTGGCAGCATACCCAGCTCACGCACCGTCAGATTGGGCGCAGCATGCGATCACCTTCACGCCTACCGACAGCGAAGGCGTAGAGTTCCCCCATCAGGATCCCCTAGTTATCCAGGTCGCGGTTGCCGGGTGCGATTTCCGGCGTGTCCTGGTCGATGGGGGCAGCTCCCCGAATGTCTTGTTCGCACAGGCCTTCGACCAGATGGCGATCCCTTAAAGTCGCCTAGGCCTTTCACGAATTCCGCTGCAGGGCTTCGGAGGTCAGCCGCTATTGGCGCTGGGCCAAATATGTTTACAGGTCTCCTTCAGCCAGGATGACAACGTGGCGAGCAGGGACGCCATCTTTGATGTCATCGATATCCAGTACCCCTACAACGCCATTTTAGGGAGACCGACCCTTAATTCCTTTGGGGCAGTACCACACCACGGCTTCCTATGTGTGAAGCTTCCGGGCTCGCGAGGTGTCATCACCGTCCTCGGCGACCAGCACGTGGCTCGGCACCTGGAGCATGGAACCCAAAGCCCATGCTTGGGAGCCCAGTACGGTCCTTAGGTCAGGCGCGCCCGTACACGCCCTGCGGCAGCCCAAGCACCAGAGGCTTCGCATCTCACCACCACGACAACGAGTCCAGTGGTTAGTTCATAACCTTTGTACTTGCTCACCCGCGCAAACGGGAATTTAATAAAGTTCGCTGTTTACGAAGCTATTCATGCCCCCCACCAAAAATGTGCGGAGGCTTGCCTCCGCACGCACTCCCCGGAGTATAAAAAAGACGCGGATGTTTTCCCTGCGCACTCTACTGAGTATAAACAAGATGCAGAGTTTCGCGCACGCATCGGTGTTACTGCCACGCGTACTCCCCAGAGTATAAAGACGTGGTCGATGTTCCCACGCACCGCACGGAGACTCACCTTCGCACACGCACCGCCCAGAGACTCACCTCCGCACACGCACCGCACAGAGACTCACCTCCGCACACGCACCGCACGGAGACTCACCTCCGCACACGCACCGCACGGAGACTCACCTCCGCACACGCACCGCACGGAGACTCACCTCCGCACACGCACTGCACGGAGACTCACCTCCGCACACGCACTCCACGGAGGTCCGCCTCCGCACATACTCTACGAAGTATAAATAAGATGTAGCGTCGAGGTCCGCCTCCGCAAGCACTCTACGGAGTATAAATAAGATATAGCGTCGAGGTCCGCCTCCCCATGCACTCTACGGAGTATAAATTAGACGTAGCATCGAGGTCCACCTACACACGCACTCTACGGAGTATAAACAAGATGTAGCATCGAGGTCCGCCGCCGCACGCACTCTACAGAGTATAAATAAGATGTAGCGTCGAGGTCCGCCTCCGCACGCACTCTACGGAGTACAAATAAGACGCAGCGGGGGGACGCCTCCGCGCGCACTCTACGGAGTATAAATAAGACGCGTATATTTTCCCTGCGCACTCTACTGAGTATAAACAAGACGCGGATGTCCCGCGCGCGCGATGGCGTACCCTCCAGAGCTTAAGTAAGTCGTGGTTGATAGTCTCACGCATTCTCCGGAGTACAAACAAAGACGTGAATGTTTTCCCTTCACACTCTACTGAGTCCAAACAAGACGCGGACGTCCCGCGCGCGCGATTGGCGCACTCTCCAGAGCTTAAGTAAGTCGTGGTTGATGGAATGCATTCTCCGGAGTACAAAAAAAGACACGGATGTTTTCCCTACGCACTCTACTGAGTCTAAACAAGACCCGGATGTTCTGCGCACGCGCTGGTGTTAGCACCATGCGTACTCTCCGGAGTATAAATAAGACGTGTACGGTATTCCCACGCACTCGCCGGAATCTGCATACAACGGCGCACGGGCACCAGAGGCTCCTCGCGCCTCGGAGGGTAGGGGACGGAGCGCTCGCGCGTCTACTTCGACTAGGCGCCAGCTCCGCTGCCACCACTTCGGACGGTAGGGGACAAAGCGCTCGTGCGTCTACTTCGACTACGCACTAGCTCCGCTGCCACCACTTCGGAGGGTAGGGGACGGAGCGCTCGCGCGTCTACTTCGACTACGCGCCAGCTCCGCACCTACCCTAAGCGTCTACCCCAACTAACCAACAAACCCCGCAAGAAAGGCACAAGGTTGACGCATCCAAAAAGAACGACAGGGATGAATGTTCCGGCTTGTCTACCACGCTGCTACAAAGTTCTTACAAAACCCGCCAGACCGACACTACTCGTCTGGCTTCGCCTGGACGACCTTTCGCACCGAAGTCTCACCCGCCGAGGGTCGATTCGCCCAGAAGTTGAGTGAGTCTTCGGCCCGCCACCAGCGACGTAAACGGCGCCGATTTACGGCGTCAGAAATCAGCAACAGGTCCCCATCGGGCAATTGCTCGGAACAAAGTGGCACGATCGATCAAAGAAGGGAAGCAATTTTCACTTCATTCGCAGCATGGAGTACACAAGGTTACAACACACACCAGCGTACAAGAACCCAGGGTCACACCTGCTTTGAGCCGTCGGCCCCGTTATTGTTGCGCCGAGCAACTTCATCAAGCCACTCGCCAAGGTTCCCCTCGCCGTACATGCTCCGCCGCAGCTCCACCTTCGCCGCGGCCTCCCCGATGTACTCCTAGATCCGCTCGTGAAAAAAATCGAACGGCGGGCCGAATGGCGCGCACAGCACCGGACATCACCCCGGCCCTAGCGGGCATCTCCAGCTACGGGTCGCCCAATTAGTCGATGTGACGGCAGCCCCGGTGTTGGAGAAGAGCACACGCCAGATATGCAGTCACGTAGGAGCAGTGATTGCCAAAGGACGTTGCGGCGGCTTGAGCAAGGTCGGCCGTTTTCCCAATCCGCCGAAGTGTCCATGAAAGCTCTTAGGGTCCGAATGAATGGGGCGGCACCTTGGCAGTGAGGTTTTCAAGGGTCCCTCCAGGGCTAGCATAGCCTCCCATGCCATCGCCGAGGCGGCACCCAGCACCTGATCCCGCTCCCTCAGAGACGCAGAAAGGCGGCCGTTCTCATCCTCCAGTACGGCAACTTACTAGAGCAGGCCGTCCTGCTCCTCCACCGCTACCTGCCGGGTCAATGCCACAAGCTCCGTGGCATATGAGACGGCCCTTGCACGTTCTGCTTCCAGGAGCCGCATACGGTCGTCCTTGGCGGAATGCGCCTCCTCCGACGCGCGAAGGGCTCCTTCGGCGACACGCAGCCAATCCTCCAAGGACTCCCGTTCCCGGAGATGGGCCGCCTGCAGCGCCCGGCTGAGGGCGAAGGTCTATGCAACAAAGCAATCAGTACACCTCCCAATGGCTACGTGCTGCTCGGGGTCAGGCACTTACCCTCAGTTCGGAGACCTCTAGCACCCCCTCAAGCAGTCCAGGCCCGCAAATCTGCAGCGCATCACAGTCTAAGCTCGCGGCCGCGTTGTTCGCGGCCCCCCGCCACGCTGCCAACACCTCTGCTCGAGGGATGAGGTCCGCTAGACGATGGGCGGCATCCGCGGCAATAGCCTTGGCGGCACCAGATGTCCCTTCCAAGCAGCCGTCCTCGGGCTCCGAGGGCCGCCCGCGTTCCGAGAACCATGTTGCTGCAAGGGAACATGACAGTCAGCCCTACGAATACCTAGCAGGTCGCATCAAGAAATGTTTACCTTCAGCCCCGCTGGAATCCGCAAGGACCTCCGCATCCCCACCCACCTCGCCAAGCGGGGGAACTTCGGTGTCAGAGCTTAGCTCCACCAAGCCCTTGCCCCCGGCAGCCGCAGACCTGATCGGGGCCGTGGGGGCACCGAGACACTCAGTGTCTAAGTCGGAGTCCCATAGGGTTTCGACTGCTCGCATAACGAACCCCCGAGCGGCGAAGGCGATCGTATGCGGGTCACTCGCTTTGGGAATAAGAAGGCGGCCCCACCTCGGAAACCGCCGCAGAACGATGGCTCCGCCCTAGCATCCTCCGCGAGCGATGGCTCTGCCCTAGCATCCTCTGCGAACGATGGCTCCGCCCCAGCATCCTCAGCGAGCGATGGCTCCGCCGCAACGCCGGCTGGCGGCGAGGCAGCACTCGCCCCCGCCTCCAGGTCGGCATGCTCCGCCGTGTCGGAACCCGCGTCCGCTAGTACTCCCTCCCCCGCGGAGTTGCGGCAAGGTGGGCTTGGGGCTGGAACAACGCGCTCTGGCACCCTAATACCCAAGGCTTCGCACACGCGGTTCAGCCTCCCCAGACCTGCCTCTGCGGTCACAGACACGCGCAGCGCGTGCTCCTTGGCCGTGTACGGTCTATGGAATGCATCCACCGCACGCTCCACGTCCTCCAGGGAAGCACCTGCGAAGGGCACGGGGGCACGTTGTAAAAACAATAGCCCCAACGAATAGCAAACGAAAGCAAACTCCAGGGCAACTTACGCGGACCAGAGGGTCTCGGCAGCGAAGACACGGACGAGCGGACGTTGTCACATCGAAGCTTTCCAAGTGTAACACGCCACTCCGTGGCAAGCGGCGCCACGCCATACATGACGAACTTTTCAGCGAGGTCGCACATATTGAAGCAGGCGGAGATCCCCACAAGCCTCCGTGCTACCCACTCATCATTGTAACAGCCCAGCTATTTATTTCAAAATATTGGATTAAATTTAAAATAAAACAATTACTTTTGGTTTCTTAAGTTTCTTTCTGAAAATTTTTTTTTAATTGCCTGATTTTCGGCAAAAAAAAAGGTTATGAAATGGTGATTTAAGCAAAAAATAAAAACAAAAAAAATAAATAAATAAGGTATTAAATAAGTTAGTTTAAAACAAAAATCAAAGTTATTTGGTTTCTTAAAATTTTAAAATTTTTAGCTAGCTTAATTTTCTGCTAAAAAGAAAAGAGAAGAAAAAAGCCTTTCTATTAAACAAAAAATATTTTATAAATAAAAATATGAAAATTTTAGTTGGATTTTTTTTGTAAGTTCCAAATAGCCTTAGAAACTTCCATGAATTTTATAAGATTTTTAAGCTTTATTTGTTATTTATTGTATTATTTAAAGTTAGAAAAAGGAAAATATTTTTAAAAATTAAAATAAACATCAAAAAATTCCGAAAATATTTTTTTATTCTTTTCAGGTTCCAAGACTTCTAAAAATATTTTGTTTCAAATTTTTCCAAATTTTCTTTTTTTTTCTTTCTTTCTTTTTCTTTTCTCTCTTTCCTTTTTTTCTTTCCTTTCTTCTTCCATTGGAGCAACCGTGCGTGCGCGTACAGACCTCCATGGCCACGATTTTGAAGCTTTTTCAAACATCCATAACTTGTGATTTACTCAACGGTTTTTAGTGAAATAAATTGCATTGAATTCCCCTCATCAAGCTCTTTCATTCCCCTACCGTTTCCCCCTCATTCATCAGCTATTTTCGCCGGATTTAAACCATGCCATTCAAAGACATGCCCTGTTGATCTCCCTCCTCGGACCTCCTCAACCCCTATAAAAGGGAGCCCCGTGAGCCTCTCCTCATCCTCACTCAACCCCGAAAATCTCAAGTCCCCACTCTCTCTCGTTTGGTCGCAATCGGAGTTTTATTTTTGTGTACCAAGCGTCGTTCTCCGGCCTTTTGTGCCTCGTCCGGTGGAGCGCCGCCGTGTTTGACCACACCGTTGGCTTTGCCTCGCCGCGTTCTACGCGGTGCTCACTCGCCGCGGAACTTCGCCGGAGCACCGTCGCCACCGTGGGCCAAATCGGGTCCGTGTTCGTCGCGTCGCCACCGGCCGACCGTGCATGCCCGACCAAAACCAAGGTGAGCATCATGATCCCCATGCTCTACTCTTCGATTCGCCGCAAGTCTCGCATGTTAATTCCTCTCCGTTTGCCCGGAACGCCGATGTCAGCCTGTAGGCTGCATAAAGTCTTGTCCACCGCGTTTCGCTAGTCCGTTGGCCGAGCCGTCTGCGGCGTTGAGTTCGCCTCGACGCGTTCTACGCCGTGCTCCCCTCCGTTCGTCCAAAAACCTTTCCTAAATATTTGCGCCCGACACCTTGCCATGGCCGTAAATGGCACTTCGTGTCTCCGCCTATCCGGGAATGCTCTCGACAATCCGTTCGCGTCAAAACGTGCCAAACCATCCCAGGAGGCTACATTTCGATGGTTTTGGATTCGCCGACGAGCGAAGATATTGAATTTTTAGTGTTTCAGATCGACGTCGTTCAAACGACGATTACGCCGCCATCGGTGAGTGTTCGCTTAGCCGATATTTTTCTAGACTCGCCACCGCGCTCTAGGCCATGCTCAACTTGCTTCTCCATAATCCTTGTCCGAAAATTTTTCTTCTCTCCACACCCTATGTCGTTGTCACCGTAGACGTCGTCATCGTGCTCCGTTTGACGTGCCGCCAATTCCTACATGTGCCTCGGGTCCTTAGCAACCCATTAGCTTCACCTTCCGTGCCTTTCCTCGCCAACGACACGGGCAAAAACAGTGAACAGGGCTGCTGCCCGTTACTGTTCATGCAGGAATATTCCTTCGGAATATTCCTAATTTTTCTTTTTTCAGAATTTTCTGATCCGTCAATCTTCCAATCGCTCGTTCTCCTCCGTCCGAACTCCGAATCAGGTGATTCAAGTTTCTAAATTCATCTAAATTCATAATCTATTTTTCAGTATATATTTAATAATTTTTGAATTTTCTCGACCGCCCTTGGTTGAGTCTCCTCACCGCCGGAACACTGCCGCCGCCACCGCCGCCCGAGTTACACCATCGCTCCAACTCGCCACCGACCACCTTCCAACCACTTCTGGTATTGCACGAGAGCACCAATGCACTCCTCGCAATCCCCTCTCTTTTCTTCACCTCGCCACCCCTCCGCCAAGCAATTTCCCCCGCCGGAGTGTCTCTTTCGCCAACACCGACGCCACCACTACCAAATGTTCGACGGGACCACGCGCACCTCCTTTCACCCTTTTTCCTGAGCCAAAATATGACCGGAGTACCCCGCCGCCAATAACCTTCCTCAGGCCCGCGCGAACCTTCGACGCGCCTTCTTCGAGCAAGCTGTCGTCGGAGAGTCTCCGTCGTCGATAATCGTGTCTTGCCTTCGCTACACCCTCGCCGCCAGCCAACTTTGTGCAGCCCGAACCGTGCGCCAAAGTAAATCGGGACTCATACTTTTCTCCCTCTTTTGTACACCTCCCCGGTCTTCGCTGCCGTTGGATCACTCGAATCTCGTCACGTGAAGCCATCTGACGTCTCTCAGCCATCCGATTCTTAGACTCCGACATTCGGAGGCTCATAAGACTCCGATGTCCGAAGGCTCTTTAGACTTCATCGTCCAGAGGTTCTTTAGACTCCGCTGTTCGAAGGCTTTTTAGACTCCGACTGCCGAAGTCTTCGACTTTGACCTTCGGAGACTCCAATTTTGACTTTGACCTTCAGAGACTTTGACTCTAGCCTTTGACCTTCGACCTCGAAGACTTAGACTTCGATCTTTAATCTCGGAACCTTCGACTTCAACCTCCGTCTTCAAACCGACCATGGTTGGTTGACCGTTTTAACCTCCGTACCCTCGAACCCATTCGATTCTTTCGATCACTCTGCATAAACTCCAACCCTTTCGACCACAATTGTTTTTCCAACTACAGTCACTCCCAACCACTGTCATCTCCGTCTACCTCCGACCATAGTCGCTTCCGACCACTGTCACTCTTCGCTCTAAGTCTCCGAGTACCTTCGCTTTTTCAGCAAGGAGTAGTTGGAAGAATACTCGGTAGTCGAAGTCGTAGCCGACTCTGAGTACCTTCGCTTTCCACCACCGGCGTTCATTGTCGTCCCGACCACTCGACTCCGATTACCATTTGTTCTCGACTGTTATAGTGTTCTTCGACTACTATACAATTTCGAGTAAGTCTTCGACCGAATCTTACTCTTCGAATTCGACTGCACCCGTACTTAGAGTCTTTGTCTTCGACTTAGACCCCCGCATCTTCAACCGTTGATTCGACTATGGTTTTGACCATGTCTTCGACTACACCTTCGATTATGGTTTCGACCATACACAAATATTGTAACATCCGACCACTTTTCCTTCACAAAGAAAAGAATTCCAAGAATTCCTTTTATTCATTTATTTGGAATTCAAACTTCCAGAAGTCGTCCTCCTTCGCCCTAACTCCATTGGACCAATTCAAATTCTATCTCCTAGATAATATTTTATAAAATTTGGATTTTATTTGGATTTTATTTGAGTTTAGTTTGTTCTTGTTTTTCGCGTGTAGACTACGACTATTTCGGAGAGTATAACTTCAGCGAACCTCGGCAAACTTCAAACAAAGGCAAGTTACACCTTTGACCATGTTGAACCTAATATTTCAAATGTATTTATATTGTTTTACTGTATATGCATGCGTATCTTTACTCAAATATAATTCAAATTTGTTTTAAATTTAGTTATACCCATAATCCTTTGATTATAGCCCAATTTGAATCTCGAATTCCTATACCTTGTCACCCTAGCTAAAAACTAGTCAAGATCAGTAGTATTGGCTAGAAATTTTTATAGCAATGCTTAGCCTAGCTTAGTATAACTTTAGGTGGGATCAAATCTTTCTCATGAAATGACGATTTGAAAATGAGTTCTTGACTTCGGTGAGTCAGGGATGGTTTGTGAAAATGGTTTAAAAACAAAAATAGAAACTTATGATTTGGAGTTAGGCTAATGGATAGGTGGTGGGTGCCGGCATGCCTCGTGTTTGGTGACACCTGGTTGACTATCGTGCATGTGGGTATGTGGATTGAGCCTAAGTCAAGTTAAGGACCGGTCTGTGAGCTACTGTTGCAAAGCCACATCGTACTACCACAAGTCTGGTATGGGACAGACCTAGCTAAGTAATTTGTGAGGTTCCAAGTATAGTCTCGCTATAGGCTGAATGTGAGCGTGGCGTAGGCTGTGGGAAGTCTCACATGGCACAAGAGGGGGGTCCAACTCGTGGATTCGAGTTGTGGTGAAACCTTAGTGGTGGCGTGACTGTTTTGGCTATGGATTATTGTAACGGTCTTGTCATGATCTCCTCGCCGCACACCAAAGGAAGTGTGTTAATCTAGTGGCAATGTGGGATGATCGTGTCTTGTGGGTAAAGCTGTACAACCTCTGCAGAGTGTATAATCTATCCTGGATAGCCGTGCCCATGGTTATGGGCAAGCTAGGTAAAGTTTTTCATGGATTAGACTTTGGTTTTTAAAATGGTTTCTGAAAAAGGCTTATGGATGGATGGATGGAATCCATGACCAGGTGGGATACCTGTGAATAAGTTGGTGTTTGGTCGGAGCCTGCACTACCAAAATGAATCCATAAGAGATTTTGAAAAGCATATGGATAGATGGAATCTATCTGAAACCTTTTGAAAAGATGGACCAGGTGGGATACCTGTGACTAGGTTAGTGTTTGGTCGGAGCCTGCACTAACGATATTATTTTGTTAAATTATTATTTCTATCTACTGTATTAACAATTCAGCTTTTGCACTTATGCTATGTATTTAAATTCAATCTTGTTTGCGACAAATAACCTTATTAAGCCTTCCTTTGTTATCCCTATGCATGCATTCACTCTGTTAAAACTCCCGTGTAACTTGCGTAAGTACTTTATGTGCTTACCTTGAGAGTACTTTATGTGCTCACCTTGCTAAAATCTGTTGCAGAGGATGACGTCAACAACCGGTGAGGATGGCGACGACTAGGCGCGTCTTACGCTCATTCGCTTTGTGGGCGGCAGGATGGGCTGCTACTTCATTGGTTTTCTTCCGCTGTTTACATGTATTCTGGTTTATGAACCATGGATGTAAAATTTGACCATCAGGCCCATATTTAGTTAATGAATAAATGTCATTGTGCATGATATGAATCTTTGTTATCCACTGTGTGCACTAGCTTGATCCTGGACTAGTGCGATTTACACAGAGGATCCAGGAGTCGTTGCTTCGGGGTCCGACAATCATCATCGTCTACGGGCGCGCCGGGCGTGGTGATAACCGCCACCGGCCGCCCCGAGCACTCAAGGCCGCTACCGCTCGCCACGCGGTGGTAAAACCACCGCCTCATCCAGTTCGGCTCCCACTCCGCCCGACTCGACTCCACGAGAAATATCTTCTCGCACTACGGGCGCAAGGCGAGATCGACGCCGCCGAAGACGGGCAACGCCTCGTCCCCCTGATCCTCCGCCGCACACCGGGCATCGTGGAGAAACGCGAACAGTGACGCGGTCGGCCAGCATGCCTCCGTGCGTAGCGCCCAACTATACACGGCAAGACAGGCTATCACTTCGGCGTTATCTGCGCCAGCTCATGTACAAAAGCCCGCAGGACGTGCCCGACAAATCTGGCGGCCAAAATGCGTAACCCAGCCTCGAAGTAGGAGACGAACACGATCGCCTCTGATGTTTCGGGGTGCGGTTCGGTCTTGTCGACGGCGGGCAGTCGCACCTCCCGGTGGTCCGACAGCTTCCCTTCACGCAGAAGGCCACGAATCGTCTCTTCCATCACTAGCGTCGAGCCCACGACGCTGGAGCCCGGGCCCCCTACTCTCTCCGCCGCTGTCCACCATTTGTCCACATGCGCGGAGCTGTGCCCCTCGAGTGTGTACCCCACCTCGAGCAGCGACGGCCGCTGGAAGACGGCGCTGTCGTTGGCCGGCTGGGCGCGCGTTCCGTTGTGTGCCATCATTCTCCTAGAGCTCCGTGACGTAGGAGGAAGCAAGGAGGACAGGAGATTGGGGCGTGTGACCGGGAGCTAGAAGGCAAGGTGATGAAAATGCAAGTGGCGTAACGCCAAGGGTATTTAATACCCCTGTGTCTCCCACGCCATCGATGAGCATAACTGCTGCGAGGCGAACCGCCCACCTTCCCACGATCGCCACCATAATGGCACACCTACCCGTGCGCGCCACGTCCAGTCAACCAGCGGTCGCACCAAGGGGCCTGACAGCGCACGACGCGCAAATAGCGCCCCACCATGTGTCAGCTCAGGAATCTGCGCACGGCGTGCAAATAGCGCACGGTTCGCAAGGCAGTCCCGGGTCTGCCCCCGACGACGACACGCACCCGCGCGCCAGAAGACGCCCCCCGCCTCGGGGAGCGCTCGTGGAGCAGTCCGTTCAGCGGAGTCTGCGCCCATCAACGCAGAGCCAGCCAGTGCTGCACGCCCAAGACGCGCCGGTCAACCGGATCATCGTGCGGCCTACGCGCTTGTATGCGGCGCAATGCAGAGCTCAACCACTCACAGCGCAACGGCCTCCTTCCCCCGCAAGCGTGCGGCGGCCGGCGGTCGTCGAAATATTGCGTTCGAAAATAGGCCTCTCTCAGTTCATCAATACGGCAATATTCCTCTCCATGTTCATGAAC
Source organism: Melocanna baccifera (assembly GCA_036346265.1). NCBI lineage: Eukaryota > Viridiplantae > Streptophyta > Magnoliopsida > Poales > Poaceae > Melocanna > Melocanna baccifera. The sequence goes on along the minus strand of CM070692.1, from coordinate 14,337,835 downwards.
TGAAGAAGGCATATTTTTGAAATCAAAGACCATCTCAGCTATGCCCGGAAGACGCTACGGCCCTCCTGGTATGTATATATACAGCTGTCCTCTGCGCACAGAAGCGCAATCGACGGAAGTTGAAGCGACGCGGTTGCCCACGCGTGTAGAGGCGCAATCGACGGAAGCCGAGGCGGCACGGCCGCTTATACGCCTGCGACGTCCCCGCTTGGTGGCATTTGAGCACATGGCCGCGTCGACGAGGTCTCCACCCTCGCAGGCCAGATACGACTCTGCCAAGGGAACCCAGCTCTGCCTTCCGCAAAGTCTTCGCCTCAGCGGAACGACTCCGACTCCGCCCTCGACGAGACCTTCACCCCCACAGGGCAACCCTGCGTCCGCCACCGGCTCTGGCACTTCAACACATAGCCGCGCACCCGCATGCTGCACTCCGTTGGCCCGGGACAACCCCGGTGCTTGCTGCACATTATACCTCTTCACTCTTACCACAACCGTTTTCGTACTCTAATGTGTCCCATGCCTTTCTATGGATGCTAGGTTGCGAAATCAACGAGCAATGGTCGGTCGGACGGAGTCTGCACCGACCGGCTGGCCACCGCCGAGAAGCGCGCGCACTCGCGGTCGTCCGGCCGCACAAAGCGCCCCGGCCACCGTCACCTCGGGGCGTAATGCCCCGGCACGCCCCAGGATCGGAGGATACCTCAGACACAACGCCCGATACTTCATCAGCGCGGGGCGCGAACCTTTCTGCCAACTCAAGATTGTACCTTCTTCCGTCCGCAAGCATGCACAAGAGCACCTTGGCTGACGCTAACCCTGTCGCATGCTCGTGAGCGAAAGAGGTATATTCTTGAGACAAGCCGTCCCAGCAGTCCTTCGTCACGCCGCTACGGCAGCATATATAGCCGCTCTCGGGAAGTGTAACCGGCGGAGGCTCAACTGTCGCGGTCGATCACACGCGTCCAACCAGCGGGAGTCGGACCGACGCGGTCGCTCACGCGCATGAGACACCCCAACCTCCAACACCTGCCCGCTCCTCCCGCCTCGGCGAGGTTTTCACCGCCGCAGCACAGTCGTCGAGGTCTCCGCATTCGCAGCGCAGATGCGACTCCACCCGCAACTGCCCAGCGCATGACTTCGACAACGGCTCCGCTGCGGACCCCCGGCTTTGAATCCGCTTCGCCCACAATCACACAACGTCACAGGCCGCAGGGACGGAGGGGGCCAAAGGGCTCGGCAACATGACTTCGGCCTGTGAAGCCCTTCACCATGAGAGGCTCCTGTTGTAGGGGTGGCCCCCACCTAAACCCAGCTAGCCTGTTGAGAAGGTTATAAGCTATGTAAATGACATAGCTTGTCCTCGAAGGGAGGCTCGGTGTAAGGTTACGATGGTAAAGACGCTCCTTACGATGGAACGCATATATATCATGACCAGCCCTTGGGAAAGACCCAAGAGGTCATTTACTCACCTAACTCTCCACTACCATACCTCTCTCTCTCTGTTTGGCCGGTAGCCACAACAGTAGGAGTATGCTGCATATTTTTTAAGTGGACAATCTTCCCTGAAGTAAGTTTCAGATCTATCGTGCCAACATCAAGAACAGAAGCCTGTGAGCTATTTCTCATTAGGATGGAGGAAGCCCCTACTGTCTGGTAAGAAAAAAACAAAGAAATATCAAAACATACATGAACATTAGCATCAATATCAACCCACTAACCAATGGATTGACATGTTGAAAAGACAACAGGTGAATTACCATACCTTCCTGAAGATGAGGCCTCACTTATGATCACATTGAAAGTCTTCTTTGTTGGCTGTTCACCATCTTTGATTTTGCAGAAGCGACAGTCCTTCGCTATATGACTATCTTTTTCGCACACAAAGCAAGTAATGTCACTCAAATCCTTTTTCTCAGTTTTCTTCTTCTTAAAACTAGTTGTCTTATTCAATTTGTTGGATTTGTACTTCCCTCTTGTGTTTCAGGCTAGTAACAAAATCCCGTCAAAAAGCAGAGAGTTTAGCAATAATACTCGCAGCCACAAAATTAGGAGGCAACATATAGCCTAGGTGCGCAACCTCACCGACTAATAACTGGAGATCTTAAGCTTATCCAACTATGAATTTAGTCTTATCTATGCAAAAGTCAAAAAATTGCTCACACATTTAGAGCCAGCAACCTGCCTCTGCCTCTACATATTTGTGCTCTAGAGCATCCCACAACTCTGTGGTGGACTTGTAGTCTATGTACACATCATAGAGCTGATCTGCCAGAACAGTTACAATGTAGCCAAGAATGTGTTATTTTCATTATCAAATTGCATGAACTGCTCAATCGTAAATAGATATTGCGAGTAGATAACCCACCACAGCCCCAAGACATGAGCCAAAACATGGCTTTAGGCTGACATCTACGAAAGTTCTGACCAGAAAATATCTTAGGTTTCATCATATCAAAAGCACTAATTATTTCTGTATTGCAAATTTGCAATAATGTTTCTGAAATATTGAAAATGTAGGTAATATTTTAATTCCAAGTTTTACTATAAGACAAATGCAATAAAAAACCAGTAATACATAACTCACAACTAACAATAGACTACACATTTTATTTCAGAAAATATGAAAGGAAAAATAGTATCAAAGTCAATCGAACATGCAAACGAGTTACTGTTAGGCTTGATAAAAGAACAAAAAGCAGTGGAAGCTTAATACAATGTAGAACGTAGATGACGCAATGAAGCGAGTGATTACGTAGATGTGCGCTACCTAGAAACCTTATTGCTGCCCCATGCAGGTCTTTATAGCAGCAACAGTTCGAAGATCTCGCTCCCCTTCTTCATGGTGCCTACTGGGAAAAAGAGTCGACGAGGTTCAGACGGCGCAACACAACAGCACAAATTCGCAGAGAAGAAAGTAGATGAAGAATGGAGGTGAAAATCTCTTTGTTTCTTCCTAGACGTCTCCAGGCTCTTTTAAGGGTGCTACAGTTATTCACTAGTAACTGTCTTATCAAATCATATTATGATATTTAAGCAGTATTATGATCAGTTAAAATATAAGAGATGATACACAGTTTAACAAAAATCAGATAGACTTGATCTGTCAAGTGGCACAGCAGGTCACGATGCGGTCGCGCATTGTAAGTCACAAATCACGTTATTTTCACGTGAAAATACACGAATACGTATGCACATGCGCGCGCATGTGTGTGATTGGTCAAAGCCTTTCTTATGCCATCCCATCCATAATTCAAGAAGTGACATATAAATTAGTCTCCTCCACTTTGTCTTAGCAATATGATACTAAACCATACACGCTTTGGAATTAAGAAAATAGGCCTCCCTCACCGGCCTATTTTTAACATAAACAACAAAAGAATTCTCAGTAGTAGGGGATTACTAACAGGATTGACATCCTGATCCCAATGAGGATTATATTAAACATCATCCATTTGCTTTTTGTTAAAATTGTGTAGTTTTGTGGGCTTTGACTTGATGTATGGCTGAGTGAGTAGTCCAATTTATTTTAATAACTAGTCATGTGTCCATGCGTTGCAACAAAAAACTTTGCATAAAAATTATTAGTGTCCACGGAAAAATGAATGGAACAATGCGTGGGCGCTGGCAGCACCATGAGCACGGGGAAGGCAAGAGTCGAGAGAGCACGAGAGAGAAGCAAATGCCAACTTTGCTTCTTCGCCCTCCCGGCTCCCTCTTTTATAGCCCATTGATGTGGGCCGGGCTGGGCCTCCACGGCCCTTAGGTGTTACAGTCATAGCGGTAGGCCTCGAGCGGTAGATTTGAGCAGGCCCCGATTAGGAGGATGATGATGGTGTTGGTTTCCTTGCAGGCCCTGAGCGGCAGATTTGAGTGGGGAGGAGACGTCGGATGTGCGGGGTGAGGAGGATGATGCGGATACGCATGTGTCTTGCACTTTTCAGTTAAATATATTGTTCAACTGGAAAGAATTATTAAGCCATATGAAATATGGTCAGGTGAACTCATTCCAAACTAAACATAATGTTGTTATTCATAAGGATGGAATACTACATCATGTTATCATATGGTGTATTCTTAGGTTTGTTAATGGCAAAGCAATGGAGAGGTAAAAGGAAGAGGATAGCCACATTAGGTGCCAAAGACATGATGGAAGAAAGCTCATGCAGTGGGAGAGCAAAAGGGAGGATCCTAAGGACTTAAACTACAAGTTTTGGATAAGATTTTTAAATAAAATTCGTACCTCCCACAAGCCCAACTGGATTCAAACTCGGATTTAACTCAGAATTCAATTCGGATTCGGTTCGGGACAGCCTAACAAGCAGTTACTAAAAAGGCCATAACTTTCACTAACGGAGTCCGATTCGAGTGTTCTTGTACTCGTTGGAAAGATAATTTCAAGTACTACATAATGGATCTAGTCCCACCTCCAAATTCATCACAAATAAAAAGTTATGACTAAAACAATATAACAACTATAAAATCTAGTTTCCTTTTTGTGAGAGTTCGTATCTAAAACCATATAGAGTTGAGTTGTACTAAGTTTGGGGACTCTATGGACGTCCCAAGGGGCTATATAAGCTATGTATTGGCAACCTTAGGGCTCAGACCACCTTTCAGAAAAATCAATCTATTATAGTTTGTTCGAGTTCTTCAATCAAGATCGTTCAGCTTTTCCGCTGGGAATTGGGTACACGATAGATCTTCCCTTGGTGGTCGAAGAAATCGATGCGAGTGTGTTTTGGCAGATTAAAGAGTGTTTGTCCCTTGTATTGGCACTGGAGGATCATTGCGATTCATCAAGACTCCCACGAGTATCCATCCTACGTCGAGAAAATCGGGCGACCCCATATCAGAGGACGAGGTTACCAGCGGCGGAGCAGAGGAGTGGGGGAGGACGAGGAGGCGACGCGGAGTGGGGTGGTGCAGGGTAGGGAGAAGGCTTGATCACCCTTCTAATTTTCATTGTATGTGGGAAATGATAATTTCTGAAAGCTTGATCACCCTTCTAATTTTCATTGCCAGGTTCTAGCCATTAGGAGGTGTTAGAAATAGGCCCATAAATTGAGGCACATTTTCTTAATTCTAAAGCATGCAAGGTTTAGTAACATATTGCTAAGGTAAGGTGGAGGATACCAATTTATAAGGTGGAGTCCATGTCACTCCTTAAGTTATGGATGTGGATGGTATGAGGATGACTTTGGCTAATCACACACATGCACGTGTGTATTCGTGTATTTTCGCGTGAAAATCGCAAAACTTATGACTTGCACCACTTGGCAGACTATGTCCATCTTATTTTTCCTAAACCTTGCACCATCTCTTTCTTTTTGACTGGTCATGAGACTACTTAATTTTTATTATTTAATTTGAATATCAGCAGTTACCAGTGAATAATGGAGTCAGTTATTTCTTTTGACTGGCAATGAGATTGCTTAGTTTTCATTATTTGGTTTAAATATCGCAGTTACCAGTGAATAATGGAGTCAGTTACTTGAGTATTATTTCAATCTAATAGCATCAGTTACTAGAGAGTAATTGGCACGTCTATAAAAGGCCTGGAGACATCCAGGTTTGGAAATGAACTCCTCCATTCTTTTCTCCCATTGTCTTCTTCCACTCTGATGAAGTTGCACCTTATGTTGAGCAATCAAACCTCGTCGACCTTTCTTCTCGGTGTGCACCAGTAAGAGAGGAGAGTGGGATCTCTAAACCATTGTCGCAGAGAGAACCTGCACGAGGCGGCAATAAGGTTTCTAAACAGCGTATTTGCGCGACCGCTCCTATTACATCCTGCACTACATCGAGCCTTCACTGCATCACGCCTACGCTACTCCCTATTCTTCATGAAGCCCAACAATAAGTCATTCGTGTATTCGTACGACTTTAATACTATATTTTTTTGCGTATATTCTGAAGTATGATGAGTAGCCTACTATTAATAGTTAACTTTGCATCACTAGTATATTGTATTTGTCTCCTAGTAAAATTTGAAATTAAAATATTGCTTACATTTTCAACAATCCAGAAACCTTATTTTGAACTTTGTTACAATACAGAAATGGTTAGTGCTTCTAATGCGATGAAATCTGAGAGGTTTTGTGGTCAGAACTTTCGTAGATGGCAGACTAGAGTCAAGTTTTGGCTCATGTCTTTGGGGCTGTGGTGGGTTGTCCACCCGCAATATCCATTTATGATTGAGCAGTACATACAATTTGATAATGCAAACAACATTGCTCTTGGTTGCATTCTAACTGTTCTGATAAATCAGCTCTACGATGTGTACATAGACTATAAATCCACCACAAAGTTGTGGGATGCACTAGAGTATAAATATGCAGAGGCAGAGACTGATCGCTGGCTCTACATGTGTGAGAAATTTTTTGACTTTACTATGGATGAGGTTAAGTCCATAGTTAGACAAACTCGTGACCTCCATCTACTAGTCGATGAGATTACGCACCTGGGCTGTGTGTTGCCTCCTAAGTTTGTGGCTGCGGACATTGTTGCTAAACTCCCTCCTTCTTGGTGGAATTTTGCCACTAGCCTGAAACATAAGAGGGAAGACATTTTTGTTAAGGATCTCATTGCTGCCCTCGATGTAGAAGAAAAAGTAAGATCAAAGGATGCGCCAAGCACCTCTGGGCAGAACAATGCAAACTTCATTGAGAAAAAGATTGTAGCAAAGAAGTACAAATCCAACAAACCGAATAAGACAAGTAGCTTTAAGAAGAAGAAAACTGAGAAAAAGGATTTGAAGGACATCACCTGCTTTGTGTGCGGAAGAGATGGTCATATAGCAAAAGACTGTCGCTTCCACAAAATCAGAGATGGTGAACAGGTAAAGAAGAAGGCTGTCAACGTGATCATAAACAAGGCCTCGACTTCAAGAGGGTATGGTAATCCACCTGTTATTTTTTCAGCATATCAATCCACTGATTAGTGGGTGAAAACTGGTGCTAATGTTCATGTATGTTCTGATATTTTCTTGTTTTCTTCTTACCAGGCAGCAGGGGTTTCCTCCGTCCTATGGGAAATTGCTCGTATGCTTCTGTTCTTGGTGTTAGCACAGTGGATCTGAAGCTTACTTCAGGGAAGATTGTCCACTTGAAGAATGTGTAGGATGCTCCTACAATAAACAAGAATCTCATTAGTGGTTCTCTCCTATGTAGGGATGGTTATAAGCTAGTTTTTGAGGCAAATAAAGTTGTATTGTCTAAGTTCAAAAACTTTATTGGTAAAGGCTATGAAAGAAGAGGCTTGTTCTACGTAAGTACTTTAGAGTCTTGTTATAATCTGAATGTTGCAAAAGGTTTAAATAAATGTGAGGCAAATATTTGGCATTCCCGTTTCTGTCATATTAGTTTTGATTGTGTTGCTAGAATGTCCTAATTAGATTTAATTCTAAAATATGAAATTGTCAAAGGATCAAAGTGTTAGTCATGTGTGCAAGGTAAACAACCTCAAAAACCCTTTAAAGTATTAGAGAATGAACAGAACTTGGCACTGTTAGATCTTGTTCATTCAGATTTGTGTGAAATGAATGAATTATTGACAAAAGGAGGCAAAAAATATTTTCTAACTTTTATTGATGATGCAACACGCTACTGCTATGTGTATTTATTAAAAACTAAGGATGAAGTTTTAAACTACTTTAAAACTTATAAAGCCGAGATTGAGAATCAATTAGAAAAGAAAATAAAAAGATTGAAATCTAATCGTGGAGGAGAGTATGTCTCTCATAAATTCTCCCAATTCTATTCTGAGCATGGAATAATCCATGAATTAATAGCACCATATTCACCCCAATCAAATGGGGTAGCTGAGAGGAAAAACTGAACACTAACAGACTTGGTTAATGCCATGTTAGAGAGTTCTGGTATACCTAAGGTATAATGGGGGGAAGCTATATTGACAGCAACTTTCATCCTAAACAGAGTAATCACTAAAAAGAGTGATACTAGTCCATATGAGGGATGGAAGGGGAGAAAACCTAATATTAATTTTCTGCGAACTTGAGGGTGTTTGGTAAAAGTCAATATACCATTGTAGAAAAAAAAACTTAGACCTAAAACAGTCGATTGTATTTTTCTAGGATATGCTCAAAATAGCACGGCCTATAGATTTTTAGTAGTTAAATCAGAAACTTCTGAGATTATTACTAACACAATAATAGAGTCCAAAGATGCTTCATTCTTTGATAATATCTTTCCTATGAGAACAACAGGCAGTACTTGAACCCAAACTGAGAATGTTCAATCCGACAATTTTGAAAAAGAGAATAATCAAACTTCTTAACTTCCCATAATTTCTGAACCAATTCGTGATAGTCCTGAGGAGGATAACAATTTAGTCGCGGATGCTCCTCGCAGGAGTAAGAGACAAAGGGTTGACAAAACCTTTAGTGATGACTTTATTGTATACCTTGTGGATATGTGCCAAATACTCTTTCAGAGGCTTATGTATCTTCTGATGCTGAGTATTGGAAAGAGGCAGTCCGTAGCGAAATAGATTCTATCCTAGCTAATGAGACTTGGGAGATCACTGATCGTCCTATTGGGTGCAAACGTATAGGATGTAAGTGGGTCTTTAAAAAGAAACTGAGGTCTGATGGTACTATTGAGAAGTACAAGGCAAGACTTGTGGCCAAGGGTTACATCCAGAAATAGAGAGAAGATTTTTTTGATACCTATTCTCTTGTCGCCAGATTAACCACCATCAGAGTGCTCCTTGCGTTAGCATCTTTCTATAGTTACATATTCATCAAATGAACGTGAAGGCAGTTTTGCTTAATGGAGAGTTGGAGGAAGAAATCTATATGGATCAACCAGATGGTTTTATGATTTCTGGACAGGAAAATAAGGTATATAGATTAATAAAATCCCTATATGGCTTAAAATAAGCATCTAAACAATGGTACAAGAAGTTTGATAAGACTATGATAACCACTGGTTTTATTGTGAATGAAGCTGATAAATATGTATATTACCGTTATGGTGGGGGTCAAGGAGTTATCTTGTGTTTGTATGTGGATGACATACTTATATTTGAAACAAACACTGTCGTAATTGACGAGGTCAAATCTTTCTTATCTCGATGCTTTGATATGAAAGACATAGAAGAGGCAGATGTTATTTTGAATATTAAATTGATCAAGAATGAGGATAGGATCACTTTGAGCTAATCCCATTATGCTGAGAAAATGTTAAACCGCTTCGGTTTTGAAAATTGTAAAGTTTCTCTAACCCCCTATGATACGAGCATTAAGCTTCGAAAGAACCAGGGGGTTAGGACAAGATCAATTTAGATATCCATAAATTATTGGGTCACTCATGTATTTATCTGGTGCCACAAGGCCTGACATTTCATTTGCTATAAGCAAATTAAGTCGGTTACTTCTAACCCAAGAGTTGATCACTGGGAGGCACTTGAAAGAGTGTTGCGCTACTTGAGAGACACAACATCTTATAGAATTCATTATACTGGATACCCTAATGCTAATGAGATCAAAGTTACAAGTGGTTATGGGTTTACTTTAACTGGTGCTGCAGTTTCATGGAGGTCTTGTAAACAGACTATATTGACGAGATCAGCTATGGAAGCAGAACTTGTAACGCTTGACACAGCTACTGTTGAGGCTGAATGGCTAAAAGAGCTTCTAATGGACTTGCCATTGGTTGAGAAACCAATACTGGCAATCCTGATGTACAGTGATAATCAAACTGTGTTGGCCAAAGTCGCAAGTACAAAGGATACTATGAAGTCCTCTAGACATGTGAAGCGTAGGCTTAAATCTGTCAGAAAATTGAAAAACTCCGGAGTGATACCTGTGAACTATATTAACACTAAAAAAAATTTGACAGGCCCTTTTACAAAGGTGTTAGCATGGAAAGCAATTTTCGTTGCTTCTATGGACATGGGAATAAGGCTCATCTGAGTTACATCACAATGGTAATTCATACCTTCTTGATCGGAGATCCCGTGACTTAGGTAATAGAAAAAACAAGTTGATGTTGTAATAAGAGAGTACATATTCATTGTATCCATGTCCTAATAAATAAAGTACTCTCAACTGTATGGAAGGTTGGCATAAAGTCTTAATGTATTCTATTGTCTAAATGAGAAAAAGGTATTAGCCTGCAGGATACCTAGAAAGAATACATCTACTTGAGCCTAACTATGTGGTTACAGTTCACGAGAACAGGGTATTTTCTAAAAAGCTCATGAGCAGATAAGGGAGCATGACCATATAACGCTCTGTTTAGACGTGGTTCATTGGAAGCCTAGTATCATTTGAGATTTCAAGTGAAGTCTGATTACGAAAAGCTGTGAATTCAAGGCATAGTCCGTTCATTAGCTGTGAGAAGATGAATCTTGCTAATCTAAGTATAAGTTCAACCCGTACGGGACTTACATTATAAGACTTGTATATTGAACAACACTTCAGTACAATATATTTTTGCTTCCTGCTTTGGAATTGGTGGAGGATTGTTAGAAATAGACCCATAAATTGAGACATATTTTCTTAATTCCAAAGCATGTAAGGTTTAGTACCATATTGCTAAGGCAAGGTGGGGGAGATCAATTTATAAGGTGGAGTCCATGCCACTCCTTTAGTTATGGATGTGGATGGCATGAGGATGGCTTTGGCTAATCACATACATGTGCGCACGCGCGTGCTTGTATTCACATATTTTCACGTGAAAATCATGTGACTTGTGACTTACATGCGCGGCCGCTCCGTGATGTGGACCATGTCCACCTTGTTTTTGCTAAACCTTGTACCATCTCTCTCTTTTTGACTAGTCATGAGATTGCTTAATTTTTATTATTTAATTTGAATATCAGCAGTTACTAGTGAATAATGGAGTCAGTTACTTCTTTGGACTGGTAATGCGACTGCTTCATTTTTATTATTTGGTTTGAATATCAGCAATTACCAGTGTATAAATGTCGAGAACCGAATATGCAAATCCGGACTCCCTATGTATTCTGCACTAGTCCCAGGATCATGCTAGTGCACACAGTCAAACATAGATGTCATCACAACCATATACACGATAAAATAAAGAAAAAGCTCAAATATCAATAAATCTCAAAAGGTACGACCTCATGGTCAAGCTTACAATAGATTGGCCCGAAGGGCTTAACAAAACTAGCAGCGGAAATCCAAAATAAAGTGTAGCGGCCAATCGATAAGCCCACAGGCTATCGAGTGGAGAACGAAGCCTAATCCGTGAAGTCGTCAAAGTACTCTCCTTCTGGAACCTCTTGCTGGTGATACTCCTCTTCCTCAACTGAGCAACATTGGGCATAAAGCCGTGAGTACATTGGTACTCAGCAAGTCGTTTGTAATAAATGAATGCAATATAGTATGCAAGGCTTACCAAAGGATGGCTGAAAGGTTATTTTGCATAAAATAACATTTAAAGGTAAATACAGTGAATAGATTGAAAGCGAACTTTGAGTAAACAATAATACTTAAATAATCAAAGGAATTGCAATAAACCACTTATGGACCTCCCATCCATAAGCTGAACCAACAGCGAATTAACCATTCACTGTCTAACCACAATTCGCAAGTTTTCAGAAATAACTACCCCTCGTGTGAAATCACCGAGCATTGTCCATGACCGAGGACGCGGCTATTCGAATAGTTTTACACTCTACAGAGGTTGCACAACTGTATCCATACGATGTGATTAGCCTCGCGCTAAGGAAATCACAACAAGGCCTTTACAAAGTTCAGTTACAACTTAATCCGCCCGCTAGTGTTTCGCATCACACCCCCTTGCGCCACATGAAAATCAGCAACCATGTTTATTTCAATGGCAAGATTAAAGTTGAAACATCCCAAACTAGTCAGCCAGGTCTGTCCCATACCAGACATGTGGTTTGCACGGTAAAGCCCAGATCAAAGGTGCACAAAGTTAAGTCCTTAATTCTACCCGGACGAGACTACCACATCCCTCGAAGTGCTCCATCACTCGCCCGAGTGAAAAATCCATTTGTATAACCACCGCCGATGATGCACCAACGTCATGGCACAAATTTTAATTAACGTGGCACCAACCACAGTTCCATATCTCATTAAGTTAAATTGATAATTCACAGGTGATGATAAACCCAATCGTAAATATAAGCAAAGTTAAGCATTCTATCGTACCAACCCATGTGACGAATAACCTAGCATCACTAGTATATTTTCCAACTTATGGTGACAATGGCATCATGGCATTCCAAATTATCAAGGAGGGATAAATTCAATTGGGACGATAACTACCAATACAAGGGTTTCAATAAAGTAGCGATGCAATGTAATTTAAAACAAAATAATTAAATAATAGATTGCAAACTGAGTTCAACATGATCAAAGGACACGACTTGCCTTGGTTATGCTCAGCGAGGTACTCTTGGTCTTCGGACGTAGATCCTGCTCCTCCGGAATCCGAATCTAACGAGAGAGAAAACGATCGAAACAAGAAAAATACATAAAATGATATGCAAATGAACTCCAAAAATCATGAAACCAGAACCAAAAGCTAGAGCTCGATTTTAGATAAATTTAGAAAAAAGAATGGGGTCAATCGGAGCTAGGACGGAGGAGAACGGGCTCTCAGAAAATTGGATATAAAGAAAAGGCTGAAAATTAGAAAAGTGCACTGTGCTGTGAACCCGGCGCACGAAGGAACGAGTTCACCGTGAACCCGGCGCATGGAATAGTGTCACACCGTGCGCGTGGGCGCGACTGACATGGCAGCTGCTGGTGCTGCCACGTGGCACTGCTGACGTGGCAGCTGACGCGGCTGCCACGTGGCACCTGGGGGGGGCGGATCTTGGCTGACGTGGCATGACACGTGGCTGCCACGTGGCGGTAGGGCTGACGTGGCTGCCCTGTCAGTAAGGGCTAACGTGGCTCGGGCGCGGTCGCGGCGGCAGCGAGGATCGAACGGTTGCGGGGCGACCACACGGCACGATCTGGGCCTTCGGCTCCAGATCCAGATCTGGATGAGCGGCGGAGATGAGGCGGCGCGGGAGCGGGACGGCGTCGATCGCTGATGCGTGGCGGCACGACGGGTGAGGTGTCGCGGTGCGGGCGCGAGGCGCAGAATGGGGCAGTGGAGATGTCGACACGTGGCGGGATCTGATCCGTTGGTTTTCGGATCTGATTGTGCGGCTGTGGTTGGGCGGACCGGAGGCGGGACGGCGTCGATGGCCAACGCGTGGCGGGCACGTCGCGTGGATGCCCCGCGGGTTCTGGCGCAGGAACCGAGGGACGGTGCGAGGCGCGGGGTACGGCGATGGAGAAGGCGACGGGCGACGGGGAAGAGGGAAGTGGCGGAGGGCTCACCGGCGGGATTCCGGCGACGGCGTCGCTCCGCGGCCGCGAGGAGGCAGGGAGGCGACGAGCAGCGCGCGCGCAGCTCGGGGCAGCGGCGTGCGAGAAAGTGAAGCGGCGGAGGCGATGGTGCACGCGAACCGAGGGGGTGGCGGCGTATTTATCACGCGAACCGAGGCGGGCTGATCGGGCGCAGTGCGGGCGCAGCTCGGACGCTGTTTGGGACACGTGGGCGGTCCAGATGCGGGCGCGGGGGCGATCCAGCGGCGCGGAGCGGGCACGGGTGGGGCGTTGCTGGTGCTGCCACGTGGCGGATCCAATGGCGCAGGCGCGGCGGCACTAGGGTTAGGGTTAGCTGGCGGGGCGCGGCCAGGCGAGCGGATGCGGGGCACGCGGCAAGGGACGGATCCGACGGCGGGGAAGCAAGGCGGGGCGAGCGCGCGAGCGGGCCGAGCTGGTGCTGCCGCGTGGCGGGCGTGGGGCATCGGACGGCTTCGAGCGGGTGAGGGCGGGGTGGCGTGCGGCAGCGGCGGGAGCGACTGGATGAGCGACGCGTGGGGAGAAGAGGGATCGGGCGGCGGAGAGCGGCCCGGGTATATTTTATTTCCTTTTCTTTTTTCAGAAATTCAAATAAACTTTCAGGAGTTCTAGAAAATAGCAAATAAATCCCAAAAATTCACCAAAAATACCAAAAAATTCCTTGCAACACAAGGAACCCAAATAAAATATTTTTAGCTTATGTTAAAGTTTATTTTAATCCTATTAAATCTTTTTAAATTTCTAAAAATTCATTTAAGCTTGATTTAAATTCAAAAAATTCAAAAAATTAATTTTTAAATTCCAGGTTTTTAAAAAGCTCTGAAAATCAGGATGTTACAATAAAGGAGTCAGTTACTTGGGTATTATTTCGGTCTAATGGCGTCAGTTACTAGAGAGTAATTGGCATGTCTATAAAAGGCCTGGAGACATCCAGGTTTGGAAATGAACTCCTCTATTCCTTTCTCCCATTGTCTTCTTCCATTCTGGTGAAGTTGTATTAAGTGTTGAGCAATCGAACCTCGTCGACCTTTCTTCTCGACATGCATCGGTAAGAGAGGAGAGAGGGATCTCCGAACCATTATCATAGAGAGAACCTGCACGGGGCAACTATAAAGTTTCTGGGTAGCACATTTGCGTGACCGCTCCTATTACATCCTGCACTGCATCGAGCCTTCACTGTATCACGTTTGCGCTGCTCCCTGTTCTTCATTAAGCTTAACAGTAAATCGTTCATGTATTCGTACGACTTTGATACTACATTTTTCTTACGTATATTTCGAAGTATGATGAGTAGCCTACTGTTAGTAGTTAACTTTGCATCACTAGTATATTGTATTTGTCTCCTTGTAAAATTTGGAATTAAAATATTGCCTAGATTTTCAACAGGAGGTGCATAACCACTAGAAACCTTATGGATGACAAGTACCCAGTTTGTTGGAAGAGTCGAAAGAGTCAGGCTTAGAGAAACAGCTGGAACGGATCGACCGAAACGAGTGGAGCCAAGATATTAGCTCAAGAGGTATCAAAGAAGTATTGGAGGAGTATCGAGAATTATTTTCTTTTTTGAAAAATTAATAATTTAGGGATACATGCAGGATATGTATTAGAGCGTATCGGTGGAGTATCCGTACCTGATATGGATACGTCGATTTCAGGAGTATTTGCGTAACGTAGGTGCATCATATTTAAGGTTATAAACTGTTAACCAAAGATTAAAAATAGACGATAAAATCGATAATACTAGGCAACCTTACAAAATCCACAAATGGTGGCAAATGGCAGCTTGTTGGTTAAGCCTAATCAAGAAACATACAATATGTTAGAAACTAATAAAAGCAAATGACTCATGTTATTAAGTCATCGACAAATCCATGATTAGCCGTCGAGTTGGCACACGGAGGACACGGTTTGGTGATTGGGTCTAACTTTCCTTACCCCAAAGGGCTGTTCTTTTGTTTTCTTTCTTTGAACTTTAGGGAAGATAGTATACTTTGTATATTATTGCCGGAGGAGTTCTTAGCCAGCGACTGCGTCCACGTCGCCTTAGCTTCCTATGCGCCTGACGTGTGTGTGCATGTTTGGTTCCGCTCCGCCTACCGCGTGTATGTGCGCTCATTTCCCCTTCGCCTCACGCCGTCATGCGGGGCCGCTCTCACGCTGGCTAAACACGCGTGGCTTGCGAGCCCGCGGTTTGCGCCATGCAAATGCATCTCCAAGAGTGCATCCAGTCGTCCGCGCGCGTCCAGCTTTCGTGACCTAGCCTGCCGTCCTCCTCTCCCGATTCCCTTCCCAGACGGCACCGCCGCCTCCCCTCACTCTCGCCTCGCTCCCCGTGTCCCTTCCTCTTGATCTCCTCCTCTTATCCTCGCCGCTGTCTCGCTTCCTCCCTTTTGATCTCGCCGTCGGCTCCCTATGGGTCATCACCGCCTGCCTACGCCGTGGGCCTCCAAGCTAATGGAGATGGTGGTGGTTGCACGTGCCCAGCCAGTCGACGGTGGTGGAGCATGGATCCGATGGCAGCCTGCCCGCCGGAGACGCGTCGCCCCAGCCTCCCGCTCCTCCTGGGTGACGACATTTAGGGAATATCTTCGATTAGGTTGGCTCAGATGCATTATTGATTAGAATGTGAGCTTGATGAGTGGTTCTTGGGTTTTTAGGTGTATCTTCCCCGTTTCTTCTTTGGGTTAGGTTGGATTAGGTTGGCACAGATGCATTATTGATTAGAATGTGAGCTTGACGAGTGGTTCTTGGGTTTTTGGGTGTACCTTCCCCATTTTCTCTTCGGATTAGGTTGCTTTAGATGTGATGTTGATTAGAACGCGACCTTTGTCTTTGGATTATGTTGCTTTAGTTGTGATGTTGATTAGAACACGGCCTTTGTGAGGATGCGAATTTGATGGGGGTTACTAGGTTTGCTTGTTTGCGTTCATGATTATTTCTTACTTAGATGCTTTTTACGTTAGGATTTTGGTTAGGCCGTGAGCTTGATGAAGGGTTTTTAGGCTTTGCGGTTTGTACGCTTACATACATTCCAGATTGGAATGCAAATTTAATGGGGGGTTGCTACCTTGATATGCGTTCTTTTCTGCAGTTCGCTGCTTTTTTATTTACTTTTTTTCCTTTGCTTGATTGCGCCACTTACTGCGTCGTGTTTGCATTCCCTAGCTTGCAAACAAATTATCACATATATTTACCATATTGTTATTGCTCATAGTAACAACAGTTTTTTCCCACATTGTATATGCGTTCCTAAAATGTGTACATAGTTTTACCTTAATACTCCCCCCCCCCCCCTCACAGTTCACTGATTTTAGCTTTAGTTTTTTTACCTGATTGCTCTACTTAGTGCGGCATGGTTGCGTTTCCTAATTTGTAGACGAGTTATCACATATACCTACCTAGGTGTTCAATGGAGTTTTTGGCAATGTCTGCTTCTTTTTATTTGCTTTTACAGAGACACTTTACCTTATTAGTCTTCGCTACCAAACCGCCATATATATTGCTTATTTAATTCCTTCATCAGTTTCTTCATGTTATGCCATTCTTGTTCGATTTCTCAAACTGACCCTATTTTATTATGCTTTGCTGCTAATTCATTTTTTCTACACTACCTATTTGATCACGCTACTAGGTGTTCAATGGAGTTTTTGGCAATGTCTGCTTCTTTTTATTTGCTTTTACAGAGACACTTTACCTTATTAGTCTTTGCTACCAAACCGCCATATATATTACTTATTTAATTCCTTCATCAGTTTCTTCATGTTATGCTATTCTTGTTCGATTTCGCAAACTGACCCTATTTTATTATGCTTTGCTGCTAATTCAGTTTTTCTACGCTACCTATTTGATCACGCTACCTATTCTTATATGTAGTGGTACTTTTGCCGTAAGAATTTAGTAATTTGTTTGCTTTTAATAGCTTTCTGTTCCATTTGTTTAAAGTTACCTACTTAAAACCGCTGCAAATAGATTTGTGCCGCTTCTTATAAACGTAAAGCTTTTTTTTTTCTAATTTCTTACTACTTTTTTACCTTACACTGCAGTGCCTACCACACAGCCAATTGTACCCCTTCCATGGAAGCGTCACGATGGTCACACACAATTTTTCATAGATGTTTCTGCCCTACTATTAAAATTCTGTTCCCCTTTCTTTTTCTATCTTTTATTTAGTTGTGTTTCCTAACACATAATGTCTTGTATATAATGTACCTGAGGTTTTCTCACTACAAATTAGTACTAATCTAAAATGCTTCTTTGTACATATGTAGGCCAATTAGCATTACAAAGCTGCTTTGCATCTAAGTGATACATTAACATACCAATCCCTGACGTGCACTCTCCACAGCCTGTATTACTCATTAGCTTCGTTCTTAGAAGTACTTTTTTTGCTCCAAATACTACATCATATGCTGCTTCATTCAGATGTAGCCGCTTTGTTCTAAATAACATTGTATTATGCAGGATTAGTAATCGGCTACACCACATCGAATGGCACGAAGGAAACCGCGATCAAGCCAATCCTATTACAACAACAGTTCGCAAACTAATAGAACTTATACCTAACAAAGCTCTCGTATGGAATTAAAATGGAACCTTATACATATGTTTTTTATTGATTTCCCACATATATTTTTTATTTCCTGCTCTTCAAAACTATATCATAAACATGGCTTATCGTGCAAGTTCACCATTCTTCTAAAAAATCTGGTGCCAAATCACTCATGGTGATACATAGCATGTTTTGCATGTTGGAAAAAAAACTTTCCCATACGAAGATAGCTATGAATGCTGAAAATGTGGTGTTAAAACAGCAGAACCAAGGTATAATCATCTATGCAATTTTACACAGTTCATGTCCGCGTTCTCCATTGCAATCTGCACTTTCCAAAATAATATGCAACTGATATGTTACCTAAATTACAAAACAGATACAAAATCAACATATATGGTGTTGATCCTGACAACAACACCGCAGAGAAAACTGTTACTGCAGAATTCATGTTTTTCAGCGATGTAGGTCAAGCTTTGATTGGCAAACCTCCCATGCTTTTGGTTGCAACAGCTGAAGGACAGACATACTATATTCCACCAGAAATAACTGCGGTTCTTGGATGCACATACGAAGTCATTGTGCAAATGTCTGAAGGATCACTACAAAGTGATACTCATACATTCCATGTGCACTCAATGGTGTTTCAAACAAACTTTGACAGCCTACTTTTGCCAACGAGTTCTAAAGCTTCAGCATCAGCAATTCAAGAAGCGTAAGAAGACAAAAATTATGAGCAGCAATGTGATCCTGTTTTGATGACAACACTGGATACCACTGCTGCTCCAGACATATTACCAAGTAGTCCTTTAACACCGATAGCTGCTGCTTCTTTCGAGGTAACAAACATATTCTATATCGCCATTCCTTTTATCATGGTATCATACACAATGTATGCTACTCAGATTCTACTACATTCATGCTGCTTTTTACATGTGCTTACTTACCTGTCCATTACAAGCACACATCTCCATCAAGATCTGAAAAGAGAACACATGAAACTACCGCATCTGGTGAAACCGACTCGCATGACTCAGCCCACAAAGCAAAAAAAAAAAAAAAACAGAGGCAGTTTACCACACTCTATTACATTACTCTTTATTGCTCATAGCTTTAGCCCTACTACAAATTCTTGTTTAACCCATCTATTCACAATATAATCCCAATTTACAGGCCAACACATACTGGGCACAAAAAGAAAGCTGCAAAAGAGCTGTTCCCTGATATCAAGCCTGCCTTACCACAGTACGTGCCTTGCATTATCTTATCGTCACACACTGATGCTTCATACATTGAAAATAGCTTTCTAATACACAAACTTATACTGCTTCTTTGTTATTTTGCCTATAGTTAAGTCCAGCGGTCGCGTGCCTTCTATTATCTTATCGTCACACACTGATGCTTCGTACATTGAAAATAGCTTTCTAATACACAAACTTATACTGCTTCTTAGCGGTCGCTTCATGAACTCGACCATATCTTCATAGCGTCATTCTGTTCTAAGTATTCACTATAGGTTTCCTTTTGTAACATGTAAACAGACTGATACTGTTAGTGCTACCCAACTTTGCTATTCGAAGCTGTTAGTTTTTTGTTGTACAAAGCACTAACGGCAATGGCACAAATAGCAACAAAACTTATTCGATTACATAGTCCATCTACATGGTTGTTCCCAGACTATGTAACATCGAAATGCATACTATGTACGTACCAATGAAACCTTCTGGTTTCATCATTGTAAAAAGTTCGCTAAACAGTTTGTACAAAAACATATTTGCTTTACCATGGTCCTAGAAGAACATAATTACCTTACTTCTGTTTTCACTGTTATACCGTTATACCTCCACATCTACAATTCCATCAAATCTACAAACACCAGCCTGTAATTATTCTTGCATAATTATCAGCATGCAACATTCATCATCCAACCAAGATAAAATGATACTACAAAACCGCTACTTCATACAACCTATATTTCAAACCCAAGCAGCCACCCTATTTATCTCCCTTATATAATATCAACGATTTTAAATTCCTCATATCTCCATATAAGTAAAAAAAATGATCTTTACTCATAGCAGAGAGAAAAAACCTCAGCTTTTCTCGCTCCAATAAACAAAATCATAACGTTTGTTCATACGCTATAACAACACAAAGTTTAAACCAATACTACCAACGCAAAATTAGATACAAATTACTTATTCAAAATATTTATGCTTTCTAACAAAATCATAATACTTTACTTAGATTTCCACATTAACTTATTACTAATACTTCGTATATTAGAGGAGGGGGACTCCCCGGCCGGCCAAGGTAGCCACGTGTCAGTTCCTGCGAAATAGCCTTTCAAGTTTTGGTAATTACGTATAAGTCCTCAGTTTTCGCAAAAAGGTCCCTGGTTTTTTACGAAAAAACCTCTGCATTTTTTTTGCTGGATAACGACCCACGGTTTCCCATAATTACGTACATGCCCTCGGTTCTTTCGAAGAGGTCCCTTGTTTTTACGAAAAAACCCCTCCGCTCTCCTTTTATTACAAAAAAGCCCTCAATTTTTTTTTCGAAAAACTTCTCCACTTTCCTTTTGCTGCGAATTTTTGTCTCTTTTACTTCGGTACACATGGTGGCTGGCATGGCGTGGCGCCATGCCTATGTGGCTAATTTTATTAAGACCAAGAGAAAATGGTTTTATTTGACACCCATTCCCTCGATGCTGGCTATAGAACAACGAACATTTTAAGCTAGAATTTTAAGTTGAAATTGTGTAGTGTTGTGGGCTTTGACTTGATGTATGGCTGAGTGAGTAGTCCAATTTATTTTATTAAAAAGTTGTTTATCTTTGGATTTATATATGGCATTTTTAATATATATATATATATATATATATATATATATATATATATATATATAAATAGTATGTGGGAAATGATAATTTGTGAAAGCTTGATCACCCTTCTAAGTTTCATTGCTCATGTTCATGCCATTAGGAGGTGCCTAACCACTAGCAACCTTACGCAGTGGCGGAACCAGGATTTGGTTATGCCTCGAGCTGAACTCTAACAACCTAAAACTAATGTCAATTTGTACCTATGCCACGATATAACTAGCAATGTATATCCAACTGTCATTGGTTTTAGGAACATACCTTTGCTAGTAAGCCAAAAATTCCTGGATGATGCTTGATCTGGGATGTCTGGAAAGAAATCTGAGGCAACTAATCAGACAGTCAGGATAATTAACTCCAAACAGGCTCATTTTGTATTATCAGCAAGCATCTAGAAACCAAAACCACCACCAACTTATAATCAGCTCAACACTAGTAAAAACCCTAATTGCAATAGCACAATCTACACTCACATAAGTTCACAAAATCGCAACTCCCAGGTATTTAGAGCAGATGCGATCATGCGACTTGCAAAATTTAAATATTTGTCATCCCAAGACACATCTACATGTTTGCAAGATTTAGTAACCAAAGGATATGTGCAACATTTAAATTAATGATCACACAGTGCAAACCTACTAGAAGGAAATTGAAGCAACCATCAATCAATCATCACATTTCAATATACAACTAAGAATTAAGATAAACTATCAACCAAGAGAGGTAAACTATCAACTAAGAATTAAGATAATATTCATCTTCTAAGAATTAAACTATCAACTATCTCATATCTATACACAATTATACACTGTAAATATAAACTTTTAACTCTAAAATAGTAAATTAACTAATTAAGAGGTAAAAAAACTTACCAGTTACCAGGCTCACTCGATCTGCCCACAGCCCACAGCCCACAGCCTCACTGGCTCACTCGAATATCTCTCTCGGACTCTCGGTTTCTCTGGTCTCCCTCTGTCCTCTCTCACTCTCTCTGTCTTAGCCAGCTCTCAGGCTCTCTGCTCTCGCCTCTCAATCTCCTCGCCAGCCGCCAGGCTCCTCTCCTTGCCAGGCGGCAGGTGCCAGCAGCCAGCTGGCCCAGCTCCCCTCGGCCCTCGCCGCCCCCGCGCTGCTCCGGCCAGGCTCCGGCTCCCCTCGCCACCCCCACGCTGCCCGGCTCTCTCGCGCCCCCTCCCCCTGCGCCCGACTCCTTGCCGCCCCTGCGCCCGCCCGGCTCCCTACACTCGGATGGCCGGATCTAGCTCCCCTACCCCCGGATGGCCGGATCTGGCTCCCCCGGCGACCGTGAGCCCTCTCTCCTCACTTCCGCAGCTCGCAGGTAAGTTGTAAACTTGTAATGTTCCAATTGTGCTAGCCTGCGGCTGCTAGGGTTTGGCCCTATTCTTTGCGACTTCTAAAAGTCGCTTTTGGCTTTTTGCTACAGTAACTAACTTTTAAACGGAGTATTTTTTTAAGATAGGGTCTACAAGTTAATTATAGTACACGTTAAAAAACTAATATCTATATCATCAAAAAATTGCAAACGAGTATCTCTTTTTTCACAATCTCTGTCGCAAACAGCCAAAAAGCTATCAGCCGCAGTCAAAAGCCTTCAGCTGCAGCCAAAAAGAATAGACCCTTTGTCATTTGTTGTGAATTGATGATGTGTGCGCGGTGCGCCCGTGCGGGGGGGGGGGGGGCTACCATCTGGGCCTCGGGCTGGGCTGTGGGATAGAAATTTAGAAGGGGGTAGTATTAGTAATTTTGCTGGGCCTCGGGCTATAGCCTACCCAGCCCGAGGCCTAGTTCTGCCCCTGACCTTACGGATGACAAGTACCCAGTTTGTTGCGTGCGTTGGTCATAGGTAAGTAATGGCAGACTGATAATTCGATTGACGGGCTTCTGAAGCACGCATTAAGTTATGGTGGAGGCTGTATGCGGAGTTATGTTTTGAGGTAATAAGTTGAGCATATATAGATGGTAAGAATGCAAATGTATGAAGTTGATCATAAGGTAGATGGCCATGTTGGCGTATATACATTATCTTTTGTATGGAGTAGGATGGTGATAATGTATTACACGGTCGAAGTCTGTGCTAAAGCAGCTCTTTGATGATAATTTTGGGTGATGGAAAACTGGTCAGAATGTAGTGTCCCATTCCCCCTTTTTATTTCTTATCTCTGATGAGTAGCAGACTAGCAGCTGCAGCAGCAACAGTATCGTCAGTCCAATAAATGGATTTAGGTCGTTGTCTTAGCAAGTTTTGATTTCTAAAAAATGAAATGTTTAATGCACTCTGTGATCGGGGTCTAAAAAAGGGCCTTCCCACAGAATGTGTTAACAAAAAGTAACTTAATTTTGAGTTGTGATTTTGTTCTGTCTTTTATGTGATGAAGTTTGTTTTTTGTTTCAAAATTTTCATTTTATCATCCTATATGAAAATTTTGGGACATGGATGTTATCATATATACATTGGGAAAAAATGTGTATTGCACGTGCACTCTTACTAGTAATGGCTAAAGTCTTACTTGGTTGGCTCTAGCACCGCCGTCTTGGGCACGTGGAATGTATATGTCAGACCCAGGTTTTACAAACCTGAATCTCTGTGATTTACATGCATTATTCACTGGATCAGTAGATAATGCTTCACAGTTACACTGATGGATCATCTCATACACGAGTCAAATAATATTACAATAACTAGAGTAGAGTATCTCCAGGCAGTAGGCCGTCAGGCCGAATAGTTCATTACATCCAAAGGAGTTCATTACAATCCAAAAGACAGCGGAAGAACAACAAAAGCGGAAGGCACATTTCCTGACAGGCAACGACTGGGGATTTCCCCCGGTGAATTCAACTATTAGCCGAGGCTATTAAGTGGGATTCACCCAGTATCTAGAATGGTCGGCTGGACCATGAGGAAAGAGACTACTAGGACTTGGACTACTCGCCGCCATGGTCTCCTTCACCTCCTTGGTTCTGATCTTCATAATAATCATAGTGTCCCTGCTGCTCTATCTCTGGAAGGGGGGTTTGGGAGCGAGAGTGAGCACCAAGCAACTGTGTCCCGCAAGCCAACACACAAAATGCAATGATATAGTATGTATGGCTTGACAATGAATGGCTGGGTTTATTTTAGTTGCGTAAAGCAAGTTTTACTAATACATAGTTAAAGTCCTATGACTTAGCAAATTTGTGATAATGCAAAAGTTGTCGTAAATGTGCAATAATTATAACGTAG
The DNA here is from genome assembly GCA_036346265.1 of Melocanna baccifera. Taxonomy (NCBI): domain Eukaryota; kingdom Viridiplantae; phylum Streptophyta; class Magnoliopsida; order Poales; family Poaceae; genus Melocanna; species Melocanna baccifera. The sequence continues at coordinate 14,313,792 of CM070692.1, read as the reverse complement.
ACGGTTCCATCCACCAATTTACATGGCCCCATCTACCAATGCTAAGTTTTGACTATTGGGCTATGTCCACCCTAATTTATTCACTGGAGTACGTCTCCCCAGGAGAAATCCAACAGAGTAGGGTACATCTCCCTACTAAGTTTTATGGTTTCCCACCCACAAAAGGCTTTGTAAATAGAACTAACTCGAGGATGTTCCCATGTTCGCTCTTGACCGTGAGCATGGCTATTCGAATAGTTATTAGACTCTGTAGAGTTTGTACATCTTTACCCACAAGAGATAAATCAATTGTTATATTCTACATATTGCCTTAAATACGCAGATCAATCAAGTTATCACATGACCTTTACAATGTATCTAGCAAAAGAATGCACTCGCTAAGGTTTCCGTCTACAGGAAGGCCATTTAGGTGCCAGCTAGACCCCCTCTTGCGCCCACCTCTATCTAGTGACATGATCATCTCCAGGAAACTTTGCGTCCAGCGAGAAAAATCATGCTTTCCCCCGAAATGCATTCAGTTACTGGCAAGTACAAATTATTTAGTCATGCCTACACTTTGCCGGCTTGTGGTTTGTACTGTTATACATGGAGGGGTCAACACGGGATTAAGTCCTTAATTTGTCTAGACGGGCGTCCATAGCCCAATGTTACATCCACCAACCATTCCTACCATCCGCCTAGACAGGTAAGCAATTTTTGGGGTTTTGAGAAGCATAAGATAAGCTGATATACTAATTATCAATCATGTACCTCTCATGATTGCCCAAGATATCTTAGTTGTTGAAAAAGTATGTTCAGGATATATTAATATCCTGAGATTATACCGGACTAGCCTGGCAAGTAATAATGTAGCTTATTTTTAAAACTGTATTTGTTACTATTGCCTAAGGCGACAATGGAAGGGGGTATCAATATTTCCAAGGAATGGTTTAGCTACATATTGCTAATAAAGCAAAATGGGTAAATAGCTAAGAAAAACGGTAATCTATTGTACATAAAATATCGCATGCAATTTGAATAATTTTAAACATCATAATTGATTTTAAACATAGGAATTCAATATGGTCAAAGTGTTGACTCGCCTGGGTCGGTTTCTGATAAGTCGGGTTGATCTTGTGAGGCGTCGAAAGCTTGATCAGAATCTTCCTCGTAATCTACTCGTACGGTAAGACCGGAAAAGCAAATAGGGAAAGGACAATAAATACAAAAACAACATTCAAACGAACTCCAAATTGAACAAGACTTGAATTAATAGCAAGCTTATGAATTTAGAAAAATTTAGAAACAAGTTTCACTCAAATCGGAGTTACGGTTAGAAAGTTATAGCTTTTCAAAGTTGGATTTTAAAAAAAAATCTCAAAAATAAAGAGGGGACAGAGAGTTACTCGCACTGACAGGTGGGTCCCGCAGAAATAAGATTTTTTCGGTTTTAATTAAATGAGCGTATGACAGGTGGGGCCCAGTGGTTAGTTTCTCAATCAACTAAACGAGTTTGGGGCCCACTGTCAGAGATGCATTAGATGACATTAATTACGGTCATTAGCAGTCGGTTAGCGCTTGGTTGCTTAACCGGTCGGAGAGAACAGGACGGTGGCGGAACCGAGTAGGCGGCGGCACGGCAGAACCGCCGGCGGCGAGGGAAGGCCAGAGGGGCGGGCTCGTGAGCACACCGACACCACGGTATTCCGCCATGCCTGTAGCCGGAGTGGAGTGCGCTGAATCGGCACCGAAGCTCGGCGGCGGTGAGGTTAGCGGCGGCGGAACAGGGCGAAGAGGGGCGACGGGGAAACAGCAATGAAACTTCAATTAAACATTCGGGGAGTATCCTGAGAGCATCAGAAGCTCACCAGAGGATGCAATTGCACTTGAGGTGGCTGGAGTCGAGCTGGCGTTGGCGACGGGCGGCGACAACAAGGGATGCTCGGCGTCGGGGAAGGGAGATGGGGGAAGCTTCCAATTGGCGCTGGGGTCAGGTTCAGCAAGCCTCGATGATGCTCGGATAGAAGAGAATCGGACGGAGGACGTCGGGGTCGGTGGGGGCGTTGGTCGGCCGGAGTCGGTGATGACGAGTGCTCCGGCAAGCTGCAGCGCAAAAGACCCAATTAGACTTCACTGAGGCGTTGGGAATGTCCAAGCAACAGCTAGAGAGGAGTGGAGGAGCTTGCGGTGGTTGAAGGAGGTCCGGCGCCGGCGACGACCGAAGGACCTCGGCGGCGACGCAAGAAACTTAAAATCGATTTCGGGAAAGAGGGGAAACTGAGCGGGAGGTGTCGTGTGAACCGAAAGGGGAGGGAGGGCGGCAACTTATAGCGCGAAATTGGGAGGGGAGAGCGCTGGAGCATTGAATCACCGGGAAAACGGGGAAGTTGCATATGCTCGAGTGCTCTACTGTCGCTAGGCGAGGAGGCGCAGGCGAAGGGGCGCAGCACGAGGCCATCATCTTCATTGCTCCGCAGCGCCACTCGGTGACGCCTTGAGGACTGAGGCGATGGGCGGCCAGGTACGGAAAGGCCACGGTATGGCTTTGGGGAGGCGCCGCAGTGAGGAGAGGAGGGGGTAGCTCGGCGCAGATCTTTGAGTGGGGAGGGAGCCCGATGCTAGATGACGACTCGGACGCGACGGAGGGAGACGGGGTGACGAGTGTGCCCCTCAGCGCGCGCGGAAGGGACAAAGCCAGGGCGCGGCGTCGTCGCCTTCTGCCGACAGAGAGAGAAAGGAGGGGCGAGCAGCAGGGGGTAGAAGGTAGGGCAGAGGCGCACGGGTGGGCCGGCTGGGCCAATGGGCCTGGTCGGCCTGCCCGAAGAGGGGGTTTTCCAATTGCTAGGTTTTCTCAATTTAGCCTAAGTATCTAAGGATTTGTATAAGGAGAAGGGATTAATATTTTTGAGAATTCCCAAAACCATAAATCCCCAAATAAAGTCTAGAGAGAACACAAAAATTTTCAGGTCTGAAATCCAAATAAAGACAAGGCAATTAATTAAATAAGATAATAAAATTTGGGATGTTACAGTATACATTGAAAAAGATTTTCAAAAATGGTTTGGTTGTGGATTTGAAAGATGTATGGTTTGAGAAGGGTAAATTGTGTACTGCTTGTCAAACCGGCAAGCAAGTGGCAAACTCTTATCTACTAAATTTCTGATGTTCACATCTACGCCGCTTGAGCTCTTACATATGGATTTGTTTGGCCCAACGTCCTACAAGAGTATCAGGGGCAACTCTTTTAGTTTAGTTGTTGTAGATGATTTTCCAAGGTTTACTTAGGTTTTCTTTCTACAAACAAGTCTAAAACTTCTGTTATTTTCAAAAGGTTTGCAAAAAGGATCCAAAATGAATGTAAAAACCCAATCAAGAAAATCTGTAGTGACAATGGGACCGAATTCAAAAGTTCTAATACTGAAGAATATTGCAATGAGTTAGTTATTAAACCTGAGCTTTCCCACAACCTACACACGTCAATAATATGGAGTTGTTGAGTAGAAGAATCAGACATTAATTGAGATGGTAAATACTATACTAGATGAGTATGGCACACCTGATAGCTTTTGGGTGAAGGCCATTGATGCGCCTAGAAAGGCACATATTTTCTTTGTAGTTTAGTGCATTAATTTCCTTATTTTACCATTAATTGCTATGATTTTATTTAATGAATTGTCAAATGCATAAGATATGGTTTAGTTGTTTTTTCTTTGGTCGTATTATTAAGAGCGGTCGGAGGTTAGTAGCTTGAGCTAAGTGAGGTTTGGTAGCAAGGTGTGATGCACTTCTAAGAATTTCTCTCACAAATTATCTTGCTTGTTGAAGCCCAGGATAATCTAAGTGAGGTTATTGAGGCTATAGAGTTGAAGACTTACTCTTTACAATGTCCATGTCCTAATTGATCGGTCCAAGTTCAAGTTATATGTCCATTGTCAGAGTCAGAAGGTTCATGTTGAATTGAGCTATCAAGATGGACTATGGTCAGAAAGGCGCAAATTTGATGCATGAGTAGTCAGAAGGTGTATGTTGAATCAGACTATCAAGACGGACTATGGTCAGAAAGGTGCAAATTTGATGCATGAGCAATTGGAAGGTCCATATAGAATCGGACTATCAAAACGGACCATGGTTAGGAAGGTACATTTTTAGTGCATGAATAGTTGGAAGGTCCGGCTTGAACTCAGAAGGTCCGACTGGCCTCAATGGCTAGTTTTCCTTTATGGAAGTGATAATTGGAAATCTCAATTTAGAAGGTCAGACTGGGTGTTTTCTAAAGAGAAGAAGATGGCAATGGCTCTATTAGTGAGAGATGCTATATATGTGAAGAGTGGATAACCTTGTGAGGTCTCTTGGCTACTCCATTGTTTATCCTACAACCTAGGAGTTTCGGAGCTCAAATTTCATCAATTTGGATAGTTGAGAGTGCTTTGCCTAGATTAGTGCATTACTCTTAGTTGTTTGACCTTGCGGAGATTGGCGTCTCCTAGATGGCTTGGAAGAATGGTTCTCGGCAACCTTCCATTGGAGGCACTTGTTGAAGGCCCAAGAAGGTTGTGCAGGTTCAGAATCCACTTATCTGGAGTAGAGAAGGACTACCATGAGTGGATGCTGGATGGATTGAATCCTTACATGGGTTCAAGTTGGAACGATACTCTTGTGAGAGAGCTCCAATGAGTAGTAGTGGAGATAAGAGAATCACTGAGATCTCCGTAAAAAATCGATTGTCTTTTTCTCATTTACACTTCTGCATTAAATTTCTTGTCTTTCAATTCCTAGATCACTAGACTTATGTAGGAATGGAACTTAGGTTGTAAAACTTCACTAGTGCAACAACCCACATTTTCTAATCCTTCCTAATTATTAAATTAAGGATAATATAAATTAATTAAGCAATTGAATAACAAAATTTGCATGAAATTTTTTTATGCAAATCATTCTGAGCAAATTAAAACTTTTCCAAGACAAGGATAATTAAAAATTTACCAACCATCTCAAATTTCAAATCTCATTTCACCCCAGCATGTCTTAAACCAACACAAGTTAAATAACACATGCACATCTCATGTACAACAATTAATTCCTTGCACCAATCAATGATTTAAAATTTTTCATGGGATCAAAAAAAGATATTAATAGTCCATATTCCATCAATATAACAATCTAAATTACATAATTTACATCTCAAATTACATTCAATTAAAACTATCGATCCCAAGCAAATATAAATTGAATTACATAAATTACAGTCCAAATTACATTAAATTAAATCTCAATCTCCAACAAAGGTCATCATCTCTGATATTTAAATAATTGCAATTACATCAATTACATTTAAAATTTGCATTAGACTACACCTCTCGATCCCAATCAAAATATTCATCTCCCAAAACATAAACAACTAAATTTGCAATCTCAATTATCTCAATCTTGTTAAACTAGCACAACACACATTATTTCATTTGCAAAGAAAGCAACTGGCAGAAGACCAAAAAAGACAAAACAAAATAAAAGAAATAAAAGGTTTTACCATCAGAACCCATCTGGCTTTAGAATGCGGAATCGAAAGAGTGCTCATCGAGGTTCCCAGACCGTCTAGGGCCAGTCGGTGCCTCTCGGTAGATGGGCCTCATTGTCCAGTGAAAAATGAATCCCACAACCCATTTTATTTTTACCGACTTATCTCACACAGTAAAAAACTAGAAGAATAGTACCAAAGCCATGCCATGGACCAAGGGTCCTTAGAAGCCCCCCAAATTTCCCATTGCACAAGAGCAATAGAGAGGCCAAGAGATAAGCCCAACCCATGCAGAGCCGAAGCCAGCACATAGCTAAGGGACCCAGGGAGAAGATAAGATCAAGCAAACAGTGCACAGCCAGAAAGGAGCATGCCACTTCCTCCCTCTACTTAAAGCAGCCACCCACAATGCATTCACCTCATTCCCCTTAGCTCATTTCTCCCCAAACTGAAGGCCAACCAAGTCAAGCAAGAGAACCTACTCATTCTCTTGCTCAGCCAACCGAAAGCACCACACAAAGCCTTCCCACCTCCACCCCAAGCTCTCTTCTTTCCACAACCGAGCAAGCCAAAGCACAAAGCCCACATTGCCCATAGCCACCGAGAAAGCACACCACTAGAGAGAACACAAGAAATAGATCCGGAAGAGAGGAGCTCAAGGAGTTGGGGAAGACGGCAGAATGAGCGAGGACAGTGGTCAGGAAGACATAGAACCATCCATGGCCTTGGGACTACGCTTAGCTAGACTAGGGCAAGGAGTCGAGACTCGAGGACCAACGAAAATGTAACAGCCCAGCTGTTTATTTCAAAAAATATATATATATTTAATTTAATTTAAAATAAAATATTTACTTTTGGTTGTTTAAATTTAATTGCTTGAATTTTGGCTTAAAAAGTTATGAAAAGGTGATTTAAAAAAATAAAAACAAAAACAATAAACAAGGTATTAAATAACTTAGTTTAAAATAAAAATCAAAGTTATTTGGTCGCTTGAATTTTTTTAAAATTCTAGTTGACCTGATTTTCAGACTTAAAGAAAAGAGCCTTTCTGTTAAATAAAAAAATATTTTTTTAAAGAAAAATATGAAATTTTGAGTTGGAATTTTTTTATAAGTTCCAAATAGACTTAGAAACTTCTATGAATTTTTCTGAGATTTTTAAGCTTTATTTGTTATTTATTGTATTATTTAAAGATAGAAAAAGGAAAACATTTTTTAAAAATTAAAATAAATGTCAAAAAATTACGAAAATATTTTTTTTATTCTTTTCAGGTTCCAAGGATTCTAAAAATATTTGTTTCTGAAATTTTTCCGAATTTTCTTTTTCTTTTTCTTTTTTTTCTTTTCTCTCTTTTCTCTCTCCTCCTTTTTCGGTAGTCGAAGTTGTAGCCGACTCTGAGTACCTTCGCCTTCCACCACCGGTGTTCATTGTCGTCCCGACCACTCGACTCCGACTACCATTTGTTCTCGACTGTTATAGTGTTCTTCGACCACTGTACAGTTTCGACCAAGTCTTCGACCAGAATCTTAATCTTGAATTCGACTCGCCTTGATCATGGTTTCGACCATACACAAATATTGTAGCTCCGACTACTTTTCCTTCACAAAGAAAAGAATTCAAAGAATTCCTTTTATTTATTTCTTTGGAATTCAAACTTCCAGAAGCCGCTCTCCTTCATCCTAACTCCGATTGGACCTATCTAAATTTCTAAATTCATATTCTATCTCCCGGCATTTATTTTGTAAAATTTGGATTTTATTTGGATTTTATTTGAGTTTAGTTTGTTTTGCTTTCGCGTGTAGACTACGACTATTTCGAGAGTATAACTTCAACGAACATGACAAACTTGAAGCAAGGCAAGTTACACCTTTGACCATGTTGAACCTAATATTTTAAATTATTTATATTGTTTTCTCTGTATATGCATGCGTATCTTTATTCAAATGTAATTCAAATTTGATTTGAATTTTAGATATACCCATGATCCTTTGTATATGGCCAATTTGAATCTTGAATTCATATACCTTGTCACCCTAGTGAAAACTAGTTAGTACCATAGTATTGACTAGAAATTTTTCTAGAAATGCTTAGCACGGCTTAGTGTGATTTTAGGTGGGATCAACTATTTCACATGATATGACAGTTCCTTTTGAAATCTTGACTTCGGTGAGTCAAGGATGGTTTATGAAAATGGTTTAAAAATAAAAATGAAAACTTATGATTTGGACTTAGGCTATTGGTTAGGTGGTGGGGTGCCGGCATGCCTCGTGTTTGGTGACACCTGGTTGATTGTCGTGCATATGGGTATGTGGATTGAGCCTAAGTCAAATTAAGGACCGGTCTGTGAGCTACTGTTGCAAAGCCACATCGTACTACCACAAGGTGGTATGGGGCAGTCTGGTGACTAATTTGTGAGGTCCCAACTTTGGTCTCGCTATAGGTTGAATGTGAGTGTGGCGTAGGCCATGGGAAGTCTCACACGGCACAAGAGGGGGCTCCAACTTGTGGATTCAAGTTGTGGTGAAACCTTAGCGGCGGCGTGACCAAGTTGAAGGCTTAGCATTGTAAAGGCCTTGTTATGATTTTCTCAGTCGCACGCCTACGGAAGCGTGTAATGGCCGACAATATGAGATAATCATATCTTGTGGGTAAAGCTGTACAACCTCTGCAGAGTGTATAAACTATCCTGGATAGCCGTGCCCACGGTTATGGGCAAGCTAAGTAAAGTTTTTCATGGATTAGACTTTGGTTTTTAAAATGGTTTCTGAAAAAGCTTATGGATGGATGGATGGAATCCATGACCAGGTGGGATACCTGTGAATAAATTGGTGTTTGGTCAGAGCCTACACTAACGATATGAATCCATAAGAGATTTTTGAAAAGCATGTGGATAGATGGATTCCATGTGAAATCTTCTGAGAAAATGGTCCGGGTGGGATGCCCGTGGTTAGGTTAGTGTAGGTCGGAGCCTACACTCACGATAATACTTTGGTTAAAATATTGTTTTATATGATGTATTAAAATTTTCAGCTTTTGCACTTATGCTATTGTATTTAAATTCAGTACTGCTTTTCGCACAAATAAACTTAATAAGCCTTCCTTTGTTATCCCTATGCATGCATTCACTCTGTTAAAACTCCTGGTGTAACTTGCGTAAGTACTTTATGTGCTTACCTTGGGAGTACTTTATGTGCTCACCTTGCTAAAACCTGTTGCCAGAGGATGACGTCAACAACCGGTGAGGATGGTGGCGACTAGGCGCTGCGTCTTCGATCATTCGCTTTGTGGGCGGCGGGATGGGCTACTGCTTCATTGGTTTTCCTCCGCTGTTTATATTTATTTTTGATTTATGAACCATTGATGTAAAATTTGGCCGTCTGGCCCATATTTAGTTAATGAATAAATGTCATTGTGCATGATATGAATCTTTGTTATCCACTGTGTGCACTAGCTTGATCCTGAACTAGTGCGATTTACACAGAGGATTCAGGAGTCGTTGCTCCGGGGTCCGACAGAGATGGTATCAGAGCTATAATGACCCTAAGACGTGACCGTAGATAGAATAGAATGGTTTGACCTTAAAGACTTATCTTAAATAATAAAATATTTTCAAAAAGCTTTGCTTATCCTTTCCTCTCAATCTGTGCTTACTCTTATCTCTCGAATCTCTCTAATCTTTATGTCATTACATAAAAGTATATTTCTAGCTCTCATCTTGTTCAAACCATTATAGATGGACATTTATCAAGATACACCGAGTGATGAATGGAGTGTAGGCCTTCATCGACTACTCTGTCATTTAGGATTCCAACGTCGAGCTATCTACATGCGCCAAAGTGACAGCCATGGGAATCAGACGATGGGACACCACTTTGCTTTACTCAACACTGAGTGAACCGGACAAGGAAGTCTTCGCTACCGCTTTAAAGGAAGCAGTTACTCATTTGAGAGAGCCAAGCAAGAAGCCGCTCGTAAAGCAGTTCTTCACCTCTACCGTTATTTCAATCTTCGCATCGAAGGATCGTGCTTTGTATCCGGAGAGCCACGAAGGATCACACCAAAGCAACCTTTGCCCCTTTAGGATAAGTTGAGGCAGCTATTAGACGATGTTACGAGCTATCAAGTTTTCTCTTTTGTCGATAGCCGTAATTGTTACTTAATATTATCTTAATAAAGATTTTTGGTAGTTTGTGTTTTGTGGGAATGTGCAAAACGACCCCTATTCCTCCTTTGTCTTAAATCTCCTCTTCCCTAATTCTTGGAAGCATCAAGCTGAAACACCGACCGCCAACACTCTTCAAATAGTAGACAAAAGGACAGCGAAGTTCACGAAGGGACATCTGAACTAGATCACAACTCAGGCCATGCAGAGTAAGATCCAAACCTATTCCTTTGCTAGCCTGTGCGAATCTCAGGGACGAGATTCTCTTTAAGGGGGGTAGTTTGTAATAGCCCAGCTGTTTATTTCAAAATATATATATATATTTAATTTAATTTAAAATAAAATATTTACTTTTGGTTGTTTAAATTTAATTGCCTGAATTTTGGCTTAAAAAAGTTATGAAAAGGTGATTTAAAAAAAATAAAAACAAAAAAAAATAAACAAGGTATTAAATAACTTATTTTAAAATAAAAATCAAAGTTATTTGGTCTCTTGAATTTTTTTAAAATTCTAGTTGACCTGATTTTCAGACTTAAAGAAAAGAGCCTTTCTGTTAAATAAAAAAATATTTTTTTAAAGAAAAATATGAAATTTTGAGTTGGAATTTTTTTATAAGTTCCAAATAGACTTAGAAACTTCTATGAATTTTTCTAAGATTTTTAAGCTTTATTTGTTATTTATTGTATTATTTAAAGATAGAAAAAGGAAAACATTTTTAAAAATTAAAATAAATGTCAAAAAATTACGAAAATATTTTTTTTATTTTTTTCAGGTTCCAAGGATTCTAAAAATATTTTTTTCTGAAATTTTTCCAAATTTTCTTTTTCTTTTTCTTTTTTTTCTTTTCTCTCTTTTCTCTCTCCTCCTTTTCTTCTTCCTTCTTTCTCCAGTGGACGAACCGTGCGCGAGCAGCAGCCATGAACTCGGTTTGGAAGCTTTTTCAACCTCTCATAACTCGTGATTTACTCAATGGTTTTTAACGAAATAAATTGCCTTTAACTCCCCTCATCAAGCTCTTTCAATTCCCTACCGTTTCCCCTCAAATTGATGAGCCGTTTCGCGGGATTTAACCCATGCCATTCAAAGACATGAATGGTTGATCTCCCTCCTCAGACCTCCTCAACCCCTATAAAAGGGAGCCCCGTGAGCCTCTCCTTATCCTCACTCAACCCCGAAAATCTCAAGTCCCCACTCCCATTCGTATGGTCGCAATCGAAGTTTTGTTTTTGTGTACCAAGCGGCGTTCTTTGGCCTTTTGTGCCTCGTCCAGTGGAGCGCCGCCGCGTTTGATCACACCGTTGGCTTCGCCTCGTCGCGTTCTACGTGATGCTCACCTCCCCTTTGCCGGAACTTCGCCGGAGCATCATCGGCACCGTGGGCCAAATCGGGTCCGCGTTCTTCGCGTCACCACCGGCCGACCGTGCATGCCCGACCAAAACCAAGGTGAGCATCACGTTCCCCACACTCCCCTTTTCGATTCGCCGCATGTCTCGCATGTTAATTCCACTCCGTTTGCCCGGAACGCCGATGTCAGCCTGTAGGCTGTTTAACGTCTTGTCCACCGTATTTCGCTAGTCCGTTGACCGAGCCATCTGCGGCGTTGGGTTTGTCTCGACACGTTCTACGCCGTGCTTCCCTCCGTTTGTCCGAAAACTATCCACAACTATTTGCGCTCGACACCTCGCCATTGCCGCTAATGGCACTGCGCGTCCCTGCCTGTCCGGGAATAATTTCAACGATCTGTCCGCGTCAAAACGTGCCAAACCATCCCAGGTGGCTACGTTTCAGACGGTTTTGGATTCGCTTGACTGAGCGCGAAGATATTGAATTTTTAGTGTTTCTGTACCGACGTCGTTCAAACGACGATTGCGTCGCCACCGATGAGTGTTCGGCTTTGCCGATATTTTTCCTAGACTTGCCTCACCGCGTTCTAGGCCGTGCTCACCTTCCTTCTCCTTATCCCATTCCCGAAAATTATTCTTCTCTCCACGCCCTATGTCGTTGTCGCTGTACACGTCGTCACCGTGCTCCGTTTGACGTGCCGTCACTTCCTACAGGTGCCTCGGGTCCCTAGCAAACCATTTTGCTAGTTGGCTTCACCTCCGTGCCTTTTCTCACCGGCGCCGCGACCAAAACAGTGGAAGAGCTGTTCTCTGCGCAGGAATATTCCTTTGAAATATTCCTGATTTTTCTTTTTTTTTCAGGATTTTCTAATCCGATAATCTTCCAATCGCTCGTTCTCCTTCGTCCGAACTCCGAATCTGGTGATTCAAGTTTCTAAATTCATCTAAATTCATAATCTACCTTTTAGTATATATTTCATAATTTTTGGATTTTCTCAACCACCCTTGGTTGAGTCTCTTCACCGCCGGAACACCGTCACCACCGCCGCTCGAGTTGCGCCATCACTCCAACTCGCCACCGACCACCTTCCAACCACTTCTGGTATTGCACAAAAGTACCAATGCACTCCTCGCAATCCCCTCTGTCTTTTCTTCACCTCGCCACCCCTCCGCCGAGCAATCCCGCCGCCGTGTATCTCTTCCGCCGGCGTCCACGTCGCCACCGCCAAATCTTCAACAGGACCACGCGCACCTCCTTCACCCTTTTTCCCGAGCCAGAGCATGACCGGAGTACCCTGCCGTCGGTAACCTTCCTCAGGCCCGCGCGAACCTTCGACGCCCCTTCTCTGAGCAAGCCGTCGTCGAAGAGTCTTCGTCGTCGATGATCGTGTCCCGCCTCCGCTACACCCTCACCGCCAGCCAACTTTGTGCAGCCCGAACTGTGCACCAAAGTAAATCAGGACTCATACTCTTCTTCCTCTTTTGTACATCTCACCGGTCTTCACTGCCATTGAATCACTCGGATCTTATCACGCGAAGCCGTCCGACTTCTCCCAACCATCCGATTCTATGACTCCGATATCCGAAGGCTCTTAAGACTCCGACGTCCAGAGGTTCTTTAGACTCTAACTGTTCGGAGGTTCCTTAGACACCGACAGTTCAAAGACTTCCTTAGACTCCGCTGACTCGGAGGCTTTTTAGACTCCGACCACGAGCCTTCGACTTCGACCCGAAGACTCAATTTTGACTTTGATCTTCAGAGACTTCAACTCCAATCCTTTCGACCACAATTGTTTTTCCGACTACAGTCACTCTCGACCACAGTCGCTCCCAACCACTGCCGTCTCCATCTACCTCCGACCGTAGTCGCTTCCGACCACTGTCACTCTTCGCTCTAAGTCTCCGAGTACCTTCGCTTTTTCAGCGAGGAGTAGTTGGAAGAATACTCGGTAGTCGAAGTTGTAGCCGACTCTGAGTACCTTCGCCTTCCACCACCGGTGTTCATTGTTGTCCCGACCACTCGACTCCGACTACCATTTGTTCTCATTGTTATAGTGTTCTTCGACCCTTTGCTGATTTCGACCAAGTCTTCGACCGAATCTTAATCTTCGAATTCGACTACGCCTTCGATCATGGTTTCGACCATACACAAATATTGTAGCTCCCGACTACTTTTCCTTCACAAAGAAAAGAATTCAAAGAATTCCTTTTATCTATTTCTTTGGAATTCAAACATCCAGAAGCCGCTCTCCTTCATCCTAACTCCGATTGGACCTATCTAAATTTCTAAATTCATATTCTATCTCCCGGCATTTATTTTGTAAAATTTGGATTTTATTTGGATTTTATTTGAGTTTAGTTTGTTTTTGCTTTCCGCGTGTAGACTACGACTATTTCGGAGAGTATAACTTCAACGAACCACAGCAAACTTCGAAGCAAGGCAAGTTACACCTTTGACCATGTTGAACCTAATATTTTAAATTATTTATATTGTTTTACTGTATATGCATGCGTATCTTTATTCAAATGTAATTCAAATTTGATTTGAATTTTAGATATACTCATGATCCTTTGTATATGGCCAATTTGAATCTTGAATTCATATACCTTGTCACCCTAGCTGAAAACTAGTTAGTACCATAGTATTGACTAGAAATTTTTATAGAAATGCTTAGCCTGGCTTAGTGTGATTTTAGGTGGGATCAACTATTTCACATGATATGACAGTTCCTTTTGAAATCTTGACTTCGGTGAGTCAAGGATGGTTTATGAAAATGGTTTAAAAATAAAAATAAAAACTTATGATTTGGACTTAGGCTATTGGTTAGGTGGTGGGGTGCCGGCATGCCTCGTGTTGGTGACACGTGGTTGATTGTCGTGCATATGGGTATGTGGATTGAGCCTAAGTCAAATTAAGGACCGGTCTATGAGCTACTGTTGCAAAGCCACATCGTACTACCACAAGGCTGGTATGGGACAGTCCTGGCTGACTAATTTGTGAGGTCCCAACTTTGGTCTCGCTATAGGTTGAATGTGAGCGTGGCGTAGGCCATGGGAAGTCTCACACGGCACAAGAGGGGGCTCCAACTTGTGGATTCAAGTTGTGGTGAAACCTTAGCGGCGGCGTGACCAAGTTGAAGGCTTAGCATTGTAAAGGCCTTGTTATGATTTTCTCAGTCGCACGCCTACGGAAGCGTGTAATGGCCGACAATATGAGATAATCATATCTTGTGGGTAAAGCTGTACAACCTCTGCAGAGTGTATAAACTATCCTGGATAGCCATGCCCACGGTTATGGGCAAGCTAAGTAAAGTTTTTCATGGATTAGACTTTGGTTTTTAAAATGGTTTCTGAAAAAGCTTATGGATGGATGGATGGAATCCATGACCAGGTGGGATACCTGTGAATAAATTGGTATTTGGTCGGAGCCTACACTAACGATATGAATCCATAAGAGATTTTTGAAAAGCATGTGGATAGATGGAATCCATGTGAAATCTTCTGAGAAAATAGTCCGGGTGGGATGCCCGTGGTTAGGTTAGTGTAGGTCGGAGCCTACACTAACGATAATACTTTGGTTAAAATATTGTTTCATATGATGTATTAAAAATTTCAGCTTTTGCACTTATGCTATTGTATTTAAATTCAGTACTGTTTTTCGCACAAATAAACTTAATAAGCCTTCCTTTGTTATCTCTATGCATGCATTCACTCTGTTAAAACTCCTGGTGTAACTTGCGTAAGTACTTTATGTGCTTACCTTGGGAGTACTTTATGTGCTCACCTTGCTAAAACCTGTTGCCAGAGGATGACGTCAACAACCGGTGAGGATGGTGGCGACTAGGCGCGTCTTCTGATCATTCGCTTGTGTGGCGGCGGGATGGGCTACTGCTTCATTGGTTTTCTTCCGCTGTTTATATTTATTTTTGGTTTATGAACCATTGATGTAAAATTTGGCCGTCTGGCCCATATTTAGTTAATGAATAAATGTCATTGTGCATGATATGAATCTTTGTTATCCACTGTGTGCACTAGCTTGATCCTGGACTAGTGCGATTTACACAGAGGATCCAGGAGTCGTTGCTCCGGGGTCCGACAGAAAATGCGTGGAGAGCATCACTCCCACCATGGCCATCGTTGTCGCCTTCCCATCTCCAACCAGCCCGACAACCAAGTAGGCCTCCCCCCTATTTTCCTCCCCACCGCTTTTCCCCTTTATCCATCACGGCATAGCATCAGCACAGTCTCAGCACAGCCCACATACAAACATCCCACCACACCACAGCAAGCCTATTGGCCATATAGAATGGCATGAGGAGAAGAGTGGTGTCCCATACCTTAGCCAGGTAGGCCACTACACCACCGGTGGCAAGCTCGTAGAACCTCCGTGAGCCCTTGGAAAGAGGGGCATACTCCCTGGTGCTTGCCCTTCCATACCAAGTCCCATCGTGGAGGCACCATAAGCCTTCCCAGCCGTGTGTAAATAGAGTAGGAGAAAGCTAAAAATGAAAAAAAAACAAAAACACATAGAGAATGGGTAGATCAAACCATCCCAGAGTAGTAAGGGGGAAGAAGCCGACGAAGAGGAGTCGGTGAAGGATTCGACTGGAGGCGCCAAGGGGAGGCACGGTAGGAATTGTAGTCATAGAAAGTTGTAGAAGCTGTACGAGCCATAGAAGCTGGCGCCATGGCCGGGCTAAGCCACAGCAGTTAAGCCGACACAGGACCACAATAAAAAGGGGTGGGAGCCAAGCACTATGGCTGAGCCGCTGGAGCCAGAGGGTGGAGGATCTCCTAGAGAGGAGTCACTATAGGTAGGCACACATGCTTGGGAGGTGCGGTAGCCAAGAAAGGTTGTGACGCACAGGAGGCCAAAGAAGGCAGCTAGGAGGCGCGGCGGCCAATGTTGCAGTTGGCTACCGAGATGCAGCTCAGTCGGCGATCACCATGAGCAGGAACACAAACAACGCACACACGCGAACACTTCAACTCGAAGATGATTTGGTGCTTCACCTGAACGTTGCACTTTTCTTGGTATTCCTTGATCTCTTTATACATCAGTTTATGCATCGGTTACAATGAGTGATTCATGCCCGGAGTTACTTCCACGCCGTGCTTACGTTACGCCGTGCCCGGCTTTGAATGCATTGCCGCGACATGCGTATCCATTACGTATACATGAATAGTTCCATATGCGTGAACAGTGCCATGCATAACTCCCAAGGTGCACAAGAAACTAATGAACAAGGCTTAACTATAGAACATGCATGTGCACGGGGTTTATTCCATCATTTCACCCCCTAACCCCGTGCCACTTCTACCACACCCAGCTGTTGGCGAAGCTCGATGAACGTGACGCGTCCCAGAGCCTTGGTTAGAATGTCTGCCAGTTGCCCACCAGTACTGACATGGTCGATTTCCACCCTACCATCCTCAATGCACTTGCGTATGAACTGAAAACGAGTATCGATGTGCTTACTGCGATCATGGTCCACCAACAGCTCCACAACAAGTGCCCATCGCCCTGTTAGTTCACTGAGAAGATGGCTAATCCATACGCCTTGACATGCCTCCGCCGCACTGGCAATGTACTCAGCTTCACAAGATGAGAGCACAACAACTCTATGCTTCTGTGATGTCCATGTCACCAGGCTTGATCCAAGGAAGAACACAAATCCACTCGTGCTCTTGCGATCATCAACATCCCCAACGAGATCACTATCACTGAAACCCACCAATGCAGGTTCGACGATCCCTGTCTTCTTGTAGGAGCACCCATAGTTAATCGTACCCACCACATACCGTAGAATTTGCTTGACCGCTGCCCAGTGCTTTGCTGTTGGTGCCTCCATGTACCTGCTTACAATTCCCACCGAATATGCAAGGTCTGGCCGAGAATTTACCAGATAGTGCAGGCTACTGATCACACTCCTGTACTTTGTCGCATCCACAGGTGGACTGTCATCCTTCTTGCTTAACTTCAGACGGTTCTCTATTGGTGTATGACAAGAGTTGCAGCCCTCCATGCCTGCAATTTCAAGGATCTTGGCGGCATAAGAGCTCTGGCAGATGGTAATCTCCCCTTCCCTTTGGTGTACCTGAATACCCAAGTAATAACTCAGCAAGCCAAGGTCACTCATACTGAACCTTTGCATCATCTGTTTCTTAAATGCCTTAATGTCAACTCTGTTTGGTCCAGTAATGATGAGATCATCAACGTACACACCAACCAGCAGGTAATTGTCGCTGACACCACGCCTGTACACTGCGTGCTCCAGTGGATTCCGCTCGAAGCCAAGCTCCAGCAGCTCTTTATCAAGCCGAGCATTCCAAGTGCGCGGTGCCTACCGAAGCCCGTACAATGCCTTCTTGCGTTTGAGGACCTTGGCACTATTTCCATCAACGATAAACCCCGGAGGCTGTTGAACATATACCTCCTCCATTAAGTCGCCATTCAAAAAAGCAGACTTTGCATCCATATGATGCACCTGCCATGATCCGTGTGTGGCGAGAGCAAGGAGCAGACGCATGGTTTCCATCTGCGCCACCGGCGCAAATACTTTATCGTAGTCCACCCCCTCACGTTGAGCATACCCCTTAGCAACTAGCCAAGCCTTGTGCTTGATCACTTTTCCAGCTGGATCTTTCTTCAACTTGAACACCCATTTCACTACAATGGCTCAGTGACCATGAGGAAGCATTGCAAGCTCCTGAATTGACTCTATCTCAACCTCCATTGCCTTACACCAGCATTGTTCTCCCAACGCCGCATCAACACTTCTTGGTTCCTCGGCAGCAAAGAAGCACAACCCGCTATAATCGAACCCATGTACCTCCTCGGTGGTGTCAATGAGGTTCTGCAATGTCCGGAACTGCAATGACAGCCCCTCAGAGTCCACAGCTCCCTCAGTTGGCGGTGTAGCATGCTCGATTGCTGGCGTAGCTAAAATAGGTGTCGATGATGGTGTGGCAGGCGCAGGTGGTGTCGGGGTTGCTGATGAAATCAGAGAAGCCTGCCCTGACGAAGCTGAAGACGATTGTGCTGGAAAAAATTCAGTCACCGTTCCCGGTCTGGCAATGGTGTAAAACTCAACGTCGAACACTGCACCAGGAGCGTTGCTGGTGTTCTCTTCTCCCCAATTCCACGCACGATGTTCTTCAAACACCACGTCGTGTGTGACGTGCAACTTCTTGGCCACGGGATCGTACACCCGATGGCCCTTCGTTCTTGGCCGGTAGCCAAGGAACACCATTGGCGCTGATTTGTCTGACATCTTGTTCATGCCAGGGCCGACACGCTTGACGTGAGCTACGCACCCAAACGTGCGCATATGATGAACCTTGGGCTTCCGATTATGCCAGGCCTCATACGGAGTTCTCCCCTCCAAGCTTCTTGTCGGCGCCCGGTTCAGGATGTACACTGCCGTCCTCACTGCCTCACCCCAGAATTCACCCAGGACGTTCTTGCTTTTGAGGAGGCACCTTGCCATCTCCACCACCGTACGGTTGCGATGCTCGACGACGTTGTTCTGCTGCGGTGAATATGGTGTGGTGGTAAAGTGCTTGATGCCGAGGTCATCATAGTATGCCTCAAACTCCAGTGAGTTGAACTCACCCCGCGATCAGTGTGGAACGCCTTGAGCCGCCCACCATTCTCACTTTCGGCGAGTGCCTTGACCCGTTTGAAGCACCTGAATGCCTCATCTTTTGATGCCAACAGCTCCACCCACATGAATCGGCTAAAGTCATCCACAATGAGCAAAAAATAGCTCTTACCACCTGGTGTGCTTGGTCGGATTTGCAACCTGCGGGAACGAGAGTCGGTGCTGCTTGCCGAGGGCGCAGCCGTCGCAGAATTCCTCAACACGCTTGATCAATGGCAGTCCTTCCACCATCTTCTTCATCCCAAGCTCTTGTAGAGCCTAGAAGTTTATGTGACCGTAGCGGCCGTGCCACAGCCACGCTCGATCATCGGTCTTTGCCATCAGACACACTGGTGCAGCAATTTGTAGCTTCAGTAAGTACAGGCGATTCCTTGTGCGCAGTGCACGGGCCAGCAATACGTGCTCAATGTTGAACACACTGTAGACGCGGTCCCCAATCTCGATCTTGCATCCGCCCTCCTTCAGCTAACCCAAACTAATGATATTACTCTTCAATTTTGGTATGAAGTATACCTCTGTCAGCACCTTGTGTCCATGGTTCTTGGTCTGCATCATCACAGAGCCGAGCCCGCTGATCTCGACGACGGACCCATCACCGAACCGCACAGATCCACGCACGTTGGAGTCGAGGGTTGCGAGCGCAGCCCTGCAACCCGTCATGTGATTGCTTGCACCCGTGTCGAGGACCCAGACGATGTTGTCGTCGCAGTCGACGGGGTACACCTTCTCCTCAATGAGGTGCACGACTTGTGTAGTCGTGTGTGTCACCACGCCCGCCACGACGTGCATTACCGCGCCTCCCACAGCGCAAGTTACATTCGCCATCGCCAGCAGCAACACTGGTTGGTCTTCTTCCGCCTTCACATGATGCGCCTCCTCCTTGCATTCTCGCCATGGACGCTTGCACTCTTTTGCCCAATGGCCGTAGATGCCGCAGTTACGACACCGCCCTTTGCCTTCACGTGGAAGTTCCCACTCGGCTTGTCCCCGCTTGCTGAGGACTGGGAAGAAGGCGATGTTTGTATTTAGCCATCCAATCCTCCTCGGCCAGCATCAGGCGCCCGACCTTGTCGACGACGATGTCAATGTTGAATCGATTTCCGCCACCCGTAGCCGCTTGACGAGCTCCTCCACCGACAGCTCCTTGAGATCGAGAAGGGTCTCAATCGAAAGGGCAATCTGGGAGTACCGCGGTGGCACGACACGTAGAATCTTCTTGACGACACAGACATCCTCAATCTGTTCTCCCAGCGATCGAAGGTTGTTGGTGTTCTCAAACTCTTTCAACAGCTTCTGGGCATTGGCTTCCTAGACGCGGGTGACGTCGATGCGCATCGTCCTAATGGCTTCCCATGCCTCCTTCGCCGATTTCTTGACTGCGAGGGTTGGATGCTCGACGTCGGTGCTCTCAATTGCCCCCCACAGCCCTTGAGCTTTGAGATTCACCTGCATAACGAGTTCTCACTCGTGATAGTTCATGCGTGTCAACTCGGGGTAGACGATCGACGTGTTGGCCTCCCGCACCACCTCACATGGCGCGCTGCCACCGCTGCTGTTATCGGGCTTCTTCCCCTTTGGTGACGGCGAGCGTGACGGTGTCTGGCTTCCACCGGCCATCTCCACCCGGCGATCTCTTCAACCGCGGCTCTGATACCACGTGTTGTAGCTGGCTACCGAGATGTAGCTCAGCCGGCGATCACCACAAGCAGGAACATAGACAACGCACACACGCAAACACTTGAACTCAAAGATGATTTGGTGCTTCACCTGAATGTTGCACTTTTCTTGGTATTCCTTGATCTCTTTATACATCAGTTTATGCATCGGTTACAACGAGTGATTCATGCCCAGAGTTACTTCCACGCCGTGCCCGACTTTGAATGCATTGCCGCGACGTGCGTATCCATTACGTATACATGAATAGTTCCATATGCGTGAATAGTGCCATGCATAACTCCCAAGGTGCACAAGAAACTAATGAACAAGGCTTAACTACAGAACATGCATGTGCACGAGGTTTATTCCATCAGCCAAGCAGGATAGAGGCACGTAGGAGATCGGAGGGGAAGAAGAAAGCCGCAAGAACCTAGGTAGGAGGCGGAACCTAGGCAACATCGGACCACCACCACCATGCAAAATCACAGCCGCCAGTGGGCTAGCGAGTCGAGGGGGTAAAGGAGCGGCATGAGAAGACCAGTAGGGAGACAGCCGATGGCGAAGAGGAGGGACCAAGCAAATCGGCCGAGATTCAAGAGCGCCAAAAGGGGATCGGGGAGGGGATGGAGAAGAGGAACAAGCAAGAGAGAGAGAGAAGGGAGGTGCTGTGTGCGCTAGTCGTGTGCATGCTCTACGTCATGTGCGTGTGTGTGTAGTGTTGTGCACGTGCATGTGTGAGTTGGGCCAAGTGGGTCGGCTATGCATACGTACACTAGTAAGCTGGACCGTGAAGGCATGAGCGGGGTGGGCTGCAAGTGGACCAGCAGTAGGCCAGCCAAGAAAAATAAATAAATAAATAAAAATGTAGAAAATGAGGTAAAAGCCAAAAAAATAATATCAGAGTTTAGAGCTAGTTTAATCAATGGTAAAAAAATTAGTAGGTTATACTAAAACCTGAGAAAAGCCCCACCTAAAATAGAACTAATTTTTGACCAATAAATTAGTTGAAACTTAGTAAAAGAGCATTTGATCAAAATTGTGATTAAGGAGAAAGATTGAGCATGTAGAAGCATATTGTGTACTATTGTCTAGATCGTTTTGGTGCATATTGAGATAATTTGGTTAGTCATGCAAAAAATATAGAAACCTATTAATAATTACTATGATCATTAAAATAAATTAAGTGTCATCAGCAGATTAAAATTTTGTGTGTACAGATATAATTAGTGTATTGCCATTTAGATCACTCTGTTGTGCATTTAAATATTCAGCTAATTTTGCTAATATCATAAAATGGTAGAAAATTAAGGATTATTAGAGTAAATTAATTGCCGACCAAGGATTAAAAATAGTATGCAATGACTTCAATTGTACACAAAGATTTAAATAGCATTTCGGATGTAAAAATCTGAAGTTGACTAAATTAATTTTAGGATTAGCATGGGAACTCACGGAACAACGAGAGACCAGGGAAAATGTGAAACTAAATTGAGACATTGTAATTAAATTCATCGCCAACAAAATCATTAAATATGATGCGTTAGAAATAATTTAATAAAACAACTAAATTAAACAACACCTGATAAATGCCACTCCTAAAATGGACTGGCCAGAGTTCATCGTTAGCAAACACATGCCTGATATAAATAGAAATTGTCCCAGATTTAATTAGAAAGATAGATATATGCACTCACACCTACGTAAAATCGACCCGGCATATTTGCATGCATAAAATCGGATAGGAATAATCTTTGTAATCATATTTGTAAGTGTGCATATTTAATTGTGTCTAAGTAGTAGATGACCAAAAATAAACAAAATACCGATTATATCCCATAGATAAGCCACACAACCTCATGCTAGCAGAAGTATAGAATAGTCTTTAATTACTGCACTTCATTTATTGGATCACATCATCACCCTAGAGCACAAGCACATCAGCATTTTGCATCTTTATGTTTTCAAAAATTTAGTTGTAGCCTACATAATAAATGCAGGCGACAATTTGAATCAAGGGAAGGGCTTCACTCGATCTTACCTAAGTCTAAATCCATTAAATTCCAAGCAAGCTTTCCTTTGATCACCTTAACTAGTTATTTTACTTGGTAAAAACTAAATGTCTATAGCTTATATTATTATGTGTATTAAAAATGTATTTCAAAATAAATTTGGATAAATTAGATGAGAAAAGAGATAAGATGATGATATGCGAAAAGAGATGAGATAAGAGATGAGAAAGAGGATAATAGGCGAGTAATAGGGGCCCTAGACAGAAAAGAGAGGGTAGACGAGACCCCTTTATATATGGATAGAACATAAGGACCAACAAACTCTCACTTGGAAAGGGATCATATTTAAGTGCCAGCCCTTTTTTTTGTTTTTGGACAAGCAGAAAATGCTACCCTGTTACATTATTATCCTCTCCACAACGGGTAAGTATTATAAGAGTGAGTAACAAGTAGCCTTTATAGTAATTAAAATTTGCCACCTAATTTGATAAACTAGTTTCCAGAAAAAATGAGCTAGAAAATATGATAACAAACAGAGACGAGTCATACCAATGCATTTCTTTACTATTAATGCTTGCCGAGTATATTTGTACTCACCCTTGCTAGTTGTTAGATCCCTGTCTGACTGAGGATTATCTCAGGTGGACATGGAGTATTCAGGCTAAATGAAAAGCTACGTGGGATAAGGACGAGCATATCAAGGACCATGCCGTGCTCAAAGGTGGGGATGAGCGGGCTGCCTTTAGTGTTTAGTCTTCAGGAGTTATGATTATTAAATAGTTGTATCAGGTATTTGTATAATTAGAGCCTACGAAAGAACTTTTGTAAAAGTTCTATAGAGTTGATGTAAAGAAGGAAGTCGTGTATTTCAAAGACTATAAGGGTGTGGCAAAAGTATTGTAATAAGAAAGTGTTGTGTCTAGCTATTGTTCTGCTGCAACATTCTGATGGGCTTATTATTTGTTGGAGAGGTATTCTACCAGCTAAACGAATAATAATTCATTGACTAAGTGTTATTACCCATTTGTAATAGCATGTGACATCTCAACTAGCATGTATAAGTTGATTGACCACACTAAAAAAACGTTAGGCACTTAGTTTGGGCTAGAAAAGTTAAGTTTTTAATTTGGTCAATAGCGAAAAAGAATCCCAAATCACCCCGGTCCACTTCTGTAGACCAGGATTTTCTTTTAAATGGTTGAATTGGTTGGATGTTCACGTGTATTTGCAATTCACTGAATGTCACATTGTCCAAGAACAGCAAAGCATGACATGACATGGCATTCTCTGATTCTAGCTTTTATACTCAGTTTTAGAGGAAGTACATGATATGCGCGTCAAGTAGTCATAATCCAATATTATTTTCATGTGGTAAAGAGTGATTTCGCTATTGTATTACTGTGAATTCAGTTATGTTATGTTCGAAAAAGGCTGCACACCACCGAGCTGCTATTGCCCTAATTCTTGGGCATATTGAGGAGCTCAGCAGGGGTTTTCTAGAGCTTCAGTTTTGTTTTGTACGCGGTCTTGCCAATACGGTGGAACATCTTTGTGCTAAGCAAGCTTTTTTAAGTAGACAATGGTGTACCTCGCTCAACTAGACACCAGTTGAGTTTCTTTCTTTCTAGTTGTCTACTGCACGATTGTACCCCTGTTGATGAGTAATGAAATTTGACCTCCAGTTTTTCCAAAAAAAATATTTTGTTAAAAAAGGAAAGGCTTTGTATCAGACCTGTGGCTCAGATTCTGTTAGCCTGTGAGAGTTGTCCTTTTAGGCTGCTGGTTTATTTGTAAAGAGGCAAACAAAAAGGAATCCCTTGATGACAACTAGGAGAAGAGAAAAGGATGGGAAATTGGGGGAAATGAGAGAAATGGGTGGCGTTCTCCAAATGCGGAGTTTTGAAGTGGACTACACCAAAATTTTCCTTGAAAAACTCCTTTTTCTTCTTAATTGAAAACGATGGCTTGGACAAAGTTGAAGGAAAATCTTCAAACATCACATAACTAAAACATGAATGAGTTGCTGAAACATCCCAACATCCAAATTGTATCAAATCTGATGAGGCAGCACAGAGCATCATTCATTCATTCAGATAATGCACATTCTGATAATTCAGTCAAAAACACAATTTCTACTTCATTGTCGGTACAAATTCAGTTTCTTTGTCAGGAATTGATAAAAGAAAAGAAAAGGTCCACTTTACTCCCAAGACTATCATGTTTGTCCATTTAACCTCCTAAACTTCTTTTCGACTTACTTTCCCCCTAAACTTGCAGTATCAGTTCACTTCACCCCTTGAGATCGGTTTCAAAGGTGGTTTTGCCACCGTGGCTACCATGGCAGCTGGTTGTGCCATGTTGGCTATCCATGTCATCTCTCTCTCTCTCTCTCTTATCTCCTCTCTCATCCCTCCTGTCAATGGCAAGGCACCCGGTGCTCGCCCCGCCCACATGATGCTGCCCCACTGATCGATGAGCTAGAGCGTGCTCCTCCTGCCCCATCCTGTGATGTTGTTGACAGTCGTTGTGCCTCACAAATATAAATACCCACAAGCGCATAGTTTACCATTATAGCATTTCGCTTTAGAGTATTCCAAGGTATCGTATTTATCCACAAGGAAGCACAAATGAGTTAAAGATATCAAGTTAACAAATTATCTGTTGGAGACGATCAAAGAACTCGACTTGGATCACGCGCGGTTTCCTCTGGACAGGGCAAGCGCGATGCTCACATGAGAGGAGACTTGATGTTAGGCGCTGCCTGTTTGATCAAGAGGCGCTGCCTTCTATTCTGATCGATCTGATTATTTCAGTTCATCCTAGATGCTTATATAGTATACAGGTTTGCACCTGAGTCGGGCATCAATACCGAAGCGGCAAACAAGTACAAATACGGGACTATTTCGTATACGTATACGAGACATCATGCAGCTACAAGACACTATGCAGCTAATTCCTAAAAGACTCCGTCTGAGCCACATGCAACTAGATTAGTAAACATTCACCACCTTAATCTTGTTGCACTTGAACAACGCCCAGACGTTGACGGAGCTCCACGAACTTCACCCAGCCAAGTGCCTTGATCAGAATGTCTGCCAGCTGCCCTTCAGTACTGATGTGGTCAATGTCGAGTCTCCCTTCTTCATTGCACTCGCGAATGAAGTGATACCGAGTGTCAATGTGTTTGCTGCGATCATGATGGACTAGGTTCTTGCTGAGCTCAATTGCCGACTTGTTGTTAACCAGTAGCTTGAACTTCTGAACACTAGCGCCGGTAAGTTCCCCGATCAGCCTGCTTAGCCAAACTCCTTTACACACGGCTGTAGCAGCTGCGATGTATTCCGCTTCACAAGACGAGAGAGCCACCACCTTCTGCTTCTGGGACGCCCAGGTGATGAGGTTCGAACTGAGAAAGAAAACCATGCCTGTTGTACTCTTGCGCTCGTCAATGTCCCCGGCATGATCACTATTGTTGTAGCCCACCAAATCTTGATGCAGACCTCGCCCGTTCGCGTACCGGCAGCCGTAGCCGATCGTACCGGCCAGGTAACAGAGAATGTGTTTCACCGCCACCCAGTGCTGCTTTGACGGTGCTTCCATGAACCGGCTTACCATCCCTACTGCGTGGGCAATGTCCGGTCTGGTGTTGACAAGCTAGCGGAGACTCCCGATGATGCTCCTGAACTTGGTTGCATCTATAGCGGTGGCACCGTCCCGCTTGCTGAGCCATACTCAGTTCTCTATGGGCGTGTCGCAGGTGTTGCATCCTGCTAGTCCCACCTGCTCGAGGATCTTTGCCGTGTATGCACCTTGGCACAGTGTGATCTCCCCATTATTCTGCTTCACCTCGATCCCCAAGTAGTAACTCAAGAGACCTATATCGCTCATCTCGAAATGCTTCATCATCTGTTGCTTGAAGACGGCGATGTCATCATTGTTCGACCCATAGATGATCAAGTCATCGATGTACACACCAACCAGAAGGAGAGAGTCACCGTCTCCCCTCTTGTATACGGCGTGCTCGAGCGTGCTCCGCTTGAAGCCGAGTTTAGCCAGCTTCTGGTCCAGCCGCACATTCCACACACGCAGGGCCTGACACAGTCCATAGAGTGCCTTCTTCAACTTCAACACCTTGCCAGCTTGTTTGTCATCAATGAAGCCCGGCGGCTGATGGACATAGACCTATTCGAGCATATCAGCATTCAAGAAAGCGGTTTTAACGTCCATATGGTGTACCTCCCAACCACCGTGCATGGCGAGTGCCAGTAGCAACCGCACAGTCTCCATCCGTGCCACCAGCACGAACACCTCATCAAAGTCCACCCCCTGGCGCTGAGCATACCCTTTAGCGACCAGTCGAGCTTTGTGCTTCACGATGTTGCCAGTTGAATCTCTCTTCACTTTGAACACCCACTTTAGCCCAATCGCACGATGGCCACTCAGAAGCTCCGACGGTGTCCAAGTCTTGTTCTCGCGGATCGACTCCAGTTTGGCCTCCATTGCCTCCCGCCAGCACGGTTCCACTAGTGCCTGCTCGACGCTGCTTGGTTCATCCATGCCCAGTAAACACAAGCTGTTGTACTCAAAATCGTGGATTTCGTCAGTAGTGCTGTAAATATTCAACAGTGTGCGGTACCTGAGAGGCACGTTGTCTGAATCTGCTGCTCCATCAGTCGGAGGGGTCACCCACTCAATGCCTGGTGATGTCGGTGGTATTGTCGTTGTGGGACTTGGTGCTGGTGTAGCTGGCGATCCCGGATTTTGCAACCCAGTCAAATGTGATGTGCCTGGGGTCTGAACTTCTCTTGCCTCCATCTCCTGAAGATCTTCAATGTCGCCTGTTGTCAGACCACCAACAGTGGCCGGGATCTCGACACAGAACGTCTCCACCGTGTCCTGCTCATCGCCGGTGCTGCTCCAGTCCCACGACCGATCCTCTTCGAACATCACGTCATGGATAACGTGCAGTTTCTTTGCCACTAGATCAAAGACTCGGTATCCATTTGTCCCTGGCTTATAACTGAGAAATACCATCTTCTTAGACCTGTCCGTCAGCTTGCTCATGCCCAGACCAGTGTTCTTCACATGAACTACACACCCAAAAGTGCGCAAGTGATGAACACGGGGCTTTTTGTCGTACCACACTTCATATGGTGTGACCCCATCGAGGCTC
Source organism: Melocanna baccifera (assembly GCA_036346265.1). Lineage (NCBI taxonomy): Eukaryota > Viridiplantae > Streptophyta > Magnoliopsida > Poales > Poaceae > Melocanna > Melocanna baccifera. Next base: position 14,286,291 of record CM070692.1, on the reverse strand, counting down.
TTCGTTGGCGCGCGGTTCAGTACATAGACGGCAGTCTCTACAGCCTTGTCCTAGAAACGAGCTGGAATGCCCTTGCTCTTGAGCATGCACCGAGCCATCTCCACCATGTAGTGCTCGATAGAAGTTCGAGCCGAGCTTGAACGAGCCCGAGATGTCGGTCAAGCTTTGAACTGGGCTCGAGCTCGGCTCGACAAAGCTCGTCGAGGCTCGTTAAGCGGAAAGTGCAGTCAGATGCACAACGAGTGCAATGAAAAAAATTCAAATTAAACGCACAAAGCATAACCTGGCTACACGGCGTCGACGATGGCCTTGATGCGAACTTGCGGACGAGGAACATGGCGTCGGCGACGGCCTTGATGGGGACTTGCAGAGGAGGAACACAGCATCGGCGGCGGCCTTGATGGGGACTTGCGGACGAGGAACACGGCGTCGACGGCAGCCTTCATGACTTGATGTGAGATCTAGGGCTGTCAGCGGCGGAGGAGGAGAGGAGGGCCGGAGGTGGGCGGCAGCTGGGAGGAGAGGAGCGGCGGCGGCGGGGGAGAGGTGGGGTAGTGAATCGGGGAGAGAAGGGGCCGTAAGCAGCGGATCAGGGTGGAGGCAGCCGACTGGTGGGAGGAGAGGAGGGGCGGAGGCGGTTGGTGGGGGGGCGACGAGGAGGGGCGTAGGGGGGCGAGGAGGGGGACGGGGGGCAACGGCGGCGGGGAACAAGGGGGAGAGGAGGGGGATGGGGGCGAGGAGGTAGACAGGGGGCGGCGATTGGGGACGCGGGGAGGAGAGGAAGGGGATGAGGGGCGAGGAGGGGGCGACGGCGGGGGAGAGGAGGAGGACAGGGGGAGTCGGGGAGAGGAGGGGGACCCAGCGGCGGTTGGGACTCAGGGTAGGGTTAAAAGTAGTGGGACTGTAGGATCAGGGGTATAAAAATCTCAAGCTCGCGAGCTATTCAAGCTCAGCTCGTTGAAGCTCGCGAGCTTAAGATCAAGTTCGAGTTCGGCTCGTTTGGAGCTCGAGTCAAGCTCGAATCGAGTCTAGAGCGAGCCAAGCTTGAGCAGTTTACGAGTCTCGAGCTTTTTTTTACAGCCCTACACTCTTAGTATTTTATGTTTAAAGAAAAACAATGGGTCAACATCAAGTGGGTCCCACTTAATTGATTTTTGTTAATAAAAATAATAAGATGTTTTAGGGATTTCTTTTGCTAGATCCAAGGGCTAGGATTATGTGTGGCTAGATCAAATGGTTATGACAATAGTGTACATGTGTGCAGAAAGAGGAATTCCTTTGGCTCAATGATGTCTGTGTTGGAATAGTCACATATTGGTTATGGAAGAGCAAGAAACCTAACTTAAAAGTGAAAGAGTCTCTCATCTCATAACCTAGCTTTTAGGGATGAGAATGTCCTTATGATCCAACAAGTGGTATCAGATCTTGATTCTAACATCTCTGGCCTAATGAACACTATTGTGTGAACGTCTGATGGACCGTAACTTTGAGGAACCGTTGGTGTACGGTGAACGACTAGGGAACACTAATGTGTGAAAGGAGAGATTATTGGAATAGTCTCATATTGATTGTGGAAGGGCAATGTACCTAACTTAAAAGTGGAAAAGTTCTTTACCTCACAAGCTAGCTTTAGGGATGAGGGCCCTTACGATCCAATAATAAGACTTGCCATTTTCGTATGTTCAGTGTAAATATTGAATAAGATACTGATACTAAATATTAGAAAATTTGACTACATGTAACCTAAAATGACATTCTTTTATGACTGAAAGTAGTATCTCTTATACAAAAGACAACTTAATACATGCAATCCTTCGCAACGGTGAGGGAGTATGAGGGGAGAAATCGTGATGGGCTAAAATAGTTAGGGAAATAATTTTAGAGATAAATTGTTGTTGTCTCCAGGTGCAGTGGAGTTGTTAGGGCCTATTTGGTTTATGGCTAACCTTGCCATCACTAAGCTTAGGCAAAATGTCGCTTGCGGCAAAAAGCGTGGCCAATAAAATAGGCACCAAGTTAAGCAAAGTTAGTTAATTCTATGATATGTGGGCCGGTGTTAGGAAAGGGTGACAGGCCACAATTATCTTTACTATTATAAAAGAAGGAGTTGGTGGTTGACCCGTCGTCACTTCTATTCTCTCAGCCCTTCGATCTGATTGCGAGATAAAATCCGAGCTGTCTATCTCGTAGCCCCCTCCCTCCCACCCCGCGCGCCGCCTCCTCCCCTCCCTCTATCTCTCTCGCAGGCACCGCCTCCCCACCCCCGCGCACCGCTCCTCCTCCCCCCACCCCGATCTGCCTCCCCCTCGCTCTCCCCCCGCCTCCCCCTCGCTCTTCCCCCGCCGCCTCCTTCCCCCACCCCGCGTCGCCGCCGCCGCCTCCCCTCCTCCCTCCCAAGCGCCGCCCGATCCGCCTCCCCCTCGCTCTCCCCCCGCCTCCCCCTCGCTCTCCCCACGCCGCCTCCTTCCCCTCCCCACCCCGCGCCGCCGCCTCCTCCCCTCCCTCCCACCCCGCGCCGCCGCCGCCTCCCCTCCTCCCTCCCAAGCGCCGCCGCCTCCTCCCCACCCCGCGCCTCCTCCGAGCACTCGTGCTACTGCTTGCGGCCGCCGCCGAGCACTCGAGCGCCGCGACGAGGGAGACCGGGGATGGAGATCGCGTGATCCGCCGCCGCCATGGGCTGCTCCAAGGAGCACCAGAAGATCTACGCCGACTGGTTCTCCCTCGTCGACCCAGGTAGGTCGTCTCGCTCTCACTCCCGCATCCACCCCAAAACCCCAAGCCCTGATGCTTACTTGCTTCTCCAGTGGCCTCGCTGCAGATGGGGACGGCCGCATCACGGGCCCCGACGCCAGCAAGTTCTTCGCCATGTCCGGCCTCTCCCGCACCGACCTCAAGCAGGTGAGGCAGCCACCCCCGCCACTACCCGAGTCCTCGGGTCCCTCGAGTGTCGCTGCTGGTTGGTTGATAGAGCCTATCTAATCCCTTCGCGTTTCGGAAAATCTATGTGGATCCAAGGTCTGGGCGATCGCAGACTCCAAGCGGCAGGGGTACCTCGGTTTCGCTGAGTTCGTCACCGCTATGCAGGTCTGCTCCGTTCCTTTTCCTCTCCTCTCTTGTTTGTGCATCAATCGTAGCCTGTGCCGCTAGTAAGGAAACATTTGGATGCGCTTGTGCGTTACTTATTATTGTGTCTTTTCCAAATTGCAAACCGCAGCTCGTGTCTCTGGCGCAAGCGGGGAATGAGATCACCCAGGACAGTCTGAAGCGTGAAGGTAAACTGAGATGCATCCATTTACCCTTTTTGTTCTGTGAGTTTGTTTGGGTGTGGGTATATGATGCGGAAATGCACGTGTCTTGTACTTTTCCGTTAAATATCTTATTCAACTGGAAAGAATTATTGAGCCGCATGAAATATGGCCAGGTGAACTCATTTCAAACTATACTTAATGTTGTCATTCATAGAGATGAAATACTACATCATGTTATTACTTGGTGTATTCTTAGGTTTGTCAATGGCAAAACAATAGAGATGCAAAAGGAAGCGGATAACCACATTATGTGCCAAAGACATGAAGGAACAAAGCCCATGCGGATGGAGCCAACAAGAACGAAGCACATGTGGCTGGTTGGAGCCCATGTGGAAGGGGGAAAGAAAGCTCATGTGGCGGGAGAGTATAAGGACGGAGCCCAAGAACTTAGAGCACAAGTTTTGGATACTATTTTGAAGCCCAACTCAGACTTCCCACGTGCTCAATCCAATTCCAACTCGGATTCAACTCAGAATTCAATTCGGACTCGGTTCGGGACAGCCTGTCAGGCAGTTACTAAAAAGGTCATAACTTTCACAAACGGAGTCCGATTCAGGCGTTCTTGTACTTGTTGGAAAGATATTTTCAAGGGCTACGCAATGGATCTAGCCCCAGCATCAAATTCATCACGGATCAAAAGTTATGACCGAAACAATATGACGGCTGTAAAATCTAGTTTCCTTTTTTAAGAGTTAGTATCTAAAACCATATAGGGTTGAGTTGTACTAGGTTTGGGGGACTCTATGCACGTCCCAAGAGGCTATATAAGCCCTGTATTGGCATCCTTAGAGGGGGACCAAGTTTTATGCATCAGATTGAAACATAACTATTGCTTGTTCTTTCAACACCAGAGTTCATGCGAGGACTTTGAGAGAGAATTAAGCGATCCATTGTTCGTTCTGCAACTCAAGGTCAAGCCGTCGTTCCATTGGGAATTGGGGACTTGGCGTTCGTCGCTTGTGGTCGTGCGGACGACAACTATCCGTGTGTTTTGGGCGTATTCGAAGAGTTGAGGGTTCGTGCATGGGCACGAGTGTTCAGCTAGCGACATCGTCTACTTCACATCAACTATCCACGGTTCCTCACTGAGAAGATCGGGACCCATCCCCGTATCATATGGTATCAGAGCCAGGTTTACTCGGTGAGAACTTCTTTACCCGTAGTTAGATTCGTTTTTCTGTCCTATCTTCCATTAAACCGAAAATTGCAATACCAAAAACCGTAGTTTAATCTGTTTAGTTCTTGTGCGTTTTGTTAAGTTTTCGTCCATTAGAGTTTTGTTTTCATGCTGATCCGTGTGTTTTCTTCGCGTAGCTTGATCTTTGTGTCCACATAAACCCTACAAAATTGTTGATTGAATCCTCAATTAGCAACAAAAAAGAGTAAATTGCATTTACTCTTGAATCCTAAATTCCTTGCTGTCCACATTGCTCTCAAGAGATCCATCCAAATTCTCTTTGGGTGAGAGTTTGAGATAGTATTCACTTCCTTCAAAACCGAAAGTTTGCTGCGGTTTGGCTTCAAAGAAACAAATCACTACTTATGCCAAACCCTAGCTGACCGAAAAGAAAGAATTGCTACAGTTGAGCTTCACTTATATCTTTTCATCAATTGAGACTAGCTTTTGGTATTGCTATTAAGGCTGTTCTTGAGTATTATTTACACTTGCTGAATTCTTGAATTTGTGCAAAGGGAAGAAAACAGTAGTTTGGCCAAAAAAATAGGAGTAAGTTAAAAAAAAGAAAAAAAAGAGAAAGCTTGAAAGTTTCCTGCGATTTGATCAAGAAACAGTGAAAATAGAAAGTGTTGGCCAAAACTCTGTAAAAAAAACCCTAGTTCATATTTTCAGCTTGTGCACTTATTCTCATAGAGCAATCTTGTGCCCTTACATTCATAACTATTGCAATTGGCTAGCGTCTCTCCTTGTACTTAGTGCAAAACGAGCTAGTTATTCATGTCAATTTCAGATTGCCTCTTTCTAGCTCATTTCCTTTGTTTGCATTAAGTCCCATTTATCGCTATGTGCGTTCATACTTTTCGCTTTAACCAATTGGATCAGCACATAGGCAAATACTCTAGCTTGGATCATTACTTAGCTTTACAATACCTTGAATATCAGATTGTATAGGTTATACACATACCTGTCCAAGCTCCACCTACACTGTTTGTGTACTCCTTGCTCTTGGTTACGCTCATACATTACCGGGTTGAGGTCGTTCGCTGTCCCAAGTGTCGATTTGACGCCCTTGATTCACTTTGGAACGATCACGAGGAGGATCCACCTAATCCGACGCGCCGTTACGTGGACCGAGTACACTCGATTGCGCGAAATGCTACAACAACAACTTCTTGATGGTAACACTAGCGTGCGCAATGAGCTCGGAAAGTTCACACAGACTGAATCACCTCGGGAAGGAGGTTCAACAATTGCATACGACCATGAATAATAACTTTTTGGAGCTGCGTGCCATGTTCGCACACCACATTCTACGTGGGAGAGCGCCTGCTAATGACACAAGTGTGCACGGTACTCCAAAACTACATATAGCTACCGAGATACACCACAACCCATATGAGGAAGAGAGCCACATAGCCAAATTGAGTGAGAGTGATAAAAAGAGTGAGTTGTGTGATTCCACCATATGTGAGGTTGAGAGCATCCAAATTGAGAGTGTTAGAGGGACACCAAAAGAAAAGCGAGAAGAAGAAGATAGACAAAGGGAGGATGAATCTGAAACTAACATATTACTATCTACTTCTAGTGTTGTTTCTCATATTGTGCAGGTTGACATTAAAGATGAAGAATTGAACACTCAACAACCGACACCTTTGGAGGCAAATGAGGAGGAGATAACCACAGGACGGGATGAAGTACCTGCTGTCCCATGGGTGCATCCTGATAATTTTAAACCCCCAGCACCTACATCATCTGAGGAGGACGATAAAGGTAACAATAGTGGTGCCAAATTTAATTATGCAAAGGTGAGTAATTGTGAGAACTCATATGATCAACCGAACACTCTATGTTCCGAAATTTCAATGCTTAATTTACATAATGTGGAATTGATTACTTACAAAGAAGTTCTTACTAGAATATCTCCTAATGATTCTTTATGCTATATCATGTTTAACACTCCTAGCGAGCTATCTAGTGTGATTAATAAGGTTGCTGAAATTTCATGTTCAAAATCACTAGTTAGTACCCATGCCTACACGTATAAGTTCAATTTGATTGGAGATTATGGTGTAGATGACAAATTTTATGTTCATAGAATTTGCATTACATGTGATAAGCTTATCGACTTGAAATTACAAATTGTGGATAAACAATATTTTGCGCCATGTTATGATCATGATGAGATACATTTAAACAATAGTACGTCTTGTTTAGAAAGATTTCACAAATCTAGTTGTTCGATTCTTGGTGTACAATCATGTAAAAATAATCGAGAGTAGCGAATCAAGCATGGAAAGCACTCCACATTTTCTTTCCCATGTCAAGACATTTAAATCTGATTTTGCCCATTAAGGATCTGTCCATGTGCTTAGAAAAGTCGAGGACGACTTTATTTTATGGGAGGGAGAATGATGTGAAAACAATATTGCAAAGCATACATCTTTTAGTCGCTATATTCATCGGTTTGGGCAAAATAGTGAGAATGCCACAACAATTGACTCTTACATATACTGCATATGTATTATTCTTTTCGTTTACTACACCTTCAAAATTTTATGATGAGATAAGTCAAGAAATATTGATGACGAATATATATACCATGCATACACGTTGTATCCTTTGTTTAACACAATTTCAGTTATCAAAAGCCGAGGACGGCTTTTCTTGAAGAAGGGAGGATGATGCGAAATGCACGATCTTGTACTTTTCCGTTAAATATCTTATTCAACTGGAAAGAATTATTGAGCCGCATGAAATATGGCCAGGTGAACTCATTTCAAACTATACTTAATGTTGTCATTCATAGAGATGAAATACTACATCATGTTATTACTTGGTGTATTCTTAGGTTTGTCAATGGCAAAACAATAGAGATGCAAAGGAAGCGGATAACCACATTATGTGCCAAAGACATGAAGGAACAAAGCCCATGCGGATGGAGCCAACAAGAACGAAGCACATGTGGCTGGTTGGAGCCCATGTGGAAGGGGGAAAGAAAGCTCATGTGGCGGGAGAGTATAAGGACGGAGCCCAAGAACTTAGAGCACAAGTTTTGGATACTATTTTGAAGCCCAACTCAGACTTCCCACGTGCTCAATCCAATTCCAACTCGGATTCAACTCAGAATTCAATTCGGACTCGGTTCGGGACAGCCTGTCAGGCAGTTACTAAAAAGGTCATAACTTTCACAAACGGAGTCCGATTCAGGCGTTCTTGTACTTGTTGGAAAGATATTTTCAAGGGCTACGCAATGGATCTAGCCCCAGCATCAAATTCATCACGGATCAAAAGTTATGACCGAAACAATATGACGGCTGTAAAATCTAGTTTCCTTTTTTAAGAGTTAGTATCTAAAACCATATAGGGTTGAGTTGTACTAGGTTTGGGGGACTCTATGCACGTCCCAAGAGGCTATATAAGCCCTGTATTGGCATCCTTAGAGGGGGACCAAGTTTTATGCATCAGATTGAAACATAACTATTGCTTGTTCTTTCAACACCAGAGTTCATGCGAGGACTTTGAGAGAGAATTAAGCGATCCATTGTTCGCTCGCAACTCAAGGTCAAGCCGCTGCTCCATTGGGAATTGGGGACTTGGCGTTCGTCGCTTGTGGTCGCGCGACGACAACTATCCGGTGTGTTTTGGGCGTATTCCGAAGAGTTGAGGGTTCGTGCATGGGCACGAGTGTTCAGCTAGCGACATCGTCTACTTCACATCAACTATCCACGGTTCCTCACTGAGAAGATCGGGACCCATCCCCGTATCAGTATATGAACTAGATAGTTTGTGGTTGTTCTTGCAGACCTGAGTAGCTCGGACCCGCCTGTGATGGAGGGTCTCGATGAACTGCTTGCTGTAAGTATATAGTCTACAGCTTATGTGCCATTGGACCGCATTTTTCACTTCTCACACTATGATATTGCAATGGATCATTGATTTGCAGAGATCAAAGGCTATGGTAAAGCGAGTTCACCCAGAAGACAATGGTAAGAAATATGCTCCTGCCTGGCGAATCATGTATTGGTGAGTCGGCTGCGATGCTAACCATTTCTTTCGACAGCACCCTCGAGTTCAAGCACCTTCTACCAATCACTGGTTCAGTTCAAAATCAGCATAGAAGGTACTAGACTTATGCGGCGTTTCAAGATCTTGTCCATGTTGTGAGGTTAATTTACACCATGTCTATCAGCAGGGAAAATATCCTATTGCTCTTTTAGCTAAATAGCTGAACTCTTGTAGCTTGTTGTTGAGTCATTGAAATTGTCATAGTTTTCTCTTAATGCCAAGTAGAGCATTGCAGTTCAACAATTGAATCGGTTTTTCAACTTTATTTGGCTCTTTGCAAGCGCAGATGCCTCTGACTGCTGTTACTTCTATAATCGATGGCTTAAAAAGACTATACATCAAAAAATTGAAGCCTTCCGAAGTTGCATACCGGTTCAACGATTTTGCCTCCCCATTACCGTATAGACTGCTCATGGTTTAGGTACCTAGAAGTTTCGGATGATAATTTTTCATGTTCTTTCATGCGGTTGTTTTCTTGTGTCCTTACTTACATGGCATTACATTGATTCTACAATTTTTCGGACAAACAGTGATTTCGATGCAAAGCCAATGGTCATGCTCTTGGGTCATTATTCTATAGGGAAAACGACATTTATTAAGCATCTGCTGAAAACAAGTTACCAGTTCGCTTTAACCACCATGTTGCGTGCCACATCACATGTTACCGCCCAACGGAGGTCGGCTTCCATTGTTTAGTCGCTACCCTTTTGAAGGTCAACATAATTCTTTGGTAAGGAGTTCGTACCATTGTTTGTACAAAGATGTCGTTATACATATCCATTCTAATTATCAGTAATTCATATTTAGGCGAGTTGTCAATCACGGTAGAGAGCAATTAAATTCATATTCTTCCCGAATTCAAGATATGCCACTGAGTTGGAAGGTATAAGTCTCTACACCATTAATATACTAATTATTTTGCAAGTCTCTAATAATTATTTTCATTTGTTTGATGTTTCAATTGATAAAGAAATACATATATAAGATGTTTCGTAGCAATGCACGGGCACTTAACTAGCCTTCCCGAATAAAGTGTTTTTTGCTTGGTTAAAATTTTGAAAACTGCACTTCACTATGCTCACCTTGTGTTCCTGTCCCCTCACCTTTGTTTGTCAATCTTAATTTGGTGCTCAGCTCCCTGCCATGCCATCAGGATGATGCACAACACCCATTAGCAAATGTGTGGATAGTGATACATCAGAACGTAAAACTGTATATACACGACAATCGTGCGCTAGGAGTAGAGTAGATTAGTATGATGCTTGATTTATTTACGAGTATGAACATGTATGTTTTGTTTGATACATGATGACGTAAGAAAAAGTTGATATTTATTATTCAATTTGATATCATATTTGATAGTATGCATCACTTTTATTTGATTTTCCGTTGTAACGCACGGGCACTTTACTAGTAGCAATAAACCCAACACATGTAAAAAAACTATAGCACGACTAAGGTTAGGCATGGCAAAGCTCGGCATCAAATCAAATACCCTCTTATAAAGATAATCTTAGGAGATGAACCGCCCTGAAGCCATCCTCAGTAGAAGAATAGTCCATTTCAACGGTAGGAGCTAAAGGGCCTCATGGGCCATCAAGTGTTGTTCTTCGTCCACTTTGGAAGCCCAGCGGATATACCCCTGCTCCCGTGTTTGGAGTCAGACACTGTAGACAGGCTCTTCTTTGACCAATTCGTCTCTTTCCACTGCTGCCGCTGTGATTGGAAGAGGATCTGAAGGAAGAACAGCCAACTAGCTGGTGAGGCATAAAACGGAAATAAGTACAACAAAAAAATGGAAGCAAACGTTGATGCTGATCGTTTTGGATCACTTCAGTAGTGAGGCACACACAGCACTGAGCGACTGACCTATTGGGCATAGCCTTGGGAATGCTAGACTTGCTGAGGGCTCTCCCTGAGCAGCTGGTGGCATGAAATTAACCAGCAGGTGGCAAGGCAACTGCGCCTGGGACAATCAGTAGTTGAACATGGGATAGTTGCAAGCTTAAAACAGAATTTCACTTGCACAAAAGAACAATTTTCATCTGAAAAATGAATTAGGGGAAACAGCAGAAAACAGAAAGCACTGACTAATGGCAGAGATGCCTTGTTTCCTACTACTAATAGATGCTCTATATTTCCTACTACTAACAGATGCTCTATCAGAGCTGCTGCAGCTAAATTGAACAGCAAAGGCATCACTCAAGACTATGTGATAACGCTTGCTAATTCTATGATCTACCAACTACTGAAATTGTCCTAAAACATAAAATGAATCGCTGCTGGTAGCAAGTACAGAAATCAATTTTTCATGACAATTACAAGGCCTTGTACAAGCAGAACAGCAATGATCCAGAGAAAACAAGATGGAGCACCAAGAAGCATGCAAGTCAAAGAAGTAGAGCAACGTATGTACTGCCATGTTGATATCTTCTGAAGAAATGTTGTAGGAATAAAAATGTCCTATTCAGGCAGAAATTCTGAATCTTCTGAAGAAATTAACATGGGACATTTTTCAAGATTTGCAACAAGAAACAACGAAACAGCAGAACAAATAGCATAATTTCGAGACAGAAATTGGTTTCCGAAATCATTTTTGAGGCATAAATTCAATTCGAGAGACAAACAACAGCACATCCTCTCCTCTGTCCAGTTCAAGAAAAAAAAATAGGTAGCCTCGCTACTGCGTTGTCGGACGCCGAGGCTCCACGGAGCTCAGCGAGAAGGCCGCCACCAAGAACGCGCCGCTGCCACGCCGGATCTGGAGGCGCCCGCCTGGTGACATCTCGCCGAGGCCAGGGGAGAGGATGAGCGCGCCAGACCCCGGGGCTTCACTCGCCGACGCCGGGGAAGATCAAGTTGCTGCGCGCACCGAGGCCCAGTTCATCGTGGTCGGGGAGAGGATGAGGACGCCGGGGACAAGAAAGACGTCGCCAAGGCCGGCGGAGAGAAGCCGCCCCGCGAGTCGGGCCCATGTCGCCGGTCGAGACGATGCCGAGGCCGGGGAAGACATTGCCTACACCGGAGGAAGAAGAAGTTGCTCAGGTCGCCGCTGTGTAGGAACGCACCGCCCGTGCATTCAGCCGCCGCCAGCAGCAACCATCATCGCCGCCGGCGTCCACACAATCGCCTCTCTTCTCTAGGGTTGCTTGGTCTGGTTGGGTCGCCAAATGGGGAACGGGAGAGGCGAGATGCGAAGGTGTACATCGGCGGCAATTTGCGGGTTGAATTCCCAGGGTCATTTGGCTTTGGCTTCCTTGGCCCGCAGCTCCCCGCTAGAGGTGGCCACAGCCACGCGGATCGGGCCACGGTATGCTATTGTTGGTCCGGTCCAGGCACAGCACGGCATGATGGTCATATGGGCTGGGCTGGCACGGCACAATAGCTTGGGTCATGCCTGGATCGGGAGGCTGGTATGACCTCGGCACAGCACGGCCCGTTTAGCTCGTAGACCATGCCGGTACGGTCCAGCACGGCACGGCACGGCGTGGCAATGAGCGTAAGCGGGCCGTACCGGCCCGGCTCGGCCTGGCCGGGGAATATAACCGTTTTGACCGTTGGGGTGTAAAAAAATTCAAAAAAATAGCAAATAATTTAGAAAAAATATAAAAAAAATTTATAAATAGAGGGTCATCTGGCCTCCATTTTTCACATCTCAAACCTCACTCTCATCCCTCTATTTAGTTATGAAAAATTCAGAAGTGCTTGTGGAAATTTTACAAAATTTGTGAGAAATTTGTGGGAAATTCTGAAAATTCAAAAAAATCAAGGAATTTTCGGAGAGCTGCAGAAAAGGTAATAGTCTTATCTTATTTTAATTTTTTATATTATTTTTTGATTGAATAGTATGTTAATTATTTAATTTCTATTTCAATTTATAGTTAATTCAATAGAGAACTATGATTTTTAACTCTCCGAATTCGGCTTCACGGCGGAGGATATGCAATCCTTTCAAGAAGGATATCTATATGCGGAAAGTCCACCTCCAGAACAAAATGTAGAGGCAGAAGAAGCGGCTGGTCCGGCGGCGCAGGGTCCAATCGATCCATCTTCTACTGGCTCAACGAGTGCATCGACAACCCACAGCACAGGTTCAAAAAGATCAGGAGCTACTACGTCAGGAGTCTGGAATGATTTCGACAGGAAGTTTAGGACCGATGAAGAAGGAAATTCGGTGAGGTATGCTGTTTGTAAAATTTATGGTAATGAATTATCTGCAAAATCTATAGGTGGGACGGGTCACCTGCAACGGCACGCTGCAAGCTACAAAAGAAGGTAGGAAATACAACTGCGCCAAACACAACTGCAATATAACCCTGACGGCTCGGTACGTAATTGGGAGTACAATCCGGATGTAGCCCGTGAATCACTTTGTAGATTAATTGCTTCTCAAGATTTACATTTAAATTTTGGTGAGTCTCCTGCTTTTCAAAAATATATTAGAACTGTTCATAACCCTCAATTTAGTGTTGTATCTAGGCAAATCATAACTAGAGATTTAATTAAATATTATAACAACTGTCGTGAAAAAATGAAAGGAATGTTTAATACTTGTACATTTTCTATTGCTTTCACATCAGACATATGGAGTGGTAGAGCTAGGGAGGATTATATTAGTGTTGTTGCTTATTATGTTAATGATGATTGGATAATGGAAAAAGAATTATAGGATTTAAATTAATTAATATTTCACATACTCCTGAAAATATTGCAGAATGCATTATTAAAGTTGTAAAAGATTTTGGCCTCACAGATAAGATTTTTTCTATAATTTTAGATAATGCAGCTGCAAACACTAAGGCTATGTAAATTCTTACTCCTTTATTTAATACTTATGCATAATCTTTCTTACTGTATAAACGTTGTGATTGTCATATTATTAATCTTATTGTTAAATATGGTTTAAAAAGATTTAATGCTTATATTGAATCTTTTAGAGATGCAATTTCATTTATTAATTGTTCTAACTAAAGAATAGCTACATATAAGAGTTTTTGCATAGCAATGAATTTCACCCTAGAAAATTTGGCTTAGATATGCCTGTTAGATGGAACTCCACTTACCTTATGCTTAAACATATATTGCCACATAAGAGTACATTATCTGTTTTCCTTCACACCCAACTTCATCAATCTCGTAGCTCCTCCAGTAGAACTCAAGTTAGAGACCCTGAACTTACTGAGAACGATTGGATTGTTGGTGAAAAAATATTTTCTATTTTAGAACTTTTTCATAAGGCTACACTTTGTCTTTTTGGAGTATACTACCCAACATCTCCTCTAATTGTTCATAATATTCTTGAAATTGCCACTCACCTAAAAGCTTTTGAAAATGATCCTGTACTTCAAGAAGCCGTAGTTGCCATGAAAACTAAGTTTTTAAAATATTGGAGGGAAATTCCTATTTTATATTCATTTGCCTTTATTTTAGATACTAGGGCTAAACTCCAAGGATTTTCAAATGTACTACAACTTTTAAGTGAGGCTACTAGTTTAGGTTATTGTACATGCTATAGAGTTGTTAACGATAAATTACAAGAGGTATACAATAAATATGAAAATAAATTTGGGTCTGTGCGTTTGGAAAGACCCCAAGTAATCTCTAGCACCTCTGCGGGGACTATGCAATAGGGCAAGATATTTGGTTCTTCTTCTCGTGGTTCTCATATAGGTACACATCAGTTTGGAGGTGCAACCCGACAAAGCACCGGAGATCTATCAAGCTATCTCAACAGTGACAGCGTCAACTTTGAGCAAGAGTTGAACATCCTCTCCTGGTGGCAAAACTAGAAAGTAACATATCCAATGCTATCCATATTAGCACGGGATGTGTTGACTGTTCCGGTCTCTACGGTCTCCTCGGAGTCAACCTTTAGTCTATCTGGAAGAATAATCGAGGAGCGACGAACAAGTCTCTCCAACGAGATGGTCGAAGTCCTTCTTACCATTAAGGACTGGGAACAAGCAGAAGCAAGACTCCAACATACTGCCCAAAATACAAACTTAGAAGAATCTTTCGATAATTTGTATTTAGATACCAATGAATAGGATTTTCTATATTTTTCTTCAGATATATTCACTAGTGAGCTTTATACGCTGTACTCTTTTTTCTTTACCAAGGTTTTGTCAAATTGAGTTTTTACTTGGTAAAATTTTTAACGAGGCAACTATGTAATGTCATTTAACAAGTTAATAAAGCTCATTATATCATTGATAATAATTATCTTTATGATTAATAATGTCTATAATTTTTATAAATTTTGTATTTTTTACATTTTTTTACAATTTTCTACAATTTTTCCTCTATTTTCTATATTTTTCTACATTTTTTTGGGTTTTTTAATTTCCCAGGCTAAACGGGCCATGCCATGTCAGCACAGCCCGTTTACCCTTAACCGTGGCTGGACCAGCACGGCACGGCACGGCCACGGGCCGTGCTTGGGCCTAGCCCTCGGCATGTGGGCCGGCATGGCACGACCCGTTTATTAGCCATGCCTAAACGGGCCATGCCACATCCGGGCCCATGCCGTGCCGGCCCGGCACGGCACCAGTGGACAGCACTACTCCCCGCTTACAGCAATGAGCTATACGAAACACGCTACTATTAGCCTGGTGAAGGTACGACATGGCCCATGGATAAACGGGTTGTGCGGTCTGGCTCTATCAGCTATGTCATGATTATGCTAACATCTTAGTAAGGTAGACCGGCCTGATACGAGACAAACATCATCGTGCCCAGCCCCTTCCCTCCCTCTCACGACTCCCGCTCCCCTCCCCTATCGGTCCGTCTCTCCTTCTCTGTGCCCAGCCGCCCTTGCCATCCCCGCCAGCCACACCCTCCCCCTCCCCTCCATCTCTCGGCCGCCGCTCCCCTTCCCCCGCACCCACCATTCTCGTTGAACACCGCGTCCTCCTCTTGTCGGCTCCTCTATAGGATCAAGGATAACTGTAACATCCTGTTTTTCTGCAAGTTTTAAAGCCAGGTTTTCAAAAATGAATTTTCTGGAATTAAAAAAAGCTTCAAATGAATTTTTAGAATTTTAAAAGATTTAATATGATTAAAATAAACATTAACATAAGTTTAAAATATTTTATCTGAGTTCTCCTGGTCTCAAGGAATTTTCTGGTATTTTTGGTGAATTTTTAGGATTTATTTGCTATTTTCTAGAGCTTTTTGAAGTTTATTTGAATTTCTGGAAAACAAAAAGAAATAAAAATTTCCTCAGCCGCCCGATCCCGCCGCCGCCACGCGTCAGCCATCCGCCCGCTCCGCACCGCCGCCGTACCCCTAACCCTAACCACTCCGAGCCGTCGGATCCGCGCCCGTGTCACGTGGCCGCATCCCAGCCGTCCAGCCGCGTCCGCGTTCGCTCGCGCCGTCCCCAAATCAAACGCCTCAGTTCGCGTGTTTTTATACGTACGATCGCCTCGGTTCGTGTGCCACGCCTCCGCGCCACGCCCATGGCCATCGTCCCGCCTCCACGCCACGCGATCCCCGTCGTCACCTCAGATCTGGATTAGCGATCCAGATCGCGCCACGCGTCGTCACCTCAGCCATCGGATCCCACCGCCGCCGCCGCGCCCGAGTCGCCACCTCAGCCCTAGCCACGTGGCAGCACCAGCGCATACCACGTCAGCCCTAGGTTCACGTGGCAGACACGTGTCATGCCACGTCAGCCGAAACTCGCTCCGGGTGCCACGTCAACGCCACGTCAGCGAGCTACGTCAGCCTGCCACGTGGCAACATCAGCAGCTGCCACGTCAGCCACGAACGCGCGCACGGCGTGACACTGTTCCGTGCGCCGAGTCCACCGTGGACCGAGTCCCCCGTGCACCCGGTCCACAGCACAGCAACCTTTTTCATTTTTCCCGATTTAATTTTAGATTTATTTTCCGAGAGTCCGTTCTCCTCCGTCCTAGCTCCGATTGACCCCGTTCTTTTTTCTAAATTCTTCTAAAATCGAGCTCTAGTTTTGGTTCTAGTTTCATGATTTTTGGAGTTCAATTGCTTATCATTTTATATGTTTCTTTTGTTTTAGTTGTTTTCTCTCTCGTTAGATTCGGATTCTGGAGGAGTAGGTTCGACGCCCGAAGACCAGGAGTACTTCGCTGAGCATAACCAAGGCAAGTCATGTCCTTTGATCATGTTGAACCTAGTTTACAATCTATTATTTATTTATTTTGTTTTAAGTTACATTGCATCGCTATTTTTATTCAAACCCTTATACTGGCAGTTATCGTCCCAATTGAATCTATCCCTCCTTGATAATTTGGAATATCATGATACCATTGTCACCCTAGGTTGGGAAACATACTAGTGATACTAGATTAATTGTCACATGGGTTGGTACGATTAGACTGCTTAGCCTTGCTTAATTTACGATTGGGTTCATCATCACATGTTAATTTTTAACTTGACTTAACGATATATGAAACTGTGATTGGTGCCACGTTTACTAAAATTTGTGCCGTGGCATTGGTGTGTTATTGGCGGGGAGATACAAACTTGGTTTTGCACTCGGGCGAGTGATCGTGCAGTAAAGGGGAAAGTGCAGGTGCACTTCGGGGGATGTGGTAGCCTCGCCCGGGTAATGTTAAGGACTTAACTTTGTGCGCCATTGATCTGAGCTTAATCGTGCAAACCATATGTCTAGTATAGGATAGATCTGGCTGATTAATTTGTAATATTTCAATTCAATTCTGCCATTGTGATGGACATGGTTGCTGATTTTCATGTGGCGCAAGGGGGGTGTGATGCGAAACCCTAGTGGGCAGAATTGGGTTGAGGTAGAGCATTGTAAAGGCATTATTGTGATTTTCTGAGATCGAGGCTAATCACATCGTGTGGGTACAGTTGTGCAACCTCTGCAGAGTGTAAAACTATTCGAATAGCCGCGTCCTCGGTCATGAACATTGCTCGGTGATTTCACACGAGGGGTAGTGTTTTCATTTATAACTTGGTGGTTTATGTTGGAGGTGGACAGGTAGTTCACCGTTGGTTTAACTTGTGAATCGGTGTTCACAAGTGGTACATGTTTATTCCTTTGATTATTTATTATTATTGTTCTCAGTTAATTTTTTGCTTTCGATCTATTTATTATATTTATTGTGAAATGCTTTTTATGCAAATTAACCTTTCAGCCTTCTATTGGTAAGCCTTGCATATTATATTGCATTCATTTGTTACAAACAACTTGCTGAGTACCAATGTACTCACGGTTTTACGCCTATGTTGCTCAGTTGAGGGCGAGGAGTATTATCAGCAGGAGGTTCCAGAAGGAGAGTACTACGACGACTTCATGGATTAGGCTTCGTTCTCTACTCGATAGCCTGTGGGCTTGTCGATTGGCCGCTACGCTTTATTTTGGATTTTCGTTGCTATTTTGTTAAGCCCTTCCGGCTAGAGATATTGTAAGCTTGGCCATAAGGTCATACCTTTGAGATTTATCGATATTCGAGTTTTTCTTTATTATTATCGTGCGTATGGTTGTGATTACATCTATGTTTGACCGTGTGCACTAGCGTGATCCTGGACTAGTGCAGTTTACACAGAGAGTCCGAATTTGCATATTCGGGTCTCGACAATAACATATTAGAGGGGGATGAATATGAGGTCTTAAAAATTTTTGCTCTAAGTTTAACAAGTATAACAACAAGGAGCAACAAATGAACTTAGCACAACTCAAGAGTGAATTTTCTAAGTTTTTTAAGGCACCACAAGCTATATCTCTATCAAATACAATTCTTAGTTATACAAGATATATCATATCAATTCAATAGCTAGGAATGTAAATGCAGAAGAGTAAGGACAAGAGATAACCACAAAGGAGACACACGATATTTTTCCTGTAGTATTGAATACTTGCCGATCTTCACCAGTCCATGTTGAGGTAAATTCAAACGAATTGGACTGGCTCCACGAATTAAACCTAATGACCTCAAGTCCACTAGGGTTGCTCTTCCTCCACTCTAGAGATGGCGAGCACCACACTACTCACAACTAGCATTGAGCATGTTCACAATCTTCTTGAAGAGATTATTGCGTAAATCTTTCCTAAACCGTCTAGGTACCGGTAAACACCAAGAGTAATAGATCACAGACCTTATTTGAAGAGAAATCAAGTGCCAAGAATATCAACAAATGATGCAAATACACTTTAATGCTCTCAACTATCTAAAAATGTGAAATATGAGCAAATGAGTAGTAGAGAGTGCACCAATGGCTCTAGTGTATTAAATGAGGTCCAAATTTACTGCCATAGTACTGGCGAGGTGGTATTTATAGCCCCTAACCATAAATTCAATCATTTGGAAACAAATCCCACAAAAAACAATAGGTGTGTACTACTCTATGTATGGCCGGTACCATTGCACCTACGATTCAACGGCTATTTTGTGTGCAATTAAAGTGTCTGAACTAGTCGTTGAAGCTTAAGCGTGGTACTACCACCAAGTAAAATTGGTACTACTGCCATGTGGTAGTACCACATGCTAGGATCGGTACTACCGATTTCTAGTGCTACAAGAAATGTTCTAAAAACATGCTCTCTAAAAAAGATGTACCACAGAAAAATTGGTACTACTATACTACGGTAGTACCGCTCCATAACAACGATATTATTGTTGGCCAGTAGTACCGCATACCCTGTGCGGTGCTACCGATTTTTCTAAAGAGGTTTTTGAAAACTAGTTCATGATGCATGTATGAATTTTGTTGATTAAGATGGCACAAATTTAATTCTCAAGCTACTAGCCATGATCCCCCTTTATAGTAGGCATCCACCCTATAAACCCGGTCTTTCTCCAAACACCGAGACCGGCAAAATAATGAAAGGAACCAAAAGCTCTATGTTGATCCATAATAGCCTTTGCATGCCATCGTTGCGTTATCATTCGTAATTCGAGACTAAACCTTTTAAGCCATCTTAGCATACAAGTTAGGCCCAAACACAATGTTATCGTAATTATCAAAATCAATTTTTAGGGGTCTAGATGCTTTCAATCTCCTTTTTGGTAATTGATGACAACCTAAACAAAGAGAAGGAAGTTAAGAGATTTGTATTTTTTTTGTTTTGACTTTTTGAATCACAAAAATTCTTGAGAGAAGCTCAAAAGATATGAAGAATTAGTTGCATTCAAGAGTCAATCAACAAAATAGAGAAAGCTCCCCCTAAATTTTGAGGTGATGCTCATGCATAAGTTTAGGTTTTCTGGAATTTTGGCAGAGTTTCCTTTATTTGTTGAAATTTGAGGAATTTTCAAATATGATAAGCATGAGAGCATGAGAAGTGATACATGAATATGATGATCATATCCAAATGACTATAGCATTAAAGCAACAAGTTCACTAGCAATAAGATTTTACCTATTACAAGTTCATGCAAACCAAACATAGTTCAAATAACAAATTCTTCACATAACAAGTTCTTTAAAATAACTTGAGATAATATATAGATATATACTAATGATAACTTCTTCCAAGCTCTTCTCCTCTTCGTCTTCTCCTCATTTTCTCCCTTTTGGCATCAACTTCTAAAAAGAGCTACTCTTGAGGAGAAGGATCACGATGACAACGATGTTGATAGAGAATGGGAGAAGGACGATGCTGAGGTATTGTCAAAGATGAAATGCTCTAAAGCACCCACATGCTAAGAAAGGGAAGCTAACTGATAATTTGTCTCAGTTTGATTATCTTGGATCTGGAAGACAACAGATAAGATCTAGTACAAAGAGAATGGGTCAGCTACGTGTAGAGCATCCTCGTGCCCTTGATCATGTTCTTCTTCTTAAGCGTGAGGAAGATCAGTAGAGGGGATTGGAGAGCCTTTCCTAGGCTTGTAAGGTTTATGACATGCCAGTCATGCTCCTCGGTAGTATGTCTTTCTCATGATAAGGGCTATAATATATGGAGCAAAGTAAATCCACTTGACCCTATCATTTTTGGAAGAGACGATCTCCCTGATAATGAGATCTCCCTGTGGTAAATCCACCGACGATCATTCATGATGCAATCAATAATGTTTCATGCATGACCTCAGATTGCATCAAAATTCCTATTCTTTAGGAAGAAGGTATGGTTGATGATGTGGTTGACAAGGCTTGGCAGGGGAACAAGTCTAACAATTTTTATAGGAGTGAATCTAATAGTGCTATCATAGAACTAAGTCCAAGCCAGGGTTTTGAGAGATGGCCTGGAATAGATCTTCTCATAGCGTCCTAGTTTGAGTTCTTAGAGCCATCACAAACTTGCCTTTGGTAGCTTCCCTTCTCGTTTCCTGTCATCCAAGTCATATAATCAAAGTCTGGGGATACATACACGGTGGCATAGAACTATTTGATCATCTCCTCATGGTAATCACACTGAAGTGCAACTATGTAATGTAGTCCCACTACCAAGAAAAGCTGATAGGCATCGATGTAGCAATCAATGGCATTGAGATGTGCCCAATCCATATACTTATGGTTGGCAAACTGCCGGTAGTGGTCTTAGAGCTGAGAAAAGACATCTTGCTAGAACTTGGTATGAAAACGAGGATCAAAAGATGTCCTTGACTTGGTGAACTGATTTGGGTGGCGGAGTATAGCATACCCCTCACTTATGATCAGTCTCAGATTGATATTCTGCTCTTCAGCTTCTTTCATTTCCTCACCATCATCCTCATTACTCTCTTCGTATTCGTCTTCTTCTTCTATCTTAGTTGCACTTTCTTTTTCTTCTTGTCTAGAGGCTTGTGCCTTGTCTCTAACCCTCATGGCCTATAGGAAGGAGTCGGTCTCTGAGTCGCTATCCTCCCTTGAGGGTGCTTGAACTAAGGTTGCCTTTTGAAAAGCCGCCTTGCAACGGGAAGGTCTAGCTTGAGATGAAAAAGGGTCATAGCGATCGACCGGTTCACGTTCGGACACAGGGGTCTTGCGAACTGAGGTTTTTGTCCTTGGCATCTCCTCGGTACTGAGATTTAACAAAGTTCCCATGAGATCTTTAAAATCTTGAAAGATTTGTGGAAGGGTATGAAGGGTGGCTTGGAGGAGTGTGAGAGAAATGGATAGAGAGAGTTCTTTGATGGTTAAGGAGATGAGGAAGCCAAAGCCAAAAGGGATAGAAGGGTATTAGAGGAGAGATAAGGCATTGGTTGCAACAAATTTATGGGCCACCTGATAGATTACGGTAGTACCGCACCCATCAGTCGGTATTACCGTCGAGCGGTAGTACAGTAGGGTCAAATCGGTACTACCGATCTCTCAGAAGAAGCATGGATAATTTAGGAAAATACAAATGATCCTAAATTGACACTCAAACAGACTTTTTTTCAGGATCACATGCATTGAACTTGTAGATAAAAATAAGATAACACAATTTTATCAATATAAGATTTTGAGAAATATTTTCAAATTAGGTTCTTTTATAAACTCCAAGAAATCCACATATGAGTAAATGACATGATGCAAGATCTCAAACAACACTGGAATAATCTATGATATTTGTCGAACCCAAATTTGGAAATCCAGAATCATCTATGATTCCATCGCACTATTTTCTGGATCAATATATAGTCCTTAGGAGAGAGAGAGTATGTGAGACTGACAAGTAGGGTCCACAGATTTTTAATATTTTTCTTTTACTTACACTGACAGGTGGGACCCACTGGTGTTTATTAATTCTTTAACGTTACAGTGACTGACATGTGGGGCCCATTGAGACTTTTAAATTTCTTAATGTGCCAGGGACTGACATGTGGGGCCCACTATGGGTAATTACTCCCTTTCTCGGTTTCCTTGACTAGCGGGGCCCACTAGGATTTAAACATCATGTGACGCTGACAGGTGGGACCCCTTACCAGTTTAAACTAACTTGGGCCCACTTACCATAGACTTATTAACTTAACCATGGTCATTAATGTTAATTAATTATCACACTAATTAACGGACGAGATGAACAATACCCTTCTTCTTCCTCCTGACGCCGGCGAGGCTCACCGCCGGTGGTGGAGGTGACGGCCACTCGGTAGCAAAAGCAAAATGGACTCCACACACTAGCGCCTATCCTTGTGCGAGCTCTCGCCGGCAAATTTGGCCGGGGCCATGGTCGGCAGCGGTGGCTACGGCGCTAGAGAGCATTAACATTCAATTAATTTTGTAGGGAGTACCTCTGGACGGTAACGACGCCGAATTCAAGGTCGCCAAGGTGCGGGAGAGGATGATGTGAGCTGTCAGCGTGCGGTGGCGGCGATCTGAGGAGGTGCACGGTGAGGAGGCCGTCCGGGCGATCTGAGCTTCGGCCGATGAGGGAGCAGCTTCGTCGAGCTCTAAAAAGACTTGGGCCGAACGAAATTGGGCGGAGGTGGCTCCGATCGGCGACGAGCTTGGTTGTCAGAGTTGGAGAAGATGGAGACAGGGATGCCAATTGCCGGTGTTGGGAGGGAGAGGGATGCACAGGGAGTCAGTTGAAAGCATTGGCGGGCTTTTATAGCTAGTGTAGAGGGTTGTCCGCACGGAGGTGCAGGCGGCGCCCATGGCGGGTGACGGTGGAGAGGTGTGGCCACAGGGCGCTCTGTCTTGTCTCGCTAGGTGAATGGACGGGCATTGGGAGAGGGCAGTGCTGGCGAAGCTCGGCGTCACCGGCGACTGTGCGCAAACGTGGATGACGCGGGGGATGGTGCGGCGGTGTGGACACGGCCAGCCGGCACACGCGGATGGCGATGGGGGTAGGTGGCGTGCTACGGGCAGAATGGGGACGGCGTGGGATAGAGGAAGTGCGTCGGTGCCTGCTGGTCCAAAGGAGGGCGCGGAGTGGGGACGGCCATGAATCCGGGCACAGGCGCGCGCACGAGGAGCGACCGGGTGCAAGGGGGAGTGCGTGTGCAGGGGAGACAGAGAGAGAGGGGGGCGAGCGAAGAGAGGAGGGAGCTGGCTGGGCTGGGTTGAAGGCCTGGCTGGGTGGCTCTCTCCTTTTTATTTTCTTGTCTTTTTTTCTTTTTGATTTTGATTTTTGGTTTTGAATTTCCGATTGAGATTTTGAGGCATACTCGCATACATATTTTTATGCACAAAATTTGAGATAATGCTCTCTCAAGTATTATTGCTTCTTTTTCAAATTTACATTTTTATTTTTTTTATATTTTTTAAAAACTTATGTGGCATATACTTCCACATATATTTTATGCATATGATTTCGTGGCATCCACTTCAATATTATTGCTAATTAAATTTTGTAAATTCTTGGGCTAAGGTATGGATCATCTTTTCAGTTTTGTACATAAATTTAAATTTTCTTTCACAAATATATTCTTTCCTTTTTGGTGATTCATTTTTATTGTATGTGTTTTATCATCATATGTGTATATATGCATATACACTTTTCCTTGATTCAATGGAACCTTAACCAATAACCAATAAAATCTAAAATGTCAAGAAATGCCAAAATTTCCAAATGTCACAAATTACACAATAATTATTATTTCAGAAATTGGAATGTTACAATATTTAAATCATTTCTCATTTTACAAAAGCGACTTTCATCTAAAGGTTTTGTGAAGATATCAGCTAATTGGTCTTTGGGACATACATGGCTAATAACAATATCTCTCTTGCTCACATGATCTCTCAGGAAATGATGGCGAATATGTATATGATTGGTTCTTAGAGTGTTGGACCGGGTCATTGGTTATCTTTACAGCATTACCATTATCGTATAAAAGAGGCATTTTGTCAAAACTGATTCCATAATCCATCAATGTTTGTCTCATCTATAGTAACTGAGCATAACAACTTCTGGCAAAAATATATTCGGCTTCGGCCGTGGATAGTGCTATGGAGTTTTGTTTCTTGGATGACCATGAGACGGGTGATCTTTCTAAAAATTGACAACTACCGGAGATGTTTTTTCTATCCACTTTGCAATCCACATAAGCAAATTTGAATATCCACTTAAATTAAATTTAGCATCTTTGAGATATCATAAGCCAATGCTAGATGAATGCTTTAAATATCTAAGAACCCTTTTTATGGCCACCAAATGGCATTGTTTTAGTGATACTTGAAATCATGCATACATGCGAACATTGAACATGATATCGGGCTTAGAAACGGTAAAATAAAGCAAACTACCAATCATAAATCTATAAAGCTTGAAATCTACCGGTTTATCTCCCTCATTAATGTCAAGATGACCATTTGTTGTAATGGGAGTCTTGATGGGCTTGGCATCTTCCACACTGAATTTCTTGAATAAGTCCTTTACATACTTCCTTTGGCTCACAAACGTTCCATTCATCTCAAATTCTCTAGACATCATATCATCAAATTCTTTTACAAAAATCTTGATTAGTAGACCTGAATATAATGTCATCAACATAAATTTAACAAATAAAGAATTCATTATCTATAATCATTGTAAATTGTGTCAACTTTTCTAATTTTGAATCATTTTGAAAGTAAAAAATCTTGAAGGTGCTCATACTATTCTTTAGGAGCTTATTTAAGACCATAAAACATTTTGAAGAGTTTATACACATGATTTGGATTCTTAGGATTCTCAAAACAGGATCCTTGTTCAATTTAAACAAGTTCAGTTATTTTTCATTGAAGAATGCACTTTTAACATCCATTTGAAATAATTTTACATCAAAGTATGATGCAAAGGCAAGTAGTATATGAATGGACTCAATTTTAGCTACGGGAATAAAGGTTTCATCATAATCTAAACTTTCGATTTGAGGGTAACCTTAAGCGATCAACGCTGTCTTATTTCTTCCCACTATTCTTCTCTCAACTTGCTTATTCCGGAAGGCCCATTTTGTACTAATGACGTTGTGCTCCTCGGGTCTTTTCACCAATGTCCAAATGTTGTTTTGGATAAAATTACTTAATTCTTCATGCATAGCATTCACCTAATCTGGATCATTTTGTTCTTCACCTACATGTTTATGTTCAAGAGAGTAGACAAACGAGTAATATTCATAAAATAAAGCAACATGACATCGAGTTTGAACACCATTTCTCATGTCACCCAATATTTGGTCTATTGGATGATCTTTTACAATTGCATTGCAGATCTTTGAGAGTAGAGTTGGTGGTTGTTCTTCTTCCTTTTCTTCTACATCTCTTGCTTGAATGTAGTTTGTTGAAGAGGAAGTAGGAGGCTCAGTTTAAGTAGATGATGGTAAGCCAATTGAGTCTTCTTTTGGCTTATCACCAATTTGCATGTTCTCCATGGCCTACATCATGCAAATTATCTTGCACATCTTGAGAGCTGTTAGTCTCATCAAATTGAACATCACAAGTTTTTTTAACTAAACCAGAGTTGTTGTTGAAGACACGATATGCTATATTTGATGAGTAAGTAAAAATCCAACATCATAGCTACTTTCAAACTTTGAAAACCGAACTTTTTCTCAAAATATAACACTTGCAACCAAAACACACAAAAATATAAGATGTTTGGTTCTCTTCCAATGAGAAGCTCATAGGATTTTTTTTCAAAGATCGATGCAAATTAAGACAATTTTTGGCATAACAAATGGTATTGATCGCATCCACCCAAAGGTAATCGAAAGTGTTATATTCATCATGCATTGTCCTAACTATTTCAATTAATGTTTGATTTTACCTTTCTACCACTCTATCTTGCTTCGAAGTATAGGTTATGGAAAGTTCATGTTTAATTTCAAGTTTATCACAAAAATCTTCAATTTTAATGTTCTTGAACTCGGAACCATTATCAGATTTTTCTTAATTTTGAAATCAAATTCATCTTGAGCTCTTTTTGTAAAACTTTTAAAAATACCATAGGCTTCGGTTTTGTCATGTAAAAAGAACACCAAAGCATATCTTGAGTAATCATCTACGATGGCCAAACAATAGATATTGCTTTTGATGCTATTGTAGGTTGTTGGGCTAAATAAATCCATGTGTAAGAGTTCCAATGGCCTAGAGGTTGACATGATATTTTTGGAAGGTTGAGAGTTTGCAATTGGCTTTTTGGCTTGGCAAGCACTATATAATTTATTTTTCTCAAACTTTATGTCTTTCAAGCCAACCACTAAAAGCATCTAGGTCACTAAAATTGGGTTTTAGTAATTAATGATAATTTATAAATATGGGACTAATGAGTTTGTTTAAGAATTGTATAGACAAAGTCTCATATGTGAGCAGTGGACAAGATCAAGTTGCATCAAAAAATGGACATCGAGAAGGATCAAAATCAAGGTACATGAAATATATGATCACTTTTTGATTTTACCGGTCTTAGGTGAAAAGGTGGAACACTAGATTATAGGTTAGATGCTGTACTATTAAGAGGGATCATTGAAAGTAGCTTAATAGCATGCTTATGTGTCATTTGGATCAATTTAGGATTATGCATGCATATGAAATTATGTTTCAAAAACATTTGTGCTCTATCAGTAAAATCGGTAGTACCGCTGGTATAACCGTGGAATTACCGGAGTGCGGTAGTTCCAGCATGTTAACAGTGGAACTACAAGACTTTGGTAGTACCAGATTTTCAGCGGTACGTTTTTCCAAAGAGCACCCTCGAAGGGGACTTCGACTCATAGAAATCGGTAGTACCAAAAATTTAACAACGGAATAACCGCAGTACGGTAGTACTGCATGGTACTACGGAACTACCGATTTTCAGTAGTACCGACTTTTGAAGCGGTACATTTTTTCTAGAAGGTACCCCCCGAAAAGCTTAACTGGCCAGAAATTGAAAGTACCAGACTTAGCACAGCGGAACAACCGCAGTGCGGTAGTACCGCACAAACATACGGAACTACCGCAGTGCGGTAGTACTGCAGATACAATGACAGTAGTTCTGTTCTGAATTTAAAATGGCTAGTTCTGATGTTCTGACATAGTCGTTACTCTATGCTACAGTAAAGTGCGGTAGTTCCGCACTTACAACGGCGATAGTTTCGATTTCCCTGAATTTTCGAAATAAATTTTTGTAATGGCTAGTTTTGGTTGGTGAGGGTATAAATACCCCTCCACCTGCTCAAGGGCAGAGTGCTAAACTTACATTGAACACTCTTGAGCCTAGAGCATTCATTCCACACCCTCTTCTCATTTGAGCATTCATTTTGAGATATGGTGAGATTCTCAAGTGCATTCATTTCTAGTTTGATCCATTTGTACTTGAGAGCCGTCAAGCGAAGCATTGGTTTATTCTCTTGATGCTTGCCGCCACCTAGACGGTGAGGAGGTTGATCGCGAGGTGACCTCTTCAAGAAGCGTGTGAAGAGGTCCGAGCAATTTGTGGAGCCGGACCAAGTGTGTTTGGGCTATTCTCAATGTGGACTAGTGAATACCGGCAAGTCTTCGATACCACAGAAAAACATCGCGTGTCTCATTGTGATTATTTCTTTACCTTCCTTTAGTTTCTATATTACTTTTTGAGCGATTTGATATTTGTATCATTTATTTGTGCTTGTGATTGAATTGTGATATTTTTTTGGTTTATTTAGAGTACTTGCCTAGTATTCAATTGTCAATATTTGTTTAATTAGGCGAGAATTTTTATCACCTCCTATTCACCCCCCTCAAGTCGGTTATCCTTGATCCTACAAGTGGTATCAGAGCTTGGTCTCTCATTTTTAGACTAACCGTCTAGAGAGAAAAGAGTAGCTAACAAGGGGATTGCTATAGGGAAGGCAGCTCAATTTGATGGCACAAATTATGCATATTGAAAAATTAGAATGTCCATTTATCTTAAGGCCATTAGTCTGAGCATTTGAAAAATCGTAAATGAGGGTTACGTCGTACCTCTTGCTCCATTACATCCCACAGATCAAGATGGGCGTAACGCTCGTTTAGATGCCTAAGCCATGAATGCTCTATTTGGAGGCTTAAACGTGGATGAGTTCAATAGGGTGAGCAATTTAGAAATCGCTCATGCTATTTGAACAACTCTTTCGGAAATTCACGAGGAAACATCCGCGGTTAAGAAAGCCAAATTGCATAGGTTTCAGGTAAAGTATGAGACATTTACAATGTTGTCACATGAAGGCATAAATGAGATGTACTCTCACTTAAACAACATTGTAAATGAGCTCAAAAGCCTCGGCACGTCACTAACTGATATTGATATTGTGAGAAAAATGCTTAGGGTATTGCCGAAAAAGTACGAGGTGTTGGTGACCCTCTTTCTCAACTCATCCAAGTTGCCAAGAATGACGCTAACTCAACTCTTGGGTAATCTTATTACCAATGAGTTGTACAAGAAGGATGAGGAGCTCTTGAAGCAATCCTCCTCCAAAGGGAAGAAGATCACCGTCTTCAAGGCCAAGGCGATCTCAAGTGAAGAGTCTGAAGTAGAAGATGAGGACTTTGAGGAGGAAATGGCCCTCCTTGTAAGAAGAATGAAAAGATTCATGAGGAGGTGTCCATATCGAAATGCAAATCAAGGATCAAGCAAGAAAGGGCTCTCATTCAATGACAACAAGCGTTATAGCAACATCCGCTGCTATGAGTTCAATGAGAAGGGGCACATTGTCTCTCAACGTCCGACAAGAAAGGATGACAAGGGCAAATCATCAAAGAAGGACTTCAACCCCAAGAAGAAACTTTTCAAGAGGCTTTACAAAGAAGGGAAGAATAAAGCCCACATTGGAGAGTGGAATTCCAATGAGGATTATTCAAATTCCGACTCTGAAGAGGTGAGTCCCCCAAGAAGAAGGGACTAGTCAGGATAGCAATCACGGAAGCTCCATCACTCTTCTCACCTCCGACTTGCCTCGTGGCTAAGGAAGAAAAGGTAAAAACTAGTGATGATGATGATGAATCTTCATATGATGAATTAATGGATATGTTAATTGACTTGAATGAATTTCTTCAAAAAGAAAAGTCAAAATACAAGGATCTATGGACAGAATACTGCTCTCTAAAAGATTCTTTTGAGGAGCTAAAGGAAGCTCATGACTTGCTTCTTCAAGAAAAATCAAGCAAATCTTGCTCTAGCATTGGAATTAATTGTGATATTCTTGATAATGTACCTAGATCAAAGTTGCTAAAATTAACACTTCCACTTCATGTGATAATTTGATTGCTATGCCTTATAGTTCAAATATTGATGATATTATTTATTTATGTGATGAAGAACTTATTGTTGAAAATTGTACATTAAAAGAACAAGTTGTTCAACTAAATAAAAGTTTAGAAAGATGCTTCAAGGGTAAGGCCACTCTTGACAAATTATTGAGTGAGCAAAAGTGCTCATTCAATAAGGAGAGACTTGGGTATGTGCCCAAGAAAGGCAAGAGACCCTCAAAGGTAAGAGACTTGGGTAAGGCCGATCGGTAAGCAAAATCAAGAAAATAAAACTGCTCTTATTAATTTGTATGACTCATATTATTTACGTAAGAAATCTAGTAATGGTAAGATTGTCGCAAAGTTTATTGGCACCTTCATTTTAGGCGCCAAAAAGAAAGCCATTTGGGTGCCCATAGCCCTGGTTACTAACTTCCAAGGACCCAAACAAATTTGGGTACCTAAAAGAACTTGATTTTCTTTTGTAGGTGAACTACAAGACCGGTGGACAGCATTGAGTGCTATATAGTGAATGCACTCAACACATGACCGGAGACCGAAAAATGTTCACCACATTTGAAAATAGAAGCAATGAAAGGATCACATTCGGGGATAATAGCAAAGGAAAGATATTAGGATTGGGTAAAATTGCTTTCTCCAATGACTTTTCCATTTCAAATGTATTCTTAGTAGAAACATTGAATTTCAATTTGCTATCTATTGCTCAATTGTGTGATCTAGGTTTAATTTGCTCATTTTTAAAAGATGATGTTACTATTTCAAAAGAAAAAGATAAGGAAATTGTTTTCAAAGGTTTTATATTTGGAAATCTTTATTTAGTAGATTTCTCCTCAAATAATTCGGGTTTGAAAACTTGTTTATTAGTAAAAACCTCTTTGGGTTGGTTGTGGCATAGAAGGTTGGGTTATATGGGCATGATTCAACTCAAAAAGCTTTTCAAAAATGATTTAGTTGTTGGCTTGAAGAATATGAAGTTTGAGAAAAACAAGCTTTGTAGTGTTTATCAAGTCGGAAAGCAAGTGGCTAATTCTCAACCTTCCAAAAGTATCATGTCAACATCTAGACCATTAGAGCTCTTACACATGAATTTGTTTGGACCAATAACCTACAAGAGCTTCAATCTGCATCCCTAGAGTTCAACTCCTCCACATCTTGAGATATTTTGGATCAAACTTCAAGTTTCTTCACTCTTTTTGAAATCTATGTGCAAAAGGGTTAATCTTGAAATGTAGACGTGCATGATGCTAGAGTCTCGGGCAAAATGTTATTTTTAGTGATGCTAGATGATTTAACATCTTTTTATTGGATCATATCCACTGAAAACATCACTAGAAATCATAGATTAATTGCCCTAGAAAATTTTAGAAAAATCGGTACTACTGCTCGAGGGCGCGGTACTACCGCTACCGCAGTGCGGTACTATCGCGAAATGTACAGCGGAACTACCGCACCCCGGTGATACCGCACCTTAAACGGAGGAACTACCGATTTGCCTGAAATTTTAGCATATTATCTCCATTCAATTTCAACCTATTTTCTTATCTTTATATCATATCCTTGACTTCCAAATTATCTTATTTCAAGACGACTCCCAAGACAAGGAATGCACTCTAGAAGATAAGGAATGCAACGAAGAAATTCTATGCCGGCAGAGAGGATGCTTCTGGTAGGGCTCCTCTCAACAGGGGTCCCACGTTGCTGACTCTCCCACTGTCGAGACAGCTCATGAGGAGACGACTCAGCAGACTCCAGAAAATAGCAGCCATGGCACCCCAAGTGGCTCTGAGATAGAGTCCGACATGAGGGTGAGCAGTCCTTCAGGGAGTCCAGTCCCTGAGGCAGCGGCTGAGGAAGAATAAGATGTCGACATGGAAATAGCTGACAGTGAGCGCAGGGACATCCATCGAATGCACAATGATGATTATGCTATTCTCAGACACCGCAATCAATTTGTGCTCCCTCACAACAGCACCAATCCAAAATTCCATACAAAATTTCAAGAGCAACTGTATGAGGAGATTTACCTCAACACCAGGTTTGTGGATCACAAGTATATGGATTAGGATCATATAGATGGGCTGGATATGTTTGAAGGTACTTGGCGCCTGTTTCAGCGAGCAGGGATTCACCACTTGGTATCTCTCAGGTCGGATTACAACGAGGAGGTAATCCACCAATTCTATGCCACTCTTTGGATATTTCCTACTTTTGAGCATTTTTCATGGATGATTGGAGAGCAATATCTTGACTCCAACAAGAGAGAATTCGAGGCTGCATTGAACACATTCTCCAGTGGCTATGAAAAAATCTTTAATAGCCCTGCACTCCGACTTGACCATTGCTCAGAATTCTATAATCCCAATGAGAGGTATACACCGGGCAAACTTCCTGGATTGCTTCCAATTCCAAGTTTGATCAACAGAATAATCAACCACACTATTCTTCCCAAGAGTGAAAACTTTGACGCCATCAGAGGGCATGCTTGGAATTTGATCAGGTATATCATGAAGGGCACAAAATTTGATGCTATTGATCTCATTATTCGAGAGATGGATGCCTCAAAGAATGACAGGAGCCGACGGATCAATTATGCATCATACATCATGGCTCTCATCATTCACAAGACCAAACCCTTCAAAGGAGGGAAAGGGGGAGTGCACAAGCCATACAAGCCACGAGAGAAGCCCCCGATCCCTATGCCTCCACGCCCTAGAGCATATTCTGGAGCTTCCTCCTCACAGCAGCAGGAGGCGACACTTGCCCAGGTTTACTCTGCAGTTATGCGTCTAAGTGGTAGCATACCACCTTGACAGAAAACATGACCACTTTGAGCGGCAATGTCACCTCACTGACCGAGCAGTTCTCCTCTCTCTCTCTCTGGTGCCATCTCCACCCTTGGCGACCGTCTGACCAATATTGAGCAAGAGATCATTCCAGTCCGGTTTGGTCGTCGTCACCGCCACGCCGCTTCTCCTCAGGATCCATAGGAGTAACCCTTTTTGGTTCTTTGATACCAAAGAGGGAGTGTTTAGAAGGGGAGAAGGAGAAGAAGAGAAAAGAATCAAGCTTTATCTATCTTTTACTATCTATTTATGTAATAGTCTATGTGGTGTAATGATACTTTGGTTGTTTATCATCTTTATTTGCTTGGGATAAACATTATGTTATGATCAACTATGCTATGTAATGACTGTTATGCTTCCGTTCGATATGCAATTTAAATTTCAGTCTATGTTCAAGAAAATTTGTCATTTGCATATCATATACCTCTTGAATTTCGTATTTGAAAAGGCCCCACATTATTACTGTTCATATGTGCAATCTTTACTTTATTTTATCCATGTACATATTTAGGGGGAGTTTTCCAAAATTGACTTTAGAAGAAAATGGAATTACTTTAGACTTTGGGACAACATGAAAAATTCAATTTCCCTTCAATTGTCAAAAATTGAATATGCAACTTGCTCTCAAACAAGGAGTATATTCAAAATCTTCTTGTCACTTAAAATTCGAGTGTTGTCATCAATTACCAAAAAGGGGGAGATTGAAAGCATCTAGGCCACTAAAATTGGGTTTTGGTAGTTAATGACGATTTATGAATATGGGACTAATGTGTTTGTTTAAGAATTGTATAGACAAAGTCTCATATGTGAGCAGTGGACAAGATCAAATTGCATGGAAAATGGATATCGAGAAGGATCAAAATCAAGGTACATGAAATATAATATCGCTTTTCGATTTTACCGGTCTTAGGTGAAAAGGTGGAAGACTGGATTATAGGTTAAATGCCGTACTATTAAGAGGGATCATTGAAAGTAGCTTAATAGCATGCTTATGTGTCATTTGGATCAATTTAGGATCATGCATGCATATGAAATTATGTTTCAAAAATATTTGTGGTCTCTCAGTAAATTGGTAGTACCGCAGGTATAACCGCGAAACTACCGGAGTGTGGTAGTTCCGGCATGTTAACAGCGGAACTACCAGACTTTGGTAGTAACAGATTTTCAGCGGTACATTTTTTCCAAAGAGCACCCTCGCAAGGGACTTCGTCTCACAGAAATCGGTAGTACCAGAAATTAAACGGCGGAACTACCGACTTTTAGCACCATAAATTGGTAGTACCGACTTTTGAAGCGGTACATTTTTTCCAGAAGGTACCCCCCGAAAAACTTAACTGGCCAGAAATCAAAAGTACCAGACTTAGCACATCGGAACAATCACAGTGGGGTAGTACCGCACAGACATGCGGAACTACCACAGTGCGGTAGTTCCGCAGATACAACGGCGGTAGTTCCGCACTTACAACAACGGTAGTTCCGATTCCCCTGAATTTTCAGAATAAATTTTTGTAACGGCTAGTTTTGGTTGGTGAGGGTATAAAGACCCCTCCACCTGCCCAAGGGCAGAGTGCTGAACTTACATTGAACACTCTTGTGCCTAGAGCATTCATTCCACACCCTTTTCTCATTTGAGTATTCATTTTGAAGTGTGGTGAGATTTTCAAGTGCATTATTCCTAGTTTGATCTATTTTCACTTGAACGCCGTCTAGCGAAGTATTGATCTATTCTCCTGGTGCTTACCGATACTTAGACGGCGAGGAGGTTGATTACGAGGTGACCTCTTCAAGAAGCGTGTGAAGAGACCCGAGCAATTTGTGAGTGGTTCGGTGCTCGCCATCTCTTGAGCGGAGGAAGAGCAACCACTAGTGATCGAAGAGCGAAGGCTTAATTTGTGGAGCCGGTCCAAGTGTGCTTGGGCTATTCTCAACGTGGACTAGTGAAGACCAGCAAGTCTTTAATTCCACAGGAAAACATCGCGTGTCTCATTGTGATCATTTCTTTACCTTCCTTTAGTTTCTATATTACTTTTTGAGCAATTTGATATTTGCATCATTTATTTGTGCTTGTGATTGAATTGTTATATCTATTGCTTAGAGTGACTAGAATTGAATAGGTTTGGTTTATTTAGAGTACTTGCCTAGTATTCAATTGTCAATATTTGTTTAATTAGACGAGAATTTTTATAACCTCCTATTCACCCCCCTCTAGTCGGTCATCCTTGATCCTACAACCATTAAGTCATATTTGAAAAGTTTTTTGACTTGAATCATTCCCACGTGACCTAGCCTTCTATACCAAAGCCAACCCAAAGAGGTTTTTTCAACTAAACAAATTTTTAAACAAGAATCCCTTGACGAGAAATCGACCAAATAAAGATATCCAAATCCAAAACCTTTGAAAACTAAATCATTTTTTTCTTTGAAATAATAACACCATCTCTAGAGAATGTGCAAATAAGACTGATATGACATAATTGAGCAACGGATAGCAAATTAAAATTTAATATTTCTACTAGATGTAACACCCCAGCTGAACACAATCCGAAGATGTCATTTACAACTACTATCATTACCAATTTAAACCAAAAAGCAAATATTAATGACATCTAGATTTCAAGAATCAACAATCCACATAAAATTAAATGTAAATTTCAGCAACATGATTGGCCACCAATTGAATTTAATACTAACTAAATTATTACTAAAAATATCATAAATAAGTCTAAACTAAGGAACGCATCATCTAGCAATATTACGATCTATAAAAAACTAAGGGCAACCACAAACTAAACAATTATTACACTGAATGATACTAAATTATTCATGATCAAAAGTGAAGTATTTCTAAGTGAAGTGGAGAGCTATATAGTGCAACAATGCATGTCCTACTCCCTCTTATGCATGTCACCTTAAACGATCACCTAAAAAATAAAGCAAGCGTGAGTCTATGAGTCAATAAGTACAAATTAGAATAATAAACAAGGTGTCACCACATTAACAATTCCTACTCATTTACCATTAAGTCAATGTCACATATTCATTTTCATCAGTTTCCATTCACATGTCTTATGATCTCATTTCACTTTTCACTTTCCATAAATGCAATGTCATGCTCATGCATATGTCTCAACTCATCTTCTACTTATATCGGTATAATGGACTATAACACCCATCGGTGTTTACTTGTGCCAATATCCTTTTGTGCGGGGACCAATTGTCCGTCATGTGTCATACGGGGACCAACTACTCATCATGCTTCATGTGGGGGCCAATTGCCCATATCTGCATTTGAGGACCTCATCCCACTCCCGTGGTTCATATCTTTCCATTATGAATGCTCAATATACAATGCAATGATTATATTTTTTTCTTTAATTCATTTTCAGCATTAAACAAGTGATATAATCATTATCCCACCACAATTCTCATTATCATCATCTTATCACAAGCATGAGAGAAATATGAAATAGGTATTGTCATATGAATAGTCAGGGCAAGGATTCATTTAATCACAATATCAAGCACTCAAATACTATTCTACAATACACTTACCTTTTTAATTGCGATGGCATGCTTGATTAGGAGATGACAACACATCTGATGCAACTCCTCGAATAGCAATTACTCATTCTCAATACAAGATATAGCAATACAAGGAACAAATCCAAAACTTTCTCCCTTCACAGAGTAGTTAACCCTGCTGTGCTGATACCAAAAATGTTGTACTTTTAATTCTCATACCGAAATATATCAAACCATACAAGTTCTAAAATCTATACAAAACTTTGTACAATTTCCAATTGATCAAATATCTATATTAAATCATCTAAACACGCATTTTTTAGCCTAGAAGATAGATTTGTCATCTTTTTGATAGAAAACTAATTAATGTTATATCTTTTAATTTACATGTGCAAATGTATTAAACAACGACATTTTCAAAACCTACAGGAAATTATCTACCACTCTCTAGTTATTCCTAAAATTTAATTTTGTCAGTAAGTTAGTCAAATTAGTATTTTCCCATGACTGCATCTAGCAGCAATCGGTACCAGACAGTAGCCTCCTAAAATTTATATCTTCTAATCTACTTACCTAAAAAATTGTATTCTTAGATTTTCTATAAACCTTAACAAATTACCTACAATGTTCATGTTGACTAAATTCCCAGATTTGTTCATTTAATATTTTTAATCGACTAATTAGCACAAGTTGCCAGAACACGACACAAATATCAAACAATAGGATTATAAAAATCATAATCTCCCAATATACTCATCCGATTCACATGAATGAAAATTCTACCGAACGCCAACGATATCTTCTACAACTTTCTAGTACGATATCCGATTGGGTTGATCGTCTTCAGCAAGTCTGAGCCTCCTCGTTGTCAGCTGAAAGCGTCTCGGCCCCTGCAAATAGTTTTTATAATTTGTGACAACAATGTGTTATGGGACTAACATGTGCGTTAAGATATTATAAAGGTTTAAGTCGTTAGCCACATATGGACTGAAGACCAAGCCCGAGTTTGAGTTAGCTCTAAGAACTCACTCTGGATGCTTCGAGAAGATCTATTCCCGGCCAGCTCTTAGGACACCGACATGGAGTCAATTTGATGATGCAAATGTTCGGTTCACACCCAAAAAGATTATGGGTGATACGGGGT
This sequence comes from Melocanna baccifera, assembly GCA_036346265.1. Classification (NCBI taxonomy): domain Eukaryota; kingdom Viridiplantae; phylum Streptophyta; class Magnoliopsida; order Poales; family Poaceae; genus Melocanna; species Melocanna baccifera. The sequence continues at coordinate 14,249,188 of CM070692.1, read as the reverse complement.
CGCCCGATCTTCTCGACGTAAGATTGGATATTCGCGGAAGTCTTAATGAATCGTACTGATCCGCTAGTGTCAATGCAAGGGACGAGTACTCTTTAATCCGTCAAAACACACTCATATCGATTTTATCGACCACCAAGCGAAGATCTATCGTGCACCCAATTCCCAGCGGAAAGGGTGAACGATCTTGATTGAAGAAACTCCCTAATTCCTCACAAAACTTCGGCAGCAAAGGAATAATTCAACCATAAACAATAGTAGATTAATTCTCAAAGATGGTATGAGCCCTAAAGGCTATGAATACAAGGCTTATATAGTTACTTGGGATGTCCATATGGTCCCCAAATCGAATACAACTCATCCCTATATTGTTTTAGACTCGAACTCTCACAAAAAGAAAACTAGATTTTACAGGCATCACATTGTTTTGGTCAGAATTGATGATTTGTGATGTATTTGATGATGGGGTCTTATCTATTGCATAGGTATTGAAATAAGCTTTCCAACAAGTACAAGAACACCCGAATTGGACTCTGTTTGTGAAAGTTATGGCATTTTTTGTACCTACCTATTGGGCTGTCCCGAACCGAATCCGAATTGAGTTCTGAATTGAATCCGAGTTTGAATTTGTTGGGCTTGTGGGAGGTCCGAATTGGACTTAAAAATCTTATCCAAAACTTGTATTTTAAGTTCTTGGGTGGGACCTCCTGTTGCTCTCCCACCACGTAGGCTTTCTTCCCCCTATTTACATGGGTTTTTCTCTTGTGTGCTCCAATCAGCCACATGGGTTTTGTTCTTATTGGCTCCACCCACATGAGCTTTGTTTCTTCATGTCTTTTGGCACCTAATGTGGTTATCCTCTTCCTTGTGCCTCTCCGTTGCTTTGGTCCCGGCCTCTAGCTTCTCCCTCTCAGTTCCAATATCTTCCATTTGACAAGCCTAAGAATGCACCATGTGATAACATGAAGTAATATTATATCCTTATGAATAACAATATTATGTTTAGTTTGGAATGAATTCACTTGGCCATATTTCATGCGACTCAATAATTCTTTTCAGTTGAACAATATATTTAACTGAAAAGTACATGACATATGCGTATTCGCATCAATGGGACTCCTTCCTTTACCTAGTCTCATCAACTGCATCGTTAATCACATATTTTCCCAAAGAACAACAACTTTAATGCTATCCGAGGGCATGCTTGGAATATCATTGATAGCATCATGAGTGGAAGAAGATTTGATGTGGTTAACCTAATCATCAGGAAGATTGTTTCCTCCAATGTCAACGCATCTACTTTGCTCCCTACTTAATGGCTCTCATCATGAGAGACTCACTATAGAAGGGTGCGGCCTGCTGTTCACAAGTCGTATAAACCAAGGGAAGATGTTCCTTTCCCTACTGTAGCCCCCTCTCATGCTTAAGAGTAGTAAGAGCCTGCTCAAGAACAAGAGAATGCTCCAGCTGCAGATTCTAGGTCATTGTCTCAAATCTATTCCGTCGTCATGGAGATCTGTGATGCCCAACATGAGATGAACTATTAGTTGGCCTTCTTAGCTCAATGTTCGAGCGCACTCAAGCATCTCTTCTTCGGCGGCACCTGCTTCTCCACTTTACTACCACCATCATCACCGTCATGATCCTTCTTCTTAAAGAGTGATTCTTTTTTGTATTTGATGCCAAAAGGGGAGATGAAGTAGAGAAAAAGGGGGAGAAGAAGAGAAGATGAAGTCATATTAGTTATCTTATCATCTATTTACTACTATTAGTTAAACTGTGTGGACTTATGCAAAAGTTGATGAACTTGTAATAGTCAAGATCATTTACGCTCGTTAAAACTTGTTGTAAGTTATTTATGCCCGTTGCCATGATACTATGGTTATCTCTGGACCTTTTTATGGCCATGCATCAAGTTCATCATGTAACATCCCAAAATATGGGACTATTGTATTTCGCAAATTAATAAAATCTTTTGCTATTCTTCAGGTATTTCAAAATTTTTGCATCTATTGGAGTTCATGCCTCAAAGTTTCAGGTGGCAAAATTTTAATTAAGAAAGAACAAAAAAAACTTCAAAAATGAGAATCAAGATTTCAAAATCAAAATCCAAACTTTCAAAACCTTTGGCAAATCCTAAATCCAAAATTTCTGAAAATTAAACACCAAGGATCAAATTAACATTTAATGTTATCATATAAATTCTTTGGCACTTAATTAGTTCAACAAGGTAAGTAAATTGTGAAAAATCCCAAAATTCAGAATTCCTTTTTCGGGCCAGGCCCATTTCTTTTCTGGCCCACCTGGCCCATTCCGCCTCTCCTCTCCTCCTTATCCCCGGTCTATTCTCCTTCCCCCTCCCGTTTCTTTCCCTTCAATCTAGTGGGCGCCGCCGCCGGCTTGTTCGGCCGCCTCTCTTCTTCTTCCCTCACGCCCAGGCGTCTGCCCACCGCACTCCTAGATGCTGCCCTCCCCCTGCGCTCCCAAACCAAGTGCCGACCTACTCCTTCTCTCTTCCTTCCTTCTACTCCCTGGCGCCAGCTCCGCTGACAACCCCACCTCTGCATGACGTGCCGCACCTCAGCACTAGCCCTGCGTCGGCTTGCCTCCGCCCCTCCCCGTTACCCCTACACCGGCCTAGTCCTCCCTCTCACTTCATTTTTCCCCTCTCGTCTAGCTTTGCATTGTGCGCACGCCACCCTTCTGCTGTCCGAACCCTCGAGCCACCCACCTTCCCATAGTGCTGCCATTGATAGCATGAAGTTATGAGCTCCAGCGGCCAACCACCTCTTACTCTTACTCTTACTCGCTCACCTCCCAGGCCCTTCTCTTCCTCTTACTCACTCTTTTCAGTTGAATCACCTCTTGAGCTCACTCCGGCCACCACCTTGTTTCGACCACCACCTATGTCACGGTAAGCCACCATTCATCCTCTATTCCCCCACGGAGTTGATTGAAGTTCATGCTTCCAAGTTCCTCACCTTGGCATCTTCTTCCGTCCTTGTCGGACAATCGCCCCCACCGCCGCCATTACCCCCTCGACCAGTCCTACTTCAATTCATCGCAGAGGGAGCAACTCCACCGCACCCTGAAGCTGCCCCAGTAGCCGACCGACAATCTCTCCTACCGAAGCGACCCCTCCACATGAACGGTCCTACGCCAGCACCGGTGCTCGTTGGCAGCCTGCATCGCACCCCCTCCGACCAAGCCACCGCCGTATGTGAGTTCCTCATGCCACCCTCCAGCCACCTCTTTTCCCTCTTTTTTTCTCTTGGCTGCCAGCGCCTCACTCGGCTCCTGCTGACGCCGCCTAGAATTGCTGCCAGCACACTACCTCGCTGCCCCGACCTAAGCCGTCACCTCCCCGGCTTTCCTCATCTCGAAGCGACCCGTTCTGCTCAGTCACTGCCACGGGATTCTCCACCAGCGGCACTGCCACCGTTGTGCGCCGAGCCCCTATTTCTACGACTGCCTCCACCGACACCCCTTTCTCCCCTTCGCCCCTGCCATGGCCCTTCCTTCTCTCCATCCATGACAGGTGGGCCCAGCTAAGCTAAAAGGTATAGCTGACATTGCATATCTCGTGTGTCCTCTAACTTGTTCAAGGATTGTGCAAGTGAGCTAAGTAGTAATTGAAGCATGTTGTGTAATTGATGTTAGGATCAGGAAGTTGAATTTGAAACTATAGCAAAGGTTCGTGCAAAAGAAATTGAATTCTAAACTTGATTAGTTTCACTCTGGTAAAGATTGATATTTTAACCCTCTTGTAAAATCTATAGAGCAATAGTTATATCGTTAATTGTGAATTACCCGTAAATATCACGAGTTCCAATAGGAAGATCATTGCAACAACAACTCTAAATTTCCAAGCATAATACAAAGCTTTGTACGAAGTCAATTTTTCTTAAAGAACTAGCAGCACTGTAACATCCCATTTTTATTATTCCAATTATTAAATTGACCCACCTTTATTTGGATTTTTGCCCCGAAAATTTTTGTATTCTTTCCTAGTTTTAATTGAAGATTTATGCTTTTGGAAGTTTGTAAAAATATTATTTCCTTGCTTCTATAAAAATCTTCAAAGAAAATAACCAATTTGAGAAAAACTTTAAAACAAAATTTCCCCTCTCAGGCAGGCCGAACCGGCCCAGCCGGCCCACCCGAACGCCCCCCCTTCCTCCTTCTTCCTCCTCCCTCTCCTGCCTCTTTGTCGGTGCAAACCGCCCGGGGAGCCCCTGGTTTTCCCCTTCCCGCGGCGCGCGCTGAGGGACGCCAACGTCACCATTCTCCTCCCTTTACCCCATCGAGCTCTAGTCCACCCCGTGGCGCCTTCTCCCCGGCTCCGGTTTTGTCTGTGAGTAGATTTCGAGGAAAATCCCGATCAAGCCGTCGACGCCTCACAAGATCAACCCGATTTTCCAGCGCAAAATCCAGGCGAGTCAACACTTTGACCATGTTGAATTCCCATGTTTGAATCAGTTATATTGTTTAAAATTATCTAAATTGCATGCAATATTTTATGTACAATAGTTTACCGTTTTTATTAGCTAGTTACTCCAACTTGTTTATTGGCACTATATAGCTAAGACCCTTCCTTGAAATTTGTTATCCTTACCATTGTCGCACTAGTAAATAGTACAAAAATAATTTCCAGATTTAGCTATGATTAATAATTGCGTAGCTCGTCCGGTACAATCTCAGGACATTAGAATGTCCTGACATACATTCTCAAAACAACTAAGTCATTTTGGGGCAATCATGGGAGGTACCTGGTTGGTAGATTGATTAAAGGATATTTTATGCTTCTCCAAAATCCCACAAAAATTTCATTCCTGTCTGGGCGGTTTGTAAGAGCGGTTGGTGCAGATGTAGCACGAAGTATAGGGTTGTGGAAAGCACCGTCTGGACACATTAAGGACTTAATCCTGTGTTGACCTCTCCATGTAAACCAGTACAACCACAAGCTGGCAAAGTGTAGGCATGACTGAATAATTTGTACTCGCCAGTAAATGAATGCATTTCGGGGGAAAGCATGAATTTTCTCGCTGGACGCAAAGCGTCCTGGAGATGTCATGTCACCGGATAGAGGTGGGCGCAAGAGGGGGTCTAGCTGGCGCCTAAATGGCCTTCTTGTAGACAGAAACCTTAGCGAGTGTATTCTTTTACTAGATACATTGTAAAGGTCATGTGATGATCCGGTTGATCTGCACATCTAAGGAATTGTGTGGAATATAACAATTGGTTTATCTCTTGTGGATAAAGATGTACAAACTCTGCAGAGTCAAAATAACTATTCGAATAGCCGTGCTCACGGTCAAGAGCGGACATGGGAACTTCCTCGAGTTAGTTCTATTTCAAAAACCATTTTTCGGGCAGGATAGAAACTAAGTAGGGAGATGTACTCTACTTGGTTAAATTTTTTTCTGGGGAGATGTACTCCAGTAAATAAATAGGGTGGACGTAGCCCAGTATTCAAAGCTTAGCATTGGTGGACAGAGCCATGTAACTGGTGGATGGAACCGTCTACAATATATCTATTGCACAATTTCAACAGTTCTTGCATTATCACAAATCTGCTCGATCATAGGATTTTAACTATGTATTTGAAAAGCTTGCCTTACGCAACTAAATTAAATCCCAGCCATCCGTTGTCAAGCCATGCATGTTATATTGTTGCATTCTGTGTGTTGGCTTGCGGGGCACAGTTGCAAGTGCTCACTCTCGCTCTCACCCCCCCCCCTTCAGAGCTGGAGCAGCATGGACACTATGAGTATTATGAAGATCAGGACCAAGGAGGTGAAGAAGAGGACCATGGCGACGAGTAGACTTAGTCTTCGTAGTCTCTTTTCCCTTAGGCCAGCTGACCATTCTAGATACCAGGTGAATTCCACTTAGTAGCCTCGGCTAAGAGTTGTATTCACCTGGGAAAATCCCCAGTCGCTGCCTGTCGGGAAGTGTGCCTTCCGCTTTTGTTGTTCTTCCGCTGTATTTTGGGTCGAAATGAACTCTTTGAATGTATTGAACTAATTGGCCTGACGGCCTACTGTCTGGAGATACCCCACTCCAGTTATTGTAATATTAAACGACGCGTGTATGAGATGATCCAGTAATGTAACTGTGAAGCATTATCTACTGATCCAGGGAATAATGCAGGTATATCACAGAGGATTTCGGATTGTAAAATCCGGGTTCGACAAGCAACCAAAGAATTAGCAGGATAATGAGATTAAGTAATACAAGGTTTGGCAATTGTAAAATTTACCTTCAATTACTACTCCAAAGAAATCCAATACCCAACCCACCAAAAGTTCAAGCAGTCTACCTAATATCCATTATATCTTCCCCCTGGAATTTAGGTCCACTAATGCAAATAAAGCTCAATAATTTACTCTCTGGCACATAAAATACTAAGGAACAAATTGTTCATTTGCTAAAACCAATAAGCCTTCCTTTCTATTGGTAAATAAAATAATTGTAAGTCCAATCTTAAATATCATCTTTAAGATGCAAAGATTCAAACATATTTTGGCATAAGAAACTATTAAACTTAAATGAAAGAGCATTACTCTTAACTAAATTGCCTTGGAATAATCCTAATAATCAACCTAAGTCCAAATCTTGCAATATTAAAGCATAAAGTGTCATTCTTTGAGTAATTAAACACCCCTCCATTAACCCATGGATGCACTTTTTCAAATCACAACCATCGGGCTATATCCTCAAGTCTATCAAAACGTCAACACAATCAACCCTGTTTCTAATCATAATTGGATGAATAACCAATTCCAAACTATAACAAAAATTGGGGAAAAATACTTAGATTCAAGTATCTGGCAAATCACCCTCCCAAGCAATCTTTCTAAAGATACATAAGTCCTGTTTTGCTCTTGGAACTTCCTTGATAAATATAAAATACTATAAAAGAAGTTATAAAGAAAAAGATCAAAACCTATACCTTGAACCCAGCAGAAGGATCCTGTGGGTAATCCTTTAATCAACTCCTTCCTGTATCTTAAAATTTTCCCTCACGGTAAAGTTATCCAGTCAGCTCCTTCCTCCCCTCCAATCCATTTCAACCCCTCCCTCTCTACTCTCAATTCATTAAAATAGATTCAATTAAGTTAAACTATACTTTTGCCGCTATTTGGATTTATTTGGTTTTCCATTCTGTTGCCGCATATTAGAAGCTGCAGTCTGAAGACAACAAGCTCAAGCGGGTTCAAATTACAGTGAAGATTCAAGATTTTAATACGACTGGCTGATTAAGTAGGCTTTGAAATAAAACAAGGCTACGGTAAAACAAACAAGGCAAGTCATCACTTTGATCATATTAATTCTACATTTTACAAAAAATTATGTTCTTTTAAATTATCAAAATGAATGCTTACTTTGTTATGCAAATTTATGTCAAATATAATGTAGATATTGCCCTTTCATGATACCAGTATTATTATGACATTCTTTACAACTTGATTCAACTAATTCCTTGTCACCCTAGATATTATTGGTATCTTTACTAGCTAAGTCATATTTACTGCCAAGTGAGTCTAAAGCTAGGGCATTCAATTGTCCGGCTCATCATTACTCCAAGCATGTGAAATTATTTTGGGTAGTCATTGAATGTAGATAACTGATAATTTGGTATAGCTTATCTTTCCAAAACCCTAACACTTGCTTACCTGTCTGGGCGGTTTGTGAGAGTGGCGGGGGATGTAACAATTAGGGTTGTGGTAAGTATCGCTTGGACGAATTAAGAACTTAATCCTGTATGACCTCTCCATGTAAAACAGTACAAACTACAAGCTGGCAAAGTGTAGGCTTGGCTGAATAATTTACTAGACCCTTGAAGGCATCTATCTCACAGGTCAGTCAGGTGTATGAAGTGGGGTGCAAGAGACCAAAGAAGGTTCTGCTTGAAGGGGCACCGAGTGAAGGTGAAGTGCGACGTATAGGGTGACGTTGTGGATGAAGTAATCCAACTGCGCAACCGCTATGAGTGACATCCCGCACAACCTATGGGTCCAACCCCATGGGGGTGAGATGCTTAAGGGGAAAGGTATTGTAAAGGCCTCGTAATGATCTCTCGATCTATGTGACTAAGGAATCACATAGACCAGTCGGGCTGATTATCTCTTGTGGGTACAGATGTACAAACTCTACAGAGTCTAAACTATTCGAATAGCCGTGCCCACGGTCAAGGGTGGACATGGGAACATCCTCGAGTTAGTTCTATTTTCAAAAACCTTTTATGGGTGGGATAAAAATCTATCAGAGGGACGTACTCTGCCTTTAGTTTTTCCTGGACGGACGTAATCTAGTAGATATAAAATCTAGCGTTGGTGGAGGTAACCATACACTGTAAAAGGTGGATGTAACCTACGCTACTTTAATATTGCATTCTCACAATCTCTTTACAACTTACGTTTTGGTTAAAATTGCTAAGTCACAGGAATTTTATTTATGATATTTGGAAATGCTGCTTTAGCAAATAAAATGACCTCAAGCCTCCTTTCACAGCCTTGCATGTAGTATTATTATCACTGCATTCTGTGTGATGGCTTGTTGAGTACAATTTGTGCTTACTGTTGCTTAATTACCATCCTCTAGTCAGTCAAGAATAAGAAGAAGAGGACCTGCGATTCTTCAAATGGATCGACAGAGCTGGTATCCATGAAGGTCAAGAACTAGGTCGCGAAACCCCAGTTGGCTGCCTGTGGGCAAGTCCTGAAAGTCCCACTTGTGTGAAGATTTCCGCTGGTGCATTCTCTGCTTTTCGGCCTAATCGGCCCATGTAAGTTATTACTATATAATTTACGCTTCCGCTTAATATATATTTTGATATACAGTGATGTATCTGTGAGCACTAGCTACTGATCCAGGGAATAGTGCAGAAATCACAGAGGGATTCGGAATGAATAAGTCCGATTCTGACACATCATGTGCTATTTATATGACTTCTTATGCTTATCATATTTACAATAATTCCTCAAGTTTCAACAAATAACAAAAACTCCACCAAAATTTCCTAAAATTCTACACATGTGCATAAAAAACACTTCATGAAACTATATGCACATATTCAGGGGAAGCTTTATCTATTTATTGATTGACTTTTTGAAGGTAACTAATTCATCATCTTATTTGATCCCATCTCAAGAATTACTTGCAAACCCAAAAAGGTAAAACAAGAAAATATAACTTGTTTGTCAAAACTTGGGGTATTTTCAAACCTTTCAATTCATTCTTATGGTTAGGTTGTCATCAATTATCAAAAAAAGGGGGAGATTGATAGTATCTCGGCCCTAACAAATGGTTTTGGTAATTTGTGACAACAATGTGTTATGAGACTAACATATGTGTTAAGTGTTTTAAAGGTTTAGTCTAGATTTATGGATGACATCATGGAAATAGCATGTAAGGAAGACAAAGGATTGACATGGCCCAAGATAAAGGTATTATGTAGCCTAAGGACCCTTTTATAGTTTTTACCGGTTTTAGTGATTGATGAAAAGATCGAATTTTTAGGCTAGATGCCGTACTACAAAGAGGGGTTATGACTAGTAGCTTAAGAATTTATTTTGTGCCATCTTGACCAACTAAGACATGTATGCATCTTGAACTACATCTGAAAAACCTTTGTTAGGAAAATCGGTATGACCAAAAGTTTAATGGCGGTACTACCGCAGTGCGGTAGGACTGATTTCTAGTTGGTGGTACGTTATTTCCAAAAATGTTATTTTTTTTAGACTTTTCTCACCTATAAAAATCGGTAGTACCGATTGAGCCATGCGGTACTACTACAGTGCGGTAGTACCGGGCTATGTGAGTGCGATTGTATTGCACCAAACTATAACAACTAGTTTAGAAGCATTAATTATGCTACATATAACCATTGAACCCTAGGTGCAGTAGTACAGGCCAATTAATGGTGGTAGTACCGCACCTGGTGAAAATTTAGGGAGTTTTGCCCTAATTGTCGAATTTGTGGTTGGAAGCTATAAATACCCTTCACCAGCACTATGCTTATAACTGTTGACTTCATTGAATACATTAGAGCCAGTGATGACCTCTCTACTACTCATTTGCCCATATTTCATATATTGAGGTAGTTGAAAGCATTCAAGTGCATATGCATCATTAGTTGATCTCTTTGGCACTTGATAACCTTCAAGCAAGAGCTGTGGTTTATTACTCTTAACGTTTATTAGCACTTAGATGGCTTAGACGAAGTTTGCCTAGTGATCTCTTCAAGAAGGTCTGAAGAGACTCAACACCGTTGTGAGTGGTTTTGTGCTCACTATCTCTGGAGTAGAGGAAGAACAACTCTAATGGATTTGAGATTCTTAAGGCTCAATTCATTGAGTCGGTCCAATCCATTTGGGTTTACCTCAATGTAGACTAGTGAATACTGGCAAGTCTTCAATGCCACGGGAAAAATTTTGCGTCTCCATTGTGGTTATTTCTATCTTTACTTTTCCACATTTACATTTCTAGCTCTTGAAATTAAATTAGTTTGTGTAGCTAGAAGTGTATTTAATAGAAACATTGCTTATGGTGCCTTAGTAAGACACATTATTTAGCTTTCGATTTGTGATAGAAACTTGGTTTCGCTCATACTTGTTAAAATTGCTAATTAGAGCAACAAGATTTTAAAACTTTCTATTCACCCCCCTCTAGTCTGTTATCTTTGATCCTACATCGACGCCGGTATGATCCGGTCCTCATCTTCCTTGTCAACTAGATCTGGTCTTCATACGGCCATTGGCCATCCTCGTCTGCACAATCGCTACTAGCTGCCAAGGTCCACACATGCTAAATAGGGCAACCATAGTCCATTAGGCTTAACATGCCCAGGCTAGCACGACACAACCGATGACCTCCTCAGGTGTGCCTAAATATGAGGCTAAGCCTATTGGTTGGCAAGCATCATCCGTTTAGTTAGCGAAGGTAACCGAACAGTACCTAAACGGGCTGTACTTAGCTAGAATTGGCCGGACAGCCCATCTGGGCAATTCTAAAGCAACGTTCCGAATTGGCCGGACAGGCCATCTGGCCAATTCTAAAGCAACGTTCCACCTGCTCGAAATATCGTACTACGTCCTGCTCCGCTCCCCGTTGCTCCCAACTCCAAAAAATTGTGGAGCTTTACCCCTTCTTGCATGACTCCACCCCCACTCCAGCTATAAAGCTGGGAGTAGGAACCTTGCCAAACAGGGCCGTAGTCTCGATAAATATGGCAGCCAGAACGATTCGTTACTGCATTTCCATGTCGTACCAACCTCAATATGGCCCCCAAGCAAAACCCCTCATAATCTAAAAACCCTAATGGTCACCACGACTAGTATTAAATAATTCGATTACGAGAATAAACGGAAAAAAAGGTAAAATTATCTACGTGAGCTTAATGGGTCACTGGCAGCTAAATCGAGTTCACATTCAAGTCTTAACCGAAATTAGACTCTAAACCGGAGTGAACAATTAGTCTATACCGCTAGTGGGTGGATGAACATCTCCCGACATTATCGGCTACAAATGAAGCTCTCATTGAACATATCATTAATAAAAAGAAACAAGTACATTTTTGCCCGTCAGCTCTTTCGGAAGCCCTCGCTCATTTTAGCTTAAAGGGAAGTTCGAAATAGCGATAATTTCTGACTTCTGATTGAAATTTTACTATAGCTAGCTGATTTTTTTTACTGTAGCTGAGTTAGCTCATTAGACATAATTAAATTTAAAAAAACGTAAAAATAAAAACAGCATGCTAATCTATCATGGACAATACAAAGGAGTACAGAAAAAACAAAACCACAAAAACAAAAAAAAATCACTACAAGACAAAAATACTACAGTCCTCATGAAGCTAAAAACCAACGCTGAACGCTGACAAAAAATCTTCCTGAGCGCAGCCTAAAGACAACTTCTGCTTCTGTTTTCTTTTTTTTCACTATTCATTAATTTCATCTTTTTCTGATTTTTTAAATTTTTGAGTTTTTTTACCTTTTCTTTTTTTTTCTCGTATTCCTTTGCATTGTCCGTGATAAACTAACATATTTTTTCTAATTTTAAATTTAATTATGCTAAATAAACCAACTCAGCTACAGTAAAAAATAAACCAGCTACAATAAAAAAGATCATAAACCAACGTCATTTCGAACGCCTCCTTAACTCTTTGGAAGTCCAAATTTATATATTTGTACCTTCACACCATTTAAAACAATGGGGGTAAGATAGCTCCCAAAAAAAGGGAAAAAAACTTGCCTCATAATCATGGCCGACAATATTATGTTTGTACCGAGGGATTCAAAAATATTGCAGCACATCACTATTGTTCTGAGAAACCCATGTAGTTCTACAAATATTGCCTACTAGTGATGTCCTATCTCATCAGAAAGGAGGGACCAATAAAAACAAAAGCTAACGTATAAAATGAAACTAAAATTTGCTTCCTTTGTAATCCAGAAGAATCACTCTGTGCTCTTGGTGGCCTTGTATGTATTCACTAGCTGCATCTGTACATCCTGCGAGACAGTATTGTGCTCCAGATACTCCATTGTAAATTCGCCTTTCCCCTGCAGATTAAGTGACAAAACAATTATTTAAATTTTATTTGGCAATAGATTAATTTGTGCAGCACTTGTCAAAGTTTAGTTTTGGGAATTTCTATGTTAATTTTGGGAACCACAGCACCCTACAGTAACTGCTCAATCACAAGAAGTGAGTTTAGGGAAGAGAAACTTTATGACTTCGAAGAACAGAAAGATTGATGGGCATTAATTGTCATTTATAGTTCCTGCAAAGGATGAATATAATCTTAAAATTTTGGACATACACCTACATCACATGCAGTAAATCTGTTAATTTTTTAACAATTTTAGAACAGTAAATATATACATTAGGATTCAAGTTTGAAGCTATATTTCGAGAAAAGGTACACATACAAAAATTACTAATATTTACTAACCAATAACATTTAAACGGATACCCGCGGGGGACAGGGGGGGTCCCCTGTTAGCCATCACGGGGGAACATACAACATTACTTCTACTGACAACTTTGTAAAGAGTGCTGACTGAACAATAGAAACAAAGTGCATTTGAATGACCATGCCAAAGGAATTTTTTTGGACATATAAGCACAAAAACATCAGGTAGATTCATGAACAAGAACAAATTTTGACCTGTGTCATTGACCGAAGCGCTGTGGAATATCCGAACATATTGTTTAGCGGAACCTGAAAAAAAAAGCAGGGCGAGATGCTAAAGTTTACTACTAAATTTTGACAAACAATGCACATAGCACTTGTCCCAACATCTACATTACGAATTATGCAAGATATTTGTTCCTTGTCTATAATCTACTAATATGGCACATTGGCACGTCTATTGTGGGGGTTGAGTAGGACAAAAGTGATAAAAGTTCCAAAGTGAAATTTATTTGCAAAATGTAGACCACGTTATCAAAGTGAAATTTATTTTGCAAAATGTAGCCCAAGTTCAGTGTAGAACTGTAGAGTAGTACAACCTCCCATCATAACCAACCTCCAGATCTGGCACCCATTACAACGCCCGATACTGTAATGCTAAGTGATTAGTACTGCGATATTTCCTACTGCTTCGGTTATTCTCAGACATTTTATTGCTACAAACCATAGAAAGCCAAAGTCACCACCGTTGATTACTACTACCACTAGTGGCCACTGACTACCTTCCAACTCTGCCAATTTTATTACAAACCCAATAATATAGTGATATCCATGCTATTTGATTAGCAGAGACCACATGAAGAAAGAAGAAACTGCAAGGAACAAGGATTACGTACATGGCACACTACAACTGTGTCGTCGCCCTCTTGATCATTTCCAACAATGATGCCTTTTCTCCTATTTTTCACATGACGCAAAAGAAAATAGACTTAATATACCTTGAAGAATGAGTGCATGAAAATTAAATTCCTTAACACTAGGAAGTCACAGTTTGCCAAAATATCACCAAGGGTGTCAATGACCTGTGATACCAGACCCAATTTGTCATCATCACAGCCCATGGTATTCAAGCAAACTGTGGGTTTTTCAGTTGGTAAGGAGGCAATTATCCCTTTAAATCAATTGCATGCAAATACATTTCTTAAATAGAGAGAACATTTATCACGAGATCACATATCATGTGCTAACCATACACTTGTTCACGTAGAAGCATAGTTTGTTGACATCAAACACTCACTTGTTCATGTCACCAGTTACTGTGCCCTGGAACTCTGTTGGAACCTTTAGTTCCACCTTCATCACGGGTTCTAATATTACAGGTTTGGCAGCAGTATAACACTGAAAAAAGAAAGAACAAATTTATGTAGAACATTTACATGCGCATTACACGTCAGGATTCACTAGAAAGAATGCCATTTGTACCCCCCAAAAAAGGTGACTAGGCTCACCTGTCTAAAAGCATAGATAGCAGCTAGTTTAAAAGCAAGCTCACTGGAATCCACTGCATGTGAAGCCCCATCAGTCAGCACAATTTGAATATTTTCAACAGGATGCCCTATCAATGAACCCCTACAGTAAATAGCATGGGCACACAAGTTATCACTCTGCAAACAAAATAGAAAATGGCTTAACAAGTGGGGAAGAGAAGAACTCACGAATTACAAGCTTCCTTAAAACCCTTCTCGATGGCTGGTATGAAGTTTGAAGGAATTGCTTGTCCAATAATCATGTTCTCAAATTTGAATTTACCGTCAGAATCTGATGGAAGAGGTTCAACATACCTGCATATTGTTGCTTCTTGTCATGACAACTCCAAATGAACTTGAACAGAATATCGTATGAATTTATTTGGAGAATCAAATCTCAGGAAGGCATATAACTATTCAAGTACAGGGACCACTTATAGTAAGGTAACTCAAAAGTTTTTTCTAATTGAATTTGGCTGGTCTCTTTTTTTCTGCACTAATATATTCGTGCTCTAAGAAAATTACTTTGCAAGATGTATTACAACTCACGTCGCCAGTTCACTGTTCTAACCTTGTTATACTTCATGAACACTTTCCCCACCATCCAATACTCATCCTACAGGTGGGAATTGAGAAGGATATTTGTGGCATTTCCTAGTTTCTAAGTTTTAGTCTTGTGTTGTCTTTTGTACTCTATATATAGCCCTTTAGGCTGAGTTCAATACAACATCCACTCATCTATTCCTCATCAACACTCAACATGGTATCAGAGATAAGGTTCAAACCCTAACTCCGAAATCATTTCTGTTGCCGCTGCCCCCAAGATGAGCAATCTCCACTCCCAGGGGCAACCACCTTCTAGTTGTAGTTAGTGTCAAGTAGTGATACAGATCCAACTAGCAAGCTAGTGGGATCACGTTCTTTAGCCCTGATCTTTCATGGTACTCCTTGTTAGTCGCCTTCGCCTTCTTGGCTTGGATGTTCAGCCCACTAGACAGTGCATCATCCTCCTTTTGGTCGACGGTGGAAAATTTTTCGGCACCCCCTCTCAGTAGTTTCACCTCATCTTTTGTTGTGGCCGAACTTCCTTGAGCAGCAACATCAACTTTCTTCCTTGTGGGGTTACGTGAAGATGGCGTAAATTGGCATCACGTCAACACCTTCATCTCCTCCCACGTAGTAAAGATCGGATCGCTTAGTCGATCCTGACTCCACTGCATATCAATCCACCAATGTAGTGCATCGCCAATCAATGCCGTACTGGCCAGTCTCATC
Organism: Melocanna baccifera; assembly: GCA_036346265.1. NCBI lineage: Eukaryota > Viridiplantae > Streptophyta > Magnoliopsida > Poales > Poaceae > Melocanna > Melocanna baccifera. Next base: position 14,233,468 of record CM070692.1, on the reverse strand, counting down.
TTCTTCTTAGAAGAGTCTACAGCCCAAAAAAATTCCTCCAAGTCTTCCACCCACGTGCGATAGTCCTCCGGAGTGCTCTTAGCGGACAACGGCATGATGTACGCTGGTAGTCTCAACATGCATCGATCGTGCTCCAACACCTTCAACTACGAGCAATGCAAATTTCAGCACATCGATCAACGGGTGCTCTGATACCACCTAATATGGATCCAACTAGCAAGCTAGTGGGTTCGCGTTGTTTGGCCTAATCTTTCATGGTACTCCTTGTTGGTCGCCTTCACCTTGCCCTAGGGCTCTTGTGCGCCCTAGAACAGCAATGCCTCCTTGATAAACCTCCTACGCACACCGCAGCACATGAAGAAAGGATAGTAGAACCGAAGTTCCAGCGAATTAATTCCAACACTACAACTGGATTCAGCACATTAAGAGCAATTCCTCAATGGAAATCTCAAGAATACACGCCAACAATGGCCACCAAAACCATAGTGATTTTTTGGTATCTATTCTCAACTCAAAACATAATTCTGCTCTAAGGTTACATGGGGTATCTCCTTGGCCTTATATTGGTGCTGCTAGCACAGCCAAAACTCACATACAAACTGAAGGCCGAAGCCAGCTCCAACACGCACACCATGGGCTAAGCCTGGCCCAACTCATGCTTGGCATGTTACAAACTGACTCCACCTCTCCTAAAGACTGGACTCCCTAAATAAACCAATCTGGTTTTTAAGAGGATCTCCCCAAAACCAGATGACAAACCAACTCGGCCAGCTTGAAACGCACGACCAACTCAACTCAGACTCAATCAATCGGTAACAAACTAAGAGATATAAACCGATTCAAAGATGGCGAGTTCTGATTCGGATTGAACCAAACAGATCCAACAAAGAACCCGTGATCCTGGGCTTCCTTAGAGGGCACAGTTCCCCCTCCTTGCACATGGTCCCATCCTGGCTCGCCCCTCTCTCCCGACTTGGCCTTCTTTTTGGCTCAGCTTCTCTCATGTTTCCTGGCTCAGCACGGCTTGAGATAGGAGTCCTACTCAGATTCCCTCTTCTATTTTTGCGCACAAGAAAGACTTGATTTCCTGGCTTTACACAGCAATGGACTCAGTCTCCTAGCTGTGCATGGCTTGCATCTGGCTCCACAGGGTTTTCTGGTTTGAGCCGAATCCTTGCTGGCTTCTTTCTTTCTTCATGCCCAAGAAAGAGTTCAAGGGAAGAATCCCAAACATAGCCTCCATGCGGCTCACATGGAAAACGCCCCACACGGTTTCTTTCCCACAGGGACATGCACCCACACGCTCAATCTTCCTTGGATCATGCGCCTCCCACACAGCTTTCCCATGCAATCTCTGGCTTGGCTTGGTTCCATGCAGCTCCCTCTTTGATGCACACACAAGTTCCCCCATGCACTTTTCTCCCACAGGCCAAGTTCCCATGTGCCCATGCCTTGGATCACGTGCACGTGCCGCCTCCTCATGCTGACCACAGCTCTTGCACTGCATGACTCCATGCGCCTTGGCCTTCACACAGTTTCCCTTATGCATTGGATCACATGCAGCTACACATGCTAGCTCTTGCTTCCCTTGGCCGGCCTCACCTCCCCCTCTTGGCCTTGCTAGATAGCTTCATCTCCTCACACAAAACAGCATGACTTTGTGAAGTAACTTCAGATGGTAATGTTGAAACACAACTCAAAGTGACAATGCTACTTGGTGCTACATCATGTAGTAGCAGCAGTAGTCATCTTCGTCCTCAGATTTCGGGCGGATCGAGCACTCCATTGTTGCTAATCTCGGTCCGTGCCAGATGTGTGCGTCCCCGGCGGCACCGTGCTTCATCGTCCTCAGATATGGTCATCACCGAGCTCACCATTGTCAAATCTAGCCTCCTCAAGCTCAACCCCATCCGCACCACCCCTGATCTAGCTACCGCCGCCCCTACTCTGGCCGCTGCCACCTCATATTGGGTTGTTACCGCCACTGCCACATCTCCACCTCCCTCTCCACCTCAGATTCGTCGCGCCGTTTTCTCAAGTCATTGCGGAGGACCAGCAGCACCACCACACCATCTGTGGTCGAGGCCACCGCACTGCCGCCCGAGGCCACCGGATCTAGCCACTCATGCCACCCTTCTGGTCCTCCCGGCATCCTTTGCTCTAGCCCAACCTCGACTCCAGCCACTACTGCACCGGACTCCAGGCCATTCCAACAGCCGCCGCCTGCTTCCACTCTTCTTAGAGCGCAGCTGCTGGCCACAGCCCTCTTTTGGTTTGTATGCTGATTTGTTGATGTGGATACATACATGTCTTGCGCTTTGAGAACAGGGAAGGTTGAGACTGTAAGTAGCTTGCAACATGAGAATATTGTCTCACTAAAGGGATTCAGCTTTGAGAATTACTGACTGCACCAGGGAAGCTTAGACAAAGTGCTTCATGGCAAGTGTGATAGCAAGAATATCCTTAGCCGGGAGAGGAGAGATAAGACATCAATTGGCATATTGTCTCACTAAAGGGATTCAGCTTTGAGAATTACTGACTGCACCAGGGAAGCTTAGACAAAGTGCTTCATGTCAAGTGTGATAGCAAGAATATCCTTAGCCGGGAGAGGAGAGATAAGACATCAATTGGCATCGCAAAGGCACTTGAATTTCTCTATCATGGCGGTTTAACCCAATCTGTGATTCATGGAGATGTTAAGTCTTCAAATATCCTCCTCTCAGAGGATTTCGAGGCACAGCTGTGTGATTTTGGTCTCGCAAAGCAAGTGTCAGCTTCGACTCCCCACCTAACATGTACTAACATCACAGGAACTTTTGGGTACTTGGCTCCCTAGTATTTTTCATACGGGAAGGTCAACAAGAAGATGGTTGCCTATGCATTTGGAGTTGTGCTACTGGAGATCATTTCAGGAAGAAAACCAATTACCACAGGAACGTGGAAGCCAGGAAAACGAACCAGCTTTGCGCCAGGAAGTGGGAAGTCAGCACAGGATTTTTGTTGGTTCGGTTTGGATTACTTCGAATCAGAACTTACCTTCCATATTCTATATTGTAGAATGTTGGTATATTTGGATATTCTAGGAAGGCATTAACAGATGAAGGTTTAGATCCATGATTGAAGCCAATTTGACCTGCCGGGCTGATCACCAGACGTATTACATAGATGCAGCCATGCAGGACACGATAACAGAGATGGGATGGTCAAATTAAATTCCAGAATGGCACAGATAGTGGGTACTCGTGCAGCAAACATAGTAACTTGTTGTTCCCCAAGAGGCATTACTTGATGTTGCATTGCCACTAGCTGACAGTGCCCAAACTAAGCAAGGCTGGAATAGGATAATTATTGAGAAACCATTTAGCTTCACTGGCTTGTCGTCACAACAGGTAACACAGTCCCTGCTGTCAATATTTGAGAAGCAAATTTACAGAATTGACCATGTTTTGGGCAAGCTGCACCGCTGCTGTCCTCCCATGGGGCCCGGCGACGTGATGCGCCCACAGAGTCAACACGAGCAGCACTTGCCTCCCTGTAGACTTCACGTCATGGACAGCACCAACAGTGCTTACATGATGGGCAACGCATGCACCGCAAGGCCTTCTGTTCTCCCCAAGAACCTCTCGGGAGATGCGTGATGCGCATGAGGAAAAGGGAAGGCGCCAGCTGGTTGTGCGTGCGAAGACAGAATCAAAAAAGGAATCAGTTTCGGTTGTAACTTTAATTAGTGAGTCCGAACCACATTAGAGATAGGTAAGGTTGTCATGGCGTCGCCTCATGGCAGCCGGAGGGGGACGCCTAGGCTGTTCACCCAGCCTGCTCCCGCCGCCAGCGCCGATCTTCGGCCTGCTCTCATCGCCGACACCAATCTTCACCCTGCTCCTGCCGCCGGCTTTTCTCTCCCGCCGACGCCCCTGCTCAAGAGGCCGGAGATCGGAAACACCACAGGGAGGCCGGATCGCAGCAGAGGGAGGCCGGAGTCGGCGATGCAGCAAGGAGGCTGGATCACAGCAGAGGGAGGCCGGAGGGAGCTGGAGGCAGTGCCAGAGGAGGCCAGGTTTGGGAGCCGGAAAGTAGAGAGAGAGAGAAGGGAGAAAAAGGAGAGCCCAGCCAGCGATGGTTTGGCTGTTCGGCCAAGCAGAGCAAGAAAAAGAGAGGCAAAAGTAAGAGAGAGAAGAGATAAAAAAGAAGGAAATAAGTGGCTTCGGCTGAGCAATGAGGTGGTTTGTATTCCCTAGGTCAAGAGCCATATATGTACATGTGCATTTGCAATTAACCCCCTTCAGTACATGCAAATAACAAAAATAGGTCATGTTAATGCTATTTGCTATTATGGACCTTGTTATTTGGATAATTTATGCCATTATGTTGGATGGTTATTTAATTTTAGGATATATAAGGTATTATTTGTATTTATTACTATTGTCTAACTGTCGCCATGGAGGGCGCTTAGTCGACAGGCGCCCTGGTCTCACCACAACTTGCCGGAGCGCTGTGACAACCATGGAGATAGCGAAAGGCCTCAGGCCTTATCTTGTGCGTATGTGTTGCGGTGAGGACACCACACATACCCCAGCACCCCCTTGTATTCAGGGGACCACGTTACTCAGATTAAAGATTTACTCTTGATTCTATGGCTTGTGCTACAACTCCCCTAATAGAATGGGGAGTTCCAATCTGAATATTACCGCCATTCTTCTTGTGATTTCCTCCTTTTTTGCAGGAAAAACACATCTACTTTTGCATGGTCGAGTAGACGAGGATCGAAGCTTGTGGTTGGCCGAATTCTTTTGTCATAGGTTACTGTATTGAGACAGTTGTTGGCGCCATCGGTTAGTGTGGTTCACAGATCGAAAGTTATCCTTGATCCTACATCGTGAAGATTAGTTCCCTTGTATCATTTGTGCTGCGGTAGAGCGTTTGGGTAGCACATGTGGGCTGGTCCATGACCTTTGCCCTGCTGCTACTCTTGGGCTGCATGTGGTGCTTCTACTAAAGGTTTGGTGTGGTACCATGGTGGGTTGTGTGCCTACTTGTTGTTGCTACTGCAATTATCTTTTAAGTCTTTCTCTTGGGCTGATGAACGTGCTGATAAGTGTTGTTGCTAGTATCTTGAGTCCTTTCCTTTGGAGTCTTCTGTTGCATCCATCTCTAAGTTCGTTCATGCTGTGCGAGTCCAAAAATTCTCTGTCAGTCAGCCGATTGCTTTTCTAACTCTCCTTCCTGCATGGTTGCAACGGCCACTTTTCTCTAAGCCGCTTTTCTCGAGTCATTGCCCCAAGCTTCTAAGGCTACCGTGTTTCCTTTGTGTGCCGCTGCCTTGAGCTTCTAAGGCCATTGTGCTTCCTTTTGTATTGCCGCCATCTCGGGCTTCAATGTGTGGCACCATGCTTCTATCTATCCCAATTTGGCTTGAATTGACAGCTCTCTATATTCCCTGATGGTTTCATGGTCTTTTTCATTGTGTTGCTATGGTCAAATTTGCTCACTAGCCTTTGCTTTTGTAGACTTGCATTTTGCGTGCTTTAGGTTGCTGCACTACTCCTTAAGGGAAGAAGAACGATTGATACTCGACGAATATTTTGCAAGAGCTGCACACTGCGACAACTTCAATACTAGGACTTTGGATTTTCTCTATTTTAGTGTCAATCATTTCAAATGCAATGCTATTGCATACACCTTACGTTTGAGAGGAGTGTTAAGGGTGTTTGTGGTATTTCCTGGTTTCTAGGGTTCAGTCTTGTGTTATGTCTTTTGTACTCTATTATATATAGCCTTTTGGGCTGAGTTCAATACAACATCCATTCATCGATTCCTCATCTCCACTTAACAGGAATGTGAAGTGGCAAATTTGTGGACATGGAAAGATGGCCAGAAACTGTTTGCAGCAAGAAAGTGCCTTTACAATAGCTATCCTCACATGCATTGGAAAATATTAACTTTTCTGAAGCAAACGAACTGAAGATAAAAGCAAGTAATGAAATTTAGTTCGTCAAGAATTATTTGATTTATATGAACTCACCCACAAACTCGTCCATATTGACCTTGACCACCAGATTGCTTTTTGTGCAAGTAATCAAATTCAGCACGCTGGGTGATAGTTTCCCTGAAGTTCACACGAGGTTTCCCAACCTTTGCATCTACCTACATAAGACACTTAGATTTATTCAGAATTTTACCAGCCATAGAGAATTCAGGAATGTGGTGCAGCTGATGAAAGTGATAGACATGCAAGTATACGGCAGAAGCTCAACCAGGCAGGCACACAGCAATTTTTCTGAACTCTGAAATGTGGTGCCAAGGAGCACCAAGATACATGAACATGTGGGCTGGTTGGTTTGATTACCAAACCCATCCTATGATGGGTTGGTCAATCATGACGTCATCCTATGATTTTGGTAGTTAAGTCAATTCCTCAATTTCTAGAGTTTGTTGCCATCAGGGATGGCTTGTTCATGTCAACAACTCATCCCATTTCTCAGACAAAAAGAAGTAAATTAGGTTTGGAGTAAGCATTGGATGGTCCATTGACTCCATTCACCGTCTGATTCCTCAAACCAAACACCCCAATATTTCACCAAAGCAGTGCAAAACAGATTTGCATTTCGGAGATGTTCGGATCATTACCGAATAGCCAGTTGTCCATTCGAGCAAAGTACTTCATTGGTGCCAAGAATTGAGGGAAACAATTGATGCATTAGTATTGTAGACCAACGGTCTATAATCTATGCTCTGTTCTTTCCTATATAATGTTTTAGAATATGTGCATTTTGGAGATGTTCGGATCATTACCGAATAGCCAGTTGTCCATTCGAGCAAAGTACTTCATTGGTGTCAGGAATTGAGGGAAACAATCGATGCATTACTACTGCAGACCAACATGTTGTCTATAATCTACAATCCGAGGGAAACTTTTGAAGTTTCAAAGTTTTGACTTCCAACATATATAAAACTATCTAAATTGAGCATACGAAAACTGTATTGTTAGATTTTTCACTAAAGACACTTCCATAATATTATAATGTCTTATACTAATGTGTAGTTATAGACCTTAGTAGTCGAAGTACCACCTAGAAGACCGTAAAAAGTCGATAACATCACTTAAAAGGGAGCCTACAGAGTACATGAGACACGTGTCTGAGACTTAAGACAATATGGGAATAAAACTAATCCTAGAGTCTAATAAAATAACATCCTTAATAATTTAAGCAAACTATGCTGCAGAGTCCATCTTTAGCTAGGTAGCTGTTTGATTACCACACCAAAAACATGCCAAACTGGTATGAATTGTTAAGGATAGAATAGGATTGTATGTCTCGGTTTCCTTATCTGTATATGGCATATTCCTCTGCATATCCTTTTGTACTTCCTATATGTATTGCCTTTTAGGCCACATGAATGCACACAATATTCATAACGTGGTATTAGTGATAGGGCTCTTACCCTAGTTTTTTTCGCTTTTTTTTGCACTGTGGGGATTCACCGCCACAACAAGTCCACGGACACACCGCCGCCCTCTGGGCTGCCACCGTCCACTGGTCGCCGCCTGCCATTGCTCCACCCATCCGCCGCCGCCACCAATCCACGAACACGCCGCCGCCATCTAGGCTGCCACCGTCCACTGGGCGCCGCCTGTCGTTGCACATCGATCCCAACAACCGGCCGCTCATCGCATCACCACCGCCCGCCTTCAAAGGAGCTGTCATCTGACGGTTGTCAGAGAAGGCACTAGCTGTTGGAGCCGGCGTCACCCGCTGTCCAGCCGCACGATCCGACTATTGTCTGCCGCCGCCGGCCCGCCTACCCTCTGCATGCTGCCGGCCTGACCGCCAACCACCGCTCCACTATCGGCCATCGTCTCTTATCCGGCATGGCACCACCAGCCCATCTACCCTCTGCATGCTACCGAACCTGACCGCCGGCCGCCACTCCGCCACCACCGACCGTTATCCCCCGCCACCGCCGACCGCCGCTCTCCCGTCGCCTTCGAGCTCGAGACCAAAGTCTCGGCTGGATTAGATATGATCCTTTGATCTTTTATACCCATTCCAAAAAAAAAAGAAAAAAAGTTGATCAAACCACCATGCTGTCCAGCACCGCTTGTTAGACTTCATTGCCTTGGTCGCCATGCCATCCAGCGCCGCCTACCGATGGCTTCCGTTCCATCAGCTGCGATCCCATTCTTAGGAACAAAGCTACATGGGACAAACTACAGGTTGTGTATTCACTTATGAAGATCACGCTCGATAGTCTCTGTCTCTAGGGACATGTCAACGGTGCACGACCTTGTCCGCCACCACCGGTCCAACCTCCTCTTAGGCCATCTACTTCTGCACCTACAGATGAGGCAGACGCTACTGCTACTGAGGCTTTTCAGTATGCCATTGACGCTTTCGAGTGCAGGTGTGCTGATGAGGCCCATGTTTGCGCCATCCTCGTGATCAATGTCGACGACTCCATTCAGCCGGACATTGTTGGTCTGCAGTCCACTCGACAGATCTGGGAGTACTTACGTGAGCGATACCAACAAAGCAGTGATGCTCCATTATTTTCGTTTCAACGTGAGTTGGAGACGCTTCGCCAGAGGACAACTTCCGAGCCCTGGCCGGTCTCTGGCGCCAGCTAGACAAGCTAGCATCTCCACTTTATCAGGAGTGTCATGAAGTGCAGAAGACGGATCATGATCGCCTTCGCCTTTATGATTTCGCCTGCCGCCTTCGCCCAGAATTTGAGCCGCTCACCGCGACAGACCGTCACCGAGGCCCTTTCGACGCTCATGCTGAGGAGCTTCATCTCGAGTTAGTAGCACAATCTGTTCCAACTGTATTTGCTACTCCTTTGACTACACCGACGATCTTTGCTACGACTACAGTCCCTCCCCAGGTTCCTATTTCCACTCTTGTTTTCACACCAACTGGAGTTCAATGCAACTACTGTAAGAACTTCGAGCATGACTATTAGAGTTGTGCGGTGCGAAAAAGGTGGAACAAGGTTCGTGGGGTGGACAATCAGGATTGATTCACACCTGCTTCGTTCAGGATTGACACACAGGGATGGTACTTGGGACTGGCCGGCGTCGTAGGGATCGTCAGGGTCTCTACATTCTCAACCATCTCCACCTTCCATCCACTTCAGGTGCTTCTACTATGTCTACACCACCGCTGCCACCACCTCTAAAGCTTTTGTGCAGTGGCATCAACGTTTATGTCACCTATGTGGGTCCTGTATTTTTTGATTAATTCGTGAGGGTGTTCTTGGATGTGTTATTGTTGACACGTCCATGTTTTGTCAAGGTTGTAAGCTAGGTAAGCAGCTACAACTTTCTTATCATTCTAGTGAGTCCTTGTCTTGCCGTCCTTTTGATTTAGTTCATTCAGATCTATTGGGACTTGCGCTTATTATCTCCAAAGGCAGGCATAAATTTCATGTAATTTTCATAGATAATTATTCCCGTTTTACTTGGCTTTTCCCTATGTCTCATTGTCATCAGTTTCTTGCAATCTATCGTAGCTTTGCAACGATGTTCATACTCAGTTTGAGTCCTCCATTCATACTTTTCATTGTGATTCTGCTGGCGAGTAGTGTTCTAGTGCTTTTAGACAATTCCTTTCTGAGCAATGCACCCTTTACCGGTCTTCTTGTCTTGGTGTCCATGCTTAGAATGAGATTGCTAAACGCAAGCATCGTCATTTGATTGAGATTGCTCGCACTCTTCTTGCCTCACGTTCCACGACAGTTCTGAGCTAAGACTATTTCTACGCTGCATATCTCATCAATATGCAGCCTTCCACTGCTCTTAAGAATGTCAGTCCTATAGAGCATCTCTACTAGTACAGTCATCTTCGTGTTTTTGTCTGCACCTGTTTTGTCCTGCAACAGCCTCGTGAGCGCACCAAACTGTCAACCCAGTCAGTTGAGTGCGTGTTTCTTGGGTAAAGTTCTAAGCATAAAGGTCATCGCTGCTATGATCCTTCTACTCGACGAATCAGGATCTCACAAGACGTTATCTTTGACGAATCTCGACCCTTCTTCTATCGAGATTCAGCTCCTATTCCTTGTCTCTCCCTGACTCTTCACCCATTTCTCCCCTTTCCCAGTCGTCATCTAGTTAGTCTCCAGTGGTTCCTTCTGTACCTCCAGCTCTTGTGTTGCCTCCTGCGGCACCACCGACTCGTTTCTCTAAGGTGCACTACTCCAGACATCCACGTTCTTCACCAGACTCATCTCCTTGTATTTTGCCAATACCGACGTCTGATTCCTCTGATGATGCTCCTCGTTACGCCCTTCATGACCGGACATCCCTTCAGCCTTCTGATCGTCTTGGGTTTACTTCGACAGCTCATACTCTCTGTCGCTGAGCCTAGTTCTTATCGTGAGGCTGCCTCATTCTGAGTGGTAGCTTGCTATGGCAAAGGAGATTGATGTTCTTCGACATATGAAAACTTGGGACATTGTACCAACACATGTGCATGCTTATCCTATCACGTACAAGTGGGTGTACAAGATTAAAACCAGGTCTGACGGTACCATTGAGCGCTACAAAGTTCGTCTTGTGGCTCGCGGCTTTGAGTAGACGTACAATCATGGTTACGATGAGACATTTGCCCCCGTTACCCATATAACCACTTCGCACTCTTGTTGCGGTTGCTTCTGTTTGCCGGTGATCTCTCAGCTAGATGTTAGGAATGCCTTTCTTAATGGTGTTTTGCATGAAGAGGTTCAGATGCAGCCTTCACTTGGGTATTCTGTTTCAGATGACCATGTCTGGCATCTTCATCGTGCTCTGTATGGTCTCAAACAGGCCCCTCGTGTCTGGTTTACGCGTTTTACCTCAATGATTAACGTTGTCGGATTCACTGGCAGTGCCCATAATCCTGCCCTATTTGTAGACGTCTCACCTCGAGGCACGACACTGCTTCTTTTCTATGTGGATGATATGCACATCATTGGCGATGATTCCTTATTCATCACATACATGAAGAAATATCTTAGTGAGCAGTTTCTGATGACTGATTTTGGTTTGTTTACGTGCTTCCTTGGGATTGAGGCCTCTTCCATGCCTGAGTTACTATCTCTCTCAAAAAAAGTATGTCTAGAATCTTCTTGATCGATCTAGTCTAATTGACACCAGCACTGCTGACTCCTATGGAGTTCTCCCTTCAGCTTCGTGCTACTGATGACGATCTTCTTGAGGATCCTACTCGTTATTGCCATCTTGTTGGGAGTTTGGTATATCTTGTAAGCACTCGCCTTGATATTGCTCATGTGTTCGTGTTAGAGAAATCACAGGTATGGGTAATTTTCCCTTGTATTTCTTCTAGCCCCAATACTTAAGGCATACTTATAGACCCAAAGTGGTCAGATTACAGCTGAAAGCAAAAATGAAAGTAGAGATAAGATACTAAAGCAAAACTGAAGATGCTAAATCAAACTGACATGCAAAACTGACTAACTACTAAAGCAAAACTTATTTAAAGTAAACTATTATGGACACAAGACTTATTCCTTCAATTCTCCCCCTAAGTCTTGTGTGGCGTCCTTTGGATGATTTGAACCATCCCTATCTTGGCGCGCAGCTCTTGGTATTTGATGCGCCCAAGTGACTTGGTTAGGAAATCAGCAAGCTGTTCCTTAGTGTTGATGTAGTTGGTCTTGATGCTTCCTTCGTCCAAACAGCTCCTGATGAAGTGATATCTCACTTGGATATGTTTGCTGCGCTCATGGAAGACAGGGTTCTTTGCCAAGGCCAGGGCAGACTTGCTGTCCACCCGTAGCTCTACTGCCTCAGCCTCTCTACCCAGTAGATCGCCCAGCAATCTAGCTAGCCATAGAGCTTGAGTGGCAGCAGATGTGGCTGCGATGTATTCACCTCACACGGTGGAGAGCGCCACCACCTACCGCTTGATCGACTTCGGTGATCGGGCATTTGCCGAGGAAGAATAGATTCCACTCGTGCTCTTGCTTGTGCCGATGTCGCCGGCGTGGTCGCTATCGTATGTAGCCGATGAAATGCGCCCACGGATATCGTGGGTAGTGCGACCATAATCGAAGTCCCCGCAAAGATAGCGTAGAATCCTTTACTACCGTTGATGTTACGCCGTTGGCATTGTATGAAGCGGCCGACATAGCCGACGGCGAATGCCAAGTCGGCGTGTGTGGATGAGGTAGCGCGGACTCCGACAATTCGCCCGATGCGTGTGGCGTCTACCTCTTCCGCCGTACTCTCCTTGCTCAATTTCACCTCTCCTCCATTGGAGTGTGAGTGGGTTGCGGCAGTGAGCCCTCCAAGCTCGACGACGCTACCGAGCATAGGCGGTTTGTCGGAGGAGATGCGGTGTCATCTGGAGAACTTCAATTCCCGGATAGAAACAGAGCGGCCCCAAATCACTCATCCGAAGAGACGACTTTCATCTCTGTCTTGAAGGCTTCCATCTCTTCTTCCTTGGCGCGGTGATCACGGATCATCTACGTGAGACGCCAACAAGCGCACTGAGCCTCCAGACCTCGCCGGTGGCGATGCTTCATGGGTGCTCTGTTGGAATCCCATTGACCTGAGAGTCGCGTCTAGCTTGGCATTCCAAGCTCGCGGCGCCTGGCGCAGGCCATAGAGAGCCTTGCGGAGGCGTAGGACCTTGTTCTCCTGGCCGGCGATGATAAATCCGGGCGGTTAACGGACATAGACCTTCTCCCTCAAGTCGCCATTGAGGAAGGCGGACTTCACATCCATGTGATCGACGCGCCATCCCTCTTGAGCCGCTAGCGCGAGGACACGAACGGATTCCATTCGTGCGACGGGCGCAAATGCGTCGTCGAAGTCCACTCCTTGCTGGACGAAGCCCCGTGCCACCAGCCGCGCCTTGTGCTTGACCACCTCCCCAGCCTCATCCTTCTTGAGATTGAACACCCACTTGAGTGTGATGGCACGGTGGCGGCGCAGGAGATCGATCAACTCCCAAATGCAGTTACGCTCGACCGCATCCATCTCCTGCTGCATTGCTTCGCGCCAGGCAGCATCACTTTCGCTTCAGCAAACGAGCAGGGCTCGCCGTCATGGACCAGGTGAAGCTCTGCCTCGAAGTCGCGCTACGCCAGCCCCGGAGCGGCTTGATCACCCAGGATGTTGTCGACAGTGCGGTAGCACAGAGGTTCACCTTCATGTGCTGCATCAACGCGTTCCTCATCTTGCGTCGGCGGCGTGGCGAACTCCACTGAGCGGTGATCGCTGTGTGTCGGGGTAGGAGCTGGCGATGCTTGAGGCGTGGCCGCTGGCGTGGATGAGTGCAGCGTGGCCGACATTGCCAGCGGTGAAGCACCGATTTGAGCAGGCGGTGCGCTCGGGGTGGAGACAGGCGGACTCAATGATGGAATTGTCCCGCTTGCTCCCCCCGCTCCCTGAATGCAGATGTAGTCGACGGTGAAGTTGCTGAAAGCCGCTGCCGAACCATTGTCCGCTGTCTTGGTCCATGCCAATCCTCGCTCTTCGTCGAACACCACATCACGGGCCACGCGCACACGCTGCGTAGCCAGGTTGAGGATGCGGTATGCCTTGACGCCATCGGCATAGCCAATGAACACCCCCGGCGTACTCCGATCGTCGAGTTTGCCGACGTGGTTGAGCTCCTTCACGAACGCTAGACAGCCGAATGTGCGGAGATAGCTGACTGTCGGCTTGCGCCCGTGCCTCATAGGGTGTCTTGCCGTCGAGGCTCTTGGTGGGCGAGCGGTTGAGCAAATGCACTGCGGTCATCACCGCTTCTTCCCAGTAGATCACCGGCATTGCTCGCTGCTTAAAAAGAGCACGTGCCGTGGCCACCACCGTTTGATTACGGCGCTCGACGACACCGTTTTGCTGCGGGGTGTAGGGCGCAGAGTAGTGACGCTGTATCCCTTCGTCGGCGTAGTACGCCGCGAATTCAGCCGCCGTGAACTCGCCGTCGTTGTCCGTGCGAAGAACCTGAAGCCTGCGACCGCACTCTTTCTCCGCTGCAGCCTGAATATGCCGGATGGCGTCTGCTGCAGCAGCCTTGGTGTCAAGCAGCACGGCCCACATGAACCGGGACAAATCGTCGACGAGGAGAAGGAAGAAGCGCTTGCCTCCTGGAGTCGCCGGCGTGACTGGGCCACATAGGTCGCCGTGTACGAGCTCCAATCTTTCCTTGGCTCGGTAGTTGGCTTGACGCGGGAACGGTCGGCGCCTCTGTTTGGTCATCACGCAGGTGTCGCAGATCTGCTCCACGTGTTCAACGTGCAGCATTCCCCTCACCATCTCGCCGCCGCTGAGCCGCTTCAGGGCCTCGAAATTGAGGTGCCCAAAGCGCTCATGCCATCGCCAGGCTTCGTCGTCGCGGCGGGCTTCAAGGCAGAGGGGTTGCGTCACCTGTACATGGACATACAGGCGGTTGTTTCCTGTTCACTTTGGCGAGGAGGCGGTGACAGCGATCCCAGATGCGCAGCACCCCGTGATCAATCTCCACTCGTGAGCCGTTTTCATCCAACTGCCCCAGACTCAAGATGGAGTTCCTCGGAGCGGGAATGTAGTAGACGCCGGTGAGGAGTCGATGTTCTCCGGTCTTGGTGTGAAGACGACGAGCCGAGCGCCTTTAATCTCCACGGCGAAGCATCTCGAACTTGGCGAGCCACGTACACCAATGTCCGTGTCGGAGAAGAATTCCAGCCGGCGATCATGTGGTGCGTGGCGCGGTGTCGAGTACCAGTAGTCGATCTTGTCGTCGGCTGGACCGCGTTCCGAGGAAGACATGTGCTCGCGACTCGTCAAGGTGAAGGAGCGCTGCGGCGGACGGTGCGGGAGAAGACTTCGAACATTCCTTGACCACCTCTGTTTTGGGCCGTAGCTCAATGCTTCCGTGAACGAGAAAAAGAGCCAGCTCGTCTTCCTCCTCTGCTTGCACGACATGCGCTTGCGCCCACGCGTGCTGCCGGCAATTCTCGCCCAATGGCGAGCTTCCTGATTGAAGCGAGTGTCGCCCGGTTGGCCTTTCGGTCATCGGCAACGCCAGCGTCAGCGCCGCCACGTCCTCGGGGCGGAATCTCCTTGTTCTGCGGTCTCCGACGGCGGCTGCTACCCGAGCCTGAGGCTTCCCCTTTCTTCCGCTCCTTGCGGTGGGCAAGCCACTGCTCCTCTGTAGAGCAGCTTGCCACCGATGGTGACCGGCTCTGCGGGTGGTTGCTCGTCGCGGCCGTCAACCGCCTTGAGTCGCCCAATCACCTCCTCGATGGACAGCTCGGAGAGATCCAAGAGTGTCCATCGCCAGAGCAACCTGAGTATACTTCTTAGGTACGACGCGGAGGAACTTCTCAACCGCCTTCTCCTCGTCGATGTCCTCATCGCCATGCCGAGTTAGCTGCTTTGCATCGAGCGGTGAGGCGGGCGGAAGTCGTCGATGTCCTCGCGCGGCGAAACGCCAATCGGTCCCACTCGACGCAGCCTGCTGTGTGTGGCTCGCGGCGCGGTCACCGTCGCGCCGCGGCGATGGCGTCGGCGTCCTTGGCGGACTCTGGTCGCGGCGTGGCGCCATCTTCAGTGGGACGGCGGCGAGATGGCCTCCAACGCCCGCCGATGCGTCCCGAAGTCGACATCCTCGCCCCGCACCGCATCCCGCATCCCCGCCGCATCTTCACCTTCATCACCAAACTCCATTCGTTGTAGTTTGTTTTGGTGAGTATGGGCCACGGCGTGCCTCGCCGACTCCTTGATGACGGTCTGGACGACCGGTGGAGACCCACGCCTGCCTCTTCGCCCACGGCGACGATCTGGCGACGGCGAAACACGGCGATGCCTATGAGGGCTCCGCGAGACGCGGGTCAGCCGCGTCGTTCCCGCTCCACGCGCGATGGCGCGGCGGCGCTGCGGCTCGGCGCGCCGCCGCCACTTTGGTGTTTATCTCGGTACTTTCTTGGCCGCTGCTTCCGCTGCGGCGATGCGCGCCTCACGCGCATCAGCATCTGCAGCATCACCAGCGATGGCTCTGCGCCGATTGGAACTGACGGATGTGTGGGAAGAACGGGACATGGTGACCCTCTCGGGAAAAGAGAACAAAAGAGGCTCTGATACCAATTGTTAGAGAAATCACAGGTATGGGTAATTTTCACTTGTATTTCTTACTTCTAGCCCCAATACTTAAGGCATACTTATAGACCCAAAGTGGTCAAATTATAGCTGAAAGCAAAACTGAAAGTAGAGATAAGATACTAAAGCAAAACTGAAGATGCTAAAGCAAACTGACATGCAAAACTGACTAACTACTAAAGCAAAACTTATTTAAAGTAAACTATTATGGACACAAGACTTATTCCTTCAGTTCGTATCTTGAGTCAGTTCATGGTTCATCCTACTCATCTTCACTACAGTCATCTTCGTGTTCTTCACTACTTGCGTGGAACCATCTCTCGTCGTTTGTTTTTCCTAGCTCCACCTCACTACAACTTCAAGCATATTCTGATGCGACCTGGGGTAGTGATCCTTATGATCGACATTTTCTTTCTGTTTACTGTGTTTTTCTTAGCTCCTCTTTGATTGCCTAGAAGACAAAGAAGCAGACTGCAATTTCCCGTTCAAGTGCAGAGGGTAAATTGAGAGCTTTGGCAGCAGTGACAGCAAAGATTACTTGGTTGAGGTGGCTACTAGCATATTTTGGAGTATCTGTGAGGAGACCTACGACTCTTATGTCTGACAGTACAGGTGCAGTTAGTATTACTCACGATCCAGTGAAGCGTGAGCTCACCAAGCACATTGGTGTAAATGCTTCATACACTCACAGCTACAGGAGAGGGCATTTGCTCTACAGTTTGTGCCTTCAGAGTTACAGTTTACTGACTTCTTCACGAAGCCACAGACGAGGGCACAATACTTGTATTTTTTTCTCCAAATTCTGTGTGTGTGTGATCCACCATGAGTTTGAGAAATGTGTTAAGGATAGAATGGGAGAAGACCGTAAAAAGTCGATAACATCACTTAAAAGGGAGCATACAAGTACATGGGACACGTGTTTGAGGCTAAGACAATATGGGAATAAAACTAATCCAAGAGTCTAATACAATAACCTTAATAATTTAAGCAAACTATGCTGCAGAGTCCAGCTTTAGCTAGGTAGCTGTTTGATTACCACACCAAAAACATGCAAAACTGGTACAAATGAACTTCACTAACAAGGTAAAATAGATTTGTTGTTTTACTGTATTCTGTTGAACATCTGATCTGTACTTTCTCTGTTTCGTTAACTGTAAATGGGGATTATCTGCCTCAATCAAAACAAATGAAGGGTGAAATAGAGATGCAATGGATAAACTAGGTTACCTAGCACATGTGAAAAAGAAGGGAAAGGTTTGGCTGTCTGTCAAGACTCGAGAACAAGGGTTTCCTATATAATCCTTGCAATATAGCATCACAAAGCAAGCTTTGAGTAGTTAACAAACATCCGTCCATGTATAGAGCATTTTGCCAAAATAGGCAAGGGAACCAAGTATGCCCTCGAACTAGTTTGTTTTTGTACCTTGTATTCTCTCCTGATGCGTTCAACATAAATATCCAAATGCAGCTCTCCCATACCAGAAATAATTGTCTGCAAGCAAAACTTATGCTTTAGAAACTTCATGATAAAAATTAAAAAAAAAGTGATAACAAACCTGTCCACTCTCTGGATCCAGACCTACACGGAAAGTAGGATCTTCTTTCTGGAATCGATTCAGTGCTTTTGAAAACTGAAATGTTAATGTAATTAATTATTCAACACATTTAAGATGTCAAAATTAAATATAACACATTGATTCTTTCAAATAGAAAATCAGTTACTTGTCCTCCAGAATCTTTAGATATAGGGGAAACAGCCAAGGACATCACAGGTTCAGGGACATTCATTGAAGTCATAGTATATTTCACTGCCCCATCTGTAAACGTATCACCTATTTTTTGCAAGAAGTAGGGCATCAGGCATAGAAGAAATCAAAAAGATGCCAAACAGAACTTGGAAAAGTACATGGCAGTATGGAACACAAAATATTTCTTGAATATCTTAGACATTCTCATAGATTACCTGACGCACAATCAACACCAAACACAGCAACAATTTGGCCAGCATGTGCTTCTTGAATATCCTATATTGACCGCAAAATATAAAGATAGATACTAGCCTATAAATTGATTTGCTAATAAAGGAACCTCATTGAGCATGATCCGATCAAACTGATACTATTCAATAGTTAACTTCAAAAATTAGGTGGAACTTACCTCCATCTCATTGGAGTGCATCCTTACCAAGCGAGGAACCTAGAAACAAAAACAGCAATTAGATCGGAGAAGGCAACCCTTTCGGAAGACCCCCCCCCCCCCCCCACACACACAAACACCACCATCCGCAATGCACCAATTATAGAGTTACGACAAAAAAACTAATACACGTAATGATTCAATTCTAGCAGATTTCAGGCATCTAATGTTGTCCTGATATCATTGCTACTTTTTACCAACATTGTCAACAAGAACCATCGCAATCTCTCAGTGACAGTGTTCCCCTAGGTGGTCGCCATGTGCCGGACCACCTAGTGTAGAAAGGTAGAGAAATTGGGGCAAACACCACACAGCTAAAGGGCTGGGGTGGCTTGTATATATATTGGCCTGGAGTAGGCATACAAGGAAAGCATATACATGAAAGGCGCATACATGGTAAGCGTATATATGGAAGGCATATACATGGAAGAATATCTAATTATTCTAATACCCGCCCAAAGTCGTAGCGGCAGTTCGGACGCAAAGACTAGATCGAAAATCCTGAAACAGCTGTGTCGGGAGACCTTTTGTCATGATGTCCGCGAACTGATGGGAGGATGGTACGTGCAAAACACAAACCTCACCAAGTGAAACCTCCTCGCGGACGAAGTGAATGTCAATCTCGATGTGCTTCGTGCGCCGATGCTGAACTGGATTAGTAGACATGTAGATAGCGCTGACATTGTCGCGATGACAACGATTCTTTGAAGCAAGCCGGGCGTGAAGTTCTTGGAGAAGTTGCGCGCACGGCAACACTCAACTTCTGGCATGGGCAGCAAAGACGGTACTCGGCCGCCGACTTGATCGAGACACAGTTGTCTGACGCTTGGAGGACCAAGAGACAAGATTGTCCCCGAGATAAATGCAGTAGCCGGAGGTGGAGCGTCGCGAGTCGGGGCAGCCGGCCCAGTCGGCATCGGAGTAGGCGGTGATGGATGTTGCTGGGGAGAGGCCGATGTGAAGACCGGCGTCGAGAGTACCCTTGACGTACCGCAGAATGCGTTTGATCAACGCGAGGTGGGGCTCCCGCGGATCATGCATGAAAAGACATACTTGGTGGACGGGGTACGCCAAGTCAGGACGTGTGAGTGTCAGGTACTGCAGAGCCCCCGCAAGGCTACGATACTCGGACGGATCGGCCACGGAAGCTCCGTCGTGGCCAGATAGCTTGGCGTGAGTGTCCACTGGTGTGGCCGTAGGGTGACACTTAGCCATGCCAGCGCGTTGCAGGAGATCAACAGCATACTGTAGCTGAGACAGGAAGAGGCCGTTGGAGGAGCGTGCGACGGAGATGCCGAGGAAGAAGTGCAGCTCACCGAGGTCCGCCATGGCAAACTCCGAGTGAAACAGGCATGTGAGATGCTGAAGAAGACCTTGGGTGGAAATCGTGAGGACGATGTCGTCGACGTAGAGCAGTAGGTAGGCCATGTCAGTCCCCTAACGGAGGACAAACAGGGACATGTCGGAAGAGGAGGCGACGAAACCGATGCCGCGGATGTAGGAGGCGAACCGTTGGTACCATGCTCGAGGAGCCTGCTTCAAGCCATAGAGAGACTTCTGGAGAAGACACATGGTGGGAACGAGCAGGGTCCACGAATCCGGAGAGCTGCTGGCAATAGACAGTCTCATTAAGAGTGCCATGGAGAGGCATTCTTGACATCAAGCTGATGGATCGGCCAGGAGCGGGATGCGGCGATGGAGAGGACGGTCCGGATGGTGGCTAGTTTGACCACCGGGCTGAAGGTCTCGTCGTAGTCGACACCGCGCTGCTGAGAGAAGCCACGAACAACCCAGCGTGCTTTATAGCGGGCCAGACTGCCATCAGAGTGGAACTTGTGCTTGAAGATCCACTTCCCGGAGGCGACGTTAGCACCCGACGGGTGCGGTACCAGTCGCCAAGTGTCGTTATCCATGAGGGCTTTGTACTCCTCGGCCATCGCGGCGCGCCAGTTGGCATCGGCGAGGGAGCTACGATAGTTCACCGAGACGGGCGAAGCTGGGGAGTGGTTGGCCGTCAGGGAGAAAAACTCCACAGAGGGATCGGCGGCACACTGAGCCCGTGTCACCATCGGATGGCCCGAGGGAGCAGCCGATGCGAGCGCTGATGAAGTCAGGGTAGTTGGAGCAGGCGCAGGTAACGGTGATGGTGCAGCTGGGTCGGAAGGAGCCGCACGTGGCCGTCTAGAGTAAACCAGATGCACGGGCGGTCGTGGTGGCGGAGCGACGGATGGCGCCATGGACGAAAGAGATGATCGCTCAACACCAGGCAGTGGTGGAGCAGTCATCTGGGGTATCTGCAGTGGTGCCATTGCAGCAGTGCAAGGCACCGGCATGGCAAGGTCGACGTCGAGGAAATCGAAGTCGGAGCGAGGAGGGGGTGAAGATCGGTCACTGCTGGCAAACGGGAATATGCTCTCATCAAAGACAACATGGCGGGAGATGATGACACGTTTGGTAGCGAGATCGAGACAACGGTACCCCTTATGGTGAGAGGGGTAACCGAGGAAGACAAGCCGCGGAACGTGGAGCAAGCTTATGAGCAGAAGTGGCAGAAAGGTTCGGAAAACAAAGGCAACCGAAAACCCGGAGATGATTGTACTGTGGTGGGAAGCGATGAAGGAGGGAATAGGGAATGTCACCACCGACAGAAGAGGATGGGCAACGGTTAATGAGATAGGTGGCAGTTGCTAATGCCTCGGCCCAATACTTGGGAGGCATAATGGCGTGGAGTAGGAGCGTGCGAACCGCATTGTTGAGGGTGCAAATGATGCGCTCGGCTTTACCATTCTGCGGGGAGGTGTATGGGCAAGAGAGGCGTAGGGTAATACCGCGGGAAGCAAGAAAGGATGTGTTGGTGTGGTTCACAAATTCGGTGCCGTTGTCAGCCTGGATGGATTTTAGAGGAAGACCGAATTGTGTGCTAACATAGGCGGTAAATTCACTAAGTGCTGGGAAACTTCTGATTTCTTTCCAAGGGGAAAAGTCCAACAATAATGAGAGAAATCATCAAGGAGCACTAAATAGTAGAGAACCAGATATGCTAGAAACTGGAGATGTCCACACATCACAATGAACTCGCTCAAATGGCGCAGAAGAGCGCGAAGAAGTAGCAAAAGGGAGGCGTATATGTTTGCCAAGTTGACAGGACTGGCAAAGAGAGCGGTCTACTTTATTGCATGAGATGAGCGATTTTTTATGGAGGGTGTCGAGACAAGTGACGCCTGGATGACCAAGACGCTGATGCCATAGCTGGGAGGAGATGGCGAGGTGGGTCTTTCAGTGGAGCGTGGTGGCGGCGGAGGGATAGTGTAGAGTCGCGGTATTATTGCGTGGCAAGACACGCTGCGTCTGGGATCATAATAAAAACCCAAAAGCATCAAACTCGATGGAACAATGATTGTCACGAGTGAACTGTCTAACGGAAAGGAGGTTGTGAAGCAGGTTAGGAACAACTAGGGTGTTGGGAAGAAGAAAACGAGTGGATGGTGTGTGAAGAAACGTGTGACCACGAGAAATAACAGGGAGGTGAGAACCGTTGCCAACGATGGACGATCGAATGAGGTGGGGTGGGAAGAGAGGAAATGAGTAAATGCATGCCGTCATGTGGGAAGTGGCACCGCTGTCCATGACCCAACCGCCGCGTCCTTGGACAGCATGAAGCCCTGCTGATCCCATGTCTGCGGGGTGGAGGGCTGGGACGACATGAAGGCGGTATGAGCCTGAGGTGGAGCGCCGAGGAGGCGGGAGGCGGCGAGGGCGCCAGCGACGGCGATGAGGCGATCCATGGGTTGAAGCGAGAACCAGGGCGATTCGGTGGAGATGGTGGTATGCAACCACCCTGGAAACCGGCATTGGCACCACGGCCGAACCCACCCTGCTTGCCACGGCGGTGGCGGCCGCCACGACGCCCGTCACGAGCATTGGCGGCGGGGGTAGTGGTTGATGACGTGTAGCCGGAGGAGCCGCCAGAGATAAGCGTAGCCGTGGCGGTGGCAGCAGCTGGGGTCGACATGGTCGAAGATCTCTCTTCTATTCTCTTCTTTTTTTTCTTTTTTTTCTTTTTTTCGTTTCTTTTTTTCTTTTTTTCTTTTTTTGGGTCTGTATATATGAGACCTCACTCACAGATCGGGAGCGGTCGATGAGCGGCGGCGCTTGAGGCGGCGGCACGGAGGTGGGCGGCGGGCGGCGGCGGCACAGTGGAGCGGCGCGGTGAGCGGTGGAAGGCACGAGACGGCGGCGATGGCCCGAGGGAAGGGCGGCGACTGGAGGCGGCTCAGCGGCGTCCCGACGTTGAGGGGGAGCGGCGGCGGCAGTGGAATAAGCGGCACGAGGCGGCAGGGCCGGCGGCGGCCGAGGCGGCGGCGACCTAGGCGGCAGGCTTCGCGGCGCCCGAGGCGGCGCGGCGGAGGCGGCCAGCGGCGTCGTGCGAGGCGACGCTGGGAGTCGCGGCGGGAGGAGGAGGCGCGACCTGCCGGATCTGCACGGATCGGCTCAGGGGGAGGCCGGCGGCGTCCGATCTGGCGAGGGAGGCCGGGAGGGTGCCGGATCCGAACCGGCGGCGACTGGAGACCCGGTCCGGCGAGGAGAGGCCGGGTCCAGAGGCGGCCCGAGGGAAGGGCGGCGGCTGGAGGCGGCGGCGGCGGTCGGCCCGAGGCGACGGATCTGGCTTCCGGGTGGGAGCCTACGACGACGGCGGCCTGGTGGTGTGGCTAGAAAAGGAGAGCAGCGGAAAGATTCAGGAGGTATGCTCTGATACCATGTAGAAAGGTAGAGAGATTGGGGCAAACACCACACAGCTAAAGGGCTGGGGTGGCTTGTATATATATTGGCCTGGAGTAGGCATACAAGGAAAGCATATATATGGAAGGCGCATACATGGTAAGCGCATATATGAAAGGCATATACATGGAAGAATATCTAATTATTCTAATACCTAGGCGGTCAACGATGGTCCAAAGCGGACAAGGCATGGCAGCTCCAGGCAGCAACTAATGCAGTCAACAGTGTTCCAATGCGGAGCTAGACGGCCAATTCAAAGGGCTGGGTGGGCGCATGGGCTCAAAGGCAGGTGACAACATCGATGGAAGAGCTTATTGGTCAGAGGAGGGGTGGTGGTAGTGGAGACGCTGCGGCAGTGACTGTGACGCAGAGGCAGCGGCAGCTACTGTGAAAAGGAGGAAAGAAAAGGAGTTAGATGGGCCGGTGGTGCAATATTTAGATAGATAAGAAAGGCCCACTCCTAAAACAGAGGGAGACCTGATGTCTCCTCATGGCTTCGACACTTCGGGCGGCTAGTGGCTGCGCCTCAGCAGCCAGACAGGGTGACGGACGACCGGCAGGTGGCAGCTGCATCGGGCCTGCAATCACACAGGGAGACATGATGCCTCCTCATGGCTTCGACGCTTCGGGTGGCTAGTGGCTGCACCTCAGCGGCCAGACAGAGCGACGGACAACCGGCAAGTGGCAGCTGCTTCGGGCCTGCAATACGGCATGCGATGGGGCTGCCTCACCAGGCTAGACTTCCTCCACTCTGCTCCTTCATCTACAGCCTCTTCTCCTTCCTCTGCCACCTCTTCTCCTTTCGCTCCGCCTCCTCCCCATTTCACTACGTGGATGTCAACAGCGTAACACCTAGGGGAACACTGCCCAATGATCTCCCATACTATTTAAAAAGAATTTCAGAGTTATCTAAAACATTATGAGGATAGAAAAAAAATACTATAAAAAATAGCATTGTCGTAGACAAAGAAAGCAAATTTGCAAAATTGTCTTTGACTTAAATTCTAAAATATACAAGTGATATTCAATTAGGATATTTCAAATTTATCTACTGCAAAACTAAACAAATAGAAAATTTAAATATTCAAAATCTAATTCAATACAAATTGTTCTAATATTTTGAACTTCATATTCCAACATTAAATATTTCTGTTAAAAAATATTAAAACGTTATATGTTTGCAAAAAAATTACTTTTTAGGTTATAGTAATAAATTAAAATTTTAAAGATTAAGAAATCCATATTAAAAATATTAGACTGGATACTTGAAAAAATCCATTGTTAACGGTAAAAAATAATTTCCAAATTTATACATTCATAGTATAAAATCCTCTAATTTTAAACTTGAATTCACATACCCAACATTTGAATTTAAATCTTCTAAAATAAGTAAAGATTTAAAAGTAGTTTAGATTTAAAAAGTAGCAAAGTCTGATTTCTAATATTTTCAAATTCAAATTTTCAAAATGTTAACATGAAACACCATTTTGCAATTCTTGTGTCAAAAAAACCTATTTTGGCTCACCAAAAACACTTAACCTATTTTGGCTCACTATAGTGGTCATAGCTGTAACAGCATGTACTTGGTCTATGGTGTAGCATTTCAAAGGCAAAATCAATATAGCCACTCAAAACAGGAAACATTGGTATGGTTAATTTTTGAAGGTCTCTGCTCACAGAACAATTTGACCACAGCTTCAAACTGCTTCAACTGCCATGCTGGGAAATGGAATTAAGTCTTGTCTCTTACTTTGATCTTCTTCCCTGTATTCACATTGTATATGAAGTCACCCTTCCGTATCACACCATCATAGATTCTAGAAAGACAATAAGAGGAAGAAATGATTAGTTTCAAAATAAAATAATAGAAGTGTATTCCAGTAGAGAAAAAAAAAAGCAGTATGACAACGCAACAAAATCAGCTTGCAGAAGAGCCAGAATCACCTTAGGTATGTCAACTGACCAAAACGACCTTCCTCAAGCTTAAATGCTAATGCCACAAGGGGCTCCGCTGGAGTTCCAGCCAATAAGACCTGCCATCAAACCAGACAGTAATTCATTATGAAAGCTAAGCAAACGTAGATTTTTATATTATTCAATATAATAGACGACTATGGTACAAACACTCCTAACTTACAGAAAAATTCTGAGCCTTCCTCCACCTTACATATTTCCATCTCCCCTCACTTCCACTTTGTAGAATTGAGTGGTGGAAAATGGAAAGTATTGTAAAGCTCATAAAGGAAAAAAATATGTACCATAGTTACTCTATTCAATATATTGTAGAGATTTTGTGGTACCTTCTCTTCTGATTTGTTTTGATCAAGGGCATAGTTTTCAACTTCATTTGGGCAAGGTAAATAGTCAAGCACACCATCAAGAAGCGGTTGAACACCCTATAAAACCAGTCAAAAAGGTCAAAAATGTAAGCTCTTAAACATCTAGCAATTAATTTGTGGAACATTTCACTATTAGCATTAACAATATAGATGCCAAATTGCATGTGCTTGCACAAAAGTTCTCATTTGAGAGCAATCACAAACTGTAAAACAATCCTATCTACACCTAAACTACCAAGTTCAACAATCAGTACAATACACACTTCTAGAGGTGATCATTCTTGAATTAAATAGTCCAAAATGCACTTCTGTTTTAATGCAATTTGGCTTTCTATCCTATAACTGTGGGGGTAAAAGGAGACAGCAAATGCTCAATCCAATAAATATTACTATGTCCACTGTTCTTCTACACTTCTTTAAAGTCGGGCTGTAATGACTAGCTAGAAAGCACCGATACGGCACTACACTGCCGTATCCGTACGCGATACGTATCCGATACACGATACGTATCCGATACGGCGCGATACGGTATCGGCGAAGTATCGGTGAATATCAGCGCAAAAAAAATTAAAAATACTCCCGATACGTCGTGCGATACGCGGCAATACGGCGTGATACGTCCGGCCCGGCCCGCATCGCTACTTTTACCCCGCCTTGCCTCCCCCCAGCCTCGCCTCCCCCCATTCGCCGCCTCGCCTCCCCCGCCTCGCCATCGCCGCCCCGGCCGCCCCGCTCTCCTCGGCCGCCGCGCTCTCCCCGCCTCGCCTCCCCATTCGCCGCCTCGCCTCCCGCTTCGCCATCGCCGCTACCGCTCCCCACCCGCCGCCATCCGGCGGCGAGGTGGTGCCGCCGGATCCGCACGGAGGCGAGGCGAGTGCGGCGCGAAGCGAGCTTTACCGATCCAGCCGCGAGGTGCTCGGATCCGGCATGGCGAGGGCGGCGGCGGTGTATCCGGCACGAGGCCGTCGGATCTGGAGGCGGAGCGGTGGGACGGCGCGATCCGCGGCGGGGGAGCAGCCGGCGGCAGGGAGCAGGCCGGGGGCGGGGCCGGCGAGGGGCGCCCCCCGGCTGAGCCAGAGAGAGCGGCTAGCGGAGAGAGACGGAGAGTCCAAGGAGCGAGCGAGTGGTGAGTGGCGACCAGGGCTGTGAGGCTGTGATTAGATAGTGTATATATATTGCTCGTGTATAGATATTAGATAGTGTATATAGATGATATTAGATAGTGTATAGTGTTAACAGTTTTAATCCTGTGATTTAAATTGCTTGTGATTCAAATTATGTATAATGTATAGATATTAGATAGTTAACAGTTTTAATCCTGTGATTCAAATTGCTCGTGATTTAAATTTGTCTCGTGATTCAAATTAACTTAATTCTGGTATGTTTCATATGAACTAAATTTTTATTGGCAATCATAATTTTCAATTATATCACTAATTTTGATGTGTTTCATATATAGGTGACTTATCGCTACTCCGCACGCACGGCAAAATAATTATGTATTTTTGGATATGCGCTTTCTATTATCGAGGTACCTAAATTGTAATTCTCCATGATTTGTTGTTTACTTGTTCACTAATATGAGGTCATATTTTTATTTGCCTAGGTCAAACCATGAATTAAAAGAACTCTTGCAATCGGGATCAAGAGTTGTTATCAAATATCTTCTTGGCTCTTGCAACCAATTGGATATGTGTCAAACTGCTAACTACCAAGTGGTATGCCATTCAAACTTTACAATTTTTATTTATTTTTTTCATTACTAGCCAAGTATTGATAGAATGATATTTATACCATTGGAAACCTGTTTACAATTTATTTATTTTCATACACACACACACACACATATATATATATATATACACACATATATATATATATACACATATATATATATATACATATATATATATATATATATATATATATATACATATATATATATATACACATATATATATATATACTTGCCGTATCGGCGTATCCTTGTTTTTGGAAAATATCGTATCGCCGTATCCGTATCACCGTACCTGTATCGCGTATTGGGGCATCCTAGATGACTAGAATCAAACTCTTGTAAAGGTGGGCAAAACATCAGTCTTCTTTTCTTGTTTGTAATTGTAGTGTTGTCCTTGATTGAGATTTGAGGGGATAAGAGCGGTCTGGCAGCAACTCTCAGGACTGGTTTGGAACTCTTGTTTTAATAAAACCGCATTTTGTAAAACTGGTTTCAACTCAATTATCATAAAATCTTGTTTAAACACTCCCAAAATTGTAGATTCATTCATTTACTTTTAATTTTGATTTACATCTTTACTTTTGACTTAGTACACACTGCTGCCTGTATTTCAACCATTGGCAATTTACCACACATACATTTAAATTTAGTGTGATTTGCCACCCGTACTTTTAAACAAATTGCAATCATTAGTACGAACGACATATTTACAAATTGTTTGAAAGATTATTAGGTGTTCATTTGATCTCGATAAAAAAAGTACAGGCAATATATTACAAAAAAATAAAGCATAAAAATTTTACAGGCAAGAAATTGTCAAAATTAAAAGAACAGATATCATATGCAATTTTTACAAAAGTGCTTATGGGTGCCATGCAATTTCCTCACAAGAAAAACTTCATATTGAATTGTTCTGAACCAAATAAACTAACTGATAACCGTATGGTTCAAAAGTAGCCTGGTTCATCTAATTCACTGCTGTTAGTTTTCATGCTACCATAGTTGCTAGCACTTCAGATAATCGATGGGCACTGGGTCAACAATGTTAAGGCCTATAACATGATTATTATGTTTTGAAATCTTTAGAAATTATGTTCAGATTTAGCACTCATTTTTACAATCATAAAAGGTATTTAGGATGTTTCAGTATTAGTGGCGGTAGAAACAGTAATTAAATAAAAAAATCAGAGAAAGGAGTCAAAAGACGGATAAATGCAGCCATGAAGTAACCTTATTTTTGAATGCACTTCCCATGTATACTGGTATGAACTTGCGCGCTACTGTTGCTCTTCGGATAGCCGCCTGGTCAAAAGAGATAAACATCAAGAGGCATGAAATCAATTGGGAACTAAATGATTAGCAATATTCTACTATTCCTACAAGAAATCAGGAAGGGTATGATCAAAGATAGATTTACCATAAATTTAATACATTGATAAATTTGCAAGACAATATCACATAATAAATAACATGTCTTATTATAAAGTTCAAACGTGCAAGAAAAATAGTCTGCATATTTTGAACATATTGACCTTATTATGAATTTTCTAATATCTATTAAAAATAATTGTTGGATTTTTTTCTTCAGCATTGTCAAATGTGTAAAAAAATCTGGGTATAATGAAAAAAACTAGCAACAGAACACAGATTTATTTTTCCAACCAACAAAACCTATGGACATCACATGATCACATCCATTCGATAATCACGTTCACAATCACAGCTGTTAGAAAGTCACAAGTTTTTAACATGATCAGCAGGTAACATTTAAAGAATGATTTTTCATCTAAACTTACTACTGTTGACACGTCAAAGAAGTGAAGAACTAATTTAGAAAAGGGAATGTCCACTATCTGTGTTATGGACATGGATCCAGCAGCATCCTAAGGTGAGGTACAGTAGCGCACAGCATGCTGTACTGTTCATACGGGTACTGTCACCCGCAATTAGTTTCCTTTGTTAGGGTTAGATTTATTTGATTAGTTTGGAAGCTTATCTTCAGTTAGTTTGTTTCTTTTAAGTAGATATTTCTTAGTGGTCAAATCTAGTTATCCTTATAAAATGGATGGCATTGTATTTTCTTTAATCAAGCAAAGAAACAATAAGAAAAGTATCTTAGTCTCCCCCCTCCTCTCGACTGGGCCTCAGAGCCTTGGCGACGGCATGGCCGGCTGATCAAGGGTAAGTGCCCAAATATCGGTCCTAGGAGCCATATCCAACAATTTGACCATCACTGTCATGATCCCGGGTAAATGGGAGAGAGAGGGAGGGGCTAGAGGAGGAAGACTATAATATTTCTCTTCATTCATTGATCCCTCAATAGCATGTGGTAGCCTCCTTATATAGATAGCTCCTCCTAACAGATAGATTCTAATCCCAATTATATCTCTAACAAATATAGCAACTCATATCATATCTCTAATTATATCTCTACAAAGGAATATAATCTCTAACTTAAATAGAAACTGGGCCTTGGGCCTAAGGCCCACACTCCTAACACTACACCTCTCTCGGACAGGCAGCTCGTCCTCGAGCTGCTGCTAGGCGACGATCATATGACTTCGGACGCCGGTGTAGGGGATGAACAATGGCGGTGTTCTGCAGCGGATGGAGGCGGCCGACCCGATCTAAGCAGAACAGGGTTAAACGATGCCTGCAAAATTTTGTCTGTTTGTTTTTCTTTTCTTTTTTTTCCGTTTTTTTTTCTTTTTCTTTTTCTTTTTTTTTAACCGACCGGATCGGATCTCAAATTAAAAGGAAAACTTGGGGTGAAGCCTGGCTTTACGTCCATGCCGTCAGCACTTCTTGGCTCTGGCGGCGGACAAAGACCAATGATGGAGCGGTGCGGCACCCGGCGGCGGCGGCGCGAGGCGAGAGGCGCTCGGTGGCGTCCGGCGTGAGAGGCTTCGGAAGCGCGGCGCCCGGTAGCGTGGAGGCGCTCAGCG
This sequence comes from Melocanna baccifera, assembly GCA_036346265.1. Lineage (NCBI taxonomy): Eukaryota > Viridiplantae > Streptophyta > Magnoliopsida > Poales > Poaceae > Melocanna > Melocanna baccifera. The sequence goes on along the minus strand of CM070692.1, from coordinate 14,203,384 downwards.
GCGCCGGCGTGGAGCGCGGCGGGTGTACCACCAGCGGCCGGCGCGGCGGCCGGGCGGCGGCCGGCGCGCGGGCTCGAGGACGCGCTGGCGGGCGGCAGCTGCGGCTCGGAAGGCGGCCACAGTGGAGGCGGCGGCGGCAGCAGCGGTCGCCCGGCGAGGCGGCGTCACGAGAGAGACGGCCACGCCACGGCGGCCGCCGCGGATGCGATCACACGCGGAGGCGCGCGCGAGCAGGTCGCCGGCGAGGCGGCGGCAGCGGCCGAGCATCGGCCTGCTGCGGCCGAACGGACGGATCCGACGACGTGGCGACGAGGCGAGGCGCTCCCGGTGAGGCAGCGGCCGAGGACGGAGGCAGCGATGAGTCGGCAAGAAGAGCCGCGGCAGCGCGCGCGGCGAAGGGCGTCTTCCCAGATGGCGCCGCCGGGCGGTGAAGATCCGAACGGACGGATCTTGACGAGGCGGCAGTTGCGGCGGTCCGGGTGGTCGGACGGCAACGGGCGGACGTGGACGGCGACTCCCTGGATGCGCGACGGGCGGATCGGCGAAGCAGCGTAAGCGAATCCGGCGGATGAAGCGAGGCGCGTGTCCGAGATGGTTAGGCGGCCGTGGCGGTGACGGCCGTCGGCCTTCTTTTTCTTTTTCTCTTCTATCTTCTTCGTGAATTTCTCAAGGAATTCCTCTAATTTATCAAAAGATTCCTTTAATTCATTCACTCGCTTGCTCCTATCATCCATCATAGCTGCCAGCTGATGGTAGAGCGTTTGTTCATAAACCATGGTAGCAAAAGTCGTGGGAAGGGATCGACTGCTCTGATACCAAGTTGTCATGATCCCGGGTAAATGGGAGAGAGAGGGAGGGGCTAGAGGAGGAAGACTATAATATTTCTCTTCATTCATTGATCCCTCAATAGCATGTGGTAGCCTCCTTATATAGATAGCTCCTCCTAACAGATAGATTCTAATCCCAATTATATCTCTAACAAATATAGCAACTCATATCATATCTCTAATTATATCTCTAACAAAGGAATATAATCTCTAACTTAAATAGAAACTGGGCCTTGGGCCCAAGGCCCACACTCCTAACAATCACAATGCCTTCAATATGGCTAGTTCAATTAGGACTGTTGTTTAGCAGCTAGATCAGTTTCATAAGATGTAGCCATGAGCAGCAACAATTTTCAAATGGATTCACTGCTAATATGTATATAATATGAATAATTCCATGAAAATGATCTATCTGCACAACAATGATACAAACAACAGAAAATAATGATGGAGAGAATAAATTATAACATATCACTAAATTTAAAAAAAGTTGAACAAACCTTAAGTTGATTAGCCGGTATTGGCTGATCATTGAGAAAAGCTTCAGCAAGCTGATCATCCACTTCAGAAACAACTTCAATAAGTTCACGTCTCTTCTCCATGACAAAATCTTGCATGTCGGATGGAACATCAGATGTAAGAACATTTTGGCTGCACATTAGAAATGATGTGTTATTCAAGATTCCAGATACAAATAGCCTTGAGGATGAAATGCTTGCAAAGAACAGGGACACACCCACTACCACCCTCAAACTTATAACCCTTCAACTCCACAAGATCCACAAGGCCCTCAAACTCCTCTTCCAATCCTATGGGCACTTGAACAGCTGCATTGTGGTGCCGGAGTTTGGCCCGTGCCTTGAATAGAAAGAATAAAAGCAATAATCAGCTATAGAAACAGATGACAACATATAACAGCAAGATGCCCTCACCAGAACTAAAAAAACTGAAGACTAGACAAAATATCATAAATAAATGTCCAGCCTAAAAATAAGTACCACAAATGATACTTTCCGGCAGTCTCAAATTACAGCATTTCCAGCAGTCTCAAATTACAGCAACTATAGCATCAAATGTAAGCTTGATCAACATAACATCTTAGTATCTTACAGGTAATAAAACAGAACTGCAAGGTGATGTACAAAAGAAAATAGAGGGCCAAAACATTATTTGCTTATCATTTTGAAAACTTCTCAGCATAAAAAATCAAAACAAAAAGACAATGCTACATCTACATTCACCTCAAACACATCATATCTCTTATCCACCAGATGTCACTACATTTTTTTTGCAAAAAGTTAATGAAATAAGTTTTTTTTTGGGGCTCCTTTGGGCCAAAGAGTCCTGATCCTCCCTTTCAATGATAGTTTCTTAAGAAAAACCTAGTTTTTACCACTTAGTTTCTAATAAAAATGTTATGTTGGCCTCCTATCATAAAGACCCCTCGATTATATTCCATTAGGTTAGCCCTCTTTTTATTCTAATTCAAGCTCCACCCCGCCAGTGGTATTTAGACAGTTTGCTGCCATTAACGCATTGTTCAGGACATCTGCACTAACTTTGATGGTGTGGTTTATCTTCAGAGAGTAAGTAGTAAGTATAAGGAATAAAAACGGTTGGTTTCAAGTTACAAGGAAAAGTTGGATGTTTAAGAGTTCAGGGAAAAAATTAGACTTCTCCGAGAATATAATTTTTAATTGAAAGTTCCATATAGCTATTTGAGACAAGATTTTAAGGAGTGACTATGGCGCATGTGTAACTATTATGCACTTACAAACATTTTTTCCACTTTCCACTATTCATCCTACAAGTGGAACTAAATTGTGCAGAAACAAAAAGAAAAGAAACATTTTGTAGTTAAAGTTATTTGTACATCCGCAATTGACCTTTTCAGATAATTTAACTACTGCATAATATTCCTTCTATTCTTAAAAAATACAATATAAACTCAAAAATATTGATTGTTTCGACTCTCAAGTAGGGAAAAGAAGTCCATATTGCCCCCTTGCACTTTTGAAGTCCAGTTTTCCCCTTCTACTTTGAACGGGCCAATTTATACCTTGCACTTTCAAAAACGTTCTTTAAATTGGATGCAAGATGAAAGATGAGCTGATCTAGAAATAAAGGGTGTAAAACATTCAGAGTCAATGTGCAGGTGGTAAGTTGGACTTTCCAAGACCAGAGAGGATGATGTGGACTTCTTTTCCATTTTGACATGTTTTGCAGTGTCTGTTGTAATGTTGTTGATGAATAAGCCCGCCACCTATCTTGTGACAGAATGCTCTAAAACATATTAATAAGGTTTCAACACCAATACTTATGGAGCACATGGACTAGAATGTACGGGACACATCAATGCATTTTTGACTAACCACTCCAGTGCAAAGTAGCAAAAACTTGAGTATTACTTCTTCAGATGCAATTAAAGGAGCATTAAATTTCCATGCCATGTTCTGTATCTAACAAGATAAGCATAGTTTAGCTAGCAGTGTGATACTACCATGGCATTTACGAAGTGTATTTTCACAGGATAAATGATCTAACATACACTGCAGACATGGAATGAAATGACAAGACAAACTTTTATTCACTGAGAGGGAAATGATTTTTCAGCAACATGAAAAGAGAGAAAGAATTGCATAAGTATGCCTCTCACCCCTCATGGTATGATCATCACAAAGCATCACCATGGATATATACAACAGAAGACGGCTTCATGCTCACCTGGTTAAGAACTTTCCATGGATCAGCTCCCATACGGTCCAATTTGTTAATGAATGCGACCCTTGGAATTTCATATCTTCTCATTTGCCGATCAACAGTAATCGATTGACTTTGTACACCACCAACACTACATAGCACAAGTATAGCACCATCAAGGACACGGAGTGCCCTTTCAACCTCAATGGTGAAATCAACATGGCCTGGAGTATCAATGATATTAACCTGCATTCAAATTATAACATGAGATTTCAAATCCTTATGACAAGAACAATGTAAGATAGATCCAAACAAAAGCATTATTTCATTATTTGGATAACACAATACTAGGGATAGCTATCAACACTTGATACATGACAACATAACACTGTTACTTATGTGGGTTACTCCTACTAGGTCTGTGCAAGATTTTTGTGGAGCTGCCTCAACCAGACAAACTGACCCAAACTCACAGATCCTACTTTGAATACAACCGGTCTGGGCCTCTGTGGGGCTGGGATCTGAGCAAAACAGCTATTAACCAAGCAGGTGGGTCTAATGCGAAGGTAACCCATTCAACTTAAGTCAATAATTGCCATCTAGTACATGTGGATCAAAACCACTCAATTCCGACCGTTCACAACCATTGACCGCTTACTTCCCCACTCACCACAGCTCAGGAAGATTTTATAAATAACTAAATGAGAATCCACAAAGGTAGTAGTGGCTTCTCCAGCACCACAAAAGGCAATTGTTGGTGCTCCTCTCTTTGGTGGTGGCTGGTGGCTCATCCATGAGTTTACAGATTACATCACTATCTTATACTTATTTGCAATCAGTTGTTGCTCAGTTCCTCCCCTGATCATGCTTTTGGTAAGGTTTATGAGGCTGCTACATTCGTGACGTCAACAATCTTCATGTGTTTTACAATAAAAAATCGAAACATTGATTCTATAACACATTCTCCCTCCCTCATTCTTTCGCATTTGTATGAATGGCATCTCCTTTTTTCCTTAATTTTCTTCATATATTTTATACTGCCCAGACATACTGTGGGGAACAAAAGTTAAAAAAAAAACCAGCTACACCATTGGAACCAGCTAACTAAGCATAACCTACCCTCCTCTTTATGGCTACCCGCACAGATCACCTCATCCAATGTGATCCAGATCGGCCTATGTGCATACATATGCGCAACTACTCGGTCATGAGAGAACAACAGAAGCTCGAGTAGTACGTGTCCCAACTCCCAAGCATGTTTGGTAAAATGCAAAGAAGAAACGTGAGCCAGATTTTTCTTTTGGACTATGTTTTGTTTCTATGTAGCAAAAAGAACGCGAGAGTTGCATGGAAGCCAATAAGCAATGTGAGTCCAAATTGGAACCTATTGCTTGTCCTCCTCTGGTGAGAATCCGGTTCAAAGAAAGACAACTATATTGTTTTGGCCTGGTACAAAAGGAGTCCGTGTTGCATGCTTTTCTGCATGGGGATATTGGGGATAAAAGCCAGCTTATCTTTTTGTATATCATGACAAAAGTAACAAGCAGGGATTACGGCTGACGTCCAGATATTAGTGCGTGCTGTGGTTGTTCCTATCGTTGCATGCAAGGGGATGGGGGCCACCAGAAATACATGACGCCCAAGGTACGTGTTGTCAGGGGTGTGGGCCTTGGGCCCAAGGTCCAGTTCAAGTTATTATAAGGAGAGATTAGTTCCCTTGTGTTAGAGATATAATTAGAGATATGATATTAGTTACTATAATTGTTAGAGTTATAATTAGGATTAGATTCTATCTGTTAGGGGGGGCTCATCTATATAAAGAGAGCCACCGCATGCTATTGGAATCAATGAAGAGAAATATTATAGTCTTCCTCATCTAGTCTCTCCCTCTCCCCTCTACGCCGACGCCATCCGGCCTTCCTGGTGGTGTTTACCCCGGTTCATGACAACTTGGTATCAGAGCAGTCGATCCCTTCCCACGACTTCTGCTACCATGGTTTCTGACCAAGCACTCCACCATCAGATGACAACCATCATGGACGATATGATCAAGCAAGTGAAGGAATTTCAGGAATTCATTGAGAATATGAGGAAGAAGCAACAAGAGATAAAGAAGGCACGTCATCATCCAACACCAGATCTCCAGCAGCAACAAAATCAAGAGCCACAGCCACCGCTAGATGCCACCGACCACATCGCCATCATCTTCTCCGGCATCTCCGTCCAGCGGAACACCCGCCGTCGCCAGGCATCGGCCGCCGCCTCTCTCGCGCAGCCGCCCAAAGAGCGGCCGCCGCCGCGACGCTCTTGCTCGCTCGCTCGAATCGAACGGCACCGACGCCGAAGCCGGGACGCCGCGAGGCCCTCACCTGCGCCCGAGGCCGTGCCGGCCGCTCTGCGTCGCCGCCGCTGTCGGACCATGCGGCTCGCGACAGCCGACGCCAAGAACCGCTCCGCCGACCATTCGGAGCCACCGCCACCGCCGTTGGCGCGACCGGCCGACGCCTCCACCGCCGCCGCCACCGCCGGGCCACCTCGCTCCTCGAGCCGCCACTCGCGCGAGATCCAGCGACGCCGATCGGGAGGCGCGCCGCTAACCTCGGCTCGGCGCGCGCCACCGCGCCGTCGCTCCTCCGGCCGAGGCCGACCGCCGGCCGCCGCCGCCGCCGCCTCCGCTAGCCGCCGCCGTGCCGTTGCTCCTCAGCGCGCCTCGCGCAGATCCAGCGACGCTGACCGGGGGCGGCGCGCGCAACCCCGAGCTCGGCGCGCCATCGCGCCCTGTCGGCTCCTCCGGCCGAGGCCGACCGCCGACGCCGCCGCCGCCACCCTCCGTGCCGCCGCCGTCGCGCCCTGCGCCATACAATGGAGTTAGCTTCTCTTCGAAGCCAACCTCCAGGGCCCCTGCTATTAAAAGAGCAGTAGCTTCCCTTGGAAGCTAACACAAAAAAAACAAAACAAAACAAAAAAACAATTTTTTTTAAAAAAAAGAAAGAAAAAAAACAAAAAAAACACATTTTTTTTGCAGGCATCGTAAAAACACACAAAAAATAAAATAAAATTTTGCAGGCATCAGTTCACTCTGTTCCGCTTGGATCGGGTCGGCTATCACCATCCACTGTGGAACCCCGCCATCGTTCATCTTCTACATCGACATCAGAGGTCGTCCATTGGCGTCAAGACCGCCGCCTAGCAGCTCGAGGACGAGCTGCCTGCCGAGAGGGGTGTAATGTCAGGGGTGTGGGCCTTGGGCCCAAGGCCCAGTCAAGTTATTATTAGGAATTAGAGATTAGTTCCCTTGTGTTAGAGATATAATTAGAGATATGATATTAGTTACTATAATTGTTAGAGTTAAAATTAGGATTAGATTCTATCTGTTAGGGGGGCTCATCTATATAAAGAGAGCCACCGCATGCTATTGGAATCAATCAGAGAAATATTATAGTCTTCCTCGTCTAGTCTCTCCCTCTCCCTTCTACGCCGACGCCATCCGGCCTTCTTGGTGGTGTTTACCCCGGTTCATGACACGTGTAGCCAACAGCAGCTGACCCATGGGTCCATCCATGAACAGATAAGTAGCCTTCAGTTTTTGTTTTGTTGGCTTAGTTGAGTTCTTTGTAAAACCAATGGTTTGTCATAAAAACCAATCTGGTTATTGGTCATTTATTTTGCACATGATTTGTTTGAAGAGTCCAAGTATACACCGCTTTAGGGTGTGCATAGTGTTTGGCCATTGGCTGTGGAGTTCAGTCGGTTATGTCAGCCTATAAAAGGCTAAGGGCTATATTATGTATTCTGAGTTTAGTTTTATAAATTGAGTTTCCTGCCGAGATGGCATTGGGGCATTCATCCCATTACCTTGTGTTGAGAATTGAGATAGAGAAATCACAAATAACAGGGACGGCAATATACTACTGCAGGACTCTCAAAAGGCAATATCTGATCCAAGATCTCAAAGAAACACTGAACAAAAGTTCAGCATAAAGTGGAAAACTTTGCAAAGTGTCCTCAAAGGACTCCTGCAACTAACAAACAATAAATATGGCAACTAATTCTCTTCCTTTGGTGATCAATAACAACATAAATGCTACTGCCTAGTATTAATATTTATCAGCCGGCTTAGATTTATTTAAACTCCATATGACAGGTAAATATTGTTCAAATCATACTTACACACCATATATTATTCAAAGCCAATACATTTACAGAAAATAAACTTTGCTATTTGGCCACCATATGTAATGTTGTATGGTCCACCTGGTCTCACAACTATACTACAACCTTTCCTTTTAACCTATAAGATGATATCTTCATAGTTTTCCAAAAAGGTTAGACTTTTTAGAGTTTTCAAGTTTATCAGATAGTTTTTACCCCGTTCAAAAAAAATGTAAGTTTTTACCAAGTCATTTGATGTATCATCTAACGCAATTAAGCTTGTACGCGACAAACCCTATAAGTTGGTTTGTGAAAGGAGCTCAGAGTACACAAAATTTAGTATGTTATCTATGTCGTGCTGATTAACAAAAATGAGTTAGAGTTAGCCCCCAAATGAGGGAACACATGAGTTAATAGAATGTAATCTCACAGTTAATTCATCGTATTATTGTACATTAATTCGAGCAGTTCCCTACCCTTTTGCAATTTTTCTTTAACGAGTAACCAAAATCACGGTGATCTAGGGACCAGGTCAGAGGGAAATGGATCTAAAATGAGTGAGAAGGGGAGAAAGATGGACCTGGTATCCATTCCAGGTGCAGTAGGTAGCGGCCGACTGGATGGTTATGCCCTTCTCGCGCTCAAGGTCCATGGAGTCCATCTTTGCGCCGACGCCGTCGCGGCCACGCACCTCGTGGATCTCGTGGATCCGACCAGTGTAGTACAGGACCCGCTCCGTCAGCGTCGTCTTCCCGGAGTCGATGTGCGCGGAGATACCGATGTTTCGCATCCGCTCCATCGACTCCCGCCACCGCGCCACCTCCTTCTCGTCCCGCGCCCGCAGCGCCGACGCCGACGACATCGCCCGCCGGGCCAAAGCTGTCGCGGCCGCGGCAGCCGGCGACGGGGCGTCGGGGAGAGGTTGGAGGAGGAGGGAGAAAGGGCGGAAGGAGGAGAAGAGGCGGGAGACGGTACGCCGAGCCATGGCCATCGCCGCTTAGGAATTTCTTGGCGGCGGCGGCTTGGCGGGTTTTGTGGCCTGGTTACACAAAAACCCTAGGGCGCTAGTAGAAACGACTACGGACTAAGAGCATGTTTTTTTTTTTGGGCTGCGGATAGCTACGGTTAATGGTTTTTTGGCTGTTTACAACAGAGATTGTGAAAAGAGAGATACTCGCTTACGATTTTTGATGGTATAGATATTAGTTTTTTAACATGTACTACAATTAATTTGTAGACCCCATCTTAAAAAAATACTCCGTTCAAAAATTAGTTACTATAACAAAACCCAAAAACGGCTTTTAAAAGCTGCAAAAGAACAGGGCCTAAGAAATGCATCGGCCGGCCCGATGGCGCAGGACAGATGTTGGGTCTGCTGGGTACTTGGGTTAAGGCGCTGTTATTTTTCGCCTTTCGACCGCATTTGGCTTTTTCTTCGCTCCTCAATCACTATTTATTATATCAATAAACTACTAAAAATTATGACTGAGTAAAAGTTTAGCAAAAGATAAGATTAATTTTCGTACGGACAATAGAGCAAAATTTGCTACCTTAGCTATTGACAATTTATCATTATCTTTACCCTTAAGATTAGTTTTAGAATCGAATAATTGTTATTTTGTTCCTATCTTAAGCAAAAATATTATTTATACTTCATGTTTAAGAGTAGAAAGTTATGAGTTCAGAATAAAGAATAATTGTTATTTAATTTATTTGAATAATATGTTGTATGGTGATGCTCCATTGATAAATAGATTATATATTTTAAATCTTGAGAATGTATCTATCTATAATATTAATACTAAGAGGTTTCGGTCTAATGATTTGAATTTCATTTCTGTTTGAATCCCATAAATGAGAATCACATGGTGAAGCTCCCTAAAGATGGTGTTCTAAACTCATTTGATTTGAATCCTTTGAAACATGGGAGTCTTGTTTACTTGGCAAAATGACTAAGACACCTTTCACTGGTCTAGGTGAAAGGGCAAAGACTTATTGGCCTTGGTACATTCGGATGTATGTGGACCAATGAGTTCAATGGTTAAAGATGGTTTTCAGTATTTAATAACTTTTACCGATGACTTTAGTAGATATGGTTACATCTACCTGATAAGGCATAAGTCTGAATCATTTAAAAAGTTTAAGGAATATCAGAATTAGGTATAAAAATCAACTTGGTAAGATAATTAAAGCTCTACTATCATATCGTGGAAGTGAATATTTGAGTCATGAGTTTAGTAATCATCTAAAGTAATGTAGAATTATTCTACAGTTAACTCCACCAGGTACACCTCAATGGAACGGGGTGTCTGAACGACAGAATTGGATCTTGTTGAACATAGTTCGATCTATGATGAGCCAATTTGATCTGCCATTGTCTTTTTGGGGTATGCTCTAGAAATAACATCGTTTACATTAAATGCATAAGAAATGGCTGGAGCCATGATATCCAAAATTCAATGCATGTATATAATCAAGTTTGGAACTTGGTTGATCCACCCGATGGTATAAAAATCATTGAGTGCAAATGGGTTTTTTTTAAAAAAAAGATAGATACACTACTACAAAAAAAGTTATCATAGGCGGTTCAAAAATGTTATCATAAACGGTTTCGTGAGCCATCTAAGTTTATAGGTCAGTAATGACATGAGGTCATCACAAATGGCTTTTCGAACCATTTATGATGCAACTATCATAGATGGTTTCAACAACAAACTGTCAGTAATAGTAGACAATCACATATGGTTTTTAATAGAAATCATCTGTGATATCTAAGTATCAAAGACAGTTTCAACTACAAAACATTAGATACCATAGACAGTTGCTAGTTAATAACCATCTGTGATAATCTTTTCTATTAGTAAATATACTTTTGTTTTTTTGGCTAATCTTAGAAAATGCTACCCATGACCTCTGAAACAAGCAGAACAACATAGTATGCATCCAATTCATATTTATTCATTTTGAAAACAAAAACATCCATTTCACAAATCAATTAACTGAAATGAAATAAATTATCCATCCATCAACAAATACACATATGTATAATTAAGCACAATCCTATCCCAATCAAATTCATTCTATATTGTGGAACTCTGCATCTGATTTTATGACTTTAGACATAAAAAAGAACACACATTGTCCTCGAATTTGTATGAGGTCGGCCTGTTCCAACCAGTTGTAGTGATGGACACAACCTGTCATAGGAATATCAATGCCGTGCATACATATATAAATTGATAAATATGAAATAATTATTGCAAGATTGACAAACCTGAGGATCATTGATCTTTGCGGAATCGATGAGTATTTGCATGTGGTGACAAACATAGAATCTATATGTGTTGCCCGCCAGCTGCTGATGGCACTGCAAAAATAGAATTTGTTAATTCGAAAGTCATTACTACGAAGTGTTATATAGAATTAATGTGTACTAGTGAAACTGGAAAATCTAGATTGTGTCGTAGAGCGTTGATCCCTCCCTTGGATTTCTGTACATCTGAAACGTACGTGGCGAACGACCTACGTGATTCCAAAATTTTAGCCTTTGTCATTGGGAAAGAAAGAAAGACTATAATAGAGTTATCTATAGAGAAAATATTTTTACCTATCGATTAATTGTCAGACATTTGTCAAGACGGTTTTGGTTCTCTTTAGAGAATCAAGGTATATTACCCTGTTCCTGATAAGAGGGTTCAATCTTCCGATGAGAAAGATAACTTGGATTATTGAAATAACGTTGAAGATGATGTTACTTGACCAAGACGACCAAGTCCGTCTATCAATCGCTACACGACACCCTAGTCGATATCAACCGTGCCAAGAACACGGTGGACCTGAACACAAGGTTCAATTCCTGCAAGCAATTAAAGAACAAGCAATAACAAGATAAAGAGCAATCTGATTATTGCGAATATGAATGAGCACACAAAGGGTTGAGGCCTGCTATCGCAGTTGTAGGTCTAGTCGACACAAGAAAACACGACGATATTTCACGGTGAAAAACTAATCTAAACAAGCCTGTGTTACATGACCAATTGAGCCTCTATTTATCGGGGCACGCAGGCCCTTACTTATGGAAAGCGTTTAACACATGGGAAGTCATCAAATCACATCTAATTCTATTTTTGTTTCTAAAACCGAAAGATTGTTTTGATGATTCTGACGTACATAGAAGGAATTTTGGGATGGGGCCAGATCCTTTGGAAAGAGGGCGAGATAATTTTTCCATGCTATACTCACATATTCCAAATGGACTCTTGATGCAAAATCTATGAGCATTTAAAGTTGGTCCTGTCAGGCTGAATCAGCATCCGATTGTTTTGATGATTTCAACGCGCACAGAAAAAATTCGAAGGTGGCGTCAGATCCATTGGAAAATAGACAAGTTCTTCTTTCTATGCTGTACTCGCACACCTCATACGAAGTTCGTATGCAAAAGTTATGCACATTTGAAATCAAACCTATCAGGCTAAATTCGAAGTGATCTTAAGGCTGAATTAGATTTCAAAATGTGTCTCATTTGAACTTTTACTTGAATTGATTCAAAGGTGACGTAGTGACCTTGAGCAAGAGTTGGAGAAGGCGTTAATTTGGTCTTGATATATTGGTCGGTTCCCTTTAGGTGGACCCCAACCATAAGCGTGTAGCGTTGATGTAATCCTCCTTGTATAGCTGCACAAATATAAATCTCTTGTTTGAAACAAATTAAAATCGAAGAAACAAATTCACCTTTTGTTTATTCTTGGGAGTTATGGTCGTATGCGTTTGTGGCGTGGTCATATCATCCTCCCTTTCTTAACAGAAAACCGTCCTCGGTTTTAATAGATGTGGCCTCATATATTGCATGATCTTGATCATAAATCTCAATACATTACAAAGATTGGTAGTATTCTCACTGTATGGTGTTAGAACTTTGTATGTATGTGTCTTGTCTGGCTCTCCTTCTTTAGAAAATAGGGTATTGGATTGTGACCTGGTATTTGTTGATCTCAATTATAAGTAATTTCATTTTTATTGCAAATGTAACAATGTTTGTAGTGTATGGAAGCAGCCCACAACGCTCCCCTTCTTGAAAGCTTTCCTGTAACTCACAAATAACACTAGAAAAACTAGAAATAATAAGGTTAGTGCCACTAGTTGTTTTCTCTATGTAACAGGGTTTCTTCTCAAACGTTGAACTATTCAGCTCAAAAGTTATGTAAATTCTATGAACCATGTGATGTGATCATGTCATATACGCATACAACCAAAGTTTCCAAGAACAAACAAATGATGAATTCGTTTCTTCGGTTTCTATTTGTTTTAAATGAGAATATGATGCAATCTAAAGATGAGAATGTATTTTTGCTTGGCTGTATAAGAAGGATTGCATCAACGCTACGCGCTCGTAGTTGGAGTCCACCTAAAGGGAAGCCGACCAATATATCAAAACCAAGTCAACAAAATCATCAAAACAAGTCGACGCTGACTTAGTCTGGCAAGTCCAACTTGAAATGCTCATAGATTTTGCATCAAGATTCCAATTAGAATGTGTGAGTACAACATGGAAAGATTATTTCGTCCTCTTTCCAACGGATATGGCCCGATCTCAAAATTTCTTTTGTGCACGAAAGAATCATAAAAACAATATTTCAGTTTTGGAAATACAGATAGAATCAACTATGATTTGATTACTTTCCATGTGTTGAGAACTTTTCATAAGTAAGAGCCTGTGTGCCCCTCTAAATAGAGACTCAATTGGCCATGTAACTCAGACCTGTGTAGATTAGTTTTTCCATGTGGAACTTCGTCATGTGTTCTTGTGTTGACTAGACCAACAACTGCGATTGCAGACCCCAACCCTTTGTGTACCCCATTCATACTTGCAATATTCAGATTGTTCTTTATCTTGTTCTTACTTGTTCTTCGATTGCTTGCTGGAATTGAATCTCGTGTTCAGGTCAACCGTATTCTTGGCACGGTTGATATCGACTAGGGTGTGGTGTAGCGATTGCAGGACGGACTTGGTCGTCTCGGTCAAATAGTATTTTCGTCAACGTCATATCAAATCGAAGTTATCTTTCTCACCGAAAGATCGGGACCCCATACCTCATCACCATGTAATTTTCCTTTTTATTATACTCGCCTTGTAGATAAAATTTATAACGAAACAATGAAAGCAAATTGGAAATCTCAAATAATTTCTTCTCTAAACAACTCAAATCACAAGAATGATCAATCTCAATATAACCTAAATTGTTCGAAGAAGAATTTTCATTCGGGTCATCTCTAGCATGTATCAATTGCACATAGATAGAATCAAATGCATTTATTTCAGCAAATGGATTTGAAATTAAAATAGAAAAATCAGGTTTAAGTTCTGGTTGTGCCAAGGATTTATGCAAGAAATTAGCACAAAACTTATTATCAATACTTAAATCAATGCAGTCGGAATTTTGTACTTGAAACATATGTATATCGGAATTGTTTTCCACTAATTTTTGCTCTAAAGTAGTATGGACAGTAGACAATTGTAGTTCTTCATAGGTATACTCACCTTGAGAGATGATACACTACTAGATTCCAACCCTTTAGCCACGAAACGCATCGCAACGACACTAAATTAGTTGCAATAGGTATATGCTATTGCTACGTTTTGCCAAAATCGTGGCGATATGTGCACAGTATTGCTTCTAAAATATTACGTTGCGATAGTCATTTAATTCGTTGTAATAAGGTGGCTTTATCGCCACCATTTAAAAAATGGTTGCGAGTAGTATGACTTTATTGCCACGGTTGTCTTGCGTTGTGATAATATTGATATTCGTGGCAATAGTTAGGAGGTATTGCCACCTTATAGAAGTTCGTTGCGAGTGGGTGACAATATTGCCACAATTTTATTGCGTTATCACAGTCATCAATTGCGTTGCAAAAGGTTCTTATACAATGCGTATGAAATAAATTTGTATTGCCACGAAATAAATTTGTTGCTATATATGATGATTGTTCGTGGCAATAATCTGTTATTGCAACGCTTTGTTTTTGTGGGCCTAACTGCTCAACACAAGGGGCCGAATTGGTGTGGAGGAATTATATTATCTATAGTTATTAATTTCTAGAGGAGATAAAAAATTGAAAAGTGACAACTAAAACGCAATTGAAGAGGTCTCACTTGACAAAACAGGAAGGGATAAAAAATTAGAATAAAAAAGATAAAAAACAAAAACCATAGGGTGTGAAGAAATCGAATCTGCAACCTCCTAGCTCGGAGGCCAAGGCGTTTACCACCGGACTATTGTACCCCACTATCAATTATAATTATATATATAGTGGCGGAGCTATAATTATATATATATATATATATATATATATATATATATATATATAATGGTAACTTTAATAGTTTGGTATATATGAACCTGCAAAGCAAATAAGTTGGCTAGAATGGAAGGTATTAACACGTGGAGTTGCAAATGTACGTAAGATTACCCTTGCACTGCATCATTGAAAGAACCCTAAATCTTAATTACCTCTAAACAGTACAATTAATTTAAATAAATAATAAATTAAGATTTACTAAGATAATTACAACGAAATACATTACCAGAATTGATTACAAGAAATTGCATAGGGTATTCCTAAGTAAAATAAAACCTTATTACAATACATGGTTATTTACAAGAATTTGATACAAGCATGAAAACACGAATAATTACATTGCCAGAAATTACATCAAAGCAAAATTAAATAAAACTAGAACATTGGGTGCGCTTTGATGAGCTCTCAATTGTCTCATCCTCTGAGACGTCATCTTGCTCTACTCGCAGCCGATGAGCATTGTCAGCAACCCATTAGGCAAACTCGAGGTCATTGTGCATTCCATCGATGCCTTTACGGTCGATTCCTGGGTGAAGTCATCCCATTCTTCCTTTGAATATTTCCGTGGTTGGATATTGTGGAAGGTGGAATAGTAGTCTACATCTCCATTGGGTGCCACCCTCTTTGCAAGTGTTGAGGGGATCAGTCCTACAAAAAAAGGTAGATAGTTATGTCAAAGGCTACAGTTGTCAAATTTGATGTTTTTAAAGGTCCAGCTAGTCATGCCTACAAGAGCATCATTAGTTACACTTCATAGTACCCCCAAAAAAAAGACGACAGCACTTTAAATAAGTAATAGCTAGTTTCCTACAACGGGAACAGTCTAAAAATAACTTTCGGATGTAAAAGACGACAATATCAGTTCTGTCACCTCCATTAGCTAACTTGCTCCAACCATACTGTGTGGCTGAACTGTCCGATGTGGTTTGTCCAATATCCATCCTAGATGATGGACTTAAGAATTGGATCTGGTGAGGGTTGGGTGATATTTGAGTAAACCTTGGCTGAGAAGAAACCTTTGATTGCTTTTGCTTCTTGCAGCAGAATAGGCATATTCAATGCTTTAATAGCAAGAGTAAATTCAGAACATCAACTACAGTTAACTAAAGGGACTCACGGAATCATTGGCTTTAGAACTTTGTTTGCTGTCAACACAGAGCAAACCCACCAGCTAGCAGCTAGAGCAACCAATGCTAGAAGAGGATCAAGTGTGCTCTACAAGATAAATACATGTCAGATGTATATTAATTTATAAGAACTGAACTAAACAATTAAATCTGATGTATGCAGTAGCCAAGATTCAGTGACCACATAAATGTATGAGAAAAATACTTGTGTCTTAGTGTGTGAAAAGGACCCCACCTGCATAACAAAGTATATTGCAAAGACACGCATAGCCCACTTGACAAACTATGCTATCCCAGCATCCACACTGCCATCTTTTGAAAGGATAAATCTCCTCACCATCCAATAGCCAAAACCAGCCCCAGTCAAGACAATTGCTACCAGCAAGAAGATTGACACCTGTAATTCATGATGAACTTTTGTTATTTGAAGAGCTTAAAAGTTAGATTGGTAACATTACTATGATTTTGCATTATGGCTTGGGAGGGTAGTCTGCAGAAGACCAAAGAAGACATGTGCTTGAACAATTAACACAAAAGGCAGCACACCATATAAGAAAGGAAGTGTAACATATTGATCTTTTCAAAATGGCAGAGAAATTCCCTTGCGGATTCGAAATCTCGACGATATCGTAGCATGCAGAAGTCTGCCCTGAACCCTGAAAGTCATTAGTAATCATATATTTTCCCAAGGTATCTTCTGAGTAACAAGTTCCCACAGGATCACCCCATAGCTATACACATCAGACCTATATTTAGCACCATGAAAGTCATTAGTAATCATATATTTTTTTCAGATGTGACTACAAGAACTTATGTTGACTGAAATTGTCCCGTACTTCTCATCTGAAGGTTCACTGCGCAACACCTCCGGAGCCATCCATTGTGGCTGGATAGGAAGCTCACATCAATAGAGTTAAACATAAAACAAGCAATGAAAATTCAGGGTACATGTACAACAAGCAATCAATTTAAATTTGCTTGTACTTACTGTTCCTTTTCCTGTTTTTGTTGTCAGATAAGTTTCGCGCTTGAGACGTGAAAGACCAAAGTCTGCAACCTGATTGAGTCAGATGAAATGAGAGGAGGCAAGTGGGAAAGTGCAAATGGTTTGGAAACAAATAAACTGCAATGTTACCTTAACAGTCCAGTTCTTATCAACCAACATATTTGACGATTTTAAATCTCGATGAATGATAGGTGGGCTGGAATGGTGAAGATAATTCATGCCCCTTGCCTGCAGAAGTATAAAATAATATATTTTTCAAAACTTACAATGACTAATGAATCATATGTATGGAAGGAGATGGAAATCTACCTCTTGTCGGAAGGCCTATATCACTTCATCCAAATATTCCTACTTAGAGAAAACTTTAACAGCCACATCCTGCACGAACGTGCGACATAAAATGATGAAAGCAGTATAGGATCAGTGTGCTTTTAATACGATTTCTGTCACTCTATTAAAAATGTATTTAATAAGAACTAACAAATGATTATTCCTTGATCTTCCTAGCATCACCATATGAAGGATCATGACAAGGCTGCATGGTCCCATTTCTACTAAAGTTAGGACAAGAGCGAGCTTGGCCAAACAAGGGTTAAAATGGATTACAAGCTGAGAGTAGATTGCGCAATAAATATAGATTCTATAAAATAAATAGGAGATAAGGAGGGCAGAGGAGCTATTCTGAAATAATGCCATGCAGACAAAGCAAGTGCTGACTATAACCACATAGTCCATTACTAAAACAGTTGTTAGAAACTATGGAATTGCACATAGAAACTATGGAACTGCACATAATTTTGACAAGGAATTAGCCTTACCAAGTTGGATTAGTTAGCAGTCAACAGTTAAGTCCATTAGGGACTCTATTTCCGTCAGCAGTCCAGTCCCTTAAGGACTCTAGTTCCATTTCAGAGTTGGGGTTAGGATTGCAGTCCAGATCAGACTCTCCCCTGTAAATCACCTCATATATATATAGCTTGTAGGTCCAATGTTGGGAATCAAGAAGTAATAAATAATCTATTGTCTCACCTTTGCTTCCTTGCCGTTCTCCTGCTGGCGACTCGTCAAGCCGACGGTCCAGGCCACCGCCATCGTGAGGTTGCTGCATCCTCTCCCCTAGGGCTCCTGCGGCTGCTACCACCTCACCCCTAGGGCACTGCGGCAGCCGCCACATCTCATGTAGGGCTTGGTCGCCACCAATGGCTTGGGAGGTATCGCCTCACTCTTGGAAGATGGTGGGGAAGGCTAGGGAGAGGAGGCGCGGGGGAGCGGCGGGAGCGAAGATCGGGGAGGATGGGGGAGCAGAGGTGCGGGGGAGCGGTGGGAGCGGACGCGGGGAAGGTGAGGAGCGGCGCGGGGTAGCGGCGGGAGCGGAGGCGCAGGGGAGGATGGGGGAGGCAGAGGAAGGGGAGGCGTGGGGGAGGATGGGGGAGGCGGGCTGGAGGCACGGGGAGGCGGAGGGAGTGGAGGCCGAGGAGGAGATGGGGAGGAGGGAGGAGTGGGGCCGAGGAGGAGATGGGGAAGCGCGGGAAGGCAGAGGAGTGGAGATCGGGGAGGATGGGGAGGCGGAGGAGTGGATGCCGAGGAGGAGATGGGGAGGCGCGGGAGGGGGAGGCGTGGGGAGGCGGCGGGAGCGGAGATCGGGGAGGATGGGGAGTGGAGGTGCGGGGGAGCGGTGGGAGCGAAGACGCAGGGAAGGCGAGGGAGCGGAGGCGCGGGGGAGGCGGAGATGGGGGAGGATGGGGGGAGGCGGAGGGAGGTGAGGCGCGGTGGAGGATGGGGGGAGTCGCGGTGGAGGATGGGGGAGGCGGAGGGAGGGGAGGCGCGGGGGAGGATGGGGGGAGGTGCGCTGGAGGCAGGGGAGGCGGAGGGAGGAGATGGGGGGAGGCGCAGGGAGTGGAGGCCGAGGGAGGAGATGGGGGGAGGTGCGGGGGAGGCGGAGGGAGTGGAGGCACGGGGGAGGAGGGGGTAGCGCAGGTCGAGTGGGGGCATAGAAGAGGAATGACGGACTGCCATCAACCCTAATTTTTAAGTAGTAGAGATAGAGATATTTGACCGATCGATTATTCTTGCTTCTTTATAGAATTAGTGTGTTTTGTTATGCTATGTGGTTGATAAGTTTTTTCGGTTTCATTAATAAGCTTTTTAAACTGTGTATGTTGTGGTCTTGCAGGTAGTGTTAATTTGGACAGATTGGTTTTAATTTGTTATACTTTGATTGATAATCATTGGAAGCATGTCACATGATGGGAGCAGTTGGATGTGGATGGATAAGTCAACATCTGAGTGGCAAAAAGGATTCAAGAAATTCATTGAAACTACTTTTGGAGGCACATCTAAAGGTTTAACTGCACCCTGTCCTTGTTCAAGGTGTCGTTGCATGTCCTATAGATTACAATATGAGGTTGAATGACATTTGCTAGTTAGAGGGTTTGATGAAAGTTTCATCCAAGAGCAAGGTAATGGTGAAACTTGGCTGACGATGACAACAAAGATGAAGGAGATTGCAATGAAGGTGCAACAGGTGATGGGGCTTTTTCCAATGATCTAGTTTCTTCAATAATCAGTGGCGCTATTCGTGGCGACATCATCGGTTCTAATATTGAAGAGCCAAATGAACAAGCAAAGAAATTCTTTAAATTATTAAATGAGGCACAGAAGGAATTGTATCCAGGTTGCAAGGAGGCAACTAAGGTTTCTTTCATTGTCAGGCTATTTCAGATTAAATGCATGTATGGACTTAGTAATAGTTCCTTGGAGTCCATACTTCATCTGTTCTCGCTTGTGCTCCCTAAAGGACATTGTATCCCAAACACTTTGGACAAAGTGCAAAAGGTTGTTCGAGATCTTGGGCTAGACTACCAGAAGATATATGCATGTGAGAATGATTGTGTGTTATTCCGAGGTGATTATGCTAAGATGGATACGTGTCCAATATGTGGTGAGTCTAGGTGGAAAACGGCCGATTCTGTTGGAAATGATGAGGCTAGTGGCACTGATGGAGCAAAAAAGCGTTCTCCACGTAAAATCCTAAGATATTTCCCACTTATTCCTCGGCTTCAAAGATTGTATATGAATGAGACCACATCATCATATATGCGATGGCATAAGGAAGGATTGGTCCGTGATGGGAAAATACGTCACCCTACAGACTCATTGGCATGGAAGCATGTGGATGACAAGTATAAGGATTTTGCATTGGATCCTCGCAATGTTAGGTTGGGCTTTGCATCTGATGGCTTCAATCCATTTGGGATGTTGAATGTTACATACACTACATGGCCTGTGATCATAATCCCTTATAACTTGTCTCCTTGGTTGTGTTTGAAACAACCATATTGGATGATATCGATGTTGATACCAGGGCCGAAATCTCCAGGAATGAACATTGATGTATATTTGCAGCCCCTTATCGATGAGCTAAAGAATCTTTGGGAAAAGGGTGTTGAAACATGGGATGCAAAGCTGAAGAAAAATTTTACTCTGCGTGCACTTCTACTTTGGACAATTAATGACTTTCCCGCATATGCAATGCTATCCGGATGGAGCACTAAAGGAAAGTTTGCATGTCCATCTCGCCACAAGGATACCGACTACTTGTGGCTGAAATTCGGGTCCAAGCATTGCTACATGGGACATCGCCGTTTTTTGCCTTCGAACCACAGGTGGCGCAGGAACAAGATCAGCTTCAACAACAAGGCGGAAAATAGGGAGGCTCCAATGCCATTGACTGGTCAGCAAGTGATGGAACAGTATGAGAGTTTCGAGCAAATGACCTTTGGGAAGGCAACAAGAAAGAGGAAGCAGCGTGAAGAAGAAACTAGATGGTACAATTGGAGGAAGAAGAGTATTTTTTTTGAACTGCCTTACTGGAGCTCATTGCTTATAAGGCATAATTTGGATGTGATGCACATTGAGAAAAACATATGTGAGAGCATATTGGGGACTTTGCTCGACATAAAATATAAATCTAAGGAAAGTGAGAAGACTCGGCTAGACTTGCAACATCTAGGGATAAGGAAGGATCAACATCCTTTGCTCGAGAATGGTAAGTATACTTTGCCACCAGCTCTGTACTCTCTAGGTAATGATGAAAAGACGGTATTATGCAAATTTCTAGAAGGAGTGAAAATGCCTGATGGTTACGCCTCCAATATCAAGAAATCTGTGAATGTCACTGGGTGTAAGCTGTCTTCTCTCAAAACTTATGACTACCATGTTATCTTTCAAAAACTTTTACCCTTAGTAGTACGCAACATATTGCCACAAGATGTTGTTATCCCATTGATTGAGCTCAGTAGGTTTTTCAATGCAATATGTTCAAAGGAGCTGGATGAAAAAGAGGTTGAAAACTTGAGCACTTCGATTGGAGAGACTCTTTGTCGGCTTGAGATGGTATTCCCACCAGCTTTTTTTGATATCATGATGCATTTGCCAGTTCATTTAGCTGAGGAGGCTAGACTTGGAGGGCCCGTGTGTTACAGATGGATGTATCCTATTGAGAGGTATCTACGTACGCTTAAAGGCTATGTGAGGAACAAAGCGTACCCTGAGGGTTCAATAGCAGAGGGATATATCTTGGAGGAGTGCATGACATTTTGCTCTCGCTTCTTGCAAGACGTCGACACCAAGCTTAATCGTCCAGAGCGGCATGAAAGCGCTACTGTGAACGAACCACCATCTGGGCTAAGCATATTTGGGAGCATTGACTATAGTAAAAAAGGATGTACTATTGAGTCACTTTCTACGTTGGAGTTGCATCGGATGAGGCACTACATAATTACAAACTATGATGAGGCCATTCCATGGATTAAGTAAGTTGTACTTTAGATGTACTAAATTTCAAGTATATATTATTTTTCATGTTTTCAACTAATTGATGCCCTCTTTTTTGTTTTAATTTAGTAAGTACAAGGATGAGCTTAGAAATATGAGTGCACAGAATGTTGAAACCCGTCACAAGGAGCAATTTGTAGGCTGGTTTGAGCGTAAAGTGAGTTACTATTTTTTTATTTATTGGTTCATTATGTGTCACGATTTGCCTAATAATTTTCTTTGAACTAAGTGCGATCTCCAAACTATATGAAGAAGGAAAAACAAGTGATCTAATATATGCCCTTTCCCGTGGACCAGACCATCGGGCTCGATTTTTCAACAGATGCTACATAAATGGATATCTGTTTCGGACGGCTGCCATAGAGAAGAACCTAACGACACAAAGCAGTGGTGTTCTTGTGAAGGGCGATGACAAGACCGCAACATGGATCGTATGGCGTGATTAAAAATTATCACGCTAGATTTTGCCAACCAAAAAGAAGTCATACTTTTTCGTGTGGATCGTACGATGTACCCGCCGCTACTACGAAGAAAGGAAGATGGTTCAACAGGATCAATACGGATCGCCGATGTTGATAAGACTCGTTTTCTATATTTCAATGAGCCTTACATTTTAGGGACACAAGTCGAGCGGGTTTTTATGTGCCTTGTGCGATAAAACCGAATTGGTGCAAATGCTTCGCATGAAACCTAGGAATTTGTTTTCCATGCCCAAGCAAAGAGGTGCGTAAAAGGAGGGAGAACCCGATGTTGAGTCGCTGGTCGCTTGACCGAAGACATGAATGTATCCCGCCTACATGAAGACTTGACAAATTGGAAAAGGAATGATATGGAAAGGGTAAGTGTTGATGCTTCTGTCATAGATAAGGCGGTTCCTGTACCTGAACCCAATGATGAGGACTTAGACGATGACGATGAAGATGATGACACCTACATAGATGATGGAATTGTCGCACCTATGAATTCTGTAGGACATGGAGATGATGATTTTTTTTGTTTAAATTAGGAACCTTGTGCTTGTGTGGTGTATTGATTTATTTTTATTTTTATTATATTTTTAGAAATCATAAAAAATTTTCCCTCCCTAATAACTTCCCCACATTACGCACATCCCGCCCAAATTTCTCAGCCCCCGTCCAAAACCATCGCGGCCTCGCGGGATATACAAATTTTATTTTCTTCCCCCACCGCCGCCTCGTCCCCCACCTCCCCCGGCCTCCCCGCCTCCCCGTCTCCCTCCGCCTCCGCCGCCTCCCCGTCTCCCTCCGCCTCCCCTACCCCTTCGCCGCCCACCGCCCCCTCGGCCCCTCCGCCCTCGCCCTCCCGGCCTCCCCGTCTCCCTCCGCCTCTGCCGCCTCCCTGTCTCCCTCCACCTCCGCCACCTCCCCGTCTCCCTGCGCCTCCCCTGCCCCTCCGCCGCCCACTGCCCCCTCGGCCCCTCCACCCTCGCCCTCCCGGCCTCCCCCACTCCGCCCGGCGCCCGCTCCCACGGGACCCCCTCCCACGCCGCCCCGCCGCCTCATCCCCCACCTCCCCGCCACCGCCTCCTCATCTCGTGGTTTTGATTACCATCAGCTTTGTGAGTATTTCTATATTCCAATTGTTGAGTATTGTTGATGTATTTTCAGTACGATGTATTTCTCTTGCATGTTTTACTCGGTCTGCATGTTAGTAGTAGAGATAGAAGTACTCGATTCTACGTGTTAGCAGTAGAAATAGAAGAACTTTGCATGCAGTTATCTCTCTCAGGTGCAACTGGTTTTCTGGATCATGATATGATCTGAGGAAAAACCGAGCAATCGCTTTGCATGTAACTAACCATGTATTCAGTTGAATAAAGGGAGGAAAACAGAAAAGCTACAAGTTGGTTGTGCGCGGCAACAAACACTCTGTCTCCTCTCAATTCCTACTCTGTCTCTGTCTACAGACAATACTCTGAAGGAACTATTCATCATCCGGCAAGTTTTCTTTCTTTGTTAGCTCGCTACGGGTTCAGGAAAGAGTAGTTCAGTCGGCAAGGGGTTTAGAGAAGTGTAGTATAGTCTGACTATACTATGTACCATCTAGCAAGATTCAGAGAAGTGTTTTGCTCTCTACTAACTAGCCACAGCTTCAAAGAACTACTGGTTCGTTTGTCAAGTATCACTTTGCACATATATGTGTTGTACTTGTTGATAAATCTGGCATTGATTTGATGCTGGTATTGGGAGATATTGCTAGTGATTCTGTGGTTCAGTTTAATTAGCCCAGTGATGATTGTCATAATCTGATAATTGAAAATAGACTTGAGCCCCCACCTGCCCCTTCGCCGCCCACCGCCCCCTCGGCCTCCGTCGCCTCCCCCACCGCCGCCTATGTCGACAAGACGATGGCGATGACTCCATCGACGACGCCAATCACTAGTTCGGCCGCCGCCAACGCCACCGACGGGGATTTTGCCATCACGAGGGCCAACCGACGGGTTCCACCTCGAACTTCTGGCGCTAAAGAAAACGGCACGGATGATGCTTCCCTCCCCAGGTATGAAGCCTCATCATCTCCCTAGGCCTAGGGCACCCTTCATGTTTGGGAACAAAGAGGTGTTCTGGCCGCCTCTTTACTAGAAACATCTATTAATGCTACAGGTAATTCAGTGATAACAAAGATGATGGATTAACATAACATAACATCTATTAATGTGTAATGGAAAATGCAAAGAACATAACATAATTCATATACATGAAATCAAATGAGTATCAAATGCCAAATTTTGAGAAATAGTAACAATGACATTGCTACAAGGCGCACAAGCTGACAACCATATTGACACATAGAATGGAATCTCGTATTTTCCTGTCATTTATTTTCATTACAAATTTATTGTTTCCTTCTGATCATCTACTATTTTCCTCTCAGATTTTGCATACTGACAACTGCATTTTGACTATTTAACCTTTCTCTATTACACATACAGAACGAAATAAGGGTCGGGTCAGCAGTGTACTTTAGTTATTCAATGCAAGGGAGCACCACCAGAAAAAGAATTCTTCAAGTGCGATCTTGATAGGACTAATGTCTCATTTATGACATTGTTAAGTTGAAAAGAACAACTTGGATACTCAGTTAGGGACTTCTTATACTATAAGAAGCGATGTGGCAGGGCGGTAGCAACTCTGGAGCCGATTGATTATAGTCGTGATGCAGACAGAATGATTGAAAGCAATCAAGATGAAAGGGAAGTCCGATTAGTAGTGTCAAGGGAGCGAGTAAAAGACAATCAGGTGACCATAACACCCATGAAGCGAAAGAGGAGTCAACAAAATTGTGATGATCCAATTACAAATGAACAACTTGATGCATACAAGGTTTGGCTAGCGAATCTGCAAGCCGAGGAAGAACACATGGGTAAGTTATATATGTTGCTACAATTAAAATCGCGCTGATTTTAATAGAAGTACTGAATTGGCAACTGCACTAACATATATTCATGGCTTGCAGAATTTATGGATGACTACAGGGATGAAACAATCAAAACATATAAGGAATGGTTAAGGACGAAAGGCCATCTTGATGATATCTGTAATTTTCAAATCTTTCACCGAACTATGCAAGCATATTATTAGTTTTACAAACTCACATATATTTCTCTGATGAGTATTATAATGTGTGCAGTATCCTTTTTGAAAGAGGACCATACCAACAATGCAGCTGGCCTTCAAAATGAGGAAAGTTAAGACAGTGACCCAACACCACCAGAGAGGCCATCTCATGCTTCGAAAAACAAGCAACAACAAAATGGTATGCTATTCTTCTGTCAATTCTATTTTCTAGGTTCAATTGGTCCTTACTGAATGTGTACATTAAATGACATTTAAATTGCTCATAAGGAGGTGGCTCCCAACAGTGTAAGAAAGGTGTACGTGGATGCCTTAAAGGTTTAGCAGCAGCCAACAAGAGAGTGAAGAATGCATCGCAGAAACTGTCAATTCAATTTTCAGCAAGGTTAGGAGGCCCCGTAGGGGAAAACTCTCGAACATTTCTGGATGAAGTGGTAATGTTTACAAGAAAGAGGGCTCCACTTATTGGAGTCAAAAAGTGGAAAGATATAAAGCAAAATGTCAAAATTACAATAGCAGAGGATTTGCTAGTAAGTTGCATCTTTTTATTTGTTGGTAAATAAGCATGTTAATTCTGTAATTACATACGACTTCACCTTCACTTTCTGTTTCAATCCAAGCAGAGTAGGTGGGATTTTTCAAACATTGAGAATGCAACGAAAAAGATATGGGACATTGCTAAAGAGCGGTACAAAGGATGGCGATCAACATTCAGTTCTACATACAAGGCATACAACACTTACGCTGAGCGAATGAAACATAAGCCCGAATATATAGACATTGTCGAATGGCACTACTTGATAATGATTTTGGAACTGAAAAATTCAAGGTTCAATTTTTCTCTCTGCAATTACCAATTAGTGAATGGAATTGAGATAGTAACCATTAATGTATGGACTTGTACAGTTGATGCATTAGCAATAGCAATTACAAAATATATGCAGCAACATGTGTTACAGATATATATGCTTTTTACTACCACTATTTAGGATGCATATAATTCTTATTTATACTTTGAACAATAGCTGCATAAGGCAAATAGGAGTTAGCTCCAGAACACCTTTGTAAGGAGTAGTTTTCTTGAGTGACAAGAATGCTTTGTTGAGTGCACTTGTAAACTTTTTTGCAGAGGGTCAGCAGCCAAAACTCTGAAAACCGTCAAAAACAGAAGACCAAGCATGTAATGGAATCCAAACTGTTCTCCCAATGTAGCTATGAGCAGGTAATGAAAAATTAAACTTATCTGATTCTTTTCTTAAATGATCAATTGTTCACAAGGCACGATGTTTGCCATCTTAGAGAGACCCAAATACTGGAGAAGAGCCAACTGATCTGACTCTTTGGATGACTACCCACATGAAGAACGGGGAATGGCCAAACAACGCTTCTAGGGATGTCTATGTGAGTAGTAAATTTAATTTGTTCATGACTTAGTACATTTTTCAGAACTTTGTGCATAAAACCTAACTAATTTAATTTCTTATTTTCCCTTATCACACTTAAGATGATGCAGCCTTCAAAATTACTGACCTATCAACAGAGCCAGATAGAGACTTCCTTACAGTTGAAGAGGAAAACATTGCTTTCCAGTCAAGTTACAAGGAAAGCACCGGTACCAAATTATGCAAAGCTCATGGTCATGGATACATGGCAAAATATCACACACGAAGCCAACTGTTGAAAGACAGACTTGATGAACAATCCCGTACTTCAGCTGTAGCCCAGCGAAAAAATAATGAGCTCGAAGATGAGGTGCAAATGTTAAAGGAACAAATTGCAAATGGAGTTGCTGAAAAGGAAGAAACTAGGCGAGAGATGCAAGAGGAACTGGAGAAGGAAAGGAACGCAAGAGAACAACTTAGGCAAGAGTTCCTTTCATTGCTAGCACAACAGAGAGAAGCAACATTACAGGTAATACATCTGTACATACGCAGCAGCAGCTGCTGCCTGTTTGTTGTTGATGGCTTGCAGTAGCCACCCAGCCTAACAGGCCCTAATGTTTTTCCTCATAGTCCATATGCAGACTAACCAGGGAAGTATATTGAACACAAGGGAAAGCGAGGCTAATCCAAGTGAGAAAAACGAAAACATGACAACATTGGACAAGACTAACCCAGATAGTACATTGAACACCACAGAAAAGACACCTGAACATGTAAAAAAAAAATTACAACAGGTAACAAAATTTGCAAATAGTTTGCTACCATAAGGGATTTGGACTTTGTATATTCTATTGATGACCTCCTGATGTGTACCTTCCCTGAACTTCAATTGATGCATGCATGTTGAACATATTTTAATAGTAGTACACATCAGGATGCTAATATTATTTATTCTAAATTTTACATTTGCAGAATGACCCAGCAAGCATCTTGACCACACAAAAAGATGCTAGGCCACCTATTCGCATCAGTCGAGCTTCTAATCTTAACCGAAGCCTCTTCCAAAATGTCGCTGTTAATAATGGTTCATCGAACTTCATTCCTCCACAACAATTGAAGAATACTGCTACAACTCGTTCGAAGAAAAGGAGGGACCAACAAGTATGAAATGAAAATGTGATTAATCTTCATCTGTCATTGTTCTTATGTCAAATATAGCATACTGTTCTAAACTACTAGAAAATTATGCCAGGTAAAGTAGGGCTACTATATATCGGTAAATGAAATAAAATTAAATAATTCTGCTGGAATCACTTGCTAAATACTTTGCTACGCAATTGAACTAGAGAACTTAGGATTGCTATTTTCAGCTGTAACTCGTATCTCTAAACTTGCACTATGATATACTTAACTATGTGCTGCTGGACAATACCCACATTAAGGTTCCTCTTTATTGTTCATGTTCTATCAGAATGAAACAATTTGATCAGAGCAAACAGAGTCGTAGCGTCGTCGAGTCAGGGAATTCAACATAGCAAAGAAGCAAGGACAAATGGAATGGAAGTGATAGTACTTTTGTTATTAGTTACAAACTTTGTAGTTTACGTTTGGAGATTGATATGTAATTCCTGCATGAGTGGTGGCACTTTTAAATTATTATGTGTTGAATTAATATATGTGTTTTTGATCCGGCCGTGTTCCTAATTTGATTATTAATTTACAACAACAAATTATAATAAAATATCATATGCTCAATATGCTACCGTAAATTTTACCGTTGCGATAAACCTGTATGCAAAATTGGTATTTCATTGTGATAGGCTATTGCAACGCCGCTACTATGTTGCGATTGCACTATATGCCATGAACAATGTTCGTTGCTATAGAATCTATTTGCCACAAAATATATTTCGTCGCAATAACTTTATGGCAATGAAACGCCTTCCGTGGCAATAAAACATATTGCAACGAAACGGCTCCCGTGGCAATTAAACCTATTGCAACGAAACGCCTTCCGTGGCAATATATCCTGTTGCAACGAAATGCTCTCCGTGGCAACAGGGTCTATTGCCACGAACCATTGGCGTAGCAATAGAACCTATTACCACGCAATATTTTTTCGTGGCAAATGATACTATTGCCACGACCAAACTTCGTAGCAAAAGAAACTATTGCTACGGAGTCAGCCGTGGCACTAGCCTATATCGCCACGACATCACTCGTTGCAACAACAAATAATTGCCACAACACATTGCGTTGCAATAACCATAGGTATTGCAACGAAACCACAATCCGTTGCACAATCTTTTAAGCACGCAAGTACTTGCCACGCTTGCCAACGGAAGTAATGTGTTGCAATAAGTACATATTGCATCTATTTTGGCCCTATCGCAACGATTTTGCTCCGTTGTCCTAGACCTGAAAACTAGTAGTGATAGCACCATTATCTTTACCTTTTGGGCTCTCCTCATATGATGTAGAGGTATCTATCACCTCATCTTCCTTCTCAAGTAATGGAGTCAGTAGCTCAGTTAGCTCATTCTTTTCTTCAGTATGGTTCTCAACTTTCTACAAGTTATTTGTCATAGAAAAAGGCACAACCATAGGTTTGCTCTCATGTTTGCTATCATCAAACATTCTCAATTCTTTATTAATCTGACTCTCAATCTTACAAGCAATTATAAACAAATGAGAGAGAGAATTATACTCCTTGTGAACAAGAAGGTCATGAATTTCCTGATTAAGCCTACTTAAGAATATATTCTCCGTAGCTTCAATATGTTCCTCTAAATCAGAACACAACGAACGAGTTTTCAATTCATGATAATTTTCTCTTACAGTTTTACTACTTTGTCCTAAATGTTGCAAATAATCAGCATAATTTTTAAGAAAAAATTCATCTCTTGAAAGTTTTTTCAATGCATTCCAAGTTTGAGGCACTCTACCATGTTTACCAAGATACTTCCATCAAATATAGCATTATCAATTAATACACTCGTAGCAGCTCTAATCTTTTGCCTATTAGACCAATCATAATTTTCAAATTCTTTGTCTAATACTATCTCCTAGTCAATATAGGCATCAGGATCAAATTTACTAGCAAAGGATGGAAAAGAATACTTGACTTTAGTTAACGCATCATCATCGCGTACCTCTCTTTGTAACCTATACATACCTCACTGAATTCGCTGGAGTCGACGACGTTCGGAGCAATCAACTTTAGTGTGGCTGATGTAGTTATTCTCTTCGATATCATCATCCTCATTCGATGAAGACTTCGGAGGAAACAGTGCACGTCGAGTAGCTGGGGATGAATGTTTATCATGATTCTCAACTCTGTTGTTGATGGTAGTGAGGGTCTTATTAAGCCGATCTAACACGTTGTTGGTCTTACGAAAATTCCTACTATATGATTTTGAACCTGTCATGGTTAGTAGAAAACAAGAAAATACATAAGAATTATGTAAGTCCCGATAAACTACTAAAAGGTGGAGCTTGACAAGTCACACATCTCTCAAACTCTTACCAAGCTCTTATAAGTACTTACCAAAACAAAACAAGTGGTGTGACCGGTGGTTGGTTCGTAATAACTTGACTCAAGTGCTGTGTATAGCGATTGCCGGTACGTCAAGACCTATAACGGTTAGTAGTAGGTGTAGCATGGAAGGCTCTATATATGTAATAATGGAGAACAATCGGTTAATTTCAGAAACTGCATGGAAAGATATATGAAGGCTAAACCAAGTAAATATCAAAGTATACGAGTGGTAGACACAAGATAATTCAATTAAACGCAATTAGAAGTGGAAAGCACAAGTATTAACCCAAATATAAGAATGGTAGATTTTTGTCCACCGGACGAGATGTCGGTATTTTGACCGTAACTTTTTTGTCATATGCCTGTTTTTTAATTATTATTTTTTTCTTGTTTACTGACGACTTTTTCTATTGTTTTTCTTTTGGGGCCAACTTCTAGAAACCGACAGAAAAATTCACACAAAAATCACAAGTGCTAACTATTGCAGATTTAGAACATAAATTTGGATCAACTTTCACCGCAGATATCTTTTAATTTCCGTACTAGACTGAAGCGAAATTTTGTAGACAAATGGATAATGAAGTTATGAGTACAATGGCAATGGTATCAATAAAAAGGATCAAAGAATGACAAGTTATGGTGTTTTTTGTGGCGGCTACAGAAAAGGGAGTCTTCTAGCCAAAATTGGAAATTAGGGTTTGATGTGTTCTTGATGGTTTTGAACATGGGGATTTTTTTTGGAATTTTATGGGACCAAAAAAATGACAAGCAACAAGACAAAGCTAAAACAGACACAAATTCAATTTAGCAAACCAAAACTAACAAATTGAAAGGTATAATAGGGTTTAGACTTCAAAAATTAACTCTTTTTATAGGGTAATTTTCTAGTTATAGGTATGAAAAGCAAATCTAAAACTAAAATCTCATTGGGCAACCTGTGCTCTGATACCAACTGATGAGGGGGTCCGATCTTCCGATGAGAAGGATATCTTCGAATGTTGATATGACGATGATGATGAGACTATTTGACCGAGATGACCAAGTTCGTCCTGCAATCGCTACACCACACCCTAGTCGATATCAACCGTGCCAAGAAAGCGGTTGACCTAAATACGAGATTCAATTCCTGTAAGCAATCGAAGAACGAGCAAGAACAAGATAAAGAGCAATCTGACTATCGCGAATATGAATGAGGAACACAAAGGGTTGAGGCCTGCAATCGCAGTTGTTGATCTAGTCGACACAAGAAAACACGATGAAGTTTCACGGTGAAAAACTAATATAAACAATCCTGTGTTACATGGCCAATTGAGCTTCTAATTATAGGAGTACGCAGGCCCTTGCTTATAAAAAATTTTTAACACCTGAAAAATCATCTAATCATATATAATTCTATCTTTATTTCTAAACCGAAAGATTATTTTGATGATTCTGATGTGCACATAAGGATTTTTTGGGATGGGACCAGATCCATTGGAAAGAAGATGAGATAAGTTTTCTATGCTGTACTCACACATTCCAAATAGACTCTTGATACAAAATCTATGAGCATTGAAAGTCAGTCCTGTCAAGCTGAATTAGCATCGGATTGTTTTGATGATTTCGACGCACACAGAAAGAATTTGAAGGTGGGATCAAATCCATTAGAAAGTGGACAAGTTCTTCTTTCTATGCTATATCTGCACATCTCAAACGGAGTTTGTATGCAAAAGTTATATATGTTTGAAGTTGGACTTATTAGGCTGAATCTGAAGTGATTCGAAGGCCGAATTGGATTCCAAACTGTGTCTCACTTGAAGCTTTTCTTGAATTGATTCAAAAGTGATATGGTAACCTTGAGCAAGAGTTGTGAAAGGCGTTGGCTTGGTCTTGATATACTGGTTGGCTTTCCTTTAGGTGGACTCCAACCACGAGCGTGTAACGTTGATGCAATCCTTCTTGTATAGCTGCATAAATATATATTTTCTTCTTTAGATAGCATCAATTCTCATTTGAAACAAATTGAAACCGAAGAAACGAATTCACCTTTTTTTATTCTTGGGAGCTATGGTCGTATGCGTCTGTGGCGTGGTCATATCAGTTCCATTTTGGTATAATTACAATTAGAATTCCGAGGAACCTACACAAGTATATTGTCATGGTCATTAAACCTAAATTCGTGTTGTCTATAAAGTATAAATCAACAAGTATATCCACGAGTGCAGCACTTACCCCTGGTTGTAGGGCATAAGTATGAATTCCTTATTGCAGTGAGCCACCAATGCCATCATTATATAATTCTGGACGAAGGATGCATCCTCCTCGATGATATCCATGGAGACCAAGCGAGGGTCGATGAAGCCAATTGGTGATTTCATTAAATGGTTTCAATCACCAGGTATATATATACAAAAGCAATGAGTTATATATGACATTTATCAGTATTACATGAGCGTATACCGTGCTTGTAAGCACTTACAGTGTCCAGCACAGAATGAGTGAGGCGTCGAGGGCGTCGAGTGTGAAGAGATCGAATAAGTCCTCAAAGGTCACCATGAAGATACAATCTTGAATATCGTGTTGAAGATAATGCGGCCTGAACTTGACGGTAAGACCCGTGCGTCGTTGTCCCTTCGCCTTATTGGCCTATTTCAAGTATCTCTGGCAAGCCAGTCCTATGGTTAGGAGGCACTTTTTTGGAATGACCAATGGCTCGCCTAGCACGAATTTCTAGGCCAATGACAAGTTGGGGATATCATCATCGGTCTTCTTTGATTTGCCCCTGCCGCCCCGGCTGTAGGTCAACTTCACAGTAGTCGACCGTAAAAGCAGCTTCGGTGCAGATAGCCCTCGTGGTCTTTGCACTAGTGTAGGTACCTCCGGTGCAGATAGCCCCCGTGGTCTTAGCACCGGAGCAGGTAGCTCTGGTGTGGATAGCCCCTATGGACTTGGCAATGGTGTAGGTAACTCCAGTGGACTTGGTACTAGTGCAGATCTCGTAGACTTGACACCGATGCAGGAGCCTCTAGGCAGATGTCCCTTTTAGGACATTAGATGAATGTTTCAATGGCTTGCCCTAAAGTCACGACCTCATCGTTCGGGGACATCTGTAGCAGGGCGACCTTGAAATTGGCATGAACACTATTTACATTCACTTTTGCGAAACCTGACACTAGAATTACACCGTGTACTAAGGCCCTAAACCAGATGGATATGTCTGGCCCCAAGCAGCGCATAGGCAATGGAGGCATATCTCAATTAAAGTTTGCACTTAGAGACACCTACATAACGATACAAAATTGGCTACTCCAATAGGCTTATCAATGGATCGAGCATTCCAGAGTTAATAATTATTACTAGGATGTCATCGGCAGAAAATCGGTGGTCCCTTTCTGAGGTAGGGTTGGACGCACAGCTACTCCGACGGTTTGGGGTTGGCTAGCACAGGAGCTGCGGGGATTCCTGTTGATTGTCTCTATACCTTTGCATCTCATTTATGATATAATCAGCAAGCTCTACTCTAAGGGATGACTTAATCTCCTCTCGTAGTAGTATCTCGTACTCGGTTTTGGCTCTCTTCCTGCTACGGTACGATTTGAAGCCCTCTGAGAAACCATGTTTCCAAGAAACATAAAGACCAAAGCCTCTTGTGCAACCCGGGTGCTCATTGTTTCCCAGGGCCGTGGAGAGTATATTTCTCTCCCTGACTACCTGGAATGATTCTTAGGAAGATTCTACACTTAGCGCTTCCTACAAGAGCCTGACATATCATTTCACTTAATATGAAGTTATGGAGTAATTACAAACTATGCGGAGATAATTGAAAATTTGCCATCGCTAACGGTGGGTTTCGCAAATTTGCCATTTTTATCGTAGACTTCGCAAAATTACCATTCAGTACATGTGTTTCTTGTATTCCCTGCCATTCTATCATTTTTTATCTTTTTCTTTATTCTCTCTCCAAATTAGCTACCTGAAATACCATTTTTGCCCCTGGGCTAATTAACCTGTACGTGACTCATTTTGATGCTGGCTGGCCGCTGGAGTCCAAACGTCCGCAAACATAAAGGTCAAAGCACTGTAGAGGTGAATATAGCTAACTATCTAATTCCCTACTTGTGTCGTTTTCATAATTTTATCTAATTCTCATTGTGTAATTTGCAGGTCACAGTTTTAACTGATCATCATACCTGTGTTTCTACAATGAGGGTGAAAACTATAACACCATCTAATAATTGGGTAGCAAGCAAGGCTGTGAGTATCCTCAGGGATTCTCCCAACATGGGTGCTAAAGAATTGCAGGACAAGTTGCAGAAAGAACACTGTCACAATTGCATATGATACGGTATGGAGGGGGTAGAGAAAAAGCTCTTGCGGAGGTTTATGGTAAATGGGAAGAGGGCAATGTCTACGATTGGACTCCAGCGGCCAGACAGCGTCAAAATGAGTCACGTACAGGTTAATTAGCCCAGGGGCAAAAATGGTATTTCAGGTGGCTAATTTGGAGAGAGAATAAAGAAAAAGATAAAAAATGATAGAATGGTAGGGAATACAAGAAACACATGTACTGAATGGTAATTTTGCGAAGTCTACGATAAAAATGGCAAATTTGCGAAACCCACTGTTAGCGATGGAAAATTTCCAATTATCTCAAACTATGCGCCCACCTAGGGTTCCTCCACGCCAGTCTCCGAGGCTCGTCGACAGGGATCCGGAGCCCCTGATTGTGATCGACGGAGCGAGCAAGGTAGGATCTTGTTGTTCGTTGTAGAGATGGGTTTGATTTGGGGCTATGGGATACTTTGATTGTTTCCTCGGTTTCTGCCTGTTAGACAAAATCCAATTTTGTTCCCCAAAATTTGCCATTGTTTCTTGATTTATGGGGATTTCGTAAAAAATGATGGATTCTGAATAGTAACATATTCTAGTGAAAAAATTGGATCTATGCCACCTCAAAAGATGGTGATTTGAGAAAAGCCTCTTTAAAACACAAAATTAGAAAAAATTTTAGTTCAATAAAAGTTTTTTTAGTTGTGTGCTACTAGTGGTTCCTCCATCTGCTTCTTGATGTATATAATTGTCATTGGATCTGTTTCGTGCCTGTCCAATCCTAACATCAATATGCTCGCTGATTATAATGCTTGATTCAATTTACGATTATTGATGATTCTATTTCTCCCTTTAACGGCATAGCTTGTGTGACTTTGTGAGAAACGGTGTTGTAATTTCTACTTACTGTTCTATTTCTCCATCGTAGGCTCCATTGCTGCCCAAAAGCTTACAGTGAGGCAGCCACTAAGAAGGCCTACCCGAGCTGCATCAGGGATGAGCTTCTCTGTTGTTCTCTGTTGCTCCATTGTTTGTAGTATTTGATTCTTATTATTCTATTTTCTTTCTTCTCTGTTGCTCAAACTGTAATGATAATAGAATGTTCTCTCATATGTTCTCTACTATTGTAATGGTGGATTGTAATCATGTGATGTTGTAATGGTGGATTGTAATATAAATAGAATATTCTCTGCTTTGTTTGTTGTCGTATTTGCTTGTTTTCAAACGACATAGCTAATATTTCCTGAGGCTAATTCAAAAATAGAAAAAATTTTAGGTATAGAATGAACTATCATAGACGGTACATGTTGATCTGCTTGTTTCAGAGGGTATGGCTAGCATTTCCTGAGGTTAGCCAATAAACAGAAATAGATTTAGAGGTAGAAAAGAATACCACAGACGATTTTTAAGTAAAAACCGTGTGTGAATATTTACACCATAGACGGTTCGAAAACCGTCTGTGATAACCTTCGATTATCACTGACCCATAAATTCAGACGGTTCCGAAAACTGTCTGTGATGACGTTTTTGAACCATCTGTGATGATGACTTTTGTAGTAGTGTTAGCGTATATGTTTTCCCCTCAATGTTAAAGCTGCAGCTGGATAGCATGTTGTCAACTAACTTGTTAAGTGTATGACACTAACAATAAGTCAAGGAAGCTACCAATATATTTTGTCCAGGGGAAACACCGAATTGTTAGTGTTTGATCTTGGAAGGAAACATTGGAGGCTTCTTGCTGCTTTGGAGAAGAAATGGTTGCATGTGTGGTACTATTTTCTTTTTGGATGAATACATTTGTATGGAACTTTGATGTGCTGTGTGTTTATGGAAACTTGAACGTATGTATGTATGTGATGCATACAATGTTCAATTGACAACTTATATTATATGTGTGGATTACTTTGATTAAAGTTGTGTGCATGGATTTGCTCTAAGAACAAAGTTTTGGTGGTGTGATTTTATTATATTTTTTGTAATTCCCTTTTTCCTGATGGTGTGCCATCCCGACAGCAAAATAATATATACCCTGATGGGTCTAATCAATAGGAATAATATCTGTGATGGTTTTCCAAACGGTAGCCTTTTCTGTACTCCGAAAAGTACATACTCTCACTTTTAATATATCATTTAAACAAACATATTATGCTTCTATATCACTTTGGGTATGCTTAAATACTACTCTAATACGACTTGATTGAAAATTTTCATCGAAATTCTTTATTTTTGCCATATGCCCTTTTCTATATATAAAAGGACAACATACACTAATTATATTATAAAAAGTGAATTTTGATGAAATTTTTTAGGAAACTCACTTTGGATTAACTAATAATCATTATTAGAGTATGCTCAAAAGGGTAACGATGTATAACAAGATTATTTACATGGTATATAAAAAGTAGGAGTATGTACTCATGGGAAGTATGAAATCATTTTTCCATATATGTGTGTATATATACACACACACACATAAGATTCACACATCACAATTAGAAGAACATGAATATGAACAGATTACACATGAACACATTTCAAATTCACATATCACACATGAACACACATCAATAGATTATTGTTTTTTTGCAACCTATAAATAACAAGGATCACACATGAACATGCCTGCTCAAGGATCACCATGAATGCACATCAGAGTCAATATGCTTACGAATCAAATTCACACATCAGGCTCACACATGAACATGCACCAAATTCACATATCCAAGATCCAAACATGAACACACACATGAAAGCACATAAGCTCATATCCAGATCAGGGGCATGAGTCCAGCACATGAACACTCACAAAATCACATGAACTTAGATCCATCTAGATTAGAAGGCAAGGTGCTCTTAGATCTAGAATGAGGGCGCCGATCTGCGGCAAGGGTGACGAGTCAAGGAAGGCAACATCGACGACCTAGGGAGGACAGAGGCACAGATGATGAGGACAGCGGTGCCAGGTAATGTGGTTGTCGACGTCGGGTCTCAAGGAGGGTAGTGGCGCATTAGGGCCTGGGGAGGACAAAAGCATGGGGGGCGACGACAGCGGCGCTAGGAGATGGGATTATCGGTGCAACATCTCAAGGAGGGTGAAGGCACTTCGGGGGATGAGGACGGATGCATGGGGGATGAGGACAACGCGTTGGAAAACATAGACACCAGAGTAGGGTGGCACAAACCCTACCTACAATTAGTGAGCGTGGAGGCGACCAATTTGGGTTGGGAGATGGGAGGAGAAACGAGGAGAGGAATGAACTTGAGTGGCATTTGGGAAATCCCAATCCACAAAAGCCAAAAAACCATTGCTTTGGCTAGCTTTTGGCTTATAGTTACAAAACGGCTTAGGCTTTTTCTTAAAAGCCCGGTTGAAAAGTCATCCCTTTGTTTAGGCTTTGACTTTTATCTTTTAAGATGCAGAAAAAGCCTAAATAAACAGGGTCAAATTCGGGCAAATACTACTTTAGGCTAACTATATTTGTTGCCAACACAATAATGGGTTAAACTAACCTAGTTGGGTTAAGGTTAGATAACCTATAGACATTTTAACCCTAAATTAAATAACCTAGGCTGTGTTTGGCGTTAGGGTCCATTATGACAAATCTTTTTTGGTGGAACTACTTAAAATAGTTTAGTTTGTCTAAAGAATTTTATTAAAAAAAATCACAAATGTTCTATATAGTAGAAAACATGAGCGGAACAACCATTGGACAACAAATTTTGTTTAACTTTAATCCGATGAACTAGATTTTTCAGAACTGCTCGTTGCATCAGCTTTGAATTTGAAAAATAAGCACCAGAGATCCCTGCACAGTAACTACAAACCTGACACTAAGTTTGAAAGGTGAAACTATGTTTTACAAAATAATTCCAAACACACAATGCGCACATATATTAGGAAGCACCAAATCGAAGGAAAACTTAACGAGGGTGACCATACATACCTCTTATAAATAGCATACTACAATAACTTAATCTATTTATAACATTAAAAACCGGATAGAGTAAAAATAATCTGGAATATCACAGACGGTTCATCAGTAAGAACCGTCTGTGATACTCCTTCAGCAACACAGATGGTCTCTAAATTAAAACCGTCTGTGATAGTGTACATCACAGACGGTTTCACAAAATCATCTGTGATTTGACGTCTAGTATTAGACTATCTGCAGTAGTGATATATATATATATATATATATATATATATATATATATATGTGTGTGTGTGTGTGTGTGTGTGTGTGTGAGAGATTTTCTCGATGGATTTACATTATGAAACATTTCTTTTAAGAAATAGACTTACTTTTGTGAAATGGAGGGAGTATATGTTCAAAGCATGAAATGTTCGCGTGAAAACAAAAGAAATTCAGTCATGTGCTAAACAAGCATATGACTTGTGCACTGGAGGGCGGAGGGATGGAGTCCCCAAAGACACAACTCGCGCTCATACACCTATCAATACTTCAAACAGCCAAGTGTAGCAGCCTGAAGTCCTTGTCAGTTTTGGCCTTCCCTTGTCACTTGCCGATTGTAATGCAGCTTGCAAGCTCCTAGCACCACAGAACTATAGTATAGCAGCGCCTCCACCGCACACAGTCTATCATGTCCGGGCAGTATCCACCGCGTCCCGACGAACTGCATGCCGCCCGTCCCGGAAAATATCCCTCCGGCAACTGGTCTTCTCAACGCCCTGCAGCTAACATCTGTCATCCAATTGAGCGCGCGAAAGATATTTCTCCAGTCCAGTGCGTACAATATCTTCGCCTGCATGCACTGCCACTCTGCCATTTCATCTCGCCACTTGAACCACCAGTATAGCACATTCGTGCTACGTACCATGGCCACTGTCGCCACTTCTCCGGTCACTCTGCAACCATGCAAGCACACAAGAGCCGGCACACTCCGGTCCCCTCCTCGCCCATGGAGGAGGAGGTACTGCCAAGTGATAAAAGCTACGGCGAGCTCTCGCGGACCCGCGGCGACGGGCAGCCGGCTTGAAACTTCCGTAAGCGTCGCGG
Organism: Melocanna baccifera; assembly: GCA_036346265.1. Taxonomy (NCBI): domain Eukaryota; kingdom Viridiplantae; phylum Streptophyta; class Magnoliopsida; order Poales; family Poaceae; genus Melocanna; species Melocanna baccifera. Next base: position 14,163,535 of record CM070692.1, on the reverse strand, counting down.
CTGCGGGCGAGGAGGGCGACAGGATCCGGAGGCTGCAGAACGGGCCGGACGTGCGGGGAGTGGCGCTGGAAGGCGAGAAGGGACGGGCCGTGGACCTCACGCCGCTGGCGGTGGAGGTGATCGCTGAGAGCTTCGGGGAGTGGCTGCGGGAGGAGATCCGACGGGAGGGCGAGAGGGACGACGTGCGGGTGTCGGTCGGCCGGGACCCCCGCCTGTCGGGGGCGCGGCTCAGCGCAGCGCTGTTCGCGGGGCTAGCGAAGGCAGGGTGCTCCGTGCTCGACATGGGGCTCGCCACCACGCCGGCGTGCTTCATGAGCACCAAACTGCCTCGGTTCAGCTATGACGCGTCTATTATGGTAAATAAGTTCATACTTTTATTGATTCCATACAGCAAGCTGAATAGTCCCGTGCTTTTTCACCCAGTCTCAACAGTAAACGAATCATACTTAGGGAAAATAATTTTGGTTTAAAAAATTTTCAGACCCACCAAGAAATCCAAAATTCAGAAATTTTGGACTTTTTCAGAAAATTTCGGCTGAAAAATTCAAACATACAGTTCGAATTCAAGAAATACGATTACATAAAAAAGCGAGATCTTGGCGAAATTTTGGCAAATATCAGAAATCTTGGTCAAATCTCGAAAAAATTTAAAATGGACCAATTTTTTTGGTCAAAGTGGACTTTGCTCAAAGAAGACTGAGATATGATAACCAAAATTTGCCAAATTTCATGAAATTTTGTCTGAAATTGTTTCCCTAATCATACTACTTTTTTTAAGTCAACGGTTTAAAAAATGGACAACTGAAATTGATTGTTTCCAACAGCAAGTCAGGCATCATAGCAAATTAGATCTTCTATCTTTTGCTTAGGTTGCTGAATAGATCGTCACATATTGTGGTCGTGTTGCCAATGATTAAGCACTATGTAAGATCAATAGCGGAGATCAAAGAAGGGTGTGAATGATCTTCGCCCCCCTCCCCCCTCTTTTCAACTTTAACAAAACCAATTCCCCCTTTGGCTTCTTCACTCAATTCACTATGAGAAGCTAATAATTTCAGAAGCACATCAGAAACAATCACAAAATATAAGTCACTAAGCCAAGAAAACGAAAGAAGCAACAAACAGACCATAGTATCAATTGGCCAGTTTGACTGCAAGCATCATACCGGTCGAACCGAATCTAGGCGATCTGACAGCTCGGGTCACGGTGGTCTGATCAGTATAAGTGATCTGATCGTTCAAGTCACAACAGTTTGATTGCTCGCCATTCTAAAATAGAAAATAGCCTACCACCAAGAATTTAGATAAACCTAACTTATAATATACTAAACCAAATGACTTGAAACTTATGTAGCTTTTTCAGGGTCCTATGAACCTATTCCATCAATGGATCGACAAGTTACTCAACAAAATTTTGACCTTTGCACAAAATAAGGTAGACCATATCAAAACTAGGGAAACTAGTGCAAACATGAAGAACTTACTATGGGAGGTTCTTTTATCATTCACACATCCTTAAGAACCAAAAAGATAAAGGAGGGAGGAAATTCAAATAAAAAAAGCAAATTAAAAGCACAAGGATAAATCTATAGCAAAACTAACTTCAACAAAATTTGATTTTTATTTCACTTGGAGATAGATGTTTAAAACTACTCCACTCTTGGAGGACAGAGCTTTCTCTCTATGCCGCACACACACAAAATTTTCTCTTAAAAACCCTAACCCTAACTCTCAAAGTGTTAACCAAGACTCCCAAGCTTAACACCTGAGCTAATATCTCCCCCCTTATATCTGGAGGCTCACAAAAAACTCTAACCAACATGTCTAGTTGGGTTTCATCCAATTACATAGGCTAACCCATTAACCTAATACTGTACCGAGTTTTATACACATACACGTTTTTCAAAATGTCTCATCCAAAGGTCTCCAAAAGCCCAAAACACCAATCCAATTGATCAAAGTATCTTTGTATGATTTGATACATACCCTGTAGTTCCCAATGACTAGCCATTACATCTTCACACATTCAGACCCCTTGAACAGTCTCTACGTGTACAAGCCTCATCACTTAGTACAACACATCTACCAACTTATCTTGTCACGATCCTCGTCTTTTCTGTGCTTCCCGCTTGAGCCATGTAGCCTCACCCAGACTTACCCTACCGTACGGACCTCAGCTTCCCGCCTAGCCTCAGTCCATTGCCGTCGACCACTATCGTTCTCTAAGCCACCTACACATCCAAAAGTCAAGCAATCTGATTCCGAACATAAGTTTCATGTACTTGACTCATATTTATGTTTCCTACCTGAGCCACGTAGCCTCACATAGACTTACCCGACTGTACGGACCTCAGCTCCCCTCCTAGTCTTAGTCCATTGCCATTGACCGCTATTGTTCTCCAAGCCATCTGTATATCCAAAAATCAAGCAATTCGATTCTGAGCACATATTTTGATGTGGCCAAAACTGTGAATGCTACATTGATTTGTGCTTCATCCATGCATTCTAAAGTTATAAGACTTAGTGCTGAATTGAGTAAGGAGAAAGAAGCAACCGGTTATAGGAGAGGTAAGAAAATCCTAGATCATACGGATGCTTATGTGATTCCTCCTTTGCGTAATGCAAACAAGATAGTAACACATGGAATTGGAGGTGTGGGTGGTGAAGAAAGAAAACTAGTTTGACTCAAGCGGAAGACACAAGAAAAATCAAATCTTCGTGTTTGCAGTTTTGTGCGCAAGGTTCATGAAGCTTTCAATGCCAATTCTGAGGTTTCAAATACAGACAAAACACATATTTGGAAAGCTAATGAAGTCTATTTTCCAACGAATCAAACGGCACTTGATTTGGAGTACCCTACACAAAGATATGGTAATTTCATTGGACGCTGCATGAGCTGTCTAGAGAGACGCGCGAGAGATGCTAAATATATTGAGTCCGTGCATTACAAGGCAAGTGTGGATAATATTGGATTACAACATGACTTTCCTAAGGTTGAGAAGGCTTCCTTTCCACCTACAAATCGGATGTGGAAGCTTTCTAAACCGAGAAAGGAAAGATATGAACATTTGAATCCAACTCGGACCCCGTTTGAAACAGCCAGAAGGGCTTACCTTAAAACACCCATAACACAAATTGGCAGAGAAACCCACGGGTCTATTTTAGGTATTTTCTTCTTAGTTCGTATTGGCGTAGGCTTTTGTGTTTGTGTTATATTCAAGTTGGCCGCACCTTTGGTGCCAATATAAGGCCAGGGCCTTAGCCCTATTGTAACTTAGGCTATGATATGATAAGTTTTTACACTTATGAAATAAAGGAGAAAATCGCCATGATGGTTGTTGGTGGCAAGATTGCGTGATTGCAAGGTTTTCTCATTTGAAGTTTGCTGAGTTGTTGCAAGGCAAGAACAGGAGGTTCTTGAGATTGCCCATCGAATCTACAAGGTTCATCTCATCTAATTCGTGTCTTCGTTGCTGAATTCACGATTTGGAGAGTCGGTAGATTGCTTCTAGTGTGCGCATTGCATACTAGTGCAAACCACCATTATCAAGGTTATTGACGACGTTAAGACAAGGAGAAGTCTCCATCCGCAAGAACCAAAGGAGAAGGAACCTAAATGTACCGGAAAAGATCGGGCCATCCCTACGCATCAACTAATCCTTAGTTGGTCCGTATCATCTTGGTATTAGAGCGTGGTTGGTCACGGTACATGCTTGTGTTTCTTGCTGATTTCAGGATATCAGGAGCAAAGTAGAAGAGGTTCAAGCGGCTACCACAACGATGAATTGAATGAACCATTTGGTGATGATGTACCACCTGCTATACGGACCCGAGTCAAGGCGCTTACCGAACACATCAAACGCCAGGAGGACGTCATGCGTGCTGATTTCATCCAAAGTATTAACAGCGTGCATACAAGAATTACCGAGGTGCAAGATACGTTGAATGCTCACCTTACGGAGGGCTTCAACAATCTGGAGGTGACACTTCGTCGCTTGGAGGGACGACTACCGCCGCTGGGAGGAGCCGGCGCATAACCCCGTGTAGCCAACTCTGTCCAATATGCGCGGTCGCATGATGACGCATACTACTATGGAGACAATGATGAAATGTTCGTTGGCCGTAAAGGCTATCCACGATCACCACAGCGTGATTTTGTTGACCGTCATGCTGCTGCACATGGAGGGCACCGCGGAGGTGGTGTAGAATGCGTCGACGATGGTATTGGTAGCATCAAAATAACCATACCGGAGTTTAAGGGCAGTGCTGATCCGGAGGCTTATTTGGAGTGGGAGATGCGTGTAAATCAGATTTTCGACAACCATAACTACTCTGAAAAAAAGAAGGTTCGTGTTGCTTCGATTGAGTTCACCGAATATGCTATTATTTGGTGGGATCAATTGAACCATGCAGATGAACGTCCACACACTTGGGAGGCAATGAAGCGAGTCATGAGAAACCGTTTCGTACCAGCATACTACACACGCACGCTTCATACAAAGCTACGACGGTTGAATCAAGGCTCCAAGTCCATGGATGAATTCTGTCAAGAGAGACAAGTGCTCATGATCTGTACCGGAGTTTGTGAGTTTGAGGAAGCTACTATGACAAGATTCTTTGAAGGGTTAAACGATGATGTGCGGAATCGTGTTGATTTAATGCAATACGACACCGTACAAGAGCTGTGTTGAACAATGGGTAAAAGACAACTATCCTAAGATTGTCCGAACTCAAACATCCACTTGGAGGCGCTCACATCAGCAAGAGGGTGAAGGAGGTTCAAGTTATAAGCCGGGTGTATCCACTAAACCAGTTGAAACTCCATTTAAAGAAGCATCAAAGGTGACAAGTTCAGCAAGTAAGGAGGCATCCAAATCTGATTCTAGCGCCTTCTCTACCGTTAGAACAAGTCAAGTTGAGTGTTTCAAGTGTAAGTGCAGGGGGCACATGATGCGGAATTGCCAAAATGTAAGAAAGGTGTTGTTCACACACGAAAGATATGTCACGGAGGGCGAAAGCAACGAATCTGAAGATGATGATGACAAATCCAACGATTCTCCACGAGAATGTGTGTATTGTGATTCTGAGGATGGTCCAACTTTGATGACTCAAAAGGTGGATGGTGACAATAAGCTGATTATTGAGAAGAGGCAGCGACGTGATGTTTTTCAAACTCAATGGATGATCAAAGGCAAACGATGCAAGCTTATGATAGATAGAGGAAGCTATAACAATGTGATAAGGAAGGACGTGGTTGATGCACTCTCATTGACCACATGACGTCATCCTATATCATACTATATGCAATGGCTTCACAATGTTGATAAGCTGAAAGTTACTCACAGAGTTCGTGTGCCGTTTTCAATTGATGGTTATGAAGAAAAGGTGGATTGCGATGTTGTGACCATGCACATGTGTCACATTATGGTAGGACATCCATGGCAATTGGATCGCAATGTTACACACCAAAGAAGAACCAATCGCTTCACTTTTATGCATAAATGTGTGTTTCAATCTTTGCTATCAAAGAGAGATGGGGAGATTATTTCTGACATTGCCATCAAAAGCAAGGAGCTTGAGAAGAATACCACGAAACCGAGGACGGTTTCGCTTGAAGAGGGAGGGGATGATGTGGACAAAACTGTGAATGCTATATTGATTTGTGCTTTATCCATGCATTCTAAAATTACAAGACTTAGTGCTGAATTGAGCAAGGAGAAAGAAGCAACCGGTTATGGAAGAGGTAAGAAAATTCTAGTTCATACGGATGCTTATGTGATTCCTCCTTTGCGTAATGCAAATAAGATAGCAACACATGGAATTGGAGGCGTGGGTGGTGAAGAAAGAAAACTAGTATGGCTCAAGCGGAAGGCACAAGAACAATCAAATCTTCGTACTTGCAGTTCTGTGCACAAGGTTCATGAAGTTTTCAATGCTAATTCTGAGATTTCAAATGCAGACAAAACACATATTTGGAAAACTAATGAAGTCTATTTTCTAACAAATCAAACGGCACTTGATTTGGAGTACCCTACACAAATATATGGTAATTTCATTGGACGCTAGACGAGCTGTCCAGAGAGACGCGCGAGAGATGCTAAACATATTGAGTCCGTGCATTAGAAGGCAAGTGTGGATAATATTGAGTTACAACATGACTTTCCTAAGGTTGATAAGTCTTCCTTTCCACCTACAAATCGGATTTGGAAGCTTCCTAAACCGAGAAAGGAAGGATATGAACATTTGAATCCAACTCGGACTCGATTCAGAACAGTCATTAGGGCTTACCTTAAAACGCCCATAACTTTCACAAACGGAGTCCGATTTGGGTGTTCTTGGACTCGTTGGAAAGATAATTTAAAACTCTATACAACACATAAGGTGCCAGCCCCAAAAGCCTCCTAGTCGCAGCGCAAATTGGTAGAGAAACCCACAGGTCTATTTTAGGTATTTCCTTCTTAGTTCGTATTGGCGTAGACTTTTGTGTTTGTGTTATATTCAAGTTGGCCGCACCTTTGGTGCCAATATAAGGCCAGGGCCTTAGCCCTATTGTAACTTAAGCTATGATATGATAAATTTTTACACTTATGAAATAAAGGAGACAATCGCCATGATGGTTGTTGGCGGCAAGATTGCGTGATTGCAAGGTTTTCTCGTTTGGAGTTTGCTGAGTTGGTGCAAAGCAAGAAAAGGAGGTTCTTGAGATTGCCCATCGAATCTACAAGGTTCATCTCATCTAATTCGTGTCTTCGTTGCTGAATTCACGGTTTGGAGAGTTGGTAGATTGCTTCTAGTGTGCACATTGTATACTAGTGCAAACCACCATTATCAAGGTTGTTGACGACGTCAAGACAAGGAGAAGACTCCATCCGCAAGAACCAAAGGAGAAGGAATCTAAATGTACTGAGAAAGATCGGGCCATCCCTACGCATCAACTAATCCTTAGCTGGTCCGTATCATATTGTGTGACTCACGTTAGACAAATCATACATCATGCAACACAACATAACACGACCAACTATTCCCATGTCATGCACACACTGAATCCAACTCAATACTCTAACACTCAACACATTGAAACTACAAGATCGGTCTGACTACCTGCCATAGGCCGGTCAAACCACCCAACTCCCCTCAAACTTATCCCAATAACAGAGGACCAGTCTGATCGCTGACCTAATGCTGACGAGACCACCAACCATAGGCCAATCCAGTCAGACCTCCCAACTCCCCTCAAACTTATCCTGGTAACAAGTGATCGGTCTGACTGCTGGCCCAATGCCGATTAGACTGCCCCGATCAGACCACTAACTAACTATCGATCTAACCGTTTAAAAGCACTAGAAAACACTTTATCCGGAAATTCGGTTAATCTCTATTTAGTTTCAGCTCAAAACTCTAAATTGAGTTATACCTAGCGTATACACATCCTTAAATACATATACACAAGTGTTTAGTGCCTATTTTTCAAAAGGCATATGGCCGGTCTGACCGTTGCATAGGTATCGATTTGACTGCCTATGCTAAAGTCAGTCAGACCGCCGTTACCAGACCGGTTAAAACCTGACATCAGCTCTGAAATTTGAAAAGCTTAAAAACCAAACTTATTTTTTTTTTGATAAAACTTGCAAATCAAAGTCAAATACTCATTGCACACATGGGGTGACCTCTACATGATCTCACAATGCACTCAACGCACACAAAAAGTATATATTGGGTGAGTTCTTTTGAGTTGTGACTTATGGCTTAAAATTTTGAATTCTAGTTGTTCGTGAAAGCAGTACACAGAGAAAAATAGTCGCATGTGATTTTAGCCAGTACAGCTGAACTCAGTACACTTTTTACTATAATATTCCTGTTAACCTCGATTTAAAAAAACTCACCGTTTAAAAACTAGTTACTGTAGCTCATATAAGCATAAGCCATCAAACCCATCCGTTAAGAACATGTATATATTAAGCACTCAACACACACAAAAGGTTTGAAATTTAGTCTGTAGCCTTCTCTCGCTATATTAATATCTCTTGGTGGTGTACATTAGACCATGAGAACCCCTGTCCCATTTATATAGCAAGGGGAAGTATCTCTTTTATATAGCCCTGTTCTATTATCATAAATGATTTGTGATTGAAAGTTTTTATGAATTATTACAGATGATTTGAATTAAAAATTATTTGTAACATCTACAATTATCACAAACAGTTTTTAATCTGAAGCATCTATAATAATTCACAATGGTTCTTAACAAGAGACCGTATGTGATAGTTATATATCACAAATGGCTCTAGCCATCGTTAGTAACATAGACGGTCGTGTTTATAAAATTGTCTGTGATAATAACAATACCAACTGATTTTAAAGAACTGTCTATAATGAGACGTGCAATATAACTTAATTTATCAGTACTAGCGTGAGTCCGTTGTTCTTAATGGGCTGATTGTATAAAGTGTTCACATCTATCGGGTCCTTAGAAATGGGCCAAAATACAGTAGAGCTAAGTATTTTACGATTCTATTAATTAAGAAGTCGTTTAGTATTGCAGATGACCGCGTCACATCTCCCCTACACCCGCAACGGCCTGAAGTTCTTCACCAAGCGCGGTGGGCTAACGTCCGGCGAGGTGGAAGGGATCTGCGACCGTGCGGCACAGAAGTATGTCGCGAGGAAGATGGGGCTCGGCGGTGGCGTAGGCATGCCTCCGGTTGTGATGCGCGTCGACTTAATGAGCGCCTACGCGCAGCACCTCCGCAACATCATCAAGGACCGTATCGCCCACCCGACACACTTCGACACCCCCCTACAGGGCTTCAAGGCACGTAAAACAATTACTTCTATATATGATTGTGTGTCTGCCTTTAAGCTTCATGACAACTATGTACGGCGGTGACAATGACATACATGCATGTAACAGTGTAATATTGACGTGCATGTAATTGTAGGTCATTGTGAATGCCGGCAACGGCTGCGGTGGCTTCTTCACTTGGGACGTCCTGGAGAAGCTGGGCGCCGACACGACTGGCAGCCTCCACCTTGAGCCGGACGGCACGTTCCCGAACCACATGCCCAACCCAGAGGACCCGACCGCCATGTCGCTCGCGCGCCGCGCGGTCCTGGCCCACGGCGCGGACCTCGGCGTGGTCTTTGACACCGACGTGGACCGCAGCGGCGTGGTGGACGCCACGGGCGCGGCCATCAACGGCGACCGGCTCATCGCGCTCATGTCTGCCATCGTGCTGGACGAGAACCCGGGGACGACGGTCGTCACGGACGCGCGGACCAGCGACGGGCTCACTCGGTTCATCGAAGCGAGGGGCGGGCACCACTGCCTGTACCGCGTGGGCTACCGCAACGTCATCGAGAAGGGCGTGCAGCTCAACGCCGACGGCGTCGAGACGCACGTGATGATGGAGACCACCGGCCACGGCGCGCTCAAGGAGAACTACTTTCTTGACGATGGTGCGTATGCATACATACATATTATTCGGTTCTATCAAGACAAGCAAGAAGACGGTTCGATCTTATCATCATTATTTTCTCTTCTTTACCGCGAAGGGGCGTACATGGTGGTGAAGATTATCATCGAGATGGTCCGGATGAGACTGGCAGGATTAGAGGGAGGGGTAGGAAGCCTTATCGTGGACCTTGAAGAGCCCGCTGAGTCTGTGCTGTTGAGGATGAACATCTTGGGCGAACCCAAGTATGCAAAGCAAAGGGGTACCCAAGCAGTCGAGACTTTCAAGAAATACATCCAGGTGCATGCAACTCTTAAATAATTTACTCTATTCGCGGTTGTTAATTGAGGAGATTGAAAACGGTAGTATGGAACAGGCCATTGGCCTGGTGGTAGAGGCTGTTTAACCTCACCCGAGTTCGAATTCTAGGACTGGCAAGGGAACCTAACATTGAAGGGAAATTAGGACAAACGAGGAGAGAGAGAGAGAGAGAGAGCCATTAATTCTAAACGAGTCCCATGGAAGGAAGGTTGTTGAGACTTAAAAGCGAGTTTTGTTGGCTATGCAATTACAGTTTTGTTGGCTATGCAATTACTTCTATTCTTCAAACCATCGAAAGAGGAGAATATACATTCAATTCTTCTGATATAGTCTTGTTCTGTTGCTCTGTCATGAATTAGGAAGGGAAACTTAACGGTTGGGTGCTCGATAATTGCGGGGATTGCTCAGTTGGTCAGGGATGCCTCGTGGACACAAACGATCATCCAATTGATGTTGATGCGTACATGTACAGGTATGCTGGTGTTTGCACATCCTATCTTCCGACTTTGATTCCTGTATACTTTCCTTTTTGACCTAAAGTTTCCTTCTCAATTTTATTATATTGAATCTATTAATTAGTAAATATGTGCCAAAGATAATGAAAACAACGAGAAAAAAGTGCTAACATGCCGTTAAGGTGTATTTGCATGGTTACGGGGTATTTGCACGGTAACTTAACTTGTGGGAGAGCAAAGTAAATGAAAAATAAGATATACGGACAAATAGATGGCTTATATGGGTGTCTATGGATTTGTTTCCCTTTTCCACAAAATAACCTCATCTATTATATTACTCCACCACTTAACAAATGTTTATTTCATTTTTAATATAAGGCTCCATTTACATTTTGTCTTGTTTCAAAAAATAAGTTCTACGAAAATAAAGGGTGCACATATTTTCGCACTCATAATATAGCAATAGTACAGTTGAATGATTTATGTCAGCAGGGGCGGACCTAGGACTAAAATTGAGTGGGGGCTGCCGGCTGCCGCACTGGGCTACTGGGGGCCTGCTGAGTTGCGGACTGGGGGCCATGTGAATTAAATCCAAGGGGGTATACGTGATTAATAAAATTGACTGGGGGCCAAGGCCCCCACTAATTATACTGTGCGTCCGCCCCTGTATGTCAGCTTTTATTTGGCGTACGTAGACAAGTAATTTTTTCTTTCTCACATTGAATTCACCATTTCTTAATCTCACAAAGTAGTGTTTCACGTTATTAGTCCATGGAGTTTTGAAGTAAACATATTGGGTACTAAATACGTTTGTATTAAAAAAAATCCAAATTGTTAGTAGGTTTCAATATATAAATAATGAAAATTCACATGTTGGCATGTGTCACTCTCATATCGTTCCAAACAATGACCCCTTCTCTCTAAAAAAACAGTATGATCCCTCCACAGTAGTGGTCCGCGTTCCCTCCACCGGCAGTATGGCTCGTAGTTGGCACATGTACTCATTTGTTCTAAGGGCAGTTTTAATGTTGTAGTTTTTTTTACATTAATTAGATTTGCTATATAAATATTTTGATGATATGGTATAGTAATTAAAGAGGAGAGATAAGGAAACCGTTTCTTCATGAGGAAACTATTTCGACGCGTCATCCAAGACGAGGAAACCAAAGAGAGATACGCTGCAGCGAATCTGGTTTCTTATCATAGTGTCTTAGAAGAAACAGTCAATGCATGTGCAGGAAAAGGGATGAAAGGATTGGTCACGATTCGATATGGTCCCACACGAAAAAACGATAGATTGGAGCTGTAGTTTGTATCATAGTGTCTTAGAAAACTAGAAACTAGTCATGGTTTCAAGCATTGGGACTGCCCTAAGGATACTTCATCTGTTCTTACTGTTTTTGCCCCTTAAATTGCGACTTTGATCGTTGCTTTTCACAACTTTATGTTAAGATGTATCGATAAAATTATAATATTATGAAAGTATTTTTAAAAATAAATATAATGAAATAATTTTTATATAGCAAATCTATATTGTTTTAAATATATTGGTGAAAGTTTGACTATATGGATTTTAGGACGGTTAGTAGAAAAGAATAGAGGGAGTACATACTTGACCCAATATTGTTTTCTTATATTATAGAAAGAGATATTGAGTGCATACTTCACCCAACATAAACAAATTGCTCATTATTTTGTGAAAGCAGGGCAAAATTTTATGACGAGTTTCAGAGACAACGGGGCTGGGTTCACATTCGTCAAAGTGTTCACAACCCTAATATAGCAGTAAACATGCAGTCTTCTATTCCTGGTGGTTGCAAATCCATGGCAAGGGATCTTATGGACAGGTGCACAATCTACAACAGCTACTGGTCCTAATGTTCACTTTGTTTTGACACATTCAGTAATTTTATTTCATTTTAATTTCAGGTTTTTGTTGGCAAGTGGAGTACATGAGTTTGTCGACATCAGTCAACTAGAAAACTTTGTACAGTAGATCTTAGCTTTATGACTATTAGCTTTGTACACTCTGTATATATTCTCATGTCCCCTCAATTAGCAATCTTGTATTCATTTTAAAGAAAGAATAATTACTAATCATATAATTAGTGATGTACATAGAAATATTGATTCTGTCATATAAGTGACTAGCGATTTCCAGCTAAGTCTCTGGTTCAATGGTACCATATTACGGCTTATTGCCCCTTCTTGCCCCATACAAAGTCTGCAACTTGTTTTCGTAGCTAGTCATATATTAGTCATGCGAAGTTTAAAGAACTACACACTTTGTATTTGTGTAGTCATTCTCTTTCTCTAAAATCTATCGTAGAGATGCCAAAACATAGAAATAGAGCGAGGAAATTAGCTTGCCAAATTATATTTGTCATTTTGATTGTTGAAAAACATGTCAAAATATATGGGCACGGAAAGACAAACTTTAATGATGACAAAATGCTACCCTGAAATAAAAGGATCTAGATCCAATGACTCAAAATTTGAATGAATTGAAGGAGAAAATCTGTTGAATATTATATAGACACTCACTAAATATTAATTACACGGACACACTCAAATAACTCCATTGAATACTCAATAGTATTTGACTGTACGTTGCCGTTCTTTTTATTAGGAAACCAGGGATAAGGGTTTCCGTTTAAACGGATTCTTTCCGTTTAAACGAATCCCTATCCATATTGGGCACCTCACCCTCCCCTATAAATAGAGAGCTATATGGCTGATTTTGTACCCCATTGAATTGAAGCAATAAAGAAAGACTAGGAGTTCTCTCTACCTCTCTGTGTGTTCAATCTATTATTCTGTCTTCTGTGGTTGATTCGTTCTTGTTCTTAGCAGAGAAATCTCTTGGACTGGTCGCCAGCGAGGGGTTTCTTAACACGTTATCAGCACGAATCGCTCCGGTGAACGAAAGTAATCATCGAAGCACTTAATAGATTGGTTTTCTAGATCGCTTTGAATTTGCTTTTTCTTCGCGTTCTAGATTGGTTTTTCTACGGTGCAAATCCCCCAAATCTACCGCGAGCAGACTTGAAGTCGCCGGCACAATGTCGAACGGTAGATTGCGAAACGGGGTAGATATTGATTGCACTGTAGAAAACGATGCAAATCCGCCCTAATCTACCGCGAGCAGACATGAAGTCGCCGACACAATGTCGATCGGTAGATTATGAAACGGGGTAGATGTTGATTACATCGTAGATGAGAAACAAAATTTCTTTTGTATTGCCTTTTCTGTTTGGTTGGCCCTGGCCTCACGTGCGCGCATACCGACCGCCGCCTCCCGCACGAGGCACCGCCGTCGTCGCCACGCCCGCGCCTCGAACGGCACGCCGCCTCACCGGCCTTGGCTCCCCGCGTCGCGCCTGCGCGCGCGCTCGCCGCGCCTCGCCTCTCGCGCGCGCCGCATGGCGCCGCCGACGGCCCGCGCGACGCGCCCGCATGGCGCGCGCTGGCTCGCCTCGACGCCGCCGCGCGGCGCCTCTCGCGCCCGAACAGCCGGCGCCGCCGCTCCCGCCGCAGGCGGCCGCGCCGCTCCCGCCACAGATCGGGCTCGGGCCACCGCCGGCGGCCGCACGCCGCCGCGCACGCGGCTGTGTGCCCACGTCGGCACCTGCAGCCACCGTGCCGGCCCCTTCCCGCGCTGGCCTGCAGCCGCGTTGGCCCGCAGCCGCGCCATGGCGCCGCCTTGCGCCAGCCGCGCTCGCCCGCATCGGACACTCACCGCCCGAAGCGCCTCCCCACGTCGACTTTACGCCCCGCACGGCGTCTCCCTGCGCCGGCCGCACGCCTCGCATGGCGTCTCCCCGCGCCGGCCGCTCGTCCCACCGCCAGCCACTCTCGCCGACACATGCGCGTGAGCCGCCCGCCGCCAGTCCCTCCTGCGCGCCGCCACTGGGTAGGGAAACCCTAACCCTACCCCTCTTGCGAGTTGGCCAGATGGGCCGCCAGGCCGAGTAGGCCCTTTTGGGCGAAAAAGGGGGATGGGCCGCGGGCAGGGGAAGGAGGCCCGGCCGCTGAAAAAAAAAATACAATAAAGGGGCTCGGCCGGTTATTTGCAGAAAAACCCCGATAAATCTGGAAATTACGCAAATTTTCTCCGAATTGAAAATTTTGCGTATAAACCCCCAGAAGATGCAGAATTCGCTGAAAATCTGTATTCTAGCATAAAAGGGTCTCGGAAACCCGAATTTTGCATTATTTTCTGTTTTTGAAGTTTATTTATTTATGCCATTATTGTTTTATGTATTTTCTGTATTTATTTACTGTTTTTGATTAATTGTAATTATTTAATTGCTTTTAATCACTGAAAATTAGCAGTAAATTATGGAAAATATATAGAAAATTATGAAATATTACGAGAATTTATTGTACCATTTATTTACCTGCAGTAAATAATTTCATGCATGTTTACCTGAAGTAAACTTATATGTTCCATTCATCATATGTAGATGACTGGCATCACGAACCGGGAGTTCGAGGAGCTTGCCCAGCATGGCAAGAACTATCTGACGTGGGCATCTGATGTCGAGATAGTACTTGGAGCCAGGAAGCTCCGCGCAGCTATTGGGATTGGCGGACGGCATGCCGCCAAACCTACACCTGAGGAAAATGATCAGTCACTTCATTTCCTCAGGCACCATCTCTGCATTACTCTCAAGAATGAGTATATGGCGGAAAAAAGCGCGCTAGCACTCTGGACCGCACTCAAGAAGCGGTTTGAGAAGCTCAAGTACACCATTCTTCCTCGAGCAGAGCAGAGTGGATCGATCGAGGTTTGCCGATTTCAAGGCGGTCGGGAGTACAATTACGCGCTTGCACAGAATTTGTACCAATCTTCAAATCGTGGCAGCGGATCACGGATGAGCGAAGATTGAGAAGACCGCCCACCTTTCACCCCAATGCTGTGCAATCCGCCCGCAACTATCGTCAAGACGGCTACAAGGAATACGCCGAATTGATTGATATGATGCAGGTAGCGGAGGCTCAGGACGAACTTCTCCACAAGAATTACGTCACTCAGCCATTGGGAGCTCATTGGCCGTGAAGCCAATCTTTGGGAGCTACAAGGTGCGAAAGCCCTGGATGAAAAGAAGGGGGAAGAAGGGTAAAGCCATTGCCCAGAAAGGCAAGTCAGATGCTCCAAATGACAAAAGGGCTAAGGAGAGTGGCAAAACCTATGGCCAGCAGAACCAAGGTTGCTACAAGTGTGGCAAGTGGGGACATTGGTCGCGGATCTGTAAAGCACCGCAACATCTCATTGATGCCCACCAAGCCCAGAAGAACAATGGCAAAGGGCAGCCTAAAGCTCACTTTGCAGCTGTTGAGGGGGAGCATCATGAGCCGCTGCCTGAAATGATGGAGGTTGAGTCCATCCCGGCAGCAGCACCCCCTTACGACTTAGAGGCAACCACCTCCATGATTTCTCTCGAAGAGACCATCACGACTTAAAAGATAGCCGAAGAAGTCAACGATTTTCTAGTTGATTCCGTCTGATACACAGAATGCATAAGACGTTAATTGTCATTTATTTTGCATTAAATGGACAAGTTAGAACTTGCATGGATGGTACTCTAGTTTTATTTTCTCATAATGGTTGGATGATTTTGGAATAATTCATTCATTTATTCAGTTTATAATGGCATGAACACCTGGGCTATATTATACCAACATTAAGGCGCCTGTCCTGAAGATAGTATTCAGAAGCTCTGAACTATTGTCTCTGGCATGACAGATTAGGCCACCCAGGTCTTAGGATGATGAGAAATATAATTAACAATTCTCACGGGCATAATATTAATGTGAAGAATTTTTTGAATCCTGAAGATTTTGTGTGCCCTGCATGTGCCACTGGGAAATTAATTATTAGACCCTCCACTCTGAAAGTGAAGGATGAAGTCTCTGCATTCCTGGAACGCATCCAGGGAGACATTTGCGGTCCTATTCAGCCCATCTCAAGGCTATTTAGGTATTTCATGATGCTCATTGATGCTTCCTCAAAGTGGTCATATTGTGGGTTTATTATCCACAAGAAACCATGCTTTCGTCAAATTGATCTCGCAGATCATTCGCATCAGAAATGTGTTCCCTGATCATCGCATCAAGTCCATTAGAATGGACAATGCCGAAGAATTTACTTCAAAGATATTTGATGATTATTGCATGGCGATGGGGATTGCAGTTGAGCATTCGGTACCGCATGTCCATACCCAGAATGGTTTGGCAGAGGCATTGATCAAGAGAATTAAATTTATTGCCCGACCACTTTTGCAGAATTGTAATTTGCCAGCTACATGTTGGGGACATACAGTCATACATGCAGCGAATCTCATCAACTTTAGACCTTCGGCCTACAACATCCATTCACCTATACAACTAGCGCAAGGGTCACCACCGAAAATTTCTCATCTCAGGAGGTTTGGATGCAAGGTTTATGTACCTATACCCCCTCCGCAGCGAACTGCAATGGGCCCTCTCCGTAAGACTGGGATATACGTTGGTTATGAGACCGCATCCATAATCAGGTATTTGGAACCTATGTCGGGAGATTTGCATACCGCCCGCTTCGCTGATTGAATTTTTGATGAGGATAATTTCCTGACATTAGGGGGAGGAAATCAACCCTTTCATGAAAAATGTCGGGAAATTACGTGGGAAGCCACGGGATTTCCTGCACATGACCCACGCACTAGTAAATCAAATAGAGAAGTCCAAAAGACAATAAAAGTCCAGAAGACAAGAGAAGTCCAGAAGACAATAGAAGTCCAGAAGACAAATGATTTGTAAGCATTAGCGAATCAGCTGCCTAATCACTTTAGTGATTTGAAGAGCGTGACTAAGTCGCATGTGCCTGCACGCACTGCACCGGAGAGGGTTGAAATACCAAAGAAAGCAGAAGGTATCCCCAATCTCGTCCAGAGGCCTCGAAAAAAAAAGAGGACGAGAACTCCAGCTCCTCGAATTCTAAGTATCCGGGGACGCCTGGTGAAAAAGGATAAGAAGGACTTATCACAACCGATCACCGAAGTCCCCCAGAATGATAAGGGGAGCCAGTTGAGACCTGGCACAAGTATGACACCTCCAGTAGAGGGCATACCGGATCTGAATATCCCCGTCGGCATGGATGCGTGCGCACACATCGGAGCCGAAAAACTAAAGGGACTTGGCACCGCAATTTAAAGAAGCGATGCGCAAGATGAAGCTCCAGAAGAAGCAACTCATGAAGAAAATAGCTATAAATTATGTGCACACGGGAGAGTCCCTGAACAGGACAACAGCCAATGTCGATATCTACTTCGCAAAGAAAATTACCACAATCATTGATCTTGATCCCGAGCCTGCATCGCTCGCTGAATGTAAGAAAAGATCATATTGGGAAGATTGGAAGAAGGCAATAGCAACCGATTGCTATCTCGAACAAAAGAGAAGTGTTTGGGCCCGTATGTCGCACTCCTCCCCATGTGCACCTGTAGGGCACAAGTGGGTATTTGTTCGAAAGAGAAATGAAAGAAACGCAGTAGTGAGATACAAAGCAAGGCTAGTAGCACAAGGTTTCACTCAACGCCCGGAGTTGATTATGAAGAAACCTACTCCCTACCATGAGTGGAATTACCTTTAGATACTTGATCTCAATGGCAGTGAACTTGAATTTAGAAATGAAATCGATGAATGTTGTAATCTGCATACCTTTATGGTAACTTGGATTCGAGATTTATATGAAAGTCTCTGAAGGAATTCCTCTCCGAACCAAGACAGAGCAAATAGAAATCATGCAGTGTGAAGCTTAGAAAGTCCTGTATGGATCAAGCAATCTCGCGTAATGTGGTATAATCGCTAAGCGATTTTCTCTGCAAGAAAGGCTACACGAACAATGAAGACTGTCCTTGTGTATTTATACGGCGATCCTGCATGGATTCTCAGATAATCTCAGTGTATGTAGATGATCTGAATATCATCGGGACAGTGAAAGATATAAAAGAAGCAAGCTCCTACTTGGAGTCTGAGTTTGAAATGAAAGATTTAGGCAAGACTAAATTCTGCTTAGGCCTGCAGCTTGAGCATGTCCCTGGAGGAGTCTTGGTACATCAGTCGACCTACACCCAGAAGGTGCTAGAAAGATTCAGTTTTGAGAAAGCATTCCCATCAAAAGTACCGATGATCGGGAGATCTTTACAGCAAGAAAAAGATCCTTTCCGACCTAGGGAAGAGGGGGAGGAAGTCCTGGGACCGGAATTCCCATACTTGAGTGCAGTTGGAGCACTCATGTACTTAGCAAACTGCACTAGACCGGATATTGCCTTTGCCGTGAATCTGTTAGCAAGGTATAGTGTAGAGCTCACCAAAAGGCATTGGCAAGGCATAAAGGACATCTTCCGATATCTCCAAGGAAGCAAGGACCTTGGATTGTTCTACAGAAAGAATCAAGATCTGAACTTGATTGGCTATGCAGATGCTAGGTACCTGTCTGACCCGCATACCGCAAAGTCACAAATAGGCTATGTATTCCTGTGTGGTGGAACTGCAATTTCCTGGAAATCGTCTAAACAAAGCCTTGTAGCTATCTCGACGAACCACTCAGAAATAATAGCGCTGTATGAAGCCGCACGTGAATGCGCTTGGTTACGCCGAATGGTTCACCACATCCAGCAGTCATGTGGGATGAACATTGTGCAAACCCCCACTATTATCTATGAAGATAATGCCGCTTGCGTTGCACAAGTACAAACGGGCTATGTGAAGAGTAATCTCACAAAGCATATCAACTCCAAGTTCTTCTATGCTCATGAATTGCAAAAGATGGACGAGATTAAAGTACTGCACACTAAGTCTTGTGAAAATCTAGCAGATTTATTCACAAAGTCCCTCCCCGCATCTAGTTTTGAAAGGTGCGTGCGAGGGATTGATATGATGAGACTTAGAGAAGTGCAGAATTCAGGGGGAGAATTATCTCAAGCTCGTTAGTGAATCTTGATCCTGAAGATCAAGTACCCAAAGAATAAAAGTCCTGAAGACTGAATGAAGTTAGGTGAATTGTACTCTTTTTCCCTTGACGAGTTTTTCTGAAGTTTCTCGACCAAGGTTTTTAATGAGGCAATTCGTGCAATCGCAGCATAACATGCATCATGTACTCTTTCTCTAAATTTTTCCCACTGGGTTTTTATGCAGTTTTAACGAGGCATGAGTATGTCGGATGAGTGCCCAAGGGGGAGTATTAGGAAACCAGGGATAAGGGTTTCCGTTTAAACGGATTCTTTCCGTTTAAACGAATCCCTATCCATATTGGACACCTCACCCTCCCCTATAAATAGAGAGCCATATGGCTGATTTTGTACCTCATTGAATTGAAGCAATAAAGAAAGACCAGGAGTTCTCTCTACCTCTCTGTGTGTTCAATCTATTATTCTGTCTTCTGTGGTTGATTCGTTCTTGTTCTTAGTAGAGAAATCTCTTGACTGGTCGCCAGCAAGGGGTTTCTTAACACTTTTTTGGGCTACGCTACAGGAGATGGTACTTCTACTCGTGTCAACAGGCCGGATAGTTGCAACCATTTGATTTGGGCTGACCCAATGATCGTCCTAATCTCCTCCTTCACCTACCTACTCACTTTAATCACCTTCTCCCCATCACGCGCCACCACCTCGCCATCGCCCCACAACCTCCACTTAGCCAATGCCACACCGGCCGTTCCCAGCCCCCCACATAAGATTTGCATGTCTTTATAGAACACGGATATTTGAGGACATATCCATCTTAAGTTCTTAACCCCCACAGCAATTCCTGATATGGTGCACACTACAGTTTTAGGATTTGTGGACTCGGTGCATGCTCAAGAACTCAGGAATTGTGCTCGTAAAAGGCAAACATCTGGAATTGAGGGGGCCTCTGCCGTCTTGTACTGTCACTCCGAGTTCCCCCATCATCTATATGTAAGAGCTGCGCCTGTTTCCAGATGCTGACTGTTAGTTAACAAGAGATCAAGATTTTGAGTTTTGAAAAAAAAACATTAGATAGACTATAGCTGAGTACTATTTGTCAATACACATCCTTAAGGTGGAAATAATATAGTATTACTGACAAGCAGATCGATTGGTCAGCAGACAGACTACTTACAGGTTGCAGCGTGCCCTGACAGTTCTACACAGCATATACCTGTCGCACGAAGCTATGTACGCATGCTCCTGGACATCTTTGGCTAAAATCAGTAAGAGCTGCAGCTTGCCTGACTAGAGCATGCGTGTTTGTTAGCAGCAAGCGACCTAGATGATCCGACTAGAGCATGCGTACACTGGAGGGCACATGCATGTCTGCAAGTCGTTTTTAACTGCATATCGGAACAGCTCGTGCGGCTGGATGTTCTCCCGCGATGGAACAACATAGCGGCAGCAGGGATGGTTCTGTTATGATTTGGGCAGTCAGGTCGTTTTTGCATAGCTGAAGTGTTGTGGCAGCAGTCCACTACAGTAATACTCAAATGAACAAAAGCCGATCATTCGGGGTAATCCATTAGCCTTTTATCAGGTGACAGCGACATAATCATACCTCCGACCATCAGCCATGAGGCAGTTAACGACCTTTGGTTAGAGAAAGGCCATGCATTCGGTAGTTTCTGTCCCAGATGAAGTTCCTTTTCTCCTTCAAAAAGTACTTTGTACGCCGAAAGGTTACGTATCCATCACTGCATCTGCATGCTCCTGCTTAAAGGAAAGTTCCATTAATTGCCTGAATATTTTTTTGATTCTACGTACACTAAATCCCATATTTAAGTAGATTGCCCAAATATCCAATTAGATCTACTTTTACCATCAACCATTTGTGATTTCAATTTTTTTTATAAAAGGCCCTATTTCCGTGGTTTGAAACAGAGTCTACAAAGTTCAAGGCTTCGGCGGTTGTAATTTCAAATAGTTTCAGTAAGATTCACATGTTAGTCCTAGTAGAGAAAACAGTTTTTGGCCGAATTTTGGTTTTCTCGGTGGGGTCTAAAAAATTGGAATTTCGGTTCAAAATTTGGAGTTTAACTAAATTCCTTAAGCAATACAAGATAAGAAGTACTTAGCTAACCTAGTGGTAAGGATAATGGTTGGTAATCACTGGGTCTTGAGTTTCAAACCCTAAAAACCAACACTATTATTTCTATTTCTACTAAAAAAACAGATATAAAATATTAAAATTTCGAACGAATTTTCTGAGATTTCCCAAAATTTCTGAATTTGAGATTTATCAGTGAGGGGCAAAATTTGTTTTTCCCAGAAAAGTTTTCCCTGAGTCCTAGCCCCCAAAGTGGTTTAAATTTTGTACAAGGATACTACAATGATTAGAAAATGGGATGGTTGATTTGAATTTTGAATGTTCGCATTAATCTCGAGACATATTTGATGGTGGTGATTGAACGTGCACATGTGGGATAACCATTCTCCAACTTTATATTTTAATTCATTTTCTAAAGTAAACAGTGAACCATAATTAAGGTGCCATTCCGCTTGCCTCTCATGCTAAAGCGGGAAGCCACATCAGCCATTTGAAAACTTCTGAAAACGATATGAACCCTTGACGAACTGAAAGAAATTAGAGAGATCATAGAGTTAGAAAAATAAAGAAAATACAACAAAATGAAGAAACCAAAGATTTGTGAAGGTTAGTAAAATATATAGTTAATGATAGAAAACAGAAGGTTCCCACTATAAAAACTAAAACTATGAAATATCAAATACAACATAATATTTGGAAATAAAAATGAAAAACTATATAAAAGTAAGGAAATTTTAGAAACAATGTTTTCATTATCTCCTACTTTTCTGACAAATACAGTAATCTACACACATTCCCTGAAACAAAAAACCATCATGAAGTTTTATTCACTAAAATCGTATTAATGACTGACCTATATGTCTACTTCCATAGTAAATATAAATTAAAGTAAAAAACTAAACATTTTGAAAATGAAAAATATTTAAATAATAATATGGCCATATAAAAATTTTAAAATCCAACAAATTAACTTTACTTGACATCGTAAATTTATTAATAATCTAGTGACATATGTTAAACTTTGTAGAAACCCTCAAGCACAGGAGTCGAGGACAAACACCACTAAAGAGGAGCGCTGATCTGGTGGTCCACTGGTCCTATTATCCTATAGAACGTTACGAGATGGCAGCACATTCTCGACAATAGATCCTACTTGATCGCCGTAGGAAGTGGTCGGTGCTTTTAGAGCACCTCGTCCTTAGTCCTTGCCTCACGGCTGCCTTGTGTGATTAGTAAATTACGTCGCATGATAAGCAAGTATCACAGGAGCTGCTTGAGGCTAAAAATTTCTCTTATCATTGCTACTTCAGAGGTGTTTTGTCTTCCAGAAAACATGTTTTTGTGTTCGGTTAAAAGTTTAGGCATATTGCTTACTGCATTTACGAGGGGACCCTCCTCTTGCTATATAACGGAGCGCAAAAGGGCTTTTATTGTACACACAGGGAGATCTCAATAACGAAGAGAGACTTTGAGGACTACATCTCTATGTTCTTCTGCTTTTGTGATTGAGTGTTTGATCGTCGGTAACATGACTACAATACCATAACTTAGAGTACAATTTATAGATTGCCAAGGGGCTATGTATGTGTAATTAAGCATACAAGCCAGATTTGGGCAATGAATCAACAAAAAAAACTGGTGTATTGTGGTACTAGCATTTTTAGGTGCTTGTTTGGAACGTAAGAATTTTGTATGAACTTCGTTAAAAATAGTACAATTCTCACAAAAATTGAGAAAAATTATCGTGTCCTAAAGGGAGCCTAAAAAGTTGAAGTTGAAATTCAATTGGTGTTAAAAACACAAAGAAAACAAAATGTGTCATGTGAGTAACAACTACAAATTTATCTGTCCTTTCTACCATTCGCTAGAAACTAATGCCTTTCTCCTATGACCCATTGAATTAATAGGCATACATTTGTGATTATTTTTCACAGTTCTGTTAATATTTTCTTGTTGGACTGGCTTGGCATGGCCCAAAAATTGCACGAAAGGTTAGGCCCTGCTGATTTAGGCTTCTTAATTTTTTTGACAAATTCTTTTAGCTTCTTAATTTTGTCTTTTTATAATTTTTTTTTATTTTTTTAGGCTTTTTTGTCTTTTCTTTTTTTCTAAATTCCTTTGCATTGTCCGAGACCGGAAAACCTTTTTTTTCTATTTTTCCATGTTTAAATTTATTTACGCCAAAAAAGTATATATTACCTATAATAAAAAAACCTCAAACAATACTAAATAGTGTTAAATAAGCCCAAAAGCTAAAAGCATAAGCCCAAATGAGTCCAAATGGATTCGGGTGGTATGCCCTAAATATGTCCCATCGTTTGACGATTTCAATGTTAAATTTTCATATTTCAACGCCAGTGAGGTTGAGCCTATAAGTTCAGTTAGAGGTAACGTGAGGAATGGAATTAAATTAATTTCCTCTTATATTATTTGTTATATTCTCTAATACCACTTTTTATGTACAACAACCTCTCAATCGGAACATAATTTATTAGACATGGCATGAACGTGTACATTATCAAGAACAAAGAAGAAGAATATCGTAAAGAAAACTAATATAACAACATTGAAGCAACTACGACAAGATAGAAAATATTTAGTGAAACCGATGACAAATTCCTTAAACACACCCTCAAAAGAGTACAAAGAATTGTTGCTCATGTATAACCCTATCGAATTCTTTAGGACTATTGAATTCTTACCCTATACAATAATCTAGTGCTAAAGAACATCATAACCTCTAATCCTTTCGTACGTCCTCTGCTTTGGAAGAGTAAGCTTAATTGCTTGGTTGCTTGTAGCTTCTCTATAGTTACCCCATGGTTTATATAGTCCCTCTTAACCCTTCTTCAAGTTAGAGTAGGAATCCTAATCCAAATATAAGTAGGAGTTCTATCATAGTAAGATTCATCTAAAACTTTTTATAGCACGCATTTCCTAATCCTAAAATATATGAGTCACCCTAACTCAACAATCTCCACCATGACTTTTATCCGTTGAAGTCACTGTGCTCCTCCAAAAATTCGCTCTAAGTTAGCTTTGCATTTTTTTCATTCTAACAATCCCCACCGTGATTTTTATCTGTTGAAATCACTGTGCTCCTCCAAGAATTCACTCTAAGTCAGCTTTGTATTTTTTTCATTCTTTTCTCTCACCTTTGAGAGTGCCCCCACCACAGGGGCTCATGTCTGGACCCTCCACTTAAGAGCTCCTTCGTTGTGTAATTTGGTTAACCACCCCTCCTGTTTCTGTAGCCTTCTATGCCATAGGTTTTTACCATCTCTGAACTCCACCTGCTCGCCGGTACTGTGTGATTGGTCCTATCATGTCTTTCTTCTTTCAACAATTTGCACCTTCACTTTGCATATGCTAGATTTTGCAACCATCTTTTACAGTTTCGCACAAAACTGTAAATGAGATGTGAGTACATACTATTGACGACATTGTTTCCTTGCCCTGACTTGAATTTTTACTGGACCTTCCATTGATTGCTCTACCTTTAAGATTATCCTCTAATTGGTATCATCCATTGCTCCAGATATTTTTCATGATTATTTGTGCTTTGCAAATAACACGCATGATTCCACTCCAAAGTAATACCTCGCAACCTTCAAGTTGAAGCAACCTCATAAATATTACATTCTTCTTTAAACTAGGAACATATTGAACTCCTATCAATATGTAATGTGCCCCATCATACATTTCTAATGGAACCATTCTCACCTTAGTAATTGCATACTTCTTGTAATATGATAAGTGAATAATTCCATGCACTAGGCATAGAGATCATTTGTCAAACATCTCCCTCGCCAAACATATATAGAATAAACAACTTGAATATAATATCTATTCATGAGAAGTACTTGTTTGGCTGATGACTAGTACGTCTAAATCATCATTTGCTACCATTACTAAGCATGCACCCTTCATTTGTTTTAAACTCAGACAATCTTTTATCATACAACCTTCTTCGTTATATAGATAGCATACACATGTACCCCTTAGTCTTGCTTTTTCTTCTTTCCTATGACATTTGTTTCTGCCTGCAATACCTATTGTAGCTAATGCATGATCTCCCGAGGATGAAAATTTCGATGGATTTTTCAAGGACTCCACCCCCAATAGATATGCAATTACCTCATTGTAATTGAGAGTGGTTTTTCAATAAGAATTTTATCACTAATTGCTTCCAAGATAGTAGTAGAGATGATGCTAGTATGACGGCATTATCGTTCTCCTCAATTTTCTCATCCACACTAGTCAGCTGTGTAATAAGTTTGTTGAAGATATTAAAATGGTCAACGAACTGTGTACCTCCCTTCATGCACAACCTGTACAATTGTCTCTTCAGCACCCATCGGTTTGTCAGCCAATTTGCCATATATAATTTTTTTAAGTCCTTCCATAATTTCTTTGATGAATTCTCATTGATTACCATGTACTTTACCTCTTCGGAGACATAAACGGATTGTACTAATAATATTCTACACCATCACCTTCCAGTCTTCATCGAACGTATTTTCTAGTTTGTCTCCTTCAAGAGCATCGATTATCCCCTGATGGATAAGGACATCATTCACCATGTATTAGCACACGCTGAAATTTCCTCCACCATCAAATTTCTCTACTTGATTTCAAATTGTTGACATCGATCTTGATTTTGCGCCACCTGATGCTTTACTGACCTTATCACAAATTAAATTAATCCAGTTTTGGCTCTGATACTACTTGTTACACTCTGATACCCCTTCTTATATGCAACAACTTCCTGATTGGATAAGAGTTTGTGAGATATGGCATAAGCGTGCATAGTATCAAGAATGAAGAAGATGAATCTAATAAAGATAACCAAAATAACGACATTGAAGTAACCACGACGAGAGAGAAAAGATTTGGTAAAGCCGACTGTAAATTCTTTAAACACAACCTTAAAAGAGTATAAGGGATTTCGTTCACTCACAACCTTGTCGAATCTTTTAGGACCCTCAGATCCTTACCCTATACAATCATCTAGTGCTAAAGAATATTATAGCCTCTAATCCTCTCATGCGCTCTCTGTGTTAAATGAGTAGGCTTGATTGCTTGGTTGTTTGTGGCCTCTCCATGGCCACCCCTATGATTTATATAGTCCCTTCTAACCCTTCTCCAATTTGGAGCAAGAATGCTAATCCAGATAGAAATAAAAGTCCTAATCCTAGTAAAATTTATCTAGCACTCTTTATAGCATACCTTTTCAAATCCTAAAAGACTATGTATGAGTGACCCTAACTCAACATTATTTTCATGTGCAATGTCATCCTCTCTATGCGATGCCAAATGGCGCATATATTTTTCTCTGTAATAATATACAAATAAAGGGAATGACTATGGAATGTATTGTATAAATTTGGCACATGTTTTTTTAGTAAAGTGCATCATAGTTCCTGAACTTGATAACTGCATATTCAAGTCTATAAACTTGGATTATTGTATTAATACAAGTCCAAACCACACTTAATTTGAAGATATATAAGCCAAAATTTGACCATTCGATTGCTAGCTATGATCTAGTGTTCCTCTAGGCGGTTGCATAGGCGCTACACAGCCTCATCGGCATGATCTCGTGCTAATCAGTCAGCTAGGTGCTGGAGTCACCTAGGTGGTCAACGATAGTCTACGGTAGACCAATATGAGGCAAGGCGCAGCAACTCCAGGTGGCGACTAGCAAGGTAAGGGCATCCATGGCAACACAAGGAAGGAGGAGAGGAAGAGAGGGAGAGAGACAGGGGAGGGCGGAGATGGAGACATGACTTCATGGTCACGAATGATGTGATCACGCCACATACTCATACAACCAAAGCTCCCAATAATAAACAAATGGTGAATTCGTTTATTCGGTTCAATTTATTTTAAATGAGAATATGATGCTATCTAAAGATGAAAATGTATTTTTGTCTAGTTGTACAAGGAGGATTGCATCAACGCTATGCGCTCGTGGTTGAGGTCCACCTAAAGGGAAGTCGACCAATATATCAAGACCAAGGCAACGTCTTCCCCAACTCTTGCTCAAGGTCACCACGTTATTTTTGGATCAATTCAAGCAAGAGTTCAAGTGTGACACATTTTGGAATTCAATTCGGCCTCCGGATCAATTCGGAGTCAGCCTGACAGGTCGGACTTCAAATGTGCATAACTTTTGTATAAAAACTCTGTTTGAGATGTGCAAGTACAGCAAAGAAAGAAGAGCTCGTCCACTTTCCAATAGATTTGGCTCCACTTCCAAATTCATTCTGTGCGCATTGGAATCATCAAAACAAACCGACGTTGACTCAGCCTGACAGGACCAACTTTAAATGCTCATAGATTTCGCATCAAGGGTCCAATTGGAATGTGTGAGTACAGCATGGAATGCTTATTTCGTTCTCTTTCCAACGGATCTGACCCCATCCTAAAATTCCTTTGTGCACGACGAAATCATCAAAACAATCTTTCTGTTTTGGAAACAGAGATATAATCAGTTATGATTTGATTACTTTTCATGTGTTGAGAACTTTCTATAAGTAAGGGCCTGCGTGCCCCTATAAATAGAGGCTCAATTAGCCATATAACTCAGGTTTGTTTAGATTAGTTTTTCGTTGTGAAACTTCGTCGTGTGTTCTTGTGTCGACTAGACCAACAACTGCGATTGCAGGCCTCAACCTCTTTGTGTTCCTCATTCATATTCACAATAGTCAGATTGCTCTTTATCTTGTTCTTCCTTGTTCTTCGATTGCTTGCAGGAATTGAATCTCGTGTTCAGGTCAACCGCGTTCTTCACACGGTTGATATTGACTAGGGTGTGGTGTAGCGATTGCTGGACAGACTTGGTCGTCTCGGTCAAGTAGCCTCTTCATCAACATCATATCAAATCAAAGTTATCCTTCTCATCAGAAGATCGGGCCACCCCCTCATCAATGAAGGTGTGAGGTGGTAGTATCCTATGGGTTGGGTGTTGAAGAAGACCAGATTAGTGCCATGCAGTCCATCGGGTCATGCTGGACCAACTAGGGTCTTTTGTCATGGGTTAGACTAGACTGAAGATAAGTGACTCAAAGCAAACCCTAATAATACTCTAGTCTCCACTTCTCAAGCCAGGCACAGGTGGCAACCAAGAGGTCATTTCCGTGTCCCCTCCACGGGTTATTTCTGCAACAATCAACCCCACAGTTGATCGAGCCAAATCGATCCACTGCCGATCGATCCATCCTCCCTACTAACCACCGTTGAATCAACCTCACAGCTGGTTGATCCCGCCTCTCTTACAATAGACATCAATTTCCTTTGCTGCAACACCTCAACCCCAAGGTACTACTAGTTTGGCTAGTCCTCCTTGCCACCCCTCACCACTATTTCTTGGTTGCTTCCCACCCCTCACCATTGCTGCTTGATGCTTCTTGTACAGTTTTGCTTCCCCCTCCCCTTATTGCTATTGTGTGATGGCGCCTAGGTGGGCTAGGCGCTAGGAGGGGTCTGTCGCCTGACTAGCGACTAGTAAACACTGCTACAGTCAATAAAAAGCTTGTAAAAGCTGATGAATGACATGTGAAAATTTCCTTCAAATACAAAAATATTAATTATGTACTGATTTTAAATGGTGACTAGATGGTCAAATTGTGATTTAGATTGAGCTAAGGTGTCATGTCATCTCTAATTATCAATAAAGTGAGTAGTATTTGGACCTTTGTTGACTCCCTTCTACATGTTTAGGGATTAAAACATGCAATTCTCAAGTTCAGGGATCCAAATGATACATCTACGCAAGTTCAGGGACCTATGACACAGTTCAAAAGTTCATATTTGGTCCCACTGCTTTCAAGTTGATCCAGTTTCAACCATGAAAACCCCCCTAACCGTCCCTGATGGTGGTTTTGTGCCTACCTGGCTTCCAACTCACGTGGTTTTGCCACCTCGGCATAAACTATGCTTTGTTATTGTTGAGTTGGAGATATTTATGTTGAACCATTAAAACAAATAAAACCTTGTCATCTCTTTCTCGCTCGTGTATATGTCAAAAGCACAACAAACATGCCCTCCTCCCTAACTCCCCATTTCTCACATCTTTCTCTATCTTCTACCCTTTCATCTCTCAAATATGCTTGCCTCCCAAACTCCCCATTTATCACATCTTTCTGTCTTCTACCCTTTCATCTCTCCTAAATGGCGCCATCACCACCTCCTCTAATTTGGCAAGCATCCAGGCGTAACTGAGGATGACAACAGCGATGCGGTGAGTTGATCGGCTACCTGCTCCATGGCCGATGGATTGATTACCTCGCTTGCAGCAGTCCAATTCAAGTCACATATGAGCTTAATGTAGGGATACATGGTAGGCTACACTAGCGTAAATTAAAATTTTACCATGTAAACCAAAAAGGCATACGAGTAAGGGATCATCAGATCTTTACCATTAGACGTGTAGTGTAACGGAAGAAAAGTTAAAGAAGCCTGGTCCAAAGTAGCGTGCGTCGTGTAGTTGAAGTAGTCGATTATCCCACGATTGTCTCCTCCTCGCAATTGTCCTAATCAGAACTGCAATCACAGTAGATCCTCTACCAAAGTACACATGTCTAGGGGGAACACTGTGCGATGGTGTGCTACACCAGTGCACACGGTAGGTCCTTTAGGAAGTGGCAGCTAGGGGAAAGGTGGATGTGTATGGTACTGTTCCCTCAACATCACCCATCTCTTAATATAGCCCCTTTGGTGGAACCATTAAGATCCCCTTGGTAGAACCCTACGCTAGGGGGCCTATCAAGGTGCAAAGCCCACACAATCCATTAGCAATAGATCCTATTTGAACTAATGCATTCCAACCTGTTAAATATGTGACCTGTTCATGTACATCTAGCTGTGACTCAGAAACTCCTTTCTAGTCCATAAGGCCATAGCGGTCCCTAGCAGGACATAGTGACTCATGTATGCACATAAAAATTATATTGGATGAACCTATATAGTGTTGATATATTGACCCCTTTGCCTCATGATACCAGATCGAACTCAAGACGAGATTACTCCTATGATAGCCCAATCTTTCACTTGATCTTACAGTGGATTACTTAGTTGTAGTTGACTTGTCAACTACATTCGCTATGGCTATGCACTTTCTTAATCTAGCCATATTGAAGAGTTCAGAGATATCTCTTTGGTTATATTAAGAGAGATAAATCCTATCTTGATCGCTCATATCCCTCCATATGTTTATTAGGGAAACTGAAAGCTATCTTTATGACTTCCAAGTTAGGGAGTTGTGTTTGACAAACTCAGTAAACTATTACAAATGTAAAAAATTATGACAACCTCAAGTTTGAGGATCTCACGTACACTATGGATGAGACTAACTGATGATACTTAAGAATGTAACAATTCTTGTAATGTGTTAAGATAGGTCAATTCAACACCATGTTCTGTAACATATGTCTACATTATTGATATGATATCCTTATATCCATGATCTGTCAAACATGATTATCAATCAATTCATATGCTAATCTATAAATTGTAAGTGTCCCGTATAATAATATAAGATCATGGATAATTTATAATTGCATCAAATATGAATAAAGAGTTCTATGAATAAGTCACATCCTTGTTGATCAATATAAACAACATTTATTCGAAGAACAAAATAATATACTATTTAAATAATCATAAATATGGAAGTGATACAATTATCACCATGATTGCCTATAGGGCATATCACTAACACTCGATGTGGATGTTGTCCCTGAAGTCAAAGGTAAGATCCGGTGGTGTTGCTGAGTTTGATTAGGTCTACACAAGGTGGCTTGGCATGACGACACATCGGGCATGGGCAGGGCAGCATGCGATGAAGCTGCAAATGCAACTTGCGCATGCGGTGGAGGCCAGTGGCACATCTTGGTAGTCGGTTTGGCTGAGATAAGGTGGAAGACCGAGAAGTTGGGAGGAAGAAGATGAGATGATTTGGCTTTAGGGATTTTGTGGATTTTTTATGGATTTCATATTTGATCTAATGGCTAGGATCCCTGGTGGATTGATCAAAGTTTGTGAGGTTATATTGGTTGGATTTTCTAGGATTGACCTGTGCATGCATGTTTGTGGGTGCTATGGTAGCTTGCCACGTCAGTGCACTTGCAACATGGAAAGCTAACTTAGTGCGTAAACAACCTTGATTTTCTCTGTGGACTTGATTTGATCTGGTATAGTAAGTACAGTGTGTTATTTATCTGATTTTGTAGTACAAGATTGAAACTAGATAGACTCGAAAGTAGATGGATCAAATATAGATTTTTCCCTTCTAAAAGTATTGATTTTTTTTTCAGATACAAGGATTCCCGGATGTAACTACACAAGAAATAATTGCACTGTGCATCCTTCGTAGCTTGAGAAGCAAGAAAAAAAATGATATTTATTGATTTTTTTCCCAGTAACCTTGCAGTTCCTACCATACTATTATAGTTTAGTTATTACATCAGCAGAAAGAACACCGCAGGCAACAAGTTTAATTTTATATTAGATGTGTGCAATTTGTGCACAAGCAACTATGGGAAATGCACCTATAGAAGGCGTCAGGCCAATACTCGCGTCACAATACGCCCCGCATGACCCATGGTCACATTTTATCGGGACCGTGATCGGTGTGCAACCCTCATCGGTCAATGAGCGACTGCTTGTTGTCACGTTCATCGCCAAATCTGCAATCGGGAAATGCACATGCAATCGGATGTTAATAGGAAAAAGAAGGATTAGGAGAGTTTTGTTTAATAGTACTAGTACATTTGTCATCCATGCTACAGTAGCATAACGTTAGTGATATGTCTTAAAGGCAATCACGAAGATAATTATATCACTTCTATATTTACGATCTTTTGAATAATATGTTATTTTATTCCTTAAATAAATGTCTTTCATATTGATCAACATGTATGTGACTTGTTCGTAAAACTTTTTATTTATGTTTGGATGTTATTCTAAATTATCCTTAAACTTATATCATTATGTGGGACAATTATGATTTATAGATCAGTGCATGTATTGATTGATGATCATATTTCACGGATCATAGATATGGGATATCAAATCAATAATATAGACACATATTAGAGAACATGAAGTTGGTTTGACCCACCATGAGACACTGCAAGAATTATTATATTCTTAAGTGTTATCAGTTGGTTTCATACTTAATGTATGTATGATTCTTAGACCAAAGGCCGTCATTGTTTTCTACATGTGTAATAGTTTACTTAAGGGTTATCAAGTACTACTCTGTAATTGGGTAGTCATAAAGGTAGTTTTCGGATTTACTATAAAACATGCAGAGGAATATGAGCGATCAAGATGGAATTTGCCTCTCCTATATAACAGGAGAGATATCTCTGGACCCCTCGATGTAGTTAGATTAAGAAAGTGTATGGTCATACCGAATGTGGTTGAAGAGTCAATCACAGCTGAGTAATTCATTACAAGTTCGAGTGAAGAATCGAGCTATTATAGGATGTCACGCTTCTCGCATTGAGTTTGATCTGGTATCATGAGGTAAACAGATTGATGTAAAAGCAATATATAGGTTCGTCCGATATAATCTTTATGTATGTTTGGGAGCCGTTATGTCCTGCTAAGGACTGCTATCGACTTATGGACCGGAAAGGAGTTTTTGGCCTATGACCAAATATATATGAACCTACAGGGTCACACACTTAATAAGCTGAAACGATAAGAGTTCGGATGATAGTTTTTGAGTGGGATATGATTTCTACTCGTATCGGATAAGGATCTGATGGAGACTATATAAGGAGAGGTGCGGAGGCTGAGGGAGGCATCCTGAAACACGCCTATCAAAACCCTAACCGCCACCTCTCATAATCTCTACCGTGCACGCTGGTGCTAGCACACCGATGCAAGGTGTTCCCTCCTTGGATGTGTGGACCTCAGTAGAGGCGTTGCTCTGACTGCGATGCTAATTGAGATGATCGTAAGGAGGAGATAGTTGGCTGGAGGATGATCGATTGCCTCAACTACACTGACGCGCTCTTCATTGAATCGACTGTTTCAACTCTACTTTCACTGCACTGTACGTCTAGTGGTAACGATCTATGATCTCTTACTCGTATTGCTTTTTGGTTTATGCGGTAGAAAATTTTTAATTTACGCTAGTATAGTCTACCCGTATCCCAACACATGACATTGGTAGGACAATAGAGAAATCATATTTAGGGCAACTACCTAAGGATACCACCGTAGGGGCAAGCATAAGTGACTGGTCCTCATCCTTGTTCAAAAAGACATTTGGACAATTGGAGTTGTATGAGGATAGGTTGACAGTGCTGGTGGTGGTGCCTACGTTTCAACTTTGTGTTTATCAAATAGATTGATAAAAGTATGGTTTTATAGTGGAAATGGTGCTTATCATTTGTGGAATTAATTTATAACTCCTTTGTTGGTGGATTTTACTGAATCAATATTAATTAAGCATCATGGAAAATCATTGCCACAAGGTAGACAACATGGGATGTTACTATGTTCTCTGTGTTACGAAATCAACACCCCTTAAGGGGAAGCGTCCGGTCCGGTAGGGCTCGTCAATTTCTACTTCTTATCCAAGAAAAAGAGATAGGCGCATAGCAAATACCCCTAGGATCTCTGGTATAAATATAGGAGGGTTATTGTAAAATACACATCAAGTCATATCAATAAAAAAAAGATTATTGGATTGCTCTCTGTCATATCCTTTTCTCTTTGTTGATCATTATTGTCCTTGCTAATTACTATGATTATTCTTATTTCTGGTTGTGTTGATTGACTATTATTTGGATCCCTTTTATACAGAATTTGCGGTATCAAATGACTTAATCGCATAGTGCGAAATAGATTAGAGTGAACCGCGAAGCCTTCTGCAAAATAAATTAGTGAACAGCGAAGCCTTCCGGTTGCAACGAGTATAATTACACGAATATCCTGAGTACTTACAAATGACAATCACGCCAGAGTAGAATGAAGTACTAGCGGACATTCTAGAACATAATTAAAGGCATGTGCTATAATTTAGGGGTTGTTTGGTTGCATGCTACATTATAATTTTCTTAAGCTTATTTGCTCATTCTGATTATCCCAAAGCTAATCTAACACGTTCTAATTTTTGTAAAGCAAATTTACTCATTTCTAGTTACTAAACAGACAGTTTCAAGAAAAAACTTACTCAACAAACCATGTTAAAGAAATAGTCAAAATATTAATTAAGGTGTCATGCATCTTGATCTAGGCTTTGAAAAATTCCAAAAACGAAAGTAGGCCTATAAAACAGCAAAGCGCAACCCACGATTTCACTTTTAGGACCATTTTGAAACATGGGAACCGAACTGACTTTTTTGTGAAATTTCTATAAAATTCGTGCGTTAATGCAAAAACATTTTCTGATTCCTACCAAAACTAGACTGTGTTCTACGGAATCCTTGCATCCAGAAGGTACCCTTACTTTACTAGAGGCGTTTGGGATGGAAAATGCTCTACTTTGGGCGTGTCCATGACAACCAAAATAGCATCAAATTTTGATTGAAATTTCGTTCGATTGATTCACTTCCATAAAGCGTCTTCAAGTTCGATGGAAAATTCATTTGCCTACAGCAAATCTATGGCATGTGTACAACGCCTTAGAAAAATTATGTTTTCTTTTCTGCTCTGCGACGGGACAAATTTTATTACACATTACTGCGATTTAATGGGAGATTCAACAAGACATTGCGTTCGGTTGGTCTACATTCTGACGGGGCACCAATGTCAAAATCGAATGGATGCACCACTGTAGAAACACGGATGCAAATTCCACAGCGTACGGTCGATCAATTGCGCATTTCCAGCTACACTAATCGATTACAGCCTGCAGCACTGAGAACTGACCGAGGTAGCAAATACGCCATAAAAATGAGACGTAACTGCTTTACCCACATGTCAAACCATCATGACCAAGCCCCGAGGTACATCGCCCGGCCTCTGATCCATCCCACATACCTGCGTACGGCGGTATACGCGACGGGGACACCCACGGCCTTCCCGTCCGCCCGACACCGTGCGCAGAGCCTATCAGCCAGCCGGTCACAGCGGCAGGCTGGCTTGGCTTTTATCGAACCAGAGCACGGTGCACCGACCGACCGCGCGCTTAAACAAGCAGCAGAGACCTAGCTATGCTGCCTACATTGCTATTGCTACGCACAGAACCCCACCCGTCTATTCATTCTTAAATCAAAACCCAGCTCTGGCCAGATCCACTCGCTCGGCCTCGCCCTCGCCCGTCCTCTGCTGGCCACCACAACACTTCCCTCTCCTCGCTGGTTCGCTCCACTGCCTAGTCCATTTCCCAACACTAGCCTCAGAACTCGCTTGTCCGCTTCCCCGAGGCCGAGGCGCGCACATGGCGCTGCCCCCTCTCCTCTTCCTACTCCTTGTCCAGCTGCTCTTCCTGCTCGGCTCGAGGGCCGCCTGGGCGGCGGCCACGCTGCACGAGCGCGACGCGGCGGCGCTCCGGGACCTCCGGGCAGGCCTGCGCGACCTGCCCGGCTCGCGGTTCTTCGACTCGTGGGACGACGCGCCCAGCCCGTGCGCCAACGCGGGCGTCGTGTGCGCACCCGACGAGGACGACCCAGGCGTGCTCCGCGTGTCCGTGCTCACGCTCGGCACCGGCCTCGCCAACTCCCCCGGCCTGGCTGGCACTCTCCCGGCCTCGCTCGCCAGCCTCACCGCGCTCACGGACCTCGTCCTCTACCCGGGCCGCGTCGCTGGGGCCATCCCGCCGGACATTGGGTCGGGCCTCCGGCGCCTCCGCCTCCTGTCGCTGTCCGGCAACCAGCTGACTGGGCCGGTGCCCGAGTCGCTCGCCGGTCTGCCGGAGCTGCACACGCTCGACCTCGGCAATAACCGGCTCGAGGGCGCGATCCCCTGCGGCTTGCTGCTGCCGTCCTCGCCGAGCCTCAAGGTGCTCATCCTGGCGAACAATGGCGGCCTCTCCGGGCAGTTTCCCGCCCAATTTTCCAGCTCGGAGCTGTTCCACGTCGACCTGAGCCGGAACGCCTTCGCTGGCATGCTCCCGCCGCTGCCGCCAACAATCCGGTACTTCTCCGTCGCTGCAAATTCAATGCAAGGGAGCCTAGACGGAGCCTTCGGCAACGGTTCGGCTCCCGCTGACTTGGCCTTCCTCGACCTGTCGATGAACAACTTCTCGGGTTCGATCCCGCCGGAGGTATTCGCGCTCCCGAGCGCTTCGTCGCTGCTCCTGTCCCGCAACAATTTCACGGGGCCACTCACCGTACCGGTGACCGCGTCCGAGCCTACCTCGACGCCCCCGTGGTCGGTGGTGGACATTAGCCACAACGGCATCTCGGGCGAGGTCCCGGAGGCGCTGGCGGCGGCGGGTAGCCTTTACGTAAACAACAACAGGATGTCCGGCGAGGTGCCGGAGGCGGTGGCCCGCAGCGTGTTCACGGGACGCATGACGACCTTCTACGCGCAGCATAACTTCCTCACGGGCTTCCCGGTGCCGCCGCTGCCGCTGCCGGACTCCGCGGCGCTGTGCCTCTCCTACAACTGCATGGAGTTGCCGTCCCCCTCCACCGCCGACGGGTGCCCCGCTATCGGCGGGCCCCTGGAGTCCAGGCCAACTGACCAGTGCCGGAGCAGCACGGCAGCCGACGCCGGCAGCAGCGGAGGGGACGGCTGAGCTGCCGACATTCCATGGCTGACAGGTGGTGGGGTTCCGTTTGTTTCCGGGTTCAGCTCGGCACGGGCTGGTGACTGGGGACGGGACACCAGGCTGGTTCACACATTTTCCCTTGTCCGTTTGTTTCGGCTGTGCCGCTGTGGTTTTCATGTGATTGCGTTTGAATTCATTGGGGGCTTGTCGTCGGGCGGGCGACGGTCAGTTGGCGTGTCCGTGTGCGTGTGCGCTATTACTCACTACTTTGTACGTTGTGTCCACAAAAAAAGGCGATATGAGGTTCTGAGCGAGGTAGTAATGCCGAGTCAAGCATTCTGTTCATATTCTGCCAAGTCAAGCTGCAATGTAAAACTTCTACAGGGGTAGCAGAGGCTGTGAGCGAAAGGATCCCCTCAGCGTTGCTGTATATAATGCTGATTGCATTACTCTTTCTGCCACGTTCATTCAAAATGAATGTTTTATTTTAGCTGGGTTGACCATATGCTCAGCTGTGGACATGTGGTGTGTAAATTTGGATCTGTTTGGAACATACGAATACTGTGGCAAAATAGAGGAACGAATAGAAAAACATACGAATACTGTGGCAAAATAGAGGAACAAGAAACAGGAAAAAATTGTCTGGAACACAGGGGAAAAAACATAGAAATAGAAATCCTTACTAGTGGGCAACGAAGGTCTATTTTGAAACAAGATCTTCAAGAGAAAAAAAAAAACTATGTGTCTTCAAGGATACACCAATTCACCAAGGGTGCAACGAAGTGTCAAACCTTGGCCCAACCTGCGAAAGACTCGAGTGAAGGCCCATAAGGATCCCCGAGGACCAACTGTGAGGTCCAAGCGACCGGATGATGAAGGAGGTCGAACAGGAGTCGATTATCCTAAGGGCGTGTGCAATGTGCTCCCAAACCTAGAGCTAAGAAGTTCCTGGCCTCTCCACACCCAGAGCCAAACGTTGGAAGGGTCGTGGCCGACAAAAAAAAAAATCTAGAGCCGGAGAAAGTTGAGGGTTCGTGTCTAGCTGAATAAAAAAAATCGAGGGGATCTCCTATCACCCAAGAAAGCGAGAGGAGGTCATGCCTGCGTCGCTCACCATCACCGTCTGCTATGTGACACATGCCCACTTTTGTCGTCATCGTATGCTCCTTTGCATCTCTAGTGTGGTTGCTCTTCCATGGCGGCTAGGGTTCGGCGGTGGCGTTGATTGATGTGGCGACGGTGCAATCAGCTTAGAGGAAGTAGCAGAGGAGCTTGAGAGCGTAGGGATAGCCGGGGTGAGCGAGGCTGCCGAATCTAACCAATTTGGTGGCAGCAGCACTAGCATGAGGTGTGGAGGGGAGAGAAACGATGGACGGCAGGAGTGATGGGAAGTGGCGTCCGTTGGGAGAAGCGCTATTTTTTAATTGCTGGTACGGTCTACTTTGTTGAAAACAAGGGAGATAAATATTAGAGAGAAAATTTGAAAGCTAGCCCCTGCTTTTGTGACGGTGACGTGTCTTTTTTCTCCTCTCACACTGCACATGTCTTAGGCCCCGCTCAGCGTTCGTCGCTGATGGTGACGATGGGTGTTGAAAACACTGTAGCAGATGCTGTAGCTACAGTACCTGCTACAGTAAAATTTATTTTTTTCGTTTTTTTTAAAAAATTTTTTCGTTTTTGTTTTCGGTTTTGTTATATTTTTCTACATTTAATTATACTCAATAAACCAATTCAGCTACAGTGTTTTTTCAGTAAAAACCAAAAGCCATCGATATTCCGATGACCCTCTTAAATTGAGCCGTTTTAGATATGGGCCTCTGCTACTGTAGCTAAAAGTGAGGAGAGGTCCTCGAGACCCTTCCGTTGAGTAATATTATTTGCCATGACAAGAACTTATTACCTCAAACTCATGTTTGCATTCAATTATGAAAATTTACCATGTGAACACCATCTAATGAAAGACATATGGACTAGAATGATAGTGGCTACGTGGATGCTTGTATGGCCGTTGATTTGTCTATGGTTAGATGAGAACTTTGTAAAAATTAGCAATAAAACGAGAAAAAAATGCGAGATGGGTTAACTAGATGATAAAAAGACCAATCAGGGCATGAATAAACTAAGGCAACTATTTTTGTGGCACTACCCTTGCACGTGTTGTTTAAACACCACTGCTACTGCCCATTTTCATGCTATTTTTGATCCCATAGCTTATGTAGGATCGGAAATGGCAACAGAGAGAGGGTGAATAGTGCCTTCAAAATCGCCTTCAAGTATCCACAATATTTTCCTCTTCGATAGCTATAGCAGCTATGAAGATAGAAAAGATTCGCTCACTGGAAGCTGAAATCATTTTTGCCGATTGACCGAACAAGGCTTAAGTTTTGCCAGAAGCTGACAACTACAAACTCACAACCAACAATCAGTTCAACACAAAAGCAGAAATCTGCAAACTGAAAATTAGACACCGAAGAAAATGAAAAACTGAATGCTAAAAATGCAGTGAATAGTGCTGAAAACTGCAGTGAATAAGTGATGAAATCTGCAGTAAATAAGTGTTGAAATCTGCAGTGAATAGTGCTGAAAACTGCAGTGAATAAGTGCTGAAATCTGCAATGAATAGTGCTAAAATCTGCAGTGAATAGTGCTGAAAACTGCAGTGAATAAGTGATGAAATCTGCAGTAAATAAGTGCTGAAATCTGACAACAAGTGCTGCACAACAATTATCAAACTGACTGCAGACCGTAAGCTATAGTTGCAGCTACCTGATGGAAGGGAAAAGATCAGTAATGCAGTCCAAAGAGCAGCAGCAAAACACACAGAAGCTGCTGGCGAAAACAACACACGAAGAAAATCGAACAACGACTCACGCACGTGCAGATTTTCAGACCCGGACGGCAGAGAAAGCACGGCTCACATCGCAGAGAGGGCTGCCGCTGGCGAAAAGATTACAGACAGCAGGAACCTGAAAATGAAGGAGTTCGGCAGGGAGATAAATTCTGCAACCTGTATTCAGCAAGGAACAGTAGATACAGCAGCCACTCGAAAATTGAAAGCAGGTTGGGAGATTTCTTCTCTTCTCAGGTCAGAAGCACTAGAACTTCATCTAAAAAAGATGGAGACCTCTGGGAAAAGAAACAAGAAATTAGCCAAAACAGAAAAACTGAATTTTCAGAGAATGGTCAAGAGAGGAAACAAACTCCAAATTGCTTTCCATTCTCTAATTCTTTGCTCCAGAAACTTTGGATTACAGTTGAGAAGCAACCCTAGAAGGGAAAACATAAACTTGGGCCAACAAAATCCTAAAGGCTCAAAAAGCAAGAATGCTCTGCCTCCAAAACCTAGAAGCTGAAAACAAGGGAAATCCAAACTTCTTGAGAGAGGAACTGCAATTAAATTCCTTTGATCATGGGAAAAAGAATACCAAAATGGCCTTGAGGATTACCCACTTTAGAACAAGAGGAATTTAGTTCCCTGAGCAAGAAAACGAAATCAAGCCATATCATGCAGTTGAGAATACAAGGGTACAGAGGAAAAGCTCAAGCAACCCAAAAAGGGATTCAGAAAGATGAAAGCTTTAAAAGAGAGGAATGATTACATAGTGTTGATCTTACAGCTCTCTTCAACTCTTTTCTCACTACATGCTTGAGAGGAACAAGCTTACACACGCATAAAAGGAAAATGGCTGCTCTCCCTCAACTTGCACAGGAAGAACACCCACTCCAGACTTCTACAGCCTCTTGCTTCCTTCTCTCTAGCAACACACGTACAGACTAACTCACTGCTCACTGCATTTGCACACACTCAACGAGCAGCACACAAAAGAAAAGAGCTAACACCCAAGAACCCTAGAGCTCGCACAAGAAGGACACCACCAGAGCTCACATCTACTGCTCCACACACTACGCACAGCTATCTCCTGCGCATCAACCCCCAAAAGAGCAGCCCTCCAGCACTTGAGACAAAGGGGGAAGCCACTCTCTCAAAGGGAAATTCAAGAAGTGGCATACTCCATCCACTCCATGTCTCTCAACCAAATAGGGCAAAGGTCAACAACTAGAATTTTTGGAGGGAAACCACCCATTCTCTCATTTGCTTGAGTCAAATTACCAAATTGCGCTCAAGCACCTTCCCGAAAGCTTCCGCATCCGATACCTTGACTGTCTGGATCTCGACTCCTCCCTAAGTCTAGTCCCTGTTCGCTCGTCATCGCTCATCGTGTTTGTCACGGGTAGCTCCAGTTTCTCGTCTCCCAGCTCGCAAACACCTCAGCAGCCTCAATTATCTTCGGTGTATTTGACCGTCTGGACCTTAAAACCTCCTGTGCCTAGTCCCGGTCCTCCTCGCCTCACCATGACCTAGCTCCAAAGTCCTGCAGCCACACAGACAAGCAAACCATCACATTCACACGAAACAACATAATCAACATTAGCACAAGTAAAGGTACTTAACCCTAGAATACCCAAAACAAACTCAAACTCACTAAACCAACTGTCAATTACTCATCACAAACATGGGGATACCTCCACATGGTCTCTCAGCTTAGTTGTCTTCTAGCGTAGTTTGGTGAGGTTGTCTTCTAGCATGGCGAATGTAATGCTGTAAAATGTTGTCTCAGCGTCCCTGGATTTGCTTAACGGATTCACGAAAGGTAGATGTGGGGCTACGAAATTGTTTAAAATAACAATGAAAGGAATTTTATTTGTGGGCTGTCTGGGGAGGGGGCCAGGCACCTTGGCCCTAGGCCAGCCCATTAAGGCCTAGCCGCCCCTACCCTCATTTAAAGTCTAGCCACCCCTACACCCCCATTTAAAGTCTAGCCACCCCTACCCCCTATTAAGGCCTAGCCACCCCTACCCCTCCCCATTTAAAGCCTAGTCACCTCTTTTTTCTTTCCCCCCATGCGCCTCTACCCCCTTGGCTCCTCTCATCTCCCTTGTTGCCCTGCTAAAAAAAGAGAGGAAGGAGAAGGGAAGGAAGGAGAGGAAGAAGAAGGGAAGGAAGGAGAGGAAGAAAGAAGGAGGAAGGAGAAAAGGGATTCTCAGGTGGACAATCTAGGTAAGGATTTTTCCTCTGTTCCTCTCTATTTTAGAGTGTTCTTGGGCTTTTGGTTCATCGTTAGAAGGTGCTCATCTAGGGGAATATGATGATTAGTGCTTAATCGTTGTTTTGTGCGTGGTCAGTTTGGGCAGCGCGTCTATTCGGATGGTTTAGGCGATCAAGATGATTTTTTTCATGGAATCCATGAAAATGAAAGTTGTAGAATATGCAGAGATCTAGTGTTGGACCCCGGAGCAACGACTCCGAGTCCCTCTGTGTAAATCGCACTAGTCCAGGATCAAGCTAGTGCACACAGTGGATAACAAAGATTCATATCATACACAATGACATTTATTCATTAACTAAATATGGGCCTGATGGCCAAATTTTACATCAATGGTTCATAAACCAAAAATAAATATAAACAGCGGAAGAAAACCAATGAAGCGGCCCATCCCGCTCGCCACAAAGCGAACGATCGTAAGACGCGCCTAGTCGTCACCATCCTCACCGAAGTTGTTGACGTCATCCTCTGGCAACAGATTTTAGCAAGGTGAGCACATAAAGTACTCCCAAGGTAAGAACATAAAGTACTTACGCAAGTTACACCAGGAGTTTTAACAGAGTGAATGCATGCATAGGAATAACAAAGGAAGGCTTATTAAGTTTATTTGTGCGAAAAGCAGTACTGAATTTAAATACAATAACATAAGTGCTTTTCAAAATCTCTTATGGATTCATTTTGTTAGTGCAGGCTCCGACCAAACACCAACTTATTCACAGGTATCCTACCTGGTCATGAATTCTATCCATCCATCCATAAGCCTTTTTCAGAAACCATTTTTAAAAATCAAAGTCTAATCCATGAAAAACTTTACTCAGCTTGCCCATAACCGTGGGCACGACTATCCAGGAAAGGTTATACACTCTGCAGAGGTTGTACAGCTTTACCCACAAGATATGATTATCTCATATTGTCGGCCATTACACGCTTCTGTAGGCGTGCGACTGAGAAAACCATAACAAGGCCTTTACAATGCTAAGTCTTCAACTTGGTCACGCCGCCGCTAAGGTTTCACCACAACTTGAATCCACAAATTGGAGCCCCCTCTTGTGCCGTGTGAGACTTCCCATGGCCTATGCCACGCTCACATTCAACCTATAGCGAGACCAAAGTTGGGACCTCACAA
Organism: Melocanna baccifera; assembly: GCA_036346265.1. Lineage (NCBI taxonomy): Eukaryota > Viridiplantae > Streptophyta > Magnoliopsida > Poales > Poaceae > Melocanna > Melocanna baccifera. The sequence goes on along the minus strand of CM070692.1, from coordinate 14,120,354 downwards.
TTTAGTCAGCCAAGACTGTCCCATACCAGTCTTGTGGTAGTACGATGTGGCTTTGCAACAGTAGCTCACAGACCAGTCCTTAATTTGACTTAGGCTCAATCCACATACCCATATGCACGACAATCAACCAGGTGTCACCAAACACGAGGCATGCCGGCACCCTACCACCTAACCAATAGCCTAAGTCCAAATCATAAGTTTTCATTTTTATTTTTAAACCATTTTCATAAACCATCCTTGACTCACCGAAGTCAAAAATTCATTTCCAAAGTCTGACATTTCATATGAAAGATTGATCCCACCTAAAATTATACTAAGTCAGGCTAAGCATCTCTATAAAATTTTCTAGTCAATACTATGGTACTAACTAGTTTTCAGGTAGGGTGACAAGGTATATGAATTTGAGATTCAAATGGGCTATAATCAAAGGATCATGGGCATAACTAAAGTTTAAACTGAATTTAAATTAAATTTGAATAGAAGTACGCATGCATATACAGTAAAACAATATAATTAAATTTGAAATATTAGGTTCAACATGGTCAAAGGTGTAACTTGCCTTGCTTCGGAGTTTGCTAAGGTTCGTTGAAGTTATACTCTCCGGAATAGTCGTAGTCTACACGTGAAAAGCCATAACAGACTAAACTCAAATAAAATCCAAATAAAATCTAAAAATTATAAAATATATACTGGGAGATAGAATATGAATTTAGATGAATTTAGGAATTTGAATCACCAGATTCGGAGTCCGGACGACGGAGAACGAGTCGTCGGAAGATCGGTTGGGAAGAAAATTGTTGGAACAAGCCAACCGAAGGAATAGTCTTCCAAAGCTTCTGCTTGGCTGGGTTTCTGGTTTCCTAGAATGCATAACAAGTGGGGAATGAGGTGAGGGGGCTGGGGTTCAATTTATAGGTGGAGAGGAGCAAGGGAATGGCCGGGATTGAATGCCGAAATAATGGCTGAATTAAATGAAATATCGGTTTCAACTTTGCATGCAAGAAACTGAAATTTTAATGGGTAAAAACTGAATGGAATTTATGCTTGGCAATGACTAAAGGTGTTATTGCTGCCTGCAAATTAATTTGGTAAAAAAGAATTGATTTTTCTTGCATTCATGCATTGCTCATGGTGGCTTTAGCTGAAAAACAAGCCGTTTGTTTGTCAGATGTGTGGAGTTGGACAGCAAAGGTGGGAAAAATAAATATTAGGATAAAATAAATAGTCCAACACCTGAAAATGAAAATGATCTATGGCACTGGAAGAGAATTATTAGCTGAGAGTGCTTAAACAAAAGCAGATTTTTGGCCTAGGGAAAGTCTCCTTTTTATTTTGTTTTAAAAGAGAGAAATGCCGGAATAATATTTGGACTCAGAAATAAAATAGAATAAATATTTTTATTGAGGTTTTAAATTTTTGCAAGATTTGAATTTTGAAAATTTGGAAAGAAATTGAGGTTAAAAATGAACTAGGATTTATAATTTGAATGTTAAATGTTGGGATTACTAAATAATATTCAAAACAAAATTTAAATAAAATTTAAAAATTAAAAAGGGATCCATAAATGGATAGTTCATGATTTTAGAAAAATTTAGAAATTTGAATGGGTCAATTTGGAGTTAAAATGAAGAAGTTATAGCCTTCTAAAGTTTAAATACAATTAAAAAGAAAAAAGAGGGATTTCTGGAAATAATTTTAAGCCGAAAAGAGATTTATGACGTCAGCAAGCATTTATTTTCCTAAAGGAAAATAAGATAATGACGTCAGCACCATAATTGATTTTCGGCCGGAATATTTTAAACGGAAAACGACTTTTGGCGTCGCCACAGGGTTAATTTAATCGGGTGAGTGGGTGGCGGTGGGCCCGGTTTATGGTGGGTGAGTCCACTGACCGTGATCTGCTGAAGTGGCAGGCGGTGCACGGGGAGGTGAGGTGGCGCTATGTGGCGCGGTTTTGGGGCGATGTGGCCACCACGTAGGTGCCACGTGGCTGCCACATAACGGCTTCGCGCCGACGTGGCCGTGCACCGGCGACGTGGCGGTCGGTGCCCGCGTGGCCAAGGCGTGGCGCAGGTATGGCCGCCACCTGGCTGCCACGCCGCTGCCACCTGCGCGCCGCCGTCGACGTGGCACGGCCGCCGGAGGGAGGGGGTGCGGGACCCGAAGGTCGCCGGCGATCCCGACGGTGGCGGTTCCGGCCGAGCTGCGCAAAAGCGAGGGGAGAGCGAGGGGAGTCGGGTGGTACCTCGCACGGGGCCTGAGGGTGACCGGAGAGGATGGGCGACGGCGAGGGGCGGCGGTCGGAGGGGTGAGATCAGCTGCGAGGGGCTCCGATGGCGTAGAGACTCGGGAAGGAGGGGGCTTCTGACCGCTGGGGCACGAGCAAAGTGTTGGCGTCGCCGGCGAGGAGTGGGAGGCACGGGTGGTGGCAATTGCTCGCGGAGCTGCTGGAGGCGTCGGAGGAGAACGAGCACGGGGAGGGGTTCTTGGGCTCGATCGCACGAATTGAGTAGAGAGGGGAGGCGGTGTGGAGAGGGGATCCCGGGCGGGCTTAAATAGGCACGGGAGGTGGTAACGGCCGAGGCATCACCGCGGTATTAAAGCGGCGAGGGGGCGCCAAAACGGCAAAGGCGAGTGTTAGTCTGGGAGCAATCGGGGGGAATTGAAAGCGTACGTTACAGGGGTGCTTAAGGGCCAATAATGGCAAGGTGTAACGGCTAGGAGGCGATAATCACGGAGCTCGGTGGGGCGGTAATGGCGGTGGCGCGAGGAGGAAGAAGGGGCGGGGAAGACGACTGACGGGTGGGGCCTACGTGTCGGTGAGAGAGGACGAGCGTGAAGGAGAAGGCGGCAGCCAGATCCTTGACACGCGGCGCACGAGGCTGACCAGGGCCGGTAGATGACACGCGAAAGGGTAAGTGAGTGCCATCGGCTGAGATTTCATCCGACAATAGAGGTAAAATCTGGGCCGATCGGTGCAATAAGTGGGAGGGGGCGGCTGAGATTTAGTACGGCAACAGGCGAGGACTCGGATTGAGCCACGCGCCGGGCGGAGGGATGAGAAGGGCGAGCGAAGTGGTAAGTGAAACCCAACGGCTGAGATTCAATCGGCAGCGAGGGGCCAAATCGGGGCCGTCGGATGCGAACAGAGGGTAAGTGATGGTTAACGGCCGAGATTGATTTGGCGAAGGGGTATTTAACCTGGACCGTTTGATGTTGGGTGAAGGGTTAAGTGAACGAGAGCGGTCACGGTTTAATCGGGCTAGCGGATTAAATCAGGGCCGTTCAAGGGGACCGAAGGGGTAAGTGGGCGTGGGTGGTGAGGATTAGCGCGGGCGGAAGGGAGGTTGGTCCGATGCGCGACAATTGTCGCTTGCGGGGAGAGGGAAAGCGGGGAGGGGCGGACGGCTTGGATTGGATCGGGCGGGGGCGGGATTAAGCCTGATGTTGACACGTGTTGCCCAGGGGGTTTTATGTTTTAAAATTCCTTTTTGATTTTCCAGAAAAGCTAGGAGGCTTTAAAATTCTCAGAAAAATACCAAATAAAATTTGCAAATTCTAGAAAAATTCAGAGAATTATCTGGAACTATTTAGACTTAATAAAACTATTTTCAAACCATTTTAGCAATTATATTTTGCAGAAACACAACTTAAATTTAAAAAGGGAGTTTTAAATCTTTATAAATTCCTGGAAATTATTATAATTACATATTTGACTCAGGAGAATGAAATGTATTTATTTTCACCTTTGAACAAAGAAATAACTTTTTTTTGGCTTTATAGAATGCAATAACCTTTATTTTCTCACTTCAAGGCTTGAAATAAAATCCAGAGAAAACCAAGTTAACTCCAAAAAATTCAATTACTTAAATTGAATTGGTTTTTATACAGACATACTAGCACCCTTTTATTTGATAATGCATAAACTTTTCTTTTAAATTATTTTTCACAACTAAGGCCTCTTTTAAAACAGAAACTTATGAAATTAAAATTTTCAGACTTAAGAAAGCAAAAGCAATTATTTTATTTTTAAATCAAATAATAATAATTTTTACATAAACAGCTGGGCTGTTACAAACTACCCCCCTTAAAGAGAATCTCGTCCCTGAGATTCGCACAGGCTAGCAAAGAAATGGGTATGGATGTTATTCTGCATGGCTTGAGTAATTATCTGGTTTAGTCGTCCCTTTGTAAACTTTATGGCTTTCCGATTGTTGTTTGAAGGGCATTGACGATCGGTGTTTCAGCTTGATGCTTCCAAAGATTAGGAAAGAGGAGACTTAAGACAAAGGAGGAATAGGGGTCGATTTGCATAATCCAACAAAACACCAACTTGAAGAAACCTTTATTAAGACAATATCTAGTAACACTTACGGCTATCAACAAAAGAGAGAAAACTTGATAGCTCATAATATCGTCTAATAGCTGCCTAACAACTTATCCTAAAGCGGCAAAAGTTGCCTTGGTGTGATCCTTCGTGGCTCTCTGGGTATAAAGCGTGATCCTTTGATGCGAGGATTGAAACGATGGCAGAGGCGAAGAACTGCTCCACGAGCGGCTTCTTGCTTGGCTCTTTCACATGAGTGACTGCTTCTTTTAAAGCGGTAGCGAAGACTTCCTTGTCCCGTTCGCTTGGTGATGAGTACAGCAAAGCGGTGTCCCATCATCTGATTTCCATGGCTATCTATTCAGTGTATGTAGAAAGCTCGATGTTGGAATCTCAATTGACGGAGTAGTCGATGGAGGCCTACACTCAACCCATCATTCAGTGTATCTTGATAAACATCCATCTATAATGGTTTGAACAAGATGAGAGATAGAAATAAGTTTTTTTTTTCAGAAATGACATAAAGATGAGAAAGGATTGAGAGATAAGGGTAAGCAAAGGTTGAGAGGTAAGAGTAAGCAAAGCTTTTTGAAATTATTTCAATATATAAGATAAGTTCTTAAGGTCAAACCATTCTATTCTACCAACGGTCACGTCTTAGGGTCATTATAGCTCTGATACCATCTCTGTCGGACCCCGGAGCAACGACTCCGAGTCCCTCTGTGTAAATCGCACTAGTCCAGGATCAAGCTAGTGCACACAGTGGATAACAAAGATTCATATCATGCACAATGACATTTATTCATTAACTAAATATGGGCCTGATGGCCAAATTTTACATCAATGGTTCATAAACCAAAAATAAATATAAACAGCGGAAGAAAACCAATGAAGCAAAGAGCCCATCCCGCCGCCCACAAAGCGAATGATCAGAAGACGCGCCTAGTCGCCACCATCCTCACCGAAGTTGTTGACGTCATCATCTGGCAATAGATTTTAGCAAGGTGAGCACATAAAGTACTCCCAAGGTAAGAACATAAAGTAATTACGCAAGTTACACCAGGAGTTTTAACAGAGTGAATGCATGCATAGGAATAACAAAGGAAGGCTTATTAAGTTTATTTGTGCGAAAAGCAGTACTGAATTTAAATACAATAACATAAGTGCAAAAGCTGAATTTTATACAGTAGATAGAAATAATAATTTACAAAATAATATCGTTAGTGCAGGCTACGACCAAACACTAACCTAGTCACAGGTATCCCACCTGGTCCATCTTTTCGAAAGGTTTCACATGGATTCCATCTATCCATATGCTTTTCAAAATCTCTTATGGATTCATTTTGTTAGTGTAGGCTCCGACCAAACACCAACTTATTCACAGGTATCCTACCTGGTCATGAATTCTATCCATCCATCCATAAGCCTTTTTCAGAAACCATTTTTAAAAACCAAAGTCTAATCCATGAAAAACTTTACTCAGCTTGCCCATAACCGTGGGCACGACTATCCAGGATAGGTTATACACTCTGCAGAGATTGTACAGCTTTACCCACAAGATATGATTATCTCATATTGTCGGCCATTACACGCTTCCGTAGGCGTGCGACTGAGAAAACCATAACAAGGCCTTTACAATGCTAAGCCTTCAACTTGGTCACGCCGCCGCTAAGGTTTCACCACAACTTGAATCCACAAATTGGAGCCCCCTCTTGTGCCGTGTGAGACTTCCCATGGCCTATGCCACGCTCACATTCAACCTATAGCGAGACCAAAGTTGGGACCTCACAAATTAGTCAGCCAGGACTGTCCCATACCAGTCTTGTGGTAGTACGATGTGGCTTTGCAAAAGTAGCTCACAGACCGGTCCTTAATTTGACTTAGGCTCAATCCACATACCCACATGCACGACAATCAACCAGGTGTCACCAAACACGAGGCATGCCGGCACCCTATCACCTAACCAATAGCCTAAGTCCAAATCATAAGTTTTCATTTTTATTTTTAAACCATTTTCATAAACCATCCTTGACTCACCGAAGTCAAAAATTCATTTCCAAAGTCTGACATTTCATACGAAAGATTGATCCCACCTAAAATTATACTAAGCCAGGCTAAGCATCTCTATAAAATTTTCTAGTCAATACTATGGTACTAACTAGTTTTCAGGTAGGGTGACAAGGTATATGAATTTGAGATTCAAATGGGCTATAATCAAAGGATCATGGGCATAACTAAAGTTTAAACTGAATTTAAATTAAATTTGAATAGAAGTACGCATGCATATACAGTAAAACAATATAATTAAATTTGAAATATTAGGTTCAACATGGTCAAAGGTGTAACTTGCCTTGCTTCGGAGTTTGCTAAGGTTCGTTGAAGTTATACTCTCCGGAATAGTCGTAGTCTACACGTGAAAAGCCATAACAGACTAAACTCAAATAAAATCCAAATAAAATCTAAAAATTATAAAATATATACTGGGAGATAGAATATGAATTTAGATGAATTTAGGAATTTGAATCACCAGATTCGGAGTCCGGACGACGGAGAACGAGTCGTCGGAAGATCGGTTGGGAAGAAAATTGTTGGAACAAGCCAACCGAAGGAATAGTCTTCCAAAGCTTCTGCTTGGCTGGGTTTCTGGTTTCCTAGAATGCATAACAAGTGGGGAATGAGGTGAGGGGGCTGGGGTTCAATTTATAGGTGGAGAGGAGCAAGGGAATGGCCGGGATTGAATGCCGAAATAGTGGCTGAATTAAATGAAATATCGGTTTCAACTTTGCATGCATGAAACTGAAATTTTAATGGGTAAAAACTGAATGGAATTTATGCTTGGCAATGACTAAAGGTGTTATTGCTGCATGCAAATTAATTTGGTAAAAGAGAATTGATTTTTCTTGCATGCATGCATTGCTCATGGTGGCTTTAGCTGAAAAACAGGCCGTTTGTTTGTCAGATGTGTGGAGTTGGACAGCAAAGGTGGGAAAAATAAATATTAGGATAAAATAAATAGTCCAACACCTGAAAATGAAAATGATCTATGGCACTGGAAGAGAATTATTAGCTGAGAGTGCTTAAACAAAAGCAGATTTTTGGCCTAGGGAAAATCTCCTTTTTATTTTTTTTGAAAGAGAGAAATACCGGAATAATATTTGGACTCAGAAATAAAATAGAATAAATATTTTTATTGAGGTTTTGAATTTTTTCAAGATTTGAATTTTGAAAATTTGGAAAGAAATTGAGGTTAAAAATGAACTAGGATTTATAATTTGAATTTTAAATGTTGGGATTACTAAATAATATTCAAAACAAAATTTAAATAAAATTCAAAAATTAAAAATGGATCCATAAATGGATAGTTCATGATTTTAGAAAAATTTAGAAATTTGAATGGGTCAATTTGGAGTTAAAATGAAGAAGTTATAGCCTTCTAAAGTTTAAATACAATTAAAAAGAAAAAGAGGGATTTCTGGAATTAATTTTAAACCGAAAAGAGATTTATGACGTCAGCAAGCATTTATGACGTCAACAAAATTTATGACGTCAGCAAGCAAAGTGTTGGCGTCGCCGGCGAGGAGTGGGGAGGCCTGGGGTGGTGGCAATTGCTCACCGGAGCTGCTGGAGGCCGTCGGAGGAGAACGAGCATAGGAGGGGTTCTTGGGCTTGATCGCACGAATTGAGTAGAGAGGGGGAGGCGGTGTGGAGAGGGGATCCTCTTGGCGGGCTTAAATAGGCACGGGGAGGTGGTAACGGCCGAGGCATCACCGCCGGTATTAAGGCAGCAGTGGGGGGGGGGCGCCAAAACGGCAGTGCGAGTGTTAATTCGGGGAGCAATCGGGGGGAATTGAAAGCGTACGTTACAGGGGTGCTTATGGGCCAATAATGGCAAGGTGTAACGGCTAGGAGGCGATAATCACGGAGCTCGGTGGGGCGGTGATGGCGGTGGTGCGAGGAGGAAGAAGGGGCGGGTAAGACGACTGACGGGTGGGGCCTACGTGTCGGTGAGAGAGGACGAGCGTGAAGGAGAAGGCGGCAGCCAGATCCTTGACACGCGGCGCACGAGGCTGACCAGGGCTGCTAGATGACACGCGAAGGGGTAAGTGAGTGCCATCGGCCGAGATTTCATCCGACAATAGAGGTAAAATCTGGGCCGATCGGTGCAATAAGTGGGAGGGGGCGGCTGAGATTTAGTACGGCAACAGGCGAGGGCTCGGATTGAGCCACGCGCCGGGCGGAGGGATGAGAAGGGCGAGCAAAGCGGTAAGTGAAACCCAACGGCTGAGATTCAATCGGCAGCGAGGGGCCAAATCGGGGCCGTCGGATGCGAACACAGGGTAAGTGATGGTTAACGGCCGAGATTGATTTGGCGAAGGGGTATTTAACCTGGACCGTTGGATGTTGGGTAAAGGGTTAAGTGAACGAGAGCGGTCACGGTTTAATCGGGCTAGCGGATTAAATCAGGGCCGTTCAAGGGGACCGAAGGGGTAAGTGGGCGTGGGTGGTGAGGATTAGCGCGGGCGGAAGGGAGGCTGGTCCGATGCGCGACAATTGTCGCTTGCGGGGAGAGGGAAAGCGGGGAGGGGCGGATGGCTTGGATCGGATCGGGCGGGGGCGGGATTAAGCCCGATGTTGACACGTGTTGCCCAGGGCGTTTTAGGTTTTAAAATTCCTTTTTGATTTTCCAGAAAAGCTAGGAGGCTTTAAAATTCTCAGAAAAATACCAAATAAATTTTGCAAATTCTAGAAAAATTCAGAGAATTATCTGGAACTATTTAGACTTAATAAAACTATTTTCAAACCATTTTAGCAATTATATTTTGCAGAAACACAACTTAAATTTAAAAAGGGAGTTTTAAATCTTTATAAATTCCTGGAAATTATTATAATTACATATTTGACTAAGGAGAATGAAATGTATTTATTTTCACCTTTGAACAAAGAAATAACTTTTTTTTGGCTTTATAGAATGCAATAACCTTTATTTTCTCACTTCAAGGCTTGAAATAAAATCCAGAGAAAACCAAGTTAACTCCAAAAAATTCAATTACTTAAATTGAATTGGTTTTTATACAGACATACTAGCACCCTTTTATTTGATAATGCATAAACTTTTCTTTTAAATTATTTTTCACAACTAGGGCCTCTTTTAAAACAGAAAGTTATGAAATTAAATTTTTCAGACTTAAGAAAGCAAAAGCAATTATTTTATTTTTAAATCAAATAATAATTTTTTTTACATAAACAGCTGGGCTGTTACATCTAGCTTCTCTATTTTTTTAGAATTTTTGGATGAGTGGTTTGGGCATAGTCGAGGTTGGAATTTTGCTGTGTAGCAGAGCTAGATTCAGGTTTCAATTTCTATTCGTGGATAGATTCAGAGGCTCTAATAATTTTTATGAATTTTCTTATAGTAAATAAAGTTGTAGATAATGTTATAATCTATATTTTGGTAAAATTTTATAATTTTTGGAGTAGTGTACTGTCAGTGGTGATCTGTAGAAGCTCGCTGGTCAGAACTCTGTTACAGTTTCTATCCTCTGTTTTCTGTTGGGGATTACGCCTTATTAACAATAGAATAAAAATATAGTGTCTTCGTGAAAGTTGTAGCTTTCGTTATATAGATTTCACAAATTCTATGTTTTGCTGTGGTATAGTGAGTGGATAAAAAGATACGAAAATGATAAACAGTGCTGTTGCAGTGAACTGAGCGTTGGAACACAGTGGAGAGGGAGTTGCCAGGTTTCAGGCGTATTGGCGCTTTACCTTTCTGTTGTAAATGTCATATTGTAGTTTTATGCTGAATGGTGACTTATGAACAGGTGGCTTCGCTCCTGACCGTGCTTGAGACCTTCGCTCTTCGTTGGGGCAAGTAAACATAGCGGATGTTGCTATAGTTTAACTTATTAATTTTACTACCTTCACTATAATTGCTAATTGTTTGGTTATTAATCCACCATCAATTCAAGATGCCTTGCTGTGCTATATGTTGATTCTTTTACATTGTTGTCTATGTGGTTATATTCCTAATGATTCAATTATGGTCATATCATGCATGTCATAGCATGTCATTTGCAGAAAGTTTTGTCGCCACACGTAACTACACCGTACTGGTACAGTATCGTACATTGCTGTAGTATGATGCACACTCTTATGTTGTCAGATAAGAGTGCTGTGCATCATTTGCATACATATGCATTTCATGAGGATCATCCTTGTTCTGAGATGTTAAGTGGTATTAGTTCATGAGAGTCACTTGAGGCAAGGAGTGATTCCCTTGTGATTACTGTGGTTGTGGTTGCGGATATGGATATGAATGAGGTTAATGAGGGCTAAAAGCTAATGGTTTACTATTGTTGGTTGTGGTCGTAGATGTGGATATGAATGAGGATAATAAGGACTAAGAGCTAATTCTTTACCGTTGTTGGTAGTAATTGTGGTAGTGGATGTAAATGAGGATCATGAGAGCCACATGTGGTAGGGAGTGATTCCCTTGTGGTTACTGTAGTTGTGGCTATGGATGTGGTTATGAATGTAGCTAATGAGGGCTAAAGCTAATGCTTTACCGTTGTTGGTAGTGGTTGTGGATCTAAATGAGGCTAATGAGAATTAAAAGTCACTACTTTACTGTTGTTGATATTAGTTGTGGTAGTGGATGTGATTGTGGTTATGGAGAATCTAATTGTTGATACTTTATCATCATACTATAAGTGGTTTATTAATGCTTAATCAACCGTAGTTTAATTAACTTGTTAAATAGTTGGCTTGCTGAGATTTTTAATCTCACCCTTGTTTATTCACTTCCAGGTGATCCTTGAGCATGTTTGGGGTGGGTAGAGTAGCACGTCACTATTGCACAAGTTTTCTTGCATTTTGCTATAATAAGTTTAGAGGATTTTACTTTTTGTTTTGTTCTCCAGTTCGTCGAACACTATATTTTGATGATGTGGTTTCATGGTTGTTTTTATTAAGGTTGAACAATCAAGCTAGATTGTTAAAGGATGTTAGTATGGTTTATTCATTCTTATGCTTTGTTGCAATCTCTTATTATTCGTTTTGTTGTTATGCTTTCGCAAAGTCCCTTTTTTGAGGAAGTGTTGCCAGATTTTCCTTTGTAATCTAGCTGTTGTAGTGTAATTTAGTAGCCTGCTAGGGTAATATGGTTCCTGTGGTGTTACAGTTGGTATCAGAGCCTAGGCTTTATATTCTCGAAAAATAATAAGTAATTTGACACACTTGCACATGTAGGATGGAAAAAAGTTTGCATATCTTTGCAAATATCTTGTTTTGTCTCATTTTGTTAGTGCTTATGCCTTAATTACTTGAAGTTGAATGTTGGTGTATGCTTGTGTTTTCGTGGTGGCTACGAGAATGCCGCCTAAGGCGAGTAGTCGTGGCCATGCAGTTGCGCCTATGGCGCAGTCAGCGGCTGAGGAGGCTAATTTTTCTCAGCCAGAGGGTGGTAGTCATGAGGAGCTGTTGGCCGCTAGGAGCTGAGGACATTGAGGCAGGGGTAGTCTGCCGCTGATGCTGGTGTCGTCCCAGTGCCTGGGCTCACTATAGCTGGTGTTGTTAGTGACATCTCGCTTCGAGAGTGGGTGGGGATGAAGCTGGACAACTTTGATGGTAGGGCCACTCCTGTTTAGGCCACTGACTAGTTGTCCTACATGGAGGACAAGATAGAGGCGTTCGAGATGGTTGCTTCAGATCGTGTGCGGTATATGGCACAACTCTTGAAGGGTGAGGCACAGATTTGGTGGAAAGGGGTGTAGCCTACTCACACGGCTGCACACGGACTATTGTCATGGGCTGAGTTTGTTCAGCAGTTCGAGAGGAGGTTCTATCTAGAGACCTTTCTGAATAAGATAAAGATCGACCTGAGTAAGTATGATCAGGGCAAGAAGTCTGTGGTAGATTACGAGGTGGGTTTCAACCAAATAGTCTGCTTTCATGTGACACATGATGATGCAGAGAAGGCCAGGCAGTTCTGTCATGGGCTTAGGCCTTCAATTCGCCACTTGTTGGGTGCCTTTCCGATCACGGACTTTCGTACCTTAGTGGAGCAGGCCTTGGGGATCGAGATGTAGCAGGCTTACATGGATGACATCTATAAGGCCTCTGATGGATATTAGCTTAGAGGACAAAGTGAGAGGACGGGCCATTCTGGTGGCCTTGTTCACAAGAAGGGAAAGAGTCACCGCCACCAGCCTTATCGTGGCAGCTTAGGATAGTCCAGCTCTTTTGGAGGGAGTTATCAGTAGTACTGTACCACAGTGAAGCCCGAGATGGGCCTGGTGTGTTTTCGTTGTGGTGATCCACACAGGTAGAGTGACTGCTCTTGGAAGGAGCAGTGTTCTATCTATGGTCAAAATCACAAGGACGTGGTGTGTAGGTAGAATCCCAAGGAGAAGCTGCAGTGGGAGTTAGCGCCTGCACCTCTAGCTGGATCTACCCGTCCTGGTGGCATCGTGTAGATGATGGCTATAGCTCCTACCCACAGTACTTGCCTATGACTCCTGCTCTGCATTATCTGCCGGCGCCTTAGTGTCTTCGTTGACTGTTCCAGCACCTCCACCCGGAGGATATTGGGTCCAATAGCCTGCTACCCCTTTGGTGCCTGCAGCTCAGTGGACTCCTACACTGGCTTACTCGGGTGCGGGAGATTCTTCTTCTTTGGCTATACCTGGGGCGTATGCTATGCCCACGGCAGATGGCAGAGACCGTGGAGACATGGTGACAGGTACTATATCTATGGATTCTTTTGATGCCCATGTCCCTTTTGATTCAGGTGCTAGTTTCTCTTTCATCTCGGAGGTTTTCGTCGGTCGGGCATGTCTTACTGTGCATGTTATTGGGAGGGTAGTGGTCGTTAGCTCTCCTAGTGGGCTTATCTCCAGTTCTCGAATTTTTCCGGGTTGTGCGGTTGTTCTGGTGGATGAGGACTTTGTTGTGAATGTGGTGGTTATTCATCTGGAGCCTTTCAATGTGATCCTTGGCGTGGATTGTCTTTCGCGATATCAGGCAGTCATCTCTTGTTTCTGGAGGACGGTCACCCTGTAGTCTTCGTCTGGGCGTGAGGTTACCTTCCAAGGGAATGCTCCATGATTTTGTCTTTCGTTGCTGTGTTGGCTATTATTGGCACTTTGTGTAGGATTTCTCTATCATTGCCAAGCCGATGAACAGGATCACACAGAAAGGGGTTCCTTTTGTTTGGATGAATGAATGTGAGGCTGGCTTTCAGACTTTGAAGAATAAACTAGTTAATGCTCCTATCTTATCTTTGCCCGAGAGTGCCAAGCGTTTCACGGTGTACACAGATGCTTCTCATATTGGTCTTGGTTGTGTGTTGATGTAGGAGGGGCGAGTTATTACTTATGCTTCCAGACAGTTGAAGACTCATGAGCAGAACTATTCGTCCCATGATCTTGAGTTGGCCACCGTCATCTTTGCTCTGCAGTCTTGGAGGCACTATCTGTATGGGGAGCCATGTGATATCTTTACCGAGCATAAGAGCCTTAAGTAAATCTTTACCCAGCGAGAGATGAATTTAAGGCAGCAGAGGTGGTTGGAGATGATAAGAGATTACGATCTGACGATTCAGTATCATCCTGGCAAGGCTAATGTGGTGGCCGATGCTCTGAGTAGGACAGGAGTTCCTCAGATGGTGATGCCATTGATCTCAGAGTTTGAGCAGATGAGTATCTGCTTCTGTTTTGCTGGAGTTGCTCAGGTAAAGACGCAGATGATCATGCAGTCTGCCATACCCAAGCGGGTACATGTAGCAGCATGATCGGCTTTTTTCGGAGGTGCGAAAGAGGATCTCAGAGGGACATACTCGAAACTTTTGTGTGGACAAGTGTGGTGTGGTTCGTTTCAGAGGTCGACTTTGTGTACCGTAGAAATTAGAGGTGAAGAACGATATCCTTCGTGAGGCTCACCGGACTCCGTATTATGTACATTTGGGTGTGACCAATATGTATCGTGGCCTGAAGCAAGTCTTTTGGTGGAAACAGATGAGGGTGGACATTGCTAAATATGTCGCATCTTGTGGTGTATGTCAGCAGGTGAAGGCTGAGCATAAACGGCATACTGGTTTATTACAGCCTTTGGAGATTCGTGAGTGGAAGTGGGAGCACATCACTATGGACTTCGTGGTTGGTTTGCCACGCTCGTCTCATGGCCAGGATGTTGTTTGGGTTGTTGTGGACAGGCTCACCAAGTCCACACATTTCATTTCGATGAAGACGACCAACACAGCTCAGGCTTTGGCCCCGTTGTATATCGGAGAGGTGATGAGATTGCATGGTGTGCCCAAGTCAATTATTCCTGACTGGGATGCCAAGTTCATCTCCAAGTTCTGGCAAAATCTTCAGGATGCATTGGGCACGACAGTTTCTCTTAGCATGGCTTTTCACCCTCAAATGAATGGTCAGTCAAAGCGGACCATTTAGACATTGGAGAATATGCTTCGTGCTTGTGTTCTGTCCTAGAAGGGCAGTTGGGAGGACCATTTGGTACTAGCAGAGTTTGCTTATAACAATAGTTATCAGGCGAGTTTCAAGATGGCTTATTTTGAGGCTTTGTATGGTCGGAGGTGTGTTTCTCCTCTCTGTTGGGACGCTGTGGGCGAGAGGTCTTTGCTTGGCCCATATTTTATCCAACAGACCATACGGAAGGTGCAGGAGATTTGACAGAACCTGTTGGCTGCTTAGAGGTGACAGAAGAGCTACGCAGATGTTCGGCGTCGTGAGCTGGAGTTTGCTATTGGTGACCTTGTGCTCCTCAAGGTGTCACCGACCAAGGGCATTGTTTGGTTTGGTACTACAAGGAAGTTTAGCCTGTGATACATCGGCCTGTTTCTAGTGGTCGTGCGTGTGGGCAGTCTAGCCTACCGTTTGGAGTTGTCAAGCTCAATGAGTGGAGTGCCCAATGTCTTTCATGTGTCTATGCTGAGGAAGTATCTATGAGAGCCCGAGCACAAAATCAACCTGGAGCAGATCACGATGGAGCAGGATCTCACTGTGGAGAGTTGACCAGTGCGTATCTTGAGCTCGTCGGAGTGGGTCATGAGGAGGAGGACTATCAGGTATGTGAAGGTTCTCTGGATGAATCAGTCCGAGAGGGAGGCAACGTAGGAGCTTGAGGATCAGATGCGGAAGAAGTACCCCGAGCTCTTCAAAGCTGGTGAGTACTCGTAGTTGCTGTTTTCCTTGGTTGCTCTCTCCTTTGTCGTTCTGTTGTTTCATAGTTATGAGGTGTTAATGTAACACCCCAGGATCCACATTACACTAGGATGCCACTAAACCACTCCACATGCTAGCCAATTTATAATCAATGATATAAACTGGCCATAATTTTTTTTTCTAAATCATGATAAGCTAAGCGGAAGCATACTAAAATAAGGTAATGGAACACTACTAACTAAAGATCATTTGCTAATAACTTTAACCAACAAAAAGCGAACTACAACATAACTTTAATAATTAAAAGTGCTCAACAATGAGAGATAAAAAATTGAATAACCAGAGGCTACACTTATTTATTACAGTATGAAGTATGATATGGTGTGTGATAGTGATGTGCCGCTCTACCCTTCCTGTGCATGTTCGAGAATCACCTAGAAGGGGAAAAACAAGAGTGGGATAAAATCTCAGCAAGCAAATTATTTAACAAGCTAATTAAACTACAACAGTTTAATCCTCAACATTTATTTCCCACAATGACCACATTTATATCCTCAACCCCATATCACCACCAGCGACAGTTAAACATTAGCAAATAAATCTTGTTTGACTACTTCATAACCTCAACCATTACCACTACCAAAGACAATAAAGCATTAACATATTTTACCTCACTAACTTTATTATTTCTCACATCCACATATGCTATCAACAATTACCATAAGAGAAAAGAATCTCATGTCACAATCACAACCCCTACCATTCCACAAGAGATGAACCCTATTCCACGACCACAGCCACATTCCACATACTACAAGCGACTCTCATGAGCCAATTCCACATTATAACTAAGAAGTTGTATTTGTTTACAAAATAACTCCACCAACATACATTGCATAAGAATGCAAATGATCTTTTCACAATGTAATATATATGAATGCGTATGATCCACTGCACTCTTACCTAACAAGGTAAGAGTGTGCATCGTACAACGGCAATGTACGATGCTGTATCGTTACGGTCGCGGCTATAAGCGGCGACATCCACAATGCAAATGTTATGACATGTTATGAATGATATGGTAATCATAAACCAAAAGAATTTAACCACAAAGATCAACAACATAATCATCATGAATACTTCCTCATAATCCACATGTGTCTCATTAAGCACAATACCAATGTGTCATAAGACCATTACCACGTAACCCACATTCAATTCACCAAGATCAAAATCAATCGATCTACAGGGAATTCTACCACATAGACTACAATATATTCCTCAAGAATGCTACCATCATAACTACAAATATTCACTAAGAATACTATCACGTAAACCACAATATGTTCATAAAGAATACTACCACATATATATATTTGTTTCGTCAAGAACAATTCCATATACCCACAATTAAACCATCAAGAACATAAGTAGTTGAATACTTAAAATACCACCACATGGACCACATTAAGGTAGCATGTAACAATGACATAGCACCTCAAATTAAATAATCAATTAATATGAATGTAGAATGATTAACGAGTTAAACAGTAGCACAACCGCTACGTTTACTTGTCTCTACCGGTGAAGCGAAGAAATCACGTGTGTTCAGGAGCAAAACCACCTGTCCAAAAGTACCGCTCAGCACAACACCACAGCAATGAAAATGCGACTTTAAGAAGTAAAGATATCGTTAAACCCCACAACATACCTCTCCGCTTAACGGTTTCACGCTCTACCCGCAGCAGCAGTGCTGCTTAATTTTTTTTGTATCTTTAAGATTATTAAACCGTTTACAGAGAAAGATATATTTCTGAATTCCTCACTTAAATACTTTCAATTTTCATGTAGATCACTTATTTTTATTTTATCACTTAAATACGTTCTCTGTTCTGGCAATCTGGGCAGCCAGCTTCTAACGCGCCCCAACCATAGTACAAAGCTCTAAAAATTATGATTTTTATACAGTAGTTAGATTAATGAATTATCTACATTTTTCTTAATTGTGACCAAAAACATAAAAATCATTTGCTACCCCTAAATCACACCTGAACAGTAATCTACCCCAGTTTGCACCCCCTGACAGACAGCCAGGTTCCCGACCTTGGTACGCCCAAATCCCAAGACAAAACATTCTGAAAAAAATATAGTAGATGGGTCTTGTCATCCTCTACAATTTTCCTTTTGGGCAGACCTGCAGAAAAAATCGTTTCATGGGTGGTTTAGGCAGCGTGGTCAATTTAGACAGCGTGTCTGTTTGGGTGGTTTAGGCAACTAAGATGATATTTTTTGTGGAACCCATGAACACGAAAGTTGTAAAAGATGTAGATATCTAGCTTCTATATTGTTTTCAGAATTTTTGGATGAGTGGTTTGGGCACAGTCGACGTTGGCATTCTGCTGTGTAGCAAAGCTGGATTCAGGTTTTAGTTTCTATTTGTGGGCAGATTCAGAGGCTCTAATAATTTTTTATGAATTTTCTCATAATAACAAAAGTTGTAGATAATGTTGTCGTATAGATTCTAGCAAAATTTTATAACTTTTAGAGCAGTGTACTATCAGTGGTGATTTGTAGAAGCTCACTGGTCAGAACTCTGTTATAGTTTATGTCCTCTATTTTCCGTTGCAGATTACGCCTTTTTAACAGCAGAATAAAGATATAGTGTCTTCGTGAAAGTTGTAGCTTTCGTTCTGTAGATTTCAAAAATGTTATGTTTTGCTAAGGTTTACTGAGTGGATAAAAAGATACAAAAAAGATAAACAGTGCTGCTGCAGTGAACTAAGCGTTGGAGCGCAGTTGAGAGGGAGTTGTCAGGTTTCGGGCGTAGTAGTGCTTTACCTTTCTATTGTAAATATTATATTGTGATTTTGTGCTGAGTGGTGGCTTATGAACATGTGTTTTGCTCCTGACTATGGTTGAGACCTTCGCTTGCGTAAACATAGCGGATGTTGCTACAATTTAACTTGTTAATTTTACTACCTTCACTATAACTGCTAATTGTTTGGTTATTAATCCACCATATTGTTACAGTATCGTACATTGCTGTAGTACGATACACACTCTTATGTTGCCAGGTAAGAGTGCTGTGGATCATTTGCATACATATGCATTTCATGAGGATCATACTTGTTCTAAGATGTTAAGTGGTATTGGCTCATGAGAGTCACTTAGGTAGGGAGTAATTCCCTTGTGGTTACTGTGGTTGTGATTGCGGATGTGGATACGAATGAGGTTAATGAGGGCTAAAAGGTAATGCTTTACCGTCATTAGTTGTGGTCGTGGATATGGATATGGATGAGGATAATAAGGTCTAAGAGCTAATTCTTTACCGTTGTTGGTATTATTTGTGGTAGTGGATGTAAATGAGAATCATGAGAGTCACTTGTGGTAGGGAGTGATTCTCTTGTGGTTACTATAGTTGTGGTTGTGGATGTGGTTATGAATGTGGCTAATGAGGGCTAAAGCTAATTGTTGTGGTTACAGACCAAACGGAGAGAGAGGGTGTATGATAGTGGAGAGTTATATGAGCAATACCCTCTTCTGGGTCTTTCCCAGAGCTTGCATCATGTATATATATCCTCGTAGAGAGCATCTTTACAATCGTACCCTTACATCGAGTATCCTTCCCAAGGGTAACTAAGTCATTGTACATGTCTACCTTGGGTTTATAACTTCCTAACAGGCTAGTTGGGTTTAGGTGGGGGCCACCTCTACAACAGGAGCCTCTCATGGTGAAGGGCTTCACAGGCCGAAGCCATGTTGTCAAGCCCTTTGGCTCCCTCCGTCCCTGCGGCCTGTGACCTTGTGTGACATTGGGCGGAGATGATTTGGCGTGTGCGGCTCGTCGGGGCTCCGTGAACTCGGGGCCGAAGGACCGTAGGCGGGGTCGCAGTTGCCCTGTGGGGGCGGAGGCCTCGTCGATGCAGGTGAAGCACGCAGGTGCGGCAAGTTGGGACGTCGCCCACGTGTGGGCGATCGCGTCTGTTTGATTTCCGCCGGTTGCGCTTCTCCGTGGGCGACTGTGTCGTGTCCACTGGCGGCAGTTGGGCTTCCCCATGTGGGAGACAGCTATATATATATACCCGGAGTGTTGTACAGGCGTGGCTGAGAAGACTTGATCTCGAAAATAGGCCTTCTTCAGTTCATGAACATGCAGAAGAGTGTCGCCATGTTGATGAATTGAAGGAGGTCTATTTTTGAGCACAATATATGGCGACCATCGGCCGCGGCGCACTCGCGGGGGAAGTAGGCTGTTGGGGCTCAAGCGTGGAGGTTGCACGTCCTGGCAGGTCCGCTGTCCAGAGGTGGCGTCTTAATGGTGGCATAAATCGCGTCGACCTTTGAAAAGCCAGGGGGTTGCTGTTGCATGTCTGCGTTGTCCCGAGGCGGTGGTGCACGTGGCGCGACGCGATTAGCGTGTCGTGAGCTGCGAGCGGTCGCGCGACGACGATCGCATACCCCTTTCCGTTGGCTGGCTTTGCGTCGGACGGCGTGGACTCCCGCCGACTAACCTGCCCCGCGAGCGTTCTCGGAGACCTAGCATCCACGAAAAGACATTGGATACATTAGGATGCGAAAACGGTTCTGTGTGCCAAGAGTGAGGAAATTTGGGGTGCACCAGGTGTTGGGGTTGCCCCGAGCCACCGAAGTGGGGTCTTTTTCGGGCGTGCCGTGCCGGCGCGCGGGTGCGTGTCGAAGTGGCGGAGCCAAAGACAGGCCTGGAGTTGTCCTGCGGAGGCGAAGGCCTCGTCGAAGGCGGGGCTGGAGTCATCCCGTAGAGGCGAAGGCCTCATCGAAGACAGAGCCGGAATTGCCCTGCGCAGATTCCCGAGTAGACACGTGGCAGAGTGCTATTGGCGCGTCATGCGCTGTCAGGCCCTTTTGCGTGACCGTCATTTGACTGGGCCTGGCCCATGTGGGCAGTTGTGCCACTTCGGCCTCGATCGTGCGGAGGCGAGCAGTTCACCTCCCGCCGGTTACTCTTATCGGTGGCATGGTAGATGCAGGGGTTTTAAATACCCCTTACGGTACGCCACCTGCATTCTCCTCGCCTTGCCTTCTAGCTTCTTACCGCACGCCCCAATCTCGTGCCTTCTTTGCTGCCTTCGTCGTCACGTAGCTCTAGGAGGACGATGGCACACGACGGAGAGCGTGCTTAGCCGGCCGACAACAGCGCCGCCGTTCGGCGGTCATCGCCGCTCGAGGTGGAATACACACTCGAGGGGCGCGACTCCACACAGGTGGACAAATGGTGGACGGCGGCGGAGGGAGCAGAAGGTCCGTGTTGCCATGTCCTGGGCTAAACGCTGGTGATAGAAGAGATGATTCGCGGCCTCCTGCGCGAAGGGAAGCTGTCGGACCGCCGGGAGGTGCGACTGCCCACGGGCGACGAGACCGAACCGCATCCCGAGGAGTCGGAGGCGATCATGTTCGTTGCCTATTTTGAGGCCGGGTTGTGCATTCCAGCTGCCACGCTTGTCGGGGATGTCCTGCGGACTTTTGGACTTGAGTTGGCATAGATTACGCCGAATGCAATAGCCCGTCTGGCCGGATACAGTTGGGCGTTGCGTACGGAGGCGTGCTGGTCGACCGCGTCGCTGTTCGCCTTTCTCCATGATGGACGGTGTGAGTTGGAGGATCGGGGAGACGGGATGTTTCCCAGCTTCGGCTGTGTCAACTTCGTCTTGCGATCGCAGTGCGAGAAGATCTTCCCTACGAACTCGGCTTGAACGGAGTGAGAACCAAACTGGACGAGGCGGTGGTTTTACCACCGTGTGACGAGCGGTAGCGGTCTTGAATGTTTGGGGCGGCTGGGGACGTTCAACACCATGCCTGGTGCGCCGATAGATGCTGAGGATCAGCGAATGGCGCGGAGGCTTGTGGGAATCACCGCCCGCTTCAACATGCGCGACCTCGCCAAGGAGTTCGTCATGTATGGCGTGGCACCACTTGCTGCCGAGTGGCGTGTTACGCCTGGGAGGCTTCGGCGTGACAACATCCGCCCGTCCGTTTCTTCGCTGCCGAGACCCTCCGGTCTACGTAAGTTTTGATGGAGCCTAGCTTTCGTGTGCCATCCATCGGGCCCGTTGTTTTAAATCGTGTCCCTTACCGCTCACAGGTGTTCTCCTGGAAGACGTGGAGCGTGTGGTGGACGCGTTCCTCGGACCGTACACGGCCAGAGAACACACCATGCGCGTAGCTGCGATCGCAGAGGCAGGTCTAGGGCGGATGAACCGTGTGTGTGAAGCCTTGGGCATTATAGTGCCAGAGTGCGCTGTTCCAGCCCTGAGCCCAGCTCTGCACGGTTCCAATGGGAAGGGAGTACCAGCGAGCCTAGGCTCCGACTCGACAAAGTATGCCGACTCGGAGGTAGACGCGGATGTAGAGGGCAAAGGGGGGCCCTTGGGCATTGGCGCGGAGGAAGAGTGCCGCGTGGGTGATGCGGGGGGAGAAGTTTTGTCGCCCGTGGAGGATGCTGGGGCGGGGCTGTTGCCCGTGGAGGATGCTGGGGCGGGGTCCTTGCCTGCGGCGGTTACCTAGACGGAGCCCCCTCCTGCGGTGATTACCGAGGCGGGATCATCGCCTTACTCCCCGAATGCGAAGCGGCCCCGCACGCTATCGCCCCTTCGCTCGCCGAGGGGGTTCGCTGTAGCGAGCAAGGTCGGGGCCCTATGGGACTTTGACTCAAACTCTGAGTACCCTTGAGTCGGTGTCTCTACAGTCCCCTCCGGGTCTGCGGCTGTCGGGGGCGGGGCCTGGTGGAGCTAAGCTCCGACACAGAGCCCCCCGCCTGGCGGGGTGGTCTCGCTGGGGGACGCCGCTGTCCTTGCGGTTCCTGGCGAGGCTGAAGGTAAGCTTACATCGCTTGGTGTGATCCCGTTAGGCGTTGGTAGGGCTGACCACCATGCTCCCTTTGCAGCAGCGTGCCTCCCCGAACGTGGGCGCCCCTCGGAGCATGAGGACGTTCTTTCAGAAGGGACATCCAGCGCCGCCGAAGCTGTCACTGCGGATGCTGCACAAAGCCTAGCGGACTTCGTTCCTCGACCGGAGGTGCTGGCAGCGTTGTAGGGGGTGGCGAATAGCACGGCCACCAGCCTAGACTGCCAGGCACTGCAGACCTGTGGGTCGGGACTCCTTGGAAGAGTACTAGAGATCTCCGAAATGAGGGTAAGTATCTGACCCTTAGTAGCGCGCGGCCCTCCGGAGGTGTACTGATCGCTTTGTGGTGTAGACCCTCGCCCTTGGCCGGGCGCTGTAGGCGGCCCATGCCCGTGAGCGGGAGGCATTGGAGGACCAACTACGCGTCTCTGAAGGAGCTCTTCGTGCGGCGGAGGAGGCGCATTTCTCTAAGGAACGCGCAGGGGCCGTCTCATATGCTGAGGAGCTTATGGCGGCGGCTCGGTAGGCGGTAGTGGAGGAGCGGGACGGCCTGCTCCGGCAGGTTGCTGTGTTAGAGGAAGAGAAGAGCCGCCTTGCTGCTTCTCTGAGGGAGCGGGACCAGGCTCTGGGTGACGCCTCGATGGCGGCCTGGGATGCTATGCTGTCCCTGAAGGGCACTCTTGAAAACCTTGTTGCCGAAGTGCCGCCCCGCTCATTCGGACCCGAGGAGCTGTTGCGGACACTTCGATGGATTGAGGAAGCTTCCAATCTTGCTCATGCTGCCGCGACGTCCTTTGGCAACCATTGCTCCTACGTGACCGCATGCATGGTGTTGTGGTTACTGACCAAACAACCTGGATCCGAAAATCCCCTTCACTGGCCAGTCTACCAGGAATTTATACACAGGGGTAACGTGTCCCTTCCTCTCTTTCTTATGGGCACGTACCCCTTGATATCTTGACTGATTTGACAAAGCACAATAACTACACTGCCACCTAACCCAATGACTCACCCCAAAGACGCCTACCCTATAACCCCAGTAGGTTCACTAGACTAAAAAGAAACAGGTGGAGATCAGCCCCACAACAGTAGCCTCTCACGAGAAGGCTCCACGAAAGGTGTAGGCGATCTTTGTGTCTTCGAGTTGTCTGGTCTCCTCCGTCCGATTAGTCTAGTGGTCATCGAAATAAGTGCTCGGACAATTGGAGGTGGTCGACGTCTTCTACGAAGGATTACCCATAGCGAAGTCAACGGCCTTCGCCGATCATATCCGAAGACCCGGCTTGTTGGGTGTTGAGGACAATGAATTTTAAGGGACCTGTGACAATCCTTTTAGAAAGATTAGACTCCTCTAGCCTGCATTCGAATGCTTCAAGCTTCGTGGCTTCGCTGAAGGGACCGGGAGACAAGCGCTTCCAGTCGCTCGAGCTCGCGTTGCTTCTCGGGGGCCCTCGGATCCTGCAATTCTTCGGAGCACCAGGAAAACGTGGAAGGAGGTACCCATACAGACTGATCCGCATCTCCGATCGCCGCTATGGGGGTCGTCGCCTGATAATGAAGACACCTCGACTGCAACAGTTGATGTGACAGATGTCAGGAAAGATTATGTACACCATGGTTATCCGCCCGCTCTATCTTGTCTGTTATCAATGTGGCGCATAGTCCCTAGGATTTGCAGCATTCCCCGATACGCGGCGCTTCGTGATTGAAGTGAACGCTGCTTCCGCCGCTCCACGTCACTAGACGTTTGAAAAGTTTTCTAGGAACTGCCGGTGGATCGCTAGAGAGATCATACGAAATGTCAGATTTCGAACGTTACATTCACAGATTATAAATAGATGGACCACTCGCCAGGGAAAGGTTCTTCACGCATTCTCCTTAGCATCGCTCTTGTCTTCATCGTTTTCTCCATTCCCACTCGCCAGTGTTCTCTCCTTTCTTATTCCTTGAAATGCTGCGCGCCCGCCGCCCCGTTGAGATGGAAGTCGAGCTCGTGGCGCAGAAGGCCTCTGCCGCCAGCAAGCGGTGGCGGTCAGACAAGAAGGAAGGCGGGCTTTACACCAATAGGTTGGGGACTAGCCAGGCCACTGAGGAGATGATAAGCGACCTGGTACGGAGCGGCAAGATATCAACAGAATGGAAGTTCAGCTCCCATCTTTGGATGAGAAGGAACCCCATCCCTCCAGGTCAGAGCTGGTGGTTTTCGGCGCGTATTTTGATGCAGGTTTGAGGCTTCCTTCATCCAGATTTGTAGCGGGGGTGCTTGAGAAGTACGAGTTAGAGTTGGCGCATTTAACTCCGAACGCCATCGTCCGCCTGGCCATCTTCTGCTGGGCGAGTCGGGCCGGCGGAGCCTCGCTAAGTACCTCTCTCTTGTGCTTCTTGCACGACGCCAGATACCAACCAAAGGAGCTTGCCGAGGGTGAACACTCTAATCTTGGCAACGTTAACTTCATCTTGCGTTCGCAATGTACGAGGTTGTTTCCGGCGAATGCGACGAAAGGGAAATGGGAGTCTCGCTGGGCTCACCGGTGGTTCTACCACCGTGTGGAGGATACCAGTACGCTGAAGTGGGCAGGAGGGAAATTGGACTTCGTCACCTCGCTCGTGGTGTCCCTCGATCGTGACGATGAGGCAAGGGCACATAAGCTGGCGGGGGCAGCACTCCGATTCAACATGCGGGATCTGGCGGAGGAGTTCCTTATGTATGGGGTGTTCCCGCTAGATCGCCAATGGGCCGGTCAAGTGGGGAGTGTGCGCGACGACGGGCTTCGACCGTCTATCACCTCTTTACTTCCTCCTCCGAATCTCCGTGAGTCTCTGCCTGCTTAATAGTACAAATTTTATTGTCAGCGTTCTTACCAAGCTTTTGCAGGGATGACCCTTCGAAGCGCTGAAGCTGAAGGAATACGCGTAGGCTACGGAAGCAGAAAACAAAACTTTTCTACCGCGCACCCAAGAACATCATGCTAAGGAAGGATCATGGATCGTTACCACTTAGGCCGCGCATGCGCAGTGAAGAAGAATTGGAAACCGATCCAATCACGCGCGTCGAGGTAGTAGTGGAAGTAGCCGATCGTCCCGAACAGATCGTCTCCTCCACGCGCGCCGATCAAGAACTGCAACGAGCAGCGCCTCCACCGGTATCCCACGTCCGGGGTGGGCGCCGATCGCGAGTGTACTAGCACTCGTGAGCAGCTAGGGTTTGGCTCGGGAGGTGGCGGCTAGGGTTTTCTAGATGTTAACGGGGGACGAATCCCTCGGTCCTCGCCTCCATATATAGACCTCCTCACGTGGGCCTTGCGGACCAAGGCCCATTAGGAGTCTATTCGGATCTTTATCCGAATTGAGCCCATATCGAATCATATTGAATCGGTGTTCCAACCCGTTAAGCGTGCGACCACAGCAGGTTCACGTATACTTGGTCGTGACCCGAAGCGCCTTTCGGTCACCCTGTTAATAGCGGCCTCTAGTAAGACATATTAACCCCAAAGTATATGTAAAGATCATATCGGGTGAACTGTAATGTTCTCTCATGTCACGAATCCCTTTGCCTCACGATATAGATTGAGCTCAAGGCGAGACACGTGTCATCCTCTTAATAGCTCAATCACTCTCTCGATTCCGTGATGGATTATAAACTTGTGATTGACTCCTCAATCACCTTGGCATGGCCATGCACTTTCATAATCCATTACATCGAGGGCAGAGATATCTCTCCCATAAGGAGGGCAAATTCTATCTTGATCATTCACATCCCACTACATGTTTCATGGCAAATCCGAAGACTACTTTTATGACTACCCGATTCACGGAGTAGTGTTTAGTAGTCCCAAAATAAGCTACTACTCATGTTGGGAACCATGATGATCTCAAGTCTAAGGATTCTACATAAACACTACTCGAGACCAGCGATGACACATGGAATCTCTGCGGTGTCTCATGGCGAGTCTATCCAACATATGTTCACTAACACATGTCCATATTATTGATTTGGTATCACCATACCATGATCCATGAGACATGATCATCAATCAATACATATCTTGATCTTTGTCTTTGAATCATATTTGTTCCTCATATGATATCGATCGGGGATCATTTAGAAATAGCAACATTTTAGTATTTAAGAGTCTCATGAATAAGTTACATACTCATTGATCAATAATGATGATGTCTATTCCAAGGAACAAAGTAATGTATCATAAACATAGTATGTGATATATACAACATCTCCATGTTGCCTCTAGGGCATATCACTATGATCTCCCACTTGCACTAGAGTCAACCATGTAGGTATCTAATACCCATTGCCCTAGTGTGAGCCTCGTGCTTTGGCTGGGGAAGTGGCTTTGTCAACGGATCTGCAATGTTCAAATCCGTTTGTACTTTGCATATCTTCACATCGCCTCTCTCCACTATCTCGCGAATGAGATGAAATCGCGTAAAATGTGCTTGGACTTACAGTGCGATCTAGGCTCCTTGGCTTGCGCAATGGCCCCACTATTGTCACGATGAGGTCCATTGGGCTGGAGGCACTAGCCATCACACCAAGCTCGAAATAAATTTCTTGATCCAAAGCGACCTCTTTGGCGGCTTGAAGCTGCTATGTACTCGGCTACTTTGTAGAATCGATAACCGTCTGCTCACGCTTGGAACTCTTCCGACTTACCGCACCGCCATTGAGCGAGAACACAAATCAGTTGCGATCTAAAATCATCTTTGTCGGTTTGGAAGCTAGCATCGGTGTAACCATTTACAACGAGCTCTTCCTCACCTCCATAGACAAGGAACACATCTTTAGTTCTTCTCAAGTACTTCAAGATGTTCTTTACGGCAATCCGGTGACTTTCACTGGATCGGTGGTATCTACTCGTAGCACTTAAAGCATCTGAAACATGCGGGCGTGTACAAAGCATGGTATACATAATGGACCCAATAGCGAAGCATATGGAATCGCATTCATTTTATCCCGCTCATCGGTGTACTAGGACACCGATTCTTGCTAAGATTTATACCATGTGACATAGGTAGAAAACCTTTCTTGGAATCATGCATATTGAACCTTTTCAACACCTTGTCAATGTCACGTATCTTGGCTTAATCAATTAGCCTTTTGATCTATCTCTATAGATCTTGATGCCAGAATATATCTTGCCTCTCTAAGTCTTTCATAGAGAAACTATTTTTAATGAAGACTTATGATTCGAGCAAAGGAATGTCATTTCCGATCGGTAATATGTCATCCACATATAAGACCGAGAAATACGAGTGCGCTCCCACTAGCCTTTGTAAACACAAGGCTCTTCTTAGTTCTTGATGAAACCAAACCCTTTGATTACTTCATCAAAGCGAATGTTCCAACTCCGAGATGCTGCTTTAATCCATAAATGGATCTTTGGAGCTTGCATATCTTTCCAAGCGATTGCGGATCGACAAAACACGTGGGCTGTGTCATGTACACATCCTCACTCGATTTCCATTAAGGAAAGCTGTTTTAACATCCATTTGCCATATTTCATAGTCGAAATATGCAGCAATCGCTAGAATGATCGAATAGACTTTAGGATTGCGGACAGGCGAAAAAGTTTCATCATAATCAATACTTTGAATTTGTTTGAAACCTTTGGCCTGTCGCGCTTTATAGATGTGAACATTTCCATCTATGTCTATCTTTTCTTGAAAACCCATTTGCATTCAATGGTTTTAACACCATCAGTGGATCAACCAAGTTCCAAACTTGATTACTGTGCATGGATTCAATTTCGAATCTCATGGCTTCAAGCCATTTCTCAGAGTCTGGTCCCACCATCGCTTATTCATAGGTCTTAGGCTCATCGTTGTCTAACAATGTAACATCCCAAAATTTTGTCCCTTTATTGAAAATTTAATCTGGAGTTTACTTGGATTTTACGGAGTTATGTTAAAATCTGATTTGAGAAAAATTTTAAACTTTATTGTGTAAAAGTCAAAATTAAATTTATTGCATTCCTAAAAGCTTAAACCAATGTATTTTCAGCTTCCTTAAGTCAAATATGAGATTATATTAATTTTTGGATTTTGAAGGAATTAAAACCCTCCTACAAAATCAAATTGTGCCTTTGCAAATTATACTTGTTAAAATGAGTGGGGCATATTTTTATTAAGTCTATAATAGCTCGAGATAGTTCCTAGAATTTTTCTGGATTTTCAAAATTTATTTGGTATTTTTGAGTTTTCTAAAACTTAATAGCATTTCGGAAAATCAAAAGAAAGAAAATCCCAAAAATCCCTCCCGGCGCGGTGTCAACCATCGGCGTCCCCTCGCCCGCGGAATCCCCTCGGCCGTCCGATCTAACAAACCCTCTCCCCACCTTCCCCTCTCCGCGTGCGGCAGCGGTCGCGTTGTCGGACGGACCGTCCACTCCGCGCGGATTTAATCCGCCGCCCGCACCAACTTACCGCTTCACCGCTCCCCTCTCGCTCCTGCGCCACGTGGTATTATCCGAGCCGTCCCCTATTGCCGTACCTCATCTCGGCGCCCCTCCCCTTAAGCACCGGCCGGCCCGATCTAACCCGTTGTCGGATCAAATCTCAGCCGTCCCCCTTCACTTACCCCTTCGCATGTCATGGTCCCGATCTCTCCCCGTGCCACCGTCAAGCATCGGCCGTCCCCTCGCTCCTTCCTTTCTTTTCTCTCGGCGGCGTGCGGGCCCCACTCGTCGATTCCGTCTCCCCGCCCCTTTCCTTTCTTCCTCGCGCGATCTCCGCCCATTGCCGCCATTGCGCCGCCAAGCGAAGCTTTAAAGCGGTTTCCTTCGAGTGATGCCCGCGCCAGCGCCGATCGCAATTGCACCTCCACCGCGTCCATTGCGGGCATAATCACGCATAATCGCAGCCGTTATCACCGTCGCAATAAACCTCCCCGCCCGTTGCACTCCGGCGAACTTCGCGCGGCCGTTACCCTCCTCCCCAGCCTATAAAAGAGGTGCCCCGAGGTCCCTCTACCCACACCGCCACCCCCCCGAGCCTCCAGAGCGCTTAATCCAGCCCCGAAGGTCCCCTGCGCCCGATTTCCCTCCGCGGCTTCAAGCGACTCCGGCGAGCAATCGCCGCCGGCTCGAGCCCCCTCGCCCCTCGCCGACACCTCCCCGGCCTTGCTGGTGCCCAGGCGACCCTCGGCGACTACCTCCCCGGGCACGTGCACCACCGGAGCTACTCCACCACCGGGCACGTGAATATATTTTGTAATTCCAAGGTTCAAATTTAAATTAAAACTTCCAACTTCTTTCAAAAGCCTCAATTCCTTTTAAAAATTGTTGACCCACATCCAAAAATTCAGAATTCTGTCTCCCAATTTATTTGATAATTTTTGGAAGTTATTTGGATTCCATTTGAATTTTTGTTTTGAATTTGCTTTGAATTGATTTCGTTAGATATTGTGATTCGGAGAGTTTGAATTCGACGAATCGCGGCAGGACTCGATCAAGGCAAGTTACACCTTTGACCATGTTGAACCTAATATTTTAAATTATTTATATTGTTTCTTTGTATATGCATGCGTATCTTTATTCAAATGTAATTCAAATTTGATTTGAATTTTAGTTATACCACGATCCTTTGTATATGGCCAATTTGAATCTTGAATTCATATACCTTGTCACCCTAGCTGAAAACTAGTTAGTACTATAGTATTAGCTAGAAATTTTTGTAGCAATGCTTAGCCTGGCTTAGTATAATTTTAGGTGGGATCGATCTTTCACATGAAATGACGGACTTTGAAAATCGATATCTTGACTTGGTGAGTCAAGGGTGGTTTCTGAAATTATTTAAAAATGAAAATAGAAAACATGTTTTGGACTTAGGCTAATGGTTAGGTGGTGGGTGCAGGTATGCCTCGTGTTTGGTGACACTGGTTGATTATCGTGCGGGGTATGTGGTTGAGCCTAAATCAACTTAAGGACCGTTTCTGTGAATTATTTTACGAAGTCACTTCGTACTACCACAAGTCCGGTATGGGACGGACCTGGCTAAGTAATTTGTGAAGTTCCAACTATAGTCTCGCTATAAAGTGAATGTGTGTGGCGTAGGGTGTGGGAAGTCTCACATGGCACGGAGGGCTCCAACTCGTGGATTCGAGTTGTGGTGAAACTTAGTGGCGGCGTGATTATATTGGCTATGAATCATCGAACAGCCTTGTCATGAACTCTCGCCGCACACCTAAGGCGGTGTGTTGATCGCGTGGCTCAAGTGAGAGGAATGTCTTGTGGGTAAGTTGTACACCTCTGTGAGTAACAAACTATCACGGATAGCCGTGTCACGGTCATGGACATCTTGAGTAGAGTCTTCACAGATTAGACTTGAATTTTCATAAAACTTGGTTTTGGCAAACAAGCGTTGGATTTGGAAATGGTCAGGGTGGATTCCGTGGGTAGGTTAGTGTGGGTTGGAGCCTACACTAGCGGTATTACTTGTTAAGAACAATGTTTCATATCTTGTATTTAATTTCAGCTTTTCATACTTACGTTATTGTATTTAAATTCAAGTATTGCTTTCACACACTACCTATTAAGCTTCCTTTGAAATCCCTTAAGCATGCATCAACTCTGTTATATTTCTGGTGTAACTTGCGTAAGCATTGCACTTACCTTGGGAGTATACGTACTCACCTTGCTAAATCTGTTGCCGATTTGAGGCGACTCTGACGGTGAGGACTACTTGTAGTAGGATCGTCTTCTGATCATTCGCTTTGTGGGAGGTGGATGGGTGTGCTGCCACCTTTATTTTTTCCATTGTTTTGTTTACTTTCTTGGCTGGTGCCTTATTGTAAGACTTGGCCTTAAGGCCGTATTTTCGTTTAATAATATCTAGTGGTTATTTTTGCATGATATACATTCTTTGTTAAACTGTGTGCACTAGCTTTTCACAGGATAGTGCGACTTACAGAGGGCTCGGAGTTGTTGTTCGGGTCCGGCGAAATGTATCGAGCAACAATGACTCTAAGACGTGACCTTAGCAAGAGACCAGCTTTAAGGATATATTTTAATAAGAAATGCGCTTTTAAATTATCTCCCCCTTTTCTCAAGTCTCTTTACCAAAACCGATTACTAACTCCTCTCCTTCCAAATTTTAGATGGAGCAACCCACCGCGTCTCCCACGGAACCCTTAGGACTCTTCGCGGCGATCTATACAACCTCATGCAAGAGCTCAACTTCGCCCATACCCCTCTACCAGAGGATACGTTGGCATGTATGGAGGCGAGGCATTTGGAGGTGGAAGTGAAGATCTTCAAGGATTTGGACACACGGAGCCATTTACGTGTTCGGCGCACCTACCTCGAGCCACCTTCTTGATGGAGTTCGGGATGCAGCGAGAGGCCATTCGCGGTGCGGAACATCTCGCTCGAGACTTCTGCGCGCCGACTTCGCTACTTCCCCATGAAGACTCCCTTGTGGGCTGCCGACTTCGTCTCAGAGTATGAGAGCAACCCCGCCTCATCGGTGGTGGAGTACACCAAGTCCATGGATCACATGTACGGACCACCACAGACGAGTGCACACCTGGCGAAGCTCGCGCCGCGAGAGGAACTGCCGAGCTCCGTGCGAAGATGCGAGTTCCACGGATTCGGACCTTTTCGAGGAGACTCGGCGCAGCGCTAGTGTATGAACAACTCAGAGTCTTAGAGCGCTATCCGTGAGTGTAGAACTTTGTAAACAGCCACGAGACTATTATAATAAAATAAAAAGTTTATTTGGCTCTCATCTGTGTTTTCCTTGCTCTTGTGTGTTGTTTTGGTGGGATTGTTACTAGAACCTTTCCTTTAGTTCTCTCTCTAAATCTGAAAGTCTCAATAGATGGTGAACACAGAAGAAACTCCAACATGGACAACGCCAACCGGAGCACAAGGAAGCGGTCGGCTCAGATTCCACCACCCGCCCGTGTAGGACCAGATTGGGCACAGTTGATGGCCAATCAAACCCAGTTGATCCAGCTCTTGGCTCAGACGATCAACAACCCTCAGGCTCATCATCAACCTGCCCAAATGCCTCCAAATCGTCTCTCACGAGTTCCTGAGGATCAAGCCACCCACCTTCGCGGCGATCTTTGAACCGATGGGCGCCGACGGCCGCTCGGTCGATTGGCAAGAAAGCTGGACGTGCGATTGCGCGATCGGGGCGAGTCTGTTGCGCCTCCCATCGGTGAATGGGCCCGCATCTCAATGGTGGGACACTTTCACGCCATACGCCAACCCGCAGACGGTGACTGGATCGAGTTCGAGCAAAGCTTTCGCAAAGCTCATATCCCCACGGCACCATGGCATTGAAGAAGAAGGAGTTCAGATCTGCGCCAAGGAAGTCGTCTTGTCAATGAGTGCGTCTGAAGTTTAACCAAGCGGCCGCTATGCGCGGAGGATGTGGCCAGATGAAGCCAAGCAAGAAAGGTTCATGGAGGGCACGAATGACAACATATCGGTACAAGCGATATCGGGTGACTATCTTGACTTCCACCGGCTAGTCGGTAAGGCCATCCGTCGGAGAGCAAGCACATGGAAATGGAGACCGGAAGAAAGGATGGCGGACGGAGGAACAACTGCGGAAGTTCTTTCAAGAATCGCGAGTACTCCTCCTCACTCAAACAAGTTCGGACCCAGGCGTAACTTCAAGAACGATCCAGCGAGTTCAAGTCCTCAACCGGCCGCCGCCGTTTGGACCAACGCGGCGGTTCCCAAGCAACGCACCCGGCAACGGTGGCGGACACGAGAAGAAGCGATCCGCCGTCGGCGGATTGACTGCTACTCGCAAGGAACGGGGCACTTTGCCAAGGCATGCCTAAGAAGATTCAAGCGGCGGCAACCGAGAGCCTCGGAAGTCGAGAACGGGCAGCGAAGCGCGAGACCTTCATCAAAGGGTGAGTGAACCACGTGGCGCGGAAGAGGCCCAGGTGCACGGATGTCGTCTTTGGGTATGTTCCTTGTCAATTCGATACCGGCATCAGTTCTTTTCGATTCGAACATCGCATTCCTTTGTGTCAAAAACTTTTGTGGATAAGCATGGGTTGGGCGGGGTAACCCTTAGCAACCCTATGATAGTTCACTCCCTGAGGCGAGAAATGAGAGCGGGGACCTTGTGCCCCAAAGTGGAATTGCTCATAGATGGGACCCGATTCCTCGCCGATCTTTTGGTTTTGGAATCGCAAGGATTAGATGTCATTCTCGGGATGGCTGGTTAGCCAAGAATCGAGTCGGATCGATTGTGCTACAGATCCGTCACCCTCACCAATGACCTAGGCATGGAAGTAATCTTCTCTCCCAGTTCGAAGCGGAAGAATGTGCCCTCTTCCACCTCCAAGTCTTGGAGGAAGTGCCGTCGTCTGGGAATACCGGATGTTTTCAGAGGCTGCCGAGGATGCCACGGATAGGAGATCGAATTTGTGATTGACCTAGTCGAGCACGCCCGATTTCCAAAAGACCATATCGGATGCACGCTAATGAGTTAGCGGAATTGAAGAATCAACTCAAGGAGCTAGAAGACAAAGGGTATATCCGACCCGGTTAAATGCGCCTTGGGGAGCACCGTCTGTTCATCAAGAAGAAGGATGAGAGTGCGAGGCTATGTGTGGACTACTGAGCACTCAATGGCGTCACCATCAAGAACAAATACCCCCTCCCGGGATCGATGACACATTCGATCGGTTGAAAGGAGCGGTATCTTCTCCAAGATTGATCTGCGATCGAGGATACCATCGGTGAAGATTCGCGAAGAAGACATTCCTAAGGCGCCTTCTCCACCCGATATGGGCATTATGAGTTCACGGTCATGTCATTTGGGTGACCAATGCACGACTTACTTCATGAGCATGATGAGCGGTGTGTTCATGAAATACTTGGACAAGTTCGTAGTAATCTTCATCGGCGACATCCTCATCTACTCCAAGAATGAAGAAGAGCACGAGCGGCACCTCGGGATCACTCTGGAAAAGCTTAGAGAACATCGACTTTTAGCCAAATTCGATAAGTGTGAATTACGGCTAAAGAGGTTGCCTTCCTCGGACATATTGTAACAGTGAAGGAATCGTTGTAGATCCTTCCAAGGTGGAAGCGATAATGGAGTGGAAGCCACCAAAGTCCGTAACAGTCGAGAGCTTTCTTGGACTTGCGGGTTATTACCGTCGGTTCATAGCGAGATTCTCGAGACAGCCAAGCCAATGACCCAATTGCTGAAAAAGGAAAAGAAGTTCGAATGGGCGAAGGCTTGTGAGCGAGTTTCCAAACCCTTAAGAGGAGGCTAGTCTCGGCACGTGCTCGTCTTGCGGGCGTGCATAAAGGCCGAGGTTTTGTGGCGCCTCTTGCCTGAGGCTTAGGCGTGTTACGATGCAAGAAGGCAAAGTGGTAGCCTATGCATCGCGTCAACTCAAGCCTCATGAGTGCAATTATCCTACTCATGACTTGGAGTTAGCGCATGATGGTGCGCCTTAAAAATCTGGCGCCACTATCTTATTGGTAACCGTTGTGAAGTATACACGGACCATAAGAGTTTGAAGTATATCTTCACCCGCGAGAACTCAACTTTGAGGGCGAAGATGGTTGGAGTTGATAAAGGACTACGACATCGGTATACATTACCACCGGAAGCGAATGTAGTAGGCGATGCCTTAGCGGAAGTCTTATGCAAACATGGTGATATCGGAAGAAGACCGGACCGACTTGGGAGAGAGTCGCCGTCTAAGTCTAAACCCGCGGGACCAAGCACCCTCACCACCTTTGGAAGTGCGACCAGCTTACGATCAAATTAAGGAAGCTCAGTTGTGGGCGAGGATATTCAAGAAATCAAGAAGAATATGAGGAGAGGCAAAGCGCCGGGATTCAGCGAAGATGAACATGCGCGGTTTGGTTCGAGAACCGCATCGTGTCTTAGAATAATCGAAATCAAAACACGATTACGAAAGAGGCTCATGATACCCCATACTCAATCCACCAGTCGTACCAAGATGTACGAGGATCGAGGAAAGATATTGGTGGGTTAGTATGAAAAGGAAATGCGAGTTCATTGAAGCTGCGACACACATCAACGAGTCAAAGCTGAACATCGAGGCGGCGGGACTCTTGCAACCATTGCCGATTCGGAATGGAAGTGGGAAGAAATTGGTATGGATTTCATAACCGGACTCCCAAGGACACAATCGGGTTATGATTCAATTTGGGTAATCATAGGCAGTTGACTAAAGTGGCTCACTTCATACCGGTCAAGACCACTTATTCGGAAGCAAGTTGGTTGAAGCTGTACATGTCTCGAATTGTGTGCTGTATGGCGTACCCAAGAAGATAGTGTCGGATCGAGGTAGTCGATTTACTTCTCGATTTTGGCAAAGGCGCACGAAGAGTTGGGTAATGCTCGGTTTGATGCCGCTTACCATCCCGAGACAGACGGTCAAGCGAAAGAGTTAATCGGATACTCGAGGATATGCTAAGGGCTTATGCGCTGGATTTGAGAGCAGTTGGGACCGTTCAACGCCTATCACGGAATTCTCGTACAATATGACTACCAAGCGACTGCGAGATGGCACCCTTGAAGCCTTGTATGGTGAAAGTGCGAACCCCCTTGCTTTGGGATCGGCAAGGTGAACCCCAAGCAGGACCAAACCTGCTGCAAGGCGAGAAGATCAAGTGAAGAAGATCGAGGGCGGACTAAAGATAGCCGGTCTGCGGAAGAGCTACGCGGATAACGCCGTCGAGACGACCTTTGAGGTCGGGGACTACGTCTATCTTAGGGTATCCCCACTCGGAGGTGTGAAAAGGTTTCAAGTTAGAGGAAAGCTTGCACGCGATATGTGGGCCCTTTCAAGATTACGGACCGAAGAGGTGCGATCGCATATCGATTAGACTTGCCGCCAAGCATGTCGAGGTGCACAATGTCTTTCATGTCTCACGATTAAAGAAGTGCCTCCGAGTACCCACGAGAGAAGCCGCCATTGAAACCTTGGACCTCGGGATGACCTCACCTATCGGGAGCAACCAATCAAGATTCTTGAGGCAGCGAGCGTCGGACGGAAGGAAGACCATCGGTTACGCAAAGTTCGGTGGAGCAATCACCAGAGGCGAAGCCACCGGGAGCGAGAAGAAGACTTAAAGACCAGCCATCCCCATCTCTTTTGCTAGCGATTGCAAATCTCGAGGCGAGATTTCCTTTAAGAGGGTAGGTTTGTAACATCCCAAAATTTTGTCCCTTTATTGAAAATTTAATCTGGAGTTTACTTGGATTTTACGGAGTTATGTTAAAATCTGATTTGAGAAAAATTTTAAACTTTATTGTGTAAAAGTCAAAATTAAATTTATTGCATTCCTAAAAGCTTAAACCAATGTATTTTCACTTCCTTAAGTCAAATATGAGATTATATTAATTTTCTAGGATTTTGAAGGAATTAAAACCCTCCTACAAAATCAAATTGTGCCTTTGCAAATTATACTTGTTAAAATGAGTGGGGCATATTTTTATTAAGTCTATAATAGCTCAGATAGTTCCCGAATTTTCTAGATTTTCAAAATTTATTTGGTATTTTTAGAGTTTTCTAAAGCTTAATAGCATTTCGGAAAATCAAAAGAAAGAAAATCCCAAAAATCCCTCCCGCCGCAGTGTCAACCATCGGCGTCCCCTCGCCGCCGGAATCCCCTCGGCCGTCGATCTAACAAACCCTCTCCCGCCTTCCCTCTCTCGCGTGCGACGCGTGTCGCGCATCGGACCGTCCACTCCGCGCGATTTAATCCTCGCCGCGCGCAACTGCGCTTCACGCTCCCCTCTCGCTCCTGCGCCCGTGGTATTATCCGAGCCGTCCCTATTGCCGTACCTCATCTCGGCGCCCCCCCCCTTAAGCACCGGCCGGCCCGATCTAACCCGTTGTCGGATCAAATCTCGGCCGTCCCCTTCACTTACCCTTCGCAATGCGCCAGTGATCGATCTCCCCGTGCCACCGTCAAGCATCGGCCGTCCCCTCGCTCCTTCCTTTCTTTTCTCTCGTGGCGTGCGGGCCCCACTCGTCGATTCCGTCTCCCGCCCCTTTCCTTTCTTCCTCGCGCGATCTCCGCCCTTGCCGCCATTACGCCGCAAGCGAAGCTTTTAAAGCGGTTTCCTTCCGAGTGATGCCCCGCGCCAGCGGCCGATCGCAGTGCACCTCCACGCGTCCATTGCGGGCATAATCACGCATAATCGCGGCCGTTATCACCGTCGCAATAAACCTCCCGCCGTTGCACTCCGGCGAACCGCGCGGCCGTTACCCTCCTCCGACCTATAAAGAGGTGCCCGAGGTCCCTCTACCCACACCGCCACCCCGAGCCTCGGGCGCTTAATCCGGCCCGAAGGTCCCCTGCGCCCGATTTCCCTCCGCGGCTTCAGCGACTCCGCGAGCAATCGCGCGCCGGCTCGAGCCCCTCGCCCCTCGCCGACACCTCCCGGCCTTGCTGGTGCCCGAGCGACCCTCGGCGACCACCTCCCGAACACGTGCACCACGGAGCTACTCGCCGCCGTGAAAGCTTCTCGCCGCCGCCCCTCTCCGCGGTTTCCCTCTCGGATCATCCTCGGCCTCGCGCAAAGTGCAAGCGCACTCCGCGTTCTCCTCGTCGTTTGGTACCCTCGGCGGCGCGCCGCTCACCGAACTCCGGCGACCATCGGGACCGGCCGCGCGCGCCGCCGGCGGCCACGTCGGCCGTCGGGCGAGTTGGGCGGCGTGGCGGCAGTGGCGGCGGTCGGCGCCACGCCGGCGCCACCCGCCGCCCCTCGCCACCTCGCGGCGTCGCATGCGTCGGCATAAAGCGTGATGTGGCGACCACGCGGCGACCACGCGGCGACCACGTGGCGCCACGTCGGCGCCACCCGCTCCCGCGGCGCTTGCCACCTCACCCTTCCTCGGGTCCATGGACCGGTCCATGGACCGGTCCTGACACCGGGCCCCACTGTCGACCTGCTGCCGAATATATTAATCCTAGGGCTGACGTCATAATCTATAATTTCTTTTAGAAAAATAATTCGTGCTGACGTCATAAATCCTTTTTGGTTTAAAAAATAAATCCAGGAAATAACCTTTTTCTTTTATTTTGAATTCAAACTTTGGAAGGCTATAACTTTTGCATTTTAACTCCAAATTGACCCATTCAAATTTCTAAATTTTTCTAAAATCATGATCTATCCATTTCTGGAATAATTTTGAAATTTTGAAACTTATTTAAATTTGATTTGAATATATTTTGTAATTCCAAGGTTCAAATTTAAATTAAAACTTCCAACTTCTTTTAAAAGCCTCAATTCCTTTTAAAATTGTTGACCCACATCCAAAAATTCAAATTCTGTCTCCCAATTTATTTGATAATTTTTGGAAGTTATTTGGATTCCATTTGAATTTTTGTTTTGAATTTGCTTTGAATTGATTTCTCGTTAGATATTGTGATTCGGAGAGTTTGAATTCGACGAATCGCAGCAGGACTTCGATCAAGGCAAGTTACACCTTTGACCATGTTGAACCTAATATTTTAAATTATTTATATTGTTTTACTGTATATGCATGCGTATCTTTATTCAAATGTAATTCAAATTTGATTTGAATTTTAGTTATACCACGATCCTTTGTATATGGCCAATTTGAATCTTGAATTCATATACCTTGTCACCTAGCTGAAAACTAGTTAGTACTATAGTATTAGCTAGAAATTTTTATAGCAATGCTTAGCACGGCTTAGTATAATTTTAGGTGGGATCGATCTTTCACATGAAATGCGGACTTTGAAAATCGATATCTTGACTTGTGAGTCAAGGGTGGTTTCTGAAATTATTTAAAAATGAAAATAGAAAACATGTTTTGGACTTAGGCTAATGGTTAGGTGGTGGGTGCGGTATTTCTCGTGTTTGGTGACACAGGTTGATTATCGTGCGGGGTATGTGGTTGAGCCTAAATCAACTTAAGGACCGTTTACGTGAATTATTTTCTGAAGTCACCGTACTACCACAAGTCCGGTATGGGACGGACT
Organism: Melocanna baccifera; assembly: GCA_036346265.1. Classification (NCBI taxonomy): domain Eukaryota; kingdom Viridiplantae; phylum Streptophyta; class Magnoliopsida; order Poales; family Poaceae; genus Melocanna; species Melocanna baccifera. Next base: position 14,080,974 of record CM070692.1, on the reverse strand, counting down.
GGCTAAGTAATTTGTGAAGTTCCAACTATAGTCTCGCTATAGAGGTGAATGTGTGGCGTGAGGTGTGGGAAGTCTCACATGGCACGAGGAGGGCTCCAACTCGTGGATTCGAGTTGTGGTGAAACCAGTGGCGGCGTGATTATGTTGGCTATGAATCATCGAACGGCCTTGTCATGAACTCTCCGCCGCACACCTAAGGCGGTGTGTTGATCGCGTGGCTCAAGTGAGAGGAATGTCTTGTGGGTAAAGTTGTACACCTCTGCGAGTAACAAACTATCGGATAGCCGTGTCCACGGTCATGGACATCTTGAGTAGAGTCTTCACAGATTAGACTTGAATTTTCATAAAACTTGGTTTTGGCAAACAAGCGTTGGATTTGGAAATGGTCGGGTGGATTCCGTGGATAGGTTAGTGTGGGTTGGAGCCTACACTAACGGTATTACTGTTAAGAACAATGTTTCATATCTGTATTTAATTTCAGCTTTTCATACTTACGTTATTGTATTTAAATTCAAGTATTGCTTTCCGCACACTACCCTATTAAGCTTCCTTTGAAATCCCTTAAGCATGCATCAACTCTGTTATATTTCTGGTGTAACTTGCGTAAGCATTTACTTGCTTACCTTGGGAGTACTACGTACTCACCTTGCTAAATCTGTTGCGGACTTGAGGCGACTACGGCGGTGAGGACTACTTGGCGAGAGTAGGATCGTCTTCTGATCATTCGCTGTGGGAGAATTTGGATGGGCTGTCTTGCCACCTTTATTTTCTTTTATTTGTTTTGTTTACTTTGTTGGCCTGGTGCCTTATTGTAAGACTTGGCCTTAAGGCCGTATTTTCATTTAATAATATCTCGTGGTTATTTTTGCATGATATACATTCTTTGTTAAAACTGTGTGCACTAGCTTTTCACAGGATAGTCGACTTACCTGAGGGCTCGGAGTTGTTGTTCGGGTCAGACAAACAACAATATGTCCGTTGTTGAGTAGTCAAGAACATGTACCTCTCGGTGCAGCGTGACCTTCGACCTACGTTGTCTTTGGTGTGTCCACTAGCAGGTTCTTGAGCAGTTTGTTCATCTGTTGTGGTTGATTAGGAGCTGAAACGTTATCGGATGTTTCTTGAATTTCTTCAAGTTGCCTTTGTGCTCCCACTATCCCTTCTTGAAGAAACTCTTTCTCTAAGAAGACACCATCTTGAGGCGACAAACACTTTGCCTTCTCCTTGATTATAAAAGTAATATCCTTTTGTTTCCTTATGATACCCGAAGAAGCATTTATCAGATTAGGAGTGAGCTTATCAGATTGTAAGCGTTTTACATAAGCCTCACATCCCCAAATCTTAAGAAAAGACAAGCTAAGGCGTTGTCTGTCCACATCTCATATGGTGTCTTTTCTCACGATTTTGATGGAACCACATTTAGTGTGAGCAGGTACATTTCAAGAGCGTTATCGAGACCGAATATGCAAATTCGGTCTCTGTGTAAGCTGCACTAGTCGAGGATCACGCTAGTACACGATCAAACATAGATGTCATCACGAGTCATACACACGACCATAATAAAGGAAAACTCGAATATCGATAAAATATCAAAGATGCGACCTTATGGCCAAGCTTACAATATCTCTAGCGGAAGGGCTTAACAAAATAACGTGGAAATCCAAAATAAAGCGTAGCGACCAATCGACAAACCACGGGCTATCAGTGGAGAAGCGAAGCCTAATCCAGTGAAGTCGTCGTAGTACTCTCCATACGGCACCTCCTGGCGATAGTACTCCTCTCCCTCAAGTGAGCAACATAGGCGTAAAGCGTGAGTACATTAATTACTCGGCAAGTCGTTTGTAACAATAAATGCAATATAATATGCAAGGCTTACCAAAGGAAAGGCTGAAAGGTTAGTTTGCATAAAGGCATTTATTGATGAAATATATTAAATAACTTGAAAGCGGAAGTTTAGCGAAAGCGATAACAATAGATAATCAAAGGAATAAACTTAAACCACTTGTGAACACCAATTCACAAGTTAAACCAACGATGAACTACTGTCCACTCCCAACATAAACCACCAAGTTATAAATGAAACACTAACTCTCGTGTGAAATCCTCGAGCCTTGTCCATGGCCAGGGGCGGCTATTCGAATAGTTTTACACTCTGCGGAGGTTGCACTGCTGTACCCACACGATGTGATTAGCCTAGGCCTAAGGAAATCACAACAAGGCCTTTACAATGCTCTACCTCAACACAATCACCCCGCTAGGGTTCGCATCACACCCCCTTGCGCCACATGGAAATCGGCAACCATGTCCATCACAATGGCGAATTGAATTGAAATATTACAAATTAATCAGCGAGTCCATCCCATAATAGACATGTGGTTTGCGATTAAGCTCGGATCAATGGCGCACAAAGTTAAGTCCTTAACATTACAGGCGAGGCTACCACATCCCCAAGTGCAAGCTGCACCTCCCCTTTCTTGCCACGATCACTCGCGAGTGAAAACCAATTGTATAACCAAGCCAGCGTCACACCAATGGCGTGGCACAAATTTTAATACGTGGCACCAACCACAGTTCCATATGTCATTAAGTCAAATTAATAATTAACAGGTGTGATGAGATCAATCGTAAATATAAACCGGCTAAGCAATCTAATCGTATCAACCCATGTGACAAATAAACTAGCATCACTAAATAATTACCCAACCTATGGTGACAATGGCATCATGGTATTCCAAAGTATCAAGGAGGTATAATCTCAATTGGGACGATAACTACCTGTGCAAAGGTTTGAATAAAAATAGCAATGCAATGTAATTTAAAACAAAATAATTAAATAATAGTTTGCAAAATTGGGTTCAACATGATCAAGGGACACGACTTGCCTTACGTTATGCTCGTGAGGTACTCTGGTCTTACAGCGCGAAACTGCTCCTCGGAATCGAATCTAACGAGAGAAAGCGACCGAAAACAAATAAACACATAAAATGATAAGCAAATGAACTCCAAAATTCACAAAACCAGAACCAACAGCTAGAGCTCGATTTTAGATGAATTTAGAAAAAAGAACGGGGTCAATCGGAGCTAGGACGGAGGAGAAGCGGGCTCTGGAAAATTAATTCTAAAATTAATTCAGGAAAATCGGAAAAATTCTTGTCTTTGTGAACCCGGTCCACGAAATTCCGAGTCCACCGTGGACTCGGTCACATCTGATGCGAGGAGGCGGCGGGCTAGCTTGGCGGCGTGGCGGCGTGGCGGCGGCATATCTTTGCCACGTGCACATCTTGGCGTGGCGGTGGCGTGGCGCCACGTGGCACCAGGCTCGGGTATTGGCGGCGTGGCGGTGGCGTGGCGTGACGCGTGGCTGCCCGTGGCGGGTAGTGTCGGCGTGGCTCGCCACGTCGGCTGGCGCTGATGTGGCGGCTCGGCGGCGGCGGCGGCGGAATCCGGCGGCGAGGTGCGGCCGTGTGGGCGCATCCGGGTCGTCCGTCGGATCACAGAACGGCGCGGATGGCGTGGTCGGGGCGCGGCGCGGCGGCGATCGGTGGCGTGTACGGCACGCCTGCAGCGCGGCGTCGCGGGCGCAGGTGAGATGGCGGCGTGTGGCCGCGCGGCGGATCGGCGGCAGCGTGGCGCGCCGCGCTTGCGCGGCGCCGGTGAGTCGAGCTTCGAGGCCGAGCGGAAGCGGGGTGCGGGTTCGGCGGCCGGCGGCGCGGCGAGCGGCGCGAGAGAGGTGGCGATAGCTCACGGCGCGAGTCTTGGCGGCGGCGGCGGGGCGAGGCAGCGGCGCGGCGCAAGCGGCGCGGCGGCGCTCCGGCGGCAGCGGCGAGCGCGAGGCGAAGCGAAGCGGCGGCGGCGAGTTCGTCGCGATGGAGCACGCGGCCGAGGATGAGCGCGATATTTATCACGCTGGCAGAGACAACGATCGGTTATGGCGCGGAGCAAAGCAGCGGGTTTAGTTTGGGCGGTCGGGATTCAGCGAGAGAGATCGGGCGGCTCGGGCCTGCGAGGTTAGGAGTTTGCGGCGTGGCGCGGGACGGACAGCGAGATCGCGCGGGCGCGCGTCAGGCAGTGAGCGGCGCAGGCGAGGCGCGAGATGGCGGCGTGGCCAGTGCCGCCAGCGCGTCAGCGTAGCGGATCGCGACAGCGTGGCGCGCGCGAGATCGGGCGGCGGAGCGGTGGTGCTTGGGAAAGAGTCTGTGGCGCGGCGGGCGCGGGATGGGCGGCGCGTGGCGGAGAGAGGAGATCGGGCGGTGAGGTTTATTTCTTTTCTTTTCTTTTCGAGAAATTCAAATAAACTTCTAAAAGCTCTAGAAAATAGCAAATAAATCCCAAAAATTCACCAAAAATACCAGAAAATTCCTTGAGACTGAGGAACACAAATAAAATATTTTCCACTTATGTTAATGTTTATTTTAATCATATTAAATCATTTAAAACTTTAAAAATTCATTTGAAGCTTCAATTAAATTCAGAAAATTCAGAAAATTCATTTTAAAATCCAGGCTTTAAAAATCTCGGAAAAAGCAGGATGTTACAAACCTTACCCCTTAAGCGAGATCTCGACCCGAGATGCGGGCCAACTAAGAGAATAGGTTGGGAACTCCGCTCACGAGATCCTCGCGCTCCCGGTGGCTTCCTCCTCGGAATGGTTGCTCCTTTGGACTTTGCAAAAGCGGACCACTTTATTAGGGTGACTCGCTCGACACTTCCAAGATTTTGGTAGGTGCTCTTTGTCAGCAGATCCTCCTGCGAGTCAACGGCCTCAAGCGGCACAACCTCCTGCAGTGCGCGCGAGCACTTCTTGGTGGGACACATGAAAGGCGTCATGTACCCCGAAGGGCGTGAAGTAGCTCAAGCGATAAGCAACCTCTCCCTGCGTTTGAGAATCACGAGCGGACCAACATATCTCGGTGCAAGCTTCCCTTTTAGCTGAAACCTCTTCACACCCTTGAATGGTGTGATCCTAAGATACACAAAATCATCGGCTCAAAACTCGGCTCGGCGTCGGTATCTGCATAACTCTTACATGCGGCAGGCGATTTTCAACCTTTCTGTATCAAGCGGACCTTATCCTCGGCTTCTTTCAAGCGATGCGGGCCAAAACACGACCTTCCCGTCTCTTTCCAATTGAGAGGGTCTGCATTTCTGCCATACAATGCCTCAAGCGGTGACATCGCAAAGCGGCACGATAAGCTGTTATTGTATGAGAACTCGCAAAAGGTAAACAAGCTGTCCCATAGACCCATGATCAAGCACGGGCTCTCAACATGTCCTCGAGTCGATTAACTCGCTCTGTCGACCATGCATGCAGGGGTGATATCTTTATCTTGAAATTCGAGTGAGTTCCCATAGCCTTATGGAAACTACCCCAAAACCGGGAGGTGAACTGCGATCCACGATCTGACACAATCTTCTTGGGCACACCATGCAAACTGACAATCCTGGACATATATAGCTCTGCCTATCTGTCACCACTGTAAGTCGTCTTAACTGGAATAAAATGAGCAACCTTGGTCAATCGATCCACAATGACCCAAATCGAATCATAGCCCTCTTTGGTCTTAGCGGACCGACTATAAAGTCCATACCAATTTCTTCCACTTCCACTCGGGAACTTTCAATGGTGTAGCAAACTGCGGGTCTCGGTGCTCTGCCTTTACTCTCGACAAACATCACAAAGGGCTACATACTCGGCGATCTCACGCTTCATGCTTGCCACCAATACTTATCCTTAATGTCTGGTACATCTTGAGTACTGCTGGATGAATCGAATCTGACGACTCATGAGCCTCTTTTAACAACACATCCTTTAGTTCTTGCTTGTTGGGCACACACAAGCGCTGCTTGAACCACAAGGTTCCTGATCATCCTTGAAAATCCGACTCTTTACCTTCACTTAAGTTCTTTACGATCCATTGAAATGCCTCATCATCTGGTGAGCACAGCGAATCGACCATCAAAGTAATTTGCATCTCCATAGTTGCCAAAAATCACAGCTCAACCAACTCAAGGCTAAGCACGAAATTCCTCATGCAAAGCTGGTGACTCTCTCGAACCATCACTGAATTGCGGTATACCTTTACTGCTCAAGGCATACTGCAACAACATTAGCTTTCCCGGGATGATAATGTATGCCCACATTATAATCCTTTATCAGCTCTAACCACCTCCTCTGCTGAGGTTAAGCTCGGGTTTGGGTAAAGATGTATTTGAGACTCTTATGATCGTGTAAACCTCACATCATTACCCATCGGATAATGGCGCCAAATCTTTAAAGCATGCACTACGGTGCCAACTCTAAATCATGGGTAGGGTAGTTCTCCTCATGCGGTCTCAAGCGGCGTGAGGCATAGGCTACCACTCTTGTCTTGCATCAAGACACAACCCAAACCTTTGCGCGAGGCATCGCAAAATATCTCAAAATCCTTGTTAATATCGAGGCAACACAAGCCTTTGGGCTGTGGTCAAACTCTCCTTAAGTTTAGAAAACTTTTCTCACACTCTGGCGTCCAAGTGAATTTCTTTTCCTTTTTGAGCAAGCTGCGTGAAGTGCAGCCACCTTTGGAAAATCCCTCAATAAGCGGCGGTAGTATCTGCCATACCAGAAAACTCGACTGGAGGTAGCTGAAGTGGGTATTGCCAATCCAAAACATCACTTACTTTCCTGGGTCAGCTGCGACTCATACTGCTTTGTCAACACATGCCCTAGAAAGCGACTTTCTTCATCAAAACTCACATTCTTTGAACTTTGCATACAAGCTGATTATCTCTCAATTTACGCAATACTAATCTCAAGTGCTCTGATGTTCCTCCTCATCCTTGGAATATATCAAAATGTCGTCAATGAACACAACGACAAACTTGTCCAAATATTCCATAAACACCTTATTCATCAAATACATGAAATATCTTTGGAGCATTAGTCAAACCAAATGACATCACTGTGAACTCGTATAGACCATAACAGTCGAGAAAGGTGTCTTGGGTATGTCCTCCTTACGTATCCTCATCGATGATATCGACCTCAAATCAATCTTGGAGAACACTCCTGCTCCCTTAAGCTGGTCAAGCGGTCATCAATCACAGGCGGAGGTACTTATTTTTGTGGTGACCTCATTAAGTGCTCTGTAGTCCACACACATGCGCTGACTACCATCCTTTTTCTTGACGAACAACACTGGCGCTCCCCACGGGGATGAACTCGGTCTGATGTAACCCTTATCCAAAAGCTCCTGAATTTGCTTCTTCAACTCTGCTAAGTCATTGGCTGGCATCCGATAGGGTCTCTTGGAAATCGGAGCGGTACCTGGCACAAGCTCAATCAGAAACTCAACCTCCCTCTCTGGTGGCATACCTGGAAGATCATCTGGAAACACGTCGGGGTACTCTCTGACAACTGGTACATCCTCCAACTGGATTACCTTGCTCTGGCAAATCATGACTGGCTCTGGTTGACACTCACTGGCTGCGAATCGCACCTTAACTCCGTCTGAATTGGTTAAGGTTACTGCTCTGCTCCCACAGTCTAACACTGCCTGCTGCTTCTGAAGCCAATCCATTCCCAAGATTACATCTAGGGACTGCATATCCAACAAAATTAGGTCGGCCCTGAACTCAACTCCCTGAATGGTTATCCTAACTCCTGGACAACCTAGGTTGGATCTCAACTCGGATCGGGGATTGGATTAAAGAAGCAGATCCAGAACAACGATTTTCAATTGTTGCTTTAAAGCAAAACTCAGAAACAAGCGAATCGAAGCTCGAATCAAATAAAGCGGTGGCGAGGCCGAGATATGCGAGCGTCCGAGTCACAACGTGTGGTGCTGCAGGCATCCTCTGCGGTGGCGTGGTTCACGACCTCTCACCACGGCGTCCTGCTGGCCTGTCACGAGGCGGGGTGCTCCTCGTCTGCTCCGGGGTAGAAGTGCGGCCAGGTGTGGCTCCCAAGTCAAAGCGGCGGCGTCGGGGCACGCCTCGAGGGCACTTGCTAGCATAGTGTCCCACCTCATGACACTTGAAGCAAGTGACGGATCTTTGCTGAATTATTGCTCTTCTATTGCTGCTGTCCACTGGAACCACCGGGGCCATCTGCTGGCCCAGTGCGGTGTATGCAGTGGGTCGGAATCCACGAGGCTGCTGCTGCTGCTTCTTTGTGGCACTCGTGCGGTGGTAGGAACCAAGCGAGGCCTCAGGACTGGTGTGGCTGTGATCCCTGCTGGATCAACCTCCTCTTGCGAGACTCCTCGAGCTCGCGGCGACTCTCCTCGATGAGAATGGCCTTATCCACCAGCTGCTGGCGGCATAGTCGTTGCCTCGACTTGCACCTTCAAAGCTGGGTTCAAGCCTTTCTTGAACCTCTTCTAGCTGCATGTCGGCGCTACATCCTCAGCGCGTGGCGAAGCCAAGTGAGTGAATTTATTGAGATATTCACTCAGCGGAGTTCCTCTGTTGGAACTCCCGAAACTCATCCTTCTTCATCTCGACCACTCCATCCATGACATGAGCGGTATGGAAAGCCTTGGCGAATTCCTTCCAAGTGATGTTGTTACGGTTCTCATGGCGGACGATGGTTCTCCCACCACTCTGCTTTGCTGGTCCCTCAAGGTGATGTCTGCATACAAAACCTTCTCTGTCGGTGCAGAGCCAAGTTCAGTTTCTTCTCAAGCTGAGCGGACCCAATCGTCGGCCTCAAAGGCTCGTGAGCTGGAGAAAAGCAGGCGGTCTCGTCCTCATAAACTCTGCATACATTGGGCTTGCGATGAGTCTTGGTGGTGGTGCGGCTCTGGTCTTTGTCATTTGCATCATAGTCTGCATACCTGCATCATAGTGCGCATCATCGAGTGCAGGCCATCAAAAGCGGCGAGGCGGGGATCAAGGTAGGTGGCAGCTGGCTGCTGACACTGCTCTCAGGTCTGGTTACTTTGATTGCGGTGGAGGAGTTCTGGTATCAACCATCTTGCTCTGAAAAAACAAGCTATGGTGACCAAAGGTAAAAGGCGAGAGGAAAAGCATAGATAAGAGGTAAATGCGTCTAAGGGGTTTTGCTTAATGGAGACCTAACCTAAACAAACACTTAGCCAAAAGGCTAACTAAGAAAGCTGAACAAAATAAACTCCATTAAAAGATTTGACATGATCGCAATATAATGCTTTTAAGGCAATATTTGCAGCTCACATCACACTCAGCGCAAATAAAATCCAACGTGTCTACTCGCACTATCTACTCTGAAGGCTCCCTCGGGTCTGACAAATAGGAGTACTTGCTATCGTCCTCGAATCGCTGTAGACAACCCACGAGTTGCGGATCGCGGCGTTGCTCTGGCCCGGGGCTGGGGTGAACCGGCGAGGTAAGCGCGGCGATCTCGGTGATCTGACGTCTCTCCTCTGGGCTCGGCGGTGTAGCGGCGGTAGAGTCTTGGCGGCTGCGGTCGGGCTCCTCGGGGCGCTCTCTGGTAGTCTCGGGGTGGCTCCGTCTTGCTCCTTGAACTTCGGACGAGTCGGCCATGTTGATCTTGTATAGCTTGCAAAGCGGCGAATGGCTTTGTGCGCAACTCCTTGTCGCGACATCTCCCCACGGCACGGTGTTCTTGAAGCTGTGATGTAGCACACCTTGCCGAGCTCGGGTGGTGAAGTATAGCTGGAGATGCTCCGATCGTTGACCTTTTGCTTCTCATCCTTGGTGAGGTAGGCAGGCGATCTCTTAAATCAGGAGCTCCATAGCGAGCAGCGTAAGTGACCTCCATCCTCTGTCGGGTTGTAGAAGCTTGGGACATCTAATGCATTTATAAAGGAAAGATCGGTTTATAACTTTAGGAAAACAAATTTTGCAAGAGTTGGGGCGAGAGACAAGAATCCTTAAGAATGAGGTAAGAAGATAGAGATATTACTAAATATCAAATTTAGTTGGTTTGATTTAGAAAATAAATTTTTGGGGCTATCGACCAATCTAACTAGGGCTTAGTCCTCTGATCGATATAGCTCACGATACCATCTCTGTCGAGACCGAATATGCAAATTCGGTCTCTCGTATAAAGCTGCACTAGTCGAGGATCACGCTAGTGCACCACGATCAAACATAGATGTCATCACGATCATACACACGACAATAATAAAGGAAAACTCGAATATCGATAAAATATCAAAGTGCGACCTTATGGCCAAGCTTACAATATCTCTGGCGGAAGGGCTTAACAAAATAGCGGTGGAAATCCAAAATAAAGCGTGGCGACCAATCGACAAGCCACGGGCTATCAGTGGAGAAGCGAAGCCTAATCCAGTGAAGTCGTCGTAGTACTCTCCTTACGGCACCTCCTGCGATAGTACTCCTCTCCCTCAAGCGAGCAACATAGGCGTAAAGCCGTGAGTACATTGGTACTCGACAAGTCGTTTGTAACAATAAATGCAATATAATATGCAAGGCTTACCAAAGGAAGGCTGAAGGTTAATTTGCATAAAGGCATTTATTGATGAAATATATTAAATAACTTGAAGCGAAAGTTAACTAAAATAGTAACAATAGATAATCAAAGGAATAAACATAAACCACTTGTGAACACCAATTCACAAGTTAAACCAACGATGAACTACTGTCCACTCCCAACATAAACCACCAAGTTATAAATGAAACACTAACCTCGTGTGAAATCCCGAGCAATGTCCATGACCGAGGGCGCGGCTATTCGAATAGTTTTACACTCTGCGGAGGTTGCACAAGCTGTACCCACACGATGTGATTAGCCTAGGCCTAAGGAAATCACAACAAGGCCTTTACAATGCTCTACCTCAACACAATCCTGCGCCGCTAGGTTTCATCACACCCCCTTGCGCCACATGGAAATCAGCAACCATGTCCATCACAATGGCGAATTGAATTGAAATATTACAAATTAATCAGCGAGTCCATCCCATAATAGACATGTGGTTTGCGATTAAGCTCGGATCAATGGCGCACAAAGTTAAGTCCTTAACATTACCGGGCGAGACTACCACATCCCCAAAGTACAGCTGCACCCCCTTTCTTGCCACGATCACTCGCTTGAGTGAAAACCAATTTGTATAACCAAGCCAACGTCACACCAATGACGTGGCACAAATTTTAATACCGTGGCACCAACCACGGTTCCATATGTCATTAAGTCAAATTAATAATTTAACATGTGTGATGAGATCAATCGTAAATATAAGCCGGCTAAGCAATCTAATCGTACCAACCCATGTGACAAATAAACTAGCATCACTAAATAATTACCCAACCTATGGTGACAATGGCATCATGGTATTCCAAAGTATCAAGGAGGTATAATCTCAATTGGGACGATAACTACGAGTGCAAAGGTTTGAATAAAAATAGCAATGCAATGTAATTTAAAACAAAATAATTAAATAATAGTTTGCAAAATTGGGTTCAACATGATCAAGGGACACGACTTGCCTTCGTTATGCTC